>CM057824.1:119611723-121050586 GCA_030068075.1 Paguma larvata | reverse complement strand
TGGGTTTTATAGTAAGTAGAAGTTTATTATTATTTTTAAATTAATTGGTAAATAAATAGATATTGTTTTAGTTTTTAATTGGTGAATATTGATTGATTTAATAAAAATTAAATGGTAGCTTTTGGGGATTTCAATAATTTTTAGGAGTATAAAGGGACTCAGACCAAAATTATTGAAAACCGCTGTTCTGCGGATTGATGGGTGCGTTGAGAAGTTGTGAGAGCCTCAAAAATCTCCAGATAAATAGGAATTTTCTGCAGATCTGTTCAAAGAGGTACACTAAGCATGGTAATATTTATTGATGTAACACATAGCACAACTCTTTAAATTTAACAAGATGCATAACACAGTATGCCGAATACTACTAACTTATTTATACCTCTATATCTTTGCAAGACTGTTGTGTTAGGGACATTTCATCTGAACCCTAGCTCCCACCCAGGAACAACTGACCTCTGTTCCTGCTTCTCTGTGTTTAGATGAATACTTCACGCTCTCAGCACTTGATGACATTAGGCAATAAAATATCCAATTAACTGCTCTTGCTTTATTCCCATGTTGACTGTGAAATCATATAATTATAATTTAACTTGCCTATAGGGAAGGAATATGCTGATCAGTAAATAGAAGTATTCAGTCCTCTTGATGGCTATATGTTTTATTTAATAATAATTAGGTCTCACTTGGTTGTCTTGTAAATTAGAGTCTTGTGACTGTGGTTAGCTTGCCTTTGTCCCCTGGAGACCGACTGATTCAGGGTGCACAAACAGTCGTGTTTCTAAGCCTAACATTCTGAGTATCATGCCCTGGAAATGGGATCCTTGTCAAGTGAGGAGCTCTTTAGGGAAGTCACACTTTCCTTATCCCCTTAAATATGTTTTTTTTTTTTTTTATTTGGAGGGATTAGTTAAAATTTGTTTTATTTAGGCCCGTAAGAGACACCAAATGCCCAACCGCCTTTATAACCACCTATATCAATCCACACCCACTGTATACATTAAGTGTTGAAAGATTTTCCCAGTATGTAGATTTCACCAAGATTTTATGTATCTTAAATATTATGGGGAACTGTACCACCATTCCACTTCACAGGAAAAATAAAATGTGATTGAGGAGTGAATCGCCCATTGATCTCCATAAAAACACTTTTAGTCTGTTTGGGCATTAATTGCTCTTAGAAGCGTATCGAACTTTTGAGCTATAACTTGAGCTTTTATACTAACTCTTTACAGCCATGGTTTCACCCAGAGAGATGAATGTTTTAAATTAGGTGTCCAAGAAAACCATTAACCTTTTCAGGTAAATTGTGTTATTTTCTTCACTACTGTAACTTCTATAACTAAAAATAATGCTGTGTACACAGAAAAAGATGTTAGTTGTGGCTCCCCATAAAAAGATGTGTGGAGTTCTGTTTTCTGGGATGATGGATTTGTGCTGATGGAATCATACTCTTCACTGTTGCCCCTAGCATATGCCTCCGTGGTTCACTGTGTTTCATTGAGGAGGCTGTGGTTCTGGTCAGCCTGTGTTAGGCAAATAAAAACAAAAACCCTGAGGCTCATATAACCACCGTCCCTTTATACAACCAGCTGCCACATGATGTTTGCTTACTTGCCTGGCAGTTGCTATCATTTTATAATAAATTTTCCTCTCTAAAACATTTACTCTGTTTTGCTCCTGGACCTGTGGAAGGACTGGACCCAGGGTGTTAAGTCGGAATTGTCATGCTTCCCTGAGGATAATTCCATTCCACCTCTCACCTCCACTCCACTTAGTCTCTTGGAAACAATGAAGCACAGACTTACAACAATTAAGCATAGTTCAAGCATATATTTTGTAACTGTTGAACAGTTTATTCACTGCCTACTAAAAAATTCTAATATCTATTGTTCACTCAAGAACAAAATAATTAGCCTAGAAAATTCTGGCCTTTGATGGTCTGAATATAAATGGGCTAGCAGAGAAGAATTTTCCATCTATATGAAAATAAATTAAAAAAAAACAGAGCAAAATAATTTTTCGCCTTGCACATTTCCTTGTGATTTTTGCCCATAGGAAATGTTAGGAATTTATCAGGCAGAAAATTGTAAAAGACATGTGTCTTGTCAGTATTGAGAATGTCATGGCTTTGCAGTTTTTCAAAAACCTTGACTAACATTTTGAGGAAGGGAAAGCCCGTCAGACAATTCTCAGAGGGAACAAGAAAAGGCCACATAACTTGCAAGGGCTGGAAAAGATTCAAGTCAAATTGAACTAAACATAGAAATGGAAGGATCCTCTCTCAATAATGACACAGCTCACACAAACTGTAGAAATCTCTTTCTCACTGCTTCAGGCCATCTGCCCAATGGCGAGCATTAGCTATTGAAGTCAAAAGGAGTTTTAGGTCCTGATCTTTGGCATGTGAATTTGTTGCAGTAGGACTTTAGTTATTGAAACTGTTGTTCAAAACATTTCTTTATTTTAAACGTACTTGCATCAAGAGTCATATATATGAGGTGTGCATCCCATACACTTATATGAACATTAAAATATCTGTAAAGATTTTTAGTAAAAAATCTCAATGTCATTAGTTAGATGGAAGATAGTTTATCTATCTGTCTATCTATCTATCTATCTACCTATCATCTCTCTATCTATTTAAGCTAGGTATAAATAGAAATGTATCTCTCCTTCTGGAATAAAATAAATTTTATCTCTCTGACATAGGCAATTTATCTTATTTTATTTTAACTTTTTTATTTTTTATTTTATTAAAAAAATTTTAATGTTTATTTTTGAGAGACAGAGACAGAGCATGAGTGGGGGAAGAACAGAGATAGAGGGAGGCACAGAATCTGAAGCAGGTTCCAGGCTCCAAGCTGTCAGCACAGAGCCCAACGTGGGGCTTGAACTCATGAACTGTGAGACTGTGACCTTAGCCAAAGTCAGACACTTAACCAACTGAGCCACCCGGGCACCCATTTAAATGTTTATTTATTTATTTATTTATTTTGAGAGAGAGTCACATGTGCCTGTGAGCCAGGGAAGAGGGAAGGGTGAGGCAGAGAAAGAAGGAGAGAAAGAATCCCAAGCAGGCTCTGCACCATCAGCTTGAGCCAAAATCAAGTGTTGGATGCTAAGCCAACTGAATCACCCAGGCTTCCATAACATAGGCAATTTTATCATAAATACTGATTAGTTCTTGTAGTAGATCTTACACTAAGTACACAAATAGCAACTAGCAAAATGAATTTGCTTTGAATTTGTTGTTATAAAGCATATTAAATTATTCAAATATAAGACTTTTCAATACTCAAAATGCTTATTAAGCAGTTATTCAGCACCAACCATATGCCAGGCAGTAGACTATATGAAGAGAATACAGCAGACAGAATTAATCTTAACCTTCGAAACTCACTGTAGCCAATTACAATAAACTGTTAGAAAACAAAACAAACAAACAAAAAAATCCAAAAGATTTTGGAAAAGACAAAGAATCTTTTCTTCTGGAAGATAAATGTCATAAAATATTACACAAACATTTACCTATATATACTTGTTCAATTATGGATACTCAGTTTCGGGCACTGATTTTGTTCAAGTAACCTGTCTTCTGGGAGTCTTGTAATTTGGTACCAAGATCAAGACTTTATGGTTTGTTTGATTTGCATAGACCTAGGTGTTTCTTGTGACCTGTCTTTCCTTATCTTGTATATCAAATGGATTTGATATCCTTGGTTGCCATAAAGAAGAGGGAGGAAATTCTGTTATACTCATTGGCTGTCATAATGTTGCAGTGAAATTCAACTCCAGAGCCTTGCTGAGGAGCTGCACTATCCCGTATTCCCATCTCAGAACCATTTCTAGGAGAAATAACCAACAGGTAGAGAAGATTAAAAAAAACTTAAACTCCTCAACACTGAGTTTGATTCCTGATTGTTTAATGGTTTCAGGAAACTAGTCTTTTTAAGAGGAGAGACAACTCAATTTTCTCAAACACACGTGCTTTGATTTACATAATGTATACATAACATCAATCCCCTCCAATCTTTCTTCTCTGTTTGTCGGAGTCCATATTCTTATCTCCTACTTCTGTTGGTTTTGCTGGTTACATATGCAGAATCAGCATCTCCATTTCCCATATGCAAATTAGTCTTTTTTATCTATCTACCTAAAATTATCATGCCAATAATAAAGGAATCTTTAGGATCCCAGGCAACCCTGTTTGTTTCATGGTAGTGCTTCCCAATGATAATCCTGTTTCTAATCCTGATCTAAACTAGAGTAAACCATAGGCTGCTTCTGCATTGACTACTATGTAAAATATCAGATACTTATTTTCCATTATTTTATACGGAAAGAAACTGGTTTTAAACTGGCAAGTCTACTTTTCTTAAGTCCTTATATTTTTTGTTCTATTTTTGCTATAAATCCATCCTTATATTTTAGAGTGAATTTTACACACATTATTTTTCTCCTTGTCATGTTAAACATCTGACTGTGATTTTTGAGTTGGACACTGATCACAAAATAGGTAATTAAATAAAAAGGGAAATGACTATAAAGAAATAATATGTAATAGTCAAGTTTATTAAGCTACTAATTTGTTTGATGATTTGTCAACTTAGCATAGTTAGAAATTTGGAAGGACTGAGTCTGAAAAGTTGGTGACAAAGACATCTGTGGAAGAGATATGTAGATGAAACTCTATACGAATGTTTAGAAAATGTGAGACTATTTGAATGTCATGTGAATGCCTCTAGTCCTTTTGAATCTTACTGGTCAAGATATTTTGTGTAGAAACATTCTAGATGTTTATGCAAAGACACCTTCAGTTTAGTTTCTATTTAATTGCTTCTAACATGATTTATGTGTTTATTTGACATGAACTTTTAATTGAATATATGTACTAAAATGTACATTAAAGATAAGAAGATAAATCAATGAATTTCTACAGTGTGAGCACACATGGAACCAGCACTCATATCGTTAAACAGAATGTTAGAAGTATCCAAGAACCCACTCTGGCCCCTTGCAGCAATATCTCCTTCCAAGGGTGACCTATATCCTGCCGATAGATTCATTTTACCTGTTTTTGAGGCACATATGAGTATAAAAATTCAGTATATATTCCTCTGTGTTAGGCTTCCATCAATCTACATTGTAAGATTTATTCACATTTGCTGTGTATAGTTATAGTTCAAGGTTCTCACTGATGCATAGTGTCCATTTTATCAATATACCATAGTTTCTTTATACATTCTTCTGTCGATAGAGGTATGGAGTGTCCTGGTTACTACAAATAGTGTTCCCATAAATATTTATGTAGTTGTCTTTTGGCGAATATAGTATTCGTTTTTTTTTTGTTGTTGTTGTTGGGTATATACCTAGGAGAATGCTGGATCGGAGTATTTGCACTGATAAGTGTAAAAAAGTAGTATTAGTAGTGGTTGTGTCAATTTTTCCTTGACATTTGTTTGACGGAACACTAGTGTCTCCTTAAATTTTTTCAGTAGACATTTCACCTGCAAAGCCTCGTCCTGACCTTGTCTTTTCTTAGTGAATAACGAAGTTTCTTGATGAATAATTTATTCCTTGGTTATTTGGATATTCTCTTTTTTGAAATGTGTGTTCAACTCTTGTCTGTTTTTAATTGAATTGTTTGCTTTCTCCTTATTGAATTTATATAAATTATTTATATATTCTGAATGTGTCTTTTGTCACATGTATGTAGAATAAATATTTTTCCCACTCTTACCTTTTATTTCCTGAATGACGGCTTTTGATGATAAAGTTGTTCCTTATTTAAATGCAGTCTAATTTATCATTTCTCCCTCTGTGGGCTATGTCTAGACTGAGATACATTCGCCAACTCCAGGATGTGGCAAATATTATCATACGCTTTTTACTAAGAGCTTTACGTTTTACTTTTCTAATTTATTTTATTGTCTTCGAAAAGTTTATTTATTTCAAGAAAGAGAAAGAGAGTAGAGGAGGGGCAGGGGGCAGAGAAAGAGGGAGAGAGAGAATCCCAAGTGAGCTTCACACTGTCAGCACAGAGGCCGATGTGGAGCTCGAACTCACAGACCTTGAGATCATGACCTAGGCTGACATCAAGAGTCAGATGCTTAACTGACTGAGCTACCTGGGTGCTTCTTTACTTTTCTAATTTAGAGCCATGATCCATCTGGAAAGAATTTTTGTGTACATTTTGGAATAAAGGTCAGAATTATTTTTTTTGTATGTGGGTAGTCATACTGTTCTTTATCACTACTCTTCAGACACCTTTATCATAAAGTAAATAATCATTTACATAAGTACTAGAGTCTCCAAGCTGTTCCAGTGACCAACTTAAAAATGTTTTTTTCAATACCATACTGACTTAATTGATATAGCTCTATTATAGATCTTCATTTCTAGAATATTATTCCTCCAGCTTTCTTCTTTATCTTCTTTAAAATTCCCTTGGCTATTCTTGATTGATTTTGCAGTTTTCATTTACATACAACGTTTAGAATCTGTTAGTCCATGCCTTCTACCCCTCATTACCAAAACCAAAACCAAAACCAAAACAAAAGCAAAAACCTTTAAGGGACTTTAAGATATTGTATTGAAAGTACTTCCTTATTACATTTGGGAGCACGGTGGGAGTGGATTAATAGTGGATTAATTCATACGACTTACCATTTAGGCTACTACATTTTAAAAAGAGAAAGCTATTTCCATTTACAAATAAGCCTGGTAAAACTTCGGAATCCTTACAAAAAGCAGTCTAAAATAGCTGCACTACAGTGATTTGTTACTTCCTTTTATTACATATACAGGTCACTAGAGCAAAAATGATGTTATATATTACTACTCCTAAAAAATCTGCAGGGGCGCCTGGGTGGCTCAGTCGGTTAAGCATCTGACTTCAGCTCAGGTCATGATTGGAGTTCGAGCCCTGCATTGGGCTCTGTGCTGACAGCTCAGAGCCTAGAGGCCACATCAGATTCTCTGTCACTCTTTCCCTCTCTCTTGTTGCCCTTTCCCTGCTCATGCTTTGTCTCTCAAAAATGAATAAATGTTAAAAATAATAATAAAAGAATCTGCAGAATCTTCATGCCTTGAGTAAATTAATAATATGTAGGCTTCTTCTCAAATGCCATGCCCAACTGATTGATAGTGGCTCCCTAGGGCCATACGTGAATCCAAGCAAAAGGATTTAGCCATCAGTTAATTATATGTACCATCAGCATGACAGATGCCAACAGTGAGGGCTGTAGATGGCATCTATTTTCCATTCCACACCTGATATTATCGTCTCCTGCATTAGACCAGATTTTTGAAGCTTGTTAAATAAACTGTTTTGTTTCCTTTACAGAATTTTTATTTTTTTTTTAGAATTTCTGAGTGATGTTATGATAATTGGCATACATTAAAAGAGATATCTCTAAAACTATCATACATATTTTTACTCACATAAGTATATTGTTAAAAAGTTATTAGCTGAATTAATTATAGCATTTTTTAAGAGGACAAATAGAAAAAAAAAAAAGATATTACTCTTAGGTTCCTGCCTGAAAGAATATTTTTGAACAATGTTGTGTTTATCTTATGAAGTCCATGAATTATGTCCTCTTCTTTAAGTTGGGGTTAAAATATTGAAACAAATGTATAGATTATCTGCAATACATGGATTTTTTTTTCAGAATCAATATTTTATCTTACTTATTCCTGTCTTTACCTTATTTTTCTCATCTCTTTTTCTGTCCCATTTTCCTCTCCACCTGCTTTCTTTCACTTTATTTATTTTGTGTTATTGATTCTTTTCTTGTACTTTTACCAATTTTAAAGTTGCTTTTGTTCCTGGCAAGTGATTGAGAATGAATGAATGAATGGATGAATCTGTGATTAGAAGGCAGGTTGGAGAGATTCAGGGAAACACTAGAAGAGGGAGAAAAGCTGAAATGATCTAAAAGGACTTTGTCAGCAACTTCATTTAATGGCCTGTGATCATGGAATCAATAGCGTTATGACTCGAAAATGATTTACATAGAAAGGAGAACATTAAGAGGAGAGGGATGAAGACAGTGAGAAGCTGTGTTAGAGGCGACGATTCTTCCTGCCAGCCACCGAAAGGTGGAAAGTGACAGCTTGGTAATTTTCCAACGCAAACCATGAGGCAGAGGCATCAGGTACAACAAGGAGCTTTGGATGATAATGAAAGCAGTTTTACATTTTCTGAGGCCATTTACAACTTGGCTTCTCATGTGTGACTGTAGCACAAGGGTTTCAGTTCAACCTGAGTTCTAAGGTAGAGTTTCCTTGCCAAAGATCAAATTGCATGGCCATAAGCCAGGAAAGGGAGAGGTGGTGAGCTGAGCTGTCTGTCTCACATGCTTCTTGCGTTGGTTCTGCTGATGCACACAAAGCGTGAGGACCGTATAGACAGTATGCACTGATAGTCATAAAAATTTCTAACCAGGGGCACCTGGGTGGCTCAGTTGGTTAAGTCATGATCTCGTGGTTCGTGGGTTTGAGCCCTGTGTCACGATCTGTGCTGACAGCTCAGGGCCTGAAGCCTGTGTATCCCTCTCTCTCTCTGCTTTTCTCCTGCTCACAGTCTCTCTAAAAAAAATAATAAATAAACGCTTAAAAAATTAAAAAAAAAATCTTAACCATATTGTGTAGTGTAGTTACTCAGGAATTAGGAACTTTTTTCCAGAAGGCAGGAACACACACACACACACACTCACACCATACCACGCACAACTGAGACAGTACAGGAAAGGCTGCACTAAAAGAAAAAATCTGCCTCACAATTTAGGACAGAGAATCATGAGGTTGAGTCTGCTCTAAGGACTATGGGCAAATGTATTGAAGAACTGCCTGCTAGTGAGACTTGGCTTGAAATTTCTAACCCGGCCCACGCCGGTCAATAAAAGGAAATTTCTCAAATAGGGGTAAAGAGCACTGTGGCCTAAAACATAAATACTACCGTCGTTAAGCCACTGAGATTCTACTGAAATCTTTCCATGGAAATCCAGGAAGGTAAAAAACAAACAAAACACCTTTTGATATTAAACAGTTTTCTGCTTTCTCTGCCTACCACATCCATAAGCATCTTAGACTATTCAGAAACTTTAATGATCCTAAATGCACAAGTAATTCTGGGGAAATGATGGCTTATTTCAATAAGCAAAACACAATATATTACTGTAAGATCATACCTTAACCTGTATAACTTAAATTCTCTGAAAACCCAACTTCACATCAGTAAAACAGGAGTGATTTGATAACATAATCCCTAAGATGCATCCGGGTTCTCAAATTGTATAATTCTCTAATTATGTATGACTACTGGTGGTTTAGATTTCTCACATTATCTCACAGACAACCACAGAGCCACCCATACTAGGAAGCTAGAAATGTTTAATGCATGAGTGGATTTTAGTATTCGTTGCTTAAATTTAAATAAAGAAACTTAATGACATATATTTCCCACCAAAAGAATTAGTTCCTGCGAAATATCTTTTAAAAGTGTCCTCCTTGTTCTAATTGTTCAAAGTAGAGATAAACTACCACTTGTTTTAAGAACAATATAACAGATCAAAGTTTTCATTGTACGCAGTGAAAATGGAATACCTCACTAAATGGCCTTAGCAATTACTTTTGTTTTGCCCGATAACACTGTCATCTTTGTGTCTCGTTTTCATATACTACGAATATTCAAGAGATAGCTGGACAAAGATGCCACAGAGGTATACAGCCAAAGAACCCAATATGACCTGTGATACAATAGGTGCTTGTGGTAAGGGGAGGGGAGTTATACTGACTCAAAGCTTGCAAAAGTATAACCAAATTGGAAAGCTTATATTGGTTTATAAATTCTTGAAAACATTTTCTCTCTTCAACACTGGAATTCGTAGATGGCAAAAGAGTACATAGACATTCGGATGGGATAATAAAATCTGGAAGTTTCGTCTAAAAGATGAAAAAGATTGAGGCATGAAAAGAGAAAATATTTTTATGCCTCTGAATGATTAGAGCTTACTGAGCATATCTGACTTGAACTTGGGTTAGGGGAGGAGCTTGGAGTGTAAAAGATGACTAAATAGGTAGTGAGAACTTAGGAAAGACTAAACTTCCCGGAGGTGTGTTTCAACATATTAAAATGGAGTGAGGTCATGGAGACATTTTAGGGGGTGTGACTCTGGAGACAGTCATCTGGACTCTAGAGTAATTTATTTATACTCCAAAGAGGTAGAATTTAGGGACTTCCCTTTCTCTTCTGGAGGAGAATTTATTTACCTTAGGAGAAATTTCTTTCTCTCTCCTTAAGAGTGAAGCAACATGTATATGAGCTCCCAGACTTATATATATATATTTTGTTTTCTCTCCTGTGGTGCATGAATCCCCTTTTGTGCACATACAGAGTCCATCTGGCTTTCATAGCATTGCCTAATAGAAGAGAAAGATTGGGGCATTGAGAAACAATGCTGTTATTGCTATAAGTAACTCTTGTTTCTGTTCCAGAAGCTTTTTTTTTTGTATTCAGAACAAATGTATAGATATTAAAAATCTATTAGTCACCAAACAAATGAGAGCTTTTCCTACAGTCTCCACCAATTCTCTTTAGATTTTAATCACAAGGAAAATTGTTTTGATTATTCTCTCAATGCGTAAATTTATTAATTCATTTATCAATCAGTTCATTTAAATTTCAACTGTGTCAAACACTTTATAGGTTACAAAAACGTGCTTTGATATGAAAAAAATAATATAGCTAATCAATAAAGCAAAACCAAAAATAACCAACTAACTAAGCAAAGAAACCTAACTCTCTTAACCACACGATGCACATGGAAGTGTATTATAAAAGATTTATGCTTCATGCAGTCAGGAGTAGCAAGAGAATTTCATCAAAGATCGAGAAGGCATCTGCCTGCGATGTACAGGGAAGTTTTCTTAGTGGAAGTCTTTGATGGACATCTTTCACATTGAGAGAAAAAGGAAACAGTGTTTGTATTAAATATCTCCGCTTTGAGAACCAGAGGTAACAAATAATACCTAAGAACTCAGTAACATTCTCTGCCAAACAGGTTTTATTCTACAGCTTATTTTAATCGGAGATTTTTTCTAGTATAAAAATCGTATGAATATTTACGATTTCAAGCATCTTGCATACCTTTCTTCATCAATGCAAATAATTTGCATTTTAATATGAATAATTGGGAGAAATCTTAGTAAAACAACAGTAAAAGACCTTTAAAGTAAGAAGATATTTTCTTGGCTAATCATAATTAAATGTAGATGATTTCGTTTTCTGAGGAGTTAGTTCAATTTATGTTTTCTTTTTTCTAAAAATCGTGACAAAAATACATAACACAAAACTTACCATTTTAACCATTTATAAGTAGTCAGTTCTGAGACATTAATCATATTCACATTGCTGGGCAACCATCATCCTGATTTGTCTACAGAACTTTCCATCTTCTCCAACTAAAACTTTTTATCTCTTAAAAACTAATGCCCTCGCATCCTCTCTTCCAGTTCCTGATAACCACCATTCCACTTTCTGTCTCTGTGAATTTGACTACTCTAGCAACTTCATCTAGGTGGAATCACACATTATTTGTTCTTTTGTGATTCACTTACTTCCCTTAGCATAGCATCTTTAAGATTTATCCTTTTTGTAATGTGTGCCGAAATTTCCTTCCTTTGTATGTATAGATCACGTTTTTTTTAAAGTTTATTTATTTATTTTGAGAGAGAGCATGCATGCATGAGTGTGGGGAGGACAGCGAGAGAGGGAACGAGAATCTCGAGCAGGCTCCGTGCTGTCAGCGCAGAGCCTGACACGTGGCTTGATCCCATAGATCGCAAGATCATGACCTGAGCCAAAATCAAGAGTTGGACACTTAAATGACTGAGCCACCCAGGTGCCCCCATATAGATGTCATTTTATCTATTAATCTGCCCATGGACATTTGGGTAACTTCCATCTTCTGGGTAGTGTGAAGAATAGTGCTATAAGCATGGGTGTACATATGTCTGATTGAATTACTGCTTTCAGTTTTGGCGGGATTAGACCCAGAAGTGAAGTTCCTGGATCATATGTTAATTCTATGTTTAATGTTTTTAGAAATCACTACGCCATTTGCCACATTGGCCACACCATCTTATATTCTCACCAGAAAGGCACGGGTTCTACTTTCTCCACATCCTTGCCAACACTTGTTATTTTGTGTGTTTTAGAAGAGTATGTTAATAGGTATTATGGCTTATTTTTATTTGCTAGAAATCAAGACATCTTCTTTACATCATATTTTACTGACTATTCAGAATGAAAATATACCTTTTTCTAATTTCTGTGTTTAAGGACTTTGATGACAACCACTGTTTTTAATGTCTGTGAAAGATACCACTCTGATGATTTGTGAATAACAATGCTTGTTTTATAATATATTACAAATGGCAAAATTTAAAAATGTCTGCTTTGTAATCACACTTCAGAAAATAAGGGAATGCAGTTTTTCTTAATATTTCATAGCATAATTGGGACACCTCGTTGACTCAGTCCATTAAGTGTCCAACTTTTTCCATTCAGGTTTCCATTCCGTTCAGGTCACGATCTCAAGGTTTGTGAGATTGGGCCTCACAAGGGGGCTGGGCTGGAGATGCAGATATTATTTGGGATTCTCTCTCTCCCCCTCTCTCTGTCCTTCCCTTGCTTGCATGCTCTCTCTCTCTCTCTCTCAAAATAAATCAATAAAGTTAAAAAATACATAGCTAAAGAGATTAGATAGATATGTAATAATTATTGTGAAAGTATTCATGGTTTTAATTTCATATTACGTAATACTCCTTTAAAGCATCCAAGAAACCCACACAAATATTGGAATATTATTTAAATCTATCAGTTTTCTTTTCTTCAAATAGGTCATTTACTTTTACTTCAAGAAATTTAATGAAAAGGTTGATTTCAAAATGTCATGGAACAAAGTAATATTTTTGCAATAATATCACTTAGTTTTATTTAGTTGTAAGCACCAGAATGTATAAATCTTCTTTGGTTTGCTCCTTTTTTTTAAATTTTAAAATTTTATTTAAAAATTGTTTTTAATGTTTCTTTAGTTTTGAGAGAGAAAGATGTAGAGTGTGAGCAGGGGAGGGGCAGAGAGGGAAAGGGAGACACAGAACTCGAAGTGGGCTCCAGGCTCACACTGTCAGCACATGGAGCTCAAACTGCTGAACTGTGAGATCATGACCTGAATTGAGGTTGGATGCTTAACCGACTGAGCCACCCAGGCGTACGTAATGCTTTTTTTTTTTTTTTTTTGATATTTATTTATTTTTGAGAGAGAGACAGAGCATGAGCAGGGAGGTGCAGAGAGAGAAGGAGACACAGAATCCAAGGCAGTCTCCAGGTTCTGAGCTGTCAGCACAGAGCCCGATGCAGGGCTTGAACTCACAAACGAGGAGATCATGACCTGAGCTCAAGTCGAATGTTTAACCAACTGAGCCACTCAGATGTTTTTTTTTCTTTCCTTCCTTCCTTCCTTCCTTCCTTCCTTCCTTCCTTCCTTCCTTCCTTCCTTCCTTCCTTCCTTCCTTCCTTCTTTCTTTCTATCTCTCTCTCTCTCTTTCTCTTTCTTTCTTTCTTTAATGTTTATTTCTTTTTGTTCTTTTTTTTTTTAATGTTTGTTTATTTTTGAGACAGAGAAAGAGCGCACAAGCTAGGAAGGGACGGAGGGAAACAGAGGCTCCAAAGTTGGCTCCGCGCTGACAGCACAGAGCCCCATGTGGGGCTTGAGGCTTGAACTCACAAACTGTAAGATAATGACCTGAGCCAAAGACAGACACTTAGCTGACTGAGCCACCCAGGTGCCCCTGCTTTGGTTTGCTATTAATGAATGTGTAATAATATTAAAAATAACCAATATATATTTGCATTTAAATGGAAATATTTTCTGTTGTTAACCCAATTTTTCCTAAAGATTGTGATTATAGTCCACAATTTATAGACCCTAATTAGAATGAATTAAAATTCATTTCTCAGCCTCTTACTCACATTGGTAAATTCTACCCACACCTGGTAATTTCCAGTAGAGTGATTACCATAGGTTTGTATTTCTGCATCCCACTAAGAAATGTTTCCCATGTGTATGCTCAATTTTTCTTGTTTCATCTCTGTATATGTTTTCATTTCATCAATATTCGGCTCTTCTTCCTTACACCCTCTGTCCACAAAAAAATTCTAAAATACTAACATGAGAAAATATCTTTTTTTTCTTGCTTTCTTTGTCTTCTGACCAAAAAAATTTTACTTTTTATTGTATTTTATTTTTTAAAGTTCATTTATTTTGAGAGTGAGTAAGCAGGGGAAGGGTAGAGAAAGAGAGAGAGAGAGAAAGGGACTGAGAGAGGATCTCAAGCCAGCTCTGTGCTACGTACGAGTCCAGAGCCTCATGTGGGGCTTGAGATCATGACCTGAGTCGAAACCAAGAGTTGGACGCTTGACAGACTGAGCCCCCTAGCCTCCCCTAGAGAAACTATTTTTAAAAATAAACTTTATTTTCTTATTGACTTTCTTTTTAATGTTTGGTGTGTTTTTAGAGGAAGAAAATTTCTAGGGGAATAAAAAAGTAGTTAAAGAGATTAAAATTGTGTTAAACCTGTCATATATTAGAAATATAGCAGTGATGTTATTTGGAAATGTTTGGTACTATAAAACTTTATATTTTTTTTCTGAAGTTGTTTATTGGAAGAGACAATGTATTGCAAAACAGAGTAATTGTTCCACAATTTTGACTCTTCTATTTTTACATCTGTAATTTCTCCAAGGCTGCTAACATATGGCCTTCAGTTATTCACCAGTTTAAAAAAAAAAGTTGGATAAAAAAAGTCTGCAAATCAATAAGAAAAAACAAAAAGGAAGATTGGTTTTAATTTTTTTGTTTATTTATTTTTGAGAGAGAGAGAGAGCATGAGCAGGGGAGGGACAGAGAGGGAGGGAGACACAGAATCAGAAGCAGGCTCCAGGCTCTGAGCTGTCAGCACAGAGCCTGATGTGGGGACTCAAACCCATGAACCATGAGATCATGACCTGAGCTGAAGTTGGATGCTCAGCTGTTTCCCTAGTTTTAAAACATAGGGAAAATTCTTGAACAGTCACTTCACCTCTGAGCATATCTAAATGGTAAATAAATGGCAGAAGTTAAAGCCGCTAAAATAACCACAGTGTCAGCGAGAGTAAAAATTGTAACAAAAACTAGTAAAAAACTGTTCACTAAATACATATCTACCCTATGACCCAACAATTTCAACTCCCGGGTGTATACCAACGACACACGGGTGTTTATGTCTAATAATACAGCATATGAGAGTGTTTATAGTGACTCTTGATGTGATAGTGAAAAACTTTCAACAAGTCAAATGATCATAAAATGAAGAATGTATAAATGGTATATTGGTCTAAAATGGATTATTATACAACAATGAAAAGGAAGGAATTATGCTATATAAAACAACAGGGAGGCATATCAAAGATATTGTCGAGTAGAATAAAATTATACAACTTAAAAACAGGGTAAAAAAATAAAAGGTGATGAAATTCAGAATAAGGGTTACATCTGGGGAAACTAGTGACGGATGGGGGAACAGGAAAGACTCTGAGATGTTTGTAATGTTCCTGTCTTGATCCTAGTGACAAGTACTCAGGTGTATACATTTATAAAAGCTCATCCCAGCTGCACCCCTAAGATACATTAACTCTTATTGGACTATACTTCATTAAACAGGTTAATAACAATAAGGAGGCAAAAGTGTCTCTGTGACTTTTCCCAAATCTGAAATTCTAGGGTTCTATGAAACCCCTAACCCCTCTCCTGTTCTTCCTGTTGGGCTTGTCTATGTCTGCGCAGTATTCCTTGCTTCACCTGCTTCCTAGTGAATACAAATGATTCCCATGCGGGGCAATTTCCTAAAACTTAGATGAATACTTTGACTCACAGCTAGGATTTCAAAATTTCCACTGCTCCACTCTCAACTTCACCTTGATGTTTCTTTTTTTCCCTCCAATAAATCTTTATAATTTAAGGTTAAGTAGCAATGCCACGCATAAATCGTAAGCTGCTTCTCTACACTGGCTTTGGAGGATAGCATTAAAATATACTAATCTTATATACTGATAATACGTTAGTAGATATACTTTTAAATGACTGTTGTATTTATTAATTCTGATTCCATTTTTGATCATGTTCTATTGAGATTTTAGCATGACTCTCTGAACAACTATTATTGGGGAAAAGTTTATTTCTTTAAATTGCCATTTATTAAAATAAAAAAAGAGAATACTATCCACATTGTTAATTTCTTAAGACATCAAGAAGGGTTATATGTTTATTTTGACATTTTGCTACTTAAACGATGTTCTGAGAAATCAGTCATTATTTATCGGTAGATGTGAAATTTAAAAATAATAAAATAAGAATAAAAAAACGAAGCCTTCAAATATAGGAAATTTAGCACCTCTCAAGGTATAATAGAACACAGAGATTTTTTTTTTTTTTCAGGAATTTGTCAGAGCGCTCATCTCAAATCAATCCTCACACACAAATGTGTGTTTTGAATCCCGTGTTATTTGAAGGGAGCACCTTCTCCATAACAATGTGATAGCACATCTAAATTCTCGGGGATTTTATACCTCAGTAAACATCAATACAATGCAAATGATGATTTACTGGTTTTCTTTCATCTGTGATCTTTTATTCATTGCCTCATGTAGAGCAAATGTGAAATGTAGTCTTTGTTCCTCAAATACAGACAGAGGGTGCAGAACTCTTGGATTAGCTATCCTTAATTTTTTTTAAAGAGAAAGCGAGCATTCAACATTTTTGTATTTTATTTTGTGATAAGTCATTGCTAGCATTTTAAAAAATTCTAAAAGTGATGACATATCCTTAAGAAAGTGAATTTGATGTGGGGTTTTCAATATTATGTTTAAGTGTTTTCCTTGCCCCCAAAAGATTTTTGATTAAATAAAAATTAGAAGTGTGGTTTTAGTACATTCAAACACCCAGAGCTGACATCCACAAACCTGTTTTAAATTTTCTCCATTTGGGCTGTGACAGCAGGATGAGCAGTGGAGAGTCCAAGTATAAACACCAGAAAACAGGCACTGGTGCCTTATATTATAGGCTATTGCGCCTAAAGATTAGTAGTGTTTAATATTTAATTTCCAAATATAACAATAGGTGTCACATAATCTCAAGAGTTCAAGAGCACCTTAATCCTCCTCAAAACAAAGCATTTCTAATGAACCAAATTCCTTTTTATTAACCACTTTTTAGTGTTCATTTATTGTGTTTGTGTGTGTGTGAGAGAGAGAGAGAGAAGGAGAAAGAGAGATAGAGAGAGAGAGAATGAGTGGGGCAGGGACAGAAAAAGAGAGAGAATCCCAAGCAGGCTCCACACTGTCAGCTCAGTGCCCGACTCAGGACTCACACTAACGAACCTGAGCTGAAATCAAGAGTCAGATGCTTAGTAGACCCAGCCACCCAGGCTCCCCTGAAATAAACTTCTTTACAGAAGTTTCTCCCAGTAGTTCCCATGTCTCTAAGTGTGTGGTAATGAGCTGCCCATCCTACTGGTGGCTGCTTCTTATTTTGTCACTTTGCTTTTGGTGGCTGTTGTTTTATTTCATTTGTTTGTTTTCACATTGAGACATAACTCCTTATGTGCAACTTCTGCCATTAGTCCCTTACAGGTGCTGTCTTCCTAGTGTGCAAAGATGACCTGCAATCATGCAACAGCACAGAAAATGCATACAGACAACACGCGACCTTCCAGAGTCTGCTGCTTTAGGGTAATCGTCTTTGTCCTCATGTCCTTTAACCGTTTTTCCTTTTCAATACTTCCATCCCTCTGTCTTTTCCTTTTTTAATTCTTGTTTTCAATACAGATTTAAGCAGGCTCTACTATCTAACAAACATTGGAGTCACCACTGGGACTGTACAGGTAAATACGGTAGAGACATCGTCTTCAGAGAACTTTAGTAAACTCTTTAGCATCATCTAAGTAAATGATTCCAATCCTGTAAAACAAGGGTTATGATGGAAGTAAACATGTAGATTATTACTGTATTCAATCCTGGCAATGATACTCCAGAGATGCGTATTATGATGTTTATTTTGCTAATTATAAAGGTAATGAGTGCCTATTGTACAAAATGATATACACGGATGACTCTAACAATTATTGCTGTCGTTATTATTATGGCGGACTCCCGTTATGCATTTGCTTTGCGGCAGGCAATTTACTAAGCAGTTTGCATTGATTATCTCAGTTAAAATTTACGATAAAACTTCGTTGTGTGTCCTATTATCCACATTTTCAGGTGTAAAAGGTGAGATTAAAAGAGGCTTCACACTTTGAAATTAGTAATTCTTCCTTTAAATCCTTTCTTTTTTAAGTTTATTTATTTTGAGAGAGAGAGAGAGGAGAGAAAGAATCTCAAGTAGGCTCCGCACTGTCATTGCAGAGCCCAGCACAGGGCTCTATCCTACAAACTGTGAAATCATCACCTGAGCAGAAATCAAGGGTCAGACACTTAACCGCCCGAGCCACCAGGTGCCCAGTAATTCTCTTGAGCAAAGGTTGTTTGATTCATGAGCCTGCATTTCTACAGTGTAAACTTCGAATACAAGTATCATTCAGGTTACATTGCTGGACATGTTCTGTTTTCGGCCTTCCTGCGTTTATTTTCTCTTTTCTTTGGCCACAGCACCATGGTTTTTCATTCAGGTGTTTATCTCAAGCTTGGAGCTTGCTGTGTTTTTGATGGCCCTAGGTATGGGCCTTAAAGCAATCAGGAATTTCCCATGGATGTGTGAGTGGTTTGTAGATGAAGATGGCCAAATCCAGCCCATGTGGCATTAGGTGAGAGCTGTTGAGTAAGAAAAGTTCCTTTCTTTTGCAGGAGTCACCCGAAGAAACATAAATTTCTCCTAAGGGGAACAAGGAAGCCCTCTGAAGCTGTTGAAGGTCATGTCAACTATGGGAGAATCTGGGTTATGTCTTTTAGAAGCAAAACATAAACAAAATTGGTAAACTTTGTTTATTAATACAAAGATTGGTAAAGTGTTGATTGTTACAGGATCATTCTTTATTTAAATTTTTTTCAATGTTTTATTTTATATTTGAGAGAGAGAGAGAGAGAGACAGAGCATGAGTAGGGGAGGGGCAGAGATACAGAAACAGAATTCAAAGCAGGCTCTAAGCTCCCAGCTGTCAGCATTGAGCCCAACGCAGGGCTGGAACTCATGAGCAGTGAGATCATGACCTGAGCCGAAGTAGGACACTAAATTGACTAGCCCACCCAGGCGCCCCAGGATCATTCTTTATTTATATTATTAAGATACACATGCCAAAAATTTCGTTTTATTATTCCAGGCTGTTTGGATTGGATTCCTGTTATTTGAAAGCATATATTCTAACCTGATACAAGTCAATAAATAAGGTGTACTTCATTAGCCTGTATTATAGAAAAATACATAGTATAGATAAATTTTGCTTCATATTGGCCCTTCCAAATCCTCTCCTACTGCAGTAACTTTGATGCAGAACTCTGCCTTTTCTTTCCAAAAATTCATGTGGATACTCTTAAGTTTATTGAAATAAAACTGGAAAAAGAATAGTCCTTAAAAGACTCATACAATTAACTATGCAGGAAAATTTAAAGACTGGGATGGATGGATTATATTCATTTATATATTTGCTCAATAATATTCAGTAAACATCTAATGTGTATCTGCCTTGGGGATAGAAATTTTAATGCAAAGATCCAGTCTTTGTGCTCACAGAATTTACAGTCTTGATCTCTTCCAAAACTTATATAGCCTATAAAGACACTCAATGCAGATACAGTGATCAAGCAATTTAGAGGTTAGTAGGCAAGAAGTGTGAAAACATACAGCATAGATTTTTCTAGTAGCACAGTCAATCTAGAATACCAAAAGTGACCTGAATGTTCAGGTTTAACAAATGCCCTTCAACTACATAGACATGAAATGATCGATAATTAGAAAAATGTCACTATGGTTCCATGTTGTTCCTGTAGGAACCTTTGCTACACAGAAGACGTGACATACGTTCCACTGTTTTGACATGATGAAGTGTCAAGGGAGTGACATTTCTGAGGTAATGCAAGGTTGAATTATGCTGGCTAAAAAATACAGGTTTGCATTACCTGAGCTTGAGGGAATATATGTATAACATTTGTGACTGTAAATGATTAATAATTTAACAGAATTTGAATCTTTTTGAATAGTGTGGTGAAAAAAATACCCAATTAGGTAAAAAAAAAAACAAAAAAACTCCAACCCAAAGAGTAGGTAATATTGCATTGGAAATATAATCCATTGTGCCTTTTTTCACTTTAATACTATTATTTATGACTTTTGTTGAAAAATGATGTTTTTAAAAACTGGATTAATGCTAAATAAAGCATTGTGAGTCAAACATTTCTAATTAGCCTTGCCTTCTTTCAATAGTTGTGGTTGGCTATTATTTGTTCAATATTATTAGCTGTCTATTTTGTTTTAAATTTAGATATATTTCAAAATAAAATATGCAAAATATTTCCTTCTGTTGTATTTTAAGAGAAAAATATTTTCTCAAACTTTATTCTTCAGAAAACTTGATTTATAAAGGATGAATTTTCCCCATCTATTCATAATTTTTAAAAAATATTGTTGAGTTGAAAACCTACAAAAATATAATTTACAAATAGTTGTGTGAATTTTTTTAGCTTATGTTGATGAAAAGAGTAGATCATTTCACTTTTTTTCCCCATAGCAGACTATGAAGTTATTTATTTATTTATTTATTAAGAATAGGCTATATTTATTAGTAACTGTTTTAAAAATAGCATAAGAATTGGTGTTTGGTTTTAAAAAGTTTATTTAAATATAATAGTTTCTAATTGCTTTTGGAGAAACTTCTTTAAAATATTAATAATAGTAATATGGGTTATTTTCAGCTTAAATAATATATTAAAGTGTTCTGTGGACTAAATCGTCAATGCCCACCCTTCCAGAATTGTACATTGAAGCCCTAACATCCAGGGACCGTATTTGGAGATAAGGGCCCAGAAGGAAAAAAAATAAGGCTAAATGAAGTCATAAAGGTGGGGCCTTTAAACGATTAGTGTCCTTAAAATTAAAGGGACGCTGAACAGCTCCTCTCTCAACCATGGAGGGACACAGTCAGAACTCAACCATGCTGGAACACTGATCTCAGACTGCTAGCCTCCAGAACTGTGAGAAAATAAATTTCTGTTGTTGAAGCCACTCAGTCTGTGGTAATTTGTTATGACAGATTAAGCTGACCGATACAAAGAGAGATTTAAAATGGGCACCCAAGACCACAGCAGAAGAGGAAATAAGGCATGAGAGTGGTTTCAAAGTCATTTCATCTTTATCGCTTAATTCCTTTATTCAGCAAATATTTATTACATGCTAACTACCTGCTAAGCTGTGAGGAAATAACAATAAACAGGGCTACGGTCCTGGCTCAGCAGAGTGTGCATTTTAACAGAAGGAGTAACAAGAGGTATGTAATATCAGGTAGCTGTAAGTGCTATATAGCAATGTACTGGCTTAGAATATGACAAGATTGTTATTTTAGATATAATGATATAGTAGTTACAAAAACTATGGTAAAAAGGTAAAGACCTTGGAATTAAATCCAAAAGTTGTGGTACACAACTTAACTGTGGTTTAAGTTGGACATATATTTTAATTAGAAACATTATAAAACTTACAAAGAAAACTGAAGAACATGCAATTGACTTTAAAAATCTGATTTTTATTAATAACAAATACAGTCAAAGAAAAAATAATGGCCCATATTTTTTTTCACCTTTGAATGCGATCAGATATTTGTGTATAGTGTATGAGCCTTTTCCGATTATCTGACCTAAAAGACCCTCGCCTATAAAACTCTTCTTATGCTTAAACTTTCTTTCAGGACACTTACTGTTAACCCTTATAAAGCCACCATGGAATTTACATATTTATCTTTTTTTTTTTTATGTTTGGTTTTATCTGTTTCACCATTTAAATTGTAAGCTTCATGAAGGAAGGGATTTCTAAGTGGCTAGAATGGTGCTCATTAAAGGTTGAATGGTTGAATTAATGAATCTCAGCGGTTGAAATGCAATTTTGGTGTTGATGACAGAAATTTCATAGATAAAATGGAAGCCCTAGTATAGTGGAATATTTGTCTCTTTGCACAGTAAGATTACAGTCCTAAAGGATCTGTCTTATTTATGTACAAAGCACCTAGTGAGTGCACCGCTTTATAAATAATGCCATCTGCTATAGACAACCTGAAGAAAAATTAGAGTTAGCAGGATCGTGCCACGAATCAACTGAAAATATTTGAACTCAAAGGAAAAATAATTTTGCTTTAAGGACAAAAGAAATTGAGAAAATAACAGGCTGAAAAAAACACGTGGCAGTATACATCTGGGAAATTGAATGGAATGAGTAAAAAATCAACAAGAACTTAAGATTAAAAAGAAATGAAATTGGGCACATGGAAGAGTCTACATTTACTTAGTATTAGAAAAGGGAGAGTCTAAAGTCCTCTTTAAGTTATTTTTACTAGCGTATTTATCAATATAAAATAAAACTACACTTTACCCATTAAAGAAGTTCTAGTCTACATTGAGAGAATATTGACAATAATATTTTTATAGTACCGTTTCCTTAGTTACTATAGTAACTACCTCTATAAATTAATGTTTTAAACATTATTGCATATTTAATATAGTAGATCACCTAGCATATTTTCTATATTTTTATATTGCTTAATTTAGAAAAAAGCTAAAATGTTCAGTCGTACTTAAAAATATGTCTATTTTAAAGAAACTATTGGTTGCCCAAGAATCCCCTCTTGAACAAAATATGTATTACTAATTTCGAGAATAAAATTTTTCTTTGTTATTTTTGAAACTAGCGAATATTTCAGTATCACTGGGGAATTAATGCTGGGACGATCTTGGGATTTGCATAGTAATTGGTTTGACACATATGCCATACTGTACAGGGCCATGGACACAGATGGTAATGAGTATACCAGCCGTGTTCCCTGAGATCAGTATAAAAATGTGATGAAATTGATTTTTTTTTCATTCTTTGAGGTGTATAAGTAACCATGCTGGCTAATGAGCTAATTTAGATAAGCTTTAAACAAGAATATAATCATATTAATGGCAATTATTGGAGAGCAGCACGAAATGAAGCTTTTTTAGTTTCCATTCCAAGTTTTAATTAGCAATTAAATGGAAAGTTGCTTGACCTATGATTAACTTTCAGTGTGTTTTTAAAGTTTATATATATGTAAAGTAGTTTTAGAAGTATTATTCCACATAACAATGTCTCCAAAGGAAATATTATCAAATATTCCTTCGGTAATGAATATTGTAAAAGATATATTTAAACTAAATAGATGGAACCAGAGAAAGTTTTGTATGAAAACACCATCTAAATTAATGTCAATTCTGAAAGCATTAAATGATTTCTGAGTAACATAGCTGCTTTTCCAAGATGGGGAAACTGCCTGATGGATGGTGTGCCTTAGTTGTCATTTGTTAGTATGGAAAATATTTAGTATTTACAAAATAAATGAATAAATAAAATACATTAAAATACTTTCTTGAACACTTTCAGTCATAAATTTATATAATGAAATATTAAATACAATGTTATAATCTTATTGCCAATCATATATGAAATACTAGAAAAGGACATACAGTATTTTAATTTTAGAGTTATATATTACATTTAAATATTCTTTTTTTTTTGTAAGTTTATTTACTTTAAGAGAGAGAGAGAGAACGTGTGAGCGTGTGTGAGCAGGGGAGGGGAAGAGAGAGAGGGAGGGAGAGAGAATCCCAAGCAGGTTCCACACTGTCAGCTTAGAGCCTGACATAGGCTCTATCCCACAAAATAGAAGATTGTGCCCTGAGCAGAGATCAAGAGAGGGACGCTTAACCAGCTGAGCCACCCGGACGTGCCAGATTTCAATATTCTTCTTCGTAATTCTGAACAAGTGAGTAGGACAAGTAGGACAAATCCACAAAGGAGGAAAAGGGTACCTAATTGAGAACTATGGAAGTGTTTACTATTCTGAAGGTTGATATTCAAGACCAATTGTTTTCAATCAGGTTTAATTCAGCAAAAAAAATTTTAAGTAACATTACAACTTAATAGTTTACAATGTCATATATACCTTATGGACTTTCCTGAGCTCTTTTAGTATTTTATTTTAAATGTGTGTCTTCACTTCTCCACAAAAGACATCCAGATGGCCAACCGACACGTGAAAAAATGCTCAACATCTCTCATCATCAGGGAAATACAAGTCAAAACCACAATGAGATGCCACCTCACACCTGTTGGAATGGATAACATTAACAACTCAGGCAACAACAGATGTTGGTGAGGATGTGGGGAAAGAGGATCTCTTTTGCTAGCGGGAATGCAAACGTGTGCAGCCACTCTGGAACACAGCATGGAGGTTCCTCAAAATATTAAAAATAGAACTACCCTACAACCCAGCAAATGCACTACTAGGTATTTATCCAAGGGATACAGGTGTGCTGTTTCGAAGGGGCACATGCACCCAAATGTTTGTAGCGGAACCATCAACAATAGCCAAGTATAGAAAGAGCCCAAATGTCCATCAATGGATGAACAGATAAAGAAGATGTGGTATATATACACGATGGAGTATTACTTGGCAATCAAGAAGAATGAACTATGTGAATGGAACTAGAGGATATTATGCTAAATGAAATTCGTCAAAGGCAAATGTCATATGACTTCACTCATATGAGGACTTTAAGATACAAAACAGATGAACATAGGGGAAGGGAAGCAAAAATAATATAAAAATAGCAATGGGGACAAAACATGAGACTCTTAAATATGGAGAAGAAACAGAGGGTTGCCGGAGGGGTTGTAGGAGGGGGATGGGCTAAATGGGTAAGTGGCATTAGGGAATCTACTCCTGAAATCATTGTTGCACTCTTTGTTAACTAACTTGGATGTAAATTAAAAAATAATATTAAATCATAAAAACCATATAAATGATTCAGCTTAAAAAAAGAAAATAAAAATAAATAAGTAAATATTGACTGACAAAAATAAATAAATAAATAATAAATGTGTGTCTTCTTGCTTGCACCTTCCCCTGTCACCATTCCAGGGATTGGAGCATTGTTCATATAAGACAAAGTCTGATTTATAGTTTTTAAAACCTATTATTTTTAGTTCCTAGCATATAAAATAAATGTTTGATGAATGCAAGGTCAAATGCAGTTTATCTACTATCATCTACAAAGGGAATCTATTCATGTTAATAACTAGAGTTATTCACAACTTTAACTCTGATATGTGTGGAGCACCTGGGTGGCTCAGTCAGTTAAGCGACCAACTCTTGATTTTGGCTTAGGTCATGATCTCACGATTGGTGAATTTGAGCCCTTTGTGGGGCATCGCACTGAAAGCACTGAGCCTGCTTGGAATTCTCTGTTCCCTCTCTCTGCCCTTTCGCTGCTCTCTCTCTCTCTCAAAATAAATAAACTTAACAAAAGAAACTCTGATATGTTAGAAAATCCACAATTTGTGATGATACACATTACATAGAATTTGCAAATATCTCAACTACTAATAACCACAAAGTTTTACCAAATAGACATCCAAGAATTTGCAAGTACAATGGCTTAATAACATAATACGATCCTAAAAATCCATAATACTAGAAAATATTATATTTCAAGGCACAGAGTTAAGTACTAAAATAGTGGCCTAAAAGAAAAAAAAAAGTATAACTTGCATTCTATGATTTCTTGCTTTTTCAACAGATGAAACAGAATATAATCTAGTACTTTCTTGATGTCTTGGGGTCATTACCACAAACCTCAGTTATGTGACATTCTATTCTGTTACAAAGATAATGTGACTGCAAATGCCGATGGTGTGAATCCCGTTACCAAGTTTTAATAGTCTCATGTAATTAGGTGTAAGATACATCATGAGGGAGCAATTATTTTGTCTTCTTCCGTATTTTAGTCACTTGCTTTTGTTGTCAGTTTTTGGTAAGTCACCATAATTAGCCAGGGAAGAAACTCAGAGCCAGAGCTCGAGGGTTTTGATTGAGGCACAGGCTATTTGGCCTTGTGGGAGAAAAAGGTAAACAAAACGATACATGAAGCAGCCTGGACTCAAAAAAGAAATCCTGAGGAAAATATATAATGCACTTAAATTTTTTCCACAAGCTTGGTTTATTATGTTACCTGGTACCTGCAATGACCTCTAAAAGAGCTGAAATTTCTCAAAACCTTTGCAGCTGCCAGATGTTTTCTTTAACAGATTTGAAACTAAAAATCAATTTGGTTGTCATTTATTGTTCTTTGGAGGATTTAACCATAAAATGAATCAATAAAAAGGAAAAGATGGAGACACACAAGAATCTCTATTTTACATTAAATGTAAAAGGGAATTTTTTGTAACATCAATCCATAATTATAATAAAATCTTCTACATAGATAGATGGTCGATAGGAAGGTGGACATATTCACAAACTCGTAACAAATCTACTTACTCACAGAGATCCTTGGTGTAAAAAAAATCATATTTAATAGGAATGATATATTCCAGTGTTCTTTAAAAGGGCTATCAAACATTTTAACAGGAGTCTTTGAAATCAGTTAGCTTATTTCTTTTACATTTACATTTTAAAGCTGGCAAAACATTTACAAATTGGGGAGAATGTCTCATTATTTTTAGAGCGATTTTTTTTTCAGAATATTCATAGCCAAGCAAATACTATTTAAGGTCACCAGAGTATCTAACTCTGCAGTTTGCCCGTTATCTTTCCTATTGCTGATGGAGTTCACTGACCTAATCCTTTTATAGAATTACCCCTTGTGGCATTTATGTCAATGCCATTTTTATTCCTTCTATATCACTTCCACGTGGTAAATAACTCCATGGTGACCTTTAGTCACGTGCTGTCTCTCCACGAAAGGGCATCCACAATCTATAGACACAACCAAAGGCACCAGGGAAGTTAAGATGTGCTGTCACATATACAGAATGTCATTAGGTAGAAGGTGCCCCAAGAAGAATGCTGATCACCCCTGTTACTGTGGCCAAACATCTCTGTGACATCTTATTCTGCTCCTGGGCATTGTCAACAGAGAAGAAAGCTTTGAGACATGAGGGAGGAAAAAATACTTGTAAACAATTTTTTTTCCTAAGGTCTTTCCTCAAAAACATATGCCTGTAGTTCTTAAATACTTATTTATTATGTATTTATGTATTCTGTAATTTTTTTGGTGCTGGGTCCAGAATTGAGCACAGTTTACTGGTAAGGATATGGTTTATGAAGGTGTCTACAGCAGGAAAGTAATCCTAGGTTCCTACAAGCTGTTTCTGTAATCTTTTTGGGCTCACCAGTTTTGTTTCCCTTAATATCATAGTTAAATAATCAATTAATTTTAATTAGATTTTTCACAGTTTGTTGTGAGGAGGATAAAACACACACCCCCTACCCCCAAATAAGGAAAGGAAAACCTGACAGACAATCAAGTTTGTAGGTGCTGGCCTGACCTGGCATTGACTTAAGTAGACCACCACCTAA
The DNA here is from genome assembly GCA_030068075.1 of Paguma larvata. Lineage (NCBI taxonomy): Eukaryota > Metazoa > Chordata > Mammalia > Carnivora > Viverridae > Paguma > Paguma larvata. The sequence continues at coordinate 121,022,905 of CM057824.1, read as the reverse complement.
AGTTTTAATCTTCCAAATTCTGTTAAAGGCCTTCCAGTTATGAGCATTTTAATTCCTAGGAGACACCATGAAACACTGCATCTACTTTCCTCAAATATACATTGCTCTTCCATGTCTTCAGGCAGTTACTGACGTCTTTTCTTTCTGGAATTCATTCTACTTCTCATCTTGGGGGAGCCTACACTGCGTCTTCCTTCAGGACTTACAGGGGAGCATTTCTATCATCCTGAATTAAGTACCTTCCTAGATTTCAGGCTCCGTAATAAATCCACTGTTTCCCCTCCAGCAGCTCCTTCACCAAACCACGGGGCCCCTGCCTTTTGTTTTGGTCTGTCCTAAGGGTAGGACTTTCCCACCTACTGCCTGGATCTGCCCACCATTGCCCATATATTTAGTCTTCTTGGTGTGCGTGTGCAAACGGTACTTCGTGACCCTCTCCCTGGGACTTGCTACAATGAGGTATGTTAGTCTTTGCCCCTGTTCTTGGCACAGAGCTCCTAAACCCTTGTGGATACCTAAGTGATAAAAGTACTTCTCATATTTGGTCTTTGACCCTAGTTCCCGACACCGAGTTCCTAAATTCCTTGGAATTTCCCAAGTAAAAGTGTCTTTTGTTCTTTATTTTAACGGTAATATTTTATTGTTATTATTTTATTTTTTATTATTTTTTCTTTTTTTAATCATTTTACTTTATTTCATCATGATCAGTGTACTCTTTAATCCCCATCCCCTATTTGACCCATCACCCAGCCAGTTCGCCTCTGGTATCCATCAGTTACGAGTCTGTTTCTTGGTTTCTCTCTCTCTGTCTCTCTTTTTTTCCTTTGCTCATTTGTTTTGTTTCTTAAATTCCACATATGAGTGAGATCATATATAGTATTCGTCTTTTTCTGACTGAATTATTTCACTTAGCATTATACTCTCTAGTTCTCCATGTTGGTACAAATGGCAAGATTTCATTCCTTTTTATGCGTGAATAATATATAATATATATATAGCATATAATATAATTATAAAATAGTATAACCATAATATTATATAACATATAATATAATAAGGTATAATAAGATACATAAAGTATATATGTTGCACATTGTCTTTATCCATCTATCTCAGTGGACACTAGGGATGCTTCCATAGTTTGGCTATTGTGAATAATGCTGCAATAAATATAGAAACGCATTTATCCCTCTGGATTGGTGTTTGTCTGGTTTTTGGGTAAATACCCAGTGGTATGATTCCTGGATTATAGGTTAGTTCCAGTTTTAAAACTTTGAGGAAACTTTGTACTCTTTTCCACAGTGGCTGCATCTATTTTGCATTCCCACCAATGCAGAGTCCCCTGTGGGGCTCGGTCCCAGGACCACAAGATTACGACCTGAGCCAAAATCAAGAGTCAGATGCTTACCTGACTGAGCTACCTATGTTCATTCTTTAATCGTTGCATGTCTTCTATGTTTTTAGCTTTTCTTCCCAAGTGTAATATATGAAATATATGTAGTAAATATATTTTGTGTATGAACACATGCATTTTGATTGCATTCCTCAAATATTACAAAAATAGCTAAATCTATACTAAATATACAGGTACTGTTTCACTGAAATTTATTTAATTACTTGATTTTTCAGTTCTATTGATTATTTCAGGACCTTGCAACAGAAACACGAAGCTCTCTGCAATCTCAGAAAACCTGTAGTGTTTTTTTCTAGTCTTCACTTCCGGACACAAGCTAGATTTAAGATAGCAATTTTACCTGACAGAGGTAAGATATTCAACGTAAACATAAAAAAAAAAATAAAATAAGTTTTCATAAGCTAAATCCAGGTTAATAAGTATAGTTAAGATTATTTTCTCACTTGGGGCACCTGGGTGGCTCAGTCAGTTAAGTGTCCGATTTTGGCTCAGGTCGTGATCTCACAGTTTGTGAATTCAAGCCCCACATCAGGCTCTCCGCTGACAGCTCAGAGCCTGGAGCCTGCTTTGGATTCTGGGTCTCCCTCTCTCTCTGCCCTTCCCCTGCTCACACTCTTTCTCTCTCTCAAAAATAAATAAACATTAAAAATTTTTTTTAAAGATTTAAATTTTCTCACTATATTTGTAAGTTAATATTGTCCTTTCCTTAAAAAAATAATTGATGAAGGAAAAAGATGGTAGTTTTCCAAAACTTTTTATTCTGAAAAATAAAATGAAATAACATTGATAAATAAAATAGCCACCATCTTTGGGTCCTTTCCATTTTTGTTTTTGCCATGAAAATGTTACTGGCCTCCAGATCCATTCTCTGATAAGGGCTTTTCCAGAGCAGATGGAGATGACTGGAGATGAATCTCTGTGGACCCAATCACAGATAATATATCTAAGCTATTTTCTTAGAAGTAAATTTCAGAGTGATAAATTCAATGGAATTGACTAGGAAATAATGCTTTTCAAGTAATTTTATGCTGCTCAGAGTTGTAAGATGAGTCTTGTTTCCCAAATAAAATAGCAGTGTATTTTTAGTTCAAAATGAGTAATTCGTGGCCTTGAGGCCCATGTGAGGCAAGCTTGCATTCCAGCATGTTCCTTGGTGAAGCCTCACAGGCCTTCCAGGAGTCTTCGAGGCATCTACAGTAGCCACTTAGGAGCTCAGTGAAACAAAAGACACTAATTATATGTTGGAAGACTAATGCAGTCATGTAAAGGAGGAAATAGTACTCCACAGATCATAATAGCAAAAGAACATAAAATCCCTTTAAAATATTAGTTAGCAAATTCAAGCCCTATACCCCTGACAGTCATGTTTTGCATTATTAATTTTTTCCAACTAAAATTATTTACCCTTTCTAATTCAGGGTTTCTTCAATCATCATCTAGAACAGGGAATCCTTACATTTCATATGTACAAACGAGTAATATATTGACTAAGATAGTTTGAGAGAAAATTGTAAGATTTTTTGAACTAGTGCCACCTACTATATCTGAAAATTCGTGCACTCATTTTGATCATAGTGTATCTCCTGAATTTTTTTCTTTTCTTTTCAAAAAAATGTGTTAAGTATATAACAAATGAATCTTAATTGTATTCTTCAAATATTATAAAAATATATTTTATATAGTACTTTTAGTTATATATAATGAATTATTTCAATTGGCTTAGCAGATACCTTTATAAATATGAAATTACTGTTGTCACTTCAGTGGTTCAAGCTGAGGAGGGAAAACAGTGAAGAAAATTATTGCCATTTAAGATATAAAAAGATTTAGGAGTGCCTGGGTGGCTTAGTTGATTAAGCATCCAACTTCAACTCAGGTCACGATTGATATTAGGGTTCATGTGTTTGAGCCCTGTATCAGTTTCTATGCTGACAGCTCAGAGTCTGGAGCCTGTTTCGGATTCTGTGCTCCCTCTCTTTGCCTCTCTCTCATTTGCACTCTGTCTCTGTCTCTCTCTTTCCATTCTCAAAAATAAATAAACCTTAAAAAATTTTTAAAAATGCATAAATATACATATATAAAGGTATATAAAACATTCTAAAAAAAAGATAGTTACAGCAATGTGTTTAAAATGCACAAACCTGGGCCCTTGCGTGCTGAGTCAATTAAACATCCAACTCTTGATTGCCACTCAGGTCATAATCTCATAGTGGATTAGTGAGATCAAGCCCCACATCAGGCTCTGCACTGACAGCATGGAGCTTACTTGGGATTGTCTCTCTCTCTCTCTCTTTCTATGCCCCTGCCCCCCCCTTTCACTCTCTATCTAAAAAATATAAATAAATAAATATTAAAAATGCACAAACTAAACTCACACTTCTAAACCACTTGCTTTTTTTTTAATGCTTATTTATTTATTTTGGGAGAGAGAGAGCACGAGGAGGGAAGGGGCAGAGAGAGGCAGAGAGAATCCCTAGCAGGTTCCATGCTGTCATCACAGAGCCTGTGGTGAGACTCAATCCCATTAACCATGAGATCATGATCTGAGCAGAAGCTGAGTCTGACGCTTAACTGACCGAACCACCCAGGTTCCCCTAAACCACCTACTTTTTAAAATCAGATGTTTGAGGAAAAAAATGCCCAAAACTTTTTCTTTACTTAAAAAAAAAAATGTTCCTGGCATCTCTAACGATAAGTATGGCCTAATTGATCATAAACTGATTTCTTAAAAACCTCAAAATATTATGACTTAGTTCCCTTATCATTCTAACATTATAACTAACTTGTTCCAATTCAGCTTCCATACATACGTTCTTTAATAAGTCATCCTGGGATGCATACACTTTGCTCTGGTGCTGTGGCATCTATTCGAGTCTCCCTAGTTTCATTTCCTGTTCACAGTCCTGCTATTTTTGTGCCTCTGTCGACCCCAATCAAAGCGATTATTATAGCGTTGCTTCTTCAATTTCCTGTGTCTGAGTTTCCTGCTACCATTTTCTTTTAGCAGAAACCAAAGCAGAGAGCAGAAAAGTGCTCGTGATAGATTTCCACCCTATGAGAATCATTTCCTCTTATCAAAAATAGACTCCTTTTCCCTCTGCCTCTCCCTGAAAATCTTCATTCTATTACTGAGGTGGATTACAGGCAGACAGTTATTTAAATGCAATAGGTTTCCTGCAATTTCTTCAGACTCCTAAGGGCAACCCACAATTTATCTCACATCAAGATTTTTAAGTTAACTCTCTGCATGGTGCTTTGTGAGTTACATAGTCCTTTGTCAGCCCCCTCAAGGCGCTCACAGTCTAGGAAATGTAGAATAAAAATTTTAGTGAAAATTATTTAAACATGATTTAATAAGGAGAAGAGTGAAAAGAAATTAAGAACAGAGTTATTAAAAAAAAATAATTAAGGACGGAGTGCCTGGGCAGCTTAGTTTCTTGAGCATCTGACTCAGTTTTGGGTCAGGTCATGATCTCACAGCTTCTGGGTTCAAGCCTCGCTTCAGGCTCTGTGCTGACAGTGTGGGGCCTGTTTGGGGTTCTCTGTCTCTCTCTTACTCTGCACCTCCACCCCACAAAATAAATAAACTTAAAAAAATAATTAAAGAGATTTTTGTCCATAGACACGAAAGAATTTACTTCAGTTGAAACATTGGTAAGATATTTTTGTATTAGTGGTGTTTTTCCCCTCCTATTCTTTCCACTCAAACTTTATTGCAAATCAGATCAATTGCGAACACTGCCCAACTGCTGATTCTGGTTTGGTAGATTTTGCAAAGGTGAGGCCTAAGATGCTGCATTTTTTAAAAAATTTATTGTCAAGTTAGCTGACATACAGTGTAGCCTTGGATTCAGGAGTTGATTCCTGTACATACAACACCCAGTGCTCACCCCAACAAGTGCCCCCCTCAGTGCCCATCACCCACTCTCCCACCCCACCCCCGTCAACTCTCAGTTTCTTCTCTGCATTTTAGAGTCTCTTATGGTTTGCCTCCCTCTCCATTTGTGTCTTATTTTTCCTTCCTTTCCCCTATTGTCTTCTGTTAAGTTTCTCAGATTTTCAAACCTAACTTACAAATACCTGGCAGCAAATTCATATGACTTAAATCATATGATAGCTTTCTTTCTCTGACTGAGTTATTTCATTTAGCAAAATACCCACCAGTTCCATCCTCGTTGTTGCAAATGGCAGGATTTCGGATGCTGCATTCTTAGCACACTCCCATGGTGTCAGGTGATACTGAAGTTGTTGGCCAACCACACTAAACAAGATGAAAACTCCTTGAAAAAAATTCAGCAGTAAAGAGGTAAAGGTAGGAGTAGGGTTGGGAAGGAGTCTTTAGATGCAATTTAAAATGCAGGACCAGATTTTTGGAGATGATTTTGCCACCTCGAAAAGCAGGAAGGAAGCCTTTTAAAAGATTTTAAACACTGGAGAAAATCCTGACAAGACAAAATCGAACACAAGAGGAAGACACAAACATAAGTATAAATCACACAGAATGACCAGAATCTTGGAAGGAAAGGGGCACCTGGGTGAGTCAGTAGGTTAAGCGTCCGACTTCAGTTCAGGTCGTGATCTCATAGTTCGTGGGTTCGAGCCCCACATCGGGCTGTGTGCAGACAGCTCTAGAGCCTGAAGCCTGCTTCAGATTCTGTGTCTCCCTCTCTCTCTGCCCCTCTTCTGCTCACACTATGTCTCTCTCAAAAATATATAAACATAAAAAAAAAAGAATCTTGGAAGGAGAGAAAATGTTGTCATAATTAGCACAGCATAGTAACACTGCAAAGTTACTACACTGAAAATGTCTACACACAAAAACAGGGCCAAACCTAACTTACAAATACCTAGCAGCAAATTATAGAATGCGACATTTGTGAACCAAAAATATCAGGGGAAAGTGTCGACAGTCTCCCGTTATTGCGTATATAGTCGAGTTTCCCATATTTGGGGAAATTATATTGCACATCCAGAGTGCACCGGTAAGCCTCGCCCTGGGAAAACCACCTTCCTGATTGTGTTATTTCCTCTCCCAGGTAATTATTATTTTTTTCTTTTTAATGAAATGTTGTTCTGATTAAAGTGTTCCTTAACCAGGGTTGGTGTTTTATGTTATATAAAGGGCATCTATAACAATGCAATTGAGCAGTGACATAGGGAAGCCTCGATATGGTGCCCTTGTTCAGACCTCAACCTGGGGCTCGATCAGAATATTCATTACGGTCAATGCAAATTCTGATTCCAAAATAGGTTGATTTCTCTTCTCTCACAGAGGTGTGGTCTTGTTTTAATAAGTAAGGTAGGGCAAAGGAAAAGGAAAAAAACAAAAAAGAAAAAAACAAACAAAACCACACAAACAATTAATGGTTTTCTCTAGATGTTGAAATACAGAAATTTTGTTTAAGTGGAACAAACCTCATAGAATGCAAACCTAAAATTTTAGTGGAAATGAATAATCAGTAAATTCTTTTTCACATTCTCTTATCCTTGAGAAACAGACAGGGCACCTTTTGTCCTTTAGAAAAGCACTTGCCTTGGAAAAAGTAACTTTTAGGAAATCTAGCGATTGTTTCATGCATTCTTTGATTCATTCACAGAACAAATCTCTGAGCTCCACTGTACTAACCGTGTGTCAGATTTAGTTCCTAACCTCAAGTAGATTACAATGTAGTTTACTCACATGCGTATACATTAAAAAGAATATTAAGATTTATAGGTGATTGCTAACCGAGGCCTGCTTTATAACGTACTAAATACTACTCACTTATTAAAACTAGTTTTGAACTCCTCACAAACCCGATATATAAGCAGAGGAGATTAGAATTATGTTCAGTATGAGGGATATGCTTACATGGGATATGATCCCATATTTCCATTAGATATCAGACACAAGCTCTTGTGTCGTTTGAAGAGAATTTAATAAAAGAATGAGAATTTTACTGAAGGATGAGCAGAGGGTAGGGGAAACAAAAAGAGAGTCCATTTTCTTGTGGCTGCTCCCAACGCAGGGCCAGAAAATTGTCAGGGAAGAAGCAGCTACTGGAACCCAGAGACGCAGAAGTGTGCACAGGGCCTTTGGTGGAGGGTCAAAAGCAACAAAATAACCTTGGGGCAGGAGGCCCAGGAATAGATACAATGTTCCTTTTTCTATTCTTAAAGGCAAAGAAAAAGATTTCTGCCTCTCTGGAAGATCTGGTGTTGTAGCTACTGAGTCTTTTTCCTGCCTTCTTTACTTTTCTTCGTGTTCGTAAAATAACACTCTATTTTAGCCTAAGCATTTCTTCCTTCTTTGAGAGTTGGTAACTATAGTTGTTATCTCTGTGAGTTTAGCTGTCCTGACAAATGATACACCTAGACGTGGCTCGAAGAACGTTGTGGTGAGGATGTGAATAGCAAGGGAGAGGGGCAGCGCGGTGTGTCTGGTAGATTCAGGACTCTCACCAATAACTTACATTTTCCGGGATCCTTTGCTGGTCTTCCTGTCTGGCATTCTCTCTCCTCCTCCTTACACTGAGTGTACAGAAAGGACCCCAAGTGGCTGTATGACACTCTGCCCCAGCTTCCAGTAACTGCGGACTCCCGCAGGGATGATAGCCTAGCGGTGTGTGTGCCAGGGAACGCTGACTGAGTTGTTCACCTGCTAAGCTGCCTCCACCTTTTCTCCGTCTTTCTTTTACGGGCCAGTGTTATCTTCTTGCCCTTTAGTTTTTCCTTTTCGTACTGTGTTAATATCATTTCACCTACTTATCTGCATGCCAGAGTTCTTTCCAACACTCAAATCTGAACATATTTATTGCTTAAAAACTCTCAAAAATTTCCCGGAATCCCGTTTTTTCATTGTGTGTTTCTTTTTATCAGCATCCCCAAATGAACCGAGAGCTTCCTCAGTCTCTTTATATCCAACACTTAGCATAATGGCAGGAACTAATTACATGCTTGGTGTGATAATTAGCAATTATTTAAAAAATCTGAATCTTGAAACTCTTTCTTCCTATGAATATTTGCTATAGTGTAGCCCAGTGATGCACTCCCTAGATGGATATATAATATTGGGAAAATAATCCCAGAAAACATTGTGAAAAATAATCATAGAAAAATAGCTTCTCCTATGTGTGTGCTTCTGGAGTTTTAATCATGCTCACTGTGTTATTACACAGAGGCTAAAAGACAGAAAGGTGGCTTTGTATAAGGTTTTATTTTAAATACCTAAAATCATTTTAAACTTTATTTTTGTTTCAAAGTAACTGCTTAGCACTCGAATGAAGGAGCAGTTTCTTAGCATAATTATTCAATAGAACAATTTTTTGAGGTCTTGCTTAAGGCTGAAGATCTGGATTCTGGAAATGATTCATGACCTCCTACCACTACCCAGATATATAGATTTAATTTCAAGAAGGTTGGAACAGAAGGGTTCATTCCATGCTGTAATTCCTGAAGAATTGTGAAAAATAGAGGGCATATCTCCAACTTTCCAAATATCCATATGTTTGAAGGTGTCTTAGGACAAGTCCTTCATATTGCTGGTAGACACATACATATACGCACACACGTGTGAAGGGACATCCATTTCCTAAGGACATTTTTAATTTAAATAGATATGTTTTAAAAATATGTTCATATAACTAACACTAGTGATATTTTTCCTCCTGATACAGACAGTTGCCTGTGGTATATAGCATCATATACTCCCATATGTATACATGTATACTCTCACAAATCATTGATCCTTAAAGAAAGATCAATGATAACTTAAATTAACTGTTTGCCTACAACTAGGAGGCAGATTAGGGACTAGGAAAATGTGTGATGGTGTGATCATTTGTTTCAATACATATTGGCTTAGTTCTGCTGCTTCGTTGAGTGCTACATCTTATCCCCAAATGTAGACACCCAATGTTCATAACTTGAACTTGTATAATACTAGTTCTTCCAGATTCACACTCCCACAGTCCTCAGCTCTATTTCTATTCTAACACAATATCAGGATATATAATTATTTACTTACATGTCTGGCTACATCCCAAACTGTCAGCTCCTTAATGAAAACGGTGGCCTATTTATTGTGGTATGTACAGTAACTAAGGGAAATAACAGGCAATTAACAGGTGTTTGCGGAAGGAATGTGTCAGTGAATGAATGAATGAGTGGATACATTAATGAATGAAAGCACAGACTAGACTTGAACTGGTAAATTGATTTTGGGCATTCAATTCCTTGAAAGGATTTCAAGCTATACACTGTCTTAAATTTATATATACTATTAAATAACAAAAATTCGACCATGTAACTTAAATTTTTTTTAACATTTCATTCATTTTTGAGAGACAGAAAGAGACAGAGCACGAACTGGGTAGGGGCAGAGAGAGGAAGACACAGAGTCCGAAGCAGGCTCCAGGCTCTGAGCTGTCAGCACTCAGGATTTGAACTCACTAACTGTGAGATCATGACCTGAGCTGAAGTTGGACGCTCAACCGACTGAGCCACCCAGGCGCCCTTTGACCACATAACTTTTAAAGATCTAATTGACTTTATTAATCGATTCATGAATCAGGCAGCATCCCATCTAGCATGAAAAGGGGATCTGCAAAGAGCTACAGAGAAGGAAGGTTTATTTTGTTTGTTTGTTTTTTTGTTTTTTAAAGTTCATTTATTTTCTAAATTGTTTTGAGAGAGACAGAGACAGTGCAAGTGAGGGAAGCGGCAGAAAGAGAGGGGGAGAGAATCCCAAGCAGCCTCCATTCTGTGAGCACGGAGCCCGATGCAGGGCTCAAACTCATGAAACTATGAAATAATGACCTGAGTTGAAATCAAGAGTAGATCACTTAACCCACTGAGCCACCCAGGCACTCTAAGAAGGAAAGGTTTTTAAAAGTAGAGAGGGAGTGGAAAGAATTATTAGCAAAGACTCCATTGTTTTAGGCACTGTTGCCATCTTATCAGGAACAGAAGGAGCCATCCAGTTTCCTAGTGCTGACCTGGAAATGCCCATGCTGACTGGCTAAAAGGTTACATTTCTGGGGGACTGAAACTGTAGGCAGGTTAGATATTAAGTTTCGGTTTACTGACTTGGTGCCTTAACCTAAGCCATGTGATAGTGGGCCTTTGTTTTTTTTTTGTTTTTTTTTTTCCTTTTAAAAGCACATGCGTGCATTAATGCGTATACATCTGTTCACATGCATGCACAGGTGTGCACACACACACACAATGTGAATTCGTATAATGCGCAGACTCAGTGTTTTATGTACAAGTTTATTGAACCTCAATTTACATATGAGAGAAGTGGTCCGGAAATATCAGGAACTTACTTCCTGTCACACTGCCAAAAAGTGATTGGTGAACTATGATTGCATGATTTCAAGGCTTATGAATTTTTACTACAAAATGATTCTGAAGTCTGATATTCTCCATTAATACCATATGCTGATAAATAAAAATGTTCTGTAAGAATAGGTATATACAATCTTAACTTCCAAGAGATTTTGAAAGTCTAAAAATTAATTAAATATCAAGAAATGTGTCTGTAGTTTAGAATGAGAAGCAACTCTAAAATGATAAATTTTCCTAGGGACAAGAAAGGAATTATAAAGACATGGAGACAATAGAAACATCATTTATTTTTAAGAGGGAAAATACTGAATCAAGAGGGTTTTTTTAAACATTTTTATCTATTATTGAGAGACAGAGAGAGACAGAGCATGGGCATGGAAGGGGCAGAGAGAGAAGGAGACACAGAATGTGAAGCAGGTTCCAGGCTCTGAGTTGTCAGCACAGAGCTTGACGTGGGGCTCAAACTCACAAACCGCGAGATCATGACCTGAGCTGAAGTCAACGCTTAACCTACTGAGGGACCCAGGTGCCCCTGAATCAAGATCTTTGTAATAGCTCTTGAGGAGAAAGAAAACATTCAGTAGCTAGGCTTTTTGTTTTCAAGTGATAGCTGACATTTACTTTTGATTAAGGATTGGTTGAGTTGTAGTATTGTTTTAAATCATCAGCTATTAGTTGAGCACCTTGTATGTACTGGGATCTTTATAATAGGTTGGAATATAGCAGTAAAGTAAAAACTAAATGTCGTTGTCCTAAGAGATTTTAGGTTTTGTCAGTAAAGATACACATTAAATAAGTGACTGCACAAACTTGTGATGAATACTCTAACATGGTAATATGTATTTATGTGGTATTGTAAGAAATAAAAGGGAAGAAATGATATAGTGTAGGGATCAGGAAAAATCACTGTGTGGAGCGAACATTTAAGGTGAAATTGTGGGAGATCGTACGCGTCTCATGTTATTAGATATCAGCCTACAATAACGAGACTATGGTCACATAAGTCTAATCCAGATTTCTATCCAAACCTAAAGTCCATCCCTTATGACATGCAGAGCCAGTGTAGTTATCTCTAGGCTGGAAAGTTTGTTCAAAGCAGAAAGAAGTCAAGAATTTCGCACTGTAGCCATATTTTTTCTCTTCTCCCCAACCTGTGTTTGTTCCTCCCTTACTGAACTCTGAAGACCCCATTCCCTTCTCCGCAACAAATGCATTGTTAGCTCTAAGCTAGAGAATATTTCTGCTTTTACAAGAGCTTCAGTGAAATTGATTGCTTTTCACGTGTCCGTGTTTAAGCAGAAAGGAGAAATCTCCCCCCTCTCACTGCTCCAGCCCTATATTCATGGATATCCTGTTTCTCTGTCTATCTAGCTATCTAATAATCTACCTACCTGCTTATCTACCTATATTCTCACCTAAAGAGAGAGGAAGAAAGGAAGGAAGAAAGGATGGAAGGAAGGAAAACAAAGAGAAATAGAGGTGACAGATGGACTCAGTAGGACAGGGAGATGACCACAAGACAAGCCAGTGGGATATGTATCATGAAAAAATAGAGCCTTGACTCCTGTCTCATGTCACCCAGATATGCCAAAGTGTCTGGTCTTTTTATCCATGCTATTGCTCTAAGTATACATGCCAATGTGTCTGGTCTTTTTATTCATGCTCTTGATATAAGTATACATATGCACACACACACGCGCATACACATACACGCGCTAGTTTCCAAGATAAAAAAAATAGTTTTTTTTCTATTGTCTACTATATTCTAACTAAGATAAGGCAGCATTAGACTCTGTAGTTCAAGTACATTTAAATGGTCACAATTTTGATTCATTTTAATTCCTAGAGAACAGCCTTCTACAAATTTAACTTATATGGACCTACGGTTTTGTAAACCACCCCTGTGGATCAAGAACTTAATCCTCTTTTTAAGTGAAATGGCAGCATTTTTTGAACCAACACTATCATCCGACATCGATGTGTGAGAGCCTTCCTAGAAGGCAACCAGTGTTATCCTAGGGAAGGAAACACGAATGCAGTCCAGTCCCACACACCATACAGTTCAGCCTATATTGTAAGTTCTTGACTGTTTCAGACATACTATTTCAGACAGAGGATTTTTCTCATTCACACATACAAATTATGCTCTTCAGGAAAACTGTATTCGTTTTGGTATGATCGGCAGCATTCATCACTTATCCATATATTCTGAGAGTGAACATAAATTATAGATTTTATTGTTACAGCAATTTTTTGTGCTTGTATTTGCCATCACTATTATCTCTTTGTATCTTTAGCTCATTGACAGTTTTGTTGGCATGTTATCAACACTAGGGAATTTTCATCATAATCGCTTCATACATTGATAGGAATTTCTAAAGATAGCTCTATTGATCTATCATGTGAGAAAAACCCTTAGGAAATAGAGAAGACGGGGTTTCTAAAGTGCTGTGGTTATTTGAAATATAGACAGAGAATGAAGACTTTTATCTTTCTTAAACATTTTCACCAACTGCACGCAAGACTTAAATCTTATGTAATGGCACAAAAATTTTTACCCTCTAAATAATTTATGAAAAAGAAATCCTATGTAAGTACAGCCTTTGAATGTATACGTATGTGAGAAGTAATATATTATTCATTCTTCTTGCAACTCTAGTATACATAAAGAAAGGTTATTATGTTAGAAAAAGAAGACAAATAAATGAAAAAAGGAGTGAAAACAAATTAAGTTTGACAATGCTGCTAACCAGCTTTGGGTTGCTCGTGTCTTTCATTTTCTATAGTCAAGAGTATGTCAGAATCTCATCAGCACCCGTGCATGGATTGCCACGAAGCCCTGACAAACGACCCTGCTCTCAATCTTTTCTCACTTTTACTCCTCGTCTGTTTATTTTGAGAACTAAACTTTTATACAGACGTTGCCTTCTTTATGTTATTCTCCCACGAAAGAATCAACTATCAAATTAGAAATACATCAGATGGTTAAACCCTTTCCGTCTAAACTTATCTGAGATTTTGAATTTATTTCCTTAAACAGTTTTTCCTGAGAAGCTAAGTTTCTTACTCTTCCTTACATGCTTTGCGTTTTCTTTTAATTAGGCTCCATCTGCCGTGTCTTTTCCTTTTTCTCTTATTTTTAAGGCAAATATATGCACTTTCCTTTTTCTGACTCAACGGTTACTGAAACAAAATATAAAATATTGATGGCTGGAATACAGACAAGGATTTCCACTTTCAAAACCAGCACAGTGCCCATATATGTGAGCACGGCGCCTATATATGTTGCAGATATGGTGGAAATTAAATACATTGTTTAATGAGCAAGTTTCAAAACATTCCTTTTTTTAGTTTTACAATTTTTTAAATTTATTTTTGTGAAAGAGAGAGAGAGCGTGAGTAGGGGAAGGACAGAGAGAGAGAGAGGGAGACACAGAAACAGGCTCCAGGCTCTAAGCTGTCAGCACAGAGCCCGATGCAGGGCTCGAACTCACAAGCCGTGAGATCATGACTGGAGCCAAAGTCAGACAAGCTGAAGTCAGTAGCCCCCAAAACATTCTTTTTTTTTATTCGTTTCTCCACTTTCAGTAATTAATTACTTGATCATACTGCTGGGCAATGTACAGGATCTAAGTTTCTCAATGGATTGAATTAGGACACTTAATTCAAAACCATATGCGGCTTATTGATGAACATACATCAAAATTGTCCATTGTAAAGTGGACCAGTGTGTAACCTTTGGCTCATCTCTACTGCTATTTATGTTGAATTCCATTAGTCCATCAAGAAATAACTGCTGGGTGCCAAGTTTTGTAATTAGTATATACATTAAGCTTGGTTGGGGGGGGGCAGATTGGCTAAAAAAGTGACTTTAAAAAATGAAAGAGAAAGAAAGAAAGAAAGAAAGAAAGAAAGAAAGAAAGAAAGAAAGAAAGAAAGAAAGAAAGAAGGGAAGGGAAAGGAAAGGAAGGGAAGAGAAGGGAAGGAAAAGCAAAGAAAGGTGAAAACCACCTGGTCATGCTTTGAAATATTAAAATCTACTCAGTTACCTATATGTGCACTAGGCAAGTGCAGGACATACAGTTAAATGGGTGTCTGCAACTTTCCAATGCTTCCCGGATTGTCTACAAAGACTTAACTAAAGTGGGTGATCAATACAGCCCCATGGATAAGGTTCAGAGGGTCTCAGAGCCAGGCAGGCTTTCCTTTATGCATTATTTTTTAAAACTTGTTTACTTACCTTGAGAGAGACAGCATGGGAGGGGTAGGGGCAGAGAGAGAGGGAGAGAGAGAATCCCAAGCAGGCCCCATGCTGCAAGCACAGAGCCCCATGTGGGACTCGATCCCATGAACCATGATCCCACAAATGGTGAGACTGTGACTAGAGCCAAAATCAAGAGTCTGAAACCCAACAGACCGAGGCACCCAGGTGCCCCAAGCCAGGTGCTTTTCTATGGGGGAAGAGTCATTCTAGTACTCAAGAGTATATTTTAGACAATTCTCTGCTGGCTCTCATTTGCATACTCTGGTGTTCTTATCCTGCAGAAACATCCGGGGTACCAGAGAAAATTACAAGTTGATATGTTATCAAAGTTTAGAACATATGTATGGATGAGATTGCACTGGGAATCTAGAGAAAGTAAGTGCTCTTATTTTTTTTTTCTTTTGAAAGTGTTATGAAGTATTCGGGTTATAAATTAGTCATTGACAGAAGTATAATGTTTGAATTCATAAACATAATTGATAAAAAAAAATTAAAAGACTTTTTTTTTAAGAAGGTTGTGTGCCCAGTGTAGAGATGGAACTCATAGCCCTGACCTCAAGACCTGAGCTGAGATCAAGAGTCAGATGCTTTACCAATGGAGCCACCCAGGTGCCCTTAAAGAACACCTTTTTGATGGACCTTCCCAATGCTTTGTTTCAGAAGGAACCTTGAAGACATACAAATACATATTCGAATATTAACCCATCATTTAATTTGGGGACTAGTCAGAATAGTTCATCTCTTTGATACTCATTTTCCTCATCAGCAGAATTCAAATCATATTACTTGCTTCTGTGAGTTGTTTTGTAAATTCAACAAAGCAGCATATATACCATTTGCGAATCACTGAGAGCAGGACTTGAACCATGGTAGGTGCTAAAGGAATGGTGGTTGATTGATGATTATGATGTCGATGTTGAATGACAATTAAAAATAGATGATAAAGTCTGACAGTGAAGATAGTCAAATATTAGTATGAGTTCTTTAGAAAATATCATATTTAACCTAGTGCAAGATTATAAAGAGTAGCAAGTAGGAGCCATGGCTGGGTCATTTTCAGAAGTGTAGTGAGTAGGGACCCCTGGGTGGCTCAGTTGGTTAAGCATCTGACTTCGGCTCAGGTCATGATCTCACAGTTTGTGGGTTCAAGCCCCATTGGGCTCTGTGCTGACAGCTCAGAGCCTGGAGCCTGCATCAGATTCTGTGCCTCCCTCTCTCTGCCCCTCCCCCATTCATGCTCTGTCAAAAATAAATAAAAGTTAAAAAAATTAAAAAAAAAGAAGTGTGGTGAATAGATTTTAAAGTCATACAATGAACTAATATTATGGGGGAGAAATTCCATATTAATATTTGGATTTTGTTGAAAATAAATTTCTTTCAAGTGGTAGGTTGAGAGAAAAAGAGACAGAAAGGGAGGGACAGAAGACTGGAGGGAGGGAGGAAGGGACTCAGAAACTGGAAAAAGGAGACATAAAATAGTCAGTAATATACAGAACGCTGCTAAATTGATTTGAGGAATTCCCCTAAACAGTGTTTTACTTTTGGTTTAGTACCCTTTTAGTGAACCAAAATTTGTCTTGTGGAATCTTTTTACTTTTTATTTTTAATATTTAGTGTTTATTTTTGAGAGAGAGAGCGAGGGAGAAAGAGACGGAGCATGAGCAGAGGAGAGGCGGAGAGAGAGGGAGACACCGGATCTGAAGTAGGCTCCAGGCTCTGAGCTGTCAGCACAGAGCCTGATGTGGGGTTCGAGCTCACAAACCGCAAGATCATGACCTGAGCCAAAGTTGGACACTTAACCGACTGAGCCACCCAGGTGCCCTATTGTGGAATCTTAAAGTATGTAATCACTTGATTATGTAGAAGAGAAAACTACAGAAAACCATTGTGATATTTGGTAGTGTATAATTGAACTATCTTAGAATAGTCTGGGTGACATTTAATGATTAGCAAGATACACTTAAATCACTTGACTTGAGCACTCAATATTACCTACAAAAGAAGAACATTATTATTTTTTCCCATTGTCTGCACTTTATGGTTCTTTGAAGAAGTGTTAGCTTTAACACATAAAGTTATCTTTAAGATAGTTTTGTTGTATTATAAGAATAAGCTTCCCCTAAGGAAATGCCACAGATCATATGCCATGATATTGAAAAGCTTATTTCCTGAAAGTATAGTAAGAATTTCTAAACGTGTGTCCCCCTCTTAGCTAAGCAAAGAGGGCTTGTTCTAATGTAGAAAATAAGCCAGACCTGTATCTCACACTGTGAAAATAAGATAGTAACAAGTTTTGTAATTGTTTTTATTTTCCTAGTTATTAAAAATTTTTAATGTTTATTTATTTTTGAGAGAGAGACAGAGAGTGAGCTGGGGGAGGGGCAGAGAGAGAGGGAGACACAGAACTCAAAGCGGGCACCAGGCTCCACACTGTCAGCACAGTGCCCATGTGGGGCTCAAACTCACAAACTGTGAGATCATGACCTGAGCTGAAGTCCAGTGCTTAACTGACTGAGCCACCCAGGCGTCCCACTACCTTCCTCTCTATGAGGATACTAGCCTTCTTGCATGATCTACCCATACCAAGCCTCATTGCCTCTAGACAAAACTAGAGTTAGATTCCAGTAAAACCCAGGGGAGAATCACTAGTTGGGAGAAGAATGTCTACAAGTCACAGGGAATGAAGGAATTGGTTCATGTGTACCATTTGGAAACTAAGAAGCATGTAAGTGGATGGATACTGAGCATGTTAAACCAAGAAGATGGAATAGGAAAATAGGTGGGCTGTATCTGTTAATATAGTATTGTTAATCACATGTCACCGTACCGGACGTTACGTGTACACAATGGCTTTTTATATTGCAGAAGGAGCTCATGTCTGTAGTTCGTTCCCTCGCATTTTCTTTCTTTCTTTCTTTCTTTCTTTCTTTCTTTCTTTCTTTCTTTCTTTCTTTCTTTCTTCCTTCCTTCCTGCCTGCCTGCCTGCCTGCCTGCCTTCCTTCCTTCCTTCCTTCCTTCCTTTCTTTCTTTCCTTCTTTCTTTGTTTATTTTGGGGAAACCGCAAGCAGATGAGGGGCAGAGAGAGAGGGGGGCAGAGGATCTGAAATGGGCTCTGCATTGACAAGCTGACAACGGTGAGCCCAGTGTTGGGCTCGAACCCACCAACTGTGAGATTATGACCTGAGCCAAAGTCAGATGCTCAACACACTGAGCCACCCATGTGCCATTTTTTTCTAAGTTATTTTTAAGTATAGTATTTTTTTTTTTGATTGACATAATTCTTATATTACTAAAACATCTAAAAAAAATCCTGCATTGAAAAACTTCAGAAGGCAGACATTTGAAAAATATCCTTTAGCATATTTTTACACTTTATAGGGAAAAGATACTCTTCAGCTTTGCATGTTAGTGATGTGAAAGCTGGTTACATGGCATCTCTCTCTCTCTTTCTCTCTTATTCTCACACAACACAGCTGTTATCTGTGCATGTATAATCCTACTATATGATATTACTGTAAATATTATACAACTATGTTAAAATATATGTGCTTATGTGTGTGTTGTTTAATTTTCCATGGCAATCTCAAGAATAGTCCATTAAATCGCATTTCCTGGGGCACTAGGGTGGCTCGGTTGATTGAGCATCCAACTTTTGGTATAGATTCAGGTCATGATCTCATGGTCATGACATCAAGTCCCACACCAGGCTCTGCACTAAGCATAGAGCCCGCTTCAGATTCTCTCTCTTCCTCTCTCTCTGCCCCTACATTGCTTACATTTTTTTCTCTCTCTCAAAAATGTAAACTTTATAAAAAATAAATAAGTTACATTTCCTACTTCTGATAAGAATATTTGTAATTCAGTTATTAAAGTGACAAATTATTGAAAAATTATTCGAATAGGGTCCAAAGGATATTGTTTTAGATGTGAAATAGTGACATGCAATTTGTGTGGTCTTTTTAAAAATTATTCCTTTCCTTTAAAAATGCTTTTTGGATTATAATTTGATATTACAAATTGGGAAATGATATCCTTAATCATTTAAAAAGTACTAGAAGTGAACAAAGTTATGTACATTTAAAAGCTTTAAGAATAACTTAAATGTAGTAGAATTTTCAGAATAAACTTTCTTCAATGTGCTTTGGAAAATTTAATGAATTTGAAAAGTATTTACAAATGAATCATGCAACCTATTGGGGCGAGCTTAGTCTTTAGGATTTTTGGTATCTGAGTTCCCTCTTGTAAAATGAATATATTGTTATTATTTATTATTAGTGCCATAATTCAATTGACTTTTTATAATATTTTGTATATGATGCTGCTGATAAAATAGAATTTCGATTCATATTAGCAACACTATTTGAAGGCCTACTGTTTACAAGATTTGTCTTAGGAATAGAAAAGATTGAAAAAGATACCTGGCCTAAGACATTAAAGGGTGTGTGCTTTCAAGAGACCACTGTAGGAAGTCATGGACTGTGCATGCTGTTCTATGGGAGCTCAGCAACTGTATTTAATTTTTCTGAGAATTTTGTTATATATTCTACTTCATAAATCTGAGACCATTTGCTTTTCATGGTTTCTATAATATTCAATACCAACTGGTTTATGATAAACAATCTTGCCTTTTGTTGGCTCCTTGCAATGCTGGTGGTGAATTCTGGATTAATATAAAAATAATTGAAAACTTACAGCTGCATATAATCTTTATATTATGTATATTTACCTATTAAGTGAGATATTTTCATCCATACGTTTGTATCAATTTATTTAAAAATTACACAATTAAACATTTTAAGAAAAGCGGTACTATTTTGATAATGTGATTCATTTAAAAAAATTTTTAAAGTTAATATTTTTATTTTGAGATGGAGGATGGGAGAGAAAGAGAGAGAGAGAGAGAGAGAGGGAATCCCAAGCAGGCTCTGCGCTGTCAGCATAGAGCTCAAAGTGGGACTCAATCTCCCCAGTCGTGAGATCATGATCTGAGCCAAAATCAAGAGTCAGACACTTAACTGACTGAGCCACCCAAGAACTCAAACAATGTAATTCATTTTAAATGAGAACATTGAGGGTGCCTGGGGGGCTCAGTCCATTGAGCCTCTGACTTTGGCTCAGGTCATGATCTCACTGTTCTGTAATTTGGAGCCTTATGTTGGGCTCTGTGCTGACAGCTTGGATCCCGCAGCTTGCTCAGGATTCTGTATCTCCTGCTCTCTCTGCTCCTCTCCTGCTTGTGCTCTGTCTCTCTCTCTCTCAAAAATAAATAAACATTAAAAATTTTGTTTAAATAAGTACATTGGAACAAATGGGTAGAAATCAAAATCAAAACACAGCCAATAACCCATGGGATAAATCATTAGTTTTGTAAACCTCAATTAAATAATAGTATCAATATCTGACACAATGTTTTAATTCTAATTGTTGTTAATGTCTTTTTTTGGCATTTCTATAAAGGTTGTCCAAGTTCCATTCAGTAAGCGTAAATGTATTGCATGCAAATATGCAAAGTATCACGTAAACATTGGGTAATATGATCATGATTAAAATACAACCTTGTTATCATGGAGTTCACAAGATAATAGGATTGATTGTCAACATAGACACCCCCTAAATACTATGTGGCACAATATAAAGCATGCAATGGAGGGATTTTGAAAGAGACAAATCAGTCAGGTGGAGAAGGGATTTAAGGCGAGTACTGAAGGATACATACAAGTTAATAAGGAGAAACATCAGCGTTAGAGAGAGGACATAGAAAGATGGGGGGGGTGGCAACATGTCTGCAGATCTGGTATAAATCTTAAAATTGAAGGAATGTTTAAGTAAAGATCCTTTTATAACACCCTTGACCATTTATCCTGAAAAGAATGCAGAGCCTCCCAGAGATTGCAAAAGGGAAGTGATAACCAAACTTACATGTTCTGGAAAAGTCACCAGTAATGAGCATGGTGAATATTTGTACATGTCAGTTTGACTATGTTTAGCAGCACTTGAGTACATCTTGTTGATTGGGTGTTTTGGAATAAAGAAAAACACATCGCCCTGCATTGTAGTGTTTTCTTACACCCTAGTCAAAAACAAGCTTCCTAATGATGGAGCCTCTAACTTTTATTCCACAGAGAGTGGTTTACGTAGGAAGATATTAATGACCAGGTTTTGAATTCATAGACAGCTTGGGGATCTTAGAATGCATGCCAGATTACACGCAATGCAGTTTTCACATGAAATAGCTTCTTCTTTGTGGATGCTGCTGCCCTTTTCTCTCAGCAACAATCAGTTGCACTGACTTCTATTTTGGCCTTTAAAAAGGAAAAAAAAAACAAACTAAAAAAACATTAATTATAGGCATCTCAGTAAGATAAGAAGATGGATTGACTTTTCTGTTTCTACCTACCAGTATCTCAGTGGTAAAATAAAGTATTTTTCCCTGCTCTCTTTTAAAGGGGATTATTTTGTAGAAGTCCGATGCTACCGAGAAATTGGTAGTGTTTATTGCTTGTCTCTAATGGAAATTACATTTTATGGGGAATTGAGATTGATTAGCCTTATCTTGACAAGTGAAGATTGAGGGCGTATACTATGGAATAGTGTAGGTTCCAACAGCAAAGAGGAAATGTTTAACACCTTAGTTACTCGCTTTTTAAGACCAGGATTACAGAAGGGGCCATTTGATGCTACCGTTTCTAATTTTAAAATCATCATTATTTAAGATCTATACAGGGAAGTTTTATGCTTTTACTGATTCATTTTCCTAAGCACAGCAAAAGGTCTTGCTTTATTGATAAAAAGAAATCTGTTTGGTCTCAATTTTATTCACTTACCAAGGATCATAAGAGAAGCAGGAAAAATACATGATATAATTAAGTTATGATTATTACGAGAAACTAAACTGTGTATTTTTCTAACGCAGATGTAAAAACATACTAAGTAATTCATTATAATGATGATCTCTGTAAAATGTATTTCTCAACCTTCATCCTTGCACCATGTTCCTAGAAATTAATAATAAAAAGAATACATTTTCTAATAATATAAAATATTATCTTAGAAGTACAGATTTTATAAAATATAAATTTCAGGTCCAATTTTATTATAATTTAGTTGTATCTGTAGAATCCCCTATGGACATATGGAGGTATCTAGATACCTTGTATTATGCTCATTGTCTTAACGCCAATGAACTAAAAAATGTTTTAAAATAACCAAGACCCAGTTATATGGAAAATAATTTCTGGAAATATACAGCATGGTGACTAAAGTTAACAATACTGTACTATAGAGTTAGAAGGTGCCAAGAGAGTTGATCTTAAAAGTTCTCATCACAGGGAAAAAAAAACAACTATATATAAGGTGACAGATGTTAACTAGTGTTTTGGGATAATAATTTCATAATATATACAAATGTATATGATAACAAATCACTACATTGGACACATTAAACTAATACAATGTTATATTAATTATATCCTAATAAAATGGAAAACAAATTTTAAAAAATAACCAAGACCTAAGAATTTTTATTCTATTCCTAATTAAGAAGTCAAACCTTAAAAATTACGTGTGATTATATAAATACATAGTGATGATACAGTTGCTAAATGTCATATATAGTCCCATTATTTCAATGTCAAGATACCTAGAGACCAAATATAATATTGAACTTTGGAGAATATGAATTGAATATAATTTTGATGGACTGCTTGTCTAGATCTTATGATCTAGAGGCACAGAGAAAGACATATCTTTTTGAAGATATTTTAATACCGTCTCTTAATATTTTTTCATTGCTCAAGAGTCATTTCTTGAGTTCTAGTAAGTATTTGCAGCTAGATCATCAATACTTTCAGAGGAAGAAACTCTATCATTTTTACAACCATTTAATGCCTTTATTATTATTATTTAATTATTGACTTGGGGTCCAGCTGACAACTAGTGCCTACTACTTTGCCTATTTTGACACACGGAAACAGTAAGCTCGAAGCATGAAATATTGCCCAAAGAAAGTTCCCCTGGGTAAGCACTGTGCACCCAAAATATAGCAAGGAAGAGCTACCTACCCAGGGGAAATGAAAACAAGGGTCAATGAGGTAGGTCAGGAGAGCCGTAGGAGCGGAGAAGAGGCACAGTGATTACCCGGGTTTATTTCATGCTTTTGCCTAAGGCAGGGCTCGACCTCAAGTAACAGTAAGTATGTTGCCATCACTGTTGCACTAGCAGGAATCTATAACATTCAGTTAATTTGCTTCACCTACTGAAAAAGATGGGTTCTTTAGTCGTCATTGCAAATATAATACCTGAACACATAGGGTCATAGTGAAAACTGAACCTGTGGGAAATCGTTTGGTTTAATAGCATTTTATCTGGAAGATCAATGTACAAATCTCTTTGAATTTAAATTATTGACCATCTTTATGTTATTAAATATTTATACATTGTCTGAAGGGTAGATTTACTGACAATTTATATAATTCGAACTAGAGATAATTTCATTGTACAATATGATATGCCTTAGATTTTTAAAAGACTTTTATGTGAAAAAGATACATATTTCTGAAGCAGAAAAATATATTTGTCACTATTTTACTATGCAATGGAAACTTGAAATCCAGTTTACTTAGAAGTGTATTATTGCATAGTATATTAACTAACATGAAGTTTTCAATATTAGAAAGGAACAAAATATGCATTTTGTCTTTCAAAGAACTTTAAAGAGAATTTGTCACAATGCTATTATTTTTTGAAGTCTATAAACAATTTTAAATTATAATGTTTATGACATACTTTTGTTAGATCAGCGTACTTTGTAATTGAGGAGTTTATATTTGTATATTGTGTTAGGACATAACAAAACTAGATTTGGCATGCAATACGTGGAATTTTTTAAGGCTAACTTAGTATAAATGTTACTTCGAATTTCACATGTCCACAGAGTGAACTCAACAAACATTTGTTGAATGAAAGCATATATAATTCCTACTTGAAAATATTTCATCTTGGGGCTGTTTCACATGAATGATCGATGTTGAATAATACCATTGAAGCACTAAATTTAGAACACATAACAGAAAGGCAGTATGGAATTTCACCATGATCATCAGAGTTTATGGGATTAGGCATTTTATCCTTCATTTTGAGTTACCATTTAGAGCCCGATTACTCTTTACTTTCATTTATGAATCTGAATGAATGTAGCACTGACCCTGTAGCTATTGCATATTCGACTTTATCCATCACCACTGCTAATAATTATTTGGCTCTGAGGATTAAGTATATCCCCTTCAGTATAGCCGTTCCTGTACTTTGTGAATGCATTAGCCCCTCTGACCTTCCGTAACTGATCAGGGGACACAGTTGTAAATTGCAGATTGGGAGCAATTTTTTATTTCTTTGATGTTTTCAAAGCGATTGAATAATTTCACGCTGAGTGTAAAGTAACTGGAGGTAAAGAATATTTCAAGCGATGTGAAGTAAAGGTGGGGGATGGATAACGAATTGCACTTTTATAAATAATGTATCTTGTTCACCCCTGTCTACATTCATTCTGTCCTAAACATTTTTTTTGTCCTCTGAAAGTGTCCCAGAATTTTAAATATAAATGCCAAATAAAATTTGTAGTAAAAATCACGTTATACTATAAATCACTATACATCAATGGTATCAATATAATGGCTAGTCCTTTTTCATGTAGAAAGCTACGATGAAATTAAACAGGCAAAGGCACTATGTAAAGTGCTGTATTTATGGCAACTAGTGAGGAACAAGTCACAAACTTCATGAGGTAGCTCCAAATAGAGATTCCAGCTCGGATTCTTTGGGTCAGTTTGGGAAAGTTATTTAATCTTTCAACTTCAGTGTCTTCTGTATAATGAAGTCAATCACGGGAGCCTCTGTAGTGGTTCCAAGGAGTGAACAGGACAGTGCACGCAAAAGCATTTGCACAGTCTTGGCTCATGGTAGATGCTGGTGAAATGGCTACTTCTAACCTTCTCTTTTTTCACTCTTTATCTAGTGAGTCCAGTATTTCGGTATTTTGCATCTATCTTTAGACGTGTCGTTTCGTCATTTTTTTCCTCCCTGCTTGGGAGATGAGTATTTACGTTGACATTCAAGCAAATATATGCTCCTATTTTTGAACGAGGATTCAGAGGATTTCAAAATAAATGCAACACTCGCCTTAGCTGTTGTAATAGATTCAAGAATCGCCCTTATAAATGCGTTGTGAGATGCTGACCTATAAAACTCAAACTCTAAGTTTCCTCAGTTCTTTTTGTTTTTGCATCCTCCCGCAGATCTTGGGAGCTAGCTTTATTTGCCACAGCACTATCCTTAGAAACTTGATTTAAGCTCACTCCCTGCAGAAGCTTTCCCTGAATAAACAAACCTTATTATAAGTGCTCCTTTCTCTACATTGTATAGTAATTACATTAAATCCTTCAATAAAATACTATATATTTGAACACTAAAATTTGGTTTTTTTGCTAATTTTGATAAAGGTTAGGATGTTGTTTAGTTTCTTTTAGATATTAAGAAAGGGTTTGCGAGGTAAATTAAGAAACTCAATAGATATTTTTGTGGGTGAGGAGGTATTTGAATTGTAAAAGAAAATATGTTTCGAGTATCTTTAAAACTTTTAGTATCAGTTTGAAAATAACTGTAGGATAATTAGACACAATATCTGTACATAAATGTAATTTAATCCAATCTACTGAGCAATTCTACTTGGCTACCTAGTTTGGGATATTAGAACTAATTGGACAGAGTAGGGCTGTGCTCTTTATGAGTATCTTTTATTTAAACATTTCGCTAGTGTTGAGAATATGTATTCTAATTGTTCCTATGGGTATGTTTCAGTGTATTAATTTCTACTTAATTGGCAATATTTTATTTAATTGAACTTCATTTTGGTCTTGTAAATATTTTAATATTTGTTAAGGTATATGTTCTATACTTAAAAAAAAACTTGGAAATTCATTTAAGAAGAAAATTTGTTTCCATTGACATCTTTATTTCTGTCCCAGCCCCACGGTTTCTCAGCACATAGTCTCAAATATTTCTGACAAACTGATTCAGAGCAGCATTTTCATGTATTTTTGCACAATTGTTCCTCGTTAGTTGGATAACATAAAAATTGTTGCAGTGCTCGTCCCTATTTTCTAACAATGTTTTTAAAAATGTTCTTTAGCTATGGATTTGCCCTTATATAGGGAAGTATTATCTTCGGGAAAGTGAGGAAGATTTCCTATAATATTTGCATTATAAATTGCTAAAAGTTTAAAGAAAAGAGACTTGATAACCATTCCAAGTAAAGAAGAAGGAATTTTTGTGGCACCTTAAATTATTTCTTATTATCCTGGGATTTTAAATCATTTCAAAATGGTAATGGTTCACTATTATTCAGTCTAGTTGAGTGTTAACTATTTCATGGATATTAAAACAATATCACATACCTATTTCAATTAAAATGTGCGTAAAGAAAGTAAAATCCATTGTGCCGGCTGAAAATATATATTGACCCCAAGTTTCAAGGTCAACATTCCCTTATCTCCTTCACTCTGCTTACACCATCCCTGCCTTTAAGTATGAACATCTTTTTTACTATTAAAAATGTGCATTTTGTAGTCAAATGTACACATGCAATTTCCTGAAATACTCAAGTTTGACTAGATTTTATTCCTTAGTCATAATTTAAATCATATTTTGTATAGATGTACTTTAGTAAGTTTTCTAAGAAGCCCATTCAGTTTGTAAAGTGCTATGCCAACGTATTCTCAAATTCTATTTCACCTCTACATGTAATACTTGTTCTTCACGCACACTTTTGATTAAATTTAATTGTGCCGGTTGTACAAGTCAAAAGGAAAATTTGCTTCATTCTCCTACTTCACAAACCAACCACAAGAACAGAAAAAGTTGAAATCATAGTTATAAAGATGATGAGTAATTCAATAGCTAAACATTTAATAAAATTTTATTTTGAGCAGGTTATTGTTTTCAAATGAATGTTGATGGCATGATCAGAAAACTAAATCTTAAAATTAAAGAAAATATTCTACCTCAGAATACAAAATGTCAAATTATGCCTTAAAATATTATAATGCTAATCTGTCACTAAGTATTACAATACTTTATTCTCTCCCTATTTCCAAGCCAGTCTTGCATAATCAACCTCCACTCAAATTAGGTAAGTGGGAAATGGTCATTTTCATTTTAAGTGTAAATCTCAACCCTATCTTTGAATGTGTAATTTATTCATTATTTCCCCCCTTTGAATATTAGCTAATATTTTTTTAACCTAGCAGATATAAACAATTCATGTCTAGAAGATTATATGGATATTTTAAGTCTGAGCAACAACTGTATATTCTACTTACAAATGTATTTATCAAAAAGTAAACTTGATAGTTTGTTTATGTCTGTATCTATCTATCTAATCTATCTATCTATCTATCTATCTATCTATCTATCTATCTATCTACCTACTTACCTATCTATCTATATCATTGTTAGTGGAGCAATAGAAAAATAATCTTCATTTATTATTTCATTTCAGATTTGCAGATACAATCATCCATCCACCCAATTTCCTATAATAGGCTTAGATACCCTGTGAATCATTCTTATTTTTTCTGTCTCCTTTATCACAAATGGAAAGTCAGAGAGTGAGCCGTATATCCTTTAGAAATATCCTTTTCATTCTATCTCTCCCTACATAATTTGGTCCAGGACACCATATATGTTTATTACAGCTATCATAACTGCCTCCCAAATGGCATATCTGCTTCTAATTTCTCCTCATCCCCACATCAGTCTTTAATTTTTCATTATCAATCAACCTTTATAATTTTCTTCAAAGAAGCATATTTGTTAAAGTGTCTATTCTACCCAAAGCAATCTACACATTTAATGCAAACCCTATCAAAATACCAAGATTTTCCAGAGATAGAATAAACAACTGAAAAATTTGTATGGAGCCACAAAAGACCCTGAATAGCCAAAGCAACCTTGAAAAAGAATAACAAAGCTGGATGCATCACAATTCCAGATTTAAAGTTGTATTACACAGCTGTAGGGATCAAGACAGTATGATGCTGGCACGAAAAAAGACACGTAGATCAATGGAACAGAATAGAATATCCAGAATGGACCCACAAGAACATGGTCGAATGATCTTGACAAAGCAGGAAAGAGTATCCAGTGGGAAAAAGATAGTTTCTTCAACAAGTGGTGTTGGGAAAATTGGACAGCAACATGCAAAAGAATGAAACTGGGCCCCTTTCTTACACCATACGCAAAAGAACTCGAGACAGCAATCTCTTTAACCTCACCTGCTCCAACTTCTTACTAGACACATCCCTGGAGGCAAGGGAAACAAAAGCAAAAATGAACTACCGGGAGCTCATCAAGATAAAAAGCTTCTGGACAATGAAGGAAATAATCAACAAACTAAAAGGCAACCTATGGAATGGTAGAAGATATTTGCAAATGACATATTGGATAAAGGTTTATTATCCAAAATACATAAAAAAAATTACCAAACTCAACACCCAAAAAACAATTCAGTTAAGAAATGGGCAGAGCCGCTTCAGATTCTGTGTCTCCCTCTCTCTCTGCCCCTCCCCTGCTCATGCTCTGTCTCTCTCAGAAATAAACATTTAAAAAATCTAAAAAAATAATAATAAAAGAAATGAGCAGAAGATATGAACAGACATTTTTCCAAAAAAGACATGCAGTGGCTAACAGAGACATGAAAAAATGTGGCATCATCAGGGAAATACAAATGAAAACTACAGTGAGATCATGCCTTGCACCGGTCAGAATGGTTACAACTAACATAGGAAACAACAGATATTGATAAGGATGTGGACAAAGGAGATTACTTTTGCACTGTTGGCAGGAATGTAAATTGGCGCAGCCATTCTGGAAAAGAGTATGGAGCTTCCTCAAAAAGTTAAAAATAGAAATACTTTACGAGCCAGTAATTGCACTACTAGGTATTTACCCAAAGGATACAAAAATACTGATTCAAAGAGATATATGCACCTCAATGTTTACAGCAACATTGACAACAATAGCTAAATTACGGAAAGATCCTAAACTATGTCCATAGACTGATGAATGGATAAAGAAGAATTTCACATACAATGGAATATTACTCATAATAATAAGAATGAAGCCTTGCCATTTGCAATGAAATGGATGGAGCTAGAGTGTATTATGCTAAATGAAATAAGTCAGGCAGAGAAAGACAAATACCATATGATTTCACTCATATATGGAATTTAGGAAATGAAACAGATGAACATAGGAGGAAAAAAAGAGAGAGGCAAACCACAAAACAGTCTCTTAACTATAGATAACAAACTGAGGGTTGCTGGAGAGGAGGTGGGCAGGGGGATGGGCTAAGTGGGTAATGGATATTAAGGAGGGCACTCGTTGTGATGAGCACTGGGTGTTATATGCACATGATGAATCAACAAATTCTACTCTTGAAACTAATATTACACTATATGTTAACTAACTGGAATTTAAATAAAAACTCAAAATAAACAAACAAAAAGTGTAAGTTAGATTGTTGGGTAATGTTTGCACACAGAATAATGTGTAGACTTCTAAGCATACTATGCAAAAAACATATTTTCCATTTTCCAGCAACTTAGTCTAAATCCATCTGTCACTGCAATATCCATCTATCATCTTTTCCAACTACAGTTGACTCTTGAACACATGGGTTTGCAATGTGTAGGTTTATTTTTATGCAGATATTTTTGATAAATACAGTACAGTACTATAAATGTATTTTGTCTTTTTCATGATTTTCTTAATAGTATTTTCTTCTCCCTACCTTATTTTATTGTAAAAATACAGTATATTATACATATAGCATGCAAACTCTATGTTAATCAGCTGTTCATGTTATTAGTAACAGTAGGCAAGCAATTACATTTGGGCGGAGTCAAACATTTTTTGAGATTTTTGACCTTATAGAGGGTCAGTGTCCCTAACACCTGCATTGCTCAAGGATCAGTTGTACGTGCTCTGTATTCCAGTCACACTGGACTTGCTATTCACTACAGATGACATTGAATTTCATTGTATTACACATGCATATGCATATAATTCATATATATACCTTATAATATATATAATTTCAACTTCTTGCCTCTGTCTGGATTGTTCTTTCAACTTTCTTTTCCTAAAATGTTCAATTAATATTTTAAAGTATGCTTCATGTCCAACCAGATTCTATTAAAAATTCATAGCTGCTCTCCCTCACTTAAGGCTAAGTAATAATTACTCTGAAGGTCCAAAGCATTTTATGCCTATATTGTAACACTCCTAACATAACGTACCAATTTATTCATGAATTTCCTTGACTCAATTGAGGTCTTAACTGATAATCTGTTCCATGAAAAGCTTCTAATACAAAGGTAATCAATAAGTGGTGAATGCATGAATATGAAAGTTCCCAACCGTTCTATTAAAAACCACTAAAATGATTTGAATAATGATAATGATTTTATAAGGAAGAAATAAAATCAGTGAGTCACGATTTTCTGTTTTAGTTTTCTTCAAGAAATAGCATATCATAGTACTTACCCTTTAAGTAATTATGATCGGATTCAAAATTTCATTAACTAATTATTTAGATTAAAATGAGAACATATCTCTAATCACCCTAAGCTTTTCAGTTTTGGAGTTTGTAAGAGGGTAATTAATTAATTAGAAATATCCCGTGCACATCTATATAATTATTTGTCTTTTGAATATCAAAGTGAGAAAGTCACATTCCTTTTTAAAATGAACATTTCTAGTCATTTAGAAAATATTCTATAATCTACTTCCTACATTTAACTGGTACTATATTTCATTTATTTGCTTTTCTCTTTATTTTTATTTTAATTATATTCAATATAATTTTGATCAGTTGTTTTGATATTAAGGAATTATATTATTAAAAATACTAAGGGACCATAATCATTAAATATGAATATACTGCAATGTTCATTATTTGATCACTAATTGCTTTTATATATATATATATATATATATACATATATATACATATTGAATATATATATGAATAGATAGGTAGACTGCATTAGGTATAGATAGGAGAAATAAAATAGTCTTATTTCTAACAGGGTATAATTCTCTCACCTAAGTTTTTAATAATATGAATGTAACAATGAACATTTTCCTACATGTCTTGTTACTTTTTTAAGATTGAGTCTTTGGAATGAAATTATGGGATCAAGAGTAAGGAACCTCTGTAAGGGTTTGGGAGTACATTATGAAATTAATTTCTAAGAAGATTATACAAATTTACATCTTTCCAGGAATGTTTTGGGACTCATACTTTTCTACACTGAGCACATGACTTTTTAAGTATTTACTTATTTGGCCATGGCACTCTCAAGGTTTTTTAAAATTGTTTGTTTCCATTCTCTCCCACCTCTATTCCAGTTCTCAATCCAAATCCTGGGGTGCCTGGGTGGCTCAGTAGGTTAAGCATCCTTCTCTCTTTTTTTTTTTTTTTAATTTACATCCAAGTTAGTTAGCATATAGTGCAATAATGATTTCAGGAGTAGAATCCAGTGATTCATCCCCTACATAGACCACCCAGTGCTCATCCCAACAAGAGTCTTCCTTAAGGCCCCTTGTCCATTTAGCCCATCTCCCCACCCACAATCCCCCAACAACCTTCAGTTTGTTTTCCATATTTAAGAATCTCTTATGTTTTGTCCCTCTTCCTGTTTTATATTATTTTTACTTTACTTTCCTTATGTTCATCTCTTTTGTATCTTAAATTCCACATATGAGTGAAATCATATATTTGTCTTTCTCTAATTTTGCTTAGCTTGATACACTCTAACTCCATCCACATTGTTACCAAAGTGACATGATTTCATTCTTTTTGATTGCTGAGTAATACTCCATTGTGTGTGTGTGTGTGTGTGTGTGCGCGCGCGTACATATACCACATCTTCTTTATCCACTCATTTGTCAGTAGACATTTGGGCTCTTTCTATACCTTGGCTATTGGTGATAGTGCTGCTATAAACGTTGGGGTGCATGTGCTCCTTCAAAACAGCACATCTGTATCCCTTGGATAAATACCTAGTAGTGCAGTTTATGGGTTGTAGAGTAGTGCTATTTTTAATTTTTTAAGGAAACTCCATACTGCTTTCCAGAGTGGCTACACCAGTTTGCATTTCCACCAGCAGTGCAAAAGGGTTCCTCTTTCTCAGCATCCTCCCCAATATCTGTCATTGCCTCCATTGTTAATTTTAGCCATTCTGACTGGCATGAGGGAAATATTTGACTCTAAATTTTGGTTAGATCATAATTTCATTGTTTGTGAGATTGAGCCCTGTGTTGGGCTTTGAGCTGACAGTGCAGAGCCTGCTTGAGATTCTCTCTCTCTCTCTCTCTCTGCCCCTCCCCCACTCAAGTGCACATGGAGTGCACTTTCCCTTCCTCAAAAATAAACAAATAAACTTAAAAAATTAATAAATCCAAGGCTGCCTAGGTGACTCAGTCAGTTAAGCATCTGACTCCTGATTTCAGCTCAAGTCATGATCTCATGGTTCGTGGGTTCAAACCCTGCATTGGGCTCTGCACTAACAGTGACAGTAGTAGTGACAGCCTACTTGGGATTCTCTCTCTCCCTCTCTCTCTGCCTCTCCTGCTCGTGCTTGTGCTCATGTGCCTGCACTCTCTCTCTCTCAAAAAATAAATAAAAATTTAAAAATAAATAAATAAATAAATCCAACTTCTAATAATACCATCTAACTTCAACAAATAGCTTCATAGGCCAGTCAGAGTTCTAAGAACTTATGTATATTAGCTCATTGCATCACCATAGCACCTCTTTAGAAAGAAACTGAGTTATCTATTACAGGTTTTAACATTTTCATGATGTGCTTATCCTTTACTCATTCCCTTTGTGAACAAAGGAACTTCTTTTCATGTCTTTTGCCATTTTACTATTGAGAACTTTCATTTTAATTTTCAAATTTAACTAATTATTTTGGCCTCTGTGTGTTAAAAATACATCACAAAATTTAACCTCTTGACCGTTTTTAAATGTATAGTTGAGGACAGGTATATTTCCCTTTTTTTAAGCTTTCGCAGATATCATGATTTTGATACATTGAAAGTTTGTGGCAACCCTGTATGAATGAGTTTATTGATGCCATTTTCCCAAGAACAGTTGCTCAATTCTTGTTTCTGTGTCATATTTAGTAATCAAAAGTTTCAAACTTTTTTCATTATTATTATATTTGTTCTGGTGATCTGTAGTCAGTGGTCTTTGATGTGACAATTTTGTTTTGATGTGCCATGAAACTTTCCTACATAAGATGGCCAACTTAATCAATGAATGCGTGTCCTAATTCCTCCAGCCACTGGGCAACCATCCCATCTCCCTCTCTTTCCTCTGGACTCTCTATTCCCTGAGGCACAATAGGATTGAAATTAGGCCAGTTAATAACCCTATAATGGCCTTTATTCATTTATATATTTTCTTATTTCTTTTTAAAGTTTATTTATTTATTTAAGAGAGACAAAGACACTGCAAGCAGAGAAGGGGTATAAAGAGAGGGAGAGAGAATCCAAGCAGCCTCAGTGCTGTCAGCACAGAGGATGATGAAGGGCTCGAACCCATGAAACAATGAGACCATGACTTGAGCCAAAACCAAGAGTCAGATGCTTAACCGACTGAGGCACCCAGGCCAATTCAGGCACCCCCGCCTCCCCGTAATGGCCTTTAAATGTTCAAGTGAAAGGAAGAGTTACATGTCTCTCTCTTTAAATCAAAAACTAGAAATCATTAAGCTTAGTGAGAAAGGCATGCTAAAAGCTGAGATGGGCTGAAAGCTAACCTCTTGCATCAAACAGTCTGCCAAGTGTGGATGGAAAGGAAACATTTCTGAAGAAAATTAAAGTTGCTATTCCAGTTATCTTGTTGAAAGATAAGAAAGTGAAACAGCCTCATTGCTCATATGGGGAACATTTTAGTGATCTCAAAAGAAAATCAATCCAGTCACGACATCCCTTTAAACCAAAGCTTAATCCAGAGCAAGGCACCAACTTTCTTCAATTATTGGATGAGAAAAGTGAGACACAGAAGAAGTGCTTGAGGCTACCAGAGTTTGGTTCATGAAACTTAAGGAAAGAAGTCATCTCCATAACAC
This sequence comes from Paguma larvata, assembly GCA_030068075.1. Lineage (NCBI taxonomy): Eukaryota > Metazoa > Chordata > Mammalia > Carnivora > Viverridae > Paguma > Paguma larvata. The sequence continues at coordinate 120,988,701 of CM057824.1, read as the reverse complement.
AAAAATTCAAGGTGAAATAGCAAATTCTGATGTTGAAGCTACCACAAGTCATCAGGAAGATCTAGCTAAGATAATTAATGAAGGTGGCTACACTGAACAGCAGATTTGCAATGTTAATGAAGCAGCCTCGTGTTGAAGGAAGATGAAAGCTAGGATTTTCATAACGAGAGAGGAGAAATCTATGCTTGGCCTCAAAGCTTCAAAAGATAGGCTGACTCTTTTGTTAGGGTCTAATGCAGCTGGTGACTCGAAGCCAATGCTCATTTACCATCTGAAAATCCTAAGGCCCTTAAGAATTACGCTAAATCTACTTGGCTTGTGCTCTGTGAATGGAACAACAAAGCCTGGATGACAGCACATGTGTGTACAACATGATTTACTGAATATTTTAATCCCACTGTTGAGACCTACTGCTCAGAAAACAAACAAACAAACAAACAAAACAAAACAAAACAAAAAAACCTTTCAAAAATATTGCTCCTTGACATTCACTTGGTTACCCAAAAGCTCTGATAAAAGATATGTAACAGAATGACTGGCATTCCCATGGCTGCTAACACAGCATCCATTCAAGCAATAATTTCAGTTTTAAGTTTTATTATTTGAGAAATACATTTCTCGAATCTCATTTCTCAATGGCTACAGCTGCCATAGATAGCTGCCCAGATTCTTCTGATGGATCTGGGCAAAGCAAATTGAAAACCTTCTGGAAAAATTTCACCATTCTAGATCCATTAAGAACATGTTGGATCCAGAGGTGCCTGGGTGGCTCAGTTGGTTAAGCGTCCTACTCTTGATCTCAGTTCAGGTCTTAATCTCGGGGTCCTGATATCAAGCCTTGCTTTGGCTCCACGCTAGGCTTAGAGACTATCTTAAAAAAAAAAAAAAAAAAGTATGATTCATGGAAAGAAGTCAAAATATCAACATTGACAGGAATTTGGAGAAGTTGATTCCAAACCTCAAAGATGGATGACTTTGAGGGGTCACAACCTCAGTGGAGGAGGTAGCCGCAGATGTAGTGGCAACACCAAGAGAACTAGAATGAGAGGTGGAGCCTGAAGATCTGACCGAAGTCCCGCAACCTCATGATAAAACTGCAATGGGTGAGAGTTTGATTTTTCTGGAAGAGTCAAGAAAGTGGTTTCTTGAGATACAGTCTACTGGTGGAGATGCTGCAGAGACTGTTGAAATGACAATGAAGAATTTAGAATATTACATAAACTCGTTAATAAAGCAGCAGCAGGATTAGAGAGGATGGACTCCAATCTTGAAAGAAATTCTACTTCAGGAATGCTGAAATGCTATCAAACAGCATCACATGCTACAGAGAAATTGTTTGTGAAAGGAAGAGCCAATTGATGTATCAAACTTCATTAGTGTCCTGTTTTATAAAATTGCCACAGCCGCCCCAATCTTCCACACCTGCCACCCTGATGAGTCAGCAGCCATCAGTATAAAAATATTTTTAAAACTAGGTACATGTATCTTTTTAGACATAATGCTTAATAGACTACAATATAGTATCAACATATCTATTATATTCACTGTAAAAGCAAAAAAATCATTTGACTTAGTATGTTTATGATGTTAGCTTTATTGCAGTGTCTGGAACCAAACCTGAAATATCTTCAAGGTATGCCTTTAGTAATATATATATATATATATATATATATATATATATTACATATATAATATATATGTGTATATATATGTGTGTGTGTTTGTGTATATATATTAATATATGTATATATACATGTGTGACATGCATATGTATACATTATATATATAATATACATTATATATTATATAGTCTTTAAAAGAATGGAAATCTTGAGAATATTATATTTAATTTACTTTTTTAAATAGAACTATAATTAACATACAGTGTTTTATTAGTTTTATGTGTACAATATAACAATTCGACTATTCTATACATTACTCAGTGCTCATCAAAATAAGTATACTATTGATTAATTTACTTGATTTAATTGACTTTTAATGATTTAGAATTTTTCATTTTTAATGTTTCAATAGAAGAAATGGGAAATTTTATTTGATTAATAAAAGTGTGACAACCAATTATTTGATAATACATCCATTTATTTTTACGGAGAGCATCGCATGGAGAGTTGATTGAAATAGTCGGTTAGAAATTTCAAAGTTAGATTTTATGGAATCCGCTGGAGAATCTACATGTAGAGGCAGCCAGCATTGTGCCATCCTGAAGTTATATTGAAGTCAGGACCCCTAGGATCATTTTTCACTTCCTAAATATCAGATCAGCTAAAATTCTGGCTTCGACCAGCCTGTGCTTTAATCATGAACCTGGTCTGTTTTTTAACCAGGAATTGCTAAATTTGACTTCAAGTAGGGAGAGTAGAGTTCCCCAATATTTAATTTAGCTTTTGGTTAGATTTATACTCGTGCATAAATTTAAACATATTTAGAGAGATGAAAGTTGAAACGGTATATTTTTAAACATTCTGTTCAAGTAGCTGTGTTGTTTTATACTAAGGCCATTTCACAGATATTTTTCTTGCCAACCTCTAATCAGACCTAGCTCACCACATCTTTCCCTAGCTCATGGGTTCTGACAGGGAAATAACTCACTATATTATTTTCTAGGCTAATGACACTGGTATGTATGGGTCATTTTGGTTTACAAGTCTGAATGAATTTCAGTTTCCTGATAAATTAGAATCATTATAAATAACCTAAGAATATGCTCTCTCAAGTATTGTTATTTATACCTTACTGGCCTAAGAAAAAGGATATTGCAATTTTTATGGATTCATTAAACTAGTGGGGGTTGCCATTCTGTTCATATCTTTCCATTGAAATATAGTCTATATAAAAATTAATCTTAAAAAAGTCTACACTTCTTTATGCAACATTGTTTATTCAGACATGAAATTGGAAGAACTTACCCCTCAAGGACCAGAAGCTACTGCTTGATATTTGCTCAAAAAGCAGAGCAAAATAAAACATCTATCAGAGCCAAGTAAGAACCATTAATTTTCTGAAGCTGTAGGATCTGGGAGTCAGGAATATGTCTGAAAAGTAAACAGAAATAAATCCAGTGCTACTTCTGAGGATTAATATTAATTTGTTGCATTATTATGAGTGAGAAAATAATAACTTTAAATACCAAGTAATATATCCAAAATTGAAAAACATTTAGTAATTACATTAGTTTGCAACAAAGAAGAAATAAATGAGTAGATGCCAAATGTGACAAATCTAGTAAATGAATAATATACAGAGACTTGGAGAAGTGTATAGTTAAAGTACATTTTCCCTTCAAATCTCATGATTCGGAGGACATATATTTATTTATATATGTCTTTTGCCTTTTTAAGTTTATTTGTATTAGTTTAACATATGGCTTAAATTTTAGTTTACTATAAACATGACTGTTTTTCTTCTCACTTTTTCCCAGAGAACTGATTTCATGAAAGACTATTGATAAAGCTAAAATCATAATGTTCTTTTTAAAATACTTTTTAATGTTTATTTATTTATTTTTGAGAGAGAGCGAGAGAGGAGCAGAGGAAGAAAGAAAGAGAGAGAGAGAATCCTAAGCAGGATCTACACCGTCAGCTCAAAGCCCCATGTGGGGCTCAATCTCTCGAACCGTGATATCATGACCTGAGCTGAAATCAAGAGTTGGGCGCTTAACAGACTGAGCCATCTAGGTGCCCCAAAATCACAATGTTCTCCTTGTTTTAATTCCTGAGCATTTACATCAAAAGTATTACTCTAAAAAACAGGAGGTATTTATTTTGAAATAGATAATTTGAGTTGTATATATCTGAATGGAGAAACTAAAATAAATAAGTCTTTATTTTAATAGCATTGATTTGGCCAAAAAAATAAAACTAGACTTGTTACAATATGTTTGTTATGGAAAAAAATATTAGGTTCATATCAAGGCACCAAAAAACTCAAACTCTTTAACATTTATGTTATGAATGACACAGAATAACTCACCCTGGATTAAATAAGAAGTAAAATGTATTGCTTCAGCCAAAGGGTTGAGAGCTAGCTTAAATTAATCTCTATACAGTAGGTCAAACAATGTATGACTTCTTTGGTCAACTCTATGTCATACTGCATGGCACCCAGCTAAGGGCTCTTCAGAGTGTTATCTGTGTGACTGCAGCAATTTCATACTCAACATTCTCTTGTGTCATCCATTAACTGGAGCCAAGGGCTGGGTCTAACCGCAACACCTGTGGTATCAGTGTATCTCCGGAAATCTCCAATCACAAACCTTCCCTGTTTCTCAGTGACAAAAGAGATGTAATGCATTGATGGGCCTAAGCCAATTGTGGCACATTCTTGGAGCTGAAAATAGAATAATTTTTGTGGTAATAACATGGATAAAGAAGGGAGAGGGGCAAATTTCCCACACACACACTCAAAACTAGGGTCATTTGGGTGAGAGAAGAGGAAAAGGGAGAGCCAAGAAGCTCATGTCCATGACAAGCAATAGTGTCAATATTAGTGAGACGGGCAAACTTGAACAAGTACATGTAGTATAATCAAAATGCACCTATAACTTTGTCTCTTACTGCCCCTCAGTTGGGGAAACATTTTTCTTCTATCACTGAATGACCCCTCTGGGAAGTCTCATAATTTTTCTGTCACTTGTAGGTAATAGAGAATTCTGGGGATATTTTATTCCAAAAAAAAAAAAAAAAAAGAGAGATTATTGGATCCGATGTATTTAGCAGTTCAGTCTTTATTCAACAGCAAGTCTTTCTCAATACCCTCTTTTTACCTATATCTTGGCTGCTGGTGGGCTGCCTGACTTTTGAGAGATATGGCTGGGCTCCTTCATCCCATACTCACCCATCTTCTCGGTGCCATGACCATCCCTCTCTAATGTTAGAGTGTTGGAGTACCCGGAGAGAGAAAAGGGAATGTTCTCACCTAACTGAAACTTTCTCAAGATGGCTTGGCCTCTTTGGCAGATATTTGAAGCTCACCCCATGGCCTTTGGTAATGCCATGGAATCTTCAGAAATCTCTTGCAGAATCTTTCTGATAGCATACCCATAGGATAGGGATTTCTCCCTTTTCACTGGCTCTCTGGTCTTCCTTAGCTACTCTCTTTTCTTCACGCCCCTGACAGAAATTCTCTTGGTTTATTTCCTATTTGGAATGAGTTTAGTTTTTTTTTTTTTTTTTTTTAACATTTCTTTGTTTTTGAGAGACATAGAGACAGAGCGTGAGCAGGGGAGGGGCAGAGAGAGAGGGAGACACAGAATCAGAAGCAGGCTCCAGGCTCTGATCCATCAGCACAGAGCCCGATGCAGGGCTTGAACTCACAGACCTTGAGATCATGACCTGAGCTGAAGTCGGACGCTTAACTGACTGAGCCACCCAGGCGCCTCTGGAATGAATTCAGATTGACTTCCATGTCTGGCTCACATATGGGAGGCACACTTGCATGTTTTACCTTGCTATTGTTGAAGGGGAGTTAGTTTCTAAATGCCTCTGTCTTCTCTGCCCAGTCGTGTCAGGCCGATAGCTACATCCTCATATCTTGAGATTGTTTAGATATCCCTTATATATGCATCCGTTATGCCCTGGTAATTATAGAGGGACTCATAGGAGCTGTCCAAAGGAGTTTCCTTGAAGTACATTCTCCTAGTACCTCCCTTTCTTTCTAGGAGAAAATGGAAAGCATTGACACTCCCTCAAGAAATCTCTGCGCATATCCTTGTGACACATTTTAGACTCTCACAGTGAATGAGGGGTTCCAAATGACAAGAATTTTGGCCCCCATCCCTACCCCATTCTCTGTCATAATTTTCAACTTAATTTGTCTCAAAATTAATTTTAGAATTTTAAGATTAGTTATCAATGGCATCACACTTAAAAAATTTCAATTTGAATGTATCGTAATAGCCACACCAATATATAATATCAACACGGTAAAATTAAGTACTGTTATCTACATTATTTCTTAAATTTTGGTTTTTAAAACAACTTGCTTGATATATGACACAAAGATCAAAATGTTACCCAATAATAGCAAATATCTATTGACTTCTTCCTATGTGACCATCTCATTTGAAATACTTTACATGTGCTAATATATTCAATCTTTTTTAGTAGCTTATGACATATATATCAATAGTATTTTAATTTTATAAATGAGGAAGGGGCGAACAGAATGGTTAAATAAGCTCGCTCAAGATCCTAGACTTAACATATGGCAGACGTAGGATTTAGAGTCAGGCATAGGACTCCAGATTCCCAACTCTTAACTACTCATATCACCTCCTTCTAAAGATTACTGAAAACTTGTATTTCTAAAAGTATTTCATGCTCCATAGAAAGGATTGTTGCAAGGGAGTTACTTTTCTATAACAGATAAAATGGAAGTTAAGTAAAAGAGGGAGTTAGTCCATGAGCAAAGCAAGTATTAATATACCGTCTTTTTTTAGCTCAAAGAAAAGACTGAGTCCCTTCACTCTGCATTACATACCTTACTATCTAAGATGGGTGTGCGTCCTGCAATTTAGACTCTTTTAAACAAATTCTCCTTGGAGGGTGAAGCTGTTAGAGGGAAGAACTTCCCAGAGAGAATAGGAGAAAAGGACTTGTTCGATACTGCAGACCCTCTGCTGAGTTAAAGGCATATGTGGGAACGGAGACTCATCCCAGTAACACCACACTGCACATATAGGTTTCCATGATACAAAGCTTTGTTTGGTTAGTGATAAAAAAGTAATCTAAAAACTCCTGTCATAGGAAGCTACACTTTTCAGTAAACAGCAGCCTTATCATTCAGAAGTGTTCAGTGGCTGCAAGTTCTTTTCTCTTGTTGCAGGGATAAAACGTATGTCATATAACGTGAGCATCTCGTGCTCTCCTTGCACACGAGTTGCAATTAGGGTCATATCCTGTCATATTCTGCACACGGTGATTGTTTAATGTTGTACTCCGGTGCTGCGCTAAGTACCGTATCATTCATCCAAGATGACTCCCTTGGAAATTGCTTCTAAAAGTTTGCGCCAAAAATGCTCATGAAGTGAACAATTTACTATCCGTTAGCTATTAAGATACTGAGAACTGTCACTTCAGGAAATTGGATACTGTACCCTGTAAAACATGTTGTTCTGAGGTTTTGCTTCAACAATTACTACCTATCATCCATCAGCTTGTGAGTGCTGTGTTTAGTCGGTTGTTAAATTTAATACTATAATAACATTCAGATGTTAGGAAAAGAGAAATGCTGAAATCTCATGTAGTGTTTTGCATCCAAACAATCTGAAGGTGCTCATATCTGTGCTGTTGCTTGGCTTTTATGTTTTCTTTATTCAGCTACGAAGAAAGTCAAGTTGTTTCTGGGCACCTGCAGGTTTCTTCCATACTGTTAATCACGGTTACTCTCATTGATGTTAGTGGACATTGTATTGGCATTACTTGTAGATAATGTCAGTATTGAGAACTAACACTTTTTATTTCAGGTCTTTCTGAACAACATCTACTTGTCGTTTATTGAATTTCTATGACAGAGGGTTAGATTAAATTGCTTACTTTTGACCAACTGAAATGGCAGTGTATGGTTATAAGAACTGAAATACACATACCAGTACTGATAATTAAAAAGCTGAATAACAAGTCGAATGCACCACTTAACTTTTAAAATCTTGACTTAAGGTCCTGTTCCAGTATGAAGCTATTGCAGATTTTGTCATCCTACAGTGACTTCTCTCTGTCCTGAAATCACAACGTTTATCCTCTTACCTGACAAGTAATCAAGTAATAAAGTACAGACACTTGACCCATTTCGAAGTATGGTTTTGCCATTTAACATATGTGTTGAAATTTCATGTTTAAAACCCCACAGTCAAGAGTGTAGTAAATTTGTAGTTTGTTCATACTCTTCTAGAAAATAGAGTTAGGATGATGGAATATAGGTCTGGCACTAAATGAGTCACTTAAAGTCTTTCTAGTTCAGAGATTTATTCTTAAAAAAAAAAAAAGAGCTTAAATTTACCTTAAATAAAATGCCTGAATATTAACTGTTTAATCCAATGAGTTTGGGAAATTTCATATACCTGTGTAACCATCACTCAAACGTTTCCATCACCCAAGAAATTTCCCCCATTCTCCTTTACAGCCAAGTCCTACCACCATCCCGCTATCTGGGGCAATCACTCTCTGATTTATATTCCTGTAGATTAATTTTGCCTGACTTTGACTGCACGTAACTGCAGTTACTTAGAATGCATTCTTTTATGCCTGCCTTCTTTTGTTTAGCATAATAACTTTGAAATTCATCCATGTTGTTGTATGTGTCTCTAATCCGTTTGGTACTCCGTTCTTATGAATAAAACACAATTTGTTTTCAATCCCCGTTCTTTGACATTTGGGTTGTTAAAATTTTGGATTATAAATTTATGTCTTAACTTGTCACTAGTAACAAGAGCATATTCAATAGGTATTGAATAAATCTCCTTTGTTAAAATTCAGAACTACAAATACAATTGTATATTGCCTTTGTAACCTTACTAGAGTAGGTTAGTTTTCTTGGTATATTCCTTAAGACATTTTAAATTGCAATTGCAACCATCACATCTGTGAAGAAAGACATTTAATTTTTCCTTTTCAATATTTATATAATTATTTTTTGTTCCTGCATTATTGCATAAGTATTACCTTCAATGAAATTTTGAATATTTAGTGAGAACAAATATCCTCTCCCAGTAACATTGCATCACTAAGTTTGATATTAACTGCAGTTTTTTTTTTTTCTTTCCAGATGCTTTTTAATCAATTAAGAAAGTTCTGCTATAAGTTTGCTGAGAGTTGTTTTCATATAAATGTATGAATTTGGGGTGCCTGGGTGGCTCAGACATTTGAGTGTCTGACTCTTGCTTTTGGCTAAGATCATAACCTAATGGTTTGTCAGTTCCAGCCCCATATCAGGCTTTGTGCTGACAGCACGAAGCCTGCTTGGGATTCTCTCTCTCTTTCTCTCTTCCCCTCCCCTGATCTCTCTTGCAACTTCTTTTTCTCTCTCATAACAAATAAACGACAATAAAAAAAAAGGTATGAATTTTGTCAATAACTTTTACTGCATTACTAAGATGATTTTTATCTTTTATTCTCTTAATATGATAAACTTTGTTAATTTACTTTCAAATAATAACCCAACCTTGAATTCCTGGGATAAACCTCACTTGATTTTGAGCTTTTTTCTACTCCACACCCTGGCTTCTCTCTCTCTCTCTCTCTTTCTCTCATAATCTCTGATTTCTGTCATCATTCTGTGGTCCTAGGGTTAGGCTGGAATTCATAGCCTCTTTCTATATTTTCTGAAAGAGTTTTTCCTGGATTGGTTTTATCTATTTATTTAATGTTTGAAGGATTTCACTGAGGAATCTATTTGGGCTTTGAACTTTTTTATGGAAATGTTTTTGATTAGGAATTAAGTTTTTTTTTTTTTCAATAGAAAAAGGGATATTCAGATCATCTCTTTCTTCTTGCTTAAGGAATTTGTTTCACTTTGGGTAAATTGTATTTCTCAATTACTTAAAGTTGCTAAATTTATTTAAATAATGTTGCTCCTAATATCCTCTTATTATTTTTTTAGTATCTGTTGCATCTGTAGTAATTTGCTTAATTTTTATTTTTTTTTTCTTGATCAGTCTTCTTCTGGCCTATCAATTATATTAATCTTATCTTAGAACTATTTTTTATCACTTAATTGCTTTTCTCTACTCTTTTCCTCTGTTCTACACAAATATTTCAATTCCCATTATTGTTATTTTTCTTCTACTAATGTTGCATTTAATTTGCCTTTCTTTAAAGGTGGAAGTTTAAGAGACCAATATTAAGTCTTTCTCCATTTCTCATACATACATTTAAAGCTAGACACTTTCTTTTATGTGCCAATTTAGCTACATTACACACATTTTGAAAAATTGGGTGGTTATTATCATTCAGTTAAAAACGTTCTTCTTTTTTGTTTGTTTTATTTTATATTGAGAGAGAGAGAGAGAGAGAGAGAGAGAGAGAGAGAGAGAGAGAAAGACAGAGCATGAGCAGGGGAAGGGCAATGAGATGGAGACAGAATCTGAAGCAGGCTCCAGGCTACAAGCTGTCAGCCCAGAGCCTGATGCGGGGCTTGAACTCATGAGCAGTGAGATCATGACCTAAGTCAAAATCAGATGCTTAGCCAACTGAGCCACCCAGGTGCCCCTAAAATATATTTTCTAATTTTTTTTAATGTTTATTATTTATTTTGAGAGAGAGAGAGAGAGTGTGTGTGAGAGCACATGTCTTCGAGTTGGGGAGGGGCAGAGAGAGAGGGAGAGAGAGGAAGAGAGAGAATCCCAAGCAGGCTTCACAGGTCTTGATCTTAGGACTGAGTGATCACAGTTCTGAGCCATATCAAGAGTCAGATGCTTAACCAACTGAGCCACGCAGGCACCCCTTTAATTTCTTTTGTGACTTCTTCTTAGAAGTGGGAAAGTGGACAACGGATTGTCCTTTTTTAGCTAAAAGAAACATAAAATAGTAGGTCTTTATTGTGTAGTCTTTTCAATATTTTTCTTGGCAAAACTGCAACTGCGAAAAAGAAAAAAGTTTATTTTTGAGTTTAATTAATGGTCTTTGTTGCTAGGCTACAAGATAAGGAAAGCAAGGCACTCAGAGCTTTTGGCATGACTTAAAGAGTCTGTATAATTTCTTCTTCTTTAAAAATGAGTTTACAGAATATTCCTGATAAAGAGTACACCATCTTGACAAATTTAGTCATAGTTTAAAAACAGTTCTGTAACTCTGTACCAGTTTACCACCACGTGGAAACTATGCACACACAATATTCTAGTTAGCACGATAGTAGGGTTAATTTGCTCTGATTTAAATTTTTGAAATGTATATTGGTTTAATGTGTACAATAAGCTACCATGGTTCCCCATAATTATATTTACAAAAATACAAAATTGTATGTGTTCTCCTTTGCTGTGTCAAACTGAAACTTCTAACTTAGCTTGAACATAAATGTGTTTTTTGGTGGTCTTTTCTATTATTTAACATAATCTCAGGGAAAACTTAAAAAATCAGTGTTTTGCAGGACATGGTTAGTGACCATAATAAAATTAAATTATAGAGCAGTAAAAAATTAAATAAAAAATAAACAAAAACCCAAAATGCTTCTATAAATTGGAAAAACTAATCATAGTAGTAATTAACCTTTCTTAGAAATTAGTACCATTGATACTGTTACATTTTAGAACTTGTCAAATGTAGATAAAGGAGTTGTCACATGGAATATTGTCATATTTAAAGCTCATCTTACTCAGTTTATTTTTTTTCAGTGTTGAAGCACTTTGTTACAAGTTAGATATTTATTATGACCAAATCAGATATGATCTTGCCTTCTAAGAGCCTAGAGGCAATTGTGTCTCATTTATTCATTATTTACTCATGCATTTGCTAATTAGATTGAATCCTTACAATGTGAAAGTTGATGCAGAGATATAGAACCTATTTTCTGGACACGTTTACCTGATCAGAAAGGATATAGAATATAGATGTGTGTGTGTGTGTGTGTATGTGTGTGTGTGTATACACATATTATAATATTGTACATTGTAATATATACTTTCTTAAATTATGTATGACTATACTGAAAATATATAATAACTGACAATAATGCAAGGGAGAAACTATATATATAGTTATAATATATATGTATTTCTATAAATATAACTATATATATATTTATATATATGTATTTCTATATATATGTAAAGAGATACAGATAAAAATATTTTGTATATTGTTCCACTTTAAGGAATTAATCAGGATAACACACACACAAATAATAAAGAATTAAAAAGAGTATGTACTACAATAATAATTATATTATTTTATTTGGCATATGTAAAACATTCCCAAAATTACAAAATTATTTGTCATTACTAAAGGTTGTGAAAGAGAAACTTATTGAGTGTAACTTCAAATAGAACATGCCGATAGGCGTGGCATCTGTCCAGAGTGATATCTGTTACCCACTGAATCTCAAGCATTTCTCAATCTTCAAGCAGGAGAAGGGCTGTGGCAAGCTGTATTGAAGGGCGTGGGCAAGGAGGGTCTACCAAGCTTCTTGGGTCTTTCAGATTTCTGTATATCTTGCCAGCAGACACCTTGATGGCCTTTGTTCTGGACTACCTTTTAATGGATGTTTGTAGTGCCTACATCTGGAGTGAGCACCACGTATCTTTAATGTCCAGTATAATAAAGTCTCTTTCCAGATCATAGGCCAAGGAGGTACCCCCACATTGGGCCCTGCAAATTGAGTCTGGGAACAAACATAAACATGGAATTTGTGCTATGAGTAAGAATGTTCTTTTTCTCTGATCCAGGAATCCTGTGTCTACTGTCAGCATTCATAAAAACGTAGCACGTCAACTTGTGAACTGGTGAATAGTATTTCAGACAATTCACAAAGTCTCTATCATGGAAGGAAGTGAAAAAGAAACTGAACAGCCTGGAGGAGTGTGGGGAAATGGGTTCTACTTACATAAATGGGTTAGAAAAAAGCTTAGGGTGGAAAGCCACCACCATGGGGGTGAAAGCGCTCGTGGTTAGCCAGCAAAAGATTGTAATGGAATTGTGAGTAACTTGTTATATCACCTGCAGGAAATAACTTTCCATCTGACACTAATGTACCTTGACCACAAACTCCACTTGCTCTCCAGACCCTTTGTTTCTCATACACACAAGATAATGATTACTATCTGACTGTTTTCTCCACATTCTCCAAGATCTTGTTTTCCTCATGTTCAACACACGTGTATCGAGACCTTCATAAATACAGAGACAAAACCCCTGTTTGGGCTCTTGTCTCCTCCCGGATATTAGCCTCTCTCATATTCAATTCTGCGTCTGCTCTCTTGCTGGAGAAGAGAGAACTCCACACTCACAGTCTGTGACAGAGGAAGGCAAGAATATTGAGCTGACTCAAATAGGAGAGATTTTAATTGCTTTGGAGAAATATAGTTACTTAGACTGCCTAGGAACTAAAGACTCTGGTAGAATTGGATTCAAGTACTACCTATAATTTCTTAATATGTGAAGGCTCTAAATGAGTGATATGCAAAGCATTACTATTACATAAGGACTCTTTTGCACATCCTTCAGAACTTAGTGTTGATGCATGGTGAAGTAATTAGGAGCTTGCCTTTACCATGTCCTTGCCTTCATCTAGGAATGGACATATGGGATATTGATTTAAGAAACAAAAGTGAGCATTCTTATTTGGTCATCATTCTGGTGGTGCCTGAATCAACTGGGGATATAGAACTAAGTTAAAGTTTCCTTATCATGGAATATAAATTACCTAACATTTGAAAGTATGGATTTTAACCAGAGATATGTTAATGCAACATGGTAAGTTTTACAGATAACTTCACACTGCACATACTGTGATAACATGGCTAGTGGGTATGCCAGTACCATGGGTTCCAGAATTTGGTACATAGTTAAATAGCTGTAGAAATGAAAGGCAGAAAACGAACAAAAGAAAAGAGATGATAAGATTACCAAACAGTCTTACATCTGATTTCAAACTCTTTACCCAAATTACAGATGGTCTTAGAGAGGTGATAACACAAATGATACAATTCTTGTTGGATATTTGTAATTAGTATTATTTTAAAGAGCTCAGGCCACTACAAAGAAACGATGAATATGAGTTTTCATTAAATAAAGTCAAATGTAACAAGAAATAGTTGTATTGGACACTGAGAAACACAGGGACAAACTTGACTTTGAAGTGGTATGAGGTGACGGGTTGAAAATCAAGATTTCACTAGCCTTTATGTCAGACTTATTTATAATTAATTAGTTTCCCTATTGATTTAAATACATTTACCAAGGGAGGAAAAAGCCAAATCTATCTGAAAATCAAAAGATTCAGAAAGAACCAGGACAGGAACATCGGCTAACACATTTGTAAGAGAAGAGAAGTAGTCTTAGAGATCAGGTCAGTCTTGAAAAAGCCAGTAAGGAATTGAAATCTAAGACTTATCTTTGCGGCACATGGGAATCCTTAGAAAGAGCACCTTGTATTTCAATATTGATGTAGAAAGAATGATGTTATATCTTCCTTAGTGAATTTTTTTAAGTTTTGGAAAAAGATGCATTTCTAGGTGTGGAGAGAAGGTATAGAAAACAGTATTTCTCCTATCCACTCCCACTTCCTTGCCCGAGTCCAGCTCCAGCATGTCCAGGAATATTCCGAAGGATCAAAGGTGTCGGCAGGGATGAATGACTCAAGAGAACTGCATGGCTTTTGGAATCAGGCAGGCGTGTGCGTCTGTCTCTCTCTGCCCTACTGATCCCAGTATTTTATTTAAAGGTAGTAAGTGACATTGCAGCAATGAGTGCCACCCATCAATAAGCATAGTTTGATATCTTTAACAACAATGTGTTTTTGTCAGCAAAGTGGTGATTTCCTCAATCTTGCAAGTTGTTTTACATCATTCTTTTTTAGACCATAAATGAAACAATTCTTATCTTAGCTATTTTGTGATTCTGCTCCTAAGTTAATTAACATATGCTGTCTTTGAAGTAGGATTAGGTAAATTTGTGGCATAGGGAGAAAACAGGATGTTTATGAAGCAAGTGGGGTTGTTATAGTTGTTACTGTATGTCTCAGTAAACAGAGGGCACATACGTTATAATCTTAATACCTATGTTAATCGTCTATAGAAAGGTTAAGAGTCATCAGTCTAGCTCCCGTAAACTACAATGAGGGAGGTGTAACTCTCCTGGTAAAGACGTAATTCCTAAGACTTGTCTAAGTTCCTTTGCTTGTGAATGAGTGAATTTACATAATAGGAGTCCAACGTTTACACCAGTATTCAGCCAGCTCATAACTGCTATTAATCTGTGCAATGCATCCCCAAGATGCAACTTTAAGATTACTTCTGGCCAGGCTACTCTCATTCAGATATAATCCATTAAAGCCTCATGCTCCAGGTCCTTCTTTTTTATTTAAATGCCATAAAACAAAAGAGCATTACATTCCTTGGGGCCAACAGAAAGCAGCTCAAGAAAACCAAGCCTGAAAAATTACTTAGAAGGAGGTAAGACTGGGACTCCATTTTGATTGGCAGGAGCTTTGCTTCGACTGCATTTCCACACAGGGAGGTGCCTCAACCTGTGAGTCCAAGATGGCTCCCAACACTTCCTGAAACCTGATGAATGTTGAAACCACACACATCTGCTCTTATTCAATCATTCAATGGAAAACATCCTTTGTTTCAGATAACCTAAATTGTGTTATGTTTACACTGGGGTACTTATGATGATCCTGAAATTTGCTGTGTTGTCAGGAATAATGGTGACATGTGTTGTGTGTCCAGCCTCAGGGAAACAACTGAAACTATTTTCTGTTTTCTCTCTGCCACTTCACCAATAGCCTGGGGTATGTTTTTCAACCTTGCTTCTCAATTATATTTTGAAACTGGGAAAAAAAGAACTAGATCTGGTATGTCACAGCTGACATTTTCTGAGTTCAGACAGTATTCATTTCACTAATTCTCAGCAATCAGAGAGAGGAAGCAGGGGAAAACAAAAGGAAGTTCTTGGGTAGGATTAATTGTCCCCTTAACTGGAGGGGACTTTATTGTGTATTACAGCTAAAGAACAAGGTCAAAGAACCTCATTGGTTGCCCCACACAGAAGTGCCACACAATAATAAGGACTAGAATTCTTAGTTGTGGCATTGTAAACAGCAGGCAGAGATCAGGACTTTCTACTGAACTTGAGGATCCCAGGCAGGCACGCACTAGATACCCATTGAAATGTTTAACGATGCTTTAAGTGCAGAGACCTGGGTTGGAGCTATAGACTGGTGCATTGCAGCGTCTTCTACCAAGAAGCTAGGGAACAGCTCCAGAATCTCTCCTATAGATTTCGTATGGTTTGAAATATAGAACTGGAATGCAATGGAGGCATTTTCCAAATGCCGCTGAGGCATTAAATCTCAGGGGAAGTTACCACCCCCTAAAGAAAGTTTTGGAAATTTGGGAAGACTGTTTTTCTTGTCGCAACAACTCCGGGAGGGTGGGGGTGGGGAGTGGGAGAAGAGATGTCAGGTGCTAAAGGCTTTTAATGGTCGAGGGTAAAGTATGTTAGACGTTCTGAAATGTTTGCGGCCATTCTTCACAACGAAGAATTATTCTGAATGTCACAAAAATTAAAATCTCCTCGGAATTATATGAAAAGGCAATTTAAATCTTATGTGATGCAAAACACGCTCTGTATTCAAACATAAAATCCTTCTTTTTCAGAATTTTAAATATGTACTAAGCTGGCTGGGGTAGGATACTACAATATACATTTCAGAAAGACATATTTTGTTGTTGTTATTTTTCAAAACTACGAGAATTGGTGTTCATGTCAAGAAATTGAAACTCGGCTGTCAAAAAAAAATCATAGTACTTAAGTTTTCTATAAAACATTCTGGTGCCACTGTGCATCTGTAGCTGGGGTTCATAAGGACTGTGTGTGTGTGTGTGTGTGTGTGTGCGCGCGCACGCACGCACGTGCACACATGTGTGTGTGTAAACACCATTTCTTAGGTCTTGCAGAGGGCTCCTACTTAAGCATTTATAAATAAAAACTATCTTATTATAAATTACATTATCTATTTTCCTTTATAATATAGTTGGTATATTCTGTTTTAAATTTATGTGTGCGGTGAAAGGTGTTATGAAATATTTTCTATTAAAAATGGATTTTTGTTCTGAGATACTTGAGAACTATTTTCCTAGACTATTGCATGTATTTGACCAAGCAATAAGGTCAACTCTGCTACCATCCTCACTTCTCTCGCCCCTGGCGCTGTGCTGCCCACCAAAAGAGGAGTATTGCTGAGTGGTCACTAGGTTTTTCTTCCTAGCTCTCCTAGAATGCTAGCAAGGATGCTTAGTAGGGGGTTATGTTAATTCAGTTTATGCTGGTGAAGGGCAGGATGGGTCTCTGTTTCTCAAGCATGAATTATTCCTTTTCTCAGTCATTTTTCCATATTCTTTCCTTCAAATTATCCAACTAAGTGTCTGACTTTCTTTTAATTAATGTCAATGACCAGCTGAATTCATTTGTCTCTCACTGATGGATCACAATTATAAATGATGCAATTTCCCCTTCTGTTTATACTGTTTCACAATTAATTGGGAATTGATGAATTTGATATAAAGGCTCACATAAAATTAGAAAAATAAATGAAGTACATTCTAGAAGAGATACGGTAATCCCTGATCATCATGTTTAATATTACATGAATTCTTTCCTTCAGTGTTTCTGTGGAAAGCTCTGTTTTTATTCCTGTCTGAATCAGTAATATATTGCCTCATGCAATAGTTTCTTGTAGGACCATAATCGTGTTTGGATCAGTCTATGGACTTTTTGATAGAGGCCTATATAAAAATATTATTAGATATATACTCAAAAGGCAGGCCAGAACTGATAGCTTCCTTTCCATCTTTCTGTTTCTATTTCTTTCTGTCTCTCTCTCTTCTTTTGTAATTTGAAGTTGGGCAATTTTAAAGCAGTTTTGTTAATGCAACAGTGGTTTTGAAACACCGTATTAAAAAAGACCACTTTAAAGGAGCCACTCAAGAAATCATTAACAGCTTATGTAAAAAAGAAAATAGCATATAAAGTAGACTTTTATGGCTGAGATCTGATATTCACAACTGAGAGGAAAGGGGGTGGGGGGAGTCTTTCTTCATTAGCAGCATGACCAAAGCACTTAGGGATTTCGCTCCTTCACATCCATTATTTCATCTATTGTCCTAATTTAATTTTCCATGATTTTCCTGACAGTGAAGGTTGGCAACTCTTAAGTACAGTACAAAAGGTTTGCAGCACTTGTGTTAATAATTACACAAGCTGTTGAAGCTTTTTGCTGAAGGGTGTATTGTCAAAAATATCAAATTTAGACAAAAGCAGAAGCTACAGATGTGAGCGGGGCTGGGATCCCTGAGTGCCTTTGTTTTTTATCCGCAGACAGAAGCCACCTCGTGAGGTCTAAATGCTAATAAAGCATTCATACCGTTGGGAGCCTTTTGAGAGCTCTAAACAGGAAAACAAGATCTTTGGAGAACTGCCATCAAATTGTTGCTGCTATTGTCTCTGCTGTCACTTACCAGGGTCCGTGTGACAATACGAAACTATGATTTCTATAATCGTTCCTAGCCAAATCAATTAGTTTTCTAATGTATGTATTCACCAGTTTTAGAACACCTGATCCAAAAAGATTGCTTCCTAATTGTGGCAAAAAGCAAACTTTAGTCCATTATCCTTCTACCTTTTCTTTAAGGATGTAATATTTTGCTGCATTTTATCCTTTGTTTGTTACAGGAGGCCAAATTCCCCACAGTATGAAACAGCCTGGTACCAACCGGCACCATGCATTGCTAGTTTTCCATACCTGTAACTCAGATACTATGAGCGAACAAGACAGCCTTGGGTTGTTATGAGGAATATTCCAATATCTGTGCCTTAAAAATATTGATCATGTAGTAAAGGGACAATATCCTATTTACTTAGTATCAAATTTTCTCAACTATAAGAGATGCTTTTGTGAAAAATAATATATAAATACATTTAGAAGAGATACATAATATACAAGAGGGCTATAAAGATACTTGATATAAACCAATGAATTTTTACACTCATAGTCAATTCTACCTTTCCCCCACCCATTGAATAATACCACTGTAAAGACTTGGCTTTGCAGAATTTCCTATCTTTGAATTTTAATTAGAGTTTTTGAGTCCGTTGAAAAATAATAGAAATAATTGAAGACAGAATTTTTTTTTAATTTCTAAATCTTTGCGAACAAAGCTTACTATAAATCATTATTTGAAAAGTAGGAACATAAGAAATGTTTCCTCCCCACAGGAAGAAGCATGGTGTCCTTACAGTTCCTGAAAAGTTAGCCTAAATGACAGGATTGGAGGAAAAGATACCAGGTGAAGACTCTACATGAATCCCTGAGAAGGGTCTTCTTTACACCAGCCAACTCCCTGCTGCTCCACCATATAGGTTGAAAGGGAAGCTAAATAGAAATTTTGTCCCATTTATACTCTTTGGAGCTCATGAAGGTAGCGGCATTAAAACAGGAGTGAGGACAAGACGGGCTGGCAGGAAGAAGATCTGAGACAGGGGTCCTATTTCCAAATAGACTAGAGTGGGGATGGAATAGATATCTAAATTTGTGTGTTACTTTTAAGTAGCTGAGGACTAAGTGGGTGGTCCTGCCTAGGGATCAGCCGAAGGCTGAGTCGAGGTGTCCCTGTAGGACAGGGACCTGTCTGGGCAGGTCTAATCCACAGACAGAGGAAGAGCACAGCAGAGTCTCTGGTTTAAGCAGCACCAGAAGGTTGTGAAAAGAAGCGTAAACGCATCACAGCAGAGTGTTAACTGCATGGATTCAAGACAGTGACTGCTTGGGTTGAATCCGACCAGGCCGCTTAGTAGCTGTGTGACCTTGGGCAGATTAGTGAACCTCACCAAACTTCCATTCCATTATCTATACGAGATTTTTAATAGTAAGTGACTTCCTTTTAGAGCTATTATTAAACTAAATCAGTTATAACTATAAAACACTTAGAATAGTGCCTCGTATATAATAAGCACTATGTGTGTGCTTGTAATATAAGTAGAGGCAGAGGGGGATGATGGGAAAATTCCTTGTGAGTAATCAGAGGTTTCTCCTTCCAAGAGGACAATTATACTCGCCATAGGCACTTCTTAGTGGATCTTTACAGGACAGGGACCAATGCCAAAGCAAGGTGAGATGAACTTTCCTCCTCGCTATCTCGATGAGAAGGCAGGCGGTAATATGTAGACCAGATATCCCTTCAAAGCCATTATCAGTTTGTGTAAACTCACAATACCAAGATGCCACACAAGGAAAACTAAAAAATAAATCTATTTGAAAGAAATCATAAAAGACTGATTATTTACTTTAAAGAAAAATGGTACTAATAACCACAGAAAAAGAAAAATAATAACAAGTTTTCAAACCTTTTTTACTCCACTAGCAGCATTAATTATAGGTGGGAAAACAACCACTTTTTAAAAATTATTTTGTTGTTTCATCGAATTATTATATGGTAGATCTGAGTCATTGTGTTAAATTCAGACCTCATGAAAGCATCTTTTTACTTCTCTGTTTCTTTTCTTTTTAGTCAATGGATTTTAAAAATACAAATACTATCCTGAGTTATATCAGTGCAAGTTTTTTTTTCCCCTTAAACAAAATGTCATCTTGATTTCGATCATGTTTGAGATGTGCACATTGGATTCACTCCTTCGTCCTTAGCCCCATGCCTTTCAAACACGTTGACCTGTGTCCTTTCCAGGACTCTTCACTTTAATTTCATCCTGAATTTGGAATCTTCAGTATCAAGAAGTTCAGAAACTTTAAAGAAAATATTTTGGGAAAGAGAGAAGAGGCAGCATACGTGAAATTTAAGCAACATCACAAATGTTATGTATCTATAGTGTCTTTATATTTTTACATAGATTGAGATAATTACTATCTATGATTGTTCATACTTAGCTCGTTAATAACTTGAATCAATATTCATGAAATAGTTAATAAGATACTATATAAAGTTGCCTAAAATATGTTATTGAAACTAATATAAAGTATGGAACATCAAGTTTGATTTTGTAAATATCTGGAAGTATTAAAATGCTTTTATTTTAGAATTTTATGTTAATTGGACATAATTATGAATCTTGTAAAATTATTTCAATAAATATACTTTTGTATCTGCTGAAATAGGAGAGAAATTCATGTGAAATCTAAATATTTTATGTAAGCTTAATTTTAGTAAAAGAACAAATTAATTAAGTCATGTTTATATTATTGACAATGGCAATCGTTATTTTTTTAAATTTTTTAATGTTTGTTTATTTTTGAGACAGAGAGAGAGACAAAGTGTGAGTGGGGGAGGCACAGAGAGAGAGGGAGACACAGAATCCAAAGCAGGCTCCAGGCTCTGACCTGTCAACACAAAGTCTGACTTGAGGCTCGCACTCACAAATTATGAGATCATGACCTGAGCTGAAGTCGGACACTTAATCAACTGAGCCACCCAGGCACCCAGAAATCATTATTTATTTTGAAGTAATGTACTAATCCGTTGTAGCTACTCACGTTAGAAAAAAAAAAAGATAATATTATTGGCTTTAATTCCACAGTGTATACGAATCTCCACCCACTTCAGTAAGTAAGGCAAAAGGACTTACTAAAAACTATTAAATTAACATTCTTTACAAAAGAGATGTCTCTCTTTTTTCAAAAAATATTTTTGTTCAAATGTAATATAGTTTTCACAGCATTTGTACATACCTCATAAAAGTTCTAAAAGTAAGGTTTTATACCTCAGTTTCTGTTAGTATAGTGACTCTTTGAAATGACTAAAGCAGATAATAAGAGAACCAGGTAGAAACAGAGTGATTAAGTAACTTGTCCAAGGTCATCCAGATAATTAATGGTAGAGACTAGAAGAGAAACAAAAATCTTTAGACTAACGTAACATACATGTAATTGGCTAGAAGATAGTTAACCAGGAAAAACACAATGAGAAAGCAAGCAGAGGCTTTTAATACCAGTTTATGCAGCTGTGGCCTTAGATAGTGAACCTCAGGAATGACAAAAGCAGACTGCAAGATCATATTTACCCGCTTAAAACAGGTAAATTTTCTTCAATTTTCATTGCAATAGTAGCAGACCTTCTGAGGAGATACAATCTTTTTATTAAGGAACTTTGTAGAAAGCATTAGCAGAGAACACACATTCAAAGAGAATACTTAGGCTCACCTCCAACATTTAATAGGATGTAAAATAAGACAGTGAACAACCACAAAGAGAAATAGAGTCTCTGAGATACATATAATAATATTAAGAATGTCTCTATGTTTGGAGCAAGTCCAAGACTATTCCACAGTACAAAGGGTGTGCAGGGTCAGGACAAGAAGTCTGCAGGGTCGAGAGATGTGACCTTATGGAGACCGCAGCCCTGTGGTAGGTGACCTGTGCAGACCCCGTGTCTGTTGCATAATGTGCATATTATTCGTAATCATTACATCGGCAAGAACCCAAGAATGTGACAAATCTGCTGTGTCCCGTTGTGGACTGTAGAAATTATAGAAGCAAACGGGGTAGAGTCAGAGGGATGAAAAAGAGATTCTAATCCGAATCACGACAAAGTCACTGTCCAGTCACTCTAACATTTATGCTTACCTTAAAAGGCCTGAGTTTATAAATGAACATTTTATATATTTCTTATATGACTAATGAGCCATGTTAGTTAACTCGACGTAAGTACTTCAACTTTTTGGTTCATAGGAATGGCAGTGTATCCTTTCCTTGTCTCTGGAATATGATGAGATAAATATGCTCTAAAAGAATAATCTAATAATAAAGTAATTATGAGTGAATGTTGCTTTAATTAGTTACACATTGGAATAAAGTAACAATTCCTAATGTCTATCTATACACATATTTTTATGATAGCTGTGGAATACTATTTAAAATTCATTCCATATGATGGATTCAGGTTTTCTTAACTCTTTCCTGATTCTGCTTATAACATATCATTTTAAAAATATCAGTTTTTATTGAGATGGATATTTATTAGTTTAATATAGGTTGCAGTCTGCATTCTCCCCCTCCCTTTCTTCCTTCTTTCCATCCTTCCTTTCTTCCTTGCAGAATGAAGAGGTCAATAGATAGAACCCTGTAATAAATGAAGCAAAAAGTGTGGCCATTCCTCTTTAAGTGTGTCATGGTTAGCAAGGCTTCCTCCCTTTGTGAACAGATCATAATTTGAGAATATATGAAACCAGCCCTTGAGAAATCTTTAAACAAATATAATTGTATCTATAAAAATTCATACCGTGAGAATAAGGCTTTGTCTACTTGACCATTGCTGATTTCAGTAATGCCATTTCCTGAAGCAATCTTAATAATAATTACACTGGTGAATCATACTGAATACTCTAGATTTAATGAATTAGTTCAGGTCCTGATACTTAAGGCCACAGAATAGACATAAGTGAAATATTTCATTGATATAATTTATGACAGATAATCTTTATGAAACGTATCTTTCTATATAATCCATAAAACTTTCTGAGTACATATTGAAGGGGGAGAAAAGTCTTAAATTTTTTACAAAATACAATTTATTTAAAATTATTTTTGGAATTGTTTCAAATATTAATTACATTTAACATAAAGTATAATTAACATATCTGATCAAATAAAAGAGTAGATGTGAAAGAGTTTTGAAAAATGTATACGTTATTGTTACTTCCTAATCTCTTTATCATCAGATATGTAACTTCACTCCTTCCAAAAATCTTAACAACAACAAATTTTTATAGCAAGAAACTTCTTGACAGAGCTTTCGTATATAGTAAACTGGACATTTAAATTAGATAGATCGATAAATATATATTTATCTTTAATATTATAGATATATAAATATTATATACTTATCTATAAACATTGATTATATTTTATCTATATATATATATTTATATAAATATCTATTATATATTTATCTATAAATAATGAATACATACATATTTAACAGATAATTTGCAATTAAAAAAACGAGAGATGGAACCAGAAGCTATAACATAAAGAAGATGAGATTCACCAACCAGTCATAATGTGTGAATTTACTTAAACATCGATTAAAACAAATAGTCTTTAAAACATTATAAAATCTGTGATATACTTAAAATTGAATATTAACCTGATATTTGATGTAATTTAAGATAATTGTTAAATTCTTTAGATGTGATAATGGTGTGGTTGGTATATAATAATAAAATATAACACCTATATTTTAATTTTTTTAATGTTTATTTATTTTTGACAGAGACAGAGCACAAGTGAGGGAGGGGCAGAGAGAGAGGGAGACACAGAATCTGAAGCAGGCTCCAGGCTCTGGGCTGTCAGCACAGAGCCCGACTCGGGGCTCGAAATCCCAAACCGTGAGTATATTTCAAAGATACATAACATAATACTTGAAGAATGATAGTTTAGGATTTGTTTAAAAATAATATAAGGATAGTGGATGAAACAGGATAATGGATGAAAGTATACTGATGATGAGTTGACAACTTTTAGAGTGAGATGGTAGGTTTTTAGGAGTTCACTGTTCTAGCCTGTATATTTTTGTATATGTTTGAAATTTTCCATAACAAAGCAAAAAGAAAAGGTGTATATTGTCATAACTCAGATTGATTTTTCTATGAAATAGCAAGCCAGCAGCATAATAAAATTGTTGGTAATCTCACATCTTTCATTAACTGAAAGTATAAATAAATAATGCTTATTTGATATCTTTCCTCACCAAAATAAAAGGAAAGCAAATGGAGACTCAAGATAATAGCTTTCATTATTTTAGTATCTTTCATGTGCCATGAACTATACTGAATGTGGAAAACAAATTGTCTGATTTAATTCTCACAATTATCCTACAGTAGATATTAGTAACTTTGTTTTACACACAGGAAAACTGAGGTTCGGGAACTGGAAAAGCTAACATTAACATCCAAGTATGTTTCAGTTCCAATGTCATCCAAACACTAAGTGGTTTCATCCAAAGCATTGTGACGGTACCTTAACACTCAGTGATCATACAATTAAAGTATATAAATGCTAACTAAATCGAAATCTGCAAAATCACTTGAATAAATGAAAGATACCAATTTGCATTCTGTATAAGAAACAGAAACTCCAGGAATTTCAAGTCTACAGAGAATTAATATGGCGGGATGAAGCCTACTGGAAGGGCTGTGGACATAGGTGTCAAGAGAAAACTACTGCACTCCTGATTCCTAGGGTGCGCAAGCATACCTGGTGATGTAGACTGAGAAATTGCTCTTTAAAAAATGTCCACATCCTAATCTCGGGGCACCTGAGTGGCTCAGTCGGTTAAGTGTCTGACTTCGGCTCAAGTCATATCACAGTTCCTGGGTTCGAGCCCCACATTGAGCTCTGTGCTGACAGCTCAGAGCCTGGAGCCTGCTTCAGATTTTCTGTCTCCCTCTCTCTCTCTGTCCCTCCCCCACTCACACTCTCTGTCTCTCTCCTTCAAAAATAAACATTAAATTAAAAAAAATAAATAAAATAAAATAAAATAAAATAAAATATGTACACTTCTTAATCCCTGGAACCTGCTAACAAGTTATTTTAAAAGCAAAAGGGATTTTGCAGAAATCTGATTACACAGAAGAGGATTATCTAGGATCATCTGAGATGATCCAATATGATTGCGAGGGTCCTTATAAGAGGAAGAAAGGAAGATCAGAGTGGAAGGTGATGTGATGGCCTAAGAAAATGCGGTCATGCCCTGCGAAACTTGAGCCAAGGAATGTCAGCTAGAGAAGACAAGGAGGCAGATCCTCTCCCTGGAGCTCCTAGAAAAAAATGCAACCCTGTTGACTCACTTTGGATTTCTCGCCTACAATGCTGTCAGATAATAAATTTCATGTTATTGAAAGACAGTAATCATATGGTAGGTTGTCAGAGCAGCAAAGGAAACGAACACACCTGGAATCCAGATGCTGCTGCTGCTCCCACTGCTATTGCCACTGGCCCTTGTAGGCAAGAGCTGGTGACTGTACTCCGGAATCCCGAACCTGGCCTCCAGCAAGAACATCTCTGTGGTCTTGGAGGCCGGTAGCAGTAATAACGAGCGGATGAACTCTCCTTGACACCTTACATATAATTCACAGATAGTCCTCTAAGTGCAAAGGCCAGTGGAAATACAGTTGTAAACTTTAGAATTACTTTGTCACATCAACAGACACAAAAAAAAGGAGGTGAAAAATAGATATCAAGGGTCAATCATCTCTATTCAGCACACACAATTAATCTATTCACCTAAGGTTCCTTAGACTTAACACAATTAAATTTCTTTGGTAAAACAAATATTCTTTTGTAGTTCAGAAATTAAAAAAAATGCTGACTAATTATATTAATATTTAAGTATTTTTTTGCAATATTCTCTTAAGGCTATGTCAAAATCTATGCATTTTGCTTTCACTAGAAAAAATTCCTTTTTTTTTTGGGAGGTAGAAGTCTACATAATTTGAATTAATGTCTTCTTATTTTATACGACAGGCAAATTGAACCTGGCTTTCTAATTGTGATTTGTGCAGCTCTTTAATATGGACTCACATTCAAATTTTACAACCTACTCTATTTTATAACATACTGTATAACAGTTCAGCCTTAAATTAATGTGTTTTCATAGCAAGATTCAATAAAGGATTTAACATGAACTCTAAAAGTTAGACAGATATTAACATTTTAGTGGTATCTTAATGTCTGCGTGTAAATAGTAGTTTAATGAAATGCAATAGCAAATTCATAAAAAAGTACAAGAGTTTTTATTGGAAATCATAAAAATTCATCTTTCTTCAGTTGTGACATGTTTTACAATGAGTAAGTTGTTGTCTCAGGAATAAATAATACAAACAATTTACATATTTTGTCCCAAAATACTGATACTGTAACAAAGAAACAAACTGGAAATAAGCATTAGGCAGACTTTTTTTTTAATGTTTATTTGTTTTTGAGAGAGAGAGAGCACAAGTGGGAGAGAAGCCTAGAGAGGGGGGGACAGAAGATCCGAAGCAGGCTCTGCACGGACAGCACAGAGCCCAGTGTGGGGCTAGAATTCACAAACCATGAGATCATGACCTGAGCCAAAGTCAGACATTCAACCAATTGAGCCACCCAGAGACACCAGGCAGATATTTTTAAATGTTATAATTCTCTAGTGCAACAACTGTTCTAACAGACTGTTATATATAAGAATTGTATTGCCAACGTTATTTTAAATGAATTTCTGCTTAGTACTACAAACATTTTAATGCAAATATTTGCATATTTTTTTCCATTCATTAAAAAATATATTTAAGCTTATTTCTTTATTTTGAGACAGAGAAAAAGCTCACACTTCTGCCGGGGGTAGGGACAGACAGAGGAGAGAGAGAATTCCAAGCAGGCTCCATGTGCTGTCAGTGCAGAGCCTAATGTGGGGCTGGAACTCACGAACCATAAGATCATGGCTTGCGTGGAAATCAAGAATTGGAAGCCTACCTGACTGAGCCACCCAGAAGCCCGCCCTCGTGTTCATTTTTTAAACAAAGGTTTGAGTATTTGGGAAATTGGAGAAAGTTATACATCCACTCTACTTCTATATCTGAATTTCTTTTAGCTAAAATCACTCCATCAACCATAAGAATAGTTCACATAATTCTCAGTAGCTAAGCTGGCAGGTGAATCACATAAAGGACTCAAAAATTTGAGTAAAATTTTCTGGTGAGCCTGAAGCTATTTCTCATATAGGTTACTAAAATTACTCTTCTAATTTTTTTTTAACATTTTAATTTATTATTGAGAGACAGAGAGCAGGCAGAACATGAGCATGGGAGGGGCAGAGATATGGGGAGACACAGTATCTGAAGGAGGCGCCAGGCTCTGAGCTGTCAGCACAGAGCCCGACAGCAGGGCTTGAACTCACAAACTGCGAGATCATGACCTGAGCTGAAGTTGGACGCCTAATCAACCGAGCCACCCAGGTGCCCCTAAAATTACTCTTCTAGATAAATTTTCATTCTCCTTGCAGTAATTGTGGTAGATGTATTTTTTTACCTAATCTCTCATATTTCTTTTTAATAGGGTTTATTTAAATATGAAATAGTTTAAGTCTATTAATCAGTAAGTAATAAAAATATAAAATAATATTCAGGCACCTAGGTGGCTCATTCCTTTAAGCATCCAATTCTTGGTTTCAGCTCAGGACATGATCTCAGAATTTCATGGGTTTGAGCCCTGCATTGGGCTCTGCGCTGTCAGTGTGGAGCCTGCTTGGAGTTCTCTCTCTCTCCCTCTCTCTCTGCCCCTCCCCACTCACGCTGTCTCTGTCTCTCTCAAAATAAGTAAGTAAATTTAAAAAAAGAAACTTAAAAAATAGACAAATAATACTTAATCTTTCTGTTAGTATTAAACATTCAGCAAGAAAAGTATATGCTATATAACTTACATAACGTAGGATAAACAAACTCAATGAAATTGAGATTCATTTGGATTTTCCAAGTTACCAGGCCCGGTGTGGTTGCTAATCACTAAAGTCAGCAGGCTCATAATAAACACTCGCAGGCTCATCCCTGCATGCAATGTGGAGATTTGGGACCCTGGCACCAAGGTGCTGGGATCGTTGTCACAACCTCCTGAAGACTCCTCTGCTATCGTCCATTTTATGCCCTCTAATGCCGTTTGCATGACAGCCTACAAGCTAAATCTGCCCATGTCAGTCTCTAACTCAGAGTGTCATTAATTGGGGGCTGATGTTCTAAATTTGAGGAGCACACAAAGACAAACTAACCTGCCAGTCTCGTACTCTGTGTCTCGCGCGTGTTTCTTCATGTCTCCAATGTTGTTAACCATTATGCTCTCTGTGCCTGGAAGAAAGATCTTCCTCCCGCTTGGCTCCTGTGCACCCTTCAACACTTGACTCATGTGTCATCTTGTCTGGGAAGCCTTCCAGCGCTCGTCAAGACACAGTGAGCCGCCCTTGTTCTGCGTGCAGAAGCACCCGCTGGGTTTGAGGTGTGAAAGGAGTGTGCCAGTAGAAATCTTACTTTGAGAAAATATTCATAAGGTTCAAGGCTGTCTTCACATTTCTGGGCATCGCAGTTCCTCAGAATAGCCCGAAAGGCACGATTTTGCCCGTGTGGGTAAAATGCTTCCTTCTCTGATTTCAGTGGCTGTGCTTCTGTCAACATTTGTTATAGAAAGCATGAGCCAATATCCACAGTCATTCTTGCTTTGGCTAGTGGAAGAGATGGGACTGAATCTGGACTTAGCCGTCGGTAAATCCTTTCTCCATGAATGAGGAATAGGGATACAAAAAACAAATCATGACTAGTGCTTTTTTCTTTTATTTGTTTAGTTATTTATTTATTTTTTCTGCCCTATACCTTTAATATCTAAACTTAGGAGATTTTGACTAATATGATTTTTAAACTTATTTGTGGGGGCAGTGAGTATATATTTAGAGTCTGTTATATTAACTTTCTTATTCACCACATTTGGTTCTCTTTATTTTCACTATGGATTTGAATTACTACCTGGTATAATTTTCTTATTCCAATATACTTTTGATTCCATGCAACTGTGTTGTAACATTGTTGTGAAAATTATGACATTTTTACATGATTTATGCCTTGCACTGTAATTATATACATATTGTTTTACACAATGTATTGTGAAATAAGTTCAGAAAAGAGAGAAGTATACATTTGTACTTTATTTTACAATCACACAATTATCTTTACTGGTGCTGTTTGTTCTGTGTGTGTGTGTGAATTTTTCAGTAGCGAATTGCTTTTAACCTGAAGAACTTCCTTTAGTATTTCTAGTATTTCTTTCAAGGTAGATCAGGGAATAAATTCTCTCAGCTTTTTTTTTTTTTCTTTTTAACATTTGTTTAATTATTTATTTAAAAATTTTTAAGTGTTTATTTATCTTTAAGAGAGAGAGAGAAAAACAGAGTGAAAGTGGTGAAGGGGTAGAAAGATAGGGAGACACAGAATCCAAAGCAGGCTCTAGGCTCTGAGCTGTCAGCATAGAGCTTGACATGGGGCTGGAACCCACCAACTATGAGATCATGACCTGAGCCGAAGTTGGACACTTAGCTTAACAGACTGAGCCACACAGGCGTCCTCAGCTTTTTTTTTTTTTTTTTTTTTTTTTGGTAAGTAATCTCTATGTCCTCCATGGGGGTTGCACTCAAGGGTCACATGCTCTACCAACTGAGTCAGCCAGTCACCTCATCTCATCTTTTATTTGTCTGGGCATCTTATTGTGTTTGATTTATTTTTGAAAGATAATTTCGACAAATGAAATTTTGGTAGACGGTGTTTTCCTAGCACTTTAAATATATCATCCCGCTGCTTTTTGACCTTTATTGTTTCTGATAAGAAACCAGTTATTTTTTTTATTTTTTGATTTTCTAATAATTTATTGTCAAATTGGTTTCCATACAACACTCAGTGCTCATCCCAACAAGTGCCCTTCTCTGAGCCCATCACCCACTTTCCCCCGTCCCACACACCTCTCTCCCCTCAATTTGTTCTTCTTAGTCTTTGAGAGTCTTTATGTTATGTCTTCCTCCCTCTCTGTGGCTTTCTTCCTTCCCCTCTTCCCCTCCCCCCTGGTTTTCTGTTACCAGAAAAGCCCACCTATGCGTGGAAATATATGGCATCTGTCTTTCTCTGACTGACTTATTTCACTTAGCATAATACCTTCCAGTTCCATCCATGTTGCCACACATGGCCAGATTTCATTCTTTCTCATTGCTGAGTAGTAGTCCATTGTATATATATACCACAGCTTCTTTATCCATTCATCAGTTGATGGACACTTAGTCTCTTTCCATGATTTAGTTATTGTCGAAAGTGCTGCTATGAACATCAAGGTACACATGCCCCTATACATCAGCAGTCCTGTACCTGTTGGGTAGATTACTAACAGTGCTATTGCTGGGTCATAGGGTAAGTCTATTTTCATTTTTTTGATGAACTTCCACACAGTTCTCCAGAGTGGTTACACCAGTTTGCATTCCACCAAAAGTGCAAGAGGGTGCCTGTTTCTCTGTTTTTCCACATCCTTGCCAGCATCTATAGGAAACCAGTTATGTTCTAATTGGGATCTCCTCACATGATGAATCAGTTTTGTTTTGCTGCTTTCAAAGGTTTTTGGATGTCAACATTGCACTTTATTTATTTATTTATTTAAGTATTTAAGTTTATATATTTTGATAGAAAGAGAGAAGGGGAGGGGCAGAGAGAGAGAGAGAGAGAGAGAGAGAGAGAGAATCCCAAGCAGGCTCCCCACTAAAAGTTTGAGCCCCCAACACAGGGCTTGAACTCACAACTGTGAGATCATGTCCTGAGCCAAAAATAATTGAGTTGGCTGCTTAACCAACTGAGGCACCCATGTGTCCCTGGATTTCAACATTTTAAATTTGATGCATCTGAGTGTGGATATCTTGTGTTTACCATATTGAAGATGGGTGCATTTCTTTGTTCTGCAGATTAATATTTTTCATCAAATTTGAGAACTTTCCAGCCACTAATTCAGCAATTTTTTTGCTTCTTGCTCTCCTTTCCCGATATTCATATTACATGTATATTATGTGCTTCATGGTGTCTCTCATTCCTCTCAGAGCTTGCTTGTTTTTCTTCATAATTTTTTTCCTTCTCTACTTTGGTTTGAATAATCTCTAGCAATCTATCTTCGAGTTTTCTGATTTGTTTTCTTCTGTCAGTTCTAATCTATTATTGAGCCTCTCCAGTAAATTTTTTATTTTGGTTTAACTCTAGAATTATCATTTAGGTTTTTTTAATAATTATTTTTCATTGATATAGATTGGACATTCCAACCATGCCCTCCTTGGGCTAGATTAGTTTGCTAGAGCGATTCACAGTACTCATTCATTTACTAGATTGCTGGTTTATTGTGAGGGGATATAGAAACAACCTGATGGAAGAAATGTACAGGGTGAGGTACAGGGAAGGGGAGTGGAGGTTCATTGCCCTCTCTAGGTAGGCCAGTCTCCCAAATTTCCTAAATGTTCACCAACCCCTTTTCTTCTGGGTTTTTATGAAGGCTTCATTGCATAGGCATTATTGACTCAATCATTGGCCATTGGTGATTGACTCAACTTCCAACCCTTCTCACAACTTGGAGCTGGTGGAATTGGGCCAGAAGAGGTGGGACTGAAATTTCTAACCCTGCAATCACACGTGGTTGGCTCCACTGGCAATCAGTGCTCTTCTGCAGCAAAGTCCAAAAGTCACCTCCTTAACATAACAAACACCACTTTTGTCACTCTCTTCACTTAGGAAATTCTAAAGGTTTTAGGGGCTCCGTGCAGGGAGCAGACACGAAGACCAAATATATTTCTTATTATAAACCACAATATTCACAGGTATCCTATTTCTTGATTGGAAGCTTGATCTACAGGGAGAAGGAGACCCATCTTGGCAACACTTACTCAATGTGGAACTTCTATCAAGCTGAACTGGGGGAGGGGGTGGGGGGAAATGGGTGTATCTTAAATGCCATAGACTCTTGCTGCTCTTACTAAGATTTAGTAGACTTTCTTGAACAGGTGGTTTTTGAGGTGCTGTATGTCCTATGACAACTTTCAGAGGCTCTAAATAGTGGTTATTTGTGTAATTTTCCCCAGTAATGATGATTTCACAGGGGAATGTGTATATATGAGCTGCTTATTTGCAGATTCTAGACATTGACACCTGGACACTGTTTTTAACTATGAGGGAAGTAGCAGAGTTCTATCTAGAGATACGAAAGGAAGTAGATACATGGAAGAAGATATAAGAAACAGACAAACATCTCCTTGTGGTCCCTGTGACTTTCCAATATGGTTTCAGTCTACATTCTTGCCACTGTGTCCTGAGACACCAATACAGTCTTAAAACACATCAACCCTTTTTGCTATTCGTGGGCAACCAAAGACACTCCAACCAAGTAAATAACTTATGAGTTAAACCACAGAAAATTTGAAAGCCAAGTAGTAAGAGGTGTGATTCAAGGATGGCACTTCCCACAGATTTATTTATGGGATTCTTTTTATAAACTTTCTAGAGTTATAATAGTATTCTTTTCAGACAGAATGGTTACTCACGAGGTGTAAGACTTTGGAAATAGTCTTGCCTCATTTTCCCATCTGCAAGAAAGACACAACAATAGTACCTACTAACAGAGCTATCATTGGTGTAAAATGAGTTAAAGCCTATGAAGTGTTCTTAAACAATGTCCAGCATAGGAAACAAACAACTGGACTAAAGGACTAAAATTCCTCAGACAAAACTTTGGGGACAGTTTTCGCAGGACATAGGACAGTCATGATAAAAACCGTAATGCAACTGCATTAATACACTAGTAATATTGGGCACCTGAGTGGCTCAGTTGGTTAAGTGTCCAACTCTTGGTTTTGGCTCGGGTCAAGATCTCACGGTTCCATGGGTTCTAATCCCGCATTGATCTCTGTGCTGACAGTGTGAAGCCTGCTTGGGATCCTCTCTCTCCCTCTCTCTCTGCCCCTCCCCTGCTGATCTCAAAAATAAACAAACTTTACAAAAATTAAAAAAAAACCCCACACGCTGATAATATTTATTCTTTTTAAGTTTCAATTTACAGTGATTAAATCATTTAATGAAATTAATTCTACTTAACTAGATTCAAAGCAGGGACCTAATCCCCCATACTGTTACTAAGCCCTGAGTTGCATGGAAAATTCTTGTGTCAGTTGCATTTATCTAAAATATTACTAGTGTTTAACTTCTAATTATAATAAAATTAAGTAACTCGTTTCTATGCCTGTTTAATTGCCTTGAGCCATATTTCATCACATTGGTTCAGCATTTACTGAAGCATAACTATTCAAAAGATATAGCTACGTGGTCAAACCATAATCTATTCTATAAGGTGGCACTGCAGCGAAACTGAAAGAAGAAAATATCATTTTAGAAGATGGCAATGCAGTTATATTCTGGGAAAATTATTGTTATTCTAAACATACGCGGTTTCAAAATCTGACAAGTTATGCAGGTACATCAGTGAAGAACATGATAGACTTTATTACTTTTTTATATAAGTAAGAATGTGTCACGTGTGTAAAACATGTAAAAAATAAAGACATCTTTATTGTTTGCAATACCCTATGCCATAAAAAACATACGAAAAATTTTTAGAAGAAGTTTGTAAAATCTTTATCCATACCAGGTTTGGAGTAACTAAAAAAAAATTCCACTAATTAATAAGGTGTAGAAATGGGAGAAGGCTGGATATAAACAGCTGAAAAATGCAAGTGGTTTCTTTTTTTAATTTTTTTAATGTTTATTTATTTTTGAGAGGCAGAGAAACAAAGCATGAGTAGGGGAGAGGCAGAGAGACAGAGAGACAGAATCTGAAGCAGGCTCTAGTCTCTGAGCTGTTAGTACAGAGCCCAGTGCAGGGCTCCAACTCATGAACAGCAAAATCATGACCTGAACCAAAGTCGAACGCTCAACCGACTGAGCCACCCACGTGCTCTAGTGGTTTCTTTTAATAATCTTTCATCTTTAAAAAAAATTTTTAAAGTTTATTTATTTGTGAGAGAAAGAGAGACAGAGGGCGAGTGGGGGAGGGATGGAGAGAGAGAAGGAGACATAGAATCCCAAGCAGGCTCCAGCTCTGAGCTGTCAGCACAGAGCCCAATGTGGGGCTCGAACCCACGAACCATGAGATCATGACCTGAGCTGAAGTTCGGGGCTCAAACATCTGAGCCATCCAGGCGCCCAATAATCTTTCATCTTTTGCTTATGTTTGCCATTGTGATTATTTTCTCTGTAATCTTGAAACAAATAAAGTCCTAAAGCTTTGTATTCTATTTTTAACATAAAAATAATCATTAACAATATTTAATGCCAGCTCAATGTTATTT
Source organism: Paguma larvata (assembly GCA_030068075.1). Taxonomy (NCBI): domain Eukaryota; kingdom Metazoa; phylum Chordata; class Mammalia; order Carnivora; family Viverridae; genus Paguma; species Paguma larvata. The sequence goes on along the minus strand of CM057824.1, from coordinate 120,954,095 downwards.
TTAAACGATGTAAAATCAACTATAATGTATTTTAAGTAAACAAAGCTTTTTGCTTACCTTACTTAGAACCGTAAATGTATTTAGAGTATGGATTAGACAAAGCACAACATTGACTTCATAATTGCAGAGATACCAAGTTATCCAAATGAGTACCAAATCTTGACACTTCCATAATACAAATAAGTTATATCCCTTAATATTTTCTGTATTTTTATATCATCTATTTTCCCCCTCTGAGAATGGAAGAAATGTACTATAAATCAAATAAATAACTTTTGCATGATAGATTACGAAAAACATTTGATCTTTTGATCTTGAAACTGCATAGCCAAAATGCTTTTATTTCCTGGCATGAGTCCCAGACTCCAAGTGTCATTCAAAGGAAACATTTTCATGATATAGTGTTTGATATTTTATGTTTTATAATTCTATTTTTTTCCTATTGGGTTTCTTTACAATTTTTCTTACAAATAGCTGCAAGATATGTTACCAATGGGGCGAAAATATGAAACTAATTAAAACATGATTTCTTAAGGACTTCTCAGCTGGAAAAATAGGGAAGACATTGTAAAGAGAGAAAGAGAACTAAAATTAAACATGTAACAAAGTGGCTCACCTTTATTGCCAGTTATGCACAAACTTTATGCTCAGTCCCTGAACACATCAGCCCGCCATATCTGTGAACATCATGAATACTTGATAAACCACAGCAACAATAACAGAATAAAAACTGTGTTAATGTTTGTACACACAGAACTGTCCGAGGATTTTAACTACCCTGGGGCTAAAACTGGAAAACAGAACATGAATCTCCTTTTTCCTATGACTTCTGAAACTTCTATTAGTTTACACATTCAAAAAAAATGGAAAATTAAAGCTATTCAATTTGGATTAGTTCATGTATTGCTGTTTTCAATATAATTTATTTATTATGCAACGTATACAGCTAAAAGGTCATTAAACGAATAATCACACCGGAAACTACATTTAATAAATGTGTCTCTTCTGAACACTGGGCAAATCTGCTTTGTATGTTATAAAACTATGTAGAATATAGACTAATCAGTAAGTAGTGTGGGTAAGCCTACTGGTTCTTTAATACATCGTATTTAGCATATTATATTTGAAATATGTATATAGGGAGGTTATTTTGCTTCTATAATACTGTTTACTTCATTGAGAAGTTACATGAACCTTGCTCACATTAAGTTATACAATATTCAAGGAAAAGAATTTGGAAAAGCTTCATGGAGAAAAAAAATACATGTCTAAATTTTTATTAATTTCAGGTTAATACCCATTCGTTAATTTATTTTTAGTTAAAATGTGTATTTTTTATAATGCAGTTTTAGAGAATAAGAATTTGGGAGACATGAAATCTAGTTTCAACTTTCTATCTGCCTAAGTGATTTGCCTCTCTGGGTTTCAGTTTCTTGATTCGGTAATTTAAAAACCTGTATGCTTCTACTTATACAAGCAAATTGTGTTTGGTGTTAGGAATACCACTGCGGTTACATCTTGGTTTTCAAGTTCAAATTAGTTATAAGATTACTTTCTTTGTAAAATTACTTGTTGTTGATGTGTCTTTGATCATACTGCAAAGTAATTTTGCATTGTCAAGCCTTATTTAAGAACTATATCAATGTTTGAGGCAAATAAACTTTATGATAAGGTAGATAGGGAAAGAAGCTAAAATCCTTGTGGGACGGCCTGGAAAGCTAACAGCTATATAACAAGAAAAAAAACCCTTCGTTTTGTGGATAGTGCTTTCGGGCTTTTATGGGAGAGGTGGAAAATGAGGCTTGCTATGGAAATTATACTCCACAAAGCAGGAGCCAATCAATATCTCTTAGAAAAAAATTTCGAGTGCATTTGCCAATCATAGACACCTGGGAAATCAGAAACAGGTCACAGAGCAAGGCAAGGAATACTACGGACCCTAAAATGAAGAGAAGACTGAGGGGATTCTCAGAAATAATTAGTAGATCACACACAGTCATGGCAGAACAGGTGAGTTATTCAGCCAGTCAGGAATTTCTGGGAGCCGAATTAATAATTGTTGACACCTTGACAGCATGACCAAATTTTAAACCATTGACCATTTTTTTTAAATCCTAGTTTCTGTTTCTTAAAATAAGTACAGTCTGCAGCAATGAAAGTCCTCACAAGAAATACATTTAGAACACACAGCTATGATTTTGATAAGAAGTTAATAAAAGGATATCTCCATATCTATCTCTATATCTATTATCTATCTATCTATCTATCTATCATCTATCATCTGTTATCTATCATTTATCTATTATCCATGTATGTAGCTATGTCTGTATGTATGTATCTATCTTCTATCTATCTAGCCATACATCCATCTCAAAAGACATCCAGAAACCAGTAGTAGCAGGAAGCCACCTGTTGGCCTGAAGGGGCAAGGAAAGAAAACTGTGTCACTAAAGCTAGCCGAGAGCTAGATCATGGAGTTGGAGTAGTTTGACAGGAGCTATAGCTGAATTTAGAGAAATGTAATCACAGCAAGAAAAAAAAAAAAAAAAAAAAAAACCAGGAAGAAATGGGGAAGGGTTGATTCAGGGAAGGAATAAGGATGAAAAATCCTGAACTCTGTCTTCACACCCTCAGATCTTTTGTCTGAAACTCCCTTTGGCCAAATCCAATTGGATGCCAGAAGGCAAGAGTGCCAGTGATCCAATTAGTAGAAGTCTCCTAGAGGCATGAAATAGAGCAGAGCTGGCTGAGAATGAGTGTTTGTGTAGGGAATGAGGGAGTGGTAGGCAGAGATGTGAACATTTTCAGTCCGACTAAAATAACATTTTAGACCTATTAAGTCATTAAAGTTCTTGATTAATATATAAGATTGTGAGGCTTTATATTGACTTCCACCTGACTGTATTAATTTAGTGAGATTACAAAGAGAATAAGATGAGCCATAAATTTTACCATAGGTATAAAACGTGAAATTTAATTCTCGGAGAACTGTATATGTATAAAAAACACAATTTATTTGATGTGATATATATGCACATACATGTATATACATATACAACATATACCAATAATTATACATATACTTGTGTGTGTGATATATAATATACATGAATTTTATTTAAAACACTTTCCTCAACATATGCTATTTCCTGTGGAAATCTCTTAGAAAAAACAGAGTTCATTGAAATTGACTCCTAGGGTCAAATGTCTTTGGATCTTGTATAAGGTCAAGAATGTTATCTAATGTAAGCATTAACACAGGACCAAAAGAGCCTCTAATAGTTGATGAAATTGTTTCAAAGGGTCCAAAAGGTAGGGACAAGGACTAGTGATTCATTCTGCTAAAGATGGACGATGTTTATAAAGCAAAAGAGATTTATTGACTTATTTATTGATTTGATTTATTGGTTTAGAGTGATTTTGTACCCAGGAAGCATTCACGAGTGTGCCACCAGAACAATCAGAGAAAATGCAGCGTCTGCAGCCTGGCGGACAGGGAGGCGCAGCAGGCAGCTGTGGGTGAAGAGGATTTAACGAAGAAGAATGATTTTTGTGGCAGAGATACATTACACAGCAGAGCGCTATCCTGAGTCAATAATGATGACTAACCAAGACGAGATGAGAATTAGAGTAGCAAACGATGCCTGTAGAGTGAATACAGTGAGAGAGAAGGAAGAGACGCCATGCAATTACAGCTCTTTTATTTTTCTCCCAACTATGGAGGATTACAGAATAAAAATTTTGTGAATGAAGAGGAAATCACCCAAAATAAACAAAATCAATAATGAATTTCAGTTGGAACAGACATTCAGAGAACATGAATTTATGTCATAAATGAATAAAGCAAAGTAATTTATAAATAATATAAAATATCGAGGCACCAACTGCTGACACAGATAGAGTTAATTCCAAGAGTTCATAGTAGAAAAAAAAAGTGGGGGGGGGGGACTGATTCTGAATGATTGATTCTAGAAAACAAATTTGTTGGAAAGATATTAGATCGCTCACGGGATCTTGGAGGCCATACAGCCAGAAACATTTTCCAAATCATTGTGCAGATCTGGTAAACCAAAGGCACAACCTTCTGACTTCTGGGAACCAGATGATGACTGTTTGCCTAATGGACTCTACTGAGACCAAGTCATACGAACTCCCTCAACTAACGCAGCCACTGATGAGACCAGCCTGTGGACTTAGCTGCAGTCACTACAGACATCTGTCACCTGAAAGCATTTTATTATGTTCCTTCTTTCCATCTCTAGCTTCTGTTTTAGAATCAGTATATGATCAGCAGAAACTCAGGTGGTATTACTTTAATCATAAAGAACTGGGAAATAAAGGATTCAGGATAATCTGCGTTCTACACAAGACTGAGTATACTTCATTAGCCAGGGGATTCTTCAAACATTGTACAGAGAGTTAGATGTTGGGTGGACAAAACGAATAGCAAAGGGTCTCAGAGGCAAATAAGCACGTAGAAGTAAAATATCCTAGGATGTATTTATTGATGCAAAAGGACACGGATTGAGAAGAAAGGCGTATGTTGGGAAATCACACTTTACAAAATCCTCCATGGAACGAATGACCATAGGTGTCCATTTAATGTAGAGAAGAGGATAAAGGTTAGAATTTGGGAAGACATTTGCATTTGGAAGGTGAGCAGAGGAAAGAGAGCCAAAAATGACCACAGAGGTAAGAAGGCAAAATCAATATGAGGTAATATAGAACAAAGGGCCCAGAATGAGCTGGACGGTAGAAATAAATATGACCAATATTGGGGAGAATGAAGACTGTAAAAAGGTCAGTAGAGTCACCAACATGACGGTTACTAGCTACCCCCCTTGCAAGTATATTCATTGAAGTGATGAGACAGATAGTCAAGTTCCGAGGTATTCAGAAGTGTTTCACTAAAAAACAAGAAAAAGAGATAAAATTTCAACCCATTTAAAAAGTTTGTTGAGAGTGGTACAATGGTGCTCAGGGATGTAAGAAGAATGAAGGTATTACAGGACAGGTGTAAGTGTGCCTACTTTCAGAAAAGAAGTATCCACTAGAGAGCCAGAATTAAAAAAAATGGAATTGTAAAAAAATATATAGGGAGCATTTATATTGAATGCAGTATGTTTTGACGAGACTAACCAAATCAGGTAATACTAAGCAATCTAACAGCTATTACTATGCTTTAATTAATACACGTTTTAAATGGCAGAGGTCATTTAGGTCACCTACCTAAACATCAGTTTAATCTGCTTAGAAATCCAGACTATGGTAGTAATTGTATTCAGTTATATACATTTGATGGTAAGAAGAACCATCAAATGATGGTGATCTTTATAGCTTGGGCTTCTTTATTTCTAAGACAGTATAGACCTTTATTCTAAATCCCTCTTCCAAGCTCCTGTTCCGTTTCATACACACTGCAAATTAAGTAGTCTCAAGGTCAAAGTCACCACATTTTCTTCCAAACATGTTATCCTTGCAGACCTAGTATTATATATACTTTAAGGCTTGAGAGAAGCCTAGTTGTAGGACATCTGGTCCAATTTCCTATCTATTGAATCTTAAAAAAAAAGAGAAGTTTATTTATTTATTTTGAGAGAGAGAGAGTAAGAGAGAGCAGGATGGGCAGAGAATCCCAAGCAGGATGGAACTCACGGACCATGAGATCATGACCAGAGCTGAAACCAGGAGTCTGATGCTTAATCGACTGAGCCACCCAAGTGCCCCCATCTATTGAACCTTAATTTCATTCCCCTAGATTCAGGGATTCTGTATCTGTGTGATTGTTATGTTCCTTAAATTCTTCATGGATACTAAACCATGCCTTGGAAGAGAACATAGAATGATAACAGAGAAACGAGAAGCTTAACATGGCATTTTATAATTTACATTTATATATTTTATAAATATACATATCTATAGATGTATAAATTTATATACACATTTTATAAATATACATTTATTTATAAATTTATGAATTTACATTTATATATTTTATATGTAAAGTATATATTTTGTATCTAAAATTATCATCTTCGTTGTCCTTTTATTCAACTTTTCCAAGAGCCAAGTAATGAAATTGGTACTCTGTCTATAAAGAATTTGCTGTTATAAAATTTTCAAGTTTCCAAGTGTGAATGTCACATCTGAGAGAAGTTTTGTTGCCGGTCAGCATTCTATGGCATTCGATTTATTCTGATTCTAGTAAAATCCCCTGGTGTTCTCCTAGTGACAGTTCCTCTTTATCATTTGTTTATCCTTCAAAATATCACACACACACCCACACCCACATGCAACATACACACTCGTTCCCGCCGTGGACCTTGTTGCTGAGCCGCATACTTTTGTTGGCCTTCTGACAGAGGAACTGAACATAATACTCCACACACATTCGTTCTAGCAGAATGATTTATAATTGTAGACTCTTGCAGTAGTTTCAAGGCTTTTATAGGTTGAACCAGCTAAAGCATAAGATTTCAGCTCTGACATAAATTGTGTAAAGCAGGAGCTATCTAAAATAAGCAAATCTAGTGATGCAGCCCAAGTTTACTTAAAATGTGGATCACATTCTGTTACAATAATTGCATAAAACAACAAATGACATTCAAACATTCCTAATCTCAAGACTCTTGGGATTAGTCACTAAAGTGTTCTCTTACGGCCCAAGACCACGAGACGAAACATTGAAAAGGGTAACTTATGAGAACACATAATGTGCCGTTTCATCCCCACCTGTATGATAAATTTCAGAGAGGCAAAGATTCAAAGTATATATTCTTAATAATGAATATGAGAACAATGCCATGTTCATTATAAGAGAGAGAGAAAGAGAGAAAGAGAGAAAGAGAGAAAGAGAGAAAGAAAGAAAGAAAGAAAGAAAGAAAGAAAGAAAGAAAGAAAGAAAGAAAGAAAGAAAGAAAGAAAGAAAGAAGAGAAAGAAAGAAAGAAAGAAAGAAAGAAAGAAAGAAAGAAAGAAAGAAAGAAAGAAAGAAAGAAAAAGAGTTCTGAGAAAGTTTGTTTTGCTATAAGAGAAACCTGGTTTTGTACCTTTAAATTTATGAGCAGAAACTGATAGCCAAATGAACAAGTGGCATTGAAAAAAAAAATAAAGGGATTCTTTTTCTTTTTCTTCTTTTTTGATTATTAACAATAAAACCACATTGAACGTTAGTGTAAAAGTCTTTTTCTGCCATACTCGTACATTAATCATGGTTTTAGAATGTTAATATAAAAAGACAAAAATGTAAAATAAGTAGTCTGACTCCACCCAAACAAAGTCCCACTCTACTCTCAGCAACATCCACCAAGGTTACTTTACCCCGTTCCTATTTTTACGTCCTTTGTAGTTATTTTACAATTTTTGACAACGGACATTCAGCTTTTTATCTAGATATAACATTTACACCATCAACTCTTCTTTATAAAGTGCTGAGAATTTTATACTCTTGCCTTACTCTCACTTGCTCATTACGTCCTTTCCCCAAAGTTTGCCAACTATATTTTCCTTTAAGCTGTTTTAGTACTTACTTTTATGACTTCAAATATAATGAAACCTCCTTTTCTTGTTGCAGTAAATTTAAGCAGGACCTTTATGAAAGATGAGTAAAGTAGAATGCAGAATTGCTTCCAGATCAATCACCATCAATCAGCCACTCTTCTTTGTGAGTGTGGAAGGCAGAAAGGGTACATTAATTTTCTAATCCTAGAAACCCTGAACATTACCATATATGCAAAATGAGTGCATATTACCTTAGATATCAAAAGACGAGATTAAGGGGGCACCTGGGTGGCTCAGTCAGTTAAGCGCCCTGACTTTGGCTCAGGTCATGATCTCATGGCTTGTGAGTCTGGGCAAACATAGGGCTCTGTGCTGACAGCTCAGAGCCTGGAGTCCTCTTTGGATTCTGTGTCTCCCTCTCTCTCTGCCCCTCCCCCACTTGAGCTCTGTCTCACTCCTTCAAAACTAAATAAACATTAAAAAAAAATATATATATATATATATGTATATATAAGATCTCTGGCCCTTATAACTGTTGCAGAACTCATGTCTGTTGCTTAACGCCTCAGAAATAGGTCTGTTGTTTGAAGCCCCAAGTCTGCTGTTTTAATCCTATTGTTTAAGCAGCAGGAAACTTATTACAGTTTCCTGTAGTTGTTTATAACAAATTACAAGTAATTTTCTATTTGTGGCAATTTGTTACAAGCAACCATAGGGAACTTGTACAGGGAATATTCATTATAGAATGTCTCAAATCTTGTGTAAAATAAATATCATACAATAGGGAGCAAGTACCATGACCAGATTCAGAGAAAAAAAAAATGTCAGTGAATTTAGCGAACTCGAAGAGTGTCTTAAAAGGAAACCTTTTTCCCCCCATTTATTCCATCAATTACTCAAAAGCATTTCATATTTTAATTTATTTTGTGTTTGGACTATGACTTTCTTGGATAGCTTTTTCCTGTCTCTTTCTGGATCATTTTCCTCTCTTTCTGTTCACTAAATAAGCACTGCCCTTATCACATTAATCACACAATTTGGGTAATAAAATCCCCTTTATTATTAAAGACATTCTTCTCAGAATCCTTTGACTTTCTATTATGCATTAGGTCGATTGCTTCTTAGACTACATAGCTGCCATCCTGGGGCACTATTTTTTGTTGTGTTTTTCACTCTTACGGTATTTTCAATCACTTATATCTTTCTTTTGGTTTTAGTCCTTTTTTGGTTTTCTGAATTTGTCAAGCGATTTTTTTGGAAATACTATAAATTTTTTTGCATCTCTGTCTGTCCCCTCCCCCCATTAGAATAATTGCTTGCCTTGCTATTAGATTCTAGTCTTAAATTGTCTTTACTAATAACTCAGAAGACATTGCTCTCATAATTCTTAAGATATCTAATTAATGATGACAATTCTGAGAAATATCACTGTATGGCCTTGGCCATTTTCTATATTCATAACCAAATAATTAATGCCTTTTGTTTTCCTTTCATTTCCAGTCTCTGGAAGGTCTCGGAGGGACTGTTTTTTGTTTGGTTTGTTATATAATCATCTTATCAGACTTTGTTCATCTCTGAGCAATTTTCTTCCATTATTTATTTTTTATCCCTTATTTTACATTTCTCAAAATCCCTATTGGATTGCTGTTAATGTTTTGGATTAATTCTAAAGTATCTTAAAGTTTTGTCTCATTTCTCAGGATTTAACAGACTTCCCCAACTTTATAGGCCACCCGTTCTGTTGATTGAAGTAATCTGAGTGGTGAGACAAAGTAAAGGGTCTTTGAGCTAAGGCATAAATGACTACTGTCTGCCCATCAAGTGGGGCTCAACCTGACTTCACGCTAGGCATGCGTATACCCAGTGCTGTACATCAGAGAGCTTTGGAGAACTAGAAAGTGAGGGCATTGTAACCTAATCGGGAAATACATGGAAATCCATAAAACTGGACAAAAGCAATAGGGTCAGAGCTTGAAAAATGTAAAGCAGTTCATTACCAAGTTGGTCTGTAGTCACTTAGGGTCTTAGTCAAAATGTGCAGGTCCTTTCTATGGTGCTTAAAGACAAATGATGTGAATCGTATATTTTTCATATTTATGTACAACAGGATATTTCCTAACAATTTATTGAATATCTTAGGAAGATTTGGTATTTATCAACCTGTATTCGCACATTGCTTAGAATTCAGTGATTATGTGGTTTCCAGGAAGGAGTGGATACCCTGGTCATGAGCTTCGCAGACACTTCCTTTTCTATAGACTGGGCCCGCTTCTCTGCAAATGAAATCCCATGTTGATGGATCGAACACTTCGTAATTCCCTTGATACTGGTGTTGACTAAGGCCCTGTGAGCAGAAAGGCAGACTCGGAGCTGACATATATTTTATTCCTGTCAGAATCAATGCTGGCCACTTCAAACAGGATGCTGCCATCACACTTGGGATCTCTGGATGTCGGCGTCAGCTCAGACCAACAATCCTCACAAATGTTTGGATATTCCTTTTCTCCAAGGTATAATTACCCCATTAAAAAAAGTTTGTTTATTTTGAGAAAAAGAGAGGGAGAAAGAAAGAGAGAGGGGGAGGAAGAGGGGGAGGGAGGGAGGGAGAGAAAGCATGAGCCAGGGAAGGACAGAGAGAGAGGGAGAGAGAGAATCCCAAGCAGGCTCCATGCTCAGTGCAGAGCTCCACATGCGGCTCCATCTCATTACCCCGATTTCACAACCTGAGTCGATATCAAGAGTCAGACACTTAACTGACTGAGCCATCCAGGTGTCCTAATTACTCCACTAAATGGCAGTCAGTAATTCCATGGTAGATAATTCCATGGTAGATAAAAATCAGGGTGATTGTTTCCATGAAGACTTATCATCTGTTGTGCTGTCCTTGCTTTTAGGCCTCTACTTCAGTCAGTGGGTTCCATGTTAAAACCAGCTTAGGTCTGAAAACTGGGGAAGAGAGTGTTGCTTTTTACTGAAGCAAATGTTATTGTTCTGAAGCAAATGTCTTGGGCATCCACTTTTGCTGGATGCCCATCTATTTTGTGCCTCAGGATATGTTTTCAGTTAACCATTTCCATTGCTGATCAGGTCTCTTGACTACTTTTGTGACTTCATTAGGATAATTATATCTGATTGGCTTCTAGCTCCTGCCATTTGGCTTCTTTGTACCGGGGTCCTGTCTAACACCGATTTCTCCTGCTGACAGTAGTGAGACAAGTTCTGTAACCATCTTTTCTCTGATCTGGTGTGCAGAAAAGAGCCACCACTGAACCACTTAGCAATTCTGGTGCCCTTCTTCCTGGTGCATTTTTTATGGCCTTGATGCATGGCCTGTTCTCTAGACCACTGTAGGATGTGATAATTTGGTGGCTTTCCAGCCTTATATGGTATACTATCTACTCTAGCCTTCCCACATCTTTCATCCTTTCGATGCCTTCGTATTCTTTATATTATGCCAATTCTTGCAGTTCAGTTTCGCATGGGCCCTCGCTCTATTTTTTTTTGTTTGTTTGTTTGTTTGAGAAGAATAGGTATTAACTCTTCCTTAAATGTTTGGTAGAAATTGCTCCAACACTCTGACGTTCCAGAAGCGAATTTACATCATTTCCTGGAGTTCTTGCCAAAGTGTTATATCCCATATCAGAGGAAACCGCTCCTGAATGATCTCTCTTTATTCTACTTTATTTTCGAGTTCCTTTCCTTGATTAAGGATCTTCAGAAGCCAATCCCATGCTTATCCCCTTTGATCTTTCTGATTACCTCTGCTGGTCTTGGAGCTCCTTCATATATAATCTCTTTCTTTCATTAGTCCAAGCTCATCCCTGAGTGATGTTGTTATGACTTAATCCTACATATAAGCAGAGTGGCCAGGAGAACGGGGGTTTAGAGAAGATTCTAAGGAGGCCACTGGTTATTTACGGGGGAATTTTTTGAATGATTTTTCAAGCAAGGTGGGGCAGGCTTACTAGCTCTTACTAGGAAGATATAGGTGACTTCATGAGCTCAGTGAGTTCAGAGTATCTACGGAGTCAAGATTTTCAGGGATCTCAACACAAATGTCTCTATTTCATGTCAGTGTCATATTCTTTTCTGATCAGGATCTTGAACTTGACATAGAAGACCTGCGTCAGGTATGACTTTAATCACATCTGGATCTTGTCTATACGGTAAGCCTAGTCTCCTGTTTTACAGACATGTGCACTACAATAGAGTCCCTCTGACTTTTACCCTTGCTTTCAGAGTGTGATAAACTTTTCTTGATATTTTCTTATTTTTCTACTGTCCCATTTGAGTTTAATAAGTTTAATAATAGCCGCCAAATTCCCTTGTGCTTATGGCTACCATTTCCCCTATGCTTCTCCAACATCTCATACATGGTGCCAGCTAATTCATTCTTTTCATCCCAGTTCTCCACTGGTAAAATGTAACAATTGGTCTGCCATGCATGGCAGGAATACTCTGTGTTCCTGATATGGAGATGGCACCAGTCATGGTACCTTATTGCCAGGCAGACTGCAAGAGATTCAACTCCAGCAGCATTCCGAGTGCCTGCTGTCCTAGACTGTCTCAGACTGCATTCCCTACAAAGGAGACTCTGGAGGGGATCTAGTAGGCAGGATTTTTTTTTATTTTTATTTTTATGTTTATTTGTTTTTGATTTGTTTTTGAGAGACGGGGGGGGGAGGGGCAGAGAGAGGGGGAGACACAGAATATGAAACAGGCTCCAGGTTCCGAGCCTTGAGCACAGAGCCCAAGTCAGAGGTCGAACTCACCAGCCATGAGATCATGACCTGAGCGGAAGTCGGACTCTTAACCGACTGAGTCAAGGTGAGAAGCTACCTCTTTTTTTTTTTTTTTTTAAACAAATGAAATTTATGATCCAAATGTAAAATAATATAAAGTATCCAGTGTAAATTTTTTTCTGTTGTACTGGATGCCCTGATACAACCTTTCTAAACATAAGAAAAGTGTCAGATTTCTCCACAAAATATACCTCTGTATACATGTTCTTTAAGAAATATAAAATATAAGTTTTGGAAATAGTAAATAGTAGATCTGCTTTATGTATCTGTTTCTTATATAATTTGAAATAAAGAAATATTTAATTATACTTAGATATTCTACTTTTCTAAACTCAAGAATAACATACTTTTATCTTTGTTTGTATCTCTCATTTGATCCATTGAACAACTACTTATTAAATATAGCATGTAAGATGCAGAGTTAGTTTTGAAAAACATTTCCAAATGACTCGGATATTTTCAAAGAGCTTCAAGTTTATACGCCAGCTTGAACATGATTAAGCTTGTAGTGTAATTCCTTAGTACGGATGTAATTGTTTTAGTAATAAAACGTGAGTGAATTCAAATTATGATACCTTTTCCCTGATGCTAAGTATATGGGTAAAGCTTTGAATGGTGGCCAGATGGCTATATTTTCTAATATTTTCTGTAATTAACGGCATTTAAAATAATGACATTCAATTAGTTTTAAATATCACATGGGTGTTAAGAAAGTGTTTCTTCAATCTGTCAATATTCTGAAGTAAATATATTTACTCAAACGATGTACTAGTTTGCTAGGTTTGCTGTATAATAAAGTACCAAAAACTACATGGCTTAAAAGAATATAGACCTGTTCCAAGCCTCTCTCCTAGCTTCTGGTAGTTACTGGAATCTTTGGCATTCTTTGATTGTAGATATGTCACTCTAGTCTCTGCCTTCACTTTCACACAGCATTTTCCCTGTGTCTCTTCACATAGCCTTCTCTCTGGACGGGTCTATCTCTGTGTTCAAATCCCACCCCTTCGTTTTTTTTTAACTTGAGTGTAGTTGGCACATATGTTACAACATAGTGATTTGGCTAGTTTATTCCTTATACTGTGTTCACCACAAGCATAGCTACTATCTGTCCCATTACATTGCTATTACAGTATCAGTGACTATATTCTTATGTCCTGCTTTTTATTCCTGTGACTTACTCATTCCGTAACTGAATGTTTACATCTCTTACTGCCCTTCATCCATTTTGCCCAACCGCTCACCCCTCCCATCTCTGGCAACCATCATTTAGTTCCCTGTATTGTTTGGATTTTCATTCATTCATTTTTCTCCCCTCTTTTTGTAAAGACACTTGTTATATCGGCTTAAGGCCCACCCTAATGATTTTAGTTTTACTTGATTAAATAGGGTCTTTACAAAGACCCTAAGGTCACATATAATGTAAATTTAAGGCCACATAATGAGGTTACTTTCTATAGTATTGAAGGTTAAGATTTCAACATATCTCTTTGGAAAGATATGATTCAACTCATAATGGATGAATAATGATTATTCAAAGCTATAACCATATTTGCAGCTCCAAGTTTCAAATAAAAAATTCAATCAAATTATCCACTTTACTGAGAAGTCGTATTTCCATGGCATTTTTAACATCAGAAAAAATTTTAAGTTACATATAATTACAATAAATTAAAATAAAATTAAATAAAATTAATATAATTTATAATAAAATAAAATTTTAAGTTACATTGTTTTTTAAAAAAAACAAGCTCTTCCTATTGTTGAAAAATTCATCTTATTTAACTCATATCTTTTGTACATTTGACTTTTCTGGTTATGCACTAATACACAAAGAATTTTAAAGCCTATGTGTTTTGCATAGGCCTCAGTTTAGTTCTATATTAATTTTAAAGAGCTTAACACTCCAGTAACTTTAGATCTAAAAAGAAAAAGGATACACATCTAATTGGAATTAATGTTTTTCTTAATTCCCTTTTAATGCTCTATTCTATCAAACTCTTAATTTTAATCTTCTGTAATATATATGTGTTATATTTTATAGGATCTGATTTTTTTATTAAATATGAGTGTTTTATCAGGCAATGGTGCATAGCTTTGGCTGCACTTTAAAGTCATGGGGAAAAGAAAATATTGAGAAATTTTTTTCAAAATTATCTTTTTAAGTGAATAATTAGACCACTCTCAGGAAGTAAAGATGGTTGTGCTATTAGTTTTATTTGTCTTTTTAAAAATATTTCCAGGGGCGCCTGGGTGGCTCAGTTGGTTGGGCGGCCGACTTCGGCTCAGGTCATGATCTCACGGTCTGTGAGTTCGAGCCCGGCGACGGGCTCTGTGCTGATGGCTCAGAGCCTGGAGCCTGCTTCTGATTCTGTGTCTCCCTCTCTCTCTGCCCTTCCCCTGTTCACACTGTGCCTCTATGTCTCTCAAAGATAAATAAACATAAAAAAAAAAAATTTCCAGACAGCTTGTGATACTTTGACATTTAAGTTACTTTAGAATGATTTAATCACTCAGTAGGGTTAAGACATCCAGAAGGAAAAATCAATGCAGCTATATCATTCCAGAAAAAAAAAATGATTTATTTTCATAAATGCATAATGTACCACGAGAGGAATATAGTTTTTATATGAATTATTCAAGTAATTTTTTTCTGGTAAAAAGATATGATGGATAGATTTTTATTTAGCATATTGAAACTTCTTTGTTCCACTTTAGAAATATCACCGAGTCTTTTGGATTTTTGACTCTTCTCGGTCGAGTATTCTTTACTGTTTTCTACCCTATCAGCTCAAAATGAAATCATGTCTTATCAGAACCATGTCCATGTTTTGGGGCACCTGGGTGGCTCAGTTCGTGAAGCGACCAACTCTTGATTTCAGCTCAGGTCATGACTTCGCAGTTATTGGATCAAGCCCTACATTGGTCTCTGAGTTGACAGTGTGGAGTCTGCTTGGGATTCTCTCTCTGCCCCTGACACACACACTCTCTCTCTGTCAAAATAAATAAACATAAAAAAAGGAAAAAAAAAAAGAAGAACCACATCTATGTGTCCCTAAATGGGAAGACCACAAACACTCTGAAACATATTTCAAAACTCTTTCTCATTGAACCCAGTCGATCGCTTTAAAATACAAATCCAGTAGCATTACCCATCTGCTTAAATATTGTGAATGGCTTTCTTTTGCTCTGAATAGTAAAATGGGCTCCATAATACTGAGCATCCTTGCCCATATTTCAGGCTAATGTTAAACAAAATGTTGAAGCTTTTGTAGTCCCTTTTTGAGATTTCCTCTCTCTCCAGTTTGAACCTGTGGAAATGACTTTATTTTCATGCCCCAATCACTTTCATTTTTCTTCAACTTACTGATCCTCCACTCCATATCCTTGATGCTACCTTTCAACTCTTTGGTCCAGAATCAGATGGGAAAAAAAGGAATGACTACGACAATGTGATTCTTACATATTGCTGTATTTTCAGAAATGTCCATAGGGCACTGGCATTACTTAGGTCAATGTGACACATTCTTTCGTGGAATTACATATTCTGGAACGTTTCAGTGATGGAGATTCATTGGGTTCATGGCATTTGCTTTGTAAACATAAACACTTGCCAGGTATGCAATTACCTAATGCGTTAAATTTTTTACCTTGAAATAAGCGCAGTGTTGGAAAAATATTTCTTGATGTGATGACATATGGAATCGCAGTAAAGATTACAGGGCCAAAATTATTACAGAAAATTCAATTACTCAATGTTACAAAGCATTTTAAAAGTAAATATTGAAAAGAATTCCTTTACAAGAACAAACTTTTGGTTATAAAATAAATGTCATGGGGGATGTGAGGTATAGCATGGTGACTTAAAAGTGCACAGTCAGAATAAACTAAAGAGTTACAAACAAATCAAGGTTATAATTTCATACTCAGAGAGCCAGGCAAAGCTTAAGTAAATCTGACATCTAGCTTTAATATATTTCAGAAAATCCTTCTTAGAAAGCAATAAATGAATGTTTTCCAGTTTGTAACCAAGTCAGAAACAACATTTCTCAGAAGCATGAAAAAAAGATTTTTCTCTAAAAGCCCTGAATGTTGTACACATCATTCATTTTATTTTATGTTTTTAATAAATTGAACTGTGGATATGCCTCAAAGCATGTAACTAAGACACAAGGATTCTGGCCTTCATTTTGTCAGGAAGAATCCCTTTTAGTCACTTACCTCTTCAAAGAAATAAATGAGGAATTTGGACAGAACATAAATATCAGATGAGAGTTGAGAATTATGGAATATAATAGCTTGTGTAAGGCTGAGTCGTTGGTACATGGGAAGTATGAGATTGATTTGCTGAGGAACTAAGATGGAGGCTGAATAAAGAGATACGAAAACTAAACCAAAAAGTATGTTTTAATCCTCTAGGCCGATGGTACTCAAATCTTGCTCTATGTAGCAATACATAAAGAAACTATTATAAAACATACATTCTCAGATCCTGACTCTCCCACCAGAAATTCTTATTTAGTAAGTCTAAGATAAGAGCAAGTCATACTTTGTTTTTAACAAGCATTCCAAGGGGCACCTGGATGACTCAGTCTGTGAGGCTGTCCAACTCTTGATTTCAACTCAGGTCGTGATCTCATGTTTCGGTTCGTGAGTTTGAGCCCCACATCAGGCTCTGCACTAACAGTGCAGGCTGCTTGGGATTCTGTACCCCTTTCTCTCTGCCCTTCCCCTACTCCTCTCTATCTCTCTCGCAAAGTAAATAAACATTAAAAAAAAAAAAAAAAGCATTCCAAGTGATTCTGATGATGAAGTACTTTTGTGAGAAACACTACTCCCAGTCATAAGAAGTTAAGAAGTACTTTAAAATTTGGAAGATGAAAACTGATTGATCTACTGTCATTTAACATTGGAGAGTATAAGCGACGCCTTAGCGTATGCATGTTCCATATTAATTTTTACTAAAAAAAACATTTGTTTTTAAATACAGAAATAATTCTACAGCGTACATGACTGAGAGAGTATGCAAAATCTATGACCATGTATACAAATAAATATGTATTATCTAAATGATAAATGACACGCTAGTGACATTGAATACTATAATACCTTGTGCTGTTGGTTTTGAATGTCAAGCCCTCTTTAAAAAGTATGAGATTTTAATAGGCTGCCATTTTACATAATATCCTCTGTCAAAAACATTTACATTTATAATTGGTATATAAAAGTTCATGAAAACTGAAATATTCATAAGGCAAGGAAAAAGTTTTATGAAGAACAAGAAATTGATGGATGCTTCTGTAAAAATGAACTGTCTGCATTAAAAAATGACAAGTTTTATAACTGTTCATAATCGTGATCTCTTACTGGCTATAAAGCAGTTAGCAATCTATGAAATTTTGATGATAAAAAGATTCATCATACTTTATTACATTATAGAAGCTATAAGTGCTCATCCTTATTTTTATTCATATATTTTTCTGTATTTTTATTCTAGTATAAAAGTAAATGTGTATATTTAAAATATGCATTAAATTATAATCTTGAAATTTTCTTCTTTTAACAGAAAGTAAATCTCAGAACATGGATTCCTATCAGTGTCACTTAACATTTATTATATAATCATTGCAGTTTCTCGTATAAAATGTGTGAGATTTAAAAAATCTCCCAGAGCATAAATTTCTGCAATATTTTATTATTTTGCTTAGGTGGCGAGTAGCTAATTTGGTGAGAATTTATATTACAATCAATGTTTTTCTTCATTGTATTTCCAAATCATTTTTAAATATCAATCAATGTTCTCTAAGAGACTTGGATAATTTTAGACATTCTGTTTCTAATTCTAGATTTAAAGTTTCTCCTTGTAAATGTATGCAGTATATGTATTTTCATGTACTGATGTATGTGTTTTGTTCTTAGTTACTATTGATTATTCAAAGCTGCTTGAGGTACTATACCCATTGAATTATTGGCCTTATCCTTATTTTATTTTATTTTACATTTATTTATTTTTGAGAGACAGAGAGAGGCAGAGTAGCAGAGGAGAGGCAGAGAAGAGGGAGACACAGAATCTGAAGCAGGCTCTGAGCTGTCATGACCTGAGCCGAGTTGGATGCTTAATCAGTTGAGCCACCCAAGACGCCCTGGCCTTATACTCTTATCAATAAAATGGATCTACAAAAAAAATTGTTTCACAAAAGAAGCTTCTTTTTTGTTTGTTTTTTGTTTTTAAGGTTGTAAGCAAGACAATATTTTGAAATGAATGTTAGATCTAGACTCTTGAGACATAAAATATTTCAGTTAGAGTCCAAAAATTTGGCTTTAATATCCAAAGCTAGATCTTGGGTGAATGAAAGGATATAGAATTTTTACAATGTACCAGTAAGATCAATGCATAAAGGGTTTAAGCAGAGTTTTCTTTCTCCAAACTGTATGAGAAAACCAAATGGAAGAATGGAGTTCTTAGTGGGAATATTTCCAAAACTTAAACAAAATAAATATCAAAACCTGCCCTAAATAAACATGGCAATGGGGAAGTGAGAGAGAATACTCAGCAATACTCCAGAGTAGGTATGACTACTGTCCTACTTCTCAGGGTGGAATAGCACACCCATAGAAAACTTTCATTCACTTCGGGATGGCACTTGAATAGCGGTGAGAGCAGCTAATAATTCTTGTTAACAAGTACAAAGTGTAAAACAGTCGAAAAAGGACACCAGATCAAAGGGAAACTTGGGGCCCTTATCAGGGAGTACTTAGCACAAGTGTTTTTCATTAGTGAAAGATACTTTTGGTCCAAGGATTTAATAGTGAACATCGGTGAGAAGTGAGATAAAAAAGGATACCTCACTGGAAGCCAGTGAGGTCTCCTCATGTATGAAAGCACACATGCATCTCATTTAAATCCCTATGAGTTTGGGGAATACAATTTTATTAGAATTCCTAGGTATAAATATTTATAAGTCTGAGGCTACAAAAATCCCTCTGCGGATACACTTGGCTGGCTCAGTGGAGCATACAACTCTTGATCTCATGGTTGTGAGTTCAATTTTCACACTGGGTGTGGAGACTACTTAAAATATAAAGAATAGGGGCGCCTGGGTGGCTCAGTCGGTAAAGCAGCCGACTTCAGCTCGGGTCATGATCTCACGGTCTGTGAGTTCGAGCCCCACATCGGGCTCCGTGCTGACGGCTCATTAGAGCCTGGAGCCTGCTTCGGATTCCGTATCTCCTTCTCTCTCTCTGCCCTTCCCCTGCTCGTGCTCTGTCTCTGTGTCTCTCAAAAATAAATAAACGTTAAAAAAATAAATAAATATAAAGAATAAATAAAGATTTTGAAAAAGGGGAGCTCCTGGGTAGCTCAGTTGGTTAAGTGCCCAACTCTTGATTTCTGGGCAGGTCGTGATATCATGGTTTGTGGGTTTGAGCTCTGTGTCAGTCTCTGTTCTGCCAGTGCAGAGCTCCTTGGGATTCTCTCTCTTCCTCTCTCTCTCTGCTCCTTCTCTGCTCATGCTCTCTCTCAAAATAAATAAATAAACTCTAAAAAATTTTTAAAAATAACATTTTTTTAAAATGTTTATTTATTTTTGAGAGACATAGAGGCACAGCGTGAACAGGGGAAGGGCAGAGAGAGAGGGAGACACAGAATCGGAAGCAGGCTCCAGGCTCTGAGCCATCAGCACAGAGCCCGACGTGGGGCTCGAACTCACAGACCGCGAGATCATGACCTGAGCTGAAGTCGGCCGACCAACCGACTGAGCCACCCAGGTGCCCCAAAAATAACATCTTAAAAAGTTGCTTCTGCACAGACCTTAAAAGTAGATGTAGTTACGTATAACTGAAAACCCAAGTTATCTAAATCCTATAAGCAGCTTGATTCTCACTGTTTCATGTTTTCACACACATATATAACATATATCTAATTTTTTCATATATGATATATGAACACATGACATATATATGTTAGAATTTAGTAATGTTTATTTCTTACCTAGGTGGGATGTTTTCAAAAAAGATTTAAGAGACTTATTTATGAATCGCTGCTCTCTTAAATGAATATTATTCATATCAACTGAGTTAAGTCGGTAGACTTAATGCACGATTTATTATACTTCATGCAAAAGAGAACTCTATAATTCTAGCCATATGCTGTGGGCTCAGTATAAACAAGTAGATTATATAGAATTTCTTTTACCCCATCCTCCAACTTTTTAACGTGTAAGTAATATTATCTTTCTCCTGCTTAAACCTCTCCCATGGTTTCCAATTGTGATTAGAATATAAATAAAACTCTTTCAGAAGGTACACGTGTAATTACGCCATCTTTTCCTGGTCTGGCTCTGACCGTAATTCATGTCGTCTTTCTCCGTGCTCACTGGCTTCAGTAACCCTGGACCTGCTATCTTGTGGGAATATATCAAGCCTTTTCTGACATCAATAAGTTGACACCTCATGTTTACTCTCTTGGATCTTCAAACATTTGATTCTTTCTTATAATTAAGTTCTCATCTTACATATTATTTCAAGAAGAGGACCTTTCCTGAATATACTACAGGAAGTAGCCTCCTCACCCAAGTTAAATATATACATACACAAAGCTTCCTGGTTTTCACACCCATTTTACTCTTTTATTAAAAATTTTTTAAGCGTTTATTTATTTTTGAGAAAAAGAGAGACTGAGTGTGAGTAGGGGAGAGCAGAGAGAGAGGGAGACACAGAATCCAAAGCAGCTCAGGCTCCGAGCTGTCAGCACAGAACCCGAGGTGGGGCTTGAACTGACAGACTGGGAGATGGCATGACCTGAGCCAAAGTTGGACACTTAAGCAACTGAGCCACCCAGGCATCCCCACAGCCATTTCACTATCTTTTTGATCCTTTTATTTGACTGTATGATCTAAGATTTTAAAATATAGTAATAAATATTAATAAATATTAATAAATATTAATAAATATTAAAGGCTAATTATTAAATCATAATCATTATATAAAGCTTAATATTATCAAAGGGGAAGAGTTTATTTAATAATATATTCATTTATGCATTTTTGTTTAAGGGATAATTAAAGGAGCTATTAAACCTTAGAAATTATAACCAGTAACAGGATGTTCCCTGGGCGATTCTGGATGGGTCCAATTTACAAAGCACTGGGTAAGGAGACTTAACTCTGGAGAATTAAATTACTTTCATATGGACCAAAGAGGGCTTGAATGTCTTGCTAAAATATTTGACTCTGACAGAAAAACGACAAAAGTTTTAGGCCCCGAAATGGCATCATCAAAAATATAACTAGGGAGAAAATATCGTGGGTGCAATAATGTGAGATATTTGAGAGGATGTTGCCATCTTACTCATTTTTATCCATTTGTTCATTTTTGCAACAGTTATTAATTAAGCACTGTTTCAGACAATGGGGATACGGTGGTGGTCAAACAAAATTCTTATCCTTAAAAGTTCACATTCCAGTGGAAGTTACAGAAAATAAGCAGATGAACAAAATATTTAAATGAAAATATGAAATCTGAATAGTGATTCTGAATAAATACTACTATGAAAAATAAAACAAAGCCCAAGGAGATGCAAGAAAATGGTGTCGATATTTTAAGAAACTTCTTTTAGTAGGGAAATTTTGAACAGCTCTAAATGTACTGTGGGAGAGAGATATGACCCCACACATGGAGAAATATAAATGTATCATCTTTCTGAAACATATTGCTCTTACGACCCTACGCTTTTAAAATCATCAAGGGTCCCAAAGAACTTTTGTTTTTGTGAGTCATATCTTTGTCTACATCTATGGCTATAGCTACAGCTACATCTATATATCTTATTAGGAATTAAAATCAGTGTTATAAAATATTTATTAATTCCTTTAAAAATAACACTAACAATCCATAGCATGTTAATATAAAACATATTTGTTGAAAGTAACTGTTTTGGAGGTGCCTGGGTAGCTCAATCATTTAAGTGTCCGAGTGTTCGACTCAGCTCAGATCATGATATCAAAGTTTGTGAGTTCAAGCCCCGAGTTGGGCTCTGTGCTGCTTGGGATTCTCCCTCTCTCCTCTCTCTCTGCTCCTCTGCTCATGCTTTCTCTCTCTCTCAAAGTAAATAAATAAAAACTTAAAAAATGTATTTTTCCAAAACCAAAAAATATAATGAAAAGAATTTCTTTTATGTTTTTATGATTTTCTTTAATTTCAGGTTAAATAGAATCTGAGTTCTCAGATTTGTTCCACAATCAATATATTGCAGTGTGTTATTTAGATCGAGGTATATAAAGAAAATATGGCCTTATGCAAATATATATTTAGAAAACTAAATAGTATGTTAACAATCTTTTCAGAAAACTATGAATATTCTTTGTTGTTGTTACTATACCAAAACTCGGCAAGCAGTTGTTTATTGTTTATTTCCATGTGGAATTTGAAACCACATCAATGAACTTCTCATGGTTTCTTCCAATAAAATCGATTGATATATCATGTACTTTGAATGGGTATTTATCTATGCATAACTTCATAACATCGTGTATTGTTCATTTGGAAAACATGGAGTCACTGAGTTGTTGTGTTGGCACATTTCATTACAAAATATCAAATAAAATTGTATTTGTTATTATCACCATAGTCCCTTAGAAAGAGTCTTTAAATATTTACAAATGTTATATATCCTCTTATTGGATTTACCCCTTCATCATTACGTAATACCCTTTTTTGTTTCTTAATAGTCTTTTTTTTCCAAAGTAGATTTTGCCTGATACTATTTTTTCCATACTCACACTTTCAGTCTGTGTGTCCTTACATCTGAAGTGTGTATTCTATAGGCAGCATACAAAAGGGTCTTGTTGTTTTTTTTTATCCATTAGCCTCTCTGTCTTTTGATCAGGGAATTAATTTATGCATCCAACATAGGAGTACCTAAATACATAAAGCAAACATTAACAACTCTAAAGGGAAAAAATAGACAGCAATACAATAATAGTACGAGACTTTAATACTCCACTTACATCCATGGATAGACAGTTCGCACATAAAATCAATAAGGAAACATCAGCCTTAAAGGATAAGTTAGACTAGATGGACTTAATAGATATTTACAGAACCCTGCATCCCCCAAACAATAGAATACGCATCTCCTCAAATGTCTGTGGAACATTTTCTAAGATAGATCATGTGTTAGGTCAAAAAACAAGTATTAATACATTTCAGAGTATTGAAAACATATCAAGCATCTTTTCTGACCACAACTGTTGAAACTAGAAATTAATTACATGAAGAAAATTAGAAAATTCACAAATATGTAGAAATTAATGACTTGCTATTGAACAAGTAATGGATCAAGCAAGAAGCCAAAAGAGAAAACAAAAAATAGGTTGAGACAAATGAAAATGGGAATGTAACATACCGAAATGTATAGGATGCAGCAAAAGCAGTTCTAAGAGAGAAGCTCCTGGTGATAAATGCCTACCTCAAGAAACAAGAAAAGTCTCAAATGAATTTACACCTCAAGGAACTAGAAAAAGAAGAGCAAATGAAGCCCAAATTAGTAGAAGGAAAAAAATAATAAAATATTAGGTAAAAATAAATGAAAAACTAAAAATACAATGGAAAAGTTCATTGAAATTAAGAGCTATTCTTTGAAAAGGTAACCAAAATTGAGAAACTTTTAGCTAGACTCATCGAGGAAAAAAAGAGAGTGAATTCAGATGAATAAAATCATAAATAAAAAAGAAGATGTTACAACTGATGCCCCAGAAATACAAAGGATCATAAGGGACCACTATGAACAATTATAGACCAACAGATTGTACAACCCAGAAGAAATGTATAAATTCATAGAAACATAAATGTGCCAAGAGTAAATCATGAGGAAACAGAAAATGTGAACAGACTAACTACTGGTAAGGAGACTGAATCAGGAATCAAAGACCTCCCAACAAACAAAAGTCCAGAACCAGATGGTTTCTTTAGTGAATTCAACTAAACATTGAAAGCAAAATTAATACCAAATCTTCTCAAACTCTTCCAAAAAAATTAGAGGATTGGGGAGCTCTTCCAAATGCATTTGACAAGGTCAGCATTACCCTGACACCAAAATCATATAAGGATATCACAGGAAAAAAAAATAATAGTCCAATATTGCTGGTGAACATATATGCAAAATTCCTCAGCAAACATTAGCAAACAAAACTAAAAAAATAAATACATTTTAACAATCCTACACCATGATCAAGTGTGATTTATTCAAGGTATTCAAGATGTTGATTCAAGGATCGTTGATTCTACTCATCGGAGAAATGCAAATCAAAACCACAAGGAGACATCACTTCTTACCTGTTAGAATGGCTATTCAAAAAGGCAAAAAATAACAACTGTTAGTAAGGACATAGAGTGAGGGAACTCTTCACTTAAAAACTTAAAAATAAAATCCTTCACTTAAAAATAAAACTACCATATAATCCAGCATTCCATTTCCGTGTACTTATTCAAAGAAAGTAAAAACACTAATTTGAAGTGATGTATACACTTCTGGGTTCATTGCAGAGTTATTTATATTAGCTATGATATGAAAATAATCTAAGTGTCCATCATTGGATAAACAGGTAAAAACACTGTGGTATATTTATACAATAGAATATTATTCAGTCATAAAAAATAAATTTTTGCCATTTAAGCCAACATGGATGGACCTCAAAGGCATTATGCTAAATGAAATATAAGGAAAAAAAACAAAACCCCCAAAACCAGGCTCATAGATACAGAAAACTGATTAGTGTTGTGAGAGGTAGATGGAGGAGGGTGAAAGAAATGGGTGAAATATATTTTTGTTTCTTGGGTATTTTTGATTTATATAAATTGAACTGAATAAAAATTGTAAAAAGAGAAAAAAGGAGTCTTTAAATAATGAGAAATTATTTCTTTTGTGTGTGTTTATTTATTTTGAGAAAGATAGAGTTTACAAGCATGAGGTGGGGAGGGGCAGAGAAAGAGGGAGAGAGAGAATCCATTCTGGGAGCCGGACGCAGGGCTCAATCTCACAACAGTGAGATCATGACCTGAGCTGAGATCAAATGTCAGATGCTTAACAGACTGAACCACCCAGGTATCCCAATAATGGAAAATTATTTTTTTATTTGTTTTAAGTTTATTTTGAGAGAGAGAGAGAGAGAGAGGGAGAAGCAGAGAGAGAGAGAGAGAGAGAGAGAATGCCACGCAGACTCAGCACTGTCATTGCAGAGCCTGATGTGGGACTCAAACTCATGAACTGCGAGATCATGACCTGAGCCAAAACCAAGACTCAACCACTTAACAGACTGAGCCGTGCAGAAGCCCCATAATGGGAAATTCTTAATGTCATAATGGTTAAGACAAAACTTTCAAAATTCCAAATGCTTGGAGTCATACTGCTGGCTTTTTACCTTAAAGTGATCAGTGGATTCACTCTGTTCATTTTTTAAATATTTTTTTTGATGTTTATTTTTGAGAGAGAGAGAGAGAGAGAGAGAGAGAGACAAAGCATGAGCAGGGGAGGGGCAGGAAAAGAGGGAGACACAGAATCTGAAGCAGGCTCCAGGCTCTGAGGTATCAGCACAGAGCTCAACATGGGGCTCGAACTCACAAACTGCGAGATCATAGCCTTAGCAGAAGTCAGACAGTTAACTGACTGAGCCACCCATGTGCCCCTTTTCTTGGAAAAGTTTCTAAAATGTTCATTTATTTTTTAGAGAGAGAGAGAGAGAGAGAGAGAGAGAGAGAGAGAGAGAGAGAGAGAGAAACAGAGCGTGAACAGGGGAGGGACAGAGAAAGAGAGAGACAGAATCAGAAGCAGGCCACTCTGTTCATTTTTGAGAAGGTAGAAGTCAAGTCTCAATATATATAGTTTAACAATTATTCGTGAAATAAAATGTTGTTCCATGAAAACAAACAAACAAACAAACGAACAAAAAAGCAGCTAGCTACTTCAGCTCACAACTCAGTTACCCAAACTGTTTTCCTTGAGAAATCTTTGTACTTTAGTATATATTAGAAATGCTTTTTGTAAGCTTCCTATTTGATCACACAGAATGTTAAAAACATACTTACTCAAGAGTTAATATTGAAAATTTTTTAACGTTTATTTTTATTTTTGAGAGAGAGAGAGAGACAGACAGACAGACAGACAGAGCATGAGTGGGGGAGGGGCACAGACAGAGAGGGAGACACAGAATCTGAAACAGGCTCCAGGCTCTGAGCTGTCAGCACAGAGCCCGACGCAGGGCTCGAACTTGGGAATGGTGAGATCATGACCTGAGCCGAAGTCAGACGCTCAACCAACTGAGCCACCCAGGCGCCCCAAGAGTTAATATTTAAATAACTTTTACTGCTTCATTAAGAATATTTTATTTATTTATTTATTTATTTATTTATTTATTTATTTATTTATTATTTATTTATTTATTTATTTTAAGATTTTTAAAAAGTATTTCGTTTTTTTTTAAAGTAAACTTTGTGTGCAGTGTGGGGCTTGAACTTCTGACCCTGCGATATAGAGTCGAATGCTCTACTGACTGAGCCAGCCAGGTGCTCCTCATCAAAAATATTTTTAAACCAGGCTGTGAGTTTAAACCAGGCTGTGTGTATTTTTTAGCTGTGTGAGTTTTGGTGAAGAATTCACTGACTTTTGGTACAATTCAGTGCTGGTGTTTTGATTCTTAAAGTGCCCATGCTTTTACCCACATCAGTGTCGATGTCAACATGACAAAAAGGGCAAGAACATAATAGCATTGTTACGGGGATAGTTTTGGGCTAACAGATTCTCAGGTGCCTAAGGATTACACAGGTCTTGAACATCACTGACTCACATTCCCTTTAGGAATCACAGCACCAGCACTAAATGTCAAGGGGCCGAGCCGATATAACCCACTCTTTATCAAAAAGTTTTAATATTATATTTTGCAGATAGAAGAAACATTCTGAAATTGGAACAGGAGAGCAGAAAAGAGCTTATGGAAGACTTACACCTAATTATAAATTTTGCTATCTTATATGCAGTTTCATTTCCTGAAAGGATTAGTGCCCTAAAAACTCAGGGTGTGATAAGTATTTCAGCTAACATTTGTTTCCAAATGCCTGCATATCGCAGGCAACATAGGACATCTTGTGAGAGTAGCTGTAATACAGTCGAGACGTACATGTACGAAGGCCTCAT
Organism: Paguma larvata; assembly: GCA_030068075.1. NCBI lineage: Eukaryota > Metazoa > Chordata > Mammalia > Carnivora > Viverridae > Paguma > Paguma larvata. The sequence goes on along the minus strand of CM057824.1, from coordinate 120,926,611 downwards.
ATTCCTACCAGTTTATTTTGAGAGAACGCTGGAAAGGTCACTCTTAACATTTAGTGATCCAGCCAATACACAGAGAGAATTTTAATAGTTGCCGTCTTGTCTCCTCATTCCTCATTTCCCTTCACCACTTCCGAGGACATGAGTGGGCATGAATGAGATCCTTTCCTGGGAGAATTTAGGAGACCTTGAAGGGGCCACAAGAACTTTATAGGTTCCCGGTAGGATTCTAATGTATTCTAGCGTGTATGACAAATTGACGATCTATATTGTTTGCACAAGTTCTCTGTAAAACAATATCTGGAACATTTCTCTATCTGAAGTGAAATGCCCTCTGCAGTTACCAGCAAATGTCTCTACTGTTATGTGTCAACAACCTCATATTGTTTCCGTGCACATTGATACCTAGGCTAGTACCAGACAGAAAACAAAACTGGAAAGCGACAGGCATGTCCACAGCACTTCTCCGAATGGACCAACCAATCTTAGTCACTGTTGTCTTCTCCCCACACATTATGTTCAGCTAAGAAAAGAACATGAGACCGACTCTGCAGCCACAAAAAAAGTCCTGCCACAAATTTGCTAGATCAATTTAACAACTCCTACCATTGTCTGCATTGATTTTTAGTTAATTACCGTCTGATCACAGTTTACAAGCAGTAGGTGTGGCATGGAAACTTGAAATGTGGCTGAAATAAAAGTGGATGTCATCAAACTACCTAATTCAAACTCACTAAAAGCCATGAGCTGAGACATGTTCCTTAACCATTTTGTGTATGCTTTCCCCAGGAAGATAGTAATTGTAATCTCCCTCATTAAGTTGTCTTTGTAATTACGTGTATTAAGTGAGGATAGAGAGAAGTGTCTGTCTCTAGTAACTGTTCAAAAATTATATTTTGTTATATTATTTTTTATCCTTCCCATATTCTGTTAGTTATTTCAGCAAGTGTATTTGTAACATGCCCGCACTTAGACCTCAATTTTGCTTTCTAAATCACAATAATGATCTACCTAGGACATACTAGTAGTGGGATGATTTTCATTTTAATTTAGCTTCTAGATATTTGCTTTTGGCTACAAAGCCTGTGGCAAAAATTGCTTTGACTACACTAAGAATTAAAAGCATCCTTTTCAAAGAATTGTAGAGGATAAAAAAAATTATAGTTCAGCCAAAAATTATAAAACTCCGTCCAAGACTATCATCGGCTGGAGAGATTTCTTTTGGCAAATAATTAACTCAAGCTTTAGAAGTGTATTGTTTAATCTATTTTACAAAAGAATACAAGACAAAGCCAAACCAAACAAAACCTTACAACCATTTTTTGGATATATCAAATTAGGACTGTGAAGTAAGAGTAATTGCTGGGCAGTTGGGTATACAGTTCATTATTTTCTTAAATATGCAATTATAATTGAATAAGGATGAAATAAGATTGTAATAACACTGGTAATTTTTGGAGTTTAAAGATAAAGGCTATCATTTCCCTTGTGTGTGAACAGACATGAGTTTTTGGCAAACACCTTGAATTTTTGCCCAGGCCCTATTACAGTCATCCTTATCTACATTTCATGCAGAGAAGTAGAAAAGAAAGAAAAATCCCAGTCTGCTGAGACAGGAATACATGCATTGTGTATCTGATATAGTTCATTCATTCCATTGAAAAAAATTCTGGCAGCGTACCAATTTGTAGTGAAAAAAGATTTCTTTTCAGTGGTGAAATTAATTTATATTAAAATTGCGACTCTTTCCACTAGCAGACTGTCTTTTGTTAAAATGAATCGCAAAATTAAAGAAAATTAAAATAAAAGGAAGAAAAACTGTGACCTGAGAAAATGGAAGAAATTGATCTTAACAAAATAACATATATCCTATAGCGACCTGTTTTCATAGGTGACTATTATCTATTTGTGAGATTTGACAAGCTTGGGAAAGCTTTAGACTTTAGACCTTTAGACTGATTTGACAAGCTTGGGAAAGCAAAACTAAAATATTTACAACCTTTCAAAAAAAACTGATTTGTAGGTGAAAAGATAGTAAGAATTTGAGTATTAAGAATGTGAAGTATATGTGCTGTCATGCAGATGCACATGCAACCGTATAGTAGGTGTAATGCATATATATTATTTCTAAATTTAGTTTGTTTGTTTATTTATTTATTTATTTATTTATTGTAAGTGTTTATTTATTTTGAGCGAGAGAGACAGAGAGACAGAGTGTGATTGGGGGAGGGGCAGATAGAGAGGGAGACACAGAATCTTTAGCTGGTTCCAGGCTCTGAGCTGTCTGCCCAGAGCCTGATTAGGGACTTGAACTCATGAACCATGAGATCATGACCTGAGTCGGTCATACACTTAACTGACTGAGCCACCCAGGCACCCCTAGTGTATATTTTAACTGACTATTGATCACCTCCTTGTAACACTATTAACTTCTGGAGAAAGTAAGGTAATTTTATTGTTGATGAAGATTATGAAAAAGAGAATGAAATTATTTCAAATGATCAGAAACAGGATAAAATGTCTTGCTAATGATAAGAGTTCTTAAGGAGAATGCTTGTTTGTCTAACACTATTAAAAAAGACTTTTCTTATATTATCATTTATCTATGGAGAATTCTTAGTATGGCAGAGTGCTATGCATATCTCAAAAAAATAGGAAGAAGAACTAGAATATGGTGAATCCCTATCATAACAGGATAATGAGCAGACTAGAAAGTGTTTCAGAGGGTAACCAAATACACACACACACACGCACACACACACTTCCATAAGTATGAGCTACTTAGATTTCTCTTTTGAAGGTCAATGTCTTAATGTCTTAATGAGTTTTGTGTTTAAATTCTAATTGACAATAGATTTTAAAAACTATAATTATTAAAAGTCCAAAAAATATATCTTTTACTTTTTCCAAAAACATGAGCAATAGCTGGCTTAATTTATTCATTTGTGGACAAATATTATTGAATTAAGTAAGTATTTTATTAGGAGATCTACACAGAAAGTTCTAGCAAGTATACTCTACCGAGTATACTTCTGTATACTCAAGCTAAATAAGACATATTTAGAAAGTTACATTTAATAGAATTATAACCTCTTATTTAAAGGCCATGAAATTTTTATCACCTTTCTTGGTAATTTCAGTAGGTAAAAAATAAAAGTTTTCTTAATACATATTTTACAGTGATAGAAATGTCTAAGGGAGGATTGTGTGATAAAAGAGGTTTGTCAGAATATTTCTACTTGAGTCAATTCCTTTCCCATATTCTACTGTCACTAAAATATGAATTATCCAGTATCAAATCATTCATTCTTTTCTATCTACATTTATTTTATTGCTCACCAAGTACCAGCTAGTATGCTGAGTCCAGGAGAAAAAGTTGACTAATTTCTTATCTATGCCTTCAAAACACTAACAGTTTAGAATAAGATTTTAGGGATGCCTGGAAGGTTCATTTGGTTAAGTGTCTAACTCTCGATCTCAGCTCAGGTCATGATCTCAGGGTCGTGTGTTCAAACTGCCCCCCTGGACTCTATGCTGGACATGAACCCTGCTTAAAAAAATAATAAAAATAATGCCTTTTTGTGAGTTCCATACCTTCTCTTCCCTGCCTTCTCTGCCACTCTCTTGATTGTCAGCCCTCCCAGAAGACCACAGAAGGGAAGCTGAGACTTGATATGCCAGGGTATGAAACACCCAGGTTATATCAGATTCACTTTTTAAATGGAGAATAGTATCTTCTGTTTATGTATTCATCTCTACCGAATGTTAAAAAAGAGAGAATGGGTAAAGAAAGGAGAAAGAACTTAATCAAAAGAAGTAAAACAACTGGTTTCAGTTTAAAGCAAATGGAAAAACAAAAACAAAGTAACACCAAGAACAATAAATGCTTGGAAAGAAGGGAAGAGATTGCCCTTAACAAAGAAATATGTGTATATATCCTGCAACAGATGTTTTTAGAAGATAAGCATTGTCTAGGGGTTAGATTATTTAGATTAATTTAAAGAGCTTGGGTAATGGAAAATGAGAATATTAAAAAAATTTCAGAAATATCACAGTAGTTGCATGCTTACATATAACACGGGGACGGAATTACCACACTTCGTAATGGTAGATGTTAAAAACAGAACGAGGACTAAAATAGTTTTTAAATTTAAAGATGTTAAGTATACATTTTTTTTTCCGTTGAATTCTTGTTTATGATTCAATTTTTATCATTCGTTATTCTCAGTTTACCCCCTAGATTGGCAACTAGATAATTATGTTATATATTCCATTAAGACTCTGAACCTGCTTATTATGAAATGATTATGAATAACTAAGGATATTATGTCCAAAAGTACTGACTCTGATATGTATTCTCAAAATCACTTTCCTCGGAAAATGATAACATATGTCTTTAATATTTTTATATCACATTTTTAAAAGTTCTACACACTACAATTTAGCCAGTGAAATTTATTAGCAAAAGGTAGTGCTAATAATTCCACTTCACATATATTTCTGAGGAGAGAAAGAGTTTCATTTGTGAATAAAGAGGTAGATTAAAAAATAGTGAAAACGAAGAACCGCTAACAATTCTCGGTCAGTGAGAACCATTGAATTACTTCTGGGAATGCTTTTAAAAATATGCCGCGTTATAGATAAACCAAGCAATTGTTTTCCATTGATGTATTTCCTCCTAGCTTCTCTGCGGGGCCTATTTTCTCTTCCAAGGCACTCAGCTAAATCGTATCTTCCACTTTCTTTAGCATTTAAGTGTGGCTTTGTGCCTAGTTCTCATTGAGAAAATGGGAGCAACTGAGATATGGATCCCTTCCAAGCCAATGTTCTTAAGAAGTATGTTTGTTATGCTGTGATCTTTACCCTCTTTTCCGGCGAGATGACGATGAGGCCTTGGTGGCAGCAGATGAAAGATGAAGTTGGCAGCCTCGTGGATATTTGAGTGGGGGAGAGCTACTGCCAAACCAGGAATAACTCCCCGTGTGCACTGTAAGCAGGACCTACACCGTCGTTGTGCTCTAGTCAATAAATGCAGGCTCTCACGGTGACAAGTGCTAGAATAATTCTAACAGGGTGAGGCTACAAGCTTATATTTAACTATTAGTCTTTTCAAAAAATTAGCTTGTAATCAAGAAATCAGTAAAACCAAACCAATGCATTATAAATTTAATATGATTCATATGTCCAAATGGTTCTCTACTACATGATGTGACAAGCACTTTGTGACATATACTAAATATATGAAAAGTCCTCTTTTTGTAGACCAAATTGGTTGAATTAAAAGGCAATTGCATGTGGTTCGAACTTATATGGATTTAATATCACATATAGTACATTTTGATATCAATATGAAAATCAACTATCTGATTTTAATGTCAATTTTCTGGATTCGAGAATATAAAGAAACATTAGTTGGCTTTTCACTTATTTTAATTCCTAAGTCCTAAAATAGGATTGCTATCCCTTAAAACAATTTTCTATGAGTTCCGATTTATAAAATGTCACTATTTAAGTGTACAAAACTGTGTTCGTGAAATCTTGGTTTTTCTCTTTGAGTAATATTTCCCAACCTCCTAAACAGAGCCACACGAGTCAATGGAATCTTTCATCAATCATACCTCATCTCTGTATTCCGCAGGATTGATAGATATGTTCTCATTGCAGAAACCCTTCCTTCTTCTTGGTGCATTCTCCTTAACTTTGGACTGGCATCAAAACAGTTATAAAGGAAATACAGTCCTTTTCATATACATTAAATTTGCTCTGTGTTTCACTCAATCACTATTTCAGGTCTACATCCTCCAACTTGACTCTGTAGTTTTCTCTTCTTTGGACACACTGCTTCTGCTAACCTATCCTTTCTTCTTTGTACACGAATACTTGTAATATTTTTAAAATATACTTATCGATTATCACTCCATATAGATGATTCTGTAGCTTGAGAGAAGGAAACACACCTACAGTATTGCTAGGGAAGGCTGTAGAATACATTGGTTAAAAGAACAATTGAAAGGCAGAATTCCTAAGCTTGGAATCTAGTTCTCTATTTTGACATTTAAACCTTAGGCGGGTCATTTAATCTTATCAATAAAATAAAAATAATACTAGAATTTAAATAAGCTAATTCTGGTGAAGCACTTAGGACAGTGTTTTCCAAATAGCAAATGTCTAATAAATGTGAGCTATTTTATTGTTATTATACTGGTAGTTACGCTTTGGGCTGTTAAATGCTATGTGATTGATTTGTAGAATTCTTGGTCTCTTTTCTTAATTCCCATTAAGTAAAGCAATATTTGCTTCAATTCGTCCAAATATAACCTTTAGCTTAAATAAAGAAAAGCTTTTAGTTAAGGGTCTTTTTTTAGGATCTGAGTAGGTTGAGTCAACAGTCTAGCAGCCCTGTAGTCCCAGAAGAGAAGACGGCTAAACACCAGTAAAGGAGCTTTGGGTTTGACAGTTCTGTGACCTGAAGTGACTCTTCTCCCTTATTCCATTATGGCTTGCCGAAGCAAGCTAGTCAGCTGTCACTCATTAACCTGATTGTAAACATCCTGAATCACATCTCTCTCCTCTTTACCTCCCCGCCCCCACTTATCTTTCCAACTTTAATTCACTTTTGTTCACATTAGCATGCCTATAAAGGAACCTTTATATACGTTTTTTTTTAATTTATTTACTATTCTGTTTACTCTTCTCTTACCTTTGCAACTTTGTACAGAGGTGAAAAGATATTTGTAGGCTAATTATTGACTTTAAAAGTCCCCCACCTCTTTTTTTTTTTAATAGTCATTTATGTCTCACCTTAGAAGGTTTTTTATATATAAATAAATACTTTGGACGCTAAAAATATATAATGTAATATATATTTAAAATGTATATGTTATATATATAGTTATAATATATAAAATTTGATGTTAACAAATTTCTTTTTAAACCATGTTTAACTTTTATTACACATCTTTCTTTTTCTTGTTAACATTGTTTATAGATAGTAGTGATTGAATGTAATGCTGATTTCTTCAGAAGTTCTTGCGGATGCTTTATAATAATATTTGCTTCACTTGAAGCAAACATAATCTTTATAAAGGCCAACTATTGATATTAAACCTCCTTGAAGAAAGGAGGAGGTATAGCTAATGCTTCCATTAACTGGCTAAAACCTGATAGGTTAGAGTTGCACAAACCAGGATGTGAATCTCAGAATTCCCCTTTATAAATCTGTGGCAAATTTACTTTTAAAATTGGGGAAGGGAAGGGTGGCTCAGTCGATGTAGCGTCCCACTCTTGGTTTCCCAGGTCACGATCTCACGGTTCATGAATTCAAGCCCTGCATCTGGCTCTATGCTGACAGTGCAGAGCCTGCTTGGGATTCTCTCTCTCCCTCTCAAAATAAATAAACTTCAAAATAAAGTAAAATAAAATAAAACTGGGTCCAATACTATCGGCATCTTTGGCTTGATACATGGAGTAAATGAGATATATTAGTTGAACATCATAGGTAACTTTATTATTATATTCCTAGAAGAGTGCTACCATCCACAACCAGCTTTAGGAACACAGCCGACTTGATTTAACATTTTGGTTTGTTTTTGATGAACTGTTTCAATTGTCATGTTGGCACTAGGGCTGTTTTCCTTTCTCTATGGGGACAGAACCCTTTCCTTTTATAGGAGGGCACCCCACTGTGGCTAGGTCATTATTTAACCATGACAAAAGTTTGAAAATTATTAGCATGTGGGACTTGGGCCACCACATCTTGCTTTAGCCATTACAAGTGGTTTGTTGATGCTAATGCATGGCCCCCTACAGTGATTTTTACCCCCTTATTCTTTGACTTTCTCTTTTGTAACATTTCACATGCGGAGTTGCAGTGATTAATATTTTATGCAGTTGTTCTTATGTGCAGCATGATAGTGCAGGTTCCATTCAACTCTCTAGTAGCTTCGCTGCCACCGAAAGGTAACTAATAGCTCGAGCTGGGCCTCTCGCGGCTCTGGGAGGTCTCCTGTGAAAAAGAAACAGACAATATCTTGTCACATCATAAATTTATAAGGAGTTAATTAAAGGCTTTCCTTTGCATCTTAAACACATTCGAAGTCCCATATCACAAGGAATGAGTCCTGTTTAATTACCAATGGCTTGTAAAAATTCGCTGCTCAAAGTGTATTTTAATGTCAGGCCGATTATTAGTACAAATGGAACACTGTGCCTGGAAAATGTCCAAAGAATATAAACTTGCACCAAGCTATGTGCGTATATTTTCCTCTTAATTATTTGTGTAGAGAGACATATAATTTATTTTTAAAACTTTGGAAACTGTTATCATGAGTATTTATGATTTTATTGTATCCCATCAAACTATAAAACTGAATATTCATTTATTGTACTATTTGCATTTTCCCGACTGGTATGCTCTCTTAACTGTCGTTTCTCGCTGTTTTAGATTATTTTTTAAAATAAATGCATGTTCTACAATTGTGCTGCTGGAGGATTGTTGGTCAACTTTTAGAGTTTTCCAAGAAATGTTACAGGAGCATATGTTTCGATTCTGATACGGGATATTGCTAATTATTGCACATTTTATAGGGAACAGATCATGATACAAATCAGATTCTAGCAAGGTTCAAGAAAAAAAATGTGTTTAAAAAATCGGTTTAGATTAATCTAGAAGAAATGTACCCTGAAGGACTCTTTGATTGTTCCTGTTAGATAACCTATTCAAGCTAATGCATAATGGATAATTCATTTAAGGACTCTTATCAGAAGCCCTGAAGCTGTTTATAGTGATCTCAAAAGATTACAGCTCTTTCCCCTGGATAGTAAATAATCAAAATTATAAGTAACTATGAGGTTTGGTGAAGTCATTAAGTGATTTAAGCAAAAGTTTCTTTTAGTGCCTAATCATTCATTATTCAAATGTCTTTGTTTATTTGAGCAGACCACTATTGGCAGGTTATAATTTACACAATAACACAAGAGTAAAATACATCCCTACATCCATTTTAATTTTATTAATTAAAACACAAAGTTTTGCTGAGGGCAAAATACAAAATCTAGAAAAATTCCATTCTGTTATAAAAGGATTCTTAAAAGACAGATTCAATTGTTAGGGGTAATAAAACAGTTTTTGTTTGTCTTTACTTTTACTTTTTAACCCCTTAATCATAATGCAAAATATTTTCCACTTCCTATTCATTTCACACTAAGGATAGGAAAGTAAACTCTATAATTCAGGCCCCCTTAAGCTTTAACTGAGCAAAATACTTGCCTATATGTGGAGATGGCAAAACTAGAACAACTCCCATTTTATAGTCCATTCAGTTACGTCTCAGTCCGTTATGTCAGTTACATGTCCGACTCTTGGTCTGAGCTCAGGTCATGATCTCAGGTCCTGAGACTGAGCCCTGTATCAGACCCTGCATCGGGCTCTGTGCTGACAGTGCAGAGCCAGTTTAGGATTCTCTCTCTACCCCTCACCTGCTCATACTCTCTCTATATATGAAAATAAATAAACATTTAAAAAAAAGATAAAGTATATTCAATTATATTTATGAATTTCTGTTCTATATCAATCCTCTTCATGGTTCAGGTATAAGCATGTGACTTCAGCCCTCATGAATCCATGCCAAATTGTTCTTTAGAAGAGCAATCCAAGAAGCAGATGATGTGTGGAAAATTTCTTCTGGGAGTACAAGGAGCGACAACTTTCAGAAAACACAGTGCGAGCAGTCCAGGTGTCCAGGGTGACATATGGCATCCATGCTAAGGAACATGATTAGTGGTGACTTAGCTGTAGTGATACCTGCTGGTTTGAACATTGATCTTGTCTGTCTTCGTTCTATGCTTATCTCCGTATCCCCCAGAGATTTAGTGAGGTACCAAATATTTTTAATAAAATCATTTTTTCTTCAATTGGCAAGGTTAAGCTCTGTTGGTAAAGTTTGTTTGTATGGAAATTAACATTATATCTAAAAGTATAGGCATGTTATGGTGTAATATGATAGAGGTTATGTAGAATGTCTCCTTCCATGAAAATGTCATTAGTAGATAACTATAATTCTTTTACTATATCTGCATTCTTCTCAGTTTCGGAATTACTCCTTAGAAAGCATCTCTAGTAAGGTTTTCACAAGTTGTACTGCTGTACTTTAGTATGAATTTGTTATGACTAGTCAGGGTTTAGTTTGATAGGACCAGTCTAGCGGGAACCTGAAAGCAGAGATAATGTGGTAGACAGTGGAATTTTTGCATAAGAACTAATGAAGACCCATTTTCCTTCTGTACTAGTTTGCTGAAGATTACTTCTTAAAAGAAAAAGGAGAAAACACTTCAAATCTTCATTTAAATTTTAGCTAGTTAACCTGTAGTGTAATATTAGTTGCAGGAGTAGAATTCAGTGATTCCTCACTTATATATAATACCTAGCACTCATCACAACAAGTGGTCTCCTTAATACCCACCCCCCATTTAGCCCATCCCCTTGCTCACTGCCCCTCGAGCAACCCTCAATTTGTTTTCTATATTTAGGAGTCTCTTATGGTTTGCCTCCCTCTCTCTCTTTTTTTCTCTTTCCCTTTATGTTCACCTGCTTTATTTCATAAATTCCACATATGAGTGAAATCATATGGTATTTGTCTTTATCTGACTAATTTTGCTTAGAATAATTCAGTTTAGTTCCATCCACATCATTGCAAATGGCAAGATTTCAAGGATTTCTTTGCAGGTTGAGTAGTATTCCACCGAATATATATATCACCTTTTCTTTATTCATTCATCAGTCAATGGACATTTGGGTTTGTTCCATAATTTGGCTGTTATTGATAATGCTGCTAAACACTGGGGTGCATGCGCCCCTTCGAATCAGTACTTTGTATCCTTCAGGTAAATACCTACTAGTGTAATTTCTGGGTCCTAGGGTGGCTCTATTTTTAATTTTTTGAGGAAACTCCATACTGTTTTCCAGCGCGGCTGCACCAGTGTGCATTCCCACTAGCAGTGTAAGAAGGCTCCTCTTTCTCCACATCCTTGCAAACATCTGCTGATTGCTGTGTTTTTCAGTTTAGCCGTTCTGACAGGTGTGAGGTGGTTCTCACTGTGGTTTTGGTTCATATTTCCCTGATGATAAATGATGCTAAGCATCTTTTCATGTGCCTGTTTGACATTTGTATGTCTTCTTTGGAAAAATGTCTATTCTTAGCTTCTTCCCATTCCTCAACTGGATTATTTGTTTTTTGGGTGTTGAGTTTGATAAGATCTTTATAGATTTCTAACCTTTATCTGATATGCCATTTGCAAATATCTTCTCCCATTCTGTTGGTTGCATTTTAGTTTTGCTGATTGTTTCCTTTTTGTGCAGAAGCTTTTTAACTTGATGAAGTCCCAATGGTTTATTTTTGCTTTTGTTTTCCTTGTCTCCAAAGACGTATCTAGTAAGAAGGCTAGATGTCCAGGAGACTTACTGTTTGTGTTCCTCTCTAGGATTTTGATGGTTTCCTGTCTCACATTTAGAAGTTCATCCATTTTGAATTTATTCTTGTATATGCGTATGGTGGAAGAAAGTGGTCCAGTTTCATTCTTTTGCCATGTTGCTGTCCAGTTTTCCAAACACCACTTCTTGAGGAGACTATCTTTTCCCGTTGAATATTCTTTCCTCTTTTGTTGAAAATTAGTTGACTATATAGTTGTGGGTCCATTTTTGGGTTCTTTATTCTGTTACATTGATCTTTGTGCCTGCTTTTGTGCTAGTACCATACTGTCTTGATCACTATAGCTTTATAATATAGTTTGATGTCTGGAATCGTGATGCCTCCAGCTTTGCTTTTCTTTTTTAAGATGACTTTGGCTATTCTTTTGTGGTTCCATAAAAATTTTAGGATTATTTGTTCTAGCACTGTGAAAATGTTGGTGGTATTTTGAAAGGGATTATATTAAATCCGTAGATTGCTTTCGGTAGTATAGACAATAATAATATTTGTTCTTTCAGTCTATGAGCATGGACTGCTTTTCTACTTTGTTGTATCATCTTCAATTTCTTTCACAAGTTTTCTATAGTTTTCAGGGTATACATCTTTTACCTCTTTGGATAAGTTTATTCCCAGATATCCGATGGGTGTTGGTGAGCTTGTAAATGGGATTAACTCCTTGATTTCTCTTTCTGTTGCTTCATTTTTGATGTATAGAGATGCAACAGATTTCTGTACATTGATTTTGTATCCCGCAACTTTACTGAATTCACGTATCAGTTCCAACAATTTTTTGGTAGAGTCTTTCCCTTTTTTAATGTAGAATATCAAGTCATCTGCAAATAGTGAAAATTTGACTTCTTTCTTGTTGATTTGGATATATTTCTTTATGTTGTCTGATTGTTGAGGCTGGGACTACCAGTACCATGTTAAATAAATATGTTAACTACAAAGGTGAGTGTGGACATCCCTCTCTTGTTCCTGATCATAGAGGAAAAGTGCTCAGTGTTTCCCAATTGAGGATATTAGCTGTGGACCTTTATGTGTATGACATGGAGGTATGTTCTTTCTATCTCTACTTTGCTGAGTTTTGTTTTTTTTTTTTTTTTTAAATCAGGAATGTATGCTGTACTCTGTCAAATGCTGTTACTGCATCTATTGAGAAGATGCTATGGTTGTTGTCCTTTATTTTATTAATGTGGTGTATCATTTTGATTGTTTTGTGAATATTGAACCGCCCTTGCAGCCCAGGAATAAATCCCATGTGATTGTGGTGAATAATTCTTTTAACGTACTGTTGGATTAATCACATCCATTTACCACATGCATTTCTCTTCTAGGATGCACTTATATATTTTGCTAATTGTGTTTTTCCTTATATAGTCATTAGATCTCACTCTTACTAAAAACTGAATTTGTACAAGATGAAATAATGTATGCTAACATATCTTAATCATTTACACTTTTAACAATCTCATGAGGTATGGATATTACAATTTGAAAGGAGGAGAACTCAGAGCATTTAGTAACTTGTCAAGGTGTGAGAGAGTCAAATCCAGGCCTGCTTCCCTCAAAATTCAGTTTTTCCCTTTATATCCTGTGCTGCAATGGTATGCATCATGATTTTATCATTCAGCTTGTTTTCTAAAGGAGTCTTCCAAATCTACTATTGACAAATTCCTAAAACTTCCTGGATTTTGTGTCCCAAAAACATTGCTTAGAAGATCCAATTCATCAAAGTACTGGCTTTGGTATATAACCAACACATATGAAACTGTGGGAAAAGTAATCACATCAAGTAAAGCATGGACTAAAGCATGGACTATCTCTGTACATCTACCACTATTGCTTGTCTTAACAGAGCACTTAGTTTAGTTATAAAATATTTCCGAAATAAATGTTAAGAAACTTAACAGAAGACCATGGGGGAACAAAAGGGGGGGGCAAAGCTGCAAACAGAGAGGGAGAGAGGCAAACTATAAGAGACTCTTAAATACAGTGAACAAACAGGGTTGATGAGGGGTGGGGAAGAGGGGAAAGTAAGTGATGGGCATTGAGGAGGGCACTTGTTGGGATGAGCATTGAGTGTTGTATGGAAACCAATTTGACAATAAATTATATTTAAAAAAGTAAAGATTAAATATGACCACTGCCTTGGAAAAAAAAATAATGAAAGAAATTGAACACTTCAGTATGTAACAACAAAGAGCGAAAAACACCTTAAAGTCAATCTGTGAGAACAGACATGCTTCCTACTTTCATCCTGAAATGATAGAAAAGGCAAGAACTCTGGAGTTCAGGGCCGTTCTGACAAAGTGGATTCTTCACTACTGAGGAATCTTTAGACAAATAAACTTCATAAATTTCAATGGAGACAATAAGGGGTATGTTGAGTGACTGGAATTTGGAATTGTGAACCTTTCATAAAGGGTCTCTAAGCGCAAGGATGACCAGACTATCTGCTGAGGACAGTTCTGTTTCATTAATATTGCTACTATGTGATTATAAATATTTCTATCTTTTATTCTCAAAAACACCTTGTCTGTACAATAATGTATATACTCTGATGGCCGAATTGTGTTTCCCCCAAATTCATATGTTGAAACTTGAACCTCTAGTACCTTAGAATGTGACTTTGGAGTTAGAGTCTTTAAAGAGGTGAGTAGTGGTGCCTGGGTGGCTCAGTTGGTTAAGTGGCCGACTTCAGCTCAGATTATGATCTCATGGTCTGTGAGTTTGAGCCCTGCATCGGGCTCTGTGCTTATCTCCCCCTCTCTCTGCCTTCCCTTGCTCACGCTCTGTCTCTATGTCTCTCAAAAATAAAATAAAAACGTTAAAAAAAATAAAGAGGCGAGTAAATTAAGACGACACTATTAGAATGGGTCCTAATCCAGTCTCGTTGATGTCTCTATGAGAGGAAATTTTGACATTCAGAAATACAGGAATGTGTGTGCGCAGAGCAAAGGCATGTGAGAATACAGCAACAAACGGAGAGAGAGCTCAGAAGAAATCAACCTGCCAACACCTTGATCTTAGACTTCTAGCTTCTAGCTCCAGAACTTGGAGAATATAAATTTTTATTGTTTATGCCACCCAATCTGTGATATTTTGTTACGGTAGCCCTAGCAAGCCAATGCATGCATGCACTCTACTTGTCTCTCTCTCTTTCTCTTTTTATCTCTTATTAATTAATTAATCTAATTGAAAAATCAATGTGACAGAGATAATATTTAGAAAACACCGTGGCCAGTTTGAAGTAGCCCCTGTATATTTTCAGCATTTTTACAAGAACAACTATAACATCAGGTTTGTCAGAACAAATGATCATGGTACTTGTAGGATTTAAGAAGTTTCTTCTCTATAGGTAGTAGAATCCCAGAACCATGCTGATATATCAAATCTGCACTGTGACCCTAAGGTCAGTAAGGGGGTCTGGATCCTAAATTTTTCAAATTTTACTTTTAAAAGCGTAATAACATTGTTTAATAAAATGGTTCGAGGAAGAATTTCTGTGAATTAGCCAAAGTCAGAGTTAGGTGGATGACCTCACATACTCTATTTACATTGACTTTTGACCTGAACATATTTAAAATAAATTCAAAAGCAAGTGTATTTAATAGGATAATCCTGCTTCTCAATACTTACAGAAATGCTCCTAGGACCTTCCTAAAGAAACAGATGCAGTCTAAGGGGAGATCATGTGAGCATTTTTCCCAAACCTTGACAGCTGCTTACAGAGGGAATTAATTTAAATTCCTTTGGGACTCTTTAAGCCGCATTTCAATGCTGCTTTAAGGAATTAACTCTCTAATGACTGACATATTATATTTGTCAGAAATTTGGTAAAATTCATTATTTTGACCTTGCTCAAGGTTTTTCTGTAATTTAGACAACAAATAGAAAATAAAAAGAGGACCTATTCTTAATAAGACAGGCATAAATATTCTAGTGTGACATTCAGGGTAGGAAGCATTGTCTTTCTCCCAGTAAAATGTCAGATAGCCCCTTCTTGCTATGGGAGCAGAGAGTTTTAACTATATTTGAATCATGGGCCTCTGACAGGACCTGATAAAATTTATGAAACTTTGTCTCAGAAAAATGTACTTATGTACACACATACAAACATCTCCATGAAAGAGTGCCAATAGTCCAGAAGACCTGCCTTAGAAATTTAATCTGTCAAATTTTGAAAGCTTTCCGTTAAAAGTATCTCATATTTATTTATAATATATGTAACCTTGTGAGGGATAACTCCATATGCAATTAGAGTTTCATAACAGAGCAGGAAATAGATTAGAATCAAAAAAGTAAAACAAAAGTGACGCACGAAACTATCCTGAGCAGTGTCTAGGAAAAACAAAGTAGCAAAGTCTGATTTATGTATTTTTCACAGGGAAGTCTGGGATTTGGGTTCTAATGGCTTACTTGTACCTCAGAGATATATATTCTATTTCATAAAAAGTGATAGATATGGAAATATAGAATGATATATTCTATACTTGTCTATATGCTGTTAGAGAGAGAGAGGTACAGGGATATACCAAGATTGAAATATATAATAATTTTCTAGAAGCAACATGCTAATGCTTTAAAAGTTTTATTCTTTAAAACTAATACTTGCATACAATTGTTATGGACCGATGTTTGTGTCCCTGCAAAATTCATATGGTAAAGCCCCAACTCCCAGTGATTGTTTTTGGAGTGGAGAATTTGGAAGGTAATTAGATCATGAGGGTGAAACCCTCATGAATGGGATTAGTGCCTTTATAAGAAGAGACAAGAGAGATGATCTCTATCTCAGCTGTGTGAGGGTATATCAAGAAAGGGCCATCTGCGATCCAGGGAGGAGGCTTTCATCATACAGTTGTTCTGTTAGTACCTTGATCTTGGACTTCCTGGTTTCCAGAATTATGAGAATAATGTTTGTTACTTAAGCCATAGAATCTATGGTATTTTTGGTATAGACTCTTAAACTGACTAAGATAGCAATATTAGCTACTTATCGCTTACGTATTTTTAATCTATTTTTTAAATATCCCGCGGATAGCAGGATCACTGCAGAAAATGTTCAGTTTAAAGTTAACCACCTGAGACATTAAGGAAAGAGGTCTATTGCATATTGTTCATTAGAACAATTTGTTCTTTAGAAATACAGGCAGTACAGGCATACTCACGTATATGAAGTATGGTGATTTTAATCTGCCAGTGATCTTTTGTTTACAAGTTCTAGAAAACTCAAGAAGAAAAGGAAAAATACTTATATAGGTTATATATTTGAGCAGTCAAGGAATTATATAACCTCAAGCTTGTTGTGATTCAGAGACTCACATAGTTTCAAATGGATTCTTTTCCTCTGATATTTTAACTCTAAATTTCTTAAGTTTGGTTGCATTGATAGAATATAAATGATGGCATGAAGGCTATTATCTTAATCTGCTCAGGCTGCCATAACAAAATACCATGAACTAGAGGGCTTAAGCAATGGACATTTATTTTCTCAAAGTTCTAGAGACTGGAAGTCTAAGATCTAGATGCCAACATCATTAGTTTCTGGTGAGAACCCTCTTCCTGGCTTGCAGACTGTTGCCTTCCTTCTATTTTCTCACAGAGTGGGAAGAAAGAGAGCTCTTCTGTCTCTTGCTCTACTTATAAGGGGACCAGTCCTATAAGATGGGAACCAGGACTACCCCTATGACTTCAATTAACCTTTATCACTCACTTGCAAACCCTATCTCCAAATATAGTCACACTGGGGGTCAGGGCTTCAACATACACATTTTGAGGGGACACAGAGAGTCTATAACAGTCAGCCCCTAGTCTCCTCAAATTCATGACCTTCTCACATGCAAATACATTAATTCCAGCCTGATAGCTCCAAAGTCTTCACAAATCTCAGCATCAAGTCCAAAGTGTAAAGTTCAAAGTCTTATCTAAATATCTTTTAAATCAGACTTGAGTGAGACGGCAGGTAGAATTCATCCTTGAGGAAAAATTCTTCTCTGGTTGTGAATTTGAAACCAGACAAAGTTACGTGCTTCTAAACTACAATGGCAGACAGGAAGGGGATAGACATTCTCATTCTAGAGGAAGAAGTAGAAAAAAAAGAAGGGATGACAGGTCCCAAACATAACAAGACAAGTTCCATTAGATCTTAAAATTCAAGGATAATCTTCTTTGGTTCAGTGTTCTGTCCTCCAGGCCCACTGCAATGGCAGTGTCACCCCACGGTTCGGTAGAGCAGCTACCCCTTCAGTTCAGTGGAGGCAGCCCCCTCAGCTCTCTCTGAGGGCCCTCCCCTCTAAAACCAAGGGGCCTTGGACTTTGGTAGGAGTGGCAGCCCTCATGATCCCTAATTTGCACTGGGGTCATTCTTCCCCTTTCTTAAAGGATGATACATGCTGGTAGCCTTCCTTCCTTCCATCTTTTCTTTCTTTTCTTTTCTTTTTTTTTTTTTTCTTGCCTTAGTTCCATTTGGCATTGCTTCTTCTGGTATAATCCCATTTCTATTCTTGCCACATGCTGCATGGGGGCTGATTAAATTTGTCCCTTATACTCATATGAATGTCCTTATCAAATGGCCATTTGGCGACATCCTTAATGTTCTTTTCAGAATAAACTCTCATTTTTGCAATAGGCATGAATTGAGAATTTTCCAGATCACCAAGTCGTGGTTCCATTTTGCCTAACAATTACTTCTTCAATTCATGTTTCTCCTTTCACAGTTTACTATAAGCAGTCAGAAGGACCCCGACTGCATCTTCAATATTTTGCTTAGAAATATCCAGTTTCATGTCTCTCAGGTTTTATTTTGCATAAAACATTACTATACATTTCAGCCAAATTCTTTGCCACTATCATAACAAGGATCGTCTTTCTTCTGTTTCCAACGGCCTGCTCTTCATTTTCATCAGAGACCTCAGCAGAGTATACGTTAAAGGCCACATTTGTAGCAATAGTCTCTTCATAGTGATCTTGACTTTTTAAAACCATGTACCTACAAACTTGTCCAGCCTTGCTCATTATCCAAGTCCAAATCCACTTCCATATTTTTAGGTATTTAGTGCAGAAATAGCCCATTTCTCAGTGCCCAAATTCCTTAGGGATCTCCAGAAAAATAGAACCAATAGGCAAGAGAGAGAAAGAGAGAGAGGTGAAAACAAAACTAGAGACAGAATAAGTTAAAATGATGAAGGCGAATTTTATTCAGGACTATTGCCATAGGGGAAAAAAGACCCCCACTGTAGAAGTGTGCTCCATCTCAGCCTGCTTCCTCCCATGCTCAGTCATCTCCTCCCTCTCACCCCCAAAAGCTTCCCCAATTACTGACAAAAGTTGGTGTTAATTTCCTTTCTTTTGATGTGTGGAACGTAACTATGGGGCTTCAGTTCTCCACTGGTTTCCAGAATTTACCATTTGGTCTGAGTTCCAGTTACCTAATAGGGTATCTTGCTTAAGAGCACATCCTTGGCTGCCTTTTGAATATTGTCCCCTGCAGTTCATGGCCACCCGAAGACTCAGAATGTGACCTTACTTGGAAATTGGATCTTTGCTAGTATAATTAATTAAGAATTTTGAGATAAGGTTGTCTGGATTTGGGCAGACCCTAAATCCAATGAGAATGTTCTTACCAAAGGCAGAAAAAGGCAGAGACACAGAAGAGAGAAAGCTTTTTGAAGAGGAGGTAGAGATAGAGTGCATGCTGCCACAAACCAAGGAGTACTAGCAGCCATCAAAACCTGGAAAAGCCAAGGAAAGATGAACCCCTAGGGCTTTTGGAGGGAGTGTGGCCCTGTTGATGCCTCGATTTTGTACTTCTGGCCTCCAGAACTGTGAAATAATAAATTTCTGTTGTTTTAAGTCACAGGTTAGTGACAATTTGTTACAGTAGCCAAAAGAAATGGTGCATTTCCCATCTCTGCCTCACTTCCTACTCCCTCATGGAAGTTTCCTGGAATCATGTTCAAAATAAACTACTTGCACTGAAGTTATTGTGTCAGGGCTTGGTAACCCAAATTAAGATAGTGACCGAAGTACAGTGATAGGTACTGATTGAATCTCAGTCCGACCTCCTCGAGTTGACTGGGGATGAGATGGAGTGGTAGGCACACCTTTTGCACATCTGCACGCACCTTCTGGCATCGATGTGTTGGATGGATGATTTGCAGTCATCATCCACAGGGGCGTAGTTGAGAGTTTGTAAACAGCTCTTCCTACACTTTCCCTCCTATTTCTGAACGCCAGAAGAATGACAGAGATGGCAGTTACCCCTATTTTTGGCTGGAATGCAAGCTGCCTGAGCCAGGCTTGCTGCTCTCTGAGTTTGTTTTAGAATAATAATTATTGGTGACTTGACTTAGATCCAGCAGAGAGATCCATGGAGTGCCATCCACGGATGGGCACAGTCTGTGCTGTGAAATGCGCTCTCCTAAAGGAGAGGTAATTTCACTTTTTAATGTTTCTCCATATTATAAGTAGTTATAAAATATGTTGAAGTTTTCAAATACTCGAGATACAAATTTTAACAGCAATTCATTTTCATCTTTCTGAGTTGTTTATATGCATCAAAGCAAATGCTCATCCAAGTATATCATTAGTGTTTTGTTAATATGTTTTAGTAACATAGATTAACAAAAATGTCTACTGAAAATTTAAAATGCACCAGAAATAGAACATCTAATTCAGTGCATTAAAAAAAAAAATAATAAAAAAATTTAAAATATAGATGAGCAAGTTAAAATGGTGGTCAGGTTTCAGATTTTGATATCTCATGAATCTTTCATCATTAAATCTCAAGTGTTTTTATGTAGTACTCTATGCTGCCCTCAAATATTAACCATTTAATGGATTCGTCCGTATTTAGTATTCATTCAGCTTCTAAAGAGAAAAGTCTGTAAAAAGAGTTAACTGGCTCCCAGACACCTTTTCATGTGGCTTTAATTTTGTCTTCCTAAGATGAGTAGCATTGATTTCTAAACCTAGTAATTATGGCATTTCATGACTGAGGGCCAGCTTTCTAGAGAAACTTTTCATATTCTCTTTGTTCCCTTAAAAATCATCAGCTGTCTAAACCACCCACTGAAGTTTCCCATGGTCAGGGAGTAATGTCTCTTTCATGTTTTCATCCCTTGAATATGGAATATTCTATTCTTTAATATGAGACCAGTGGCTTTTTTAGCTTCAGAAAAGAAGCTATGGTTCTATGTGAAATTATATGTTTACAGAATTATAGTATGCATATCTTTTTATAGAACCATAGTATATATGTTAGCCAATTATAATAGAAGATACTTTGTGTGTGTGCAATATAATGTTCTTAAAAATTTATGGGTAAATGGCAAGAAAGAACAGAAAAATATGCATTTATATTTTGGTGTGAGGTAAGTCTTTATATTAAAGACACTAAATACACACAAATCTTATAGCACATGAATAATAACTAAGTTCCTGGTACCTAAGATATTATTTATTAAGTTTGAATATGTGCAGAATATGGCAAATTTTCTAATTAACTGTATTTCTTTTTTTTTAAGTTTATTTATTTTGAGAGAGAGAGCATGAGCAGGGGAGGGGCAGAGAGAGAGGGAGAGAGTATCCCAAGCAAGCTTCATGCTGCCAGTGCAGAGCTCCACATGGGGCTCAGTCCCATGAACTGCTTGGTCATGAGCCAAAACCAAGATTCAGATGCTGAACGCACTGAGCCACCCAGATGGCCCTGTATTTCTTTTATCTTCTCTCTCCTAATTATTGCTTGTTTCATTATAAAAGAAAATATCAATGAAAATAAAACTTTTGGCTACAAATGGATTAGCTGAAAATCTCAATTAAGGATAGATTATTTCTATATGTTTCATATACAGAAAGCTAAATGGAAAAATTAACCCATCAGCTTTTTCCTTACTTATAGTGCCTTAAAATATTTGTAAGTTTTTGATAATAGGGCTTCAATACAAGTTTTATCATTAGGATTAAATCATGCCTCAACATGTTTCTTAGATTAATATGCTTTATAAGATTCTCTAATTAAAATTTCAACTTGGTTTTTTGACAAGAGTTAATCGAGTAAGAATATAGGCTATCTAGCTTGTTTTTTTGATGTTGTTTTTAAGTCAGTCACACACAAATTAAGACATTGAATTTAATTTGCAATATATAATACACACATATTTTCTCTTCATTTTCCTTTGTTTAGTTATATTTTGTTCCATTCTTCACTCATCAATAGGCTAAATAAACTCCTCCCACATCTTGACCTGGAAGATACCCATTTTAAAATTTTACATGCATGATATTTACTACATAGCTTTGTGTGTTTCTTTCTTATTGTTCTTCATTGAATATTCTGTTTTTGAGTTCTGTCCATGATGACACACATAGATTTAGATAATTCTTATTGATTATTTTATTCCACCATTTCCTTATAACCAACTTTTATTTATCGATTTTTTAACTGAAGGACATTTAAGCTGCAATGCATTCCCTGGTATGTATCTTTGTAGTTTTCAAAAAGTTTCTTTAAGGCATCTATACCAGAACTGAAATTGTTGAATCATTTAACACATTTCCTAAATGCTGTCCAGAATGGCTGGGCAAATTTATGTTCCTACCAGCAATGCATGAGGATGTCAGTTTCTCCACAGTCTCACTACCAATTTATGTTATTAAAATTAGGTTCTTGCCTTTATCTAGTGGATAAAAAAACATTTCTAATTATTGTATTAATATGTATTCTTCTAGTTAGTAATGAGCTTAGACATCATTTATATGTTTGTTAGGCATTTTAATGATTTCTTTTGTGAATTGGCTGTCAAATTATGCTAATTTGGATAGATTTAAAAACGCATGTCAGATTTAGTCTTATGTTATTATGCTCTATTGCAACTATCTTCTCCAAATCTGTGTTTACTGTAGTGTCCTTTATAGAAAACAAACCATTAATGTCCATGTGATTAAAACCACAATTTTTGTTTCGTTGTTGAATATTTTTGCCTTTAATTAAGAATATCTTTCCCCACCTTATCCTGTATAGATATTTTTCATTTACATCTCAGTGTTTCTAAATGTATTTTCTCAGTTATGTTTTATTTCTTTGAGATAATTTTACGATCTAATGTATTATTCTCCAAGTAGTGAGCTAATTTTTCCAGCCCCAATAAGCAATCTGTTCTTCCCTAACTGATTGGTCCTGCTCTCATTTACAAGCTCCCATTATATGCATGGTTTCTTTCTCTGGTTTATTCCATTGTTGTATTTGTCTGTGAATGTTAGTGCTATCAGTTTTATATGTGATGGATTTGCAATGTGTCTTAATACCTTAATAAGGAAGTCTTTCTTTTGCTCTTTTCATTTCTTTCAAAAAAGTTCCATATGCACCTTTGTTCTTTCATATAAATTTTAGAACAATTTTGTATATTTCCACACAAAATCCTGCTGAGATTATGATCGAATTTATTAAATATATAGTCTAGTTCAATGATAATTTAAAACTTTATAATGTTTAATCTTAACTATGATTTTATATCTTTAAATGTTTCATAAAGTTTTTTATTTATTTTTAGGAAAATCCTTTATTTGTTTTTATAAACAAAAAAAGAGTATGGGTGCTAATTTCTTCCATTGATTAAATATCTAACTGCTTCACTAAACCTAGTATTTCTAACAATTTGTGGATTCTATCAGATTTTCCAGGTAAAATATCAAACTCTGTGCATTGGCTCATTTCTCAAAGCTAATATTTATAGCAAATTTGTGGCAAAGCTGGAAATTAACTGGTAGTCTCCAGTGGATTTGACTGCATCAGATCTGTGATTAGTATCCATTATGGACTTATTTTTAAATATTTTAAATGTTACCCCTAAATAGTGTAAATCTTTATTTTGTCCCAATTATAAGACAAATGCTTCAAATCTTCTCCATTATGTACAGTTATATATTTTACAAGTTTTACTTACTAACCTTTATCACATTGAGAAAGTTGTTTTTGTTTCTCTTAATACCTTTCACAATAAATAGTCGTTGAAAGTATCAAATACTTTGTACTAATACGATTTTTTGCTTTATTTTCTTTGCGTGGCATTTTACAGGGATAGAATTTTCTGATGATAAAGTATGCGTTTTTTCCTGGGATAAGCCTTTTTTAGTTATGATTCATTATTTTAATACAACATTGGAAACATTTAGCTAATAGTTTAATTAAAAATTTGGCTCAGCTTCATAGGTAAATCGACATGAATGTTTTCATTTTTGCACTTTCCTTACCAGCTATGGATCAGAATTATACTAGTTTCAAAAAATCAATTACTACTACCACTAATAATAGAAATAATTATTGTGTGCATTGGGCCCTTGCCACAAGTAGGCATTTTCTATACACTTACATAAATTCTGCAACTCTAGCATAATTCAATGCATCTTAAAATATGACCATCAAATCTATTTCTTTAAAAAAAATTTTTAATGTTTATTTATTTCCTAGAGAGACAGAGCTCAACTGACAGAGGGGCAGAGAGAGAGAGAGAGACACAGAATCTGAAACAGGCTCCAGGCTCTGAGCTGTCAGCACAGAGCCCGAGGCGGGGCTGGAACTCAGAACCATCAGATCATGACTGGAGCTGAAGTCAGACACTTACCCAACAAGCCTCCCAGGTGACCCATCAACTATTTCTTTTCAATTTTCTTTTACCAATTATAGTGGTTTACTACAATTACTATCACTGTCTCTTAATACTGAAGATATGTCAACTAACATTTACTGAACACTTGAAATTTTCCAAGTATTATACATTTATCAATTCATTTATTCCTCTATGAAATAGGGACCATTATTAGCCTCAATTTCTCTGAGGAAACTGATGGCTCTGTCCAAGGTAGACCCTGGATTCAAACCTAGGTAAGTCCCTAATCACTACACTACATTGCTTTTCAAATGATGATGTTTTCTAACTTACAAACACGATAAATCACCTGTTTATAGAAAAGTTTGAAAAAACTGCATATTAATAGTATTAGTTTGTATTTTATTAAAGTCAATTTATTACCAGGATAATTTTTTAATAGTAGTCTGATAAAATATTGCTACAATACCTGGTCTACCAAGATAAAGCACCATTATGATTTTGTCAAAATAGTCTTGAAGTCCTTATGCAGACAAGAGCTTAGAGCAAAAGCCTGTGAACACCTCCAAGCAATGACTGCTTGGATTTTGGATCGGAGAATTTCTATTTAAAGGCAATTACTAGCTTGCTATCAGACATTAATTAAAACTGCCTCCATGAGTGAATGACATAAAGTCATCTTAAACCCTGAAATATCCATGATATCTTGGGCGATGTCAGAGAAACGACCCAAGGGGAAGGATGGTGTTCAGAAGGGTTCCGTAATAAGATGAAAATGATTTGTGTGGAAACATGTGACACATGGGGGAATACAAAGAAGTACTCAATATGTACACAAGCAAGCAGACTCTTTTTCCCTAAGACTAACTTTGAAACCACCTGAAGAAATGCCTGATCCTGTTACCATCTGAGTGATGCCTTACTGATAATTAAAAGCTGCTTGGTTTATGGATAGACCAGCACAGTCTTGGTTTGGAAGACTACCACTCTGATTGAGGAAGGTAGACACAAGTGAGTGTTTCCATGCTGTTTGCTCCAGTGTTTCAGTTTTTACTGACTCATGGGCAGTAGTCAATGGCCTGGTTATACAGTCAGGCAGAAAGGCAGTGGGAAACTGGCCTAAAACGATTACCATATGAGGCATTGTCCTATAGAAATCACTATGAGAATATAAGGGTTGCATGAAAGTATAATTGGTTGCTGTCTGTTAAAAGAGCCCTATTCCAAGAGTAGAAGATGATTGGAACCAGGGAGTAGATTGCCTGATGTACTTCCTTGAGGTGGCCACCTGCATCCATGATATAAGCGGATCTTGGAGAACTGCAGTAATGAACAGATGTGCTGAATCCAGACTATTCCTTTTGCATCCTGTTTATTCATTGTGTCAGTTGATTGCTCCTAATGGTGGGTCACTTCATGGTGCGATTTTTAATGACTGTGTTTTGTTTGATTTTGTTTTTGTTCTTCTGTAGTAGTCTCAGATTGGGTTGTATGAATGCCAATAAGAAAGGAATTTCTCATTTGTCTTTTTAGAAGCTCTGGGAATTCAACCAGTTTTAAATTACTTTTTATGTTAATTACACACATTGGCAATTCTTTCACTAGACAGGTGATATAAATATGGACTCTACACATATATATGATGCAGATTTTGTGTCATGCAGTATCATGAAAATTTCCTTAGTTTGTCTTCTGGGTTCCTCCCCCTTCCCCCGAAATGAGATATGTTGAAGATCTCGGTCCTGGTAACTGTAAATATAAATTTATTTGGAAATAGGGTATTTGAAGATGTAACAAAATTAAAATGAGGTCATACTGGATTTCAGAATAATTTCCTAAATTCAATTACTGGTGCTCTTATAAGGACATTTAAAGATACATAGACACACATAAGGAGGAAGGCCAAGAAATAAAGAATACAGAGATTAAAATGATAACAGCTACCAACCAAGAGATGCCAAGACATGTCACTAGTTTTTCAAAATTATCTTTCATTTTTCTTCTTCTTTTTTTTAAGGTTACATTCCTATCATTTGAAACACAAGGGGCTCATATTGGATCAGTCCATGGTATTGTAAAAAGTAAAAAGCTCTCATGTCCAACACCACCCCTGCAAATAATCTATGCTCCCTCTACAGTAAAGTATTTTTTGTCAACATATAATGATGTTATTTTTCCCTTACCTTTGCATATGCTGTGCTTTCTATTGAAATTGGTTTGGCCATTCTCATTCCAGCTCCTCTACTTTTCAGCTAAACTTTCTCTGAACACCTCAGGGTGAAACAAGCATCTTATTACCTTCTATTTTTCATGTAACAGGAAAAAATTCAGTAAAATATGAGTTTATCAAGGGCATAGAGTATGATATTTTCACTTTCATATCCCAGGGCTTGACACAAAATATATACTCAATTTTTTAATGAGGAAAATAGGGGACAGCATTTTTGATGTGTTAGCTGTACTATTAATATTAATTAGAAATTACTAAGGAAAATTCCATAACCTTCAATAGATCTTTTTCTCTAAATTAACAGAATTAAACAAATGTTTGCTCACAAAAATGGTTTGCAGTGTTTTATGTGTAAAGAAGTATTTTACTATCTAACCTGTAAACAGCCTATGTTAAGAGGTCCCAGCATTATTTCATTCTTTGAACCCAATGCTAAACCTGAGCAGCATAAATCCATACTTATCCCATTCTTAACCTAGCAAGGAGAATCAAATGGACTATATGGAAGATTATCTAAATTATTTTTCTTTGTTTTCTCAGTGTCTTGAAGAATCAATGACACGCAAAAAGAGCACATAATATGCTGTATAAATAAATGAGCAGGGGGATGAATAAAAATATGTATAAACTTTTATAGTTAAAGGCCAACAATGACATGTACTTGGCAGATCTCTAGTTAAAAGTAGGTATTTTTGAAATTTGAGAAATGTATTGCTTTCAGGGCTATGTGCCATTTTTCATTTTGTGTGGCATTACAAAGCTCTTTTCCAATACTGTCTAGTACTCAATAGCCTTCTGAATTAATAATTATTTCATAGAAGCTTATGGTTGCATTCTTTCTCACCATCTATATCTTTACCATTCTCTCAAATTTGGCTGCATTCAGGAGAAATTAAGCTGCGCTCATTCAGGAAACAAAGAAAACTCTTTCCAAACCATGTGATAAGGTTAAATGAAAGAGCTGCCTTTGGCAGAACAGAGATCTTTCTTGATGAATTAAATTACACAGTCCATTAGAATAGGAAATATATACCATGCCAACTTGATTTAACACATGGATCATGTATTTGGCCTTAGGACTAAATCATATCTTCAATAGTTGCTTTTGGGTCACTTCCACTAAGAAAATATTCATCTCTAAACCTCAAAATAACACCACCTGTTCATCCATTTATTCATGAAATGAACATTTATTGAGCATGTACTACTAGAAATAATGCCATAGGGAACTTCATATTTTACTAGAGAATGACATTTAAAATATTTAAAAGTTGTGATAATTTTACAATTATGTAATGATTTCACAAGATGTATAAAACAATGAGTGTGCAGAGAAGACAGAGAAACATAGACATTTCTTGATAAATGGCCTCAGAAAACAAGTTGGTTTTCTAAGATGATCTTCAAGCCCAAATCTTCATTTGCACTGAGTAAAAGAATGGAGAAAGAATATCATATTCTTAAAGATCTTTCTTGCTAAACTTATTTACAATGTTAGTATCCTTTTCAACATAACGATCTATGCAGATACTATCAATGAATCAGAGTTGGTTGGCTCTCAAGACAAATTCTTTTGTTGTCTTTGCTGTTAGGTCAAATTCTGGTGAAACTTGTTAGAGCCTTACTAAGGAGTGACCTACCAAGAATATTCAGCACAGCGACCTTGAGAAGAATACCCAGTGAGAAATCCAGATTACTTGCCAATATAACATTTAAACATATCAACATGTCTTGAAGATAAATTACCTGTGTGTATGTACATATATTTGTGTGTGTGTATCTTTGTGGTGTGTGGGTATGTGTATGTTTGTGCTATTTGAGAACTTCTCAAGTCTTTATTTATATTTTAAGAATGTATTTGACAAAGACATTTTTTTTAAAATTTTTTTAACGTTTATTTATTTTTGAGAGATATAGAGACAGAGTGTGAGCAGGGGAAGGGCAGAGAGAGGGAGACACAGAATCTGAAGCAGGCTCCAGGCTCTGAGCCGTCAGCACAGAGCCCAACATGGGGCTCGAACTCACGAACCATGAGATCATGACCTGAGCTGAAGTCGGCCGCTCAACCAACTGAGCCACCCAGGTGCCCCTGACAAAGACATTTTAAGAGTAAGGAAATCAATTTTTATTTTCCAACTACTTTGAATAATTAAGTATAACATGATTATAATAAATATTTGCCAAGAGTCCATGGGACATGCATGTAAAACTGACATCAACTTCTAAAACAAGATACATACTTTAAAAATATTTAATCTGACAATATTTATAAAAATATAAAGAATATACACTTGTATATAATTAAAAAAAGAAAACATACTCCCAATGAAGCAAACATTAGCATAAAAGGTGGAGACATATACAGTCTTTTATTGATGAAATGGAGTTTTGCATTGAGACTCTGTTCATGGATGTGAAATTATGGGTATTGGTCACTATAACTGTCTAAATATGATTATGATACATAATAGCCTAAGAAAACAGCAGCTCCTGGGGCATCTCAGTGGCTCGGTTGGCTGAACGTCCAACTTTGATTTTGGGTCAGGTCATGATCCCAGGGTTGTGGGATTGAACCCCACACTGGGCTCTGTGATGAGTGCAGAGCCTACTTGAGATTTTCTCTCTCTGTCTGCCCCTTTCCCCAACCTGTACTCCCTCTCTCCCTCCCAAAAAAAAAAAAAAAAAAAAAGAAGAAAAGAAAAAAGAAAGAAAGGAAAAGAAAACAGCAGCTCCTATAAATTTAAACAGTTTATTTGGGATTTGTTACTCGTTTTGTGTGTTGAATTCCCTAACCCAGAGCCATAGCATTTTTTTTCTCATAGTCAGTTACATTTCATTGGCATCACTGTTATATCCCTTCTGATTAGCCATTAGAGGTTTAACTCACCATGTGGACTATGAAACTGTTATTCATAGGGTAAATATTAACATCATTTATTTTCTATGACATTTTTATGCGAGAAACAGTGCGGCTAACGTAATTGCAAGATGGTCTGGAGTTGTTCATTCCACAAAATTCATTGTGATTTCATTGGAATTATGTGGATTACATGGTTACCAATTAATTTATGCAATGTAATGAGTGCTTCATTTCATTCATCAGGAATTAAAAAAGTGTCTGCGTTACAGCTTTGTGTTTGTACAAATTAATTCAAAAAGTACAATGGAAGTGAAATTGGTTTATAGATATGATGTTTTCATCTATTTATTAAGAACAACACAACTAGAAAGAAATTGCTGTCATGATAAGTTTCTAATGCAAAATATGATGACATATTATTATTTTTATCTTTTGAGTTAAAAAGAAAATATATTTTTATTTTTTCAGAAAAAAATGTTATAAAATTTAATTATGCATGTGTATATGTTTTATATGCATATTTCTCTACTATATTAACCAGCATACCCTGAAAATACACATATTTTGCTTTTATTTCTTTCTACATATTATATAGCAACCACCAAAATAATAATATAAGGTTGCCATACATACATATGTATTTTTCCACTGTAGAATAAAACTATGTTTTGTTTGTAATTTTCTTTTGACATCTCAGATGATATATAAGAGCAAATACTTTTGGTGTCTTTTTTCTTCACTAATACAATATATCTTTTTGTTTTTCCAAATTAAGTCATAAACTACTAGTTTAAACAATAGAGTCACATCTCTTCGGTTTTAATTTCATGCATCTTTCTTTTAATTCGAAAAGTTTCACAAATCAGATAAGACTCAAACTGTTATAATCTTCCAATCTTGAAATATTTTATTTTGTTTATAAGTTTGATGTATCTTGAAAACTATAGATCATTGTATATTAATGGAAATACATTACATTTAATGATTTATTACTGATATATATACATATTAATTTTTTTGATGTTTATTTTTGAGACAGAGAGAGAGAGAGACAGAGACAAAGTGTCAGGGTGGGGGAGGACAGAGAGGAGGGAGACACAGAATCCAAAGCAGGCTTCAGGCTCAGCACAGAGCCTGACATGGGGCTCAAGCCTGTGAACCATGAGATCAGAACCTGAGCCAAAGTCAGATACTCAACTGAATAAGCCAACCAGACGCCTCTATATATTTTTTTTAAAAGATCACTCACATGCTTTCTGATGCGTGGATATTATATATCCCAAATGACAGCTATATAGATTATATTTTGTTCTGCTTGTCCTGCTTTCTCTTTTCCAGCATTTTTAAATGTTTATATACTGATTTATTTTATTATCAAGGAATATTCAATAGCCCCATATAATTGGTCTCGATTTCGAAGTCCAAATAAAAGGGGTTATCTGCAAGTAAGTTTCATTTTTGCCTTGTTCCTTTTACCCTAAAATTATTGACAAAAACTCGTTTCTTTATGAAACTCCAGTTAGGCACCCATGAACCTGTTTTCGGACAAGGCTTCATCTTTAGGTCAAGTCCTCAGCCTGCCTGGGCCAAATGTAGCAAGAATCCTGCTAAGCCACTTTAATGGCAATCCCTCCACCTTGATATCTGATCACCCCAAGCCTGTTAGGTGAATGTAGCAAGGATCACATTACCTTCGATGTCTCCTCTTAGCAGTTTCCATCTACTGAGCTCGCTCAGCTCCTGGGCCATGAACTCCCACTTATCCCCGTAGTCAGAGCTGAGCCTCATCTCTCTCACCGCAAGTCCCGACTGCTCTTCTTTACCTTTTTTAGCAACAACAGAATGATTTTGTAACACTCTTTAGCCTAATGTATATGAATTGGTGTTATCTATTTCTTTTTCAGAAAAAAAAAACAAACTCCCATCCTTTTAACCTTCAAATAATGACCTTCTATGAAAAGTTCAACTATATAGAGTCTAAAAGCATACTAAGCAGGAAAGTAAATCAAAAGAAAATGAAAAACTAAGAAAAAATATAACTGCAACTCTAATACCTGACGAAGGTTTTGAGGTGTGAATGAAGGTTTTGAGGTGTGGCTCTTAAAACCAACATAAGGAAAAACAGAAATCTGTCATTAACAGGAATATGAAATCCAGAGGAAAAAATTGATCACAAATGTTTTTTGAACCCATGAGAAGGTGTTCAAACTCGCGGACCTCTAGTTGTCTGCCAGTAGTCATCCTATCTTTCTTAGTATAATAATAATAATAATAATAATAATAATAATAATAATAATAATAAAATAAAACAAGATAAACTTGTTTTGTATTTGCCTTCCTTGCAGCTATATGTGACCATTTGGTTTTAGATCTCATAAAGATATGTAAATGAAAGTGTTGGGAGATAGCCAGGAAATCTGCTTTAAAAAGAAGAGGCAAACATTTCATTGTTTTTCTTGCTTTCTCTTAATTCCTTTTTTCTTTTCTTTTTTTTAACGTTTATTTATTTTTGAGACATAGAGACAGAGTGTGAGCAGAAAAGGGCAGAGAGAGAGGGAGACACAGAATCGGAAGCAGGCTCCAGGCTCTGAGCTGTCAGCACAGGGCCCAAGGCAGGGCTCAAACTTATAGACCGTGAGATCATGACCTGAGCTGAAGTCAGCCGCTTAACCAACTGAGCCACCCAGGTGCCCCTTAATTCCTTTTTTCAACACACTATGATAGTGGAGTCTCCAAGCGATGTTTGGATCATGAGCGTGAGGTGAGACACATAGCCTGGGACACAGTTTTGTGGTGTTGCCATGTCAGCCCCAGGTCCCCTACTTCCCAAAGTCTTCTGTTTTGTTTTTAACAGGAGGGAAATGCGACATTATGTGATTTGAACTTGTGTTACTTTGTATTTTCTTTTGTAATGCACATGAACTTAATTGTATATGAAAGAAATTAATTCATAAATAAAAAGATATTAAAATACTACTTTTAGTTATCAACATGGCAAAGATGAAAAAGGTCGAAACTATTTCTGTCAGGGTGTGAAAAAAAGGCATTGTCATAAAAACCCTCATACATTGTCAACTGTGTGGTTAATGCAAATGGGTAAAAATGGTTTGAAAATCATTTTGGGATATTATCAAAATTTTAGTTACATACCCCTTGTCCCAGCAATTAGATATTTAGAATTTTTTTCTTTTTTTTAAGTTTTTTTTTTTTAATGTTTATTTATTTTCAAGAGAGAGACAGAAACAGAGCACAAGTGAGGGAAGAACAGAGAGAGAGGGAGACACAGAATCTAAAGCAGGCTCCAGGCTCTGAGCTGTCAGCACAGAGCCTGGAGTGGGGCTCGAACTCACAGTGAGATTATGACCCGAGTTGAAGTCCACTACTTAACTGACTGAGTCACCCAGGTGCCCCTAAAATTTTCTTCTAAGGAAACTCCTGGATGTGTTTTGCTTTTATATCTTTTTTTTTTTTTTTTTTGGCTTATTTATCATTTTCCAGACCTTCACTCAAAAGGTCACCCATAATTGTAATAGAAATGGCTACAAAAATATTGGGTTGCAATTTCAGCATCATTTATATAGAATTTGAGGTAAACATAAAGTTCAATACTAAAGTTCTGGTAAAATATTAAAAAAACATGGGACATCAAAGTTTAACTACTAGGTTAGTAGTAGACAACCCTACCTTTACAAGGGCTGAGGAAGATTTCGGGATACTGATATGGAAGCATATCTGGAAAAGACTGAGTAAAAAATCAAGTCTGCAAAGTTCTTCCTTGCTCGCGATGCTTTAGGTAGTTTTGAACTCATTTCCCCTCCTCCTCTGGGTATTCTGGTAGCATTTTCTAGCAGGAAGATAACCTTGAGGCTGTTAGGGTACTCTCAGTTTGTATCAGTGAATTCTTTAGCAAGAGACACAAAATAAATTCTGAACGTCAGCCAATTACCTCTAGACTGACCTGTATTGCAGGTAGCCTTCAATTGTCATTCGAGAACCCAAATGCCTCCCAGTGTAGAAAGGGGACTAACAGGAAGCTAGATCTGATGGTTTGGGAGCTTCCCAGACACTGATGCTGATGCAGCAGTCACACTGGGTAAGATCTATCAATCATGTGTCTGTTTGATAGTTCAGCCTTGAGTGATACTTCAACAGTCAATGTATGTTGATACTCATAAAGCAGATTGGAGAGTAGATGGCCTATCTAAAAGAAAATGGTAGGATGACTAGGTTTCTGGATGGATACACCAGGAATTGTTAGTAGTGAGGAGTGACCCTAAATACTATGCTTTATGCCTGAAATTATTTTCCCACATGCAGTATTAATTTTGACTTGCACTGAAATTGACACAAGGAAGTAAATATATATTTTTCCAATTTCAGGCACATAAGAAGTACCCATACTACTATTATTTCCATCAAGATCTGTGACAGCTTCGACATTGAGTTAGAGATTACAAAGTTGGTGAGGAAATTCAAATTTGGATTCTGAGTGGAAGTTTATTTCATGAACCATAAACATCATTATATCAAGACTGATAATTACATTAGAATAAACTTATTAAAGTAGAAATTCATAGGGAACTTTCCTTAAAAAATCAGAATTTAATCATGATTATCATGATAATGACAAAGTAAATTTAAGTAGAAATAAGGCCTACAGACATTCAAATCTAGTTACTGCTTATATTTTCAGTGTATTTCAGTGTAGCTGACATATAAATTATCTGTTGCCCTCTTCATTGTACACGGTGTCATCTAATGTTAGGGATCTCGGTCCTTTGTAATAATCTCAAAGGATCATTTCCTACAACTCAGGGTCTCCCATTCTCTCTAGTTTTGTGATATTGAAAGTTAAGGCCTTTGGTCTCAATTTACTTTATAGTTATTTCTTTCTGTCTTTATTTATTTATTTTTTCTATAAAGACATATTTATTTAGCATCATCATCAGACTATTAAATTTAGCAATCAACAGCATGGGTGCAAAAAATAATCCACATTAAAACCCTTTGTTGGAAGGCTTTACACTTTCCACAGAACAAAAACTAAAATAACCTGTTATATAATTAGGCACAAATACATTCCTAGAGTTTTTTGCCCATACACATGAGCATTGTCTAAAACATGTCTTCTTTGTAGCAGCTAGACCCTGCTACCACTGTGTTTGGCTGAGTTCACAAATCTGTTGTAACCTGTAGGTTCTGGTCACTTCTCCAAGGCTCTCTTCTCCTGCTAAGCTTTGTTTTCTGGTGGTAATTAAACTTCCCGCCACTGCCAGAGTCGCTGCTTCTTGCTGGAACTGTCCTAGCCAACTTGGTTTCATGGTTTGGCAAAGTTTTGGCCTCCACCGCCACAGGGGCCAGAGCTTCTGCCTCCAAAATTTCCTCCTTTCATTGGTCCAAAATTTGAAGATTGATTGCTGTAATTGCCGAAATCACTTAAGCTTCCACCACCTCCAAAGTTGCTTTCATCAGTACCAATTCCATTATAGCCATCCCCACTACCACCATATGGAAACATAAGTTTCCTCCACTACCAAAGTTGTCGTTCTCACCAAAACCACTTCCAAGACCACCACCATAGTTTCTAGAACATTTCGACCTCTTTGGCTGGATAAAGCACTAGCCATCTCCTGCTTAGATACAGCTCTCCTTACTTCACAGTCATGGCCATTCAAGGTATGGAATTTTTAAGTTTTCTTTTTTACCTTTTTCTTAAAGTTTATTTATTTTTGAGAGAGAGAGAGAGAAAGAGAGAGAGAGAAAGAGAAAGAGAGAGAGAGAGAGAGAGAATCTGAAGCAGGCTCCAGGCTCTGACCTGTCAGCACAGAGCCCAACCCAGGGCTGGAACTCACAAATCGAGATCATGACCTGAGCCGAACTGAGCCAAAGTCAGATGCTCAACTGACTGAACCACCCAGCGCCCCCACCATATGGTGTTTTTGAATAACAATCTTGTCTACAGAGTCATGGTGTTCATATGTTGCAAAAGTACAGCTTCTCTTTTGTCACTGCCTCAGTCAGCCATGACTGATTTGAAATCACTTCAATTTTCTCATACTGTTCAAAATAATCTCTTGTCTCTTCTTTAATGCCTCCAATAAAAATCTTTTTCACAGTTAAGTGGACACCCGGTCTTTGAGAATCTTCTCTGGAGATAGCCCTCTTTGGTTCGGCAACTCTCCCATCCACTTTGCGTGGCCCTGCCTTCACGGCTGCACCCACCTCCTCCAAAGTGGCATACACGGCAAAGCCAGAGCCCCTGGAGCTCTTGGTGTTTGGATCTTTCATTATCACACAGTCGCTAAGCATTCCCTTTTGCTCAAAATGGCTCCTCAGACTCTCATTGCTTGTTTCACAGCTCAGATTTCTGATAAAAAGCTTTAGCAGCTGATCATGCTCTTTGGGAGTCTCTGACTCAGACAAGATGGGGTGGACGGGGAGACATTAACGATGCTTATTTAGTGGTGTCCACGGGCAGAAAGTCAATTTACTTCTCATAAAAGCTTAGTGAAAGTTTTGGGAGCTTATATATTTAAATTTTTCAGAGTGTTATTTTCTACAAAGTTGTATTATTTGGAAAGGATGGTAGGAAAAAGATTTTTCAGATGATGTCCTTTTGTATTGCTTTTACTATTTCCAAATTATTATTATTTTTTTTACTATTTTCTATAAAATAAATTAGACTATATCTCTTGGGATTAAATTATCATGCAAATGAATTCCAACAAAACCATTCTCAAATAAAGAACATAGCTCCTTTTTTTTTAATTTCTCCCTTTCAAGTATATAGAAAAGAACTATTGTGGGAAAAGATTGTAAAGTAATAGATTTATGACAATCCCTCTGAGGTGGATGAATTAGATTACATGACAAATCAATCTTATTCTATGTACAGCTACTGAAAATAAGTATCAAAAAGTACAATTCTATAATTCAGTAAATACCCAGAATAAAAGTAATACATTAGGTAAAATCTTCACATTTGAATCCTTGTTCACTCTGTATCATTTCGGTGTGATCTTGGGATAAAAAACGAAAACAAAAAACCTCTTTCAACTTTATGTAAGAACAATGTTGTTGACATGCTAAAAAAGAAGTTTGGGAGCGCAAGCAGATGACATTGCGATTCTTTACACATTAAGCTTATAAATCTGATGATAAGGATAAATAAATGATAGAAGAAGAGTAAGAAACTTTTTTGAGAACAATTAAACTTTCAGCAATTGTGATACTCATTCTTTCAAAATTACCTAATTTATGAGAGATGATTGTTTTCTGAAAATAAAAATTAGTTACATCATGAGAGAAAAAATAATTTCGACACTTTCTGTTGGACAAATCATGATGCATCATCTAGAACTGAAGACACATTCTTTCTAATCTGTGGTAAAAATGCAATGATTTGTAGAAAATGTATCCTTTATTTTCTTTTCAGATTTGAATTGTGTTATAAAGCATAATATGACTTAAAATATTAGTGATGGGAAGTATACCTTCCTTCTTAACGTCTGGTTTACCAGATAACACTTGCTTGGTGTGTGCCCATTCATAATTAAAAGCCAGAATTTACCGTATATTTAGGACATGTAATGCTATATTTACTTTGCCATATTTACATACTAAGTACTTACAAGGTACTTTTGCACCTTCTGAAATTTTGTTCTCATATCATTCATACGATACGAATACCATATTTTCTCTCAATAAATTGGAACTCCCACAGGTCAAATGGCTTTTCCAGAAATGGCAGCCTAGTCATTTGAGCACAGGTAGGTCTAGTCTTTTTTGGGGAAGTATACTCTATTATCTTTATATACCTATTCAACATTAAGAAATGCATACTGACAAGGCATCATTTTCAATGTCAATTGTACTTAGAATCCAGTGGAGAAGATTGAGAATATGCCTAATAAAAGAAATTAGAGGCTTGAGTACTGAAATCATATGAGAAAATATATATTAAGGTATAATTAATGTTTAGTTATTTAAATTACTCCAACATAATTTTTAAAATAAAACTTTTAGAAGAACCTACCGATGCTCTTTAACTGAATCAGAATAGGAGAATGAACACAAAATATTATTTATTTTAATATTCTTTATTGTATGTGATTAGATCCTTAGAAATGTCAGATGACATTTTGGCACTCAGATTACGTTTTGCATCTGCTGAAAAATTAAAACAGTGTGAATAAAATTCTTTAAAAAAGTTATCTGGATTATATTATTAAGCAAGGATGGTAATATTGAATGTTAAATATCCATAATTATATAATGAGCACATATATAGTAAAGTTAATACTCTTTATCTTATTTAGATTTATTTTAACACTAGTTATAACTGTTTTAAAAATTAATTCTAGGTGATCGATTTTGATGGATTAGTTAGATTAATTTTGCTTTGGTATTTTCTGAGGCTGATTCTCAGCTATAGTGTACTTCTTTATTATGGTTAATCTAAATAGTTTTATTTATAATAATGGTTATGTTATTTTTGAAGTTTGACATCATACATTATTATTCCTATAGCTATTATAGGTGTTTCATTTCAGTGCAAATAACAGTGAATCTGGACAGGTAAATTATTAGTAAATCTATCTTAATATATTTTATGTTTTAACTCAATAGATAATCTGCTTTAATCAAAATTAAATTATAGTTTGATTAATGATCCTGAAGTTTTGAAATAAAAAAAATACAGTGGAACTAATAAATATATTACCTATCTTTATGCAGAAAATATGCCTTAGTTATGACTTACCTGTCTGGAATATTGTAATTTAAAACTCTAGGTAAATATACAGCATTTCTTAGAGCCAAAATTATAAATCCTAAATGCAAAAAAAAAAAACCCATAATCTTTTAATTAGCTGTTAATGTGCTCAGTATGGCAATAAAAGTCATAAAGAACTGTAATACAAGCTCTTTATCATTCCCCCAGCACCCTGTTACAACCAACTATTTCAAAACTTATAAAATCCATTATGCAGAACATGGCATTCTATACGTAAACATTGTTTATGTTAATTTAATACACTACAACTCACTCTGGAATGTGAAAATAATTCCCATTAGTTTTTCTTTAAAAAGAGGAAATACAGGGGCGCCTGGGTGGCTCAGTTGGTTGAGCGGCCGACTCCGGCTCAGGTCATGATCTCGCGGTCTGTGGGTTTGAGCCCCGCGTCGGGCTCTGTGCTGATGTCTCAGAGCCTGGAGCCTGCTTCGGATTCTGTGTCTCCCTCTCTCTCTGCCCTTCCCCTTCTCATACTCTGTCTCTATGTCTCTCAGAAATAAATGAAACGTTAAAAAAAAAAAAAGAGGAAATACATCTTTGGAGCTATGACTTTTTAAAAATTATTCTATGTCTTCTGAAGATTTCAAATCTGTAATTGGGAAAGCCAACTTTTATTTTATTTTATTATTTTTTATGTTTATTCATTTATTTTTAGAAAAGAGACAGAGAGAGAGAGTGTGTGCTTGAGAGAGGGAAAGGCAAAGAGAGAGGGAGAGAGAGAATGCCAAGCAGGCTCCATGCTCAGCATGGAGCCCTATGCAGAGCTCGATCACACCACCTTGAGATCATGACCTTAGCCAATATCAAGAGCGGGATTCTTAACTGACTGAGAAACCCAGGGGCCACTAGGTAAACCATCTTTTAATATTGCAATCATTTTAGTATTTTTGTTAATGATTTTATTGGTTTTCAGCCCTTAATTTCACCTTTTAATTTTCTTCCTCTTGTGGTTCATCTCTATTTTTCAGTCACCCCATCTTTTACTGGTTTCCTCTCAGTTTCTTTGGTGTCACATGTTCTTACTTTGTGTGTCTTCACATGCTAGTCCTGACAGTTTGCCTGTGTCTGTCCTCACCTGCATTCCTGAATCTCGTAGGAGTATATACTTCTTTGCATTCTGCTAGACAGTAATGATAATGAACCTAGCAGACATCATGAAAAGTAACTTTAGAATAAATTCATTCAAGGTAAATTTCCCGTACACATTTCTATATGGCATTATCTGAAGCATGCACTTACATTGAAGACTCTGAAAAAGTTCCTGATTTCTATAGCAAAACTGACTTCATACCATTTTATTCTGATGAAAGACAATCCTTAGTAAAGTCAAGGCACCTAATCAAACATAACATTTCCTTGGAGGCTTCCCACAGGTATGTTTTAATGGCCTGGTAGTTCAATTAGTTTATGTTGTTCCTACCAAAATATTTTAGTTTTTCATTTGTTGAATTTAAATGTCACAAGACTAGTTGAAGATTAAATGAAATAATTTATGGAAAATATAAAATCGATTGTCATAGCTCGTACTCAATAAATGTTCCTACCAAATCAGTTATCTTAATTCATTCATAAATAAAGTACCAATAACTTAGTCTTACCAAGCATTAATAGATACTTGCGATGCAGGGACCTGTCCAGGACAAAATTATTTCTCAAAGGATTATCTACTTTGAATGTAACGAACACATATATTTTTGCTCCATATTAGGTGTTTCATTTATTTTTCCTGAGAGCCAAATCTTTCCTACACAGCATTGAGTACAATTAGTAGAGCATGTCAAATTGTAGAGACGTAAATTGCACTGACTGTGGCACCTACGGAGGTGTGCCACCCAGATCTCCCGTTAAGAGGAAACCTGCTGCGAGAGGCTGAGTCAGCTCAAGGCTTCCACCTGCTGCACCTTCTGGTTTCCCTGAAGTGAACGTGCCACATTTTCTTCTAGATGTTTCCAGCGAATTACTGAAGAGAGTCGGGGCAAGAGACCTGGGCCACTTCTGCTCACTGTGGGCGCCTCAAGTAGATAATCATGGCTGCCGCCTGGCAGAGACTTTCTCAGAGTAGTACTGGAGAGTGAGCTTCCTCCTGCCTACCGTCCTCCCTTAACTCATTCTTTTCTCAAGTGTTCGGGGATCAGAAGGCTCTCCCTGCCTTTCCCTGCTTCTTGCTCTGTTAAGCATTCATAGGCATTTCTCTCAATATAATTTTTGCTCTTCTAACTCTTTCTTGGTATCTACTTCCCAGAAGACTCAAGCTGATTGATTTGAGATGTTTTTTGAAACTTATCAAAGACCGTCCTCTCCCCACCTTTATTATGCCGAACCTGGGTCACTAGAAGTAAAATTATGAACAGAAAGAATATTGCATATAGTATGGCTCAAAATCCCTATGCCGTTAAATAAAGATGAAAGAAACAACCGTATTTACCACAGAATGAGACCTCCGTTACTGTGCTTTTCCAAATGAAATGATATAATTATATATTCTGATATCGTGATGATCGATTTCAAAAATTTAGTTATCAGAATCATCAAAGAGAGCTCCAATAATTTCAAAAGTAACTTTTCTAATACCATAGATTTTTAAATCTATCCCTCTGGTCTGAAACTCTTTTTGTTAATACAGTATGTATCACAATATAACATAGAATTTTTTAAAACAGCTTTTAGGGGACCTTCAAAATCATCCTGTATAGCCCCCTTATTTTACATAAGAGACAGTTAAACTTCTGAGAAATGAAGGTCACCATTACTGCCAGAACCAGAATTACAATCCTTATCTCTTGGTGACATCTTTTCATCAAAATAGCATAGTGCTTTTAACATTGCTTTTGATAAGAACATCAGTTTAAGGGGTTGTATATAAAGTTTTCTTTCTACTTCAATCATTTCTCTATCAGACCTCCAAATGTTAGACTGTCTGAGGGCACAAAAGGCTGAAAAGTTACATAAAGTAAATCTGCATGTATTAGAATTTCAGATAAAGGGAACTGGGGATTAAGAAAGATTTGCTAGTTATTGCAAGACTCAGGGTCTCAATCTTAAATGCAATGGAGGATTATTAATGGATGCAAAATGCCTGCTTTGGCTCAAAGAGGAGTCCTTCAATTGTTCTTAGAATATGCCAGTGCCAATTATCATTGGATCTAAGTACCAAAACAAAATTTCCTTCCATTCCTATTTAAAATTACAGTGTTCTTGCTCTAATATAGCTGCTACATATTCTTAAAACATTATTTTCTTGAAGACAGTACATTTCTTTTAAAAATTACTGTTGCAGTCACGAGATTAACAATTTTTTATTTGATTAATCTCAACTCATACCACAACACCTTGTTTTGTTAGAGTTTATGCTAATACACACTAATCTTTTAATCTTATAGAGAGCTACAAGTGTGAATTGGGTGGGGGAACAAAATCCTGTGTGCTCAATATATGTTAATGCCAGAGGGATGGACAATGAGCATACCGTTCTGTATGCAAATTTTATAAGAGCACGCAGAAAAAACTTGTTGCTAAAATCTGCTTCAAATGAGAAGGATTTTCATTAATGATGAGAAAACATGGATCACAGTCTCTGGGGATGTACAGAAGAATCTACAATGGTAATCTCAAAGAGCAAAGCCTATTAGGCAGATGGTATCATGGAAAAAAAGTGAGTGATCATGCTGAGAGGAAGGAAAATTCCATATCCTTTTTAAAATGGTAAATATAATGGAAAGTGTCCTCGTGGAAGAAAGAAGATAGGAAAATACATATTCATAGCTAGAAAATTGATGAAGAGGATTTGAATCACAGCAAAATGTTTAAGAAAGAGAGAATAAAGGTTAAAAGCTTAAGAGGTAAGCATATCAGACAGTCTTATGCATTCGAACACTTAATTTACTATAGCTCCTCAAAAATATT
The DNA here is from genome assembly GCA_030068075.1 of Paguma larvata. Lineage (NCBI taxonomy): Eukaryota > Metazoa > Chordata > Mammalia > Carnivora > Viverridae > Paguma > Paguma larvata. Next base: position 120,884,754 of record CM057824.1, on the reverse strand, counting down.
AACTGGCAATATAATCAGCATTTTAATGTTTAGTGTGAGAACCGATTTTAATCTATGAATTGCCAGATCACAATTTTACATTTTTTAAAATAGTGTATTTATTTTTGAGAGAGAGAGAGAGAGAGAGTGCGAGCAGGGGTGGGGCAGGGGGAGGGAGAGACACAGAATCCGAAGCAACTTTCAGACTCTGAGCTGTCAGCACAGAGCCCCACGCAGAGTTCGAACTCGTGAACCGGGAGATCATGACCTGAATCAAAGTGGGACGTTTAACTGACTGAGCCACCAAGGCGCCCTTTCCAGACCACAACTTTTAAAAGCACAATTACCTTGGGCATAAACGTTTTATTAAAAATTTTATCTAATCATATAATCATTACCCTTACTTTTACTCATATTTTTAAATAAATGATCTGCTGAACATAACACCAAGATTTCCTAAATTCCTAATTTACTCACAAGGAAACTTGTTGACGCAGTACATTGCTGGTTTTCCAAAATTAAAATCGCTTCATTTATTTTCCTGCTTTAAAACAACGGGCTTATTTTAAAATTATCAAATTCTCAGAGAGCCTAGGTGGCTTAGTCGGTTGAGCGTCCAATTCATGATTTCAGCTCAGGTCAGGATCCCAAGGTGATGGATTGAGCCCCATGTCTAGCAGGCTCTGAACTGAGTGCGGTCCTGCTTAAGATCTCTCTCTCTCTTGTCCCCAGCTTACATGCACTCTCTCTCTCTCTCTCTTTAAAATAAAAATAATAAAATAAAATAAGATAAAATAAAATAAAATACTGAAACATACAAACAGTAAAGTAAAAATAATTTCAAGACCCACTATCCAGTAGTAAACATTGTTAGCACTTTTGATAAAATCATTCAGATGTCACCCTGTTACACACATAGATAAGCAGATGATTTTACGAAAACGGGACAAGATGTGCTGCTTTATACGTCTTTAGTGACTAAAAAGTTTTCATGCCTTCTTTCTCATCCATGAATATTTTTTCACCCTTATACAAAGTGTTACCATTCAGTAAGCACTTACCATGTGCCAGACATATAGCAATATAAGCAGCATACAACAGATGTTAAATATTGGCTGTTATTATGCCTTTTAATATTTACAATGACCTTATATATTAGTAATCATTATCTCCATTTTAACGATAATGACAACAATCTTAGTTTATGAATTCTTTTCAAGGTCACACAGCTACAATTTTTCCTTATTTAATGTCGTCAGATATATATATGTTTTAAACTCATAAAAAATATTTATTTACTCATTTTGAGAGAGAGAGAGAGTGTGTGTGAGCATGTGCAAGCTGGGAGGGGCAGAGAGAGAAGGAGAGAGAATCCCAAGAAGGTTCCATGCTGTCAGCACAGAGCCTGACATGGGGCTCAATTCCATGAATCTAGATCATGACCAGAGCTGAAATCACAAGCAAGACACTTAACCAACTGAACCATCCAGACACCTCTCATCAGTTATTCTTAACATCTAACTAATAAATGTAAGGGTATTTATCCAAATTTATCCCAGTTTAGTCAACCCTCTACTTATGAAATTTTAGTTTATATAGAATCATCTAATCATTTTAAAAAGTTTGATCGCTTCACAGTCTTTTGGCTAAGAGCAAGTATAAAAAATGTTTGCCTGAATTTTTGCATTTACATTTATTATCTATTCAGAATAAACCTCTAGAATAGGAATTATTAGTTCCAAGAAAATGCAGTATTTGGATTTTCAGATATACTGACAAATCATTAACAAAACTATGGCTTATCAAATTACAATCATACTATTGTCACCAAAGCAAGGTATAGCCAATATTTTTAACTTTTTCCAATTGGGTTAGTGTTGAGGTGGAAGACCTTCCTCGGCCCTGTGGTCCTTCTACTGGACTTAGAATCAAATTGACCTGAAAAAAATTAACAGGAGAAAATCAAATTCGATATGCATATATACAGGGAATCCAAAAATTCATGAAATTTCAAAGACAAGGAGGAAACTTGAGGCTTATATGAGCTAAGGAGAGATGTAGGGGTTTGGGGATATAAAGGGGAGATAGATCTTTAGCAAGAAGGTGAAAGGAGATGTTTGAAAAACAAAGGTTGCCCTATTACACAGATAAGTATTTTTTGGTAGAGAGGAGTCTCTGTTAAAGGCTCTCTTCCGGGCACAGGCTCTCCTTTCCAGTATAAATTTAGACATTTGAGGGGAAGGCAGAGAGCTTTTCCTGCACCTGTTGGATTTTGATTACTTTTAACTCAAAATAATCTTTGTGCCAAAGTGGCTCATCTTGGGGCATCTTGTCCTTGGTCCCTACACAAGTAAATAAAGGAGATTTCATTTTTTATATATTTTCGTGTGTATGATCATTGGCCATTTTTATTACTCTATTATTTTTAATTCACTATTTTTAATATTTTTTAGTTTTGGGCTATTAGTCTTTTTATCGATTGTAAGGATATATACTTAGAGGCATTCTAGTGTAACATACGAGTAAAATTTTTTTTTGATGCCTCACCTTACTTGCAACATTTTTATAAGAACATTAGAATGTTGATATTTGCATTTTTATTGTGTTCAAATGTTATCAAATGCATAAAAAATTAACAAACGTTTTAACATAAAACATGGTTCATGGTTTCTTTAGAAGGAAATTGCTTAATTTAGAAACATGTGGGAGCACTGTTGTGGCTCAGTTGGTTAACCGTCTGACTTAGGCTCAGGTCAGGATCTCATGGTTTGTGAGTTTGAGCCCCACATCAGGCTCTTGCCTGTCAGCACAGAGCCAGCTTTGAATCCTCTGCCCCCTCCTCTCTCTGCCCCTCTCCTGCTCTCTCTCTCTCTCTCTCTCTTTCTCTCAAAAATAAACATTAAAAAAAGAAACACGTGGATTATCTACTAATAATTTTTCTGCTTAAATTTTAATTTCATATGATGATGTTCATATGATATCAATATTTTGAAATTTGTTGTGACCCTTTTTAAGAATCAACAAATTATTACCTTTGATAACTTTTCTGTGAACCCTTTAGAAAAAAAAATGTTTTTTCTGATATTTTTGAGCACCAATACAGCAACATTAAGTTCTAGGAGTTAGGATGAAAAAAGAAAAAAATGAAGAAAAAAATGTGAATAACCAAAAGAAAACCAAAGTGACATAGCCACAACCAAGGGAGTGTGGTGTCTTTTTAGATAAGTGAAGAAAATCTTCCAGGAATGAGGATGGGTTTATCTATGTCACTTGTTGCTGACAGGAGAATGGAGTGATAACCTTTGGATTTGTCGTCATAAACTCACTGGGAATCTTGATAATAGAAATTTGAAGAAGGTTATAATAAAAGCATCATCTGAGTGGCTTTAATAGAGAATGGAAGAGATACGTTGGGAAAGAGACTTTTATGTTTAATATTCTTATGGCAATAGGAAGGAAAAGTCATGTTATTATTGCCAAGTCCAAATTCTGAAATAATTCAGAATACTCTTTCTTTAGAAATGTAACTTCAATAAAATCTTAGTTCTAGATTGTAATGAATTAAGAGTGTAAGACACAGATTCATTTGATTATCCTTTCATTTCCTAGTGATTACTTTTACTGCTACAGTAATTTAAAAGAGCCTTACATAACAGCATAGAATAACTTCCCCTCAACCTTTAACAAAATCTATCAGAAAGCAGATCTGTTCACATTTTTTTCCCTTTTGCTACTTACTTCCTTATTATGTGGACACCAACACATTGGTTTTTAAGAGAATTTTATCCTTAAATTACAGAGCAAGGTGCAAGCTAAGAAATTACCATTTGGGGAATACAAGGACTAAAAGCAAATAAACAATTAAGCCAAAACAAAACAAAACAAAACAAAACAAAACAAAACGTGAACATTTACAAAGCCCTTAACCATATCACATGTAGGAGCTTTTAATAAATATTGTGCTTTGTGAGGTGCCTGGGAGGCTTAGTCGGTTAAGCATCCAACTTCAACTCAGGTCATGATCTCCTGGTTCATGGGTTTGAGCCCCTTGTCAGGCTCTGTGCTGACAGCTCAGAACATAGAGGCTGCTTCAGATTCTGTGTCTCCCTCTCTCTCTGTCCTTCCCCTACTTGTTCTCTGTCTTTCTCTTTCTCAAAAATAAACAATAAAAACATTAAAAAATAATAAAAAATAAATATTGCGCTTTAAGCATGTAAGTTCTTGTCTCTATGTGGTTTATGTGTGGAACTTAAACTTGTGAAATATGACCCTGTAAACAGGTAGTTTTACAGCATATAATTCTGGAAATAGAATAGGTGATTGTCCAGTAGGATGCAGAGAGTGCCCACAGGTAAAATCAAAGGATAGTTAACATAGTAATTTCCTATAGAAGTGAGACTACAGGTAACAATTTGCACTAGGAAACTCCAGAGAACATGTATGAAGTACAATCGTTAAAAACATCATTTTTTTACTAATGCTTTGTATTTCTACCTTGTTCTACTGAACTGTATTTATTTGAAATCCAGAATATTTTACTTTAATCTAAGAGGTTATTTAGTGGTTTGAAATAATGGCTACAGTCAGCCTTACATATAATCACGAAAACCAGTTATGTGGATCACACTAAATGGGCAGTATTGTAAAGAATGCTTCGGCAGACAAAAATCTTCCCATCTCTGTGACTGTACACTATTACCATTGTTAAAAAAAAAAAGATTATTTCCTTATGGGGTACGTGGCTGGCTCAGTTGGACAGCTGACTTCAGCTCAGGTCATGATCTCGTTGTCTGTGAGTTTGAGCCCCGCATCAGGCTCTGTGCTGATAGCTCAGAGCCTGGAGCCTGCTTCAGATTCTGTGTCTCCTTCTCTGTCTGCCCCTCCCCTGCTTGCTCTCTCTCTCTCTGAAAAATAATAAACACTAAAAAGAAAACTTTAAAAAGATGATTCCTTTGAATTAATTTTCTGTTTCTTTTTCTGTTAACCTGTGTCATTTTAAATTTAATTTCAGATGGTTAAAATATTTACCATTAATTTCTTGGTACCAATAAGTCACTCTTTTAACTTTTTTATCTATGAAATGGGCATGACAATTAAATCAGTCCACATAGGATTGTACAAAGATTAAATGAATTATTGTCTGGATTAACTAAAATACTCCTGAAATGTTGAAGTTTCAATAAAGAGAATATATGAGAAGATAATTTACTTCTAGAAAGATGCCCGGTATAAAATGTATTCCATATATATTAGTTAGTATCTTCTCATAAATTCTATTTATTGAAACTTCAACATTTCAGGAGTATTTTAGTTAATTCAGACAATAATGTTGTTAGTAGGCAATATTATTACTATAAATTTTACATAAATTATGCATTTATAGATGTATATATATGTATATATACATATATATATATACCATATATAAATATATGGTATTGGATCTTGGATTCATAAAGGTTTCCAATTGTTCTTTATCCATTCAGTATATTTTCATACAAAAATATTAAGTTTATATATAAATATATAGCTATATTCTATATTGGCTTAGAAAGCAGATATATAAAAGCTTTTATTTCAATATTAATAATTTAAAATACCAAAACTACCAAGAAATAACTTAAAACTTCTAAGTTTTACAATCTGCATATTATATATGTCTTCATGGATTGGGCACTCCAAATTAAACTTGAATGAATATATTTTAGTTCCTTTAAAAGACACTTTAGTCTTTCCTAGGTTTGGTTCCAAGACAGATTTATTGAAATCTGTTTATTTTTACTTTCTTTAAATTGATTTCAAAAGTTTGACTTGATAAGAGCTTCGAAAAAATTACTTATTGTGCAGCATATATTACTCTCAAGTGCAAAGTACATTTGCATGCATTAAATGTTCAACTATGTAATTAAATACGCTCACATAGTAATTACCTGTTCTAATTATGATCCATAATTATTATAAGTGCATATAATTATGTAGTTATATGAAACATCCATGTGATAATAAAAAAATCTTACATTATTATTGAAGATGAAAATGGAGAATTAAATAGCAAGGTGAATCAAATTTAGAGAAACTATCCATGACTTTCAGTGTGCTCTGTAATTCTTTTTACTATTAATTAGCAGTTGTTTACTTAGAATAAGTTAATTCTTACTGTTTTTCTTAAGAGTTGCAAATGAAAGAAAGAAGAAAATAAGGTAAAAAGAAATCTTGGAAAGTAATTTAGCATTTAGTAAACTATCTGAATTACCTAGAATAAGTAGTTCTCTGGTAGACAGATAAGAGATTTCCTAATGTCAACAGTGCCTACCAAGAATTGTAATACAGTTGAATTCAAAAAACTTAGATGAACCATTCTAAAATTAAATCAATTGCCTTTAGGGCCACCTGGGTCAGTGAGGAGTCTGACTTCAGCTCCTGTCATGATTTGCGATCCATGAGTTCGAGCCCCATGTGTTCTGACAGCTCAGAGCCTGGAGCCTGCTTCAGATTCTGTGTCTCCTCTCTCTCTGCCGCTCCCCCACCTATGCTCTGTCTCTCTCTATCTCTCTCAAAAATAAATAAATATTAATAAAATTAATTTTCATTAAGGTAAAACTAAGAGAGCTATTGTACATACTGCCAATCACATAATAATTACCAGTTAGTATAAATATACATTTATATAAATACACATTGCATAATTGAGCTATTTAATTAATTGGCTAATAAAAAAATGGAACCGTGTAGAAATGACCCTTGGCCATATTCACGTGCACATTCCTGTGTTAGAGAAGACAGAACTGTTTCTCTAGGAAAAAGTACAGGCCGAAGTAAGATGCTTTAATATTAAGCAATCCTGGACGGTCTATCAATGTTTTTAAGAAGATACCAACCCCAGCTCCTGGAAGTTATACAATATGACTCTGTCCTTAATTGACAACATAGAATGTTGATACACCAAGTGCCTGTCAGAAAAGTATAACCCTTTGATAAATTGCTCTGAGATTCTCTGAATATTTATTGAGAATTGCCCAAAGGAGACACAGCCCATTTTGTCCTGGTGGTAGCCCACGTGTAATCAAATCCTCCGAGGAGCAACATATTTAAACTATATCAAGTTAACTTGTCATTGAATGCCTGCATTGAACTTACTCTTGTTTTATGCCCACAACATTGACCTTCACTTTGAGATTATAAAGACTCTATGTCTCAACCTGGAAATGCCAGAGAAATGTCCACAGGAAAAGTTTCTCATGTCAGCTTGCAGACGGTCAATGAGCAAACAGTTCTAGGAGTAGTACATTGGGTTCAGTGGCCTGACCAAAATGGAAGCAACAGTTGTTGATATAAAAGTATTTTCTAAGTTTGGCAAAAGCTCGTTGTGAATATAAAGTCTTCTGAACATTAAAGAAAGGTCTGAGTGGAATGCAAATACAAGCAAAATAGGATCATTGCTTAATAAGAACTTGTAGTATAAACAAGGGGACACAACACATATTAAATACAAATGCATGATATATCAATCCCTACTTAATGACAGGGACTTCGATTTTCCTACTGTTTTTCTTCACAGTTAGCAGGATTCTTTAGGAATGTGGGTATCATTTTTCACACGTTAAGCACGATACCATACTGAATTGCTCCTGCGTTTCTTGTTCCAACGCATATCGATGGGGTTTTTATTTATTTGTTACTGAGATTCATATGTGATTCACAGAAGGCTGCCAAGAATACGGGTAGAGTATCAATTAACAATTCAGTCTTATACACAAATAGAAAGTTACTCTCATTTAAAAACATATTCAAGGGCCCCTGGCTGGCTCAGTCGGAAGAGTTTGCATCTCCTGACTTCAGGTTTGTGAATTTGAGTCCCATGTTGGGTGTAGAAACTAAATAAATAAATAAATGAATAAATGAATAAATGAATAAATAAATAAATAAAAATTAGTTAACTTTTAAAAATATTCAATGTGCACTGGAATTTGAGATAGTTTGCTTTGTACTTTGCCTTTAGTATTTAAAAGTGGAGGTCACACTTTTGCAATATTGTTAGCCATGTCTTTGTCAAACGAAATATGTTGCATAGTTTGTAGGACTTAGAAAGAGCCTTCAGATGTACAAAAGTGGCACATCTTGTTGTTAGGATTTCTAAAATTTGTGAAGTTAATATCAGTGGTTTTCTGACATATTGTTAGTCTACAGCATCCGTATAGTTCCCCCAAAGTAGTTCACAATCTGTGTGGTTCGTGCAAATAGTGATCAATAGTAATTATGCTAGAATTTACAATCATGGAAAGTTCTTTTGATAATTTTGTAGCTTTTAAAACAAGACCAGGTAGCCAACTAGTCTAACTCATATTATATCAAATTGTTCAATCATTTATTTCATCTTCAGGCATTACAATAAAATATGATGATCTTAGAGCAATGAATACTACTAATGAATCTGCTTTTTCTTGTTAAAAAATATTGGCTTTCCCATTGCCACATAGGGTATTATGTTAAATGAAATAAGTCAGTCGGAAAAAGACAGATACCATATGTTTCCACGAATAGGTGGACTTTGTGAGACTAAGCAAAAACCGGGGGGAGGGGAAGAGGGGAAAGAAAAAAAAGACACAGAGAGGGAGGGAGATAAAACATAAGAGACTCTCAAAGACTAAGAACAAACTGAGGGTGAGGGGGATGAGGGAGGGGGGAGAGGGGGTGACGGGCATTAAAGAGGGCACGTGTTGGGATGAACACTGGGTGTTATATGTAAACCAATTTGAAAATAAACTATTATAAAATAAAAAAGAAAAAAAAGTAAAATTAGAAAAAAATATTGGCTTTATTTTATGCAAAATTAATAATCATGTTTTTCAGAAATAATAAATATCCCATATTTTAAAAAATCAACAAATAGTGTGTCCTTAACATAATCTAGGCATTACCAAGAACTTTGAATATTAACCTATCTGAAAATGACAGTAACACTATCATCGGCATTTTACAGATGATGAAACTGAGAAAAATGGAGGTCAAGTAATTTATTCAAACGCATACATTAGTAAGCAGAAGTGGTAGAATTACAACCTGGTACTAAGTATGAAGCCTGGACTTAGTTAGACTTAGATGGACTATCTGAGTCTAACGTGCCTGCACTTAACCAACACACTACTCAGCCATTTGACCAAGTTAATAGAAGTTTACTTAGTACATATAAGTATTTAAGTTAGGTAAACACTTTCCCTTTATTTTATGATTGAATCAATTTCTATTTTACATATTTTAGTTCAAGCCCACTTGCAGAGGTACGGTGACTTTCTTTTCTGGGCATAAGGACTTAACTTTTGCCTTTTTGCGATGAATCATCTAATGATAATAAACACGTACATTCAGTCTCCTCTATTAACTAGTTTATCTTTAACCCATCATTCATAATTGTCTAGGCTTTTGTGATAATGACTCATTGAAATCATGGTAATTTTGCATTTATCTTCAGAAAATAGCTCCTGCCATTCATTACTTCTCAAGAGGCCAAGTTTCAGTTTTGTACAGAAAATAAATTCTGTTACTTAGTAATAAGTGCTCGTTGCTGATTTTGGAATAGTCTTTTGGTAAATGTTTCTACCTTTATTCTTTACTGATGTTTTAAAATCTTTCCTTAGAAAGCAAGTTTGTATCGAATTTTATCTTCCAACAGATTCTACTTATTAGAAGACATTCTTGCCATTCAAAATATATGCATTCTCCAGTATAAGAAAATCTTGAACACAATACAGGCAAGGGATTCTTACCCCTTTTGATATTTACATTCCTTTTTTTTAGTTCTATCAGTAACTTTTCTTAAATGTGATGATAAGAGGTGTGGAATAATAATAAAAATACGTCATTATAGAAAATGAAAAAGGATACGAAAATTGCCAAAGCATGGAATAATCATCATTGGAAGAAGGACAATGGGTTCCTTGTACCGAAAGCGAGTGAGAACTCAAATTGTACAAAAAATTTCTCGTGTTTGTAAAAAAATAAAAATTGCCACTCCTACACTGGGATATTTCCCGCCCAGAACTTTTAGAGTTTTGATGACCTTTATAATTAGATTGTTAGGATAAATGGATATGTTAGGCAATTAAGATATGACATTTGTGCAGTGAATCTTCTCTCATGGGTTCAGAGAAATGATGGATTTCTGTTGTCCTTTTAAACCTCTGTTTCCCACAATTCATAGTGTCTTTATCAGTTCCTTCTGAAGTTACAATATAATCATGACAACAGGACATACATGTGTTCAGTATTTCAATGTACAAAACCAAAGACAGTGTACACAGAAATACTTTTTTGCATATTGTAAAGAATTTCATGTATTGTTTTTGAAATAAATTAAAAGATAGTATATTATTTATTTTAATCTCTAATGATACTGTCAGACATGTCATTCATATCACTTTTACTTGGGTAATTTTATACTTCTTTTCCTTTAATTTTGTCTTATAAATATTTAAAACTTGACTTGGAGCAAAATGTAAACCTGAAGATTAATCACATATCAGGTAAGACAAAAATATCACAGTGTAGTACTTTCTACTGCTGCTCTTATAAGATCACGATACTTTGTTACAAATATAAAGAAAACTACTCCGAATTTACAGACTCATTGTAACAATCAGAATATTTCTAGTATGTGAAACAGAAATCTAGAGGAGACTTTAGGGTTTTATTTGTGGCCCAAGATTTTATCAAGACTGATATATTTTTTTTCTTTTTCTTTTAAAGTTTATTTATTTATTTTGAGAGAGAGCACATTAGCAGGGGAGGGGCAGAGAAAGAGGCAGAGAGAGAATCCCAAGCAGGCTTCGTGCTGTCAGTAAGAAGCCTAGTGTGAGGCTCGACGACACAAACTGTGAGATCATGATCTGAGCTGAAAATCAAGAGCTGGATGCTTAACTGAGCCACCCAAGCGCCCCAAGACTGGTATTTTTCTCTATCACTCTCTTCTGCCGTCCTCAGCATATGATTTTTTTTTCCCCTCAGTCTTCCAGGTTTGCAAAATAACTAGCAGCCCCAGGGTGCAAATCCACATAAGAAGGTTTTGACCTTGACATTGGGTAAATGAAGAAAAAATCTAAGAACTCTTAATTGAAAATAAAGACCAACAAGTGAGCTGTTATGTGGATTCATGGCATAAATTTACACTATTTATATGATTCCAAAACGTGAATAACTTTATTTAATGATTAGTTTCATGCAACTGGTATAAGCCTATGGGATCCATTTCAGGAGGAAAACAACTTCATATTGAACTTAAATAATTATTCTGGATAAAGTTCCAAGACACTTCATAGCCAAATTCATACAGCACACAATTAAACAGGCAACAAGGAAAGTGAGTTTGCAGAAAGAATAGACATTAGAAACAAACATATGAAGACTTCAGATATTGATAATATGAGATATAATTTAGTTGGATACATTTAAATGTTTTTAAGGAGTACAGGAGAATTTTGAAAATATGAATCATGAGGAAAATACGTAAAGTGATTTTAAGAATTTGTATCTTTGAAAAAGAGTCAGAGAGACTTTATACAGATAAAGTCTGTATACATAAAAGCCTAAAATACATAAACCAAACTAAAGATTTAGTGGCTTGAATAAACAACATATTAGATTAATTTGAGGAGGCAATTAACCGAAATTTAAATTAGATTGAACTGTTCAAAATATAATCATAGTAAAATATATATATATATTTTTTACTTTATATTTACTTTACTTTATATTAAATAAAATATATATATATGCAAGAGACATAAGGCAACCTCTAGGATAAAGTAAGTTGATTTAGCATATATCTAATCAGAGTTACTGAAGAACCTAAAATATGAGAAGTTTTTAAAAGCATTTACAGAAAAGATAATGAAAACTTTTCAGAATTGTTAAGGAAAAAGGAAATACAAATGTCAGATTCAGGAAATCCAATGAATCTCAAGATCATAATAAATGAACTGACACCTTAATATATCTCAAAACATTAAAGAAACTAAAAAAAAAATGTTAACAAATGCTAGGGTAAGCATGGGTCAGGGAGGATGAACACTGGGAGACCACTCCCTACAGTGAGCTGAACAAAATTTGTCATTGAATCGGCAGTTGTACTTGACTGAGTCAACTCAGCATATTTCACATACCATTCTCACATGTGGGAATTTCCCACATTTCCTAAATAATTCCTCAGTGTAGAAATCAGAAAACACATTGCCATTAACTACAGATATGTTAATAAACAAATATAATACAGGAGCTGGCAGTCAGATGTACTCATGCAGAACTTCCACTTGAAAGAAAAAAATATATATGAAAGAAAGATTTGTGTGGATTTTATTTTTGGCTGAGGGGACAGTGGTGGCTTCATCTGACTCTGGGAGGTAGCAATTGATGTCTTTCTGATACCTGGTCACAAGAATCAGCAGTTGATGGAGCTATGACTGTTATCCCATTATAGGGACATTGGACTTTGTTCTCAGAATCTACTCCTCTAAGCCAGATTCTAGTCCACCAGAGAGAGCCTGTGAAACAGCAAGTACCTTTCAATAAATAAACTTTATAAAGAAACTTACAAGAGTAGTTTTTGATGATTGTTTCTAAGAGCTCTGTGTATTACAGAAATTGACATTTGCCATGATGTCAGCTTTCACATTCAAGAGAATGAGAATTGAGAATAGGTTAACTGGCTTTAATGAATTTAAAGAGCATCGAGTAATCCTCTAGTATTTGAGTATGAGGTGCCAGGAACCATGGCACACAACGGAGAAATGATTAATAGATAATTTCCTTTAATCATCCATAATGAATTGCAAATTGAGAGCAAGTTCTTGGGAGATGTAATTATCTCTTGCCAAAAAAATACTGTAAAGTTCAAGATGAATAAAAAAAAACTGGCTAATTGGCTCTTCTAAATATATTGGAGAACCAACAGAATGAGCCTTTTGTTCGTCTTAATTTCACAAAAGAAAATGTTATGAGAAGTAGCTATTTTCTATGATTGTACTAAGAGGAAACTACCATTTCTTCCAGTTACAGGGTTAGTATAGCTTCAAAACACAAATAAATAGCAAACTAAAAAGAAGTTTAACCCCTAGCCACTGTATCTCAGATGTAACTGGAATATATTTGAGATGAGATTGAATTATGCCTGATGAAATTATGAGATTCTGTGTGTCATATCTAGGTTAAAAAATATGACTTAAGAGTGTTTTATGGTTTGCCTCTCTTTTTTCATTTATGTTCATTTGTTTTGTTCTTAAAATCCACATATGAGTGAAATCATATGGTATTTTCCTTCTTTGACTGACTTATTTTAATTACCATAATACTCTCTAGCTCCATCCATATTATTGCAAATGGCAAGATTTCATTCTTATTTATGGCTGAGTAGTATTCCATCGTATATATACACCACCTCTTCTTTATCCATTCATCAGTCAGTGGAAATTTGGCTTTTTCTATAATTTGGGTATTGTTGATAATGCTGATACAAAAATCAGGGTGCATGTATCCCTTCAAATCAGTATTTTTTTAACCTCTGGTTAAATACCTAATTGTGCAATTGTTGGATCATAGGGTAGCTCTGTTTTTAACTTTTTGAGAAACCTCCATACTGTTTTCCAAACTGGCTGAATCAGTTTGCATTCCCTCCAACAGTGCAAGAGGGTTCCCCTTTCTCCGCATCCTCACCAACATCTGTTGTTTCCTATTGTTAATTTTAGTTCATTCTGATAGGTGTGAGGTGGCATTTCATCATGGTTTTAATTTGTATTTCCCTGATGATGAGTGATGTTGACCATTTCCTCATGTGTCTGTTAGCCATCGGTATGTTTTCTTTGGAAAAATGTCTATTCTTGTAATCTGCCCCATTTTTTAATGGATTATTTTTCTTTGGGGCATTGAGTTTGATAATTTCTGCATAGATTTTGGATACTAACCCTTTATCTCATATGTCATTTGCAAATATCTTCTCTCATTCCCTTTGTTGTCTTTTAGTTTTGTTGATTGTTTTTGTTGCTGTGCAGAAGCTTCTTATCTTTTTTTTTTTTTTGCTTTTATTTCCCTTGCCTCAGTAGACATATCTAGTAAGAAGTTTCTATGGCTGATTTCAAAGACATTATTGCCTGTGTTCTCCTCTAGGATTCTGATGGTTTTCTGTCTCACATTTAAGTATTTCATACCATTTTGAATTTACTTTTGTGTTTGGTATAAGAAAGTGGCCCAGTTTCATTCTTTCACATGTTGCTGTCCAGTTTTCCCAGCATCATTTGTATTTTTTCCATTGCATATTCTTTCCTGCTTTGTTGAAGATTAGTTGAGCATATAGTTGTGGGTTCATTTATGGGTTTTTTTCATTATCTTCCATTTGATCTACCTGTCTGTTTTAATGTCAGTACCATACTGTCTTGATCACTATAGCTTTGTAATATAACTTGAACTATCGAATTGTGACACCTCTTGTTTTGCTTTCAAGATTGCTTTCCTATACAGGATTTTTGATGGGTTGTAGAATGAGTTTGGAAGTTTTCCTTCCATTTCTATTTTTTGGAACAGTTCTAAGGGAATAGATATTAATTCTTCTTTAAATGTTTGGTAGAATTCCTCTGGGAAACCATCTAGTCCTGGACTTTTGTTTGTTGAGAGATTTTTGATTAATGATTTAATATATTTACAGGTTTTTGGTCTCTACATATTTCTAATTCTTCCTGTTTCAGTTTTTGTAGTTTCTAGGGACTTATCTATTTCTTCCAAACTGCCCAATTTGTTGGCATATAATTTTTCATAATATTTTCTTACAGTCGTTTATGTTTCTGCGGTGTTGAGTGTGACTCTCCTCTCTCATTCATGATTTTATTTATTTGGTCCTTTCTCTATTTTTTTTGATAAGTCTGGCCTGGGGATTTATCCGTTTTTAAAAATTGTTTCAAAGAACCAGCTCCTGGTTTCATTGATCTGTTCTACTGGTTTGTTTGTTCCTATGTCATTTATTTCTGCTTTAATATTAATTATTTTGCTTCTTCTGCTGGTTATAGGTTTCATTTATTGTTCTTTTTCTAGCTCCTTTAAGTGTAAGATTAGGTTGTGTATTCGAGATTTTTCTTGCTTCTTGAGGCAGGCTTGTATTGCTTTATATTTCCCTATTTGAATGTTTTTGCTATATCCCAAAGATTAGGGACTATTGTGTTTTTATTTTCATTTGTTTCTATGTATTTTTAATTTCCTCCTTAATTTCCTGGTCGATGCATTCATCCTTTAGTAAGATGTTCTTTAATCTCCATGTACTTGCAGTCTTTTCAAATTTTTTGTTTACAATTGACTTCAAGTTTCATAGCTTTGTGATAAAAAATATGCATGATATCATCTTGATATTTTTGTACTTGTCGAAGGCTGATTTGTGACACAGTATGTGATCTATTCTGGAGAATATTCTATGTGTACTCTAGAAGAATATGTATTCTTCTACTTTGGATGAAATAAACTGAATATATCTGTTAAATCCATCTGGCTCAGTGTGTCATTCAAAGCCATTGTTTCCTTATTGATTTTCTGCTTTGTTGATCTGTCCATTGCTGTGAGTGAGGTGTTAAAATCGCCTATTATTATTATCAATTAGTTTCTTATGCTTTGTATTAATTGTTTTATGTTTTGGGTTTCCACCAAGTTGGGGACATAAATATTTATAATCGTTCGATCTTGTTAGATAGACACCTTTATTATGATGTAATGCCCCTCTTTATCTCTTGTACAGTGTTTGGTTTAAAATTTAGTTTTTTTTCTGATATAAGTATTGCTACTGTGGCTTCTTTGGATATCCATGTGCATCTAAGTATTTCTCTTTCCCCTAATTTTCAATCTATATGTGTCTTTAGTTTGGTTTTTTTTTTTAGTGGTTACTTATTTTTGAGAGAGAGACAGAAACAGAGTGTGAGCAGGGGAGGGGAAGAGAGAGGGAAACAGAATCTGAATAGGCTCCAGGCTCCGAGCTGTCAGCACAGAGTCTGACTCGGGGTTCAAACTTATGAACTGTGAGATCATGACCTGAGCTGAATTTGAACGCTTAACCGACTGACCCACCCACCTGGTCCTAGATGTCTTTAGGTTTAAAATTAGTCTCTTGTAGGCAGCATATAGATGGGTGTTGTATTTTTATCCAGCTTGACACCTTATGTCTTTTGATTGGAACATTTAGTCCAGTTACATTCAGAGTAATTATTGGTAGATCTGAATTTAGTGCCATTTTATTACTTGTTTTGCCATTTTTTTTTTCTGGAGATTTTCTCTGTTCCTTTTTAGTCTTTGTCACTTTTGGTCTTTGTTTCTCACTCAAAAAGTCCCCTTTAATATTTTTTGCTGGGATGCTTTAGTGGTCACAAACTCCTTTAGTTTTTCTTTGTCTGGGAAACTCTTTATCTCTCCTATTCTGACTGATAGCTAGCTTTGCTAAATCTCGAGTATTCTTGGCTGCATATATTTCCCATTCAACACATTAAATATATCATGCCACTCCCTTCTAGGCTGCCAAGTTATTTTATGCTCAGGTGTGGGGGAGGAAATGTCACCAGCTGGCTCTTTTGTCTTCAGGGAGGCAATGCCACCTCTTCCAAATGTGGTCCAAGAAGGGGGAACTGTCTGTCCTTAAAGGAGATCTTCAGATCACTCCATCTGCTTTTGGGCTTTGACCTTTTTTTCCACGGGAGCACTGAAGCATCCTCAGGGTTCCACACTGGCCTGTCACAGACCTCTAAAACTTCAGTCTTCGAGCTCCACTGGTTGTAAAAAATCAGCCTCTCTCATTTTCCAGTCAGTATCTTTGGGAAGTGCTTTCCTTGTTTGATTCCCTGTATGCTCTCCCCACCTCTCTCTCTGCTGTCCCTCACCTCTCTCTGTGACCAGGGCTCCCTCTGCTCTGCAGCACCCATAATCCGTTTCTCCCCTAAATCACATCTCTGCCCCTCCTACCCTCCATGGCATGGCCCCTTCTTTCCCTCTAACTGTGCAGTTTGTTCTATCAGTCTTCAGATTGATATCTTGTGTGTTCAGAATGATCTAGCTGTGTTCTAGGGACGAGGCAAGCCTAGGTTCCTCCTACTACTCCACCATCTTAGATTCTCCATGGTCCCAGACTTTAATCATAGAAAAAAATATATCAGAATCCTCAGGACCAAAATATATCATATGCTACTAAAGTCTTATTTGATATGTATAATTAAAAAAATTACATCTGCAGAAAATAGACTTGACTGAACCTCAAAGTATACACTAAGGATCCTCATATAGTTCTTGAGCCTATGCCGTCATATCACAGAACCAAGCCCTTCGATTAAAGGGAAACTTTGAGAAAAGACCGTCTGATAAAAATCTAAGATTGTGTCATAAATGTTTTCTTATATATATTTTAAAGGGATATGTGCTTATTTACCATAGTGACTGTATTGGGGAAACGGTAGTAACCATACATTATAATAATCATATTGATCAATTTAGCCTCTAACCCTCAGTGATCCCAACGTGTGCTCAAAAATGTGCAAAAACAAAGTGTGGCCATGTGCCATGGCATCAGATTTTGGGATTTCACCAAACATCAACAGTAGAGACTTCCATTCACTGAAGTTGACCTTGCTTCTGCCAACGCTAAAGTCCCCAGTTTACCAGGAAGTTCAACACTCAGTCCCTATAGGTTACCATATTCATGGGGGACCAGCCAACCGACTGGGTGCCAGATTGAGAATATTGTACTATCCTTAAATCATTGAGGGGCAGAAATTTTATGTCTTTTAAATTATATTCTCTTTCAGCGCCCCCTAGCCCCCTCACACACTCTGTCTCTCTCAAAATAAATAAATAAACTTCAAAGATAAATTATATTCTGGGTTTTATTTGACTTTCTTGAGTAGATGTCTCTATCAATAAAACTGTCTGTGAAGTTACCAGATACCCTCATCATCATTACTCCTGTACAGCATTGCTTCTGACCATGTACAGCGAAAGGCTTATGGCAATTAATTAATTATTTAAGGTAACTGAACCTAATAACATTTTTGTTATTACTATATAACTCATTCATGAGAATAATAGGACCTGTTAAAACCTTTACATAGTGAAATCTCAGATATTAGCTTGCAAAGTTGGATTTCTATCTTCCTGAATATGTTACATGTTTTAAATTGGAAATATGCATTGTCATGTACCACATAGAGCCAAAATACACAATTTTGGGAACTAGGAATGTGGAAAAGGAAGAGGCAATTTTTACTACAAAGTTTAATATTTCATTTCCACATTTATTTGTTTCTTGTTTCCACGACTTAAATTCTGACAGTTTAGAGAAGGAGGAGTCTTCGTCTACTTCCTGTGACCCAATTTGGTCCAGCACCTCCTTTTGCAAATGTTTTGGAACATAGCCAAATCTATTTGTCTATATGTTGTCTATGGCTGAAATAGTGCAATAACAGTAGAACTGAGTAGTTGTAAAAGATACCATATGGCCTACCAATATTTACTATCTTCTTCTTACGGAAAGTTTGCCTACCTCTAGTTTAGATTTCATTAGTATCTAAGATAGGAATGTATCAAAAGTGCTTGCCAGGTTATGCAACAATGGCCCCACTGAAATAAAAATTGAAATACCTTCCCTTTTGGGGTTCAGATACCACTGTTTAAACTGGTAAGATGAGCAGTTCCAGTGTTGAGTTAGGTATTTTATACTTCTTATAAAGTCAAATATGATGCTACATAATGAAGGAAGAGAGAGTACACTTGGAACTAAATAATGAAAGTGTTTATAAACCCCAATGGGAAGGACTGGCATGAACTTACATCCTTCAAGAATGAAGGTTTGGATGGCCCAATTAAAATAACAAACTTCAATTAGCTAGAGTGCAGGCTGGGAAGAGAGGGAATATAGACAGGATAGTGGGGGAGGAAGGCATAGATACCTGATACTCGTGATCAGTTATAAAGCTAAGAACTGAATTATCTACTCACATACTTTCCTTGCAGTATCATGTATTTGTATATAAATTTTAAATAATTTTCCTGTCCCTCAGTCTCTTTCCGCAGCTCATTTAGATACTTTAGTGGTATACATTTTATAAGTTGCATATAGAATGCCATAAAGATAGACTTAGTGTGTAAGGAGAGGAAAAATGGATATACTTCTGAACTTTAGAGATATCAAAACTAAAACTTGGTTTTGAATCAGAATATGCTGAAGGTTTGTGTTGCCCCACTTTTGAGAAGTGAGTGATCAAGACCACTGCATTAAATAAGTTTACATGGGATACTTCCCATTTTATTATATGCAAATGTTACCACATAGAAGAAAATGTTACTAGAGCACACTGTTTAAGTCATGCTCAATGTGATGGTCTAGAAAAAATCCAAATATTTTTTTTCGTATTTACCAGTGATTTTATAATATGTAAGGAAGAAACATCTTCTCTTTTTGGCCTGGTTCTTATTATTGTTTAGAAATTTAACATGGAAGAAGGGTTTGCAGGGATGCTGGACTCTGGTGGACATTTGTTTTGATTGAGGTTCCCTCACATCTCTGAAATAGTCTTCATTATGAAGGATAGCTCTACCCTGATTACAAAGCAGTGCTATTCTTTGCCAATATCCACCGAAGATAGGACACAAGCAGACAGTTCAGCCACTCGGACACACCCAAGTAAAGTTTCGATTCAGAGCAGAGCTATGCACAAAAACAGGGAGCACATGGAATCTATGATTTGGAGGAGACAGTGATTAAAGTTTTGCCCTGGTAGTGTCAGAGCTCTGGTGTTGGTGGGTTTTAGGCAGCCTGAAGACATGGTTGGGCAATGTCATCAGGTTCATATCTGTCAAGCATCATGACCTCTGTCCTCAGGGACAGTCTCAAATTGCCTAATATTTTCTCAAAATCTTTCTTCCTAAACCAGGTAGGGTAGAGTTTGTTTGTGGCATGTATGAGTGCTGAGTAAAAGAATGCCTTACTTATAGTATTTGTGCAGTGAGCAGTGGTGAGCCTGGCAGCACAGTTATAGAATAACAGATTATTTTATACATGATTTCTCTTATACATGTTATTATATTGGCACTATTTATAAATAATTTCTATATATTTGGAAGGGAAATATTATAAAGAATTTGATCCATCTTGGTAGAAATATTGTGTTTTGCCAGTATCTACCTGTAATTTCATATAACTACCATCGCTAATGGCATGTATTTCACTCAGATTAGAAACAGAGAGTGAATGATTGAAGCAGAAAATTGATCAGAAAGAGATCAACTGTTGTCAGATTAATTTCACTGGCAAAACTCATGTCATTTATTTTACTTTTGACAATTTGCATCATGTTAGTTAAAATCTACCATACACACTTTTTAATGAGAGAATATCTGGTAAAAGACTATCAGCCATCTTGTATATAGTATTTTATTTATATTTACTTCATGCACATGAGTCTAGCATACCGATTTCCTGTGCTTATTCCAATTATTATTTTTCAAATTTGATTTATAAACTACATTTCAAAAATTATAAACATGGATACATAATATTTGTGGCAGTTTTCCAAATTAATTAAATAGTTAACACACCATATGTGATAATCTACCAATATAGTATCAATGAAATAGCATCTGTGTGTGTGTGTGTGTGTGCACGTGCGTGTGTGTTGAGGAGAAGGAAAAATCAGGAAAATAATACAGAAATAACAGTCCCTTTCTTTATATTTAAAATTTCAGGATATCTATAAAACTGTATGATGGAGGGCAAAATGTATTAAAGTTACACTATGTCTTTGGAATCCTTAATTTGATGCCTCTTTAGATCATTACTGAGAGAAAACATAGCAAATTTAAGTTAACATAGACTTTATATTTTATACAACTGTAATGAGATTCATGTGCTTTTATAATTAAGTATGTTATAATAACAAGAAAGTAAGCCAAAGATATAGTCCAATTAGCATTAGTAAAAAAGCACTTTTAGTTTAGAAAAAGATCATTTCAATATATTCTTATTCGGAGTTATGGAAATTCAATTTTTGTTAATAATGTAAATATGTCAGCTTAATTTCATCTCAATTTAATGAAATTTTACTCAGTTTTAAAACACCAGGATGTGGGGCTATCAGCTTCAAACCCTTCTGGACAAAGTAGTTTTCAATATATAAATTAAATGTAAGAGGTTGTAGTTTCATTTCATTAAATGTGGGCATTCAGATTAATAAAACATTGTTCTACTATCTATCATGGATATTTCTATGAGTAGGCAATAACCAGTATATTATAAAAAATAGAAATTCATGAAAAGATCAGAACCATAAAACTGTAATGAAAATGAATGATAACTCGCCACTGCTCTGCTAATGGAAACAGAAAATAAACAAATCTGAAATGCTAAGATGACATAAAAATCTCTTCAATTCTACTACCCAGCCTGCCAATAAAATGAGACTCAGTAAGGGCAGAAAGGCAAACTGCTGTTTTCCCAAATAGATGCCTCCCTCGTCAACATATCGCATTGCAATTTTCAAACAAACAAACAGCAAACAAAAAAATAAAAGAACAATAAGAACTGATATTATGTACTTTCTAAAGTATGATGCAAACCCAATCCTTTAGACATATAAGTTTGGGGATAAGAACTTTATTAGAGTCATTGATATCTTAATGTATCTTTTGTTCAAGAGAGGAAAAGTTAGAGAATATGGTGTTATTTAGTTTCATCTGTAACAGAGCCACACAGGTGTTTTGTATTTCAGAGTTTATTACACCATTTATAAAAAAGGACAGATGATAAACAATAAGAATATAAGGTTTTCAGGGTTGAAAGAAAACATTACGTTTATGAAGTTCAAATTTCTCAAGATGAGAGAGAGACATTTATGCATGCCAGAAAAACAATGATCGTAAGATATAGAACAGGATAATTAAATATTCTGATCTTCGTAAAGTACCTAATGTTCTGTAAAATTTTAACATTCCTTATGGCACTTACATAAAATATCTTTTCATTTTTCTAGTATTCCTGGTATTCTCAAACTGCTTTTTTTATAAAAAGTTTGTAGTTTCTCAATTACACAGATTTTCATTTCCTAAAATAAAATCAGAAAGTACAGGACCTGAGGAAGTAAGCACTGGCATGCCAAGGTAAATTCCTTTTACAGATTATACTTTTAAAATCATGTCTAAGGCTTTTGTCCAACCCAACGTCACAAAGACTTTCCAATATGATCTCACCTAATTTATAGGTTTACTTTTTAAAATTCAGTACATTATTCATTTTGTTTAAATATTATATAAAATGTGGTGTAAAGCACAAGTTTCTTTTCTTGCATATGAGGTCCAAGTTTTCATTAGTTGAAGGACTCCCAGGGAAAGAAAAATACTGTTAGGTATCACATATATGTGGGTTTAAAAAACAAGAAAAGTCAAAGTCAGAAACACAGATTAAAATGTCGTTGTCAGGGGCGTGGGTAGGGGAATTAAAAAGAGGTTGGTAAAGGAGTGCACACTTTGAGCTGTAAGATGAATGAGGTCTGAGGATCTGTTAATTAATTAAATGGTGAGTATAGTTGATAACACTGTAGTCCATATTGAAATGTACTAAGTGAGTAGAACTTTAATTTTCTCACCAGAAAAGAAGGGAAAGAGGAAAGGAAGGAAGGAAGAAGGAAGGAAGGAAGGAAGGAAGGAAGGAAGGAAGGAAGGAAGGGAGGAAGGGAGGAGGGAGGGGGAGGGAGGGAAGGAGGGAGGGAGGAAGGAAGGAAGGAAGGAAGGAAGGAAGGAAGGAAGGAAGGAAGGAAGAAAGGAAGGAAAAAAAGAAATAAGGAAAGAAAAAAAGAAAGAGGTAAATCTATGAGGTGACGGATGTGTTAATTAGCTACATGAGAGGCATGCATTCACAATGTTCACATGTATCAAAGCACCATGATGTGCACTTTAAATACCTTATAGTTTTATATATAAATTAAACTTCAATAAAACTGAAATAAAAACATTAAAAAACAAGCTTAGGAAAAGAAAAAAAAAAAAGAGAAAGACTCTCCCTTCACTATTGAATTGATCTTGAGCTTTTGTCAAAGATCAAATTACCACATCTAGGCTTATTCCTGGATGTTACATTTTGTTCCATTTGATACATGCTCTAGGCATCTATTTAGTCAATACTACAGTTTAGATGGTTGTAGCTTTATGGAAAGTGTTAAAATCGAAAAACGTGAGTCCTTTAACCATGCTATTATTTATCAAAATTGTTTTGGCCATTTTACTTCCTTCTCTTTCTCTATAAACTTTAGAGTCAGCTTTTCTGTGTCTAAACAAAATTACTACTTGAACTTTAATTAGAATTATTCTCAATTACACATCGACTTAGAAAGAGTTGTCACTTTAACTGTTTTAACTTTTCCAGTATGTGAGCAGAGAATGTCTATCCAATTATTTAGGCATTCTTTGATTTCTTGTATCCATGATTTTTAATTTTAAACACTGTTCCTGCATATGTTTTGCCAGATTTATGCCTAAGTATTTTATTATATGGAACTACTACAAATAGTTTTTTTTTATATATTTTAATTTCCAACTGTTGACTGTTACATAAAAATGTGATTGATAGTTGTGCATTGAATTCATATCCTATGACCTTGGTAACCTCGCTTATTAGTTCTAGAGGTTTACTTGTAGATTCTTTGGCATATTTATGAAAATAATCAGTTCATCTGTGAATAGGGACATTTCAATTTTTTTATCACCATTATTATTATCATTATTATTATTATTATTATTGCACTGGCTATGATTTCCAAAACAATGTTGAATAAAAGTGGTGAGAGTAGCTGTTCTTACGGTGCTCTCAGACATACTAGAAATTTTGCATTCAGTCTTTCACTAAGAATATAATATAATCAGCGGTATTTTTGTAGCTGCCACTTTATCAAATTAAGGACATAGTTTTTTATTCCCAGTATGATGATAAGTTTTCATATCAAATGCACATTGAACTTTGTTAAATGTTTTTACTGTACCAGCCACTTCATGTGGCTGTCCTTTACAGTGTTAAGATGAAGATTACATTGATTCATTCTGAAAACTTGCATTTTCAGGATAAATGCCGCTCGTCGTTATGTATTATTATTATTATATATTTATAAATTATGTGTTTACCATATATAATTATTTATCATGTATGTGTTTAGATTGCTGGATTCCATATGCTGATGTATTATAGCAGAATTTTCTGGTATCTTTTCTAGTAAGATCTTTTCCTACTGTATCAGAGTGGTGCTGGACTGCTAGTATGTATTGTAAGTAGTCCCTCCTCTTTAAATTCCAGGGTTTGGGAAGTATTTGTATTATTTATTTCTTAATTGTTGGGTAACATTTCCCAGTGAAGCAAAGGCGCTTAAAGTTGTTTGTTTGTTTTTTTTTTTTCTGTTAAGGTTTAACTCTTGATTTAATTTCATTTACATAGTGTTCTTCAGATTATCTATTTCCTCTTGAATGATATTTGCAAGGTTATGAGTTGTGTTTGCCAAGGAATGTGTATTTCATGTATTTTATTTTATTCATAGACTCATTTGTAGTAATCTTTTATCCTTTTTTATGTCTGGGCCCCTCTTCCTTTCCTAAAATTGGTAATGATGGTAGGATTTTTATCAAAGAAACCAAGTGACATAGTGAGAGTAAAAAGTGGTTATATTCTACCTTTACTAAGGTTAAAATTTTGACAACTTCACATGATTCTCTGTGGACTTTAATATTTTAATAGAGAATATTATCTCTCATAAGGTCTGAGGTAAATTCAGGAAATTTTTACCACACAGTGGTCATTTGGGATATAACTTTTTCTCTATTAAAATATGTACCTATATTTCAGTCCCCAAATTTTCACAACCCTTTATTCTCCTTTCAAAATATCTTACTTTGAAAAATACTTCATTTTTATTATTATTATAAATTATAATAAAATGATAATTATAAAATTTATTATTCTTAAATATTTGGCCCAATTTAGAATTTGCAAAATTGCAGCTTTTCTCAACTTAATTCTGTTCCCATTCTAGGGGCATCTTCAACTGATCATTCTCAAAAGTCTAGACTTTTGAGATATTATTACAGAATATGAAAATTAAATATTGGGCATTATTTAAATATTTTTTTCACCTTTTTCCCTCACATTTTGTTGGGAAAAATGTATTTTCCTGTCTTCAATGTATATTTTCAATAACTGAAATTTGCTTAGAACTTTAAAAAAATGAAAGTTATTAGTGCTTTATTATCAAACATTTTGTAAGCTATTAAATAAATTTGAATAAAATACAACAAAATTTAGACCACAGTTACAAAAATATCGAAATCATTTTGAACACTTAGTTTGAGTTGCATTAATATTTAAAGTTTTAAACATTTAAATCTCTGACTAGTGGTGAGTATTTTAGTTCAAAATAAGATTTTTACAAATGATATGTAGTTTAATTCCTTTGAATAATTATCTAACATTCATGTATATGAAGACATATATCTTAATTTTTATGAATTCTGTCAGCTGCTTATCTTGGGTTAGCAGAATATCTCAGCCTGTTCTGATGCAATGATGAATAATGTATGTACCACAACCATGTCTAAGTACATTTCTGCTCCATAATTTTCTAAATTTAGTAAGAACATTGTGCTGTGCAACAATGCCGTGCTCCGTCCAGATTTGTAGTCACGTTAACAGCATAAAAACAAACAAACTTTTTTCCTCAACACTGAACTTTCAACTGCGTTTATAAAACATTCATAGGAATATCTGCTGTTTCACCGTCAACAGAATGAGCTTCCAAATTCTAAACATTGACTTCATGAATTGAATTTTATAAAAGGTCTGTTAATGGAATTCATGTAACCGATTTTCTATTTGAAACACATATTATACAATTGCCATTCCATCTTATGAAGCTGAAAACGTCACAATTTTCACTTTACGCATGTGCCAAATTTGGAGAAAGTCTAGAAATGGGTCACATTAGTTTAGAAAAATAGTTATTTCATGCAAAAGAAAAAGTCATGGTCCACAGAATAATATGTAAATAAAGTTCTATAGATGCATGTGCCACATTTTTGTCTTCCGGAAAACATTTTCCTAAATAGCTACTAACTTTTTAATAAGTATGCAGTTTATTGAGCAGATTTAGGCCATGTAGTTTGCATATGATTTTAGACATCAGCCGAGACCTAACCGCCAGTGATCCATGTCAACAAACATTTTGTGCAAATCACGTTTGCTTTCATCATTTTGGGAAAAGAAAATTTAGTTCTTGATTTTTCATTAGGCATAAACTTCATTGGTAGATTATGTTCATTGCTTCTAAAGACTTGACCGAAAAACTAAAAAGTGTCGTCAAAGAATTGAGTTGATAAACAACTATAGAATCAATCCATAAAGCAAATGACAAAGCTATTATAATAAAGGAGCTCATACTATCTCTTGGATGCTGGAAGGCAGAACTGTTTGGCCTCTTTTTCCACACAGATATTTCACGTAATCTAATTTCTCAAGGATTATAGGTCTGCTGGGTCACAGAATACGTGGCTAGGACAGCAAATGCCCTACTGGGGGATATTGCAGTATTGAATACTCCCCTTACTAACACCCAAGATTCACAAGGGTTCGTGTCCCAAGTACTGGCGACTGAGCTCACTTCATTTCATCTTTGAGCTCAGCACATGGAAGCCTACCAAACCCAGTTCTGTAGTGATGGGGGGAAGAGGAAAATCCCTGTCCCCCGACTCTCTACCGTCTTAACTCTCTAATCCCAATTATTTTATTTATAGCTAATGCATTTTCTTTATTTGCTTAAAAAATACAGACACAATCATGGAGATTGTGAAAATAAAACTATATATAGTCTTGTAAAATATTAAAGTGATCCAAGTGACTAAAGCAGGAAGCTTTTATAGCATTTAGACTAAGAAACTGTGGAGAATTGCCAGGACAAAGAAGTTTGGGCTTGTTCCGTAGAGAGGCTGTGGGTGTGACTTGTGATGCATTGGTGCCCAGAGCTGCACTTAACACTGACTGTCATGGGGCCTTAGTTGGCTTGTGCTCAGTATCTGGCCTATGATCAGAACTGGCCCTGCTGTTCCTGATGCCAAGACAGATGAACTTTCATCTTCTCCTTGAGCCAGACCAGGAAGGCCCCTTGAAGTGGATCAGGAAGGAAGAGAAATATGCAGACACTCAGACTCCCAAGATGGTGAGATATGGTAAGAGAAACAGAGAAAACCCTGCTTGCTTGGGACTGCACTTGGGCAAACTTAGTTACTAACCACAGATCCCACACGGGTAGTATAGACAATTCTCGTGTGGGGGAAAGCTAGCTGGAATTCTCACCTGAGGGCAGGACGTTTCGCCCAGGGCCCAGGGCCCTCAATCCGGAGTCCAACCAGGCTATTCACCAGGAGACCTCTCCAGCTAGAAGGTTGGCTACTGTGAGTCCCGGACTGGATGTATTAACCCTTCCTAGTTCTTCCCTTTCCCTTGTAACTAATAAAGCTTTCCTTCACCAAACCAGAAGTGCAGCTATGGCGAATTGCTATTATTCAGAACAGGGCTTCAGGTAGTAAGTTAGTGAAGAAGATTTGTTCTTGGCCCTATGTTTCCCATCCGTGTCAGTAATGATGCCTTCTACCCTCCTGGCACAGGGAGCATATCTTCCTGGGACATTGATTTCCTGCTTTCAGGGGGACAGAGGGAGGTCAGAGGATCTTTCTGGCACTGGCTGTTTCTCAAGTAACCTTTATTCAAAATAATCAATTGGCCAAAATAATCAATATGCCAAAGCGGTATATTTGAGGGAGGCATATTCTGCTACTTCTCAGCTACTACAGTTCATTAAAGACATTATGGTATGTGGCTTAATTTCATTGCTCCATCTGATGATTTTGGCAAATGAGGTCATCTAAGTGTCCTATTATCTTCATTGGTGTCATTCCTTAAATATTTAAAGAATGATTACTATCAGTAACAATATTTTCCATAATTATATCTTAAAATGTTTGTCTTATTCAGTCTTATGAAGCGAATAATACTATATTCAGAATAACACATAATTGTACAGAATTGATAATAACAATTTGTTCAATGAATGAAATCTTGTAATCTTACTTCATGAATTTGGAAAAGAACACATTTCGCTACACTCTCAGTTTAGTGTTAAAGCGAATGCGACCTGTTATATTTTTGCTCAAGATTTTTTCAAAACTTTCATAATTTTGATTTCAAAAATTTTATTCACATTTTGCTTAATATCAAAATGCCATTCGCAAGCTGGAAGAAAATATTTGATGCAATTTACTACTAGACATATTTGTCATTGCCATTGTTTATTTTCCTTGAAGATTGTCTGAAAAATGATTTTATTTGAATAAGAATAAGAAGTAACTTGTTAAATATAGATAAAACAAATACTAATATGAGAAGGTCATCTTTATTTATAGAAGTACTGACTGTTAATTTAAAGAGTATTGTTTATTGCAAAATAAGATTCATGAACTGCCTTTACTTGGCAATGATATCAAAACTCAGTTTACTCAAATCTAATTAACAATTATCAATGGATAATATATGAGTCAACCCAAATAATGGTTTATACTTTAAGTTCCATCTAATGTAAGCTTAACTGTGTTTGTTTTAAACAAGCCATGTGAATGCTAGAGACAATGTATGTAAAATGGTAGATATCAATATATCCTGTGATGTTTAAAAAATGGTGAGTGCATTACAGGTAAGCATGATTATAGCCTTAACAATGTAGAAACTTTTTACTTATTTATTGAAACAAATTTTAAAGCACTTTCAAATTTTCACAGGAGTGTCTCAAGCATAACAGTGAATGTGGGATTCAGAATGAATCTGCAGTCAAATTAAGCTGTACTATTTATCAACTACATGCCATGGACAAATTATTTACACACTCTCTGCCTCAGATCCTAATTTATAAAATTGGCATAATAACAGTCCTTATTACATAGAATTGCAGTGATGATTGAATGAGATAATACACACTGAGCATTTAAAATGATTAGGATTGACTAAAATGTTGCTTGTTTTAGTAGTGGTATACTTACAATGTACATTTCAATAAACCAGGCACAACTAGGTCTATTTACAATAGATTCAGGCAAGTAAAAACAATTATCGCAGTTATGACCAGAGAAGGTTCATATTTGTTCTGTCAATACAAAAAGCATCAATCTTTAGGTGATATTTATTTGTTCTGCATCACAGACATATATGGAAGTGGGAGATACACGTAACTCCTAACTATGAAGCAAATAGGCAAATATTAAACTTAATATTACTTACAGAATGTGTTAAGTCACAGGGTTTCAATAAATGTTATATTGACTTTTTACAGACAAGTCAATGCAAAGCATTTGTGTTTCACATATGTGTATGTGTAGATTATGTATCTTCAATACAGTTCAAATGTAAAATCAATTATATCAATAGAGCATTTTACTTTGAAATATTTTAAGATTATTTTTCTCAATAATCTTTTAAAAATATATTATCCATGGCACAGTTTATTCTCCCAAACCTATAAAGAAGTTGAAGACAATTAGTATAAAAAGTATGAGAAGCACGGAAGTCGGGAAAAATCGTTCGGAGACAATTTACTTCTCTATCCATTAGTTTTAATATAGCAAGTGTTTCAGTGACACAGTTTAGAGCACAGTGATTATGGTGGTTTTTCTGTGTTGTTGCGAATCTTTATCATCCACTCACTACAAAGGGAGCCTGGGCAAATTCGAGGACGTGATGTAAATTTCAGTTGACTGTGTTTATCTGCCACTATGAGTTTAATACACCTCACACATCTCGTTTACTCAAAGAGTACAATTTGCTGTATGCAAATATATCCTAATTTTTAAAGGCCCTGGAATATTAAAACAAAGATGAGATGACTTCCTTCGTGGAAATTAACTTCAAAAATCTTGGAAATAGCTGACATATTGGTGAACTCAATGGCCAGGAATTGCAAAAACAATGGTTCTATTCAAGACTGACCATTTTTGAGTCCTTTGGTTCTGCTAAATTTTAATTTTATTTTTTCTACCCCATGCTGGGATCCATTGTTCTCATCAGTATTTTATATCAAAATGTGACTTCTCAGTTCTTCAAACATTGTGTACCTTTGTTTTGACTTTTAATTACCCAGCATTTATCAGTAGTATGTGTTTCTATTTTTTTCTCCTAGCTTCCTTTATATATTGGTGACTATACAAAATAGTTTCAAGTAAATGAGTTCAGCTAATGCCTTCTGGAACATGCTGCTTGTAAAACTGCAGCTTGCTATAGAATTTGATAACCTCCAGTGCTTTGGGGCAAGATGAAATGTGAGCTGAATATTTTCAGCATTTCTACTCTTTTCTCTGTTTTTTGGATGTTCTTTTTTCACTGGTCATTTCCTTCCCCCTTCTTAAAGATTGCACACTAGAAAACTATAAACTTACTGTAGCAACCAGGTCAATAAGGCCGTTTGATCATTATCCTCTGGAGTGTCTCTATGCAACAGATTTAGCCAAATAATTGTGTAACGATTAAATTTCTAAAATTGGGGGTGAAGTGAATATAAACATGGGTATAATGGAGCCATAGTGTTCTTAGTATCTGTTTATGAAGCAGAAATTTAAATGCACGGCTAGGGCCCAAAGAAAACTCATAGAAAATGACATATCTCATTCAACAAGTATAAATATATCATAGTATTAGTTAATCTCTTTTATCTTTTTGTAACCTCATCTAAACACTTTTAGGATTTTAACTCTCCTTAAATAATATTTATGCACATTAATACATTTCTGGTATGCAAACATAATTGCTACCATTTCAGTAACCAGAGACAGTCATGTCCTTCCCTTTTATTTTAGCTAAATTATCAAGACAGGAGCACCTGCGTGGCTCAGTCGATTAAGCATCTGACTCCAGCTCAAGTGATGATCTCACAGTGAGTTTGAGCCCCTTGTAGGGCTGTGGGCTGACAGCTCAGAGCCTGGAGCCTGCTTCAGATTCTGTCTCCTCTCTCTCTGCCCCTCCCCCTCTCACTCTGTCTCTTTCTCTCTCAAAAATAAACATTAAAAAAATTATCAAGATAATAGAGATGGTTTACTGCAAATCACAGGATACCTACTTCTATTTCTATTACCTTAAAAAAATATTTACAGAGGAGAAAGCATGGTTATTACAGTGAAGTCACCATTTTTTGAGAAGTCTCTTGTAGTATCACCTAAGTTATTGCTTTCTTTTATGAAAATGAAGGAGAAATGCTCTCTTTTTTACTCATCTAACTTACCAAAGAGGATATAATATCTTCTCTGCTGCTGCATAATTAATACAACATATACTACACTTAGAGAGTGAATGTTGAGTAATGTACAGAATTGCTGAATCACTGTTATACACCTAAAATTAATAAAGCTTCATATGTCAACTGTATTTCAATAATAAAATATATAATGTATATTCTCTAACTTCAGTTCTATATTATATGATTTGTACATAAATTTTAAAATATATAGGTATATGTATAATACATGTAAATGGAAAAATATATGCAAATATACAAATATGCATTATATAGTGGAATTTTAGGAAAGAAAAATATCTCCACATTTTGCATTTATATTCTCAGTAGTACACCTTATTTTTCCCATTGAAAAAACCACATGCATCAATTTTAATTACCTTAACATACAGAACATTAAATAATCATTTAGATTGAAATATAAAATTACATAATTAAAAACTGAATAAAAATTTTAAGAATCTATCATATTTCTTTTTTTCCTGTTCTGCCTACAGCATCATACGCCATATGCAAATGCACATAATAATGTGTGCTTCAAATTAAACACCTTAAGAGCCATGGGCCTGTTTCCAAGCTGAGGACAGTATTCAACTCACATGTCTAATATCTGAATTCTCACGTGTTCCTTCACGTGTGCTTTCCAACACTTGCTAGGTGGTGGACATTTTCCTTATCATAGACTGTCCTGGCTACATGCTACCCCTAAAGACACCTTCTTTAACTAAAGAATTTAGAATTATAGGGAGATATATAAATATAAATAAATAAGTTATACATAAACACACATACTCAAGATCAATTCTCAAGACAAAAAGCTGTGTGTGGAAAAACAACTCCTGATGCAGTTCCATGATGTAATTGAACACAATTTGCTATTTTTCCATAAAGGAGCCGGTCTCCATATGGTATAATAATGGAGCAATGCACTCACCTGGGTAGGGTTCGAGGTGAACTTTTCTAATCAATTCCTGATGAATATAAATAGCACAGTGAAAGAAAAACACACAAATAGGTCCTAAGAAATATTACATTAAAATCATGGTTGAATTTTAATGTATAAAGTAGCAGAATAATACGATAAATAAAAAAATTAACAATGAAATCTA
Organism: Paguma larvata; assembly: GCA_030068075.1. Lineage (NCBI taxonomy): Eukaryota > Metazoa > Chordata > Mammalia > Carnivora > Viverridae > Paguma > Paguma larvata. The sequence continues at coordinate 120,852,314 of CM057824.1, read as the reverse complement.
ATTATGTTTATTTTCTATAAGTTTAGATATGTTCATTTTTCTAAATGTCATCTTCTATAAAATTGTTGAAGACAGGAAATTAATTATTGAATCTAAACAAATTAATTTTGAATACTTCTCCAGTGGAAAATGAACTTTATCCCAGAAACTTACCACATTTGAAATATTACTAAATTAACAGATTTTAAAGATATGTTTGCCATCCATATTCAAAACTTGTGTTTTCCAGTGTGACAAAATCATCCTTCCCAAATTTTAAGAATTTATGGCTGTTTAATCTATGACTTCTTTAATGCTAACTGTCAGGAAGGAAGGTAGTTCCAAAATTTAGTTGCTATTGACTAGAAGCATAACCCCTTGTAGTATAGTTAATACACAGTTTAACTTCTATATAACTTATAGTGAAAATAATTTATAGCTAAGAGAGAAATGGTTCCAAGAGGTACCATAAAGTACATTTGTAAACATTAAGTCAAAAGTGGAAATAATCTCCAAGACTACTACTCGTAGTGTTAAATTAAAAAAAACTCTATGGTTCTTTATTATAAAAATATTTAAATACTTTCCCCAGATTACAGTGAATGAAATATATGCTTATAATTACTCAAAACTTTTCAATGTGTTTAGGTTTGTGGGAACTAAATAAAATAAAAGGTTACCTTAGTGAAAATAAAACCATTTATTCACTTAAATAATTTGAGCAGTTCAATGTTTTGATGAATATTTTATGATATTTTGATTTATTGCTTTAATTTACCACTCCACTTTGTACTCACAGCTACAAAAATATGATCCATCTCTAGGAAAATGTGGTAAAATTTTGAAAGAGATGTACAATACTATTCTTATCTTATAATTTATTCCATATTACTTTACGATCTTTTGAAGTGCATTGAAAATTATTTTATGGCCTATCATATAGACTATCTTTTCTATCTTGATTAATGTTCCAAATGTGTGGGTGCAGTGTTCTATTAATATCAATTAGGCCAGGTTGGTTGATAGAGTTGTTCAGATATCCCATAACCTCACTGATTCTATTTGTCTGATTGTTGCAGCAACTATTGAGGAAGAGATGTTAAATTTCTTAATATAATAGCATATGTTTTAAAAAAGATTTGTGTAACTTTAAGAAACTAATATATACATAAGTTCGTACATATGCAAATATATATGTGAGTGCATAAATACTAATACATGTATGTGTGGGTGCATACATATGTACACATAGATATACAAACGTATATTCTGCTTTTCAGTCATCAGTTCTGACAGAATTGAAATTGACCACAGATTTCACCTACTTCGTTCCGTTTTATTTACATTTCAGTCAGTTAACCTACAATGCAATATGAGTTTTGTGTGACAGTATTGACTGATTTTATACTTCTATACAACACCTGGTTCTTACCACAGCAATTGCACTTCTTAATCCCCGTTACCCACTTAACCCATCCCTCACCACCTCTTCTCTGATAACTATCACTTTGTTCTCTATAGCTAAGAGTCTATAAAATGTAATATTTTAATAAGAAATGATAACAGAAAATAAACAATTAAAATAATTCATAAATTCACTAAATAGAAGCTAAAGTTCTTTATACAGAATATTTTTTTGTTTTCACTTTATTCATTTAAGCTAAATATTAAATGTACTTCAACAAGTATCTATTAATACTGTATATTTTTATACTGTAACCTGTAATCAGTTCTATCTTTGTGCCATTAGAAATCCTTTTTGTTTTGATTCAAGGCCAAAATTTGGCTATTATGAGAATATAAACAGTAGCTCAGCATTTGCTATTTCAATCACTATGAATAGCTTTTCTCAATATACTGTAAGATAATTTAGGAACAATTTCTAAATCAATATTAGAACTACACTAGGAAAATGAACTACTTCTTCAGAGTAGCTCTTGGGCTGTCATATTGCTCTTTAGATTACTTCTGCTACTTGGAAGATATGAAAATGCTTTGTGTTTCTCTGTTTGCAATTCTGTACGTGTACAAACTATATGTGAGTCTCCATGTGACTATATACACACATACACACAACTTGAACATACGCATATCATCCATATACATGTTTATACATGACTATAGAGAAAAACAATCATTTTCTCTTTGGAAATACCAAATTTTAGTTGTATCTGGAATTTTTTACTTTGGCATTTTACCCTCAAATCACTTGCGCTGCCAGGTTTCAAAGCCGTACTGCACCACTCTCAATTCATAGTGGAATAGACAGCAGGGAAATAACGGTGTCGAGATAGCAGGCTGGAGGGTATAGAATAGAACAGGGATTGAATATCAGTGGGGGAACAAAGCAAAACAAAGTAAATTAAAAAGAGAAACATGAAGTAGGGGAAGGTAAGGGAGGATGGTGAATGCTAGAGGAAACAAAAATTGCCACAAGCAATATTTACCGTAATCTTTCAAGGGAGGTTTGCACGAGGATATTAAATCTGCCTGGGAGATCTAAACTCGAGGCGTTTTTAGGGGTAAGGCAGCAGAGTGATGATGGTCTGGTAACACATGGATAGAGGACTTGGGTACAGTAAGACGATGACAAGACGCAACCAAAATAATGAAAGGTTAAACACAAACGACACTAACAACACCTCTCCCCAGCCCTACTGGAATCAGGAAAGATGCATGAAAGCTTTTAGGTAGAAAAATACCTTATGAAATGCACACCAGAGGGCCCTTCGGTCTTTTGGGTAAGTGCAGAATGTGTTTGATATCTATCAACAATGCATAGACATTGGAGATTTTCACTAGCAATAGGGTTTCCAAATCATTACTAAAAAATACCAACTTTTGAAAATTTCAGAGTGAAATCTGTGGATTTCATTTCCCCAAAGCAGTGATGCAGATAGGTTTTGTTGTTTAGTAGTCTTTAATAAAGTACGACTTATAAGGAGCCAGACAAGGGATGAGAGGTACCAGGAAGGTGATACACTTAAAAATTTGCTGGGTGTGGATATTATATCATCTTCTGATTAAAATATGGCTTTACTCTTATCCAATTTCATAATAGCCGAGTTCCTAAGTTTCAAATTTACCTATTCAGTTAAACTTTTTTCCACTTGGTTATTTTTGTTGTTGTTTAATTGCTGAATTATGACTATGCGTAAAGAACTTTTTTTACTTTGTTACGCCTTTCTCTACCTATGCTGTACTTGGTCAGGCAGGTGGTATGAAGTATCTCCTAAAGTGTACAGAAATTAGGAGTGTCTGAGTGACTCAGTCGGTTAAGAATCCGACTTCAGTTCAGGTCACGGTCTCACGGTTCTGTGGGTTTGAGCCCCACGTCAGGCTCTCTGCTCTCGGCGCAGAGCCTGCTTCAGATGCTCTATCTCCCTCTCTTTGCCCCTCCCCTGCTCGTTTCTCTCTCTCTCTCTCTCTCTCCCTCAAAAGTAAACATTAAAAAACACAGAGAAATTGTAGATAAGCTATTTCTTTTAAATAATGTGCCCTCTGGGTGTCTGGGTGGCTTTGCTGGGTAAGCTTACGACTTGGGCTCAGGTCATAGTCTCACAGTTTGTGGGTTCGAGACCCACGTCAGGCTCTGTGCTGACAACTCATAGCCTGGAGCCTTCTTTGGATCCTGTGTCTCCCTTTAGCTCTCTGCCCCTCCCCCGCTCACACTCTGTCAATCAAAAATAAATACATTTTAAAAATAAGTAAATAAATAAATCACGTGCCCTCCACTTGTAGCCCCAGCATCCTTGAGTCCAACAGAATGCTCAGATTCATAGACAACATTGAGGTTAATTTATCTCACCACACTGTAAAGAAGTAAATGTTGGTTGGTTGGGACTGCTGTTGGAGGCAACAGAGGAATGTGCTCTCAGAGTAATCCAGAAAGAAAAGGTTTGTTGTTTTTTTAACGCTTCTTCAAAATGAGCATATGTAAATATACCTTTAAATAATATCACCTTAAGTCATTAGATTAACAAAATCAAGAACGCTGGCTGCTGGCCTCGTTCTTCTAATTTCTTGATTATGTCCATTTTTACAAATTTCCTGACATAGTTATGTTTAAGTAAAGACTTAGTACTTTAATTGAGATAATCGTGAATAGAATCGTTAACACGAATTATTCTTCGGGGCGACAGTGGATCCTATTTTTCCGAAAATGCAAGACGTGAGAAACAAATACAGTTTCATTACTAAGGGTTGTAATATATTTAGAAGATCTTATTGGAGTGACTATCCATAGAATTTTTTTTTTCAAATTTAGGAAAAACATGAAAAAACTTCCTCCATTTTATCTCGTGAGTGAAAGCACCACTGCTAACAATTGATCCAGCTGAAAATTAACTAATTAACAGATGCCTTTACTAACATAAGCATCTTTATGATTCTGATTTTTGCAAATTTTTTATTTTGGAGGTCTTCCAATTTTTAAGCATGATTTAGTGCTAATTGATTTTACTCAGACATCTAGGAAAATGCTGTCTCTCTTTCTCTCTCTCGATTTATATATATATATATATATATATGTATATATATATATATATATATATATATACTCTACTAGTATTTGCTGTGTGTGTGTGTGTGTGTGTGTGTGTGTGTGTGTGTGTTTATTCTAGTATTTGAAAGGGAAAGTAGAAGGAAGAGTCATTTTGTTGCTTGAAGATCTCTGGAGTCACTTGACCTATCAACGACTGATTTACAGTGTGAGATTCTATCTGGCCCTGAGATCCAAATCAAGCCATTCATCCTGTCATTCTTGTGGGAATATCAAGAACATTTCACTTTTCCTAGATTACATTGTCGCAATCCTCTTTTGAGAGTTCTGTGAGTGTAGCTTTCTTCTGACATTCTTTTTCATTCTTTTTTTTTTCATACATTTCTGACTTTATATAAAAACAAAGGAAACATTAGCATAGTTTATATGCTATTCATACTTTTCTACCCAAATTCAGAATGGGCAATAAATGGTCTAAATGTTTCTCAAGCAGGTGATCTGGAGAAAATCCACTAAAGACCATACTCTGCACAGAACAGCCAGATCAACTAACCCAGAGAAAAGGGAGAGAAGCTGAGAATTAGGCACAGATGACTTTAATTGAACACAAACACTTGTATTCGGGTAATAAGTTCCTGACCTTCTATGTGGACCTCAGTTTTCTAAGATGAAATGTGAATGATCATGAATTGGTAGTCCCAGAGTTTTAGAAGTATATAAGATGTAGGGGGCACCTGGGTGGTTCAGTCGGTAAAGCTTCGACTCTTGGCATTGGCTCAGGTCATGATCTCACAGTTCAGTTCGTGGGATGGAGTCCTACATTGGGCTCCACTGTGATAGGACTTAGCCTGCTTGGGACTCTCTCTCCGTTTCTCTCTGCCCCTCCCCCATTTCACAGGTTTTTTTTTTTTTTCCCTCTCTCTCTCTGTTTCAAAATAAATAAAGGAAAACTTAAAGAAATAACTTATAAGATGCAAGAATATAAGATGACCATACTGTAAATATTAGTTTCTATCCTTCAAGAAGTCCCCAGTAGTCTTGATTCCTAATTCTAAATCTGTGACTCAAGACATTTTCCTGGTATAATAATAAACAATGCTAACAAAAATTTTAAAGGTTTTTGTTATCTTTTTTTCACAAGTATCTATTATTGGTAGAATAACACAATTTCTTTTATTGTTGACCATAATGACTAATTTTATAAAGCTGAAAATAAACTTAAATTCCATGGCAGCTAATTCACATAGTAAGAATTAATGGGGCAGTTGGGTGACTCGGTCCATTAAGCGTTCAGCTCTGGTCATGATCTAAGGTTCATTAGTTTGAGTCCTGCATCGGGCTCTGAGATTCTTTCCCTGCTCCTCCCTGACTCTCTCTCTCTCTCTATGTCAAAATAGATAACTTAAAAAAATGGATTAATGTGTATCTAACCTCTGGCAGCCTGAGATAGATAAGAAATCAGAATGCATCTCTTTTTACATAATTTTTTCATGAAAATTTGTTTTTATTTAAAGCACTAGGAGAAAAATTCATTTTCTCAATGATTATTTAATCAGTGTCAAATTTGTTTATTTCAGCATTAGTTTATGACTAATGTTTATAACATTTTCTTTACTTAATTAGCCATGATATCAAAGTAAGTAGAATATGTGTTATTTTCTTTGACAGAATCATACTTTACCAAAGAATTAGAGAAAGACAGTAGCTATTTATGGAGCTGCAACCGTAGCGATATTCCTCCTTTTCTCTGAAACACTAAGTCCACATAAGTTAATGTATTTCCAGCTTCTCAATGTTTATGGATTTTCCTGATTCTTCACTATAATTTACAATGTTGTTAATACTATTTGAAGAGTTTAAAATCATGCCATAAAATATTTTACAATTGGTATAATCACTAATATTTTTGCTTGTTTCTGAAAGATTATTCCATTGAGGCTTATCACTAACTTGCCACTTCCACTAGCAAAGATAACGTTTAGTTATTTCTTAGAGAGAGAGAGAGAGAGAGAGAGAGAGAGAGAGGCCACCTGTGAGGGAGGGGCAGAGAGAGAGGGAGATAAAGAATCCCAAGCAGGTTCTGTGTCGTTAGCACAGAGCCCAACATGGGGCTTGATATCAGCGAACGGTGAGATCACGACCTGAGCTGTATTCAAGAATCAGATGCTTAACCAACTGAGCCACCCAGGTGCCCTTCTACACAGGCATCCTTGTCTCCTTCAGATAGTTATTCGAATTCCCCTAATTTAAAGCTAGTGGTCATATAGGTTTTGTTGTTGGTGTTGCTTACAGATTATTATTTTGGAAATACCATATATCTTTATTAACTCTTATGTTCAAGTTGAGCTTTTTAAATAAATTTCACAAGCTCCAACAATAATTCCTACTACTTGTATAAGGAGACATTATAACTAAAACTGGCTTTAATGGATATCCTGTCTTATTAGTTTAGTATATTTCTGAGATTTTATGATGCTACCTAATTTCACTGATAGTTCATTTAAAGACAAAGGTTAGATTCAATTTAAGTTAGTTATAGAATAAAATTGTATTATAAAATGATAAAGCATTTTTCTAAATCTAGATGGAAAATTATAGGGAAGCTGTTTACAAATTTCATTACTGACTTTTAAATACCAAATGTTTTTATCTTTGTGTGTTATCTGAAGATTCTTTAGGATAAAAATATGAAACTATGATTACTTTTTAAAAAGATAATTTACTTTAAAGCAATTTTACTCTTTTTACTGAAGGTTTAGCATTATGTATAGAATATAGATGGTTTACATGTAGAGAAAGTTGACATATAACAGAAATTATAGACAGTTTATAGTGGTCCTGCAATATTCATTTATTTTCATTTCTTCTTACTAAAATTTTATGTTTTATTTAAGCCAATTATTTTTATGTTAATACTAAGGTTGAGCCATTTGTAGGTCTATTTCAATTATTAATTTTTTAAATATGTAAGTCCAAAAGATTTGAATTATGAAGAAATATCTAGTCCAATTTTAGTGACAGACTTCACTTTACACATTCCAAAAACAGTATTCCCTGTTGCTCATTAGCTTAAACTCTGTGGTGATTATGTTTCTGGCAAGATTTTTACCTGAGTTTACTCAAACACTTAAAATATCAATGATTACAAGGTAGTTGAAAGGTTTAATAAAACGTGTTGTACAAAGAAGTTGAAAGTCTACCTAGAATTAAAAAAATACTCATTAAAAAAAATCTGATGGACATGATGCCAATGGCTAATTCTTACTATATATATCTTTTTAAACTGATATAAATCTAAGAACTCCTGAAACATGTCACTAATCATTAAAGTAAAAAACCTTGAACAGATTCTCCAAATTGTTTCAAGGATTCATGTCTCTGCACTTGAAATGGGCAGTTTTACTAAATGCTTTCCTGAAATGGTTACTAGAATATTAGAATCTATGCTGTAAATTGAATTTAGCGTCAAAGGAAAGGCTTATCCTCCATATTTTATATATTTATAGGACTGTATGTAGCACTTTAAAGCTTTCAATATTTAGAATTTTCAAAGCAGTTTAAATTTATTTTGAAATATAAAATTTTATAAAAAATATAAAAATAAAATATAAAATAGTATTTAATATAAATCCTTGAAAGTGTACATGTAGATAATTAAAATTGCTTGGGAAAATTAAAAAGCTAATGGTATATATGAGGTACAGACATAATGCAGGTAATTTATATTATGTGTATCATTATTAAAATATAATATATTGATCTAGACCAGGGCTTGAAAAAATATAATATATTCATACAAACCAGTGGTCGGCAAGGTATTTTCTGTATGGAGTCAGATAGCAAGGCTGTAAGGTGTCTGAGAAACTATTTAATGCGGCCATTGTCCTGTAAAAGCAACCCTAGAAAGTACATAAACAAAGGAGTGTGACGTGTGGCTATGTTTCAACAAAACTTTATTTACTGGGAAGCGTAAACCGTACAATTTGCCAAATTGTAATCGATGGATTGCCTTTGCCAACATTATGTAGCAGTTTCAAGCTCACGATTTCTGAATGAAACACTTTTCTAGTTGGAAAGTTTGTGAACTGGACACTTGATCAACGTTTATCCATGTTCGGCTCAATTGTTATGAAATGGGCCATTCCTCACAGTTGCAATATTAAGGAACACAATCATGAGCTTTTTTTTGACAAATAGAGTTTTTAAATCTTGAGGAAACTTCTTTTCTTTTTAAAGGAATACTTCTGGAGAGGGTGAAGGATAAAAATATGTCACAATCAGATTATGATTAATATATTCCAACAACCATTTCCTTAGACATTGATATTTTATTCTAGGATGACATTTCCATAAAATATCAACCAACAGAAGTACTTTAAAAAATACTTTAATGTACATGAATCTATGTGTAAATATGTGTGTGTACACACACATTTATACATAAATATATGCATATGTAAGTGCATATATCCGTCAATTTGGTGCCAGTGATATATTTATACTTACATATGCTTCTGTGTTTTCTAAATTTAATTCTGCTTCTGCTGAATGTTTGGGTACATAATCCATGCATGATATTTAAATTTCTAAGAGGGTGTTCTAGTTCCGTGAGACTGAAAATATAAGCAAGAAATGTGAACCCCTCACTGGATCTAGAATTTTCAGGAGCATCACTAAGTATATGCAGTACCCCGACTCCAAGAGTGTGAAGCTTGTATTGGATTTCAACATGTGGCTTTAAAACCCCAGGCATGGTGCAATTTTCTGAATTATTCACACATAATCACTCCCGAGGATTGCATTTAAGCGTGATGGCAAAGAACCTTAAAGCAGACAGCTATGAAGAGTCCTGTCCTGGAGTCGATATTCAGAATGCATTAAGGATGATGATAACATAATGTTCATGACCTTGATGTGTTAAATTTACCTATTCAGACCTGATGGTAGAGATGATGATGATTTTGAATGTCTCAGATAAGCATTTAATCACCATTTTCTCCACTTATTTGTTATTAGAGAAATATACATTTAAAAGAAGGAAAAGAAGGCTAATTCACTAAGTGGTATTGATTTTACGTAATACATAGTTAGGAATGCCTATCAAAGGTATGGCTATCAGAAATAATGGAATAAGTAAATTGTGTCTCTTAAGCTAATAACAGAAGAGTGCTGTTATTACTGCACTAATAATCATGCTTTTTAATGAAAGTGTATGCTATTTTCAGAATATAAATTAAAAGACATAAAAGCAAAATTACATGTCTCAGACCATCTAAAATTCGTAATTAATTTATTTGAATATTAGGAATGACTTAGTGCAAGGTAGAATTTCTTATGTTTAAAAAATGTAAAGTAACTTTGGATATCAGGAATAGTACACTAAGGAACAAATCAATCCAGTGATAAATAAAATTAGATTACTATTATAACATTTGTATAATTTTAGAACACTTGCTTTCATAAAGTTTTATTCTCATTTGCAAATCCTGTCTTCTGAATCCATAAGGTACCCAGCTTTTATCATGCAAAGATATAGCTGGATACAACTGCTTTGATGATTGACACATGTGGAAAAGTCTAGGTCCTGGAAGGAGGTAGGCAGGAAAGACACTTTGAAAAGAACTACTATACAATTCACAGAGCAAGAGGATGACTAGTAGAAGATTAAGCTTATAGGGCTAGAACCTGTATGAATCTACCTGTAAATCATGGTAAATTCCAGTCACCATCGATGCCTACTAGAAGGCTTACAGCAGGACGATGATAGAACATCCAATTAAAAAAAAAAATGTCACTGGAACTCTCTGGTGATAAATTGTTAAAAAGCAAAGTTGCGAGTTGATAATTGGGCAGATTCAAGATACATTTTGAACAGCGATAAAAAGTTCTGATGCAATGTGGTGAGCCAGTGGGGTGGAAATGAAATTGACTGGAATAGAAACAGATTGTAGGCAGGTGGAAGCAGAGGAGCCAAGTTCAGTTTAATTTACCAGGAAAGTGTCCAACGAGATTTCATAGCAGTGGACGTCCCACTTTGGAGTTTAAAGCATATGTTCCAGGTCAGGAAATACATTTAAGAGTTATTTGCATGAAAATGGCACTTAAAGCAAAAAGGGAGATGGAAATCAGAGATATGTCTTCCAGTGAATACTCAGATTGTATTTGGAAAGTCAATATTAACTCTCTATTCTGACCAGTGTTCTCCAGTTTCTTTTTCTGAAATCTCATGTGGTCTATGGTGAGAACTGGAGGTGATGAGAACAAAAAGTTTTATTTATGCAAATATTTTGTGCATTTTTTACTTTACTGTTTAATTGACACAATTATAGCTAAAATACTTACATGAATCAATTTAATAAAACAAATTGTTACTTATTGATATTAGTAAATATTATTTACTACTGATAAAAATGCCGTTCTAGGGAAAATAATGTTATGAGAAGTCTGGTTTACAACTAGAGTCAGGTAATATTTAGTATCACTGATTTTATTATATGAGTCTAGTATAGTGTTTTTAACAACCAGTTAAAAATAAACCAAAATTCAAAATTTCAATATTCAAAAAAATAAATAAACATATAAATAAATGCACACATATATTTAAACTATTTTTTTTTCTTTAGGTTACTGAACAGCTACTATTCTCATAGGCCATTTTCTTTGACAGAAAATGTTATATTTGAGTGAATTTATTTTCTACTCAGCACAGAATTCATTAAAATCTAGTTGGTTTCAGGTTGAAAGGTATTTTTGAGGTTAATATGGGAAAAACAAGAAGATGAAAGGAGGTAATTTAATCTTAGGGGAAAAAACATATTTCCCATGATTTCCAGGATAGAACTACTTCTAAAGGGAAAATATCTATAATACTTTTCAAGTAGTTGTGTTTCTTCATGTCCTACAAGCCTCAGAACTTTGAAAGAAGAAAAATTTTTGCTTAAAAAAATAATAGTGTCTCACATTGGTAAGGTGTTCAAAAATATTTGTTGATTTGATAACGATTACTACTGGGTAATAATGTTACACTAATTTGAATGACTGCACAGTATTTTTCTTGGACTATTCCATAATTAAAAATTTTTTTGATATGCTTTTGCAGTGATTTTGGTAGAAAGAAGATTTTTTTAAAATTTTTTAACGTTTATTTATTTTTGAGAGACATAGAGACAGAGTATGAGCAGGGGAAGGGCAGAGCCAGAGGGAGACACAGAATCTGAGGCAGGCTCCAGGCTCCAAGCCTCCAGCACAGAGCCCGACGCGGGGCTCGAACTCACAGACCATGAGATCATGACCTGAGCCGAAGTCGGCCGCCTAACCAACTGAGCCACCCAGGCGCCCCAGAAGATTTTATTATATAGTCTTACCTGTGAAAGAAAATGTACATGAAAAGATGGCAAAAATTAACTCTAAATATTTAATAGAGGATTGGCTAAGAGTAAGGCACTGCATTTATTAATACAATTCTAAATTCAAATTGCTAAGTATTAATTAAAAAATATTAAAACTTCAAGTAACTGAGATGATATATGGAATGTGCGTAGAACAGTACTTTGCACCCTGCATAGCCAATGCTAGGGGCCCTTAAAAGTTAATAAAAAGAAAACAAATGAATCAAATAAAATGTAGGCAAAGATCTGAACAGACACTTCACCAAAGAAGATATACAAATGGCAAATAAGCACATGGAAAAATATTCAACATCATATGTTGTTAGAGAATTCAAAATCAAAACGACAGTGAGATACCACTATGTACGTATTAGAATGGCAAAACCCCAAACACAGAAAACACCAGAAACTGGCAAGGAGATGGACTAACAAGAACTCTCATTCGTCGCTGGTGGAAATAAAAAAAAATGGTACAGCCACTTTGGAAGACAGTCTGGCAGTTTCTTACAAAGCTAAAAATACGCTTACCATATAACTCACACTCTTACCATACAAGTCAGCAATCATGCCCTTTGGTATTTACCCAAATAAGCAGAAAACTTACATTTGCACAAAAACATGTATATCATGAGTATTCACAGCAACTTTGTTCATAATCGCCAAAAATTGGATTGGAAGCAATCCAAATTGCTTGAATGGAAGAATGGATAAACAGTGTAGATCGTACACTGGTATATTATTCAGCACTAAAAAGAAACAAGCTACTGAGCCATGAAGGGACATGGAGAAATCTTAAATGTATATTGCTAAGTGAAAGAAGCCAATCGAAAAGCGCTACATGCTGTGTTATTCCAGCTTTATGACATTCTGGAAAAGGCGAAGCTATGGCGACAGTGAACAAGTGACTAGTTACCAGATATTCAAGGGGAGAGCAGGGTGGATGACTGTGTTGAGCACGGGAGATATTTTAGGGCAGTGAAACTATTCTTTATGACGCTGTAATGGTGGATATATATCATCACACATTTTTCAAAATCCATAAAATGTACACCACAAAGACTAAACCCTAATGCAAACTATAAACCTTACTTAAAAATGATTCAATATTGGCTCATCATTATAACAAGTGTACCAATCTTGTTACCACAAGATTTTAATGATAGGAGAAACTGGGGTAACAGGAAGGGGTAAGTGGGAACTCTCTGTACTTTCTGCTCAGTTTTTCTAAGAACCCAAAATGCACTAAAAGTAAGTCTATCAAAAACAAAATATAACAAAAACAAAAACGAAGAAAAAAGAAACATTATTTCTGCCTCTTTTACTTGCACAGCTCTGGGAATTTTATATAACATATAATGTAGTTTCAATCTCATGCATATTAAATGAGATAATGCACTTAAAATGCTAAATATATATCTGGCATCTAATAACCATCAATAAAAAATTGCTGTTTTTGTTGATGATTATGCTCCCATGAGAGTTGTTATCTGAAAACCCACTGGAATTTAAACTCTATGATATAATATCTAAGTAGCTCGAGAAAAATTGCAAAGAGTGAAATATGAATTGGGCATTTCTAAAGAGGCCATAGAAGCAAGTGACTGGAATTGATAAGGCAATAAAAAGTTTTTAAATGGAGTAAATTTCGTAGAGCCAGCAAATAGACCCTATTGAATAATGAAACCATGGAATATCCATCGCTGACCAAGAACATCCTCTTGCTTCTCTTTAACTTGTTTTTGTCATCTCCAGAAATACTTATAATCAAATTATAGATAATGGTAAAAATCATTTTAAAAAATTATCACACTCAAATATTGATACACAGGGAGGGGAATAAAATAAGACATGAAAAAAAGTCTAATGTTTAGAAGAGAGTTCTAGTCTACAAATCAGAAGTACAGAAGGTCTCGCACGTGTACCTGCAGAACACTAGTCAACAAGAGAATACACAGAGAATGGTTCAAGTCCAAAAGAATGAAGGCAAATATTATTGCAATTTTCCAAAATGGGACATAAAGAGATGTAAAAACTACATACCAATTAGCCAGTACACTTGACTGTGTGTCTTTGGCACAATTCTGGAACAGACCATGCAGCAGATGGTTTGTGAGCAGTTCACAATCATAATGTTGATCACTGGGCACCAACAAAAAGTCACATTGTGCAAATCATACCGAAATAATTTCCTTTCCATTACCAGTGTGTCCCTGTAGACCAGTGGATATAGAAATCATAACATCTTAAATTCCACAAAGAATTTTATAAGATTTGTATCAAAATCTTATGTGTGAGTTTTAAAAATGTTGCTGGCATGAAAATGCTGTGACATGGACAATTGTCATGGAATAACTCTAGCTAATTCTTGGTATAAATTTGTTACAGTGGTTTTGAATAGGTATCGTTCATCAGAAACACCTGTGGAGCGTTTTCTAAAACATATATTTAGATCTAGGCCCTACTGCACATATCCTGACCCAGTAAGTCTAGTTACACCTAAGCTATTTCAACTAGAAACTTGTAAAATAATAGAATGCAAGTCGTTTTCAATTTAATCTAAGGAGATTAGTATGATTTATAATCATCCTTTTAGTTTTGGGGCTGCACTACTTATGCTCTATTAATGACTTTATTCTACCTTTAGCTCTTCTATAACTATTCCATTTCTAATTCAAATCATCATAGTGACATTATTTTCAGTTTTTATATTAAACTTTATTTCCTAACTTAAATATATTTTTGACACAGCACGCAAAGATAATAATAAGCAATAATATCATGTTATGAGTCCTCTCAAAAACCTTCAAGGACCTCACTCTCATATGGACTAAAAACTTTCCTCACATGGTTCAGTATCACGGAACTCAGTCACCTCTTAACACTCAACTCCTAATGACTTTCTTCCTCATTTGCTCCACTTTCACCAGGCTGATGATTTTTATTGTTATTCAAACAAGCCTCCACAGTGGTGCCTTTTGCCTTTGCAGTCCCTCTACCCCAGATATCCACCTGGATCTCTCCATCCCTTATTTCATGTATTATCTATCTCCAACACAAGGATTCTTGTCTATTTTATTCCGTGTTATATCCACAGATACTGGTGTCCCTATATTAGATAGAAAATATATTAATGAATGGATAAGTAAAATAAATTGTTTCTGCCTTTATTCAGTTTTTTAAAGTTTTATTTACATATTTTGAGAGAGAGAGAGAGTGAGAGAGCAAGAGAGGGGCAGAGAGAGAGGAAGACAGAGAGAATCCCATGCAAGCTCGGCACTGTGAGTGCACAGAGCCCAGTGCAAGGTTTGAACTCACAAACCGCGAGATCATGACCTGAGCAGAAATCGAGAGTCAGATTTCCAACCATCTGAGCCACCCAGGCACGCCATGTGCATCTTAAAATATAACTACAGGCCTACCTCATTTTACTGCACTTTACTGTACTGTCCTTCGCAGACGCTGTGTTCTTTACAAAATGAACTTTTGTGGCCACTTTGCACTGAACAAGTTTATCAGTGCCATTTTCCCAACAGCATTTGTTCACTTCATGTCTCTGTATCACTTTAGTAATTCTCAAAATGTGTCAAATTTTTCATTATTATTATATTTGTTATGATGGTCTGTGACCAGTGGTCTTTGATGCTTTGGGGTACCACAACCTGCACCCATATAAGACGATGACTTACTGCCTGTGTGTGCTCTGATGCTCCACCGACCAGCCATTCCCCATCTCTCTCCCTCTTCTCAGACCTCCCTATCCCTGAGACCAACCACACTGAAATGAAACCTAATTAATACCCTTACAGTGGCCTCTAAGTGTTCAAGTGAAAGGAAGAGTAGTATGTCTCTCTCACTTTTAGGTCAAAAGCTAGAAAGCAGTAAGTTCAGTGAGGAAGGCATGTTGCAAGCTGAGACAGGCTGAAAGCTAGGCCTCTTGAGCCTAAAGGTTTGCCAAGTCATAAATGCAAAAGGAAATTTCTTGAAGAAATGAAAAGTGCTACTTCAGTGAACACACAAATAATAAGAAATTCAAACAAACTTATTGCTGATATGGAGAATGATTTAGTGGTCTGGAAAAAAGATCAAACCAGGCATAATATTCCATTGACCCAAATCCTAATCTAAAGCAAAGGGCAGATTCTCCTCAATTCTATGAATGGTGAGAAAGTTCAGAAAGCCACAGAGGGGAACAAAATTTGAAGCTAGCACATGTTGGTTCATGAGGTTTAAGAAAAGAGCCTTGTCATAACAGAGAAGTGCAAGGTGGAACAGCAAGTGTTGGTGTTGAAGCTACAGCAAGTCATCCAGAAGATCTGGCTAAGATAATTAATGAAGATGGCCATACTAAACAACAGATTTTCAATGTACACAGCCTTATATTGGAAGAAGATGCTATCTAAAAGTCTCATAGCTAGAGAGAAGAAGTAAATACCTGGCTTCAAAGTTTCAAAGGACAGACTGACTCTCTCGTTAGGGGCTAGGGATGGTGGGACTTTCATTTGAAGCCAATGCTCATTTGCCGTTCTGAAATTTGGGGGCCCCTTAAGAATTATAAGTAGAAATCTACTCTTCCTGTGTCTATCAATGGAAAAATGAAGTCCTGATGACAGCACATCGGTTTACAACTTGGTTTACCAAATATTTTAGTCTCACTATTGCGACCTACTGCTCAGAATAAAAAGTTCCTTTTAAAATATTATTATTCATTGACAATGCACCTGGTTACCTGAGAGAGCTCTGATGGAGACCTACAATGGGATGAATGTTGTTTTCATGGCTGCTGACACAACATCCGTTTTGTAGTCTTGGACCAAGCCGTAATTTTGACTCTGAAGACTTATGAGTTAAGAAATACATCTCATAAGGCTATAGCTGCCATTGATAGTGGTTCTTCTGATGGATCTAAGCAAAGTAAATTTAAAACCTTCCGGAAAGGATTCACCAATCTAGATGCCATTGAGGATATTCATGTCTTATGAAGAGGTCAAAATATCAACATTGACAGGAATTTGGAAGAAGTCAACTCCAACCTTCACGGATGACTTTGAGGGCTCACAACTTCAGTGGAGGAAGTAACTGCATATGGAGTGGAAATAGCAAGAGGACTAGAAGGGGAGCCTGAAAATCTGACTGAATTTCTGCAGTCTCATGGTAAAATTGGAATGGATGAGGAGCTGCTTTATCTGGAGGAACTGCTTTTTTTGTTTTGTTTTGTTTTCTTGAGATGGAATCCACTCCTGATGAAGATGCTATAGAGATGGTTGAAATGACATAAAGGATTTAGAATATAGGTAAACTTAGTAAAGCAGTGGCAGGATTCGATGGGATGCATTCCAAATTTGAAAGAAGCTCTACTGTGGATAAAATGCTGACAAACAGCGTCACATGCTACAGAGCAATTGCTTATGAAAGGAAGAGTCAACTGATGCATGAAACTTCGTTATAGCCTCGTGCCGCCCAACCTTCAGCACCCACCACCCTGATCAGTCAGCAGCCATCAACACAGAGGCAAGACCCTCCACAGCAAAAATGTATGACTCACTGAAAGCTCAGATGATAGCTAGCAGATAATTTTTACACAAAAGTATCTTTAAATTAAGGTGCATTGTTTTTATAGACATAATGCTATTGCAAACTTAATAGATTACAGTATACTATAAACAGAACTTTATGTGCACTGGGAAACCAAAAAATCCCCTGAATTTACTTTATAGTGATATGTGTTTTATTGCCATGGTTTGGAAGGAAACCTGCAAGGCTGTACAAGAATATCAAAATTGTTTTTTTTTTTCATATATTAATCAAATGTACTCTCCTAGAGTGATTTTGGAAATGCACTTTTTATTCCAAAACTCCCCAGTGCCATACATTGTTTTAAGTTTCTTATCATTTGGATAGTTCCTGAGTTTACTCAAATCCTAAGATTGCATTTCAAATTTCACAACATTCTTTTTTCTTGTTTTTAAATATTATTTTAGGTTTTGTTTTTGTTTTTGTTTGTTTGTTTTTTATTTTGAGAGAGACAGAAACAGCATGAGCATGGGTGGGACAGAGTTACAGGGAGAGAGAGAATCCCAAGCAGGCTCTGTGCTGGCAGTACAGAGCCCGATACAGGGCTTGAACTCATGAAACTGTGACATCATGACCTGAGCTGAAACCAAGAGTCAGGGGCTTACCAACTGAGCTGCCCAGGCACCCCTTCAACATATTTTTTTCTAAAGTCTTTCTCGTAGGTAATTTCTTTTATTATTATCAAAATCTCTTGCTACTCTATTTTTATGTCTTCGAAATGTCATCTGAGTAAGACCATTTCTGTTTTCAATTTGTGATCTCTGTTTTGGATCAAATGGAACCTTGGTTATGATGAAGTTATTTATATAACATTATCTTTTCATGTTAACCCTTAAAGCAGAAAAGTTTGCATTTCTCTTTCATTATGATTTTATCCCCACAAACTGACATAATGTCTGAAATGTTATGGGAAACTAAAAGGATTTATTTTTTGCTCTGCCACTTTACTTTGCCAAATTTTACTTTTGCCACTGTAATTATTTATCAGTTTGTATTTGTGTTTTCTTTCATAGACTCTGTCATTAGTAGTGTGTATATACATAAAGTAAATTATATGATTTATATATGATTTTTAATCTTACGTGATTTCTCATTGTCTTTTTTTTCTGATTTAATGCTTTTTAGCTATCAAATACTTTCAGATAAAATCTTATCTGGAAGAGAGATATGTGAAAAAAATTAATACTTGGTTACTCTACGTTATATTCTCTTTAGTCAGTCAGTGTTTCTTCTCTCTCAAAGAGGTTCCTCAGCATTTTAGAATTCCCTACATCACAAATTGAAAACCAGAGATGTATAGTAAACTGGAAATCCTTCTATGCTTACTGTAGAGCAGCAATTCTCAAATAGGATAATTTTCGCCTTCACCCTGGGGACCCTTGATAATGTCTGGAGATCATTTTGATTGTGACAACGCAGAAAAGTGTTCTGGTAATTACAAAGTAGGTGCTGCTAAACATCCAACAACGCATGGGACAGCTCTCCACAACAGCAATTATCTAGCTCAAAGTGTCAAAAGTGCCTCTGCTGAGGATTCCTGTTATGGAAATGTACCATGAATGAACATTTATTCAGCCAAGAAGATTGATAATCTTGCTATTGGTGAATATACTTCATACAACAATGCCCTGACTAAAGAATTATAAACCGATATGAAAAATTAGTTACATAAATTTTCATGTCATTCTTTAGTTCTCATTAATGATAAGGGAATACATCTATAACCTACATTTTCCAATAAAACTTACCTTAAGGGAAAAATTAAGAATTGGGTTGAATCTCAAATAAATCATGTTGATTTTTACTCTAAACCCTGCTCCTATGACATTACTTTACAACAAAGCCAATAGCACCAACAACTGCCAACTTGTTCAGACCAAATTTTAGACATCCATCACCTTTTATTGCTTTCTTCCTCTCACCTAACATACCTTATCCAATAGGAGATCTATTGTGTGTGTATGAAATGGATATAAGTAAACAGCTTTTATATGAAAAAAATATTTATATTTGTCTATAAGTTGGCCACTTTTCCTTATTTCCAGTTTCATTATTTTAAAGCAAGCCTTCTGGACTACAGTAATAGACTCCAAATTGGCAAACTAATTTCTGTCCTTCTTCACTTACTCCTTCAAAGTGCCCTTCTCTCCTCCCCAAGTCACTTTGCAATGCAATAGTCAAAATTGCACTTTCAAGACAGAAGTAAGATCATGTTTCTCTTTCCCTAAACCTCTCTAATGTATTCTGATAATATATAACTAAAAAAGGCAAAGGTAACACTCCACCAAAGATAGAAATAGCAAATAAACATATGGAAATATGCTTACCTATAGATACACTAGAGGAATACAAATCAAAAAACAACGAACTACCACCACACTTCAGTTACAATGGCCAAAATCCCAGGCACTGACACCGACCTAGTAAGGTTATGAAGCAACAGGAGTTTTCATTCATTGTTGGTGGAAGTACGAGATGGTACAGTCACTTGGGAATACAGTAGCAGGTTTTTACAAACCTAAACATTTTTACTACGCAATTCAGCAATCCTATCCCTTGGAACTTACCCAAATGAGTTAAAACTTATGTTCACACAAAAGCCTGCACTTGAGTCTTTGCAGCAACTTTATTCATAATTGTCAGAAGCTGGAAGCAACCATAACGTCCTTTAGTCAGTGAATGGATAACTAAACTCCGGTACTTCCAGACAATGGAATGTTATTCAACACTAAAAAGAAATGAGCTATCATGCCATGAAAAACATAGATGGATCTTAAATGCATATTATTAAGTGAAAGAAGCCAGTCTGTCAAGGCTACATGGTATTTCCCTGCTAAGGCTGCCAAAGCAAAATGCCACAGACTGGATGACTTAAACATAAATTTATTTCACAGTTCTGGAGGTTAAAAGTCCAAGAGCAAGGTATAAATGTGTTCGTTTCTCCTATGTCCTCTCCCCTTGGCTTGGAGAGAGCCACCTTCTCACTGTCATCACATGGCTTTTTCTCTGTGCACACATATTTCTGATTTCTGCTTCTCTTCTTATAAGGACACTAGTCACATTGGATTGGTGCCCTGACCTCATTTAACCTTAATTACTTCCTATCTCCAAATGCAGTCACAATGGGGGTCATTTATTTGACTTCAACAAATAAATTTGGGGCAGGGGGACACAATTCAGACTATAACTGTTACGATTATGATTCCAATGATTTGACATTCAGAAAAAGGCCAAACTAAGGAGGGTATAAAGATCAGTGGTTTCCAGGGATTAGGAAAGCAGAAAGAGTTAAGAGGCAGAACACAAAAGAGTTTTAGGCAGTGAAAGTATTCTGTACGATACCACAATGTTAGATACATGTCATTATACGTTTATCAAATCCCATAGCATGTACAACACCAAAAGTGAAACGTAAGGCAACCATGAACTTTGGATAAAAATGATGTGTCAATGTAGTTTTATTAATTTTAACAAATGTACCACTCTGGTAGACAATATTAGTGTAGGGGACTGTGGATGTGTGGGGCAGGGAATATACAGGAACTCTCTGTACTTTGTTTCCAATATTGCTGTGAACCTGAAACCTCTCTAAGATCTAAAATTTATTAAAAATTAAAAAAATGTACTCTATCAGTTTCCTAGGGTTGCTGTAACAAACTTTCACAAACTGGCTAATTTAAAATAAGAGAAATTTATTGTCCCAAGGGCCTGGAAACTAGAAGGCTGAAATCAGGGGTTGGCAGGGCCATGCTCTATCGGAAATCTATAGGTGAATCCTTTCTTGACTCTTTTTAGCTCGAGGTTGTTTGCTGGAGATCTTTGGTGTTCTTTGACCTACAGCTGCATAACTCCAGTCTCTGCCTTCCTCACCACATGGTATTCACTAGTGTGTCTCTGTCTTCACATGGATGTCTTCTTCTAGGGGCATGGGTCATAATGGATTATGGGCCACCCTACTCCAGGATGGTATTGTCATAACCAGTCACATTCACTGCCAATTACCCTGTTACCAAATGAGGTCATATTTGTGGTACTGGGGGTTAGGGCTTCAACAATATCTTTTCTTTGGGTCAGTGAGTTGGGGGGTGGAATAGGCAGACACAATTCAACCCCTAGCAGTGACCATGACTGTGTGGTTGTTTACAGTCTGGCCTCTGACTCCCTTTGAATTCAGTTTCTGCTCATCTGCTCCTCACTCATTGTGCTAAGGCCTCACAGGTCTTTCTATTGTTCTGAGTTTGCTTTTGTGGACTCTTCTGCTTAAAATATGCTTTTCTGGAGATATTTGTGTGTCTAATTTCTTCACTTCATTCAGATACCTCAGATCTGATCTCCTGAGAAAGCTTTCTCTGACCAGTCAGGCCGTTTCACCATATCTCCTTTATTGTTCATCATAACACTTCTTGTTATTTGATGTTTGTTTGTGTTTATTTGATATATACTTTCATTCAAGAATGCAGGGGATGGGCACCTGGGTGGCTCAGTCCGTTAAGCTTCTGACTTCAACTCAGGTCATGATCTCCAGATTCGTGAGTTCGAGACCCGTGTTGGACTCTGTGCTGACAGCTCCAGAGCCTGGAACCTGCTTCGGATTCTGTGTCTCCCTCCCTCTTTCTTCCCCTCCCCCACTCATGCTCTGTCTCTCTCTTTCAAAAATAAATAAACAGTAAAATAAAATTAAAAAACAAAGAATGCAGGAGAACATTGTATTTATAGCCACTGGAATGGCTTAGCACATGGTATGTACTCAGTGGGTATATATTGAATGGGTGAATGAGAAAAGTCTGATGAAATGTTATTAGGTAGACCACCAGCCTAGACATTGTAACCTCAGCCCAGGAGATCCCCAGACCATCTAAATACTCTCATGCTCTTTGCAAGTATGTGTGCCATTGTCTGTATCTTCCTTAATTGTAGGCTAGGTTTCCCTCTTTCTCATTACATTGAAGTTCTTTCTTTTGCAAGTGTTGGTTCCTAAAATTACAGATTAGGAAAAAAAATTATATCATAAACTTTTTCCTTAAAAATTCCTTAACCCTCCCTCAAAAAAAAAAAAAAAGAATTTGAATCATAGTTTTAGAGCATAAACCCCTGGGTAGTAAAATGTAACACATATGCCGCAATTCATGTATTCATAATAAATGTTCATGTTCCAAATAGGATTTTGCAGCATCTATAATTACATAAATGAAAGAGATAATGAGATTTTGTATAACTGAAATTGTGTAAATTAAAAATGAAAATGATATGAGAATTTCTACTCCTGATAAGGTTCCAAGGCATAACCCCCAATTTAACATCCATCTATGGTGGTTGTTTCTGTTTGTGTTATTTCCCAGGGACAGTCCTAATTATTGCTCTTCACGACGATGCACTAGGCTGACATGAGAGCCAAGCGCTTCTCTCACTAAGGTTAACCTCATGTTACTATACTACAAATCAATACGTGCTCTTGGTTTATCTAAATCATCAGTCAAATAACTAGTTGAGATGACCAACCTTTCATTTCATTGGCCCCTTAAGTGTAGCATTTCCCTAGGTAGTCAGGAAAAGTCCTTTCGCAGGGCCAGCTGGGCAGCATAGTCAGGGTCACACTCAGGGTGTCTCTGCTGATAACCACCTGATGTTGCTGAACAGGACCGAAGCACACCGTCTCTTGCCCTTTAGGATAAGTTGCTTTTCCGTTGAATACATGAGCTCATAAGAGAAAGGAAAACACTGACCCCTTTTTCCTTATTGTATAGTGACAGTTGTAGAGCCCGTTTACAAAAATTGCTTCCTATATCTCTCCCATTAGACTCATATGATTTTGTTAACACCGTCCAGACTTGTATAATTTCCTTCACTAACCACACTCCTGAACAACCTCTGCAATGCTTTATCTGAAAGGGGGAATCTACTATATAATTTCCTATTTATTATCATATTTCTAAATCCCTTTCTCAACATGTTTCATGCACTTGATTACTCTTTGCTTCTAATCTCCCAAGACATATGACCTAACTGTGGTCACCTCATCCTTTGAAACTGGCCCTCTTTCCTGTTTCTCCTGATGTGACCTTGTCTCCCTTCACAATGAACCTGGATGACATCCTTGGTTATATAACTTCCATCCGCCTCGTACAAACACTCGTCTTGTTTTTGCATTTCTTAGGATATCTCTTCCCCAGCCTCCCCATTTGCAGCTTAAGTACCCACCGGTTTCAAGAATTAGACCTGGGCAGACCTCATAGGTATTGTGGTTCACATACCGTTCATACATAACAGCCCCTCCCTCCCCTTCCTTCTGCCTAACCCCACATACGAACACACATCCCAGGCCATGTGCTATTCATTAATATTCTTGTGATGCCCTGCACATACTAGACAGTGCTATCTATAGGCCATGTTCAAGTACTTGCTTTTTCAATAGTGAGAGGGTTAGCTTATCTGTCCATATGGTCACAGCCTCCTCCTGTGACTGGGGATAGACATTTATAAAACAGCTGTCCAGATTCAAGAGCTCCTGCTCTGAAATAGAACAAAATGCACAATCTGGAAACAAACCCCATGACTATGTATTAGGCGAGTCCTCTGGTAAACAAAAAATAAATATGCCAGAAGAAATCAACTGCACATAAAGCCAGGCTCCTTTTATTTACATATGCTTTGGAGTTTCATAAAAATGGCTCAGGTTATATGATTTCCTTTGTAAACATTTTAGGTCTTCGGAGAAAAAAATAATGATTTCAGTGACAGTCCCCACAGAATCAAATCAATGATATTAAAAAATTAAACTTGACTGTTAGTAATCCTTAGGGATACGTAATGCCAAAGAAAATTCATATTTTGTAGCATTCTGTATCTGACGAATTATTTTTCTCTAAAAAGAGCCACCAAAGAACAAAAGCATTTGTTTATGGGGAAAAATAGGCCTGCGTAATAATATCTATAGAAACAACAACCCCAAAATTATCCTCTTTAAAAATCAGAGCCTCTTAAGTTTGGGCATAAGTTAGTGTTTACTAGGCGATAATAAAATATAGGTGCATGTTGATGGAAGTTTAGAAACCCTTAAGCCAACACTGTATTAGCTAAAGATCGTGTAATTATTTTTTTGGTTTTTGTCTTTGTAGCACCATGACTGTCTTTATGTTCCTTTTTGGTAGAAAATGAGCTCCAGTAGGTCCTCCTTCAGTCTATTTCATGTGTATGGTCAGAAGCTAGCAGAGACAAGAGGGATTGCTCAATGTCTTTTATTTATTTTTTTTAATTTTGCTTATTTATTTATTTTTCAATATTTATTTATTTTTGAGAGAGAGAGACAGAGAGTGAGTGGAGGAGGGGCAGACAGAGAGGGAGACACAGAATCTGAAGGAGGCTCCAGGCTCTGAAATGTCAGAGCCTGTTAAGAGGTTCAATGCCGGACTCGAACGCACAGACTGTGAGATCATGACCTTAGCCAAAGTCAGATGCTTAACTAACGGAGCCACCCTGGCTCCCCAATGTTTATTTATTTTTTTAGAGAGAGACAGAAAAACAGAGTGAGAGCAGGGGAGGAGCAGAGAGAGAGGGAAACACAGAATGTAAAGCAGGTTCCAGGCTCCAAGCTGTCAGCACAGAGCCTGATGTGGAGCTCGAATTCACAAACTATGAGATCATGATCTGAGCCAAAGTTGAATGTTTAACCAACTGAACCACCCAGGTGCCTCTGCTCAATGTATTTTTATGGAATTAATAATAACTTTAAACCTTTGAGTATTCACCAAATGCAAACCCTCTGCTTGTAGGCTGCCTATTCTTTTAAGTAATCAAGTCTTGAGGTATAATTTAGAGAGAACAAAATGTTACCATTTTGAATATACAATTCAATGAGGTTTGGCAAATGTATACCTCTTCCCCCGAAATTTCCTTTACGCTTTATGCAGCAAATCCTCATTTTTCCCCTCAATTTGTGGCTTCTGATAACCACTTACCTATGTTTAATCACTATGTATTTGTCTCAGAGAGAGTTTAACATACACAGAATTATTTAGCAGGCATTTTTTGGTGTGTGTGTGTGCCTGGATTATTTTTTTCAGCACTAATTAAAAAAATGAAGCCATGTTGTTGGATCAATCATGAGTTCGTTCATTTTTGTTGCTGGTACATTGTTTGAATGGACCAACACTTGTTTTACTATTCCCTGTTATTGGGCTTTTGGATGGTTTTCAGTTTGGAGAGGTTATGAAAACTGATTAAAATCCTTATACAAATTGTTATGTGGCCATATGTTTGCATTTCTCTTAGGTAGATATGTAGGAGTGGGTTTGCTAGGTTGTATGGTGAGCATATGATTAATTTGATAAGAGGTACTGATTTGCATCCTACCACAGCGTATTAAAGTTCTAGTTGCTCCAAATTCTAATCAACATCTGTCATCGTTTTAATTGTATCCCCTCTAATGTTTATTGTGGTATCTGATTGTAGTTTTAATTTGCAGTTTCTTAATGACCAATGAGAGTAAATATATTTTAATGTGCTTATTGACCATGTGTATATTTTGTTATGTAACGTGTCTGTACAACTATTTTGCTATTTTTATTTGGTCATTTGTTTTCCTATTATTGTTTGTAAGAATTCTTTAAATACCAGGATATAAGTCCTTATCATAAACATGTATTGAAAATATTATTTTCCACAGTGGCTAAAATTAACAACTCAGAAGAAAACAGATGTTGGTGAGGATGTGGAGAAATGGGAACCCTGTTGCACTGTTGGTGGGAATGCAAACCGGTGCAGATACTCTGGAAAACAGGTGGGGGTTCCTCAAAAAATTAAAAATAGAACTACACTATGACCCAGTAATAGCACTATTAGGAATTTATTCAAAGGATACAGGAGTGCTAATTCATAGGGGCATGTGTACCCCAATGTTTATAGCAGTGTTTTCAACAATAACCAAATTATGGAAAGAGCCTAAATGTCCATCAACTGATGAATGGATGAAGAAGATATGGTTTATGTATACAATGGAATACTACTTGGCAATGAGAAAGAATGAAATCTTGCCATTTGCAACAATGTGGATGGGAGTGGAGAGTATTATGCTAAGTGAAGTAAGTAAGTCAGAGAAAGACAGATATCACATGCTTTCACTCGTATGTGGAATTTGAGAAACTTAACAGAAGACCATGTGGGAGTGGCATGGGGGAGGGGAAAATGGGTGATGAGCACTGAGGAGGGCGCTTGTTGGGATGAACACTGGGTGTTGTATACAAGCGATGAATCACAGGAATCTACTCTGGAAACCAAGAGCACACTGTATACATTGTATGTAGCTAACTCGACAATTAATTATATAAAAAAAGAAAATATTTTCTAGTGTTTGTCTCCTCTTGCTATCTCTTTCCCTCCCCCTCCTTTTCTCTTTCCCTCCCCCTCCTTCTCTCTTTCTCTCTCTATCTTCCTCTTGCTTTCACAGTGTATTTCAAAGTGCAACCATTTTTTTTAATTTTGGTAAAGTATAATTTATCCTTTTTTTAAGTTAGTGATTTTGATTAACAGGATGTTTTATAATACATTTTGAAATAATGTAGTGTAAATATTCACATTTTTCATTGAAAAATTCTTGGCTCTCCTAAGTACTTTGGGTTCTCATATAAACTTTAGAATCAATGTGTCTATTTCTATGAACAGCCTCTTAGAATTTTGATTTGTATTACATTTTCTTCTAATTTCTTAAGCATATTAGGAACAGCTTTTTAAAAGTTTTTTCTGCTAATTTTTATCATCGCTGTCATTTATGGATATATTTCTATCGTATTGGTAAATTTTCCCCAATTATCCACATGCCAATTAAATTTTATGTTGTACATTGTAGATGCTACATTTTTGAGAGTCTAGTGTGTTTTTTAAGTCATTCTTTAAAGAGTGTTGAGCTTTGTTCTGACAGGTAGTTAATTTAATTTCAGTTCAGCTTGATCTTTTCAAGACTTGTTCCTATAATTTTGTAGTGTGTCTATAGAGTAACCTTTATTCTCGGAGTAGCTAGCCCTGCTCTCAAGATGAGGCCTTTATGGATTCACTAAATGTCCCAGATGTTCAACGAGAATACTTCACTGTTTTTACCTAGTTTTCATAGAGTAGAAGAATATGCCACCCTAAAATATGTCCCTTGGGCCCAAGATTATTCTGAGCTGATTATTTTGGGAAACTGCAGACACAGAGGGAACTGTGAAAACAGAATAGAAGTTACCTTTTTGTAAGGGAAATTTACATTAGAAAGGGGGCCCGGACCAGGAAGACAGCTGTTACCAGAGATAAACTGTTCACCTGAGAGACCTATCTACAGAGCAAGACAACATTTGTTTGCCAAACATTTCCTCTTCTCACCTTCTGGTGAATTGCCTTCTCCTTTTTGAAGGTTTCTATCCCTTTCTGTATATAAGCCTTAATAGTCTGGCAGACTTTCGAGTCTCTTATCTTTGTGTGGCTTTTGTATGTATATACATGCATAATAAAAATCACCTTTCTTTTTCTTTTTCTTTTCGTCTTCTGTCTTTTGTTATAGGGAGGTCTCATCCAAAAATAGAAGGGTAGAGGAAAAATTACTTTTCCTCCCCTACACTTAGTATGGGGCCAAAGACTTAAAGGGACCCTGTGCAAATATCTGTGATTTTTCTCTGGTTCCTTTTCTCCCTTCGGTCTTGCAAATTTCATCTTTCTTTACACATCTGAATTCTGATATCTATCCTTCTGCTATCTGTTCATGAGGTTCAGATGTTCTATTCCATCTCTAAGCCAGAGGGGGTGGGCCGTGTACCTCCAGCCAAGCAGACAAGCAGCTCAGGCATGAGTGACTTTAGAATAAAGCAATGGGCTTCATGTAGTTTTCATTTGTTTTGCGTTGTGATCTCTCAGAGACCACAAACTACCATTATCCACTGAGCTGTGCATTCACGGGTAGGGGTTTCATGAGTCTAAGCAAAGAACAGATATCTGGGGAAATAACAATAGCAAGGAAAGAGCAACAATAACATAGGGTTTTGGGACATCTGAGTTCCGCGACCTCAATGAACACTTAGGACATTCAACAGAGACTCCAGAGAGGTCCTACTTCAAAAGCAGGGTTAACTACTGGCAGGATAAAGATTATGTATATCTACAATAAAGAAGCTTAGAAGCCAGTCCTATTAAATACACTGGAAGCTGGAAGCAAACGATTCTAGGTCTCAGAGTAAAATGAGAATAAGTGCTTTGTTTTTTGTTGTTGTTGTTGTTTGTTTGTTTCTGGAGTCTATGATGAAAGAATCAACTCAAACTGTTTGAAACGTGTTTCTAATCTATAAATTCTTTCTGCCAGCTTGGAGATGAAATATTTCTTTCCCGCCTTCATTTTGATAATATATCTCCGTATTCTTTTTCCATTAAGTTTTCTTTTGATGAACTTAGCTTTCCTTTTAAAATCTTATCATGTACATGTACATATTAATTTTCATTTGTGACTTGATTTATTTTTTTTATTTCTTAGTCTTTATATTCATTTAATTTTAGTCTTAATTTCTTACCTATGAAGTATTTAAAAATTTAAATCATGTTTTAATCACTTTAAACGATTTTAGGCTTTTGAATTTTAGATACATGTACTTGAAATTAGCTCAATTTCCACTGGAAAAAAAATTTTCATGTTTTATTTATTTTGAGAGAGAACACGAGTGGGTAAGGAGCAGAGAGAGAGGGAGGGAGAAAGACTCCCAAGCAGGCTCGGTGCTGTCACCACAGATCCCAACACAGGGCTCCATCTCAAGAACCACAAGATCATGACCTGTGCCAAAATCAAGAGTCAGATGCTTAACTGACTGAGCCACCTGGGTGCCCCAGAAAAAAATTTTAAATTGTTTTAAAATGATTAATTCAATTAATATTAACTACCTTAATTGTCTTAGAAATTGTGTATCTATTTCAAGTTTTTGTTCCCAGTTTAATTATAATATGTAATTATAATTCTATTGTTATATTATTATTAATCTTTTATTTCTCCTTTTTAAGTTGACTTATAGAATACTGATTTTTTCCCCAGTCATTCAAAAAATTACTAAAATACAGAAAAGTGCCTGAATTAGGCCTTCTCTAAACATTTATGCACCTCTCCGAGGGTGAACAGGACACTTTTATTAGAAGATTTAGTCCTTCGAGAGTAATCAGTCCTTCCAGAAAATAAAGCTTTTGCCAAATAACCCAGTGATAATCTAATATCTTCTCGTCTGCAGGGTTTATGTGCACTTTTGAACACTGAAGAGTCAGAGATCCTCTTGCAATGTGCTTTAGCTCAAAAGAACTTACTGGTTAGAGAATGGGACAGACCTATTCTTCTGCGAACCCAGCATTACACTGGGGCCCCAACATTTCATCACCAGTCCTGAGGAATTCAACTGCCTCTTATTGGAAGTACAGGTTATCATGATGACGATATATTCATCTGTCTTATGAGGCCCGCTGTACTATTCAGGGTCAAATTTCTGGAAAGAGTAGAAAGTGGAACAGCTCATTCCTTTAAACCACTGAAAAACCTCCAGATTTAAGAAGTACTACTAATAATAACCTGCTTGTTAGCTCAAAGGTTCAGCCCCTTCTCCAGAGTCCCATAAAGATTTAGAGGAAACTGTAAGCCATACTTCTACTCAATTCCAGTCTGTCGTGAGAAGTCTGAGGAAAAAACAATATGCATATGAATGAAACCCAAGCCTTGTAGGACATCAAAAAGTGGATTGTTAATTTTAGTACAAGCCTGGTATTCAAATGAGCACATAATCATTTTAGCTTTTCTTTTGCTTTGAAGTTTTTCTTTGTATACCAATTACTTAACCTACAGTGTAATATTACTTTCAGGTATACAATATTGTGATTCGCCACTTTCATACAACACCCAGTGCTCATCAAGTGCACTCCTTAATCCCCATCACATATTTAACTCATGACCCCCACCCACCTCTCTTCTGGTAACCATCAGTTTGTTTTCTATAGGTAAGAGTCTATTTCTTGGTTTGCCTCTCTCTTTTATTTTCTTTGCACCTTTGTTTTGTCTTAAACTCCACATAGGAGTGGAATCATATGGTATTTATCTTTCTCTGACTGACTGATTTCTCATAGCATAATCTCTTTAGCTCCATCCAAGTCTTTGCAAATGGCAAGATTTCATTCCTTTTCATGACTTAGTAATATTCCATCATTTCTATATCTGTATCTATATCTATAATGTATACATATCTATATCATCTATATCTTCTTTATCCATTCATCACTCCATGGACACTTGCACTTACACTGTTTCCATAATTTGGCTATTGTAGATAATGCTGTATTGGGGTACATTATCCCTTCAAATTAATATTTTTGTATTTTTTGGGTAAATAGTAGTGCAATTGCTGGGTCTTGGAATAGTTCTATTTTTAACTTTTTGAGTAAGCTTCATACTGTTTTCCAGAGTGGCTGCACCAGTTCGTATTCCCATCAACAGTGTTAGAGGGTTCTCCTTTCTCCACATCGTCGCCAGCACCTGTTGTTTCTTGAGTTGTTAATTTTAGCTATTCTGACAGGTGTGAGGTGGTATCTCAATGTGCTTTTGATTTGTATTTCCATGATGATGAATAAAGCTAAGCATCTTTTCATGTGCCTGTTAGCCATTTGTATGTCTTCTTTGGAAAAATGTCTATTCCTGTCTTTTGCCCATTTCTTAACTGGATTCTTAGTTTTTTTCGGTGTTGAGTTTGATAAATTCTTCATAGCTTTTGGATACTTAACCTTTATCAGATATGTCATTTGTGAATATCTTCTCCCATTTCATCCGTTACCTTTTAGTTTTGTTGATTGTTTCCTTTGCTGTGTGGAAGTTTTTATTTTGATGAAGTCCCAATAGTTCATTTTTGCTTTTGTTTCTCTTGTCTCAGGAGACATATCTAGTAAGGAGTTGTTGGAGCAGATGTCAAAGAAGTTACTGCCTGTGTTTCCCTCTAGAATTTGTATGGTTTCCTATTTCACATTTAGGTCTTTCATTCTTTTTGAATTTATTTTTCTTGTATAGTATAAGAAAGTGGTCCCGTTTTATTCTTTTGAATGTCCCTGTCCAGTTTTCCCAACACCATCCATTGAAGAGGCTGTCATTTTCCCATTGGATATTCTTTCCTACTTTATTGAAGAATATTTGACCATATAATTGTGGGTTCATGTCTGAATATTCAATTCGATTCTACTGATCTACGTGTCTATTTTTGTGCCAGTACCATACTGTCTTGATTACTACAGCTTTGTATTGTAATTTGAAGTCTGCGATTATGATGCCTCTAGTTTTGCTTTTCTTTTTTAGTGTTGTTTTGGCTATTTGGGGTCTTTCATGGTTCCATACAAATTTTAAGATTGTGTGTTCTAGCTCTGTGAATTTCATTGAATGTGTAGATTGCTTCGAGTAGTGTATTCATTTTAATAATATTTGTTCTTCCAATCCATGAGCATGGGATGTCTTTCCATTTCTTTGAGTCTTCTTCAATTTCTTTCATCAGTGTTTTATAGTTTTCAAAGTACAGGCTTTCATCTCTTTAGTTAGGTTATATATATATATATACACATACATATATGTATGTATATTCCTATATATCTTATTGTTTGGATGCAGTGGTGGATAGGATTGATTCCTTCATTTCTTTTTCTGCTGTTTCATTATTGGTGTATAGAAATGCAACAGATTTTTGTACATTGATTTTTGAATCCTGTGACTTTACTGAATAAAGTTGCTTAAAAATATAATCAGAGAGGAATCCAGGTGACTCAATAGGTGAAGCATTTGGACTCTTGATTTTGGCTCAAGTCATGAAATCATAGTTCATGAGTTTAAGCTCCACATTGGGCTCTGTGCTGGCAGTGTAGAGCCTGCTTGGGATTCCCTCTCTCTCTCTCTCCCTCTCTGCCCCTCACCTGCTTTGTGCTCTCCCTCTCTCTCTCTTTCGCAAGATAAAAAAATAAACTTAAAAAGTGTAATCAGAGTTTATAGCTTACAGATTTTTGGAGTTCTCCCAAACTAGATGTTCTGTTTATTTCTTCCATAGAATTTATTGGCAGCCCTCTGGTGTCTGGTCCTCTTCTCATAAGGATACCAGTCCTATTAGATTAGGGCTCTACCCTTATGGCCGTACTTACCCTAATTATCCCCTAAAGGCCCTATCTCCAAAATGGTCACCTTGGGGGTTAAGGCTTTACATATGAGCTTTAAGGAACCACAAGTCATTCCACAGCAACTACAGGTGTAAGTGTGCCCACGGATAGAATTTAGAACCAGAGTATGAAGTAAAATTCATTGCAGAAATCCTGAAAACATTTCACAAAATTAAAAAACAAGCAATAAAAATGCTATATTTTTGAGATATGTAGTTATGTATATTAAAACTATAAAAAAGTAGGGAAATATAAAGCCCATTCTAAGCTTATTAGTTAACCTTTGTCCTAAGAGAGAGGAGACAGCTGCCACTGGGTGCACTAAGGTGTCCACAGTACGAATAATGCTCTATTGCTTCACATGGGCAGTAGTTAGATGATAATTCATTTCATTATTCCTGTTAACTTGGATTTCAAATTCCATACTTCTTATCTCAATATATCATCCATCATAAGATGTATCTTTAATTCAGATATGTTAAAATGTAAAAAAAAAAAGTGCATGTTTTTATTTATGAAATTTAATATATATCCTTTTATACTAACGACAGATTTTACTATTCAAATTGTGAAACAATCTTTCTATCCAATTGATTCAGTATTACTAATACACACTCCCTACAAACTGATTTCTATTAAAAATAAGTGATATACCTTCCTGTTGCTCAAAACAATAGACTGTATTCTTACCCAAATCTTAATTTTGTTTTTACATTATCCTTCAACCTTAACACAATAAAAAAAAAAAAAAAGCAACTATCTTGGTATACTTTCATTTAACATTTAATATTATATCGGTCTGTGTTTTCTATACCATATTTTCCAAAAAGAACATTTTAATATGCCTTAGCTATCTAGGTTCATATGTAAATGTTTTTTTACATTTAATTGGAGATTTGATTGTTTCCATTTCTAGTGGTCACCCCCACCTCACTAGCCCTAGTTTTTAACTTCCTTGAGGACGTGGAGTGATGGCCTTTCAGTTTTCATAATTGGAAGTTGTATCACTTGTCTGCATTAGGCTCTCTGATTGATTGCACAATCATTAGTGTGATGACCAATTAAAAGCATTATATGCATTTTGTTAATTAACTTTAATCCCTATACAGTCAGTTAAAATATAACTCTTGGTAATCTTCTGAAATGTAAGAAATTTAAATGTCTGTCTCTATCCTAAACTGTTAAAATCACTTCAGCAGAAAAGGTTGTCAAATTTCCAAGTAAACATATCATTATCTAGCATTCATGCATTATGGATTTTTTTCTTTTTTTTTCTTTTTAGTTTTACATCTTATGCATTTTAGTATCCGTTGTCCAACTAGACAACATGCGCACTGTAAAAGTCCTGTCCAGTACTCTATGCCTAGGTAAGAACACACGTTTGAGTTAAAAGTGCAGTGTCAGAGCCAGGTCTTTGTGGTTAGGTATTTTACAAATAACTTAGTGTAACAATGCTAATTTAAGTCTGCATTAATATTCCTTTTCAAACATGCTGAAAATGTAATTGCAGTGTACACAGGACAAATAATAGGAATGGTTTGCCCAATTTATTACTCAGTAGAAATAATTAGTGTGATGGCCAATTAAAAGATGTTTTTAAAAATAGTTATTATATTGTTTATCAAAGAGAACTAACTCGACGGAGGTTAAAGGTGTTATTAAAAACATTAATTTAATTCCTTCTATAAATGACATAAAATTATCATAAAGCATAATATATGGTCATGGAAGAGTACTTTAATGAAGTCTTGGAATAATTAGGGGGGTTATGATAACTTGCCACTAATAAAATGAAAAGTCTAATAGCATGTTTTTTTCTAATTTTCAAAGTAATAAGTTTGATGAAATTGGTTCTTTGTATTATATTTTACATAATATGTATTCCAGATACACATGTATTCTACTGGCAGTAGTAATATTTTTGTTTCTTTTGTTAAATATACCTGCTTTTATTCCAAATATATAATATAAAAAAAATTTTATCAGCTCTGATGTTAACACTGACTGCTTTTTGTTATCTTTCTATGCAAAGGGGAGTTAAAACCAACACAGGCAAGGGGAGGAGACTGAAAATCAGAATGAATGAAGGAAGAGAAAAACACTGTTTCTGCTTTCCACAAAGCAATGCTTCAACTCCATTTACAATCTTCTGCTGGTGCCCCAAGGGGGAAGGAAAATCTGCACTCGGATGCTTCCATCAGTGTTCCTTGGGAACTTTGTGCTTTTTGAGATAGTAATTGGCATTCTGTAGGAAAAAATGTTAATTTTGCTGTTATTGTTAATTGTTTGCTGTACTACACAAATTCAGTTCGACCTCTAACAACAAAATTCCTGAGGTTTTTAAAAATAAGTGCTAATAACCTACATGGATTTCTAAGAATGGAAAATAAATTTCATTATTTCTCCAAAACAATTCCTTGTTAAAGGAATAAAGTACCTATTAACATTTACAAGAACACCATGCATCATAAAAGAGCCACACCATTTAGGTAATATTCATAGAAGGAAAAAAAGTGATTCTTGAATATCTAACTATTTCGACCCTCAGGCAGAGTCTACCGATATTGTTTAAATATCTTAAAATGCCATTCTTAAAATCTCCAGTCACTAAGCTAGCAACTGAAGTATAAGAAGTCCATGGATTTAGTAATAAAACCTGTATTTGAATTATATCCTTATCTCTTCACTCTTGAGAACCATCTTGCATTGATGCATAGAAACATTTCCAAGTACTTCAGCTTTATGTTTTAGATAATTCACAAATCTACTGACTCAGAAAAAAATGATGTATGCTGACAGAGCACTTATTTTGTATTTTGGAATGATGAGCCAAATAATACTGCAGGTTTTGTATTCATATTTATAACCAACTAACAAGTGCTGAGCCATGGGTGATGATAATGAGTGATGCTCGAACAAAATCAGAATTAGCAATAGGTAAGGGAGAGCTTCATCTGTAACATCTGGGTGACAAGTGTAAAATATATATGTATATGTATATGTATACGTATTTGTATGTCTATATCTATATATCTGATTTAAGTGCCAACTTAATAAAATTCGAATGCAGATGGGGGTGATGTATATCACAGGATGCTACAAAGAGAAAGAAATCACTCCCTGTTGAATCTTGGAAGAAATGTATCAAAGCTTACCCTTTCCCCTTCCTTTACACCGATCTCTCCTATTATAAGAAAATATAGGTTGTTTTAACCATCATGGACTTGAATGGTGTTATGATAGCTGTTTTAATTTAGATATGCACTGATACTATTCAAACTTTAAAGACTTGCTTTACTTTGGATGCATTACTTGACCTGTGGTTGCTGACTTATAACATGAGTTCAATAACACCTTAAGCTTAACTAAGCTAAACTTAACTTACACACCTCACCCCTTAATTTTTTTAATGTTTTTATTTATTTTTGACAGAGAGAGAGAGAGAGAGAGAGAGGGAGAGAGAGAGGAAGCACAAATGGGGGTAGGGGGCACAGAGAGAGGGAAACCACAGAATCCAAAGCAGGCCTCCAGGTTCTGAGCTGTCAGCACAGATCCCTATGCGGGATCAAACTCATGAGCTGTGCAATCATGACCTGAGCTGAAGTCGGAAACTCAACCGACTGAGACACCCAGGCACCCAACACCTTACCACTTTAAATGATTGAGTCTAGGGAGACCATAAGTAATGTGGGTGATGGTATGGAGAACAAAGGCAAAAAAAAAAACCATTGTATGTCTTTACAACTTACAGCCCATTGACAAATCCTTGAGACAGACAGAAAGACCTTCCTCTAGAAACTCAACTGCCTCAATGTTAATTCTTTGCTAAGGAGCAAAAGGCAACCTTAACATTAGCCCAATCTCCAGAAACCTGTAAGTCTCCTTTAACATATAAAAATTCCTTTGGAAACTTCCTTTATCTCTACCTCCCAAGATATATGTTAGCAATTATCCTCCAACCATATGGCCCATTGATATACATCTGAAGGGTCTCATGACTAAGGTTTTACTAGATAGTAGTAAATGTCATTTTCCTAAAGCTAGCCCTTCGAGGTCCTGAAAATCTCGCTTTCAAATTCCTTAGAGACTTAAGCTATCATCTCCTTCCAACTTAAAACTATATAATCAGCCATTCCCGACAATCCAGTGCAGCTCTTTCTGTCCACTGGTCCTGCCCCCATGCTTTAATAAAACCACCATATTGGCACTGAATACACATCAAGAATTCTTTCTTGACTGTTCGCTCTGAACCCCACATTTCACATGAGGTAAGAAGGGATATTTTCAGTTGCCCATAGTTATTGCCTTAATATATCATGCCATTATTCATTGTTGATATGTGAATAAAATGATTAATATTTTTTATTTTGTCTCGTATTTGCTAATAAAATAACTTTCAATGTTATCTTCTAAGTCTGTTTTGTAAACTTGAATTATAAAAGGTGTACTCACTGAAATATTTTTGCCACTAGAATATTTGATTTTACCACTTGCAAAATTATAAAAAAGTGATCTCATACCAAATTCATAGTCTATGTTTTCATCTCCTATAACCTTGGTCATCCTTAATCTATATTTCTTCACACTTACCACTGCAGTGACATCAACGCATCTCTGACACTTTGGCCTTTACCTACAATATTTTATTTTTATTCATTTGTGACTCACTTCAAAACCTATGAATTAGTCTAAGTGCTAAATACTAAATTAACGTATTGTGCTATTTGGAGGAAAAATAACAGAAATTTAAGCAGTGTTATACCTACTTTCTTTTCCTTTGGTATTTATCACTACCATGTATTTATTTGGAGTCTTAGGAATCAGAATTTGGGAAACACAGATTGGAGAGGAACCCAATGAGTCTTTCTTTTTCAGATCGAAATTAGGGGTTTATAAAGGCAAAACCTGTGAGGTGTTACACGGTTGTTTTGAAAGAATTATGACTGGTGCTGAGAGAATTTAAGCTGACCAATACATATTTGGCTATTTGGCTAACAGGTCTTGTATTATCTTAATTTCACGCCAAGGTGCACAGAAATGTTTCAGATGTGGTTCTGTGGTTAAGGCTCACGTGCGAGAATTCCTTTTTCACCTGGGTACGGACATGCATAAACTTCAATCTCCTAATGGCCTCCGAGCTCCATTTTAGAACTTCTAGCAATTATAACTCCATTGTGTAACTCACGGTTCACGGTATATTTAACTTTATTTTGTAATAACACCAACTGAACTCAACCGCTCAAAACTGGATTCTGAAATCGGAAGAGTGTTGTGTCAGCCAAGCGCAGGGAAGCTGTCTTTCCTGGAAAGTATGGTGGCAGAGGAGGGCACATTTTCTGAAGCAATGCCCTTCCTCACAGCCAGTCTCCAGTATCATACTTGCTGGTGGGAAGGCAGCACTGAAATCGGGTTTCTACTGGAAAAGCCTACTGACATTTGGAACTCTTTCTACAGGCTTTATGAATGCTGACTCTTTTGAATACAAGTCATATTTCTGTTGGGTTTGCCATAGAATGCTGTGGCATAAGGGACATGCAGTTTTAACTTTGGAGGCTATCATGAAATTTAGCCCACATAATGCTTGTTCCTGTCCTGTGCCCACTTTTCTCCTGAGTAATCGTGTAATTGTAAAGATGTCTGAATTATTTATATAATCTGAGGCTACAATTACAGTATCTTCTCTTAATGTGTGGCTTGTCTCTACAATGTTGTTTTTTTTTTAAGTAGGAATATTCTATTTTATTTTAGTTTATCAATGTATCAAATTTATTTTTTTACATTTGCATTTTGCATCTCATTTTAAGAAACATTTACTACCCAAGATCTGAAGACAAACTTCTGCATGTTCTTCTAGGATATTTTAAATTTTGCCTTATGTGATCATTTCCTTGATCCATATATATAAGTGACTTTTTTCCCTTTGGGTGTGGTATGTTAATAATCCAGAAGAGATCTAAGAAGAGATTTTTAAAAGTTTGGAGTTTATTGCAATAAAGGCCAAGGTGAGTATTACTAGGAAAGTATTTTTTTAGAGCTATTAGCCTCATGCTACAAAGCCCAGGAGAGTGGGAGAGTGGAAGCTTATTTTTTATAGCTATGGAGATGGATAAACACTTTTACATCACCCTTTATTGAATTGTCTATCCTCTCTCCACTGATTAGCAATGTCGGCTCTAGCAGGTGTCAGAATTTGACACTGGTGGGTCCCTTTCTGACTCTCTATTCAGCTTCTTGGTATGATTTTGTGTCTTGGTACTAATATCGAACAGTGGCAAAACATAAAGCCTTCCTTGTGCTACAGCTCCTTCTCCTTGGTGGGGACCGAAGTCTAATTTCCATGCTTTTCCGTGGAATACTAATATTGGTCATATGATTCTGCTGAAAGCCTTTCACTGTTTTTAGAAAAGGCAAATGTCTTGCAGGTGGGAGGCGTATAATGTGCTCGGCTCTTCTATGACCTGAATGCGTGCATCCTCCAAAATTAATATGGTGAAATCCTAATTCTCAGAGAGGATGGTATTAGGAGGTGGAGCCTTTGGAGTTGATTAGATCGTGAGGGCTTTGCCCTCATAAATGAGATTATCGCCTTTATAAAAGAGACTCCAGAGAGGTCCCTATGGCCCTTCCATCATGTAAGGGCACGGGAAAAAGTTGGCAGTTCGTAACCATGAAACTGGCTTTCTGTCCCTCTAGGGTCATGGCCTCCCAAAGATCTGTTGCTTGAGTAGCTCTCCGACACCAAGAATTAGTTATTATTAGTCTTTTGTTCCTGTTTATCTTTTGTATTTGTTCTCAGTAAAAGGAACAGGGTCCAGAACAAATTAATCCTCCATTATCATAGAAAGAACCAACCTGCCCAACGAATTGTTTCTTGTGTTTTCATTTCGCTTATAACTTTTAATTTTTTTCTCAAACCAGCCCTATCTACTTTATAGATTGCTTCTCATATCTTTTTAAAAATCTATTCTGAATTACTTTAAATGTATTAGCCATTTATTTTAGGTTCTGTATGTCATAATTCTGCATTATTTGTAGGTCTTATTCTAAGTTTGCTTTTCTTTTCAGTTCATTGTGGTTTGCTTCCTCAGGTATTTTGAATTTATTATATTATTTTATCATTATCATAAGCTCATTTTCCTTGAAATTTTATTTTTTGATATTCCTGGTGATTTGAAGTTAAACCCTTCAGAGGGAATTTTTTGTTTACTCTTGGCACACACCTGTAGGCACTGTCAGTGAAGAATTACTCTTACAGATGTTGCTTGCATATTTTCAAACCATAAAATTATTGTGAATTCTGGATTCAAATATAAATGATTATTTGCTTGATGATAAGAGTTACCAGGAAATAATTTTTATTATTTTTTAAATACTTTCTTCTCACATTCCTCTAGAACTAAGACCAAGCCCAGAAAGTTGCCTCACTCTCTTTCTCTATTGAGTGACTTCTTTCCCCACTCCCTGATACTTAATATGTCTTATTTTAAGGGTTCTGTCTTTCTTTAGGATTTTCAAATCCTATTTCTCACCCTTCAAGGGCATCAGGAATTGCCTCCTGTTCCTGACATGTGGCCCATTAAAATCCAGGCAGTGAGCCAGCAAGACTGACAGTTAACCCGGGGCAAATTCCATCATTAGCCTTCCCTTAATTCTGTAGCTTCACACGCTGATGTTATTCTCTTCTATTCTTTATTGAATTTTCATACTTTTTTTGTTTTGTCAGTTAGGCTATCTTTACTATGATTTAAAACATATTTTAACCAACATTGTTAGTGTGTTATACATAGTTTCAGCAGAACATTGAGAAACAGTTTCAAGGCTTTCCATCTTGCCCTTGAATACAACTCTATTTGAATAGTAGTGTGTAAATTATTCTTAAACAGTTAATTAAACGAACTTTCTTTAGCAGAGTTTAAGACTACTTTTGAAAGAAAGGTATTACAGAAATCCAGGATAACATCATAAACTTTTTTACATAGAAATATAATCAAAATAATTTTCGAGAAAAAATATTGACAAACTGTGTTTATGGCTTCATCTTTTAGTTCTAAGACAAAAATATGAAACTATCAGGCACAAAATAACATGAAGATACAATCATTTATCATTACAGAATAATGATCATCAGCACTATAATACTTTAGAGAAGTGACAATGTTTCTTATTTTAGCAGTTAGAATACTTATATTGAGTTTCTAAATGGAAGAATAGGGTTAGAAGATGATTTTAAAGGCTTTCCGTGTAGCCTCCAATAGGTCAGATTCTTCGAATCTAGTTTGAATCTTTCCTGCAACATTAACTCAAGCAATTGTTAAGAAGATACCTATATCAGATCCAAATAAAATACAATCTCGTCAAAGACTCTGACTGGACCAATCATTTGTATCTAATGACCGAATTTGCATAGTCCAGTCCCATATAACCAGCACTGACGAGACCCAGATGCATTTGAGAAAGGGAACGAGTCCTGTTCCAAGGGTGAGGGGTCACGGCTAGTGTGTAGAAAAGATGCGGGGATCCAGGAGCCAATGGTTTCCCTGAAGTGGGATGACATGTGTCAACTTAGTGTCATATTTTTTGACCTAGACATGACCCAACAGTAGAGAGACTTGGACATAAGAATTTGTGTCTGGCAGCCATGAGATCGCTGCTATGCTGTTGCCCTTCATGCCGTGTTGGCTCTTGCTGTGTGGCATTCCTTAGAGCTAAGTAAATTTGGTGCTGAGTGAAGGCAGTAGTGTCTCACAAGTACGGCATCAACTTGAATGTAAGACCACTGCTCCTACCAAAACAAAGTGGACAATTATCTATCTCAGGAACAGTTATATTAGAAAATGGGAAATTCTATAAATTGAAGATTTTCCCTAGAAACTTCCTGAAACAATCTACAGAAGAAAGGTGTTCAGTTTACTATTTCAGGTTTCTAAGAAACGTACTGGATAAAAATATCCTTTTAGGACATAAATGGAATGAGATTGTATTTATCAAACTCTACAGCTTAAATATCTATGTGTTCTCAACAAATAAAAGGATTTGAGAGCACTTTCTCCCATTGAGATTTTAATTTTCTAAAATTATTTTATAAAGGATTTTATAATAAAGGTTTATATTTAGGTAATTTATCTTAAATAAAAGACAATTCTTGTTTAAGGGTTAGTTTCAGGACCACAGAAAATTGAGTTTGAAAAGTTTATATTTAGGGCACCTGGGTGGCTCAGTTGGTTGAGCATCTGACTGGCTTAGGTCATGGTCTCACAGTTTGTGAGTTTGAGCCCCGCTTTGGGCTTGCTGCTGTCAGAGCAGAGCCCACTTCGGATCCTTTGTCTCCCCCTCTTTCTGCCCCTCCCCTGCTCATGCTCTCTCTCTTAAAAATGAATAAACATTATATAAAAAATTTATGTTAACGTAGAGATAACATAACAATGAAAAAGAAAAGCAAAAAAATGCTCCTGAAAATTAAAAACAAAGATTGAGTAATTAATAAGGTAATAATAAATAAATATTAAAAATAATCATGAAATTTGTTTAAAACCCCAAATATTTAAGGCACATGAGAGAAGGGAGATAATCAAAAAATCTATGGGTTAGTGTATTTATGATGGCTTATTTATTCATTCACTTTAATTCTATACCATATACTTTGGGATAATCCTTATGATCTTAATATGGCATATGGAAAACGTAGAGAAACATGTGGTGATCAGATTGAAAAATAGTACATATGAGCCCTTGGCTGAGTCCAATGAGTCCAAGCCCCATGTTAAATGTGCATATTTGTGTGTGTGTGTATGTGTGTATGTGTTTTTTCCTCTGTGTATATTTTATATAAGTCACATCAGATCTAACTGATTCCATAGAACTGCAGATCTTACTAACATGCATTCTCCCCTATTCATTAACTGTGTGTAACCACCTGAATAAAATGTATTAATTTAGCAGTATCTTGACCATATCTGAGAAAATTTAAGGCAGTTTACTGAGAAAAGTTTGAGGGGAAAAACACATATTGATCAGTACTAAGTAGTAAAAATTTATTGCAATGTTGTCAGTTGCTTTATTCCAGATCAATACAAATCTCACCAAAAGCTTCTTAAATGCAATAAGAGTCTGACAAGACCTTTTTGTCACAGATTAGTGTTAAAGCAATGAAAGAGCCCCCAAGGAAAATTGTCTTTCTGGTTGAAATGCCAGCTGTATTCCGTATCCGAGGCGTTCCAGGCATGTACGACATCTTTATTGATACCGTGAATGTCTAAAAACATTTATTTTTAAAGAGCTTAAATATTTTGTGTGCAGATTAATGCAAAGAAGGATAACCTGAAAATTTAAATTTAGATTCATCTTTCCTCTCAAAAATCTCCTGTTTGATGTATGTTATATTGCTGGGCAGAATTAGATTACAGAAGCCCAAGCCCAATTAACTTCTGCAATATTTTTAGACTCTTCCGTCACAATGATTTTAAATTAATAAAAAATAGGTAATGTGATATTTTCAATAAGATGTAAGAATAGGTTAGTTAAACTTTTTTTTTTAAAGAGAAAAGGGTTATAAATTGGAAAGAATTTAAATTTAGATTTCACCCAATAAAGCAACTACATAAAATAGTAGAATCTAATTTGGGACTGCAGAAGGAGTTCTTAGGAGCTGGAGACAAGCTGCATTTCATGAATTCTGATAACACTAGAATTTAGTCATCTTGGCAGTATTGTAATGTCAGTTTGTGTAAGTGAACCCATTGAGACTTGCTTATTTTGGTACATGTTTCTTTTGGCACTTTCAGTTATTTGGACAGAGAAAGCCCATGCATCTTCCATGATATTTATGTGAATTTAATTTTATGAAAGGTATCAGTTTAACTGTGTAGGGATTTATCTTTTTCAAATAAAAGAAAAAAATCTGATTTTGGAACTCTAACTTTTGCTTAAATTTGTTATTTTAGAATCCCTTTCTCCAGGCAGATCAACTCACACATGCTTTGCATGCAAGTCTTGCTTTTTATTCCATTTCTTCTCTAGATTTTTGCCTTTGTCATCTCAAATATTTCTTATTGGTGTGCCTGTGGAGCCGTGTTTACTATAATTTCTATAAGCTGCCAGGATTCATCTGATTTTAAGTATCGTATAAATACATAAAAACATGCCATTATATAATACTGGTTTGCAAATATAATATATAATTATATGTCAAAACCCAGAATGATTATGAATATTATTATAATGTAAAGAAATAATAAGTGCATATTATACATGTATACACAAATATATTATATTAAACTATTATACTATATTACAGTATAGTGTATATTATATATTAAATTATGTTATACTATGCTATTCCATTAATTCTATCCTATTTTACTAGTTCCAGTCTAAGCACTGATATTTTTCAGGTAACTACTGCCATGATTTCAAGTTAATTCTCCAAGATGACTTATAATGGATGCTGCTACCGCACAAGAAATTCCCATATTATAATTGACAAGGTAGTAAATGAAAATATGTTTGGCAAAGAATTTAGAATAGTTATTTATCTAGCCTGGTCACAATTCGGAGCCTCAAGGAAAATTGCCCAAAGGGATAACCTGAATAATATGTATGGATGTAGGACGACACAGTGAGGGACAGCGTGTGGGGGGATAGATTATTAGTAATATCACGGTGGATCTACTTTTATAATCTGATCGTGTCATTTTCTGCATTAGTGGGCTTTAAGGTAAATGTACACAAGTGATTGGTTAATTACACACCGGACCCTGTCTCTGCATGAGGCTGTCATCCATGTCACAGCTTTGGAACCCACCTTTATTTAAAGATTTGAGAAATACTGAAGGATGACTGGTCACATAAAAGGAGTATATCTGGAGAGAAAAGTATATCTGGCTTTAATCACAGGCTCTGTGTTTGACTAGTTTTGTGAGTTGATGAAATTTACTTCAGCAATAGACTCAGGTCGCTGGTTGGTAAAAATGGGAAGAGTCATGATATACTTTTCTGGTGAGTGTTTTTGCCTTAAACCCTTCGTATTTTCTGTTTGTATCTACCGTAATAGGATCTTCATGTGAGTTCTGCTTCATCCATATTCTAATAGGTGTACTGTCCTCCATCCCATTTAATTTCTTGTTCCTCCCCTGAGGCTCCATTTTTTTCTTGTCTTTCCAAGTCCTATTTCCTAATCAGTAGGCTTCACTACTGAATCTTCTTGTGTTGGTCTCCTGGATATGGGATGCCTTCCACAGTAAAA
This sequence comes from Paguma larvata, assembly GCA_030068075.1. Classification (NCBI taxonomy): domain Eukaryota; kingdom Metazoa; phylum Chordata; class Mammalia; order Carnivora; family Viverridae; genus Paguma; species Paguma larvata. Next base: position 120,807,469 of record CM057824.1, on the reverse strand, counting down.
TCTGATAGCTTCCAGAAACCTCCAGAATGGAGATGAAATTACAGCCTGTTAGAACGCGACCACACTTGCTCATTTATCTGTTGTCTGTGCTGCACTCACTACAGAGAAAAAAGAGTTGCTATTTTTGACCTAAAATTGGGATTCAGAGCCTAAAATGATTGCTTTTGACCCTTCACAGAAAAATTTTGTGGAACTCTGATCTATACAGTGAGGTGGTGGTCTGGTTTTATGATGAGTTATTTCAAGTGAAACATGTCTTTATGGTGTAAAGAGGAAGGATCTAAACACCCCATTGCGTCCTCCAACTACAGTGCTCTGCTTTCATAATAGTCGTTAAATATTGTTAGATAGACATAAGTCAGAAGATGATATGTAAAAAAAAAAAAAAAAAGCTCTCACTTGATCAAATCAAGCACACTTTTTCTGGGTTTTCTGACACCAACGCCAGTGTCCCTTCCTTACTCCAAAACAGTCTTCAAGTGGTGACTCTTCTAACTAGACCATGCAGGGAAAAGACTGAATCAATTCTATTTCCTATGGAGAATTTTGTCTGCTTCTAAAATCATTCACAGATGGTGTCGACCCTCCATCCAAATTCCCGAAGACCTGAACCCCCAAGTGGGTGGAGGAATCTTCAGCTAATAACCCTAGTTCTTACAATTTTTATGTTTCTTGTACTTAATTCTGAAAAGGGGGAGAAAATAACTATAGTTTCTATTGTTGTAAATATAGCACCATTTGCGCCTACTAAAACCAGTGTAAGAATCATTAAATAGATGCACTTTTTCATTGAGATATTGTGCTCCCGTGGCTACGCACATGGAATAAATCAGGCTGAGCAGTCATGCTCTCCCCAAGGGTCTCCAATTGGGTTGAAATATCTTTCTGCCTGAAGTCATATGGTTTAGAACCTAATCAAAATGTGTGGATTAGAATTCCTGAGCATTTTTGACAGTCTGGGGAACAAATAGGAATGAAAAAAGGAGTCTCTGGGTAATTTTTATGTCAATGCTTTTTTCAGATACTGACAATAGTGAGAGAGGGGTGTAGCTCATTTTCATTTCTACTAAATCAAGTATGGCTTCTATATATCATATGTATGTTTCAGTATGTATGTTTTGTAACTGCTTTTCAAAAGGTAACCTGAGAGATGGGAATGACAAGAAAACAAATTGAATTTTATAAAATAATATTTTAAAAATCATTTCTTTGGATGTGATTATGGTGACTTCTACCCTTACAATACAGTTTTTAAAATTTTACACCCTACTTCCCCTTAGATACGTACTATTTTTTTTATTCCTTCTTGCTGAGCCTATAAGAGCATGTTTTTCAAAAAGAAACTAACAATTCTTTTCAGTTTTATTGAGAAATAATTGACATACATTAATGCATAAGTTTAAAGCATCCGAAATGGTGATTCAATTTATTTATTTATTTTTGTTTTATTTATCTATTCACTTAGAGAGAAAGACAGAGAGTGAGCAGGAGAGGGGCAGAGAGAGAGGGAGAGAGAGAATCCCAAGCAGGCTTCATGCTGTCTGTGCAGAGTCCGATGTGGGGCTCAATCTCAAGAACTGTGGTGTCATGACCTGCACCGAAATCAAGAGTCAGACAGTGAACTGGCTGAGCCACGCAGGTGCCCCTAAAACTTAAAAAAATATATATTATATATAAAAAAGATTTTGAGAATTCGTAGGTGGTAAATATGGCTCCCTGCACGGTAAGCATTTTTTCTCAAAATACCACTATTTTGGTTATCTATTGCAGGATATAGTAAACAATTCAAATTTCAAAATCTTTGCAATATATACAATTGTATGGGTCAGGAATTTGGGAAAAATACAGTAAAGATGCTTTTCATGACACCAGGATACCTTTCATAGGTTCTTAGCTGAGGTGGTCCATATAGTAATGGATAGCTAAGATGGCTTGTCTGTATCCCTAAATCTAGGGTCTCAGTTTGTGAAAATAAATAAGGGAAACTTTATTTCAAATAGAAGCCCTGACAGGGGTGTTCTCAAGCAAGTACCACTCCTTGCAGCCCCCACAATCAGCATAAAAAAGGAAGATAAGAATTTTTGACAACGGAGGACACTTTCCACATAGGAATTTTATCTCCTGCTTTCAAGAAAAGGAAGACTGATTCCCCTCCCCGGACCCAGCAAATAGGCACTAACCACTACTACCGCTTGTATCCCAGAGACTGCTGCAACCGTACAGTCTTGTCTTCTCCAAAGAGCTTTTGTTCAAAACAGCCCTCTCCAATTTTCTCCTAAAACCTAATGAAAGCTGGCCTTCCCTTGGTCTGTTTGGACTTGCCTACAATTTGCTATAATTTGTTTGTCCTGAACTACAATTCCTCTGCTATTTCCAAATGAATTCATTTTGCCGGTAAAGTAACTGGCCATTTTATTTTTAAAGTTGATAAGTTTTACCTGTCACCTGGGGCCTTTGGTTTTACTCTTTGTGCTGTCTGCTGATGCAAGAATGTTCAAGATTGTTTTTTCATTTATATTATGGTGCCGGGGCTGGAATATGTGGAACAGCTAGTGACTGGTTGGGCATTTCTCTTACTCTTCAGGCCTTTCCACACAGCTCACTTGGGTTTCCTCAGAGCATGGCATTCTCAAGAAAGTCAAACTTTCCCCATGACAGTTGTCTCTTTCTGAGTCTTGTAAGAGGCAGAGGGAGGACAATTCCATGGATGTCCTTCAGTTTCTGAAGTCACTTTCAGTACATTCTATTGATCAAGTAACGCAGCATGACTAGAGAATTCAAGGGGGTGGGAGAATCTGTTGGCTTGAACATAAATAATATTCATGCGCAGTGGAAAGGAATTGGTGATGGTTGATAGTGGCTGTATGTTGCTTTCATTCTCATCTTTGTCACTCATCTAAATGACAACAATATGAATCCAATAATATGAAGGAGAGGAAAGAATATGGGAGTTAGCAGCAAGGAGCCATAGAGTGCATTTACTAGATGAGTGGATTGACAGTCTTTAATTCCTCTCTTTGATCTTACTTCCTTCCTTAGATATGCAAAACAACGTGGTACCTGGTTGATACTAAAAAACAAACAAACAAACAAACAAACAAAAAACCCACCTGATTTTGTACGCTTCTCACAAAGACAAAATTGAGATGAACCATGTTGTTATTGCCTTCCTCACACAATATTATTGTGTGTTCCTGTTCTTCAAGCCCAAGTAGTAATACTGTGAGAAACTTGTTGGAAGCATGGGTTCTTTATTCTTAAAACAAGTGTTGTAAATACACTCTTCCTTATGTGCTTGTAACAAAAAGAAGTCTCTCTGTATATGGCTTAGAGGTGTTAAGACTAGATTATTGAAGATTCCTTATGTTACTTGGCGAGTTAAAGGAAGATTTGCAGCCTGGGTCAACGGAAAGGCAGATAGTTCAATGGTAAGGAACATCTGTTATGCATTGTTATGCCACTTGTACAAAATAAAACACATAGTGGGGAGCAGTCACACTAAAAAGAGCTTTCAGAATCCAGTACAAAACAGGTAACAGATGTCCCAGTCAGATGGTAAAACTAAAATATGTATTATAACTGGCATCTATGGCAGAAAATAAACAGGATTTATGCCCTACATAGGGTTTTAATTACTCTGCATTCAGAAAAGTTCTGTTGTTAAATTTGGTACCCTCATTCAAAGGAAATAGTATAACTTCTGTGGGTTTTGGTGTTATAGGGTGAATTGTGACAGTATTGTTTACCATGACTGATTTTAGTATATTTGACACAGAAAAAGACTTGCTATGATTTAACACAGAATTTTACATTGTTATACCTAACTTGTAGATGATTTAATATAGTAGAGAGTGTATGATTTTAATAATTAATATTTTGGGGGTGCCTGGGTGGCTCAGTCAGTTAAGTGTCTAACTTCAGCTCAGGTCATGATCTTGTGGCCTGTGGGTTCGATCCCCATGTCTGGCTCTGTGCTGACAGCTTGAAGCTTGGATCCTGCCTAGGATTCTGTGTCTCCCTCACTCTCTGCCTCTCCCCTGCTCATGTTCTGTCTCTCTGTCTCTCTCTCTCTCTCAAAAGTAAATAAACATTAAAAAATTTAAATAATTAATATTTTATCATTTGATGTTTATACATCTTATTGAGATACAACTGACATATAACATATTTGTTTCAGGTGCACAACATAATGATTTGATATATGTACATGTTGTGAAAAGATCATCACAATAAGCCTACTTAATATGTATCACCACACAGTTATGCTTTTTTTCTTGTGATGAGAGATTTTAAGATCTACTTTCTTAAAGTTAGTGTGAGACCTGAAACCATAAAACCCCTAGAAGAAAACATAGGCAGTAATCTCTTTGACATCAACTTTAGCAACATTTTTCCTGACGTGTCTCTTCAGGCAAGAAAAACAAATAAAAAGTAAACTATTGGGACTATATCAAAGTAAAAAGTTTTTACACAGTGAATGAAACCATTAACAAAATGAGGAGGCAACCTAGTGAACGGGTGAATATATTTGCCAATGATTTCCCTAAACAGGGTTTACTATCCAAAATATATAAAGAACTCCAATAACACAACACCGAAAACCCCCAAATAATCCAATTAAAAATGGATGGAGGACCTGAACAGATATTTTTCAAAAAAAGTATGTAGGCTGCCAAGAGGTACATGAAAAAATGTTCAACATCACTAATCATCAGGTAAATACAAATCAAAACCACCTTGAGATGTTACCTTCCAACTGGCAGAGTGGCTCGTAACAAAAAGACGAGAAATAACTGTTGGAGAGGATATGCAGAAAAAGGAACTCTTGTGCACAGTTGGTGGGAATTTAAATTGGTGCAGCCATCAGGTCATGATTTCTCAGTTTGTGAGTTCAAGCCCTGCATCGGGCTCTGTGCTGAGAGTGTGGAGCCTGCTTGGGATTCCCTGTCTCCCTCTATCTTTGCCTCTCCCCCTCTATCTTTGCCCCTCCCCCCTCTCAAAAATAAATAAACATTAAAGAAATTAAACACAGAAATATCATATGATCCAGTGATTTTGCTACTGGGTATTTACGCAAAGAAAACAAAAACACAATTTGAAAAGATATATACACCCCATGTTTTTGTAGCATTATTCACAACAGCCAAGATATGGAAGCAGCCTAAGTACCCACTGATACAAGAATGGATAAAGAAGTTATATATATGTGTAATGAATATTATTCAACCATAAAACAGAAATGAAATCTCACCATTTTTGACAACATGGATGGACCTAGCACTTTGCTGAGTGAAGTCAGCCAGACAGAGAAAGGCAAATACCACTCACCTTCACTTATATGTAAAATCTGAAAAACAAGACAAGCGAACAAACACAAAAAGCAGTAACAGACCCATAAATACAGACAACAAACTGGTGGCTGCCAGAGGGGAGGTAGGAATGGAGATGGGCAAAGAGAAGAGTCGGGAGTGGGAGGTGTAGGCTTCCAGTTATGGAATAAATAAGTCACGAGGACCGAGGTGCAGCACAGGGAACACAGTCAATGGTATTGTAATAGCATTACGTGGTGACAGATGCAGCTCTCCTTGCAGTGAGAATAGTTTAACCCATAGAGTTGTTCAATCATTATGCTCTACACCTGAAACTAATTAATGTAACAGTGTGTGTCAAATACACTTTAAAGATTTTTTAAAGGTTCAGTCTCATAGCAATTTTCGAATACACAATCCAGTATTATTAAGTTTAGTATTCAGGCTGTGCATTTCATCCGTAGGACTTGCTTATTTTATAACTGGAAGTCTGTGCTCTTGACCACCGTTACTGACTTTGCCTACCCTCCCACCCACCGCCTTTGTCAACCAGCAATCTGTTCTCTGTATCTATGAATTTTATTTTTGTTTTGTTTTTTTCCTTTTTTAGATCCCACATAGTAAATGTTGCAAATGTATATGCCACATATTAGCACCTTATTAGATACAATGATTTTACTTATTAGTGGATGTTAATTTCCACTATCTGTGGTTTAGAAAATTGAACTCTCCATTTATATAAGCATGCACATGGAAACCTCATAAAGGGCTAGATGTGGGCCACCTGGGTGGCTCAGTTGGTTGAGTGTCCGATTTCGGCTTAGGTCGTGATTTCTCAGTTAGTGAGTTCAAGCCCCATTATGCATTCTGAGCTGACAGCTCAGAGCCTGTATCTTGCTTTGCATTCTAGGTCTCCCTCTCTCTCTTTGCCCCTCTCCCGGTCGCACTCTGTCCTTCTCTCTCTGCCTTCTTCTCCCTCAAAAATAAACATAAAAAGAAGAGAAAGGGCTGGATAAATTTTAGAAAAGAAATCATAACAATTAAAAGTCCTTAGTATATTAGTCATTTTTGTACTGAACCACACCATAAAATATAAGATGTCCTAGGTACTGCAAGACTTAACGGTACAACTAAGCACTATTTTTCAAAAGCATGAGGAAAGGACAATGAAAATTGATTAATACGCAGACATGAAAGAGTCCATAAATTCTATTTATTTCACTGACCTGAAGAATAAAAAATAACATTAAGAGGCTTATTTAAGCTCCATGACAAAAGTGCCATATCCAAGCTGCCTCTCATTAGGTAACCTGGTGACATTCTTTGTAAATCTGGTTAACTCTCAGGATTACTTTACTCATCCTGACTTGGGAACTCATTTTGAATGCTATTGCCGTGGCCGTAGCTGTCTTTTCCCATCTAAAAACTAGCATTGATGATAATTGCCTAGTTTTTACACCGCTTAGTTTTTCAAGGAGTCTTTGACACACCACCTCTGTAATGTGCCTACCAGTCGTCATTTACAGAGACCACCTCACAATTCACAAATAATTGGACTTAATTGCAGGTGCGCTCGGACCTTCATGATAACACAACAAGAGGCCAGAAACCAATTGTGGCTCAATTATTACAGAATATCATGGCCATATTATTTCACGAAGAAAAGAAATGAACTGACAAAAGAGAATGCGCCTTTAAAATAGATTTGTCTCATTGAGTTCCTTGTAATAAGTTTCTCTCCTTTGTTCCTAGTAATGAAGCCTTATCTTCTTAGACTAGCTGCTTGCTAACTGCTACTCTCGGTGTCCTTTATTATAAAAACATTGCATCAAATCTTTCACAATTGGATAAAGTATTTCATCCTTTATTAGCTTCTTTCCTCTATAGACAAAGTACAGCCGGTAAAGATGTCATTCTTGTTCTTTGAAACAAGTAGATTAGTCCATTTTCTCATGGGGTTTGGCAAAGTCCTCCACAGACGTGACTGGCAGAGGAAGAGGCTGAAGTTGCTGGCCCCAGGGAATAGATTGCTGACTTGATAAATCTTTGGGTCAGAAAGGTCACCTCTTGATGTCTGGAAGAAAGATTGACTTACTAACAAATACCAGCAAGAGATCGTTCTGTAGTGGAAAATATAAAGAAAACAAACAAATATTGAAGGAGCATTTGCATGCTAGCAACCCCAATGCCTGAACGCACAGAAGTGAAATACATTGTTTTAAATATACTGGGAGTGATTTTTAACATTTTTAAGTCATCGCTGCCGAAAAGCACATGCTTTTCTTAGTTGTTTAGATTTCCGTCCGGTGGGCTGTGCAGAAAATGCATAGTGAACCTCTAAACAGACAATTTTGAGCAGAAACAATCACGGCCACGTCCTGGAAATGCTACTTTGAAATCTAGGAGTTAAAAACAAAAAAAGATTTAAAATTATAAGGTGATTCATAAAAGCTGCTAGGAATTAAAAATCACATGGACAGTTGAGGTTGAACTACTTATTATTAATGAATTCATAAATCTCACTGTAATATCTGGCTGCAGTGTTTTCAGCTTGAAAGAGAACAGCAATAATGAGACGTAAAAACAAAAACAAAAACAAAACAAGGTGATTTAGTCAGTTAGTCCCACAATATCACTCCCCCACATCAACTGTTCCTAAATTTAGGAAATGAATCTGTTTCTTCCCTCAATTACTTCTTTTTTTTCTTTTCTTTTCTTATTTATTTATTTATTTGTTTGTTTGTTTATTTTTAAGAATCAAAACATTGAAATATTCTGAGTCCATGCTTACAAAGTTTCGACCTGCTATTAGGAAAAATGGCACCAGTATTGTCAGTGAGCCATTTATTTGTTTATTTACATTCCCACCAGTTTGTTTGTTTGCTTATTTGGTTTTAACCACAGGCCATCTCACCTCCCTTTAACATTTCCTTTATCCCTAGTGATTTAACCTGGCATACTAAGTCCTCAACATGGGAGCTGTGCACTAGGAAACTTCCCCGGTACTCCTCAATGGTATAATTCTTTGCTTGGAAGAGTATAAGAGGAACATGAGTCAATACCCTAAGAGGAGCTCTGTGGCTTAAAAGGAAGGAAATACAGGCTATTGACCAAGGAGATCCTCTACCACAGTGGTCCAAATGCTATTTCACAATTTGCAAAGTTCGATGTCTAATTTTAATGTTCCATATCTACATACATATGCATGCATGTACACGCGCACACACACACACACACACACACACACACACATACAGATTGCTAGATTGCAGTGCTTGGCAAGAACTTCAAAATTAGACTGCTTTTAGTATTTTATAAATTCAATATTTGTAGGTATCCCCAGGATCCAACTGCAGTTAAATATATATACACTATATATATATACACACACACACACACATACATATACATATATGTGTATATATATATATATATATAATGTGGATATATATGCATACAATGTGCATATATGTACATTACTGACTTCATAAATCTCTATATATGTAGAGAGAGAGAGAAAGAGAGAGAGAGGGACAGAGACAGAGAGACTGTCCTGCAGTAATTTATACAAGACAAGTATTTTAGCCATACATATTTTGGGTTGTAAATGATCCTAAAACTTTGGCCATACAGGATTTGTATGGAGAACCAGATGCAGGGCTAGAAATTCATGAAGGGCTTCTGAGATTACGTATTGATAATAGAGGGGCTGGCTGTAATTTTTCTTAGACCCTTTATAAGCATCCTTTCCAGTCCTTACACAGCCCTGCACACATATTACTGCTTGTGTTTCACAGATGGTGTGCAGAACTGTTCCATTACTTGTTCTGGGTCACAGATATTTTCAGCAGAATAATTGGGCTTTCATCACATTTCTGTCTGACTTCAATACCAAATGTTTGACCAATCAAAGGATAATAGAGACACATACTTTTGAAATAATATAGGAAATGCCATTAAGAGAATATGGTTGTGAAGAAAGAGGCTGGGATTTTCTTGGTCTAGAGATGCGTGTGGGTCAGAGTGTTGACAGGGTGTGAGGACAGGGATACGGGAAAAACACAGGTTTTTGGCAAAACTCTCTATTTATAAATTGCTGCTGGCAGCAGTGTGGGGAGTCTCAGGGGATGATGGCTCCTGTTCGGCTGAGTCCTTGAAGGTGAACTGAAAACAACTCCTGATGCTCTATTCTGTTTGGGATGGTGAGAAGCTGCATCTGGACAATGAAAGAGGTCTTCATTCAAGGATGACTTGAAATGACTCAGTGAGGCTCACATGGAAGCAGCAAGTCTCAGAAAACCACTCACCCAAGCTTACACAAAGGATAATGTAGTCCCAGAGACTTAAAACCATCCTTGCCCATCATCCCATATAGGCTGTCCCTTGGAAATCTCGTACAGTCCCTGTCACTGTGCATCACTGAAGTCTGAGCCAAACAGAACTTCTCAGCCTTCCTCCAAAGACAAGCATGTTGTCCCATTTGCTCGTAACCCCCTTTCCGCTTTTTGCTACCTGACCATGTCACTCTTTTGGGCACAGGGCCAAAAGTACAATGGTCTTCTCAGTAGAATCAAGGAAAAAGGAAATAAATGATTTAAAAAATGAATCATTTCTCCATACTCTTGGTAAATCCTAGATAGTAGCTGGAAATAGGTGTCTATTGTTTGGAAAAATGCCTGTAACCAGGGAAGGTGATTCAAGGGTACCTTGAAGAAGAGCGCTTGAGCATTCAGTGAATCCCTCGCCCACAGCCTCTTTCCTAGTACAACTTTCCGGAAGCAATTCAAGAATAGATCACTGCGTGTGGTACACAACTTCTTCACAGTGGGGGGAAGCAAGTATCAGTGTCTGGGCACTAGACTGTGAGGCAGTTTCCAAGGAGAGCCCTGGTTACCAAGGAAGGCATGTTTTGGATTGTGATTTGCTGGCTCACTTAGTGCCTCCTTTGGAGTTTGAATGTGAGTTGTGAGGGGAATGGAAGTCGTCTTTAAAGTGGTGCTGGGGGGGGCGCCTGGGTGGCTCAGTTGGTGAGGCAGCCGACTTCGGGCTCAGGTCATGATCTCAAGGTCTGTGAGTTTGAGCCCCGCGCCGGGCTCTGTGCTGATGGTTCAGAGCCTGGAGCCTGTTTCAGATTCTGTATCTCCCTCTCTCTCTTCCCTTCCCTTGCTCATACTCTGTCTCTATGTCTCTCAAAAATAAAATAAAAATGTTAAAGTGGTGCTGAGAATCTGTTGTGAAAATAAAAAAGCAATAGAGCAGTTACTTAGAAGAATTCAGGGACCACAATGGCAGAGAACTGGAGAAGGACAAAGACTCTCGGTCTTGACATTAAGAAAAGGAAGATAAGAGATGGCCAAGAAGCCTGTCTTTAGAATTCCTAGCTGCATGGCCAACAGTTTTCTGCTTTTTCTTAGTTCCCATATATCCGTAGGTAAACCTTATATTACGTAAGATACTCTGGTCATATCTCTGCCTCTTGAAGTTTTGTTGTGGACAGTTGTTTATGATTTATGAGAGAATAAAGTTAATCCACACAGTGTTCCTTGAAGGAAATAGCAAAGCAGTAACTTCCTAGAAAACACCAGTACTTATTATTATTGTTTTGTTATTATATTTTTGTTTTTCATGGCTAAACTAAAAACAATTTATTAGAAAAATGTCAAGTCAAATAGAAAAACATGTTCAAGCCAACAATAGAGTTAAAATGTGTTTTTCATTTTCATTTGAAATGAAATAAGATTCTATTTATGATCCTTAAACATTTAGCAGCTGACGGAAAAAAAATAGTGTTTTCTAACATAGAACTATAAAATAAACAGAAAGCACTAGTGTCAAAAATTGTCACTAATACCAGTGACCTCCATGTTCCCATTTCCAATAGATGGTTTTCATCTTCATTTTACTCTACATGCAAACATGTGTTGACATCTTTTTATGCACAAAATAAAAATCCAGAACCTCTACATTTCTAAGCTATTTTGAGAATTAGATGAGGTAACACTTACTAAGTCCTGTGCAGATCTTGGTATTTTTTTTTTTTTTGCTTGTTCAGTGTTAACTTGGCAAAAAATTGTAGTTGAAGAAGGTAAAATATATTGTTACATTAATTGTTTTAAAGAAAGAACTTAATATCTCTTAAAATTATAAGAGAAAAACTATATATTCCTATAAATGAAATTTATTTTGTAAGAAACTCTAATTTTGTATTGATGACTTAATGAGGCTTATAATAAATAGTAAATTGATTGCAAATGAAAATATCTATATGTTTCATTTCAACAAGTCATACAAAAATCAATGTATTTTACACAATAGGATGCGATTTATAAAGTCATATATGTATGTTACTTAATACCATAATAAATTAGAAAAGCAACACCCTAAATTTATTTCCTAACAAATTATAATTAGAAATGTAAATATCCCAATTAATAATAGAAGGCACAGGCATTTTGTTATTTCATAAATAGGAACTAATTTAAATATATTCATGCACTGTAAACTGTTGCTTGGTTTCCACTCAGAGTAATTAGGCAACCATGAAATTAAAGGGAATAATTTGATTACATTTCCCATCACATTATAATTTTTATAGGGTTGGAACAGGAGGAGTAACACATAATGGAGTCTTATATTTTCTCTTTCCACTGATTTAGGATGATTTTTTAAAATGTATTTTATTTTTATAGCTAAACATACATGCCTAACTCCGTACACCTGTTACAATTTTATTTTAAGTACAACATGTAAAATAAACAGATCTCTGTTAACTCTAGATTTCTGCTAATTATATAATTAAAGTTTAATTTTAAAGGTGAAAAAAAGAGGTTGGCTAACTCCTTCACCTCCTTTAAGTTGGTGCATAGTTCTTACCTTTCCAATGATGCCTACCAGAGCCAACATTGTAGACCCTGCAAATTGGCATGCGCCCCCAAGAGCGGTGCTCTGATGCCCCGCCCCTAACTTGGTTTTCTTCCTATAGTGTTTATCAACTTAAAACACACTATATAACTTACTTAGTAATTATTATTTGCTCTTCTCATGTTATGTTCCTGGACAGCATGGATATTTGTCTTTTTACGAATGTGTCCCAGTCGCATTTAACACTGCTTATTTGATAAATAAACATATTTGATAACGGTGTTTCACTGGGTCATATTTTTGTTCATTTATTTTTTAGGGCAATCAGATATATCACATTTAGAACACTATTTTAAACATGGTATGCGTTTTAAGCTTGTTTAGAAAAATGGCTGCTTAGTAATCTTACAATGAGTCAGTGAAAACTGCTCAAACTGAGTGGGAAACTCATAAATGTTAATTTAGAAGCAGCACATTTTAAATAGGATCTCTTTGTTAATATTGCAAATTTGCAGTGTGTTTCAATAAGGAAAAAGTAAGATGGAATGCTTAGAAAATGCAGCCTTATTAATTGGCTGATAATTTTAATGGAAGTGTAATTATCAGTAGCAAATTGTGATGGGAAGTCCACAAAATAGCTGTGAGTTATGTCTTCAGGTGCTAGGGACCAAAATGGTGAATTTGGAAAGCCAAATAATAATTTCTCCTTACACTTGCTCAGCTAGCTAGAATTTTATCTCATCAATGAGAGGAATATTTACATCAGCATTAACTGTACTTGAGTACTGTACAGTAATAATAAGAGACTTTTTTTCTGTGTGTTGGGGTGGGGGAGGGCAGGTGCATGTGTGTGTGTATGTGTGTCTATGTGTGTGTGTAGTGTGGGCATGCATATATGCTTGCATACTGTATCCTAGAACTGGATGAAAAGCTTATAACCTGCCTGTGACTCAGTTTGAATGCTTGAAGGTAAAAATTGCCAGTTTTAGCTGAGGGGAAATCTCTGCCGCTTGAATCGCAAGCATAGCCACAGGACCAGAAGGAGCGGGTGAGGGGGCTGTAGACTTATATCCTCAGGTGTGGTGTTTGCAGTGAGATCCGTTTGCCATCTGATAAGAAATTCAAAAAGTGCTAAACAAGACTCCTAACTCTAAGTATTTGTAATTGTAGGGTTTCTCCATTTCCGTACTTTTTTAAATCTCCTATCATGTTTCCCCTAACTATGAGCATAGCAGCCTTAAATTGAAATACCCTGTCTGGTTGTGTTTGATAACTCTAAAAATGAAATATCTTCTAGAATAATCTTTCCACTTTCCAGCCAGACTTGGGAGGAATAAAGCTTTCTCGATGGTAAATTACATGGGGGTGGATGCCAAAAAGGGAGAAAATCAGGGGTAGTCCCTACGGCCCGTAGTACGAAAGGAAAAACTGAATTGGGCCAAAGAAAGGACCCCACACTTAAATATCTTAAACATCTCTTTGTTTGCCACATCTCTATCACTCCATATTATTGATGGTGGTCCAAGCATACATTTCTTTTATTTGCCTGTGATTTGCCCTTATGGACTTTGGTTTAGACTCTATGAACCCATTATGGGATGTACAAAACAAAATTTTAAGTAGGCAAAAAACTAAGGTTCAGATAAGATTTCAGGCCTAGAGAGGAATAAATGATGGTCTTGTACTTCTCCAGACTTATCCTCATCATCTGTTACCGGAATTTTAGTAACTGTATTTGGCAACTGTATTTTAGAAGAGAAAAATAAACCTGACTTGCACGGAAAGCCATACATGAGTTTTTAACTTCTTCAAAGAAATGCAAATTATTTTATCTGTTAAAATGTGGATTTTTAGCAAATTCTGAACCTGCTTTCATCTCAGCATAGTTAGCCTTTCCCCAGCACACAGCAGAGTGCTGAAACACGCATGAGTAACAGTCCTACTGGTAAGAAAATAAGCTTTGGCCTTGGGACTTATTGAAACTCAACCAACATTCAAGCCTGTAACCACCTACCATTTCCTCGGAAACATTGTGGACAGCAGGCCTGTTTTCCTTGAGAGCCACTTAGAATGTTCTGCCGCAACCTTCTGGAATTGCTCTTTATTCCCCAACCTGGAACTCTATTACAACTGCCTTTGCGCCTCTGCCCCTGGGTTGCCTCTGAAGTTTCGCCTTTTGGTCTCTACCAATCTAGATCTCATTTTCTTCCTGTAGCCAGCAGGGCTGGTAGCTTGTGCTGAGACGAGAAGAAGGGATTTTTCCCTTTGTTACAGCTCTTTAATTAGCCAGATTGGAGAAGTTGCCGTCTTAGTTCCTCTCTCAGAAATCATGAAACACATCACAACAGGTTTGGGTCAGTCCAGTGTAATACCCAAAGCTCCCACACTGTCCCCGCAGTCAGTAAGCATGCAGCATCAGACGCATATGCGTAGCTGTGAAGTCTCTTCTGATGCAAATTTCTTTTCTGTATAGCACAGGATCTGATCCAAGGGCTAGTCAATAATATTATGAGAACAGAATATTATATACAAATATGGGTTTTACCGTGAACACGTTCATGTATTTCTTATAATTTGTATTTAAAGTAAGCTCAATTAATGAGATGTTGTAGGAGCTTATAAAGGGAAGGATTAAAAAAAAAAAAACAAAACACAGCAGGATTGCCTGTAGGGTCAAACTGGCTTTTCTCACCTGCCTCAGTGTTCTCTAGGTAAACATGATTAGTATCGCACAAGGGCAATGCATCAGAACACGGAGTTCTGTCACATGCACAATACAATCTCAAGATTTCCTTGAAGACAAACTTAAGAGACTGTTGCCTTTGGAGGTTGATTTCTGTGTTCCCCTCCGCTCCTGAGTGAGTCAGAGCTGCCAGTTTGTGTCCATGTGGTGGAGCAGACTGATGTTTTCCCATCTGTCCTATCTGTTGTCATACAGGTTCAATAGCATCGACCTACAGAATTTTGTCTGTATTCTAGGCTTTTCTCTTCTCCTGGGATATGAAATTTTCATTTTCCTACAGAAGACTTTCAGCTTGACTAAGTATCTAACGCAGGTAAATAAATATGGAAAGCCTGGGCTCTGAAGGATATTCACATACTTATCTATCTATGGCAGGAAACTAGATGACATTATTTTAAGTTTGAGAGTTACCACAGTTGTCGACAGGGAGAAAACTTATTAAATTCAATTGATTGTTCCGTGTCACAAATTTATAGGGCAAGGAGAAATTATGGACTGTTCTTTAATTGTTAATTGTATGACTGATGCATTTCAAAAGTTCCTTTCTATGACCTGTTAAGAATCTCTACCACATCAAGGCTCTATGTTAAATGATGCTGAAGACTCAGAGAATGATTTTCCTCAATTTTGCTTACATTTTTCTTCTCCACTATTTCTGCATTTTACCATTTAGAAAATAAAAACATATTTAAATTAATGCTTCCATTTTTGACTAGTTTACTACCCATCACCCTACATTTTCCTTTCTGCATTTATCTCTACCTTTCAACTCCATTCTCTTTAAAGATCTCTCCCTTCGATGTTGTCGCTCTCCATTTTATTAAATGGTGAAGTGTTGGCTACAGTTTCCTAATTCTGAAGTTGGTTTCTAACTTTTTTTTCTCCACGAGAAAAATAAATAAATCTTGAATTTATTTATTTATTTTTTCTTTTTTTAGATTAAAAATACTAATTGAGGGTAAGCGACTTAAGCGTATTGCATTGATCATGGACTGTCTTGATAAGTTATGAGCAATATGTGTAAATGGACTTTCGTTCTTAACTCACCCGGTAAGGAAAGGTTAGGTTCTTTATTTTTATAAATTATTACTACTGCTAACCTTCACTCTCATTCAGAAAATAAAAATGCAAATAGCAACTACACTAGATTATTATGCTATACCTATCATGTAGAATGCATCCAAAATTTGATAATATATTCTGTTGGCAAGGCTGGGGAGAAAAAATATGTTCATTTATTTCTAGTGGCACTATAAGTTGGCTCTTTCCCTAAGGGGAGATATTTGGCAATATCTCTCCATATAACAAATTCATATACCCCCTGACCAGCGATTTCACTTCTGGGAATTTACCCTTCAGATACTCCTGGCACACACGCAAAAGACAAATGCTCAAAGTCACTCAATGGGGCATTGTTTGTAATAGCAAAGAATTGGAAATGACCCAAATGTCTATCAGCAAAAGACTGTTTTAATACATTATACCACATCAATGTGAAATAATTTTGGGCAGCCCTAAAGAAGAATAAGAAAGGATTCTATTCTTACAGGGAATACATGTGTATATATATATATATATATATATATAAAATTTACATTGGAAAATCAAAAACAAGGCATAGAGAATATATGCAATATGTTAATTTTATATAAAAAACCAAGAATATATATTTACATCTGCTTGTATTTGCATAAAGAGAACCATAAAAACACACATATACATGCAAAAGTTGTTCTTTAACAGAGATTGAATGGGATCCAGAAAAATGAAGGACAAAATGGGGATTGAGATTTCCACTCTATTCCATTTGTTCTAAGATATTAAATGTATTATTTTACACACAAACATACACACACACATAACAGGACAGGTAAAAATGGAGAAGAAAATTTATTAGAAAACTCACGGTAACTCCTGTTATTAAAATTGAGCAAAAAGCTTGATTCCAAGAAAATTTCTGTACCAATAGAAATATTTGTATTTTGATCCTGGTGATGGTTTCACAAGTTTGCATATCAGTGAAAGTTCACTGATTAATATACTTTAAACTGATATAGGCTATTAAATGCAAACTACATTTCAATAAAGTTGACTAAAATAGCTTCAGTCCGGACCTCTAAAAGTAAATAATAATAATTAGATATTATTATTAATCAATTATTATATAGAGACCACTTTATCATATAGACACTGCCTTTAGAAGCTATTCACATAAAATGATGGCATTTTTCCACATGTGTAACATAGGTCACATATGAAGACAATTCCAAAGATTGCTAAGGCAGTCTGATTTGATCTATGCTTTAACAGCTTTTAGAAAAGAGTGTCCACATGATTCATTTTCTTCAAGTAATTTGTTCCCATTTGACATACTACATAGTTAATATCTGTCTTTGGAATGTAAACTCCCTGAAGACAGGGACTTTATTTAATGCATTACTTTAACATTGGCATCCTATATTCCCAGGAAGTGGTTGGTATTCTATAAATACTTTGTAAATTGCTTCTTAGAAGGGATTAAAACATATTATAAACAACACTCTTAAATTTGCCGTGTTGGAAAATCTCATATTTTCTCTCATTATCTCTAAACAACCAACATTTCTTCCAGCATTGGAATTAATCGTCTTATCTTTGATTAGGTTCCAAAGGAACTGGTTGGCTAGTATTTACCAGGAGAAAAAGTGCAAAAAATTCATTGAAATTACACCTTTACCAAAATGAGATGCTTCCCTTATGATACATGAAAGCCAAGTCTGGCAGTGATAGGAACAGATTAACTTCTTCCTTTTCAGCACACTTCTGGGCATAAACTTATTAAACACCAGGTTGCGGGAAACCATCAATTAACTTGCTTTCTTCCGTACTCTGTTTTTGTTTGTTTTTTTCTTGTTTTGCATTGTGTGTATGATTGTTTATACCCATCTCAAAAGTTGAATTTATGTATGTTAAATATGTATTAAAAAGGGTTCTAACTACTAAAGATTTCATGATTGTTATGTACTTTGGTTCATTCATTCAGTTACATGTTTATTGAATATATTTTTAAATCAAGACCTAGTAGGAGCCAGGAGCTGTTGAAGGAGTTGGCTAATCAACAGGGGATTGGACAAGCAAGGTCATCCAAGTTCACACACTTATGAGGGAGACAAAAAACATACTTATAAATACATAAAATCAAGCAATATCATGTGCCAAGACGATCTATGAAGTACGTTAAAAAGTTCAAATTTTGCTTAGTGCTATGACAAAATCAACCCTTGGAGTGAACGATGTTGAGATGATGCTACTTTTAGTAGTATGGAGATAGGAGAGCTCTCTGTGGAGGAAAACTTTCAATGGAGACGTGAGAAATGAAGGAATGATCATTGTAAGGTGAACCTCATTGTGGAGATATTTGGGGATGAGTTTACGGCAATGAAAAATTAAAGCATACAGTCCCTTATGCTCAAAAGATGTGCATAATTTTTAGGACACTGCGACTGTGATTCCACATAGAAAGAGAAATATCGGTGAGGTCCTAGAGGCCAGCCAGCTCACTTGGGTCCGGATTTACCGTGGTAAAGAATTTCATCTTATTCTAAATAAGGTAGGAAGCTATTTTAAGTTAAATACCACCCTAGTTATTATGTTGAATATAGACTTTAAAAGGAAAGGGTGAACTCCACAGATCCTTACTAGATTCTTGGAATACTCGAGAGAGAAACAGAAGTGACTTGGTCTGTATGCATTAGGGTGTTAGAAATGGTGAGAAGTAGTTGAAATCAGTGTATATTTTGAAGCTTATGTTCTAATGAATTGGATATGAGATTTGGGGTGCAAGGGGATGATGAGAATCATGAATCCCTCTTTTATTTTGTCCAAGGAAAATAGTTTAAACATGGGGAGGATAGCTTCTGAGTCCATTTTGGTTATAAGTTTAATATGCTTATCGGGCAATAAAACAGAGTGTTAAAAAGAAAATTACGGGAAAATGATGGATTCCATGAAAAAATGCTGGTTATATTAATGTGGAGCTTATTTATTAATTAATATTAACAATCTTATTGATGCAGGATTTATAGATGGCACTGTAGAGTATGAGACTCTAAGAGATCATCTAGGTAAGAAGAGAAGGTGGCAAGAGTAAAGGGTGAACTTGAGCTATCGGTATTCTATCATTTAGAGACTGGGAAGAGAAAGAAGGGCCAGCAAAGGACTCTGAGATAAAATAGCATTAAGACAGGCAGGCAATGGGTATTGAAATTCCCAAGATACCGTAATATTTTTTGCAGCATTATCAAATAGCTAAAACGCTGAAATAGTCTAAGTGTCCCTCGACAGATACATGGATATGGAAAATGTAGTGTCTATATGGAATTAAATATTCAACCATAAAAAAGGAATTTCTGACATTTGTAACAACATACATGAAACTTGAGGACATAATGCTAAGTGAAATTAGTCAGAGAAAAGTACTCTATGATCCCACTTACATGTAAAGTATAAAAAAAGCTGAACTCACATTAAAGTTGAGTAGACCGGTGGCTGGCAGGGGCTGGGGGATGGGAGAAATGGGTAGATGTATGCCAAAAGGTATAACTTCCAGTTTTAAGATGAATGAGGAGTTCTAATATAGAACATGGTGATTATAGTTAACATTATTGTGTTATACACCTGAAAGTTGTTAAGAAAATAGCCTTAAATGCTCTCACCACAAATGAACAAAAAAGTTAATTATGTAAGATAATGAATGTGTTAACTAATCTTATTGTGGTGACCATTCCACAATATATATGTGTATCATATCATCACAGTAAACAATGTAAACTTAGACAATATTATATGTCAATTACATTTTTCGATAAAGCTGGGGAAAAAGGCAGAAAATAACAAAAGAAAATGAAGAACCACCTGTGCATATGTTGTTCTAGAAGCAAAATGAAGAAAATACTTTTAAAAAGGGGGGAGTAAGCAGCTGAATTAAATCCTGCAGAAATTCAAATAACCTGAGAATGAGAAATGACCACTGAATTAAACAAGATATTCGTATTTGTCAATCTTGATAAAAGGGATCTCTGTGGACTGCTAAGGATTTATGCCTAATTAGAATGTATTGATAAAAGAAAAAAGAAGAGAGAGAACTGGAGACAGATTTTAGGTAATTATGTCTATCATTTTGCCTTAAAATAGGTATAGTGATTTCTGCATTCCAATTATCTATTTCCTTGAAAATAACACTTCAAAATTAAGTGACTTAAATCAAACAACCATTCTATTCTACCTTCAGGTTCAGAGTTGGGAAATGGGCTGTTCTGGTTCAGTATAGATTCACTTATATCTCTGACAATTTAGCCAGGATTTGGGGGAGGATGAGCCCAGCTGGGTTCCTCTTTCTCTCTGTGCAGTCTCAGGACCTGTCCTCACAATCTTTTGCCTCAGGATCCCAAGGGTGTGTATTTCAAGAGACAAGAAGAGGAAACCGCTGGCCTCTTAAGGCCTGAGTCTTGAAACCTGTGCAGTGCCACTTCTGTGATATTTGATTGGTTAAAGCAGGTACAAAGACTGGATTAAAGAGGAGGGACTATACACCTCAACTTTCCATAGGAGAGGAGCTTAATCACAAATATGTTGAATTTGGACGTAGTAACGAAGGATTTTTTTTTTTCCCGTAATGGGACGTATATAAGAACACCAATTACCTCCGATGGATTTACACTTAGACTTATTACTTAAAGCTTATTTTTAAAATAATGCCAATGCTATCTTCTAGCATGGCCTTGTCTACATCTCCAGCCAAGGTCTTGCAGTTTTAAATCCTGCTCTTTATATTCCAGCACTATTGAGCTATGCTAAGTCTTTTAGTCTCTTTCTGGACACCGTCTGCGCTTCCATTCATGCTTTTGCATTCTTTCCCTATTATCTTTTTTTTTTTTTTTTTTTTTTGCATTACGGACCAGTTAGTCATTTTGTATGCTTAAAGTTGCTTTCCATGAGAACATCTCTTGATTATTCTTGGTTGAATTAAATACGCACTACTCTTTCATACATCATTACTTCATAATTATACTACTTTACATTTTATACATTATAGTTGTACCTCTTCTGTTGTTGGAAACTTCTTGAGGGCAGGAAGTATGTCTTTTGAATCTAATTTAGGGCCTAACAGATAGACATGTTTGTGGACTTAATGGATTTCATTGCTAGTTCCCTTTCTACATATTTATTTTGGTTAAATTCAGAAAGTACAAAGATACCAAAGTCTATTATAGAAAAATGACAGCCAAGAAGATTGCTCTAAGTTAATGACATATGCTATAATCATTTAAAAATATTTAAATCCTAGTTAGTTAATATAATGTAATAATAGTTTCAGGAGTGGAATTTAGTGACATTACTACATATAACACCCAGTGCTCATCCCAACAAGTGCCCTCCTTAGTACCCGTCACTCATGTACCCATACCCATATCCGACTCCTCTCTAGCAAACATCAGTTCATTCTTTGTATTTAAGAGTCTCTTACGGTTTGGCTCCCTCTTGTTTTTATCTTATTTTTCCTTCCTGCCCTCTATGCTCATCTGTTTTGTATCTTATATTCCACAGATGAGTGAAGTCATATGGTATTTGTCTTTCTCTGACTGACTTACTTTGCTTAGCATAAAACATTCTAGTTCCATCCACAATGTAAATGGCAAGATGTTATTCTTTGTGATCACCAAATAATATTTAGTGTGTGTGTGTGTGTGTGTGTGTGTGTGTGTGTGAGTGTATACACACCACATCTTCTTTATCAACTCATCAGTTGATGTACATTTGGGCTCTTTCCATAATTTGTCTGTTGCTGATAGTCCTGCTATAAACATTAGGCTGTATAATAATTTTTGAGTTGTAATCACAATAATTGAGAATAGCTTCTATTTTCAATCTAAAATTTATTGTTATCTGATTACTTTCTTCATAGATTTCACAGAGTATGCTTTTTGTTGTTTAATGATAATAAACCAATATTTTCAAAGCTGAATCCTTTAGATTCATAAGTTTTTTTTATAAGTGTCATATAGTATGAAATGATATTTAACTATAAAAATTCATTTCTGTATGAAGAAATTTCAAAAACAATGTTCAGTGGTATATACTCATACAACAATACTAATAAATGTTTCATCACACAGCTAAAAGAACTTATTTCATACACGTCTATATGAGAATAAAATTGATTCTAGATTACTTTTAACTTTAATTCGTGTTCTTAGGCTTAACAGTTTTCAAAAAGGAAATGTAATATGCAAATTAATCCTCAGATGGGTACATAACCATGGAATTCACTGGTCTTACACGTGCTGTATCAGTCAATGATTGCAGGTCTAATAGAATGATGGACTTACTTCTATGAGTGCGGATGTGGTGTCAGTTTGAATTTAATACCAACCAAGTTTGGGTTGCTGGCTTCTGGGGTTTGTGGACATCTCAACTCAGTACCCATCGTATGATCTGCTGTAGTAGATTACGTGAGTGTGGGAGTAAACAGTGGAAGTAGGAGTAGCCTGTTCACCATTGATCCTAGACACTCACTTGAGAAATTCTGGTTCCCTGATAGCTTTTTTTTTTTTTTTAAGTTAGTTATGTTTCTTTCTTATTCTTTTTTAAGTTTATTTATTTAAGTAATCTCTGTTCTCAATGTGGAGCTCTAACTCATTACCCCAAAATCAAGAGTTGCATGCTCTTCTGACTGAGTCAGCCAGGTGCCTCCCCAACCTCCATTATTATAACTTTTGTCTTTCTGGCTCCAGATATCTTGGTGGGGTGATTCTCTCACTAACAGAATGGGTTAGAGTCCTGCTAGACTTAAACATTTGGATACCACCCAATCTTTTTAGGGTCCTCATGACAGTAGAGTAGTAACCAGAGAATGTTAAAATA
Source organism: Paguma larvata (assembly GCA_030068075.1). NCBI lineage: Eukaryota > Metazoa > Chordata > Mammalia > Carnivora > Viverridae > Paguma > Paguma larvata. The sequence goes on along the minus strand of CM057824.1, from coordinate 120,784,654 downwards.
TTGCCAAATTAATTGAACCAATTATTAAAAGAAGATAGAATTGCTAAATCATAATGGGGCAATGGAAGAAATTTGAATGATATTCATATAATTTGCTGTGGTATCAGGTACTTCATGGCCTAGTTTTAACTGTGAATGAGTGGTTGCATCAACCTGGATCTATGAAGACATGTTACCCAAAGGCTCAGGTTGCTTAAAGATGATTCTTTAACACCAGGCAAACACTTAGATCAGAAGATATAATAGTCAAGGATGAGGTCTCCACTATGGAAGGTAGAGGAGGAAGACAATAAGTATAAATAATGATCTTAAAAACATCTGCAGCAACAGAAACTAGAGTGTTATAATGAATAGTCCTCCTCTTTTCTGTTTCCCCCAGCAATTGTAACCATTCTGAATACACTGTTGGAGGGTTGAAAAAGCTCAATGTGGACAGGAAGAGGGTCTGAACAAGTGTTGAAATCGTAACGGGATACTGAAGTTGTTCCATTCACATCACTGAGATTCCTTTCACCATATTTGTGTACCCATTCTGCTTGTTTGGTTATGAATAGTTTACACCAATGACTTCAGAGTTACCTGGCTCACATGAAGTGATTCTGTATATTTAATATACTCTCTGGTCCAGCCCTCAGGTCACATGTAGCTAATAACTGACTGGTATGAGAGGGCTAATGCCAGCTCTTTTAAGTTAAGGTAGTACAAACTCTGAAAGGTAATTTACCTTCCAGAACTTCTGGAGCAGCAGTTGGCAACAGGAGTCTGGGACACGCTTGGTTGTTTTTTCCTTCTCTCTCCTGCCTCCCAACCCTCTGGCCGCCTTCTTCTGGAGCACTCTCTAACCATGTGTACCTAAATTCTTGACACAAGTTCTTGGAGAACCAAATTCAAATCCCATTGCTTTAGTTCAATAATATTTCATATATTAGAATGAATATTCAGCATTATAGAAAATAATAGGTTCTGTAATATAACATTGTTAATTTTTCACAAAATGTTCTAGAAAATAATTTTATATAGGAATTAGTCATTCTGACTATGTTCTAAGTATAATCCATTTGCTTTTTGTGTTAGAAATATAGATTTATTACAAGACATAAACAAAAAGAGAAGAAAATACTCACTTTAAATGTCAGTGGATTAATACAAACTTCATTCTTTTTACTCGCTTTTCCACATCCAGGAAAAGAACTCATACCCAAGAAATCATTATGAAAAATAATATGATAGCTAAACCATTGATCTATATGAAATCAAAAGACTGTGTTTTCTCTCCCCCAATATTTCCCCAGGAGTATTAGTTGTGAAACCGACTAACGTTACATACACACAGTGTATGTCAAGTGTTCTGAAGAGAAAATTAATAACAGCAATGGGATATAAAAATGAATATAGTTCAACTCTTACAATGTTTTAGAATTTTAAATTTTACTGCCACAGAGATTCATTATTTAAGTTTATCTGCATTGACATCTGTTAAAACTGAAATCCCAAAATATTTTTGTGTTGATTTTTCAGAATTATAAGACTGTAAAATTTCTTGACGGGGATTTCTTTTTATAGATTTTCTTGCAAAACTATTTTGTGTATTTCCCTTATCCTGAAATTCCAACTTTGCTATACAAACCTACCTGACTCCGATCCTTGGCTTATGTCTTTCTCAGTTATTAAAACAACCCTCCATGCATTCTGTGAATTTTCTTCTCCATATTGACGTTCAAAAATAAATCATCCTTTATCTGAAAATTTTATTCCCTAAATGAGAACAAATATTTGCAAATGTCACACGGAGAGTCTTGGAGGAAGAATGAGAAACCTTCCTCTGTATGTAATACGTGAACCAATCCTCAGAGACAGGCAGTGATTGATGTCACAACTAGGTTATACTTGGGCTGAATAATATTTTGTGTATTTTCCACATGAATAATACTATACAGAGCACAATATATTTAAAAATAGCATGCTGCCTGAAGTAACCACTGAAGTTTAAAAAAAATACTTTCATTTTTATGATACAATAATAAAGTGTCTACAAATACTATGAATACAGCCAGTATCTAATAAATACTTTTAAATGAATAAATAAATCACATTTCTGCAAATAAAACGTAAATTTCTTATTCTTTGCCAACTCTGGTAAAAGATAGCTCGATGCAGTCAGCACTCAGATTTCGCATTAGGATTTTGTAATGAAGAGGAGACAATGATAATTGAGGCCAGATGAGGGCCAACTGACAAAATCAGTTTAAGGTAATAATTAAACAGGTGAAAATTGGATTATGTAAGGTGACTTCTGCTGGGAAAATATACTTTGACTAGTGTGAAAAATATCTATACATAAAAATATGGTGATTGGGTCAATTACAAAAGTGTATTCTAAAATCTGATCCATGTAAAATGTGAGAATTGCATCGGAGTCATAATGATTTTTACAGTCGTGTCTGCTAAGTTGCTGCTGACATCCGTGGAAAACATGTGCATGAAACAAATGCTAAGTTTCTTAGAAAAGATTCTCATTTCAGGGTACTCTTGGTGCTAACTTGAGGGGGAAAAGGAGTATGGAGGTCCGTTTTCTATAGCATATACCAGAGACAAAATATACCATAACCTACGTACTTTATTGTGACAATATTTCATTTTATGTTTGGCTTGTTCCCTGTGTACTTTGCCAATGCGGGGGAAGGGCTAGCTATGAGAGCCTGAGTGGTTTAAGGATTATCGTCAATATGCCTCAAGATGTAAGATGAGTGATAATGAAAAAATAATATTCTGTTGGAAATCTCTGGAGCTTCTGCTATGTACGGCATAATTGGAAAGGCCTAGCGACCCAGTACACCAGTTTCCAAATCAAGATGATTAGTCATAAAAAACATGGATACGCCATATCCATCTTGGGAGTCTAATCAATAACAGCAGGAGGTAAGTTTTAATTTTAAAAGTTCCACTAGTAATAAATGTTTCTGAGGGAGAAAGAATGCCCCACAGTATTCATTATTTAACTACTTTGGTTTGCAGATTTCATTTTTTAAAAGCAAAGCATAGGTTTCTATTAACTTGAAGTGATTTCTTGCTTTTCTTTAATTGTTGAACCTTTTTACCTTCCAGATGTAAACTTTTTGGAGGCAATCTGAAACTTTAATTATGAAAAGATGCAATTCAAAACTTTTTGAGGCAGATATGTTCTTTGCAAATATAGAATGAAATACAATAAATAAATATGTAGCATAATTTTGTATTCTAAATATTAAAGTATCGTTTTGGTCAAAAAGACATTGATACATATTTTTTAACTTCTATTTACATCACATATATTACAAAGTCTTCTTGAAAAATATTTTCTCATAAGATATACAAAAGATTTCTTCTGCTGAGGAAGTAATTTCATAAAAATGTAATTCATCTAATTTTTACATACAGATGAATTGTTTGGTTCATGATTAGAATATACAATGAATTTTTAAGAACCTGTAACTCTAGCTCATATGATATTAATAAAAAACATAGGCATGTAAAAACAAACTCAGAATTTCTACAAAATGATGCGACTATTAACAAAAATGGGTATTTGATATTTTCAGAATGGGAATCCAGGATCGAATATTCCTAACTTAAAATACGCCTATAAAAGCTCTGACCTGTTTCTCTATATTGCCCATCCCCGTGGTACCACGTGAAGTGGTTAGAAAAGACATGACAATGCCAATTCACAACTTTGGAACCCAACCGGGCTGAGTCGCTAAAGATATTTCTGAACAGAAACAAAGAGATAACCTGCAGCCGCAGGGATTTTCAACTTTAACAGCAGGAAATCTATTCAATTCTGAAATCAGAGATATCCACCAAAATAATTGTTCTGCAATACTCGGACTCAAAATGTGGCTTTAGTAATAAAACACTGCATCGTCATTTTGTCTTTTTAGAATACAGAATCAGCCTACGTGCGTATTCATTCCTATGTATGCTTATTGAATTTTAAGTAATAAAAAATGGGAAACATGGCAGTGTCCCCTTAATGGTATTATTCATCTAAGAAATTTAGTTATATATATAATCCAACATAGATTATTATTTGTTCTCGTTTTAAACATATGATTTTTTTTCTGTTTTCTGCAATGCTCTTTTTTTTTAGAATTTTTTTTTTCTTGAGAAGAAAAAGAAGAGGCTACACTAATCTCCAAATTTTCGTAACTATGCATTGCTTCTTGGCTAGAAAATGGTCTGGCAATTCTGAGAAATTATTTCGCAACACCAAACCAACTGGATTAGAGTGCAATGCAAATATTGTTATAATTGCTCCCAATTTTTCTGTCATCTATGTGAATTCTCACAGGAAGTCTCTTCTGTAAAAAACTAACCAGGGGAGCCTTGGTGGCTCAGTCGGTTAAACATGGGACTCTTGATTTTGACTCAGGTCGTGCTCTCACAGTTGTGAGATCAAGCCCCACATGAAGCTCTGTGCTGATAGAGTGAAGGCTGCTTGGGATTCTCTCTTTCCCTCTCCCTTTGCCTCTCTCCTGCTCATGCTCTCTTTTTCTCTCTCTCTCAAAACAAATAAATAAACTTAAAAAAACCTAATCAGACACTAAGACACTTTCTATTATCCAACTATCCTTGGAATAGTATTTGCAACACTAGAAGAAAAATACACATTTTTATTTTTTTTAAGTTTATTTATTTTGAGAGAGAGAGAAAGAGAGAGAGCACAAATCGGGGAGGGCCAAAGAAAAGGAGAGGTAGAATGCCAAGCAGGCTCGAAGCCATCACTGCAGAGCCTTATTGGAGCTAGAACTCATGAACTGTGGGATTATGACCTGAGCCAAGATCAAGGGTCGGAAGCTTAACCAACTGAGCCACCCAGGCACCCCTCTTCCCTTTTTATTCTATCTTTCCCCTTCCTTTTGCACCTCCTTCTGTAAATAAACAAAACAAACCAAAACAACATGAAACAAAGCAGGAAAAATCCTTTCAACCCCTGTGGATGGTCTTCTTAACTCTTTCCGGAATGGGTTTTGGTGGCAGTATTTATACTCAGAACCCAGACTTTTTTGTGCCACAGTTGATTGGAGTGATACATAAGTTGATCCAAGTTGTGCTTATCAAATTCTCTTTTCTGGAAAGTGAGCTGTCTCCTAGGAGCAGAAGATCTATGATCTGAGCTGTAGTGAGTTGGGATTCTTCTACTTTGTGGCTAGAGAAGCTATGTAACCTGAACTTTACAGGAAAAAAAAAAAATGTATACACACACACACACACACACACATCAAAGAGATGCCATAGAAAAACAGCAAGAAATAAGATAAACAAAAAGCAAAACAGAGAATATGCCTGTTGTCCTTTCAGCATCCCATTTCCAAGTTCTTGTTTTTTCTCAAAGACTTCAGCTTCAAGAAATACTCTTGTAGCATGATGATTATTTTATTTTGTGTTATTTGCAATTTGAATCCTCAAACTGCAAATCCTCACCATTGTAATATCTTTTCATGGTGATGAAGAGAAAAAGGAGCTCTGAGTTGATCCTGGACTCCAGAAATTATTAAACCGTGACTATAAAAAATATTCTATTTCCTCAGGCTCAGTGTCCTCCAGTGTAACAAAAACCTCATAATAGAGATAGCACAGGATTGCTGTGGGGGTTACAACTTACAGTTTAGGTAAAGCACCTTGAACAGCACCTAACAGGCATAATACATGTCCCTCTCCCTCCACGATCCCTCGACAAGTCCTTGTATATCCAATAAACAAGTGTATGCACAAATAGTGTATACACAGATATTTAAGTCCCATTTTGCACAGATGTGTACATAATCCTATTATGACCATAGAGACACTAAGATAATACAGTAATGTAGTAAATACAAACGCACCCATTTATATAGATGCTTCTATACATGTAAAACATTGGCAATTATACTAAACATTCACTAACACACAAAGACATGCCCACCAATGGTCTATGTTAAAAATACCTCTGTAGAGTTGATTTTAAATTCTGAATCTCTTTTCATATTTTCAAATATGAAAATATTTGACTGACTGCTCTGGTTTAAAATGGCAAAGATATAAAGATGAAGAGATTTACTGTGTGATTTATTTGCCTGTGTTTTTAGACTTTATATAAAAGCAGGGAGACGAAAATGATTCTAGTGATAATGTCAAGAATATATAAAATCCTTAGAAATCACAGGTTACAAGTAAAATGTTTGATAGTTTCTGAATTGACCCATTCTTTCCTCTTATGCATATGAATTCATAAATTATTTCTGAGTTATCATGCAGTGCCAGCCAAAGTTGAAACTGGCATGATACGCACTAATTAGAGCCTCATTTGGCTGTTATGTTTAGCTTTTCCCTCTTTGTGATTCCATAAATACTCAATTTTTGATATTACTCTTGCAAAAAGTAGCCTACTTTAGATATCTAAAGAATGCTTCCTTGTATCATCAAGATACTAACTTTTATTATCCATTTCTTCATTCAAAACTAAAAAAAAATGTGGAACAAGACCCCTCAAAAGTAATAATTGGGATTGGATATGCAGAAATATATTAAATATTGTCTCTGCTCTTGCACCAATTCTAGGATTAAAGCAGGCACTCAAATTAAAAAAATGCACCAGTCTAATAAAAATAAGTAAAGGCATGAGGTTTTCAGGGATGGGAGAGATATTAACATATTCAGAGAGGAGGAAGCACTCTTGGATGAAAAGAACTGTATAGGGACCTTATATGCATTGTTTTATCCTAGAGTCCAAGCCTGGATGAGAATTTTGAGATTTTTTGGATAGAATGGATGCAATTTATATGTGAAAGAACTGTAAATGATTATTTCCAGAAAAAAGAATATGAGCGACTGCAAAAATGATCGCAATTTTGCTCTTTTACCAAAGAGTGACACCTCTTTCTCCATGCCCCCCGTCTGCAGCCGCCATGTTACTGACCCTAGTCAATGGGAAACTGGTAGTCGTGATGCCTGCCTCGATTTGAAGAGCATTTGTACTTGCTGGTTTTGGAACATTTTGTCATCATGTAAATGAAACTAGATTAGACTGCCGTATGAGAAAGGGCATGTGACCCAGCGGCCCCTGTTATCCATCTCTCATCTAGACAACTTCTGAAACAGATCTGTTGAGTTGACCAGAAATTGAACACAGATGAATCAGTGAGGTCATCTTGAACTGGCAGAGAATTTCCTAGCTGAAACCAACCTAAATTTACTTCAGAATCAAGAGCTCAATAAATGGTTGTTAATGTTCTTCCTTGTCTTTTGTTTTCCTCAGCCTACTTTCATTCACTCATGCCACTCAGTAAAACAGCAACTTTCTCCGTTGTATCCTATGCTTTTGTGATTTTGGTTCTAGAACTGAGATGAGAAAGACAGAAAACCTGTCATTCTTAAAATCTAAAGTATGAAGTTGGTAAATTTTGGCAACATTTTAAAAGTTATCTGTGTCCATTAATGAAGCTGATTTCTGGCATCTCTGTTGCTCATTGTCTCCCCTTCTTGGGAATTTCAGAGGCCCCTCTCTGTTATTTAATCATTTCTATTTTGGTCAATTAAATCACAATTCTCTAAAACATGTTGCCCTAAAGAATGCTATCTTTTTTGTTGTTGTTGTTTTTGTTACAGAAAATAGAGGAATTAAATTTTTACCTATATATTTCTACTTATTGGCTAAATATTTCATGATATTTTGTTCAATAGGAAAAATGAAAGGCCTTGCAAAAATGCATCCAATGAAAGGTAAAATATCAATTAAAAATACAAACATGGGATTGGGAAAATATCGATCAGAATTGAATAAAAGATCAAGAAAAAATATATAGAACATATCTAGCATGAAAGACCTAGTTGATTGAGTTGAGATCCAAGTTTGACTCTGAGTATCTTAGTAAAAAAAAGTAATAATAGACAAATCATTAGGTAAATTAATTATACCATATCATTAAGAGATACAATTCATGTTGAGAGATGCTGGTCAAAACTAAATATTAACTTAGAAGAGATGATACTGAATTACTTTTATAATAATAGTTATATTGAAAGACTGATTTCTTATTAATAACCCTTGTAGTTTATGGCATATCAACATTTGGAATATTAATATCTTCAGTTTTCCTTTTATATACTTTATATGATCCATGACAATGGAAGTCACCACTGAAAATATTGACAACACCCCTTTCAGGATATTTTGTTACTTTCCACAGAGGTTTTACTGGGGACAGATTCTCTCATTCCATTTGTCTATTTCAACTCCTTATGTTCTATTCTCTTTTTTTATTGCAGCAATAACTTCCTAAATGATCGCCATTTTTTTCCAATGTCAAAATGGCGAGCAAAATTATATATTTTTTTAAAATTTTTTTAACGTTTATTTACATTTGAGAGACAAATTTGAGACAAATTTGAGCAGGGGAAGGGCAGAGAGAGAGGGAGATACAGAATCTGAAGCACGCTCCAGTCTCTCAGCACAGAGCCCGAGGTGGGGCTCAAACTCACAGACCGTAAGATCATGACCTGAGCCGAAGTCAGCCGCTTAACCGACTGAGCCACCCAGGCGCCCCCCAAAATTATATTTTTAAAACTCTGGTCATTGCACTGCATAAACCCCTCTGTCTGTTGTGTAAAGCACAAAGTCTAAAATCCTTAGAAATTCTTGTGAATGTCCTTCCATATTTGCATCCAGAGCTCATTTCTAATAATACAATGTATTAATTTGGGCATAAAACATATGGATAGAGGATACATTTATAAACATCTTAGTTTTGGGCTTGTTTCTTTACTGCATATCTCTAGCGCCCCCGCTCCTACCTGCACAAATCCAGAGGAGAAAGAAAAACTACTGGAACAGCATCTTTGAATTTACTTCCTGATGCTCAATCTGTAACCATCTCCTGATTAACAGGCAAAACACTGGAGGAGTACTTATTGCCTGGTAGACCATGCGGTTTGGTCAATAAGCCCACTACATAGTCCTGAGGACTTCCCGAGGACTTTCCATTAATCAGCCTGCAGGGAGGTCTTTATCTTTCTTTTTCAGAAAGGCATGTCTCCGGTCACTATCACATCCTTGTAATCAGAACTGCTAACAGCTGTGAAGAGTCTAAGCATTTACCCTGCCTGCAAGCTAACAAGTTAGCCTGCCACAGTTCCATGGATATGGGTAGGAAAACGAACCTCGTGGCTCCAAGACAGAGAGCAGTTTATTACTCACAACAAAAACAGTAGCCAAAGTCACATCACTTGATCTGATTTCCCCCAGTACGACATAGAAGAGCCAGATGATGCCTGAATGCACTTGGGGGTGCATGGCAGGAGAGGTACTTGTGTTTAGGGAACCCCTAATCTTTTAGTAGGGATGGCTAGCAAATCTGTCCAACCTTTTCCTAAGGGACATTGTACTGTCTTGGACGGCATTCAGTTTGTTCTCTGCTCCAGAGGGAATCACTCTCTCTATCTTTCAAGGATATTTACTATCAAAACATCCTTGGGAAAAAAAAAAGAGTCAAAACTAAAAGCTCTAAGTGACTTTTCTCAGAAGATATGAGAGACTTCTAGAGAAATATCTCCCAACAGTATGAAAACATTATTCAAATCAGTTTATAATCTCACTAATAGTATGTGTGTTTTTTTCTTTTCCCACACTGGACACTTACACTGGACACTTTGAATTCCTTTTTTTTCCTTCAAGTTTTTATTTAAATTCCAGTTAGTTAGCATATAGAGTAATATTAGTTTCACATGTAGGATTCAGTGATTCGTCACTTACACACAACACCCAGGGTTCATCACAAGTGCCCTCCTTAATACCCATCACTTATTTAACCCATCTTCCTACCCATCTCCCCTCCAACAGCCCTCAGTCTGTTCTCTATAAAGAGTCAGCTTTATGTTTTGCCTCCCTGTCTGTTTTTCCCCCTATGTTCATCTGTTTTGTTTCTTACCACATATAAGTGAAATAATAATGTACTTTTCTTTCTCTGACTTATTTCGCTTAGCATAATATACTCTAGTTCCATCCACATCACTGTAAATGGCAAGATTTCATTCCTTTTCATGGGTCAGTAATATTCCATTGCATATGGGAGTTCTTAATTTTACAAATTTAGAGAGTATGTATGAAATAATACATTATTTATTATTAAGTTCTTAATTTTACAAATATAGAGAGTATGAAATAATACTTATTGTGGTCTTAATTTGCACTTACCTGATCATTAGTTAGCTTGGTCATCTTTTCATACGTTTCTGAGTCATTCCAAATTTGTTCAATTTGTGAAATGCCTTCTTCTGTATTTTGGAATTTTTTTGCAGGACTGACTGTCTTTCTGGTCAATGTACATAACAATTAGTACAAAAGTGTCCTCCTGGTCCTTGTATTCCTTTATCATTTTCTTAAGGTGGTCTTGTACAAACAGGTGGTTTTAATTTAATGTCATAATTGTCAACATTGTTTTATATTTGGTGTCATTATGTCTAATAAAAGCTCACCTTTCATCTTTTCTTACTCTATGCTGCCAGTGTGTGCTCTCCTAAAAGGATTAAATTTCTGCTTTTGAAATTTAAGTCTTTAATCCACCCAGTATTTAATTTTCCTTTTTTGTATGGCCTATTTACTTTATGTATTTCTGACATATTTTACTTCTTATCCACAGTCAGCTTTTCCTGATCTGGATAAGTAACGGACCCACTAGCACTCACTTAACAGTTCATTCTTTTCCCAAAGAGCTTCAAAACCAGCTCTGTTTCTTAATGGTCCCGTATATGCTGGGGTGTGTTTCTAGACTCATTATTTGGTTCCACATGTTACATTTTTCTGTCCTGGGCCAATCTTTCACTGTCTTCATTGTCAGACCATAATTCTTTATAATTCTTGATCTGCTACTTCTTTCCCTCCTCCCCCACTGTGCCCATGTCCTTAGCCTGCTCTTTATATTTCTTTGTCCTTGAGGATATCTTGGATATTTTGACGTTCACTCCTAAATTTACATTTTAAAGACAGCTTGTCAATTTCCATGGGGAAATGTGGTAAGTAACAACTTTAAAACTATAGATTGATATGTGAGGGATTGGCATCTTTCCTACACATAGTTTTCCTTATAACACATGGTTTATGTCTCCCTTTATTTAGGACAACTTTAATTACTTTCAATTACTTTAAAATAATTTTCCCATATTATGTAAAATTTTTTAATGTTTATTTATTTTTGAGAGAGTGAGGCAGAGTGCAAGCGGGGGAGGGGGAGGGAGAGAGAGGGAGACAGAATCTGAACCAGGCTCCAGGCTCTGAGCTTTCAGCACGGAACCCGATTTGGGGCATGAACCATGAGATCATGACCTGAGCCAAAGTTGAAAGCTTAACCTACTGAGCCACCCAGCCACCCCAGTCCCATATGTATTTTAAATATCTTTTGTTTGTTATGTTCCTATTTGTATTTTGGTTGATGCTACTAATGAAACAGTTTGAAGTAGATTTTTAAATTTCTTATTGGTGGTTTGTAGGGACTTTTTGTTTTCTAATATTTATTTCAGATTGGAAAAATCTTAATAAACTGTCTTATTGTTTCTAATGAGTTGTCTTTAGGTTATTTTATATTTTCACAGGGTTTTTTTGTCTATTTTTTTGGAACAACCTACTTGTGTAAGCATCCAATAAGACAGGTTCAAAATAAACAATGTAAAAGTTGACAGGCTGAACAGAAAACTAGACAAATTAAAACGTTACTTGAAGATTCCAATACCACTATCACATTTTTATATGCAACAAGTAGAATCTCAGTAAAGTTTTGAGTAACATTATCTACCAATCTGATCTAACTAACATATAGTTTATAATGCATACAGTGCTACCAAATCATGCATTTCTATTAAGTGCCCATGCAGCATTCGCCAAAACAGTGTATGCTGAGCACACACAAAAATGCTTCAATGCATTTGGAAAAGCTATATTCACAAAGAGTGTAATTTTTGATTACAGGGAATGACATTAGAAATCAATAACATTGTGGAAATCTGGAAAATCCTCAAATGTCCTGGATGTAAATGACATACTCTACTCATTTGTATTAGTCTGCTAGGATTTCTGTGAGTCTTCTAGGGTTTCCATTACAAAGTACCACAAACTGGGTAGCTTATACAACAGAAACAGATTTTCTCACAGATATAAAGTCTGGAAGCTCAAAATCAAGGTAAAAGCAGGGTTAGTTTCTGTTGAGAAATCTCCTTGGCTTAAAGACCACAGTTGTCTCACGGTGTCCTCACATGACCCTTTATCTATGTGTGTGCACTCCTGGGGTCTCTTCTTCTTATAGGGACATCAGTCTTACTGTATAGGGCACCGTAATCACGGCCTCATTTTACCTCCGTTAACTTCCTTAAAGGTCCCGTCTCCAACTACAGTCATATTTGGGGTTTATAGCTCAACTCCAGTTTTGAGAGGGTACAATTCAGTCCATATACCATTTTACTTTTAATCATTGAACTTTTTGAGTGCACTGGTAATAATTTTAAAAGCTGTTACTTTCTAATACCTACATCTATATAACTGCTTGTTCTATTTATTTTGATAGATTTTACTCTGGACTTTGGGTCACGCTTTCTTGTTTCTAGGCATGCAGAGTAATGTTTGATTGGAGTACTCTAATGCAGAGAATCTGGATTTTGTTTTCTACTTTAAAGGGCACTGTACTTTGTTCTAGCAAATAGTTAACTTAATTGGGTATCAACTTTATCTTGTTTTTAATTACTAACCAGTGCTACAGTTTAGTATAGAGCAGCCTTAAATCTAGGGAAAGTTTGGATGTATTGCTAAGGTAAGGCCTTTTTGACCAAGCTAACTAATGATCAGGTAAGTGCAAATTAAGACCACAATAAGTATTATTTCATACTCTCTATATTTGTAAAATTAAGAACTTAATAATAAATAATGTATTATTTCATACATACTCTCTAAATTTGTAAAATTTTATTAATTATTTATACTTAATCTTTTCTCTAGAAATATTTATTGTTTACTTATATGGTGGGTATTTTACAAAGCATTATTTATAGAGGTCTTGATAACTAAAAATATTTATTTATTTATTTATTTATTTTTTTAATGTTTATTCATTTTTGAGAGAGAGAGAGACAGAGCAGAGCATTCGCAGGGAAAGGGCAGAGAGAGAGGGAGACACAGAATCTGAAGCAGGCTCCAGGCTCTGAGCTGTCAGCACAGAGCCTGATGCGGGGCTTGAACCCACAAACCGGGAGATCATGACCTGAGCCAAAGTCGGACGCTTAACCGACTGAGCCACCCAGACGCCCCATAAAATATTTAAATGATAGAATTCGTAGAGAATATAAAGCCAAGTAAAATTTTCTGTCCTGTAAATTAACATATATCCAATGAGTTAGACTAATTAATACTTAATGCTTACAAATGGTGTATTTTTTAGATATTCTTTCTTAAAATCTCACATTTGCTTTTATGAACTTAACATTTATCTTCCTTTAATATATATCTGTCTATATGAATTTTAGAGATAAATATTAGGTAATATTTTCTCCTTTTATTGCTATTTAATAACATGATCTTTAAGACTTTTGTTAAAGAGTGAAAAAATTCAGCATCCTGTCACAGGTCTGTTTTGCATTTCTTTATATGCTCTGAGAATAACCAAAAGTTATCCCCTTACATACTGGCCAGGAGCAATTTTATATGAATCCCATGTGCCTTTTTACATAATCACTATGTGTGTGAGTTACTAGAGCTTCCCTAACACAATAACGTAGACTGGATGGCTTGAACAGAAGAAATTTATTTTTTCACAATTCTGGAAGCTAGAAGTCCGAGATCAAAGTGTCAGCAGGTTTGATTTCTCCTGAGGCCTTTCCCCTGCTTGTAGATGTTTGCTTTCTCTCTTGTATCTTACATGGTCTTTCCTCTGTACTGTTGCGTCCCTGGTGTTTCTTTGTGTGTCTAAATTTTCTCTTTTAGTTTTTAAAAAAAATTAAGGTTTATTTATTTTTGAGAGAGAGAGAGAGAGAGACAATCTAATGCAGGCTCCAGGCTCTGAGCAGTCAACACATAGCCCAACGTGGGGCTCGAATTCATGAACTGGGAGATGATGACCTGAGGCGAAGTTGGACGCTTAACCGACTGAGCCACTCAGGCACTCACAAATTTCTTCTTCCAAGGACACAAGTCAGATTAAATTAGGGCTAATCCTAATACTTCATCTGCACTTAATCACTTCTTTCAAAGCCTTGTTTTCAAGTCCAACCATATTTTGAGTTACTGGGGGCTCATAATTCAGATATAACAATATTGTATAATACTTAAAAACACAGAAATTTATTTCAGGAAATGTTACATAGTTTTTTTATTTCCTAAATAATATTTTTCATTAGTTTTGAATAAAACTAGCTCTCCTTTAACCCTCTGCCATTTTATCATTCATAAGCTTTCCTGATTTGTACCTTCAAAAGGTTTTCTCTTTCTTTAACTCATTTTTCTTGTTTAAAAGTGTTTTATTGGGACACCCGGGTGGTTCAGTTCATTAAGCATCCGACTTCAGCTCAGGTCCTGATCTCACGGTCCATGGGTTCCAGCCCTGCATCAGGCTCTGTGCTGACAGTTCAGAGTCTGCATCCTGCTTCGGATTCTGTGTCTCTCTGTCTCTGTCCCTCTCCTACTCACGTTCTCTGTCTCTCTCTCTCAAAATAAATTAAAAAAAATTTAAAAAAGTGTTTTACTGCAACTGAGTGCTATAGAATTTCCCTAAAATAATATTTTTTTAATCTCTAGGTTTATACACACATACAATATATATAGTACATATGTAATATCCATTTATGATAAATATACATGTATTTAAATGCTAGATACCATTACATTATCTCATAAAATTAAAGCTAAAATATTCTATTGATATGTATATACTTGTAAAAATGACTGCTTTAGAAGAAGTCACTGTATACTTTATGCAAAAACTGGAAAATTTTAACTCATTTCAATAAGAAATGAAATTGTAACCAATTCAGAATTGTTACTCATTTTTCTTTTCTCGTGTGACTGTTTTAATTGTTCTGTCTATGCTATTTAAATATTTACTCACCTGCTCTATATTTTCCTGTAAAATGGTGTGCAATCACATGATGTGTCAAACTTTGTTATTGCATTTATATGGAGATAAATCTGGACAAAGTGTGTCTGCTCTTGAAATAACTTACTGTCTAGCATCAGAAGGTGAGTAAAAAAGCAAAAACAAAAAACAAAACAGAACAAAAGCAAAAACAAAAAACCCAAGAACTTGGAATTGTAGAAACAAACAATGTGACAAGGCATGAGGTGGATGACACAGTGCAAAAAGGAATGAATATCTAATTCTTTCTGGGGATTAGGGAAAAGGCTACTGACTGACAAAATTTGAGATGTAACTTGAAAAAGTGGAAAATTGGCAGGTGGTACACAGATGATGCTAATCTGAGTGGGCGATGATAAAAGAGGACTCTACAGAAAAATGGGATCACAGGTATAGAGGTCAAGGCTAAACTGTCCTGTTAAGTTTGAGACTGCAAGTAGTTTGAGACACTGGGACCTAAAAGAGATGAGCAAGGGTGAGTCTAGCTAGTAGAGACTCAGAGTCTAGCTACTAGAGACTAGTAGGCAGACATCAGCTGGGTAACCAGTGTCAGCAACATACATAAAAGCTGGAGCCTCGTTTCAATTTTAGTATATGCACTGCCGAAGCAAGCCCTGGAGCCTCATTTCATACATAACAGGACTCATGGATAGTTTGAAAAAGAGAGTTGTCAACACCATAACCATACTTTAAAGTTCAGTCCGATGGCAAAATGGTAGACGGACAAGGTGGTGAAACAGGAGACCAGTAGATAATTCAGTAAGCCAGGGAAGAACCACCAAATGCTGAGATGAGGTGACAGCAGAAATCAAAATTTCCTCTTTTATTATTCTTTTATTTAACCCGGAAAATATTTTTATTTGATGTAATTTTGCTTTAATTAATTAATTAAATAATTAATTAATTAATACTTTTATTTTGAGAGAGAGAGTGGGAAGGGGCAAAGACATAGGAAGACAGAGAACCCCAAGCAGGCCCCGCACTGTCAGCGCGGAGTCGGACACAGATCTCAAACTCCCTAATCATGGGATCACAACCTGAGGCAAAATCAAGAGTCAGACACTTTACTGACTGAGCCACTCATGTGCCTTAAACACGGAAATACTTTTAATGTTTCATATAAATAGCCTTTAATTAAACACTGGGAAGTCCTAGATGTTTTAGTATAATCATGTAAAATTATTTATTAACAATTATGAATACATTTATTTATGTTCTATCTATTTAAAAAAACAGTATTTGGGGTGGTTCACATTGAAAAATCTTAAATACAATGAAGTTAATATAGAAGTAAGTTTTTAAAAATTAATAAGGAAAATAATACATTTATAGCCAAAAAAAGAATACTGTTTGAGTAGAACACTATGCTTTTTAATTTAATTTAATTTAATTTTTTAAAGTTTATTTATTTTGAGACAGAGAGAGAGCACAAGCAAGGGAGGAACAGAAAGAGAGGGGGAAAGAGAGAATCTTAGGTAGGCTCCACGCTGTCAGCACAGAGCCTGGTGCGGGACTCAGGGGCTCAAACTCACAAACCATGAGATAACGACCTGAGCAAAAATCAAGAGTTGGACGCTTAACCAACTTTACCACCCAGGCACCTGGAACACTATGCAGTTTAAATTTATATTTATATATTTAAATCCATAATTTTAATTCATAATTGTATTTAACTTCACAACAGTTCCTAAGTAAAGTGTCATTATGTCATTTTACAGATAAGGACATTCCCAACATATTTTGGGACTCTTTATCTTGGAACAGGCAAGGAGAATTCATTTTCTCAGAAAAAAAAAATGCCCCTTCCCAAAGAGGAAAAAATATGCATCTTTTATTTGTCTTTATACCACAAGCACCTAGCAAAAAAGTGACTAAATTTTTTAGGCAAACAATAGCAAAAAAGCAGCTCTAAATTTCTCAGGATCCATATTAAACAAAGAATATGATGAGATTTATCACCTTTTGCTCCTCTTTTATTCTTTCCTTATGTAAGGGAGCATGGCAGTTTATCAGGGTGAGTATGAAATGCCTCTTAACCTGGAGGAAATGCAAATGTTTTACAAGGATTTTAGACAAGTTCCACATAAGGTCATATCTCAGCTCAACCTTTGGCAAAGAATGAAGTCATAATTTTAATTCATTTTGTCAATCCATTGACCAATTCATTTATTTAACTACCAATATTTAAGAACCTATGCTCAGAACTGAGAAAAAAAGATAATGAGAAAAGAGTCGCTGGCCTCAGAAAAGTGAAGTACGGCACTCTTTTCCATTATAAGGACATCTGTGATGAGCTAAAAACATCAAAGGAAAGGGGACATGAGAACACAGAGAAGAATTCAGGGTTGGCTTTCCAGAAGTGATAACATATCAGCAAATTTGTCCTTTTTTTGTTAAGAGGAGATAAAGGCTAATTTTCTGATAAAATAAATAAATAAACAAATAAAGACAGACTTCTGCAGACAACTGGAAAACCCTGTTCCCTTTGGAGACTGTTAAGTAGTTGATATGAGCGGATCTGCAGGGGCGTGGCTTGATGGGCTTGTAGGGGGCTAAGAGCAAAGAACAAAAAGACCGAGTTTACAAGTGTCTTTGCGTGTTGTGCAAAGAGTTGAAATTTAAATCTGTATGCAGTGGGGTTTCTTTCAGGAATAACTTCATCGATTTGGATTTTGGAAAGATCACTTTGGCAATGGAATAGAATCTGGGATCATGTGGTTTGAAATCAAGAGGAAAGAGGCAATTTTGCAGTACAGAAATGATGAGCTCATAAAATGGTGACAGGACAGAAAGGCCAGAACTCGAACTGGAGTAGAAGAAAAGGAAAATAATAGAGAAGCACATTTCTAAGCAGTCGTTTTTGGGAGATGTTTAAAAGAATACATTTAGAGAGAGATCAGAGTAAAATAGAATGGTTAGAGAACTCAAGAGTGGAAATCAATCTCTTTGACACCTTAGAAGGTTAAAAAGCTAGTTTAAGGATGAAATGCTACGAAGTAAATTCCATGGAATTTGCCTGGAATTTACATGGAATTTATCCCACCTGGGTTCCTCCTGAGCTGGCTTGACCCACTGTGCTCTCTTCAATAATATTGAAATCTACATTAGATTCTGGGAGATACAGGGGAATTTAGCTGCCTTCTGTTATTCAATATCATACAGAAAAATAAAGAAATGAGATAAGTTCTAATTCATCTCAGAAAATATAAATTAGAGCAAACCTCTGTGTTTCTTATCTTTTGTGGATCTTTGATTCGCCAGTCCCAAGCATATCATAACCAGTGGTTTTGGGTCACAAATTGATTTATACTAAAGAGGAAAAAATGAATTGCAGTCTCTGTGGTGTCTAGAAATTACCTCGGTTTTCATTTATTAGCCTACATTCATGATTTTCAAGATCAAATCTTGTAACCCATCCTCAAATTGCCTTAGAATGATTATATCATAACAATATTAATGAAATCAGCAGAGTGCAGGCCAGAAAAATTGTATTTCTAGTGAACCACCAAACCTTCTGAAAGATACAGGAATCTTTTCAAAGATCTCACTAGTCTTAGGTAATAATTATAAAATTTGTGGTTTTGAAATTTAAACTTGTCATTTTGCTCTGATGCAAACATCCCATGTCACCCACAATATAGGGCAACATGGATTGCAAAGAAACACATTGTTGGAGTAGAAGTTCTGTGGGAGTTATAATATAGCACCAAACAAGTTTCCTCTTCATTATCTCGACAGAAAAGCCAGTTTATACTGAGCAAGAAAACTAAACACAAGCATGCCATTGTGTAGGAACCTTTTCCTCATACAAGTCACCGGGGTTTTAATATTTCTGTACAGTGTCACCCTCTTGACCTTTGTAGTGTGTTATGCTTTAGCTGGGATATTTTGTTGTCTCTCCTCTTACACCATTTAATGAATATTTCTGATCCCAACAAAACTACTTAACCAGAAACTGCGAACAGAATTTGCTTTATTCTCTTCTATGTGCTCCTGTGAAATATTACTGGAGTGTTTCTTACTAAATATTTGTGAGGGGAACAAAGACAAAAGGGTGCTACAATACAACATAACGATTCTAGGACCAGGAAACAACTTGCTTCCAGTGTCTCTCTACCATGCCCTTCTGTCATCCCCCACTCTGACATTATTTTGGTTTTCTACTGCTGCTGTACATTTTTTGCCTCAAAGCAACAGTCTGTTACAGTTCTGTATGTCAGAAGTCCTGGACATATCTAGGGAGGCTAAAACCACAGTGTCAGCAAGTTGCGTTCATTTCTGGATTTTCTGAGGCAAAATTCAGTTTCTTATGGTTGTAGGATTGTGGCCCCCATTTTCTTGCTGGCTACGAACTGTGAGTTGTTTCCAGCTTCTAGGAGATTCATGCATTCTTTGGCTCATTGCCCCCTTCCTCCATTTTTAACGCCAGGAATGGTGGGTGAAGTGCTTCTCACGGGCACCTCTTTGAGGAACTCTTCTGCCTTCCTCTTCCTTTTCAAGTAATATATCACGCGTACAGCCATAACGCCAGTGGGAAAACATCACAGGGCACAAACCCTGCCTGCCTACCACAGCTTAGAAGTCTCAATTTTACCTATGGTAACCTTCTTTCTCTTTTATGAACACTTTCCCATTTAAGGACATTTTTACATATATTATAAAATTCCCTTGTAATTATATTATGCCCCCTCTCCATTAAAGCCATATCTAAAAGTACTTTTACATATTTTTGTTTCAAGGCTCATTTCGAAGCCAATTTTTTTCACAAAACTTTTTGACTTCTAATTGGAATCAATGCCTCTGTCTCCTAGAGTCCTTACTGGAGAGTAGAATGGATAGGACAATTAGGAAAGGAGACTAAGATTTATTCCATGTCTATGATATGCCAGGTGCTTTAAACGCATTTGTTGCACACACGGAGCCAATGAAGTTGGTATTATTAATCTTATTTAATCGGTGAAAAACATGCCCCAGAAAGGGTCATTCACTTCTCTGATACCACATGGCTGGCAAATGGAGGAGGCATAGGATGTAACTGCTGATCTGGTTAGATCCTCCTCCACTTATAAACATCTGGGTAAAACATCTGCATGCTTTCTGCTGCTTCAGTGCACCTCGTACCCCTGGCGTAGCCCTTATCAGAGAACATACATATGTATATAAAATAATTTTTAATGTTTATTTGTTTTTGAAAGAGAAATAGAGTGCGAGTGTGGGAGGGGTAGAAAGAGGAGACACAGAATCTGAAGCAGGCTGCAGATGTGATGACCTGACAAAGTCAGATGCTTAACCGACTGAGCCATCCAGGTGCCACAGAGATCATATATTTGAATATCCTAGATGTCAATAATCCTTCACATTAAGCTAATCTAAGTCCTCATTTTGTATATTGGAAGAGGTCCAGTGACTTTTCCGGAATTTTTGGCTGACCGCTCTCCACATAGTAACTCACTTTGGCACCAACTGCCTAATAGCCTTCATCCAAATAAAGACTCCTATTGGTGTTTTTAGGGACTATCTCATATCTTCTTCTGAGTCTTCACATAAAAGAGCTTTCTTCTCCATTGTTGTCTTATCTTACTCTCTGTCCTCATATCTCCAGCTCCTTTTTTCCCTCTTTACCGCTTTAGCATACGTCAGGTGCTTTCTCCTAAATCTGCAAAACACCACGGAGACATGACTATTCCGTCCCTAAAGCTGGGAGAAATAGAGATGTGTTCCAGAAAAGCACAGGCAATAATTGAAAAATAAGTATGAGACAATTTTTTGGGAGGGGCGGGGAGACAGAGTGCAAGCAGGGGAGGGGCGCAGACAGAGAGTGGGAGAATCTTTAGCAAGTTCTGCCCTGAGGTAGGGCGCATGAACACTGTGAGATCAGGACCTCCGCTCAAATAGAGTCGGATGCCAAACGGACTGAGCCGCTCAGGCGCCCCAAGACACCATCGTTCTTAAAAGTTCTGCGGTTGCCTCTGCTAGGAGACATTTCTCACTCGCCATATACTCCCTTCAGCCCAGTATGCTGCCAAACAGCCGAGCAACCAGCTGTCTCCCCCAGATTCTTCGTCCCAGTCTGCCTCTCCCCCTATTGCAGATCACCCCTAAAGATTTGTATCTTATAACAGTCATGGAGAAAATACAATGTCTAGTTAATTTATTATTCAAGCAGTGCAATTTGGAAGTGTGTGGAAAGTACTCCCATACTATTCCCAGTAGACAGATGGGCAAAGGGGGAGGATATTTCACTCATTAAAAAAAGGCCTAGAAAAATGTTTTCCGAAATAAAAGAGCTAGTTATTTCTGAGTTGTGCAACACCTCCCTTACAATTAGAAGAGTGCTTTTTTTAACGTACTCTTTTCATATTCTTGTCCTGAATGCAGTGCGTGGGGATGGGGTAGGGGACAGTGGACATACATGCTTTTCATCACTGGAACGGGAGCTGTTAACTTTTCTTACTCTTATTGGTCTTTGTGCACTTTAGCTGCCTAGGCACTGCTTTGCATGTTGTAATTTTGAATGTTCTACATGTGAAAATTCCCTTAATAGCTTGCTCCCTAAACCACCTGGGAAACTACGGTGTTGAGTGCTTTGTAGTTTTTCTAAATGACTCTAAGATTTATAACTTCTATAACCATGCCCCTTTTATCCAATTACTTACTGTAACTGCCATGATTCTTGTTTTATCTGTTCATTTCGCGAATACATAAGATGCCATCATATTATAAAATTAAGCATTTTCATGAAAAATAAATTAGTCACAATAGGCATTATCCTTTCAAATGGATTTTGTACATGGGCTTTATTTTTCTCCAAATAAAAGTGGCACGTGCTAAAATATATATGTTCTTGAAAAGAGATGCCAGCTTTCATCAAGGGTCCCTGCACATAATCGCAGTCCTTGAATTGAAAAAAAAAACAAACAAACAAAAAAAAAAAACCAACCAAACAAACAAAAAAAACAAAACAAAACAAAAAACCAACCAAACAAACAAAAAAAACGAGTTAATTCTTTAAGGTTGTTATTTGTTCACTCTATTTCCTAATGCGCTCTTAAATGATATTGGGGCTCTAACAAAAGACTAGAATTAAAAACTTACAGAAAACCCATTCTCTCTCTGTTTCCATCTGTGGCAGCTCGCGGAATTACGAAACACCCTGATGGCAAGTTACCTATTAATTTTTCTTTATGTCTGGTGAATACGCATGCAGTTGATATGAAGAATTTGTTAAAATCCTATGTAATTCCTTTTGAAAACCTTGGACTGATACGTTTTAGGCAGAATTATTTTGGCCGACGCCATTTGCCGTGGCTATAATGCCACTTTGATGCTTATAGAGATGGTGGGTAACTTAAGCATCCGGAAAGCACTGCACGTAGAAATTGCAAAGTGCACTGTACTTACTCCTCCTTGGAGAACTGCCAAAGCAGTGGGCAAGCAAACTGCCAAATACGAGCATGGGGCATCGGTGAATGACAGACTAAAGTGCATATGAGTATGTGAAAACAGGTGGTCTGGGATGCCTGGTATCAGCAAAGCATCTGGGCCCTGAAGTGTGACTGCATTATATTTTCTACTCCCCAAGGAGAACAATGCTAATCACGAAAACGCAGAGGCTGGCATTGTTTAGAATCCCTTTGTTTTGTAACCCTTACAAGGTATGAAAATAGAGACGGAACCAAGCTTTTAGTGTTTGAAAACTCTAAGTCTCATCTATGATTGCTCTGGGATAGATCTGTTCTTATTGTGCTGTTAGTAATACTAGATGCACATATGTTAATCTGGATGCTCAATTTGGCTCTTTTTCAGTTTCGAGGAGGCACATATGCTAAATGAATGAGATGGCTTTCTGTCTTCATTGTTCAGTTACAGATTTGACCCCTAATAAATGTTACCAAATAAATGCTAATTATAGACGTAATGCTTCATTCTTGAGTCCCTGTTTTTAGCTCTTCTTTTCCGAAGTGCCTTCCCAAACTATATTTCCTCAAGACTGGAAACTAAACTGCTATGCACTTTTGAGAAACAATAAAACAGCTTTTTAATTTATGTTAGAGGAATATTTAAATGCAAGTTTGGACAGAACCAGAACCAAAATTAACTATGCTCTGAACAAAGAATGATCAACAGTAAAAGCAACTGGAATAGACATGATTATTTGCTTCCTACGTAGGGCGAACCATCTTTTCACTATATTTTTAGTTCAGTGATTCTCAGCACTGAGCAAACTTTATAATTACGGAGGGAGGGTTTAAAAATACTGACGTTTAATATATCCACATGTCCGTGAACAATTTGATTTAATTGTTCTGGGGGCCAACTTCCACGGTTCAGTATTTTTTTTAAAGCTCCCTTAGGTGACTCTAATGTCCACTCAGTATTAAAAACTATTGCTATACCTGAAACTACTTTAATATTCAATCCCCCAACCTCATATTGTATTTGTAATATGCTTCTTTTATTGTATCTCTGGACTTTGTAAAAATGTCTTTTGTTTACCTCTTTTCTTATGCAATGTTCTACAGAATAGAAAGGAGATTTCATTTTTCAAAAAACACTGTTTTCAAAACACCATAATCACTAATTGGAGGGTTTAATGTCCCAGTTGGTGAAAAGTGAGGAGGGTGGGACTCTCTTATCCTAAGTCCTTTCCACTGTTTTTATTAATTGATAAACCAGATAGAAATGCATAATCATCTTTCCCTTTAGCTCTAATTGCCAATTGATTAGAAATTTGTCACTTATGGGGTGCCCGGGTGGCTCAGTCGGTTAAGTAGGCGACTTCAGCTCAGGTCATGATCTCGCGGTCTGTGAGTTCAAGCCCCGCATTGGGCTCTGTGCTGATGGCTCAGAGCCTGGAGCCTGCTTCAGATTCTGTGTCTCCCTCTCTCTCTTCCCTTCACCTGCTCACGCTCTGTCTCTATGTCTCTCAAAATTAAATAAAAACATTAAAAAAATTAAAAAAAAAGAAATCTGTCACTTATTAGCATGGCACATCACAATCTGAAAACTGGTTAGAAATTCAGAAAGAGCTATTGGACTAAGAAGCCTCCAAGTCCCTTCTGTAAACAAACAAGGTGAGTAATTGTCAACATTGCTCCCTGGTTGATATTACTGCTAAATACTTACCTTGCATTATTGTAATTCATAGCAAGTGATATATCGATAAGTGGCTTTATGGAATAGAGTCGAGGGAGCATGAAGTCAGCAAAAATTAGAATAGTGATATGGCAATATTAGCCGTGTGTTTACTATGCATAATGGTCTGCAGTTCGATTTTTTAATTTGATCTCAATGTGAATACATACTCTGATATTTGATATTTTCACTTTATCTAAATAATCTACAACATTAAACTGAAACTTAAAAATTAAATACCTAAGCTTATAGTCTTCAGAGATTACTAAGAAACCAGTGAAGAAAAACTTATTAATTTTTAAGTTGACCTTGGTGATTTTCCTGAAGATTATTTTCCTCTTCCCTTGTATTTACTTACCTTTCCTTCATTGTTTCTGGTTTTCTCCTTTCTTTCTTTCTTTCTTTCATCTTGTTCTTCCTTTATTAAAGATATAATCCTTTAAAAAAGATAAAAAGAAAAAAAAACGTATAGTAAAGGAAATCATGTGAAACAAAGCATTCTTTATTACTTTTTAAATCTTTTTTCAAAATTTTTTTATTTTTATTTTTTGGAGAGAGAGAGAGAGAGAGAGAGAGAGAGAGAGAGAGAGAGAGACAGCATGAGCGGGGGAGGGGCAGAGAGAGGGAGACACAGAATGTGAAGCAGGCTCCAGGCTCTGAGCTGTCAGTAACGAGCCCGACGCGGGGCTTGAACTCACAAATATGAGATCATAACCTGAGCCGAAGTGGGATGCTTAATCAACTGAGCCACCCAGGCGTCCCAATTATTATTTTTTTTAATCTTACCACTCTTCCTGTTTTCTTCAGTTTTCTGTCATTCAGTCTCTTCCCCACCCCATCACATCTGGGTCCTGAGCGAGAGATTCTCACTGGGCTCACATTGTCCAAACTTCTCATGCTACACAGCACATATGCCGTGTTCTAAGAAAAAAACACTAATGTTCTCAACTGTCTGCCTCCAGACATACTGACACTAATCTTTCCTGGGGAGTCTGCTATATGTCTAGTTAAACCAAATAATTCACAAAGTGTTAAAGGTAAATATTAGCTTATTAAAAAAAAGAATGAGTTTATAAAATAAAAATTTTACTGTTATTCATCTTCAATATAATGATACATATGGTCCTGCATTTGTACTTCATATATAGAGAGAAAGATAGCATGAGCTAAATATAATGTTCAGTTTAAAACAAACATAAAGAAAAACCAAGAGCTAATCGGCTGGATTATATGAGGTTATCTTTGGGTAACAACAATAAAATTGTGTAAGTCTCCAAAACATAACACATTTTAAAACATATATACATTTTTTTTTATTATCTATTTCTTTTACAAAAATGATTTACATGCTGGGGCCCCTGGGCGGTTCAGTCTGTTAAGCATCTGACTTCGGCTCAGGTCATGGGTTCAAGACCTGCGTTGGGCTCTGCTCTGACAGCTCAGAGCCTGGAACCTGCTTCAGATTCTGTGTCTCCCTCTTTCTCTGCCCTGGCCACGCTTGTGGGTGCTCACTCTATCCCTCAAATATAAATAAATAAACTTAAAAAAATGATTTACATCTCTTAATTATTTATGAGAACAAATTTTAAAAATTTATTCTGGGACTTCTATCTTAATATTTGCTTGAGTATTCTTTATTATTTTTCACAGAACCATAGCTAAAATTAAAGCATTATTAGAGGCAATAATAAAAGAACATAACTACAATCCATTTTAGCTGTAAACAAGACTTCTCTAATGTTAAATTTCAATGCCATAGTAAAAAGGTTATCATCATTTATTATGTGAAATTAAGAACTTAAATTTTACTAATTTTACTAATGGTACATTTTTCTAGCTAATTCATTCTTAACTTAATAGCACATAATTGTTCAAATGAAATTTAATGCCTTCTCAAAAAAGAAAAGTCATTGTGAAGGGGCATATTCAACTCAAACTTAAAATTTTAGTTAAATTATAAAGATATTTGAGAATACATTAATGCATTCTATGTTTGTGGCTTTACTGTCACATTTATGAAACCATAAAATATGTGTAATGGGTAGTCAGAATATTACCAACATTTACTCATCATGGGATAAATAGTTACAAGTGATTAATTTGGCAAATCCTTCCTAGTATAAAGAAACAAAAATGGAAATATATATATCAAAATAATTGATCAGTTATGATAATGAAAAAATAGTCTTGTGATTTAATGATTTTTATAAACACAAATTCGGAAGCATATGAAATGCTTACCGTCTATAAAATGTCAATGACTTCCTTCCCAGAAAGTATTGCTTAGTGGCTCTATGATAAATTCTGGGAAGAAAATGCCTCAATTGTCAAATGAACCACTTTCAGTCTGATACTAAATACTAGTTAGACCTCTCTATTCTTTCATTTTCTTTTATTAATTTAGGTGGTGAGTATGTATCATGTATGTACGAATAAAATTATAATAAAGACCAAAGAAAAAGTCAAGATTGAGATGACAGATTATTACAGAAAGACCTAAACCAAATTAGACACTCAGATATTTTTTTCTTTTCTTTTCTTTCTTTTCTTTTCCTTTTTTTTTTTTTTTTTTTGAGACGTGATATTTGCATTAAGGTATGAAGGATATGGGGTAATTACCCATAAAATAATGAGGGAAAAGAACACTCTGAATGCAGAAAGAATCTTAATCAAATATGAAAGATGATATCAGTTTACCTCCAGACCTGACCAATGAAGAGAGTCTGATTTTTGTCAAATTGAAAAAACAACAACAACAACAACAAAAAACAACCACAAATTAGATTTTCTGATATGTTGTAAAAAAAAAAAAAAGTCAAACAATGATTGGCTAATTTTGGAAAAAAGTAATCTTTTGATCAACAAGTAATTCAAAAACCACATTTTATTACTTCCGAACACTCTAAAACTTTTCTACCTTTCTAAATAAAACATAAACCCCACATTATCTGTTTTGCTGGTGTAAAGTTTTAATTAGACTTACAGAAAAAAAAAAGTCCAGGTTAAAGACTAGTGTTTCACTTTTCACTTTCATCGCATCTTTTTTTTCACTGTGCACCCACAAACACAAATATAGGTTTTTAATACTTATGTATCGATGGTTCTATAATCAGTTACCAACTAATATATACTTTGGCTTCCTGTTTCCTCCGTGATTCTTTTTCTGCTCTGAGTGGGGTTTATTTTTTATTTGCTTGTTTAAGTAGTTGCTAATAGAGCATAGTGACTTGTTTCTTCATTTTAAAAGATGCATTAATCCAACCCTAACTGACTGCACACAATCTAATCTGATTCACCAGTGTTTCTCATTCTTTTTATGAATGCTTCTGTCACTCTTTCCAGTCACATCAGGCACAGACCTGTGGACCTAATAGGTCCACAGTTACACGTCGTCATTATTGCAAGAAGTGGTGATTTTCTAAATGGCCTCTAACAGCTGGAAAGAGTTAATTTAGCTTTCTGGAGCACCTAACTTTAATCGTTGAACAATTCATGTAAGACTGATTCAGTGTATCTAGCTGCGAGTATAATATTAAGAAGTCTCTAATTCTAGGGCCACCTGGGTGGCTCAGTCTGTTAAGTGTTCAACTTTGGCTCAGGTCATGATCTTTTAGTTCGTGAATTTGAGCCCTGCATTGGCCTCTGGGCTGACAGCTCAGAGCTTGGAGCCTTGGAGCCTGCTTCAGATCTCATGTCTCCCTCTCTTTCTGCCCCTACCCTGTTCACATTCTGACTATTTCTCAAAAATA
This sequence comes from Paguma larvata, assembly GCA_030068075.1. Lineage (NCBI taxonomy): Eukaryota > Metazoa > Chordata > Mammalia > Carnivora > Viverridae > Paguma > Paguma larvata. Next base: position 120,756,645 of record CM057824.1, on the reverse strand, counting down.
AATCAACATTAAAAAATTAAAAAAAAAGAAAAAAGAAATCTCCACTCCTGAAGGTTTGTAGCCCCAAAGTCTCACTCGCAGGTGAATACTAAATTCTAATAGGATCACCGCTCATATCCATTGTATTTTTGAGATACACTTAAGTATTTGCATTATTCTTCCTACATGAAATTATGTCAACGTAAAATTTTATGAAATTTTCCTACATGTAATTATATCAACATAAAATTTTTATTCTACATAAAATTAGTATTACTCTAAACTGTTTATATAAGTTTAATGTAATGGACATGTATAAATTTTTTCTACTTCAAAGAATAATGTCTTTCATCAAGGTAAAATGGCACAATACAAATAGAAAACTAGTAAATTAGCCATTTAGTGCCAAATGCTATTTTTGCCCATAAAATTATACGCCCTACTATAAAATATCTAGGTAATACTTTATTTTTTTCTATGTACATTTTATCAAGAATATTTAATACTAACACATTAACTCTGAAGTTTCTAAGATGATATGATTTATTAACTCATTTGAACACACAAGACAAAGGAGTATTATTTTTCTGTTTATGGTAAGGACTCTCTAACAGCATAAGGTGGCTAAAACTTTGAGGAAGTTTTATGTTCTTATTGTGGTGACAGAAGAACCTTTCCTCAAGTTTTTTATATAATAGACATTCTCATATTAGCAAGTTCAGTGTTTTGGAACACCTTTTTGTAATAGTCAATAAAGGCAATAGATGCAATTTTTATGAGAAAATCATTGGAGAGTGTTTGATTGGTTTTGGTTTTGGAGGAAACACGAAATAAACTGATTGTCAATCTCATCATGATAGCATGGATAGATGGATATTAACCATGAATTTTGACACGAAAATTTTATATGATATTTCCCATACTCAACTCTGATAACAAACCTACATCCAAAATAGACCTCAAATACGTTATAACAAAACCACACAAATCAAAAAAAACAAACAAAAAAACAAAAAGCCAAGGAAACCAAACCAAACAACAACAAAAACAAAGAGAACCCGAAAAACAAAACAAAACGAAACAAAACAAAAACCTGTGAGATTAGAAAAATACAAAACAAAGAAAACATCCAAGAGTCATAACCCGTGTGTGGGTAGGTGAAGAGAAGGGGAAATAATATGATTTATATCAGGACTCATTCAAGAGGATGCAATACGATTGCACTCAAAACTTTAAATTTGTAGCTTCCTGAGGGTCTATTGGTTTTGCTGGCATTTTGAGTGCTAATCATGTATCATCAGAAAGCATTCTGAACATCTAATCCTCACAAAAACATTGAGCCAAGTACATTATTATCCATTTACTGATATTCCATGTACCTGAAAAAAAATAGCCTGACCTATAATAATAAACAACAAATAAAATCTTAAAGAGACTAAAGTGTCATATGGATGGTAAATATTAAACTGAAATGTAAAACTATGCCTTTCGATTATAGAATCAATGATATACTGTTACCAAGAAACATCCAGAGTTGTGAAGCTTCAGCTACTAAAGTCTTTTGGTGATCATAATACTTAGTAAGACATCAAGGTATTACTTATTCTACATGTTGGACATGGTGTTATTGAATTAAAATTTTTCCGTTCCTTTGGTTTCTTATAACACAAATTATACCTAGACTTCACCTATATCCTATATAGCTCCCTGGTTATTCATTACTGGTGTGAATACAATTATTTAATTAGATAATTTATATTACATTTATTTCATATGAAGTGATTGGATCCTGGATAAATTATTTTCCTATATGTATATATCTGATTATTTAAAAATGCTTTCATGGGGCGCCTGGGTGGCTCAGTCGGTTGGGCGCAGACTTCAGCTCAGGTCATGATCTCGCAGTCCGTGAGTTCGAGCCCCGCGTCAGGCTCTGTGCTGACGGCTCAGAGCCTGGAGCCTGCTTCCGATTCTGTGTCTCCCTCTCTCTCTGCCTGTTCATGCTGTGCCTCTATGTTTCTCAAAAATAAATAAACATTAAAAAAAATTTTTTTTTAAATAAAATAAAAAAATAAAAATGCTTTCAGAAGTTGCAGACTTTCTCTAGGTAGAAGACACCAATCATTTCTTCCATGATTCCTCAATTCTAGAAATTAGTTAAGCATCAATTACCTGTCAGATCCTGCATAATGTATTAGGGACGTAGTGGTAAGGAAAAAGATACCATCTGTTTCCCTGGACCTTTAGATTAGTGGAAGTAATAAACATGACAAAAATGGATTCAATATAAAATTACAAATAGTAATCAATGTTGTGAAGAAAAGACCATGAATGCAAAGTATTCACTCTCGGTGATTGGTTGTATGGGAGCAGTTTCTAGGTAAAGAGAGAGAACTGGGGAGACTGCAAGTCACAGGTAACAATGTGCATAGAATCCCGAGGCAAGACAGTACAAGAGTTGAGGTGAGGAAATAATGCAGTGTGATTAAAGAACAAAGGGCAAGTTGGAGACTGGTGCTGGTTGATGCTGGAGGGGCAGGTGGGACGGACTCAGATAATATATGTAATTTTAGACTGTTAGTCTTACCCTACCAAATCACTTTTATGCGAAAGAGTGGTGTGCTCAACCCTCTGTGTAAGCAACACTTATGGCTGCGGGGTGGAAGAAAGAATTAAGGTGCTTTCGCTGTGGGAAATAAGTTCAGAGGTTACAGCAACAGCACATGTGAGAGATGATGGTGAGTCAGACTTCAACCCCAATGTACAACATCAAGCCCCGCTCGTTCGTGCGTGCCCAATGGTCCTACAAATCTTTTACTTACTAGCCACCACCATTTCAGGAGCTAACTCCTTGAAATCACTATCTCTATCTCTGTCCTATATATTTCTGTGTCTCTGGAAATATGAAATTATGAAATGTAGAAAATTCTTTTGAGAATTTGGCTTTAAAGGTAAAGAGAGAAGGCTGAAAATAGGATAACAGCTGGAGAGGAAATGGAATTAAATGCTAAGTGAAAAGCTACAGGAGAAAAGGAAAGAATGAATACTCACAACACAGTGAACTAACAATAAGTTTATTAATGCAGGAGGGTTGGACGGATTCACGATGGAGGGGATAATTGGATTTGGAGCACAGCAGGAGTTACTGTTCTTAAATGGTGATTGTGAAGTTTTGGTCTGAATATTTTGGTGTCTATATAGTATATAGACATATAGTCTATATACTAGTATATAGTATATAGAATCTGTGTGCATCCAGTCTTATGGTTTCAGTTTCCTTTATGAAGTAGTCTTTGAAGCTTTCTACTAAGTGAGCCCATGTGATGTGAGAAAGTGGTAGTTATAGATCTGACAAGAATAGAAAAATACTTAATCTGTTTTAAATTTGTTTTTGGACATTTATTTATGTTTGAGAGACAGAGAGAGAGCACAGGCCGGGGAGGCATAGAGAAAGAGGGAGACAGAGAATCTAAAGCAGGCCCCAGGCTCTGAGATGTCAGCACAGAGCCAGATATGGGGCTATAACTCAGGAACCTTGTGATCATGACCTGAGCTGAAGTCGGATGCTCAACTCACTGAGTCATCTAGGTGCCCCAAATAGAAAAAAAAAAAAAATTAAATAGAAACTTAGGTGGGATTTCAAGCATAGACATGGTATATAAGACAGTTTCTCCCCTTATCCTCCTTAAAATATTTAAAACAAAAACAATAATCCCTTAAATTGATATAAAAACAAACAAACGAAACCTTACAAACTCGATTTTAGGTGAAACTAGAAAGGAGATGTAGTTTCCAGATCCAAATTATGTGTAAATGCTACCAAAATATCTAAACTTGGGCAAAAGACAGGTGAATGATTAGGGAGAGAGGCATGGATAATGGCAGGACTAGAAAAGTTTATTTCAGAAAATTCCAGAGAAAACATATTTTATCAATGTTTATCTTGTGATGTCAACAAGAAATGTGGGAACTATAGTAAATAAAGAAGACAGAAGAAGCTCTTCTGTACGTGGTTTCACTCAGGATTTGGAGCCACACACTGAATCACAAAAAAGACAGTCTGTCTCTATGGCAACAGAGACAGAATGATTCTTTGGTGTAGAGAAATTTCCTGCCTGGTAGATTACCCGGACCACTTCCTGTATATATGAAACTAATAAAAACACTGGATGAAGTATACGTAACATATCTAATGGTGAATAATATAGTAAAGAAAAAGGATACACTATTGTTACAAAAGCTGTATTAGTAAGACAAGAAGGAAAAGACATAGAAACCTACTAACAGACAAGACCAAGGGGGGGAAAAAAAAAAAGCACTACCACATAGAAAATATAAATCTTGGCCATGTATGTTCCCATTAATTAGAAAACAAACTTAGTAAACAAGTCACATTGATGAAGGAAGACTACAACACAGAAAAAAAAACAAAACAAAAAATCAAAAGTCAAGGACTAGAGGATAAGAAAGATGGAGGAGACAAAATGGGAATATAGAGAGGGTTTAAGAAGGAAGCAGGAAATATTAACCACAACATCATAGAAATGAAGACAAACTTGGATGAATCACAAACAAAAAGAACTTGTAGATATCACAGCAACAGACATGGTGGGTGAAAAAAAAGAAAACAAGAAAAAAGGAATAGTGATAAAAAAGTGTTAAATGAGACAATAAAATAAATAATTAGATTTAGAAGACAAAAATATATAACATATGTATAATTGGATTCCTTAAAGACAAGACTTAAGCTCAAATAATGGAACGTGGTATAGTTTAAAAATGTAATTATAATGAATCTGCACAATTAGAAAACTTAAAATCTCCACGATGAAGGGGAGCAGCATTTCTCTGGAAAAGAAATATCATCTCCTTGAGAGGGAGAAATGAATTCTTTTGGGATTCATATTTCTTTCACAGCAATGTTCAGTGTCAGAAGAATGTGGATCAATACCCAAGAAGAGATATCCTCAAGGAAAGGAAATGTTACCAGAGACTTGAAATTCAGCCAAACCTTCAACAGATTTTTTTTTTAAAGAAGACAATGAAAGAAATCTCTACAGATGACAACATATTCTGTTAATGAGGCTGTGGGGAGATAGACATTCACACTGATGGTGAAATACTAACTAGTACAACCCTTATAGAGTCAATTGCTAACACTGACTAAATTTAAAGCACACATTTTGACAGAGCAATCTCACTTCTAGAAATTTATCATTATGTAATACCTATTTATATGTGAAATGACATACTTTTACATTTATTCAGCTCATTGTTTATAATGCATTTATTGGAAAATACTTAAATACATAAATTATTTGTATCCACATAGTGATATAAGTATATGAGGAAATATTTTACTGATATAGAATGGTGCTGATATAGAAAGATCTCTAGAATACATTGTTAAATTAAAAAATTCAGAACAGTATGGATAGTATAAAATAGGTTTTAAAAAATGTGGAAAAGTAAGATTTTTTTCTGTTTCTTCTTTATATTAAAGAATTTTTGAAAGAAACATAAGAAATCACTAATAGGAGTTATTTTGAGACCAAGATATGGATTGGGAAGGTGAAATACAGGTAAGACAGCAAGAAAAGTATTTTCACTATGTACTTTTTTGGGTACTTTGGGGTTTTGAATCATTGGAATGCATTACATATTCAAAAAAAGAGAGTATATTATTTAATAATAATAATAAAAATACTAAATAAAATAGGTGAACTACCTGAACAAATATTTCTAGGTTCCCAAGATAATTCCTTATTAAGAAGCTTTTGTTAAGTCAATCTAGACAAATGACATCCATAGCATAATTTTCAATAATATTGGCTATTTTCTGAGGAATAGAGAACCACAGTGTTCTGTAATCCCATACAGCTATGTGACTCTGGCATATGACAAAAAAAGTCACTGTCTCTTCTTCAATTAAAATTGAAACATTTGACAATCTTATTGAATTAATAAAACAAAACACAACAAAACATGTCACCAACTACAAAACCTAGCCACTATCATTAATCATCATTTAAGATTTAAAATGTTAAGAATCCGTTGAAGAAATTGTTCTTTATGTGTCAGTACTGTTCTACCTCTGTCATCATTGCAACTCTAGTGACTTTTTAGATGATCTATGTCATCCAAAAGTTAGTAAATCTATTTTAGGGTAGGGTAGTTGGAGATAATGCAAAGATTACACAAAGCTCCTCATTGAGAAAAATAGTTCTTTAAGTGAGCCACATATGAAAATCTCTGCAGAATATATTTCTCTATACATACACATATATCAAACTATTTTTTTCCAGATATATATGGTAGCTTTCACTCCTAAAACAATATTTAACTACCAAAATGGTAATAGTCTACAAATCTATTCTTGTATTTCTGGAAAAGAGTACAGAAATATCGGATTAACTCTTCAGTAATTTTTAAGCTAGAAAAAATATGTTTCTTTGTATTTTATTGACTAGGGAGCATAACTAAAATATTATCTTTTGACAGCTCTAAAAGCAAAATCTCTGCTATGATTCTGTTGCAATTCAGTCATTAGAAGTACAGTGTTTAACTTTTGTGTATTACAAGGAAACGCTAACCTTGAATCTTTGTTATTACTTCCAAATAGGAAATTGATGCGTATAAAAATTTAAGGGAAAATCAAATTAATATTACTAACTTGGAAACATGATCATTAAGTATCTTAAAACGAGAATAATTTTGTCTGCTTAATAAAACCGTTTCAGTTATTTTAAGGTTACATCATTTGTTCAATAGGTTTCTTCAAAATCCATTTTGTGTTTGTTTTTAAAATCATTTTTTAACATTTTTAAAAAATTTTATTTATTTTATTTGTTTTAGTTTTATTTTTGACAAAGAGAGAGAGAGAGCGTGAGCAGGAGAGAGGCAGAGAGAGAAGAGGCCAGAGGAGCCAAGCGGACTCTGTGCTGACAGCCGCAAGCCTGATGTGGAGCTCAAACTCACAAACTGTTAGATCATGACCTGAGCTAAAGGTGGACACTCAACTGACTGAGCCACCCGGGCGCCCCTAAATGCATCATTTTTTGGAATCGCTTTTGCCATGCAGCTATGGCGCAATTCTCTGCTCTTTGAAAATATTCTTTTGAAAGACTTCTATAAATTCAAATCACGAGTTTTGTTTCACCTGGTTTTTAATCTCAACTCGGTTTAATTATAATTTAAAACGATTCTGTATTCCCCATTCAAATACGTGATGATTTACTGGGATGAAATTATATGCAATGTAAGTTGCTGTCAGATAGAACCCCAAATCACAATACATGGCATAAACCAAAGTAAATTATCCTCTATAAATTAACGTATCTTCAGTTTACATTGACAATAATATAAAAATCAAAGCGGCCGTTTAGACCAAAGAAAGCTGCAAAACATAATATTGAACATGAGATGTTAAACGAAGACTGAGAAAATAGACGCATGAGTTTGCAATTCTTTATGTGACTGCTCAATGCTTCTGCGTTTAAATTAACACCCTAATTATCCTGTTTATAAATCTGCTTATATGAGATGATATATATGTTATAATATGTTTCCAGTATATTCAATATCTAATTACAGTGCTTGTTAATAGAAGTATATTTTATATGTTAACATACCTCTTTTCTCGAAATAGTAATTGTAGAAGATGTAGCAAGTCATGCCTATCCTACTAGAATTGGTAAATCCTAATATTCTCTAAGCAGAAGAAAAAAATACAACATATCAGATCACAGTCACATGGATCATTAAAATAAATAACTTGTGTAAGCAATTGTAATGTGAAAATTTTAATAGTCACATCAAATATTTTCCTACTCATTTGTACCACCTGAGAATCCCTTCAACATGCTCACCAGAGAGACACAAAGGCATAAATACACTGTTTCTCTGAAAAGGGTGCAGTTTTAAATCAATATAATTTATGAATGATTTTTACCTTCGTTCTTTACTTCCATAAAATCCCTTTAAGTCTGTGCTGCTATTGGAAGAGAAGACAAACCCATCAAAACAGTGAGTGACAAAATGTCCAATAACACTGCTTCTTACAGAAAATCACCTAAACAATAAACAAACAAATCAACAACTACTCCAAAAACTGTCCTATGAAGTGATGGTGGGGGCAGATCAAACAGATGGTAACCACTTTCTCTTGTTTCTCACTTTATAACTTTGGGAATTCATGCTCATGATTGCTCAGATTTTATTTAATTAAAAAAAAGATCCTAGTTTTAAGGCAGTGAAATTATAGGGCCCAAAATTGCCCCACATGATCATCTAGAATAACTGTGCAATGACCCATGATTTTGTCCCCTACCAGGGACATTTGCTGATGTTTAGAATTTTTTTTTTTTTTTAATTGTCACTGCTTGGTGAGGTTGGGGGCAAACTGACAAAGACTACTTTTTTGACCAAACTTTAGTGAGGCTTCTCTGAGCCTTCTTCTCAACTAGACCTCTATCTTGGCATTCCTTGTCCTTGGTCTGCTGAGCCCAGTTTAGCAAAGAACGCTGCTAAGTCAGTTTATCAAAAGCTCCACCACTCAATCCTTTAGTTTTGATTTAATTCTCCATCCCTCACCCTTGATATCTAAATCCTTGGCCTGCCTTTCTCAAGGACTTGTTAAGCCAGGTTAGTAGGAATTCCTCTTCCTGCAATATCTAATCAAGTTCTTTTTAATAATTTTCTATCCACTTATCTCTTCATTCTGCTCTTTCCTTATGTCCTCAACCATCTTTGCGCTATTTGAAGTTGACTTCAATCTCTCTCTCTCTCTCTCTTTTATGGCAATAATCTTGACCTGTATTGTAATATTCTTGAATAAAGTCCCTCCTGTGGTTTTTAACAAGTATTCATTGCAATTTTTTTAACAATTGTCAGAAAAATTTGTTTTTAACAGGATCCTTTGGGCATCTCGCAAGTGGAGGTGAGGAATACTGCAAATCATTGTACAATGCTCAAAACAACTTCCATAGAATTATCCAGCCCTAAATGTCAATAGTACATGATCGAAAACCCTACTTGAGAGAGGTATCAGAATGCCTAACATACATATGATCAATGGTGATCTTCCATGCCTATCTTCAGTAAAAGAATTAAGCCAATTTGAATGGGAATTGCACTTTTTAAAGTTTTGTCTGTTTTAGTAGTTCATTCTTGGAACTAGAAATTGGGAAATTTGTAGAAAGGAAAGCTGCAGGACCTAGCTTAGCAAAGTGGTTATGCTTTGGGAATCAATAGATATACATCTCAATATAAGTGAAGAGATGTTTGAAATCTGACTGTTGGGATCTTCCACCTGCTGGCAGAAATGAAGCTAGCAAGAACATCCCTGAAGCTCTTGGCAAGGGTTTTGCATAGTTAGATTTAAAAGAGTGATGCTATTTGACAGCAGAAGTAGTAATAGTGGACTGCTCATACTGGGTTCTCGCTAAGTCAAGTATTAGAATAACCAACTTACTATTGAAGAAACCTTGAAATGTTAACATAATTCAAGCAAGGACTTTAAGAGACAGGTGACTCTTGAACTTCCAGCTAACAAGACAAGTGTAACTTCATGTAAACAACTGGAAAATTAATCTAAGAGAATTAATAAAGATGAACAACTAAATATAACTTTATATGATGTATCAATTATTCAACTGCATGCATATGCATTAATGTTACAACAGCACAGAAAGATTAATAGTTACAGAAGGCTTAAGAGAAGAGGGTAGAAGATATGGAAATAAATAACAAATGTAAAGTCTGACTTAGCTCAATTCTTGGGCAAGAGAGTCTCACAAAGAAAGAGTCCCTATCACTGTTATCCTAGTTTTCTTTTAAAGATGTTCAAGTGCAAGTCACTGAGATGAGAAGGGAAATGATATGCCAAATTATAAAGATTGACTTTAGAAAAATGGAATAGAAATAGAGACAGCATATATATCAGGCTCAGCATAATGTTTATACAGATTAGATCTAAGTTTATGTTGGGAATGATTGAAACTATCAGGTTGTTTGTAAGACTTTGGAAGATTATGAATATCACTGAATGCCAAGTGCCTTAACTTTGACCATTTTAACTTCCCACTTCAGGTAAATTGAAATATTACAAGTCTCTATTTACATAGTCATTTTTGGTCCCCTTTTCTTTTCTATTTTGTTAAGACTCAATTTTTTTAGAAAGCAAAGTGGAGGGGAAAGTACAGAGATTTCCCATATACTCCATGGCCCTGCACATGTACAGCCTCTCCCCTTACCAACACCCCCCACCGGTGTGGTACATTTGTTATGACTGATGAACTCACATTAACACATCATAATCATCCAAAGTCTATATTCTGCAGTACAGTTCACTTTTCATACTGTACCTTCTACAGATTTGGACAAATATATAATGACATGTATCCATCATTATTGTATTATCCAGAGTATTTTCCCTGCCCTAAAAAATCCCTTGTTCTACCTATTCATCCCACCATATCTCCTACTCTTACCCCCAACCTCTGGGGCCCTGTTCTATTTTACTATCTCCATAGTCTTGCCTTTTCCAGAATGCCATGTAGTTGGAATACTACAGTGTGTAGCCTTTTCAGATTGACCTCTTTTATTTAGTAAAATGCTATTAAGTTTCTTCCTTGAATACCTCATTTGTTTTAGGTGCCGAATAATATTCCATTGTCTAAGATGTACCACAGTTTACTTATGCTTGTCCATTTAATAAAACGTCCTTTCCTAATACTTTCATCGAGACCCTTACTCCTACAGTCACCGACTTCCACAAATTAACCTGACCACCCCATACTTTCATGTGAGGAAAACATCTTTTGGCTTTCTTTCTGTAACTCCTGGTGCTCATTATGCTTATCACCTCTCTTTGTAATTGTTTGTTTACTTATCTGTGAGGACTTTTCTCCTTTGCTAATCTCATAGTTTCTGGTACAGTGCTTTACACCCAGGGGAAGTCAATAAGTATTCCTGACTGACTCTCTCTGCTTAAGAGCTTTAGGTAAAATAATTACCTTCAGTAATTACAAACACACCCACACAAAGCAATTGCTAAAAGGCAAGGAAAAAACAACTTAACATCGTCAAGGCAAAGAATGAAGGTAAGGAAAACTTTTCTCTTATATTCATTGTAGTTAATTGAAAAAGATCTTCATTTTTTTTTTCTATTATGAAATTTGGAATATTTTTTACCAATCATCAAATATCATTATATGTTCAATCTAAGTTGCATTTTTTTTTTTTTGCATAAAGCATACTGTGTAACATGCAAGCACTCTGGAATCAGGCTGCCTGAGCTAAAATCCTGACTATACCAATATTAACAAGTTACTTTCTCTCCCTGAGTTTCTTTTTCTGAAACCAAACCAAAAAAAAAAAAAAAAAAAGAGCAAGGGGGGATAACAAACAAACAAAACTTCAAAAATCTTTGTGACTTAAAAAATTAAGTGAATTATTAAATAAATGCTAAGTGCTGCTTATGTTGCAGGATTTTTTACCTCATTGCCTGGGATTCATGGTCTCACTACTCAGTCATTTATTAGAATCAAATAGATAATAAGCATCATTCTAGCACATAGAATGTCATTGGGCATGTTAGCAGAGGAGAGAAACACCAACAAGAACAGAATACTTTGAAAGCAGAGCAGCTAGAGCAGCAACAAAAAAAAATTCCTTTGGAATAGGTTGTTTTTTTAATTCTAAAGTACCTATAAAATTTTAAAAAATTATATAATATGAAGGCAATGAAATTTTCCAGAACAATAGAACAAATAGAAATAAGAATGGAAAAAAATGCTTATAACATCACCCAAGACAGTTCAACTGTGGCCTAATATAAATTTCAGCAAAGACAAAGAGAAAATAAAAGGGTAAAGTGGGTTAGGGAACTGAGGTTGAGGGGCCAGATGCCTACTGTCTTTGTCGTCTTTTGGCTTCTAGATTGCATACAGGGGAATTAAGCTCAGGATGGGTTAATGTTCAGTATGGTACCCATAGGTAGCAGGAGTCCTGCCACATTAGCAATGACCGTGTGGTGGAAGCAACAATGTTAATTTAAATGGACCCCTACTTCATGACCTTTCTGTAGTTCCTTTATCTGCCTTCTCTTACTCCTGCATTTGTTCTCATCCATCTCACTAGGCTTCACAACAATACAGTGAGCTTCCTAGGACCCTTCCCATAAATTTCTGTTCTGCTTAGGTTAGCTAGATTTGTTTTTCCTCTTGTAACTGAGATCAATGAATCATACAATTTATTACCCTTTTAATACTATTTGACTTTTAACTATGTGTGTGTAGTAATTTTAAATGAAAAGAAAAAAAAAAAAGAATTACCCTGGAGAAAGGCCTTATTTATAGCAAAATTCTAGGGAGTTGGGATATTTTTTCCCCCAAGTAGGAAATAATTTATCTACTATTAATTTTGTCGAGAACGGCATTGGTTAGGCAGTAATCATTTTTGAAGTATATATAGATTTGGTGCTGATATGAAATCTAAATTCTAATCATTAACAATTAGTATTTATTTATGAAATTATTTAAATAAATAAAAATGATTATTTCATGATATTATACAACATCCTTTAGTTTTCCTTTGTTGTTGTTGTTGTTCTTTTTTCTCAGGATTTAAACGCTCATTCTTTAAAAACCCACCCTGTTCTAACTATCATTTCAGTTTTATCTGCTGAGATAACTTGCCCTGCCTTTTTCTGTGGTAATGTGATTTTTTTTTTTTTCCTAGAAGTGTTTTTTTTTTTGTGTGTGTGTGTATGAATAAACTCCTCTGCTCTGAGTAGGCATGATAAGGCAGGAATGAAATGCTTAAGGTATATAGATTGCAATAATCTCTCTACCTCTCTCTTAATTTCCCTCTTTCTCCCTCCTTCCTGTCTTCCTTCTTTTCTTCTTCCTTCCCTCCCTCCTCCCTCCCTTACACACACACACATTCACCATTTCTTTGTAATCCATTCTCTTTGCTTTTTAATGAAGACTTTTTTTAAAGATATTGAAATTCAGACTATTATCCAATAAATTCAGACTATTATCCAATAAATTCTATGCTTCTAGAAAAATATGTGGACGTATGAGAACCTTGTTTTTAAGTATTCATATCTGTAACTACAGTAAAAAATTCTTCTACTTACATACATATAATATTTGTGGACTGTTTTCACATGAGCTAAGGCCTATTTTAGAATACATTAATAATTAGGAAAAAGTAAATAGAAAAAAATCGGAGAATCAGATGTGTTTTTTTTCAAATGATAATAGAAAATGCCATATTTTCAAATCCTAAGCATAAATTACATAGCCTTTTTTTTTCCAGTTCTCTGTGATTACAATAAACATCTGAGTTATGTATAGCTTTTTATGAGAGCATATTACAATCAATCTAATCTCATTACACTTGGTAAACAAATTAGCCCTAAAATTGCTGAAATTTATCATAAATTCCAATGAATGTTCATGCATTATTTGCTCTGTTCTTCTTAAACATGTGTTGCTAAGCCCATTTTCGGCATCCTCATAAGGATTAGCCTTTCCAATCACATTGAAGGCCAGATTGCTTAACCACAGCACACGGTGTCATGCTACAGATAATCCATGCCCTTGATTAATGCTCTTATAATCAATTGCTGTCTGGAAGTGACTCCTTCCCATCACCCTCTTCACAAAATGAGCAGATGGTATTTAAAAGGTTATGGCAGGAGGGCATTACAGAGGTCAAATGGAACATCGATCAAGTGGGCAGAAAAATTTCCTTTTTTCTTCTTCTCTCTTCTTATCCTAAGAGTCCATAAGGGAATGGGGTGTATGAATTATAGTTTGATCTATAGTTCAAGCCCAAGATATTTTCTTGTTTCAAATTTCTGTGTTGTTTTGGGTAATGAACCTGGAAATTGGATTTCTTGTGTGCCAATAAAAATTGTACCAATATGAACATCTCGAACAAATAATTCTAGACTTAAGAAGAGTTTTTTCAAAATTTTTAATGCACCCAGATGGTTCCAGCTTAATAAAAAGTTTACTATGCAATGACTCTTTGACAAGATTTTTACAGAGATAATGGTTTTATTTATAGAAACTAACACCAAATTTTCATTTTTATATGAAATTAAGTGTAGTTCTATATATATAGATTTTCTCTCTCCCTTCCTGTCCTTTATCACACTAGTGACAGTCTATTATATATTTCAAAGTGATCAATTCTCTTTTTAATTGGTATCCTTAGTTCAAATGAAGAAGAAGCATCGTCAGGAGGTGCATTCCCGTGTGCAGAATATTGAGATGAAATTACGCAGGATAATGTCATATAAGGCTGTTTAAAAATTGAAGTGTTTCATTTTCATATCAGTGCCTATGAAAATATATAGATTCAGATGCCTTAATCATGAATAGGTCTCTTCTACACATAATAGTAATAGTAGAAGTAGTAGTAATAATAATAATAATAATAATAATAATGTATTCATTTTATAAATAAAAGGATTAAGGAAAAAAGAAAGACTTTTGAACAAGTAGAATATGATATGAAACATTTGTGTATCTATCTATCATTCGAAGTGCTATCTCATCCAAACCTATTTAGTCAATAATCATTTACTAAATGCCTACTCTGTAGTAGATGTTAATCACTTGGGAATGCAAAAACGTTATCTTTGTTGTCAAGTAATTCAAAACTATTGGGGTAGGAAACAACTTACACATAAAAAGTAAAATAATATTGACAGTTTTTTCAAGTATTTTCATAAGAGAATTATCTGTTAAATGCCAATTGAGTGGTCTTTACAATAACGCTGTCATGATGTTACTAGAGAAAGAGATGTCTGTGGTCTAGACTGGCCCAGGAAGTTTTCAGATTGCTGAAGAAAGGGCTTTAAGAATGAATAGGATGTAGAAAGTCACTGGGATCTGGGAAGGTATTGCAGAGAGGAGGTATAGTAGAAACAAAGACACAGAAGTGGAATATTCCTCGCTTGTTTCTGCGAGTTAGAGCTGCAGAAGAAATTTCATACACTAGGTATGTTTGAAAATCTACTGAGTCATTTAGTAAAGAAGTTTAACTTTGTGCATGAATCTTTAAACTTTATGACATATGCAAATGTTTTTCAATAGAAGGAGTTTTATTTCATATAACTTTATGCTAGTTTTTTTTTCCAGTGGAATGTGAAGTCTACATATTTTTAATTTATCTCTTATAAACATGTATGACTTTTAGCAATATCCCAGCTACAAGTGTCAATTAATTGGAAATTAATAAAAACTAATTTTGATAGCTGCTATTCTGAACAAAATTAACTCCAGTCTTACAAGAAAGCTAACAAGTATTTGAGAACACTCACTTTATGGTTACCGTATGTATTACAACAGGAGACCGAAATAATCATAAAGATTCAATTGATAGAGACAGATATTGGGCATTGAAGGGTTTATTGAGTGACTACACTTACTCTTCCTCAGGTATTGGGAACAACAGGCCTGATAAAATATGGACCCAACTTCTCAGGAGTTTTCAATCTAATCGACAGGTATGGTGTTTTATGTAGTCTGATAAGTGACAGGTATCTCATAAGACAGACACGTGATTGTGGCCCAGAAGGTGTTTTGGAAAAGCCATAGGAGCTGAGCTCGGATTGGGGCATGAACGTCAGCAATGTATGAGACAGGAAAATACCAGAAAGGATTCGGGTGGTGTTCACACTGTAAATGTTTTTATCCTGCCTAGATATTTAGTATAGCCCCAGGGCCAAGACAAGAAGCTTTCCTTCCAATCCACTAAGAATCACTGAATTTAGCATGGAAAAAGGAAATAATATGAAAAAAATCTGTATTTTAGAAATATCTATGCAAAATGGGAAAATAGAAATAGTAAATAGGAAGATAGTTAAATTAGCTGAAATTTGCCATAATTGTATAGATGAAGGTTATGGTCTTTCCTGTTACAGTGATCCTTTTAGGTATCAATATCATTCAGACTTTTTCTATACAAATGATAGGTAAAGGCAGGAAAAATACCAGTAAGTTCCCAACATGATTAAAGTACAAAAACTTTTCATCTTTACAACAGAAAACATTAGGCTGCTTCCTGGCTCATGCTACCTTCCCCAGAGACGTCTGAACCAACACAGTTCCCTGGGGAAGCTCCTTCTCTTCTCATTCTGCCAGGGATTATAAATGCAAGATACTGTCTTCTTGGACAATCTACCTCCCTGGCCGCAGTGACTGGTATAAAAGTGTGCATGTAACTAAGCCTGGATTAACCGACCTTTTTCCCATTATTCCTCCAGAGCTTTATTTTTTAACTTTATTTATTTATTAAATAAATGGGGGAAGAGGAGGGACAGAGTGAAAGAGAGAGAGAGAGAATCTCAAGCAAGTGCCAAGCTACCAGCATAGAGCACCATGCAGGGCTCGATCCCACAAACCAGGAGATTTTGACCTGAGCCGGAACCAAGAGTCTGACACTTAACTAACTGAGCCACCCAGACACCCCTACTCTTCCGGTACTTGACAGACAAACTGAAATGTAGAGACTTCTTACTTTCTCAATAAGCAGTGCTGTGTAGTACAAGCCCAAAACAGTGGACTGCCTATTCTGAGGTTCCCATCATTGCTTCAGAAAATGATGGTAGTAGTTTTGAAGTTAATATATATTAATATTAGATAAATCTTTAGGGTTTGACATAATCATGCTTCATTTTTTTCTATGCATAAATTTAGCCATACATTGAACAAATTTTTGTTCAGCAACTCTTATGGGTATGAGATGCATTTGTAGGTGTACGTGGGATATATAGAATGAGATTCACCTCATGTCTTAAAAGTCATTTTTTGCTGAAGAACTTTTAGGAATAATGGTTACTCTTCATTCTCTCACTGTGACAGCACTTCAGGCTCTGTTCATACTCTCTATGATCTACAACCTGCATTATAAACAGGAACACACATCGAACATGTAAGTTCTTATGAAACTATTTTGTGGCATTTTGCACAAATGAGTATATTTGTGCATTACTGGACTAAAATGTCAATCTCTATGTTAATAGGTAATATCATCTCTGAAGAATGGAGCCCACCCTGTCCACATTACAGTTAACTGCATTTGACTTTTTTACTTATATTAAAGTAATAAACTTTTAATTAGCAATTACAAAAATATCTTTATAGAGAGAAATCAGTCTCTGATTATGCTTGCAAGACAATATATTTGGTAGCCACCAGCGAACTACTTTAAAACTTATGTTAAGGGGCACCTGGGTGGTTCAGTTGGTTAAGCATCCGACTTCGGCTCAAGTCATGATCTCACAATCCGTGAGTTCAAGCCCCATGTTGGGCTCTGTGCTGACAACTGGGAGCCTGGAGCCTGCTTCCGATTCTCTGCGTCCCTTTCTCCTGCTCTGTCTCCCCTACTCATGCTCTGCTCTCTCTCTCTCCATAATTAAATAAACATTAAAAAATTAAAAAAACTTATATTAAGACAAATTAGGAGAAAAAAATTTAAAAAGTCTTCATGATTTTTTTTCTCTTGCAGCTATTAGAAGGGTGGAACATTTGCTAATAAGCATGAATTGTCAGCATGATTTGTACACAGCAATTTTCACGGATGAACATGGAAAAACCAAACATATTAATTCTAAATATTTAAATGCAAGCTTTGCAATTTCTCTGTTCATCCCGGAGTTGGTATAGATTTAAGCAAATATAATTTGTGATACTAGATGGTGCCCTTTTTTGGGGTAATACTCAAAAAATTCCTTAGGGACTTTGGAAACTCAATGAGCTAGATAGCTGGAAAACACAGGCAGGCTCCTACATGGTCAAGGTTATCCCAATTGCGGAGGGACGCCAACTCCTGTTAGCCCTCCGGTGTGGGTTGTGATGTTCCTGTGTACCTCTCCTTTAATTAGATAAACGAAACAGGCATGAACTGCTGTGATGTGCACCGTAGGAACAAAGCACACTAAGTACATCAGTGTGCCCCATAAAAGAATTAGAGCGATGATGTTTAAGGGAGAGCGTGGTATCAAACAGATCAAAATTTTTATGCAGGGATGTGCTTAAAGACAAATACGTTGCAAAAAGAAAAATAAAGCATCTTCATGTGTATTTTACATGATCGCTATCTCATAATATAATTATGGCATATTTTGTGGCTCTTCATTGAATCAGAGATGCACAAAGAGTAAATACAGTATTCACTCTGCTGGGCGACCCAGTCTTTTCCTTTTTTTTCTTTTCTCTTTTTTTCCTTCTTTTCTTTTCTTGTTTTTTTTGCTCTCAACCTCATGAGAACAAAAAGTAATCAAGCTTGGAAGTTTGTACACATCTTTCACAGCTTTCAGAAGGGGGAAAAAGTTAAGTTCTGCTCAGGAAGAATAATGTTCTTATAGAGTAATTTGTATTTATGTATATGAGAGTAGTATATATATATATGGTAATTAATCAGATAATATAATGGACTTATGGAGAAAGCAGTAGTATGAAACCACATTCCTACTTACTGTAAGTCTCACCTCCTAGTTTTATTTTTGTTACGGGCTACAGTCATAATGATTTTAAATGTACTTATACGTCTATTTCTAATTCATCTCCTGTAGAACATATATTTATGAAAAACAAGAATGTATCTTATTTATGCAAATTTTCCTTTCTCTGAATTCTCCAGAGAGATGCTTATATTACTAATTTATTTGTTTTATGGTAGCTTCAATAACTCCTTTCCTTTCTACCCCCTCCCTTCCCCCGTCTCTGTCTCTTTCTCTATTCAGGTACAATATAGTGATTCAACATTTCCATACGTACCCTGTGGACGTCACATTAATGGTACTTCTTCATTCCCATCACCTATCTTACTATTCTTTCTGCCCACCACCCCTCCAGCAACCATCAGTTTGTTTTCAGTAGTTAAAAGTCTGTTTCTTGGCTTGTCTCTCAACTTTTTGGTTTTCTTTTGTTCTTTTGTTTTATTTCTAAAATTCCACCTGTGAATGAAATCATATGATATTTGTCTTTCTCTGACTGACTTATTTCACTGAGTATAATGTTCTCTAGTTCCATCCATGTCATTGCAAATGGCAAGATTTCATTCTTTATTTATGGTTAAAAATATTCATATATATTCTTTATATATGGTTAAATATTATTCATATACAATACATATATCACAGCTTCTTTAGCCATTCATTTATCAATGAACATTTGTGCTGCTTCCGTAATTTGGCTATTATAAATAATGCTGCTATTAACATAAGGGTACATATATACCATTGAATTAATGTGTCTGTATTTTTTGGGTAAATACACCATAGTGCAATTACTAGATTATAGGGGAATTCTGTTTTGTTTTTTTGTTTTTTTTTTAACGGTTATTTATTTTTGAGAGACAGAGAGTGAGCAGAGGAAGGGCAGAGAGAGAGGCAGACACAGAATCAGAAGCAGGCCTCAGGCTCTGAGACATCAGCACAGAGCCCGATGCGGGGCTCGAACCCACAGACCGTGATATCATGACCCGAGCCGAACTCAGCCGCTCAACCGACTGAGCCACCTAGGCGCCCCCCCTTTTTTTTTATTTATTGAGGAAATTCTATACTGTTTTGTAAAGTGACTGTACCGGTTTGCGTTTGCATTCCTACCAATAGTGCATGAGGGCTCCTTTGACTCCACATCCTCAACACTTGTGTTTTTGATTTTAGCCATTCTGACAGGTGTGAGGTGATATCTCATTGTGCACTTGATTTGCATTTCTCTGATGATGAGTGATGTTGAGCATCTTTTCATATGTCTGTTGGCTATATGGATTTCTTCTTTGGAGAAATGTTTGTTCATGTCTTCTGCCCATTTTTAAATTGGGTTATTTGTTTATTGGGTGTTGATTTGTGTAATTTCCTTGTGTGTTTTTGATACTAACCCTTTATCAAGATATGTCATTTGCAAATATCTTCTCCTGTTCAGCTTTTGTAATTTAACTTTTATTTTTAACATATATTTATTTTGAGAGACAGACAGATCACCAGGAGATGAAAGGCAGAGAGGAAGACACAAAATCTAAAGCAGGCTCAGGCTCTTAGCTGTCAGCACAGAGCCCGATGCGGGGCTCGAACCCATGAACCGTGAGATTATGACCTGACCCAAAGTTGGATGCTTAACCGACTGAACCTCCCAGGTGCCCCTGTTAACTTTAACCTTTAAAATTTGTTTGTTTCGAAAGAGAGAAAGAGTGTACGAGCAGAAGAAGGGCAGGGAGAAAGAGAGAGAGAGAATCTCAAGCAGGGATTTGATCCTACGAACTGTAAGATCATGACCTGAGCCAAAATTAAAAGTCAGACGCTCAATCTACTGAGCCACCCAGGCACCCCAGCTTCTGTAACTTGACATAACCTTAGAAATACATTTTCTATTCCATCAATTACAAACAGTGAGTACTTCTAGTCACTCCACTTTTTTTAAAGAAGAAAATAGCTCTACTTATATCTTATTTTCCATCTTTCCACATCACGCCTTCTGCTAGCTACACTTTTATTTTTACTGTTAAAAATATTTTAAATATTTACATTTATCTTGCAACCTCAGTTATGTCATCTATGATTGTTTATAGGTATACATGACAATAAGTGTACTTACCTTTAATGGCATGGCCATCTAGCCTACTGGAATTCAGCACCCCCCAGTCGCATCAGACATTGTTCTGTGAGCAAATTTTATGACCATACCAGTATGGGCAGTTGAATTTCATCCTTATCTATTTGTTAATTTTAAAAGTTGAAACTGATAGAGAATAATTACAGTATGATGATTATTGAAATGTTTTTCAGTGTCAGACAATAGAGTGCCCAATATTATAACCAATTAGATTGACTCGTTTCTTCCTAGTGTTTGATGTCGTGGTATTGGCCTTTGTCATTCTGCTCTCACATTTTGCCCATTAAACAAATGTTAACGATGATGAGGTGATGTGCTTTGCTTATGAATAATATTGACATAAATGATTGTCATAATTTTCATAAACTCTGTCGTAGTGGATAAGTACTAATAAATGAGAAGTAATTTGGATAAACCTCATCAAGTTAGGGATAATTTTAATTAAAAGGAAGATAAGGGATGAAAGTAATTTCAGAAAAAAATACATGAGTACTCATGAAATATGCAGAAGTATCAGCCACGTTGTGGGCCGGATGAAACTCCTCCAAGAATCTCCAGGTTAAGAATCTTTGCAGGAGGAGACACATGTGCTGACTCTGCAACTGAAATGGATGTTGGGTGCTGTTTCTAATAGTATCGTTTTCCAACTATCATTATTCTTCCTAAAAGGGCTCAAACAAATAATATTCAATGTGTGTCTTCTCCTACAGAAGGATAATTTTCTGTTTCAAAAATTATTTTGAAATGTTACAGCAGGATATACATCATCAGTAGAATGCTGTAGAAACTATTATGATGTAAGCATGGGCATGGACACTTGGATGCTGGAGTTTCCAGTTTCTGGTTTCTAGAAATAGTGATGCTATAAATATGTGCATATAAATCTTTGTTTTGACACATGGGTGGCTCAGTCTGTTAAGCGTCCGACTTTGGCTCAGGTCATTATCTCACAATTTGTGAATTTGAGCCCCACATTGGGCTCTTGTGCTGATGGCTCAGAGCCTAAAGCCTGCTTTGGATTCTGTGTGTCACTCTCTCCTGCCCTTCCCCTGCTACACTCTGTCTCTCTCAAAAGTAAATAAACATTAAAAAAAATTTTGTTTCAATATATGTTTGCAATTGTTTGAGTACCTACCTAGTAATGAAATTGTTGAGTTGTATGATGAGTATACGTTTATTTTGTTTTAAGCAACGGAAAAACTATCTCAAAATGGCTATACCATTTTGTATTCCTACCAGTAATGGGTTAGGGTTTCTTCACATCTTTGATGATACTTGGTTTTGTCAGTCTTTTGGATTATAAGCATTTACTATATATACCGTGGTATCTTACTGCACTTTTAGTTTGTATTTCCCTAACTATGTGTTCCATTTATAACTGTCATTTATAAACAGTCATTTATAAACCTTCCTTAGTGAACTATCAACCCAAATCTTTTGCTTATTTTCATTGAATTGAAGATGATTTTTGTATATTGTGGATACAATTCCTTTATCAGATATATAATTTGGAAATAACTTCTCCCACTTAGCAACATTTTATTTTTGAAATGATGGTTTCAAAAGTCTTTAGTTTTGTTCAAATACATTTTATGATTCTTTCTTGTAAGTATTATGCATATACATCCATATGCACAATTTCATAGTGTTGAAAGATATCTGTTAATAAACTAATAAAAAGTAGCATAAGTTATTTAGAGAGGAGATTCTGGAGCTAATTCCATTTCATAATTGCGAGATCTTGGATACACTTACATTATAATTTTTCACTTCAGTTTATTCATGTAATCAAGAATAGTAATAGTTAATGCTTCATATACCGTTTATGACAATTAAATAAAAATAACACATTAAAGTACAAAATACACAATAAAGTAAAACACTTTAGAATAATGCCTGCCATTTTAGTAAATGTTCAATAAATATTACCTAGTATATTTGTTTCTTAGGATTGTTGTTTAAAAAGTACCACAAACTAGGTGGCTGCAAGCAACGGATTTATTTTTTCTCATAGTTCTGAAGTCTGGATGTCTGAAATCAAGGCGTTGTCAGGCCCATCCTCACTCTGAAGGCTGTAGAGAAGAACGTTTGCATACCTTTCCTTTATCTTTTGGTGTTACCAGCAATTCTTGAAATTCCTTTTCTTGTAGATATATCACAACATCTTTACCTCTGTTGTCACATGGCATTCTATCTGTGTGTGTGTGTGTGTGTGTGTGTGTGTGTGTGTGTGTGTCTTCTCCACTTCCTATAAGGACCCACCTTAATGACTCCGTCTTATGTTCATTATATCTGTAAAGACCTAGTTTCCAAATAAGGTCACATTCACAGGTATGAGGGGTTAGAACATGTCTTCTGGGGTGACACAATAGAGCTTAGCATTATTTTGATACTAATGACATTAAATTAAGAATCTTTGCTCTAAATGCAAAATCAGTTAACTCTTAGGACAAGTGAGACTGTCTGAAAACAGTACAATATAATCCTGTTGTTCAGGCTTTTCATGAAAAGTCTATACTGAAGTATCTTCAGACATGCAACCCTTGACTTCTGCTGTGAGTGTGGCAAAAAAAAGAGTGGTTAATTGTTGGGGCTCTAATAAGAATATTATTAATAATGCTGTACATACATCATAGAGACATCTTTTTGATTATCACAGAAAGAAATATCTTTATCTTGGACTAACAGCAAATGATAACTTTATCTTGAAATGTGATGATTGCATTTTAGACCCCATAAATTAAAAAATATATATATTACTACTTTTTATATATTTTTTGACTATGGAGAAATTCAGTCAATTTTTTTCTTCTCTAGCTGGCCGTAGCATGATTATTTGTGTATTTGTTTTAGTATCTCTCTATGTTTTACTTTTCCCTCAAACATCCAAGTATTCATTCTGTCTCTTTGTATTGTATACATTTTCTGTAACTACTTCAAAAATTTTATAAAATGAAGTAAGGTTGGTATGCATTGATAAGTTACTAAAAATAAACCATATCAAATATGTAATAAATTGCTCATTCTTTATAGAGTCGATCCATTCAAATTTGTAGTAAAGGGTAGGTCTTTGAAATTTCATGTCTTCCTTAGAATGCTGTGTGCCCTTCACAGGGACTAAGAAGAGCAAAGGGACCATATTGGAGAAAGGCAAGGAATCTGCTGTGGACTAATCTGAGCTGAAGTATTGCCTGTCGGTGAAGATGCAAAGAATGAGTCCATGTGTTCATATAACGGAAAAATCATATAAAGTATTACAAGGATTTTGTAGCTTATTTTGCAAGCAACTAATAGGTACTCAGTTTTCCTTCACTAATGAAAAAATAATGAGTTTTAATAGCATATGTCCAGTGCTGCTTAAGAAGTTGACATTAAACAAGGTGCTAGAGGCAAAGATATTCATTCTGAAATTGTTGCAATAATTTAGTCTAAAGGTGAAAATCTTAATGAGGTCCCTGACATTGAGAATCATGAGGTTTTATGAGAAACAAGTGAATACTTGTTACCTGGATACACTAGTCAGTCAGGTGGAAGATTGAAAAGTAGGAGTCAGTAAAAAGAAAAATGTATCTTGAGTAACTATGAAGTGTGCCTCTTGAGTTTTAACTTTAAATCAGAGAGAATATACAAGAAATTGAAAAGGAAAGAGTGAGATTTTATGATTTTTTTGGAGTCCTAGCCTATAGACACATTACTTTTGCCCATGGAAAGTATTTTCTTTCTGAAGAGCTAGAGAAGATGCTAAGATATGGAAACTTAACTCTTCTCCTTCTTGTCATATATTCTGAATTCCTACACTTTACCTCCTCCAATTGCAAGCATCTGCTGAGGTGTTAGGCTGATGGAGAGAGGGTTATGATTAAGAACTGAGGCTCTGTGAAAAAAATGACCTGGAGAGGGGGTGCAGAATTCTTCACGTTTCAGATTGGGCAACAGTCCAGGGACCTACAATGGAGAGATTTAGGGCAAGGATCAGAATGTGGAAAGCTTCAGGGTAAAGCTAGAATGCAAGAAATTATTTTTATCTGGAAAATAAGGCAATGCCGGTTTGTTTAAACTGATTGCATCTCCCTTGTCCCCAAAAAGAAGAGAGAAATGAAGAATAAGTAGGTAGAATTCTCTCTGTCCTTAATGCTTCCTCCAAGTGCCCCAGTAGGGAACTAATATTTTTCATTATGACATTTTGAAAATCCACAAAACACCTTACTATATAGCAGTGTCCAAGCAGACAAAATAATAAAATTGCTGGCAGGGGTATTAGACAGAAAGGAAAGGTGCAAGTGAGCTATTTGGTATAGCTTCTAATGAAATTGAGCTGCTGAAGAAGACAGAAGGGGTTTTGAAATCAAAATAGTAGAATTATTTCAGGAGATTAAAACTTTTCAAAACTTAGACTTTTGATAAGACAAAAGAAAATAAACTTGACCATGGGGGAAAAAGAGATAGCAAAACATGTACAAGATCAAGAATGAGAAAGGAAAGCTAACTGTCAATACAGAAGAGAATAAAAGAATTATGAGAAAACAACTTCTGCAGATGTGTGGCCGCAGAAGCAGGGTAAAGACGAGTTTCTCTTTCTTAATGGCAGAAAAATCCTCAAATCTATTACTTGATAGATGTCAGTTATAGTCAAGCAGAACTCAGTGGGGAATATTCCAACACAGAGAGGGGCAGAAAAAAATAAACGAGTGCAAATAATTAACTGCTTTTCATGGATAACAAGTTTCACAATTACAGACTGGCAATTCTAGTAAGCTCATACGAATAGCTGTTTGCCCTAATACTGTGCCCATATATTTGACCTAGCAGTCCCAAATCAATATTCTTTGCACCAGTGTGCACATACTCTCAGACTCTCACCGGTCTCTGTTGCTAGGTAGAAAGTAGTCCACTTGTAGCAAAAATAAACACAGTACAATACAACACAACACAACACAATACAATACAATACAATACAATACAATAAACATTAAAAAATAAAGCCAAGTTTAGATTTGAGCAATGAATCTGTCACTTTGTATGAAAGGTGAGCTTAATTAGTGTTCAACAGTGCTGATAAAAATTCTGCATCACTGTTTTTTGATTCTTCTTGAAGGATATCTTTTAATCCCAGGTTCTGAGTTCTATAATCATCTGTTCTCCACTACAAATTTGTAGACACTGAATTAAAAGTGCCTAGAGTGGTTCCAGAACAGATTTCAGGAGATAGTTGGGATCTGGAGATAATTTTGGAATTATGAACATTTAGGAGATACTAAAAATTAAGGGAGTAAATAACTTCCCCCAGGAAGAACATGAAGAATGGGTAAAACTACAAATAAAATAGAAATGATCATCAGAGGTAAAAGCAGTATGGTATTTGTTTCAATTTCTGGTCTAAACACTGTGTCTATGTCTTCTCGCCTCCCAAGGCTTTCAACTTCATGGAAAATAGAGTCACAGAAGTCGTGAAAGGAGACTTGTTTTCTCCCTGATAGAACCTGAGGAGTCCTACCTTAGTCCCTGGTTTTCAGCAGATTGCCGGTTCAAAGTCCCTGATTTCTGGAACCATTCTATTAACTCACTCTTCTGCAGAAGACTGGGGACCAGCCACTCCTGCAGGCTGTCAGACTCCCCGCAGGCAAGCCAAGAGTTTCAGCCCTGCTCACTTTAGATTTTGTTGTTGCTTCATTACGTTTGCGATCCCTAAAGATGTTTATTTTACTTTTTTAAAATGACTTTAAACTTTTTTTCGATTTTTCATATACCATTTTCTGAAGCAGGAGTAAATTTTAAAACTTAAAAATCCAAAGCATTTTAATAAGAAAATCATATATATTTTTTAGAACACTAGCACATATATTTTTTAGAACACTGGCAGATCTTAACTATTAAATGTGTTGTTACAGCAGATGGAAGGCTAGCAAAATTCCTGCAATTGAAGGACATCGTGTATGGCAATTTGACATCAAAAGGAGACGTTGTTTAACACCTGCCTCTCCCAAATTATGTTACTCATTTGTCTGAGATCCAAACCAAATATCTTGATTTCTGCTTTTGCTTATTTTAACTCACCATACTGACTTCGACATACAGTTGGAAACAGAAAAAAAAAGTAAAAATTGAACAATAGAGTACGTGAAATTCTTACTTCAAAGCTCAACTCAAGAAACTGGAGAATATTATTTGTCTCTTAGCCAAGCAAGGTTTCAAGGTGACCGTATTGTATTAAAGCTTCTTTACGCCTGTGTGGTATGGTTCAAGGAAATGCCATAAATAATAAAACAATATGTAGATCACCATGCACTCCATCTCCATGGGCGTGGGGCGGGTGGGATGGGGAGAGAGAAATATACCAACAAAATTTCCTTTTTTGCTTGGTACAGCAGTGTGATTGATGACCATGCGAAGTATTGAAAACAGAAAACTGGCTCATTCTAAGATCACAGACAAGGGTTAAGATCTCCTGGGACCCCTTATTACTGGTTTGTTGTGTGACCCTGGCAAAGCACAGAAATCCTTTAGTGCTTCTGCAGGTCTCTATCTTGATAAGGTTGACTCAACTTAGTTCCTCTATTCCCTTTACTTATTCATTTTGTATTCTTTTCATCCTCCTTCTGCTTTTGGAGAAGAGCAGGTCTGAATGCTTTTAACCATTTCATTCTCTATGCTGTACTTCAAGGTCTGCGAAGTGCAATTGATAGCCTCCCAGAACAAACTGTTCCTAGGGAGATGAATGACTTTTCATGCTCCTTGGGATTAACATTTGGAAATAAGGAAGAAGGGAAAGGAAACTGGATTCTTAGCCTTGTATGTAATAATGAGTTCCTTGCTATGAACCAAATGAGTTAATTGCATCCATAGGAACAATTTAATTTAATTTAATTCGAATGTGAACAGAGAGATGGCTGAAGGCATCGAATCACACCTGGAAAGGAAAAAGTTGTAATCTTCCTCATTAAGCTAAATGAGGAAATGGCCCCTTTTAAGAATGACTTGTGATGCCTTCAGCAATATGGCCCAGATTTTCTTCATAAAACAATCTGCAATGTAAAATCGCTGATTCATATTCAACGTTTTATTTACAGTTGAACATCTAGGTTATATTAAATATGTTAATTTGGGCCAAATTTTTAAAATGTAACATTATCCACTAAACTCTTGGTATTCGATATATAAACAACTAAAGACGTGGGTTACAACGTGCAACGTGCATCATACGCTATCCATAATCATTTTAAACAGCTGCATACAAAGAACTTCCGTACTTATTACATGTTTTTATTTCCAGAGCCAACCCTGGGAAAAGTAAGGATCATCATATCATTTTTGCCAATAAGAAAACATGAAGCAGAAAAAATTAAGTGGTTTTCTTTAAGTCAATTAAAAATAAATGCTTTCTGTAAGATAAGATTTTTAAATATCCCAGGTCTTGTTCCTGTTTTTAATTACATCAGCCAATCATAAAATACCTATGTATTTAATAACCGTCTTTGTTATTTTATTATCATTATTAATCCATGACATGGTCAACCAGTGTCAACTTTATTCCAGGTATTCACATTTGTCTTTTTGCTATCTCTTTTCCTTGCCTCGGAGATGATAAATCACTGATCCATATGCAATGCTCACTCCTAAGTTTATGGATAGAGAAAGAATGGACTCTCAAAGAGTTATCAAGTAATACTCAAGTCAAGTGATGATTCTATTTAAGGGAGTGATTTTCACTAGGAGGTCAGAAGTGGACCATCTGCCTCTTTCAAATCTGATTTGTCTCCGGAGTAAGGAGAGTAAATGCTTTATGTAAGTTCACTGTCTCATCTCCCAACTCTATTGAGCTACAGTAAATTTAAGTTTGACTTCATCCAGAGGACCTCAAATCTTCCAACTTCTAAAGTTAGTATTTGTTATTTTTTTATGTATTCCTTTGTTACCTTAAGACTCTTTGTGATTCTAGCCAATAATGTTAATGTTCTCATGTCCTCCAAAGAGTGGTAGATATTCATTAGATAAACATTGACCATAGCTGAAACCAGAGCTGGATATTGCAGAGCGATCATTCTGCAAATCATTCTCAGATCTTAAGATATGTGTTCCCTTCTTTTCCATTTAAGACTAATCCTGTGCCTCGCCCCTTTTAGAAGTTAAAATGGATAGTTGGATTACATAAAGCATTTCCTTCTGAAATTTTATGATAAAATGATATAGCATACCTAGAGGTTAAAAGTGTATTCTCTAGAACCAGAGAGTTTAGGCTAGTATCCCAGCTCTACTACTCCCAACATTAGGCAAGATACCACATCCGGTTTTCATAGTATTATTATAAAATGTGGATCTACCTCATGGTATGTGTAACGGGCAGACTTTGAGGTTATCCTCTGTGATATCCAACTTCTGGTGCTCATACCTTTGTACAATCACCTCTCGTGGTGTGTGGGCAGAGCCTGTGATTTGGTTCTAATGAAGAGAATATTGAAAAAGTCCTGAGATATCATTCTAGGATTACTTTGTATTATATAACAAACATAAATTCCTTCAAGACTCTTTCTGAAGACTTACTCCTTTACAGACTTTAAAGAACCATGCAGTCATCTTAGAAGGACCAAAAAACAAGAATGGCTTTTAGGAGTTGAGGGCTCTAGAAGCTGAGAGCAGCCTCCACCCAGAAGCCAGCATGAAGCCATGGTCCTCAGATTTACAACTGCATGGGGAAGAATTCTACCATCTAGGCTGAGTGAACTTGGAAGCAAACTTTTTTCCAGTCAAGCCTGCAGGTGAGAACAAAGCCCTGCCAATACCTTGATTGCAGTCTTGTAAGATACCAAGTGGAAGCTCAATCACCATAACTGTGAGTTAAGAAACGTGTGTTGTTAGGGTATCTGGGTGGCTCAGCTGGTTAAGTGTTCAACTCTTGATTTCAGCTCAGGTCATGATCTCAAGTTTCGCAAACTTGAGACTCCAGTCGTACTCTGTGCTGACAGCACAGAGTCTGCTTGGGAATCTCTCTCTCCCCCTCTCTTTGCTCCCCTTCTCAGAATAATTAAATAAACTTAAAAAACAAAAGAAATGTATGTTGTTGTAAGCCACAGAATCTGTGGTAATGTGTGACATAGGAATAGAAAACCAATAGAATTATGAGTATGTATATTTTTTTCTCCAATACAAAATACATAATGTGTACTCAATAAATATCTGCAAGTGTTATTATCATGTGGTAAAGTTTTGTTTAACTTAGTCTAGATAACATCATGTGCAGATAGAAAACTCATTTTTTTAATGATGGAAAAACTAGCATTTCATTGCCTACCTGTTACAATGAGAATGTTATACCCTTAACAGAAGCTACTTAAGGGAATACACTGTTAAAAAACCATATTTTAAATATTGAGAGGTAAATTTATACACACATGTGCATATATATAGTGTATATGCAATTGCTTTAATCCACACATACATGTGTAGATTTTATATATATATATATACACATATATGTATGTATATGTATATATATATGCATATTATGTTGTTTTCTTTCATATTATGTATTAGACCTGATAAATATGTGGGTATATTTGGCTGTTATTTTGGTTTGGTTTCTATTTTTGTTCTTTTAATTATTTTTCACTTCTAGATCTTATACTGCTTGATGTAGTGGCCCAATAGGAGCGTAGTATATGGTGGGTAATAGACATAAAATGTTTTCTAAATGATAGACTTCATCAAAACCTGCATTTATACAGTTTAGTTAGATGACACTTATTGAACAACAATTATGATCCAGGCCTTATGAAACAAACTGTTCCTATAAATAGTTTCGATAGGACTCTAATCTCCAGAAATTTGTTGTCTAAAAATAGAATCAGATATACATAAGCAAGCATTTACCACATGTTAAGTGCTCATAGATATATCAAAGGTTAAGAATGCAAAATTAAGCGAGGCAAATTCCTGGCTGATTGGGCCAAATAAAACATTGCAGAAATGAGTATGTGCATGAAAAGGAGGAGTTCACAGGTTGAAAATATTGGAAGGGAAGATCTTTTTTTTTCTCATTCATAAGAAGATAAAGCACAGAACCTTCGCTGGCAGAGGGGTCTGGCAGTGTACCAGACGAGTCATCCTCATTGTTTTGGGTAGCTCACGGGTTGTCTTCTCATCTGGGAGAGAGGGAAAGTTAAGGAAATACCAGCCACAGTCTCATGACCCTAAATGCACTGGGTTTTGACCTGAAAATACAGGACTTTGTCCAGTTGGCTTCAAAACTATTTTCATGTTTTTAGAAAAAAACATATTAGAGAATGTTTTGTTCCTGCTTCTTTAATTTTGTTTTTCCTTCTAATCATTGTGTTGTTCGTAAACAAATTTAGTTACAAAATCACTTTTGAAGGCAGGAAAAGGGTACCTTCAAGTCAGCACTATTCTTTTCTGTCATTTTCTCTTGAGAGAGACTAGTTCTTTAAATTGTTCAAATCCTCTCTATTACCTTCCCTCTCCCCAAATTCTTATTTAGAAGTGTGAAATTGTTCATCCTGTTGTGAATTTTGGTTGATATGCTATTATATATGTTGGTGTTTAGCCTAGTCACTAATTATGGAATATGAATTATTCAAATATCCAGGTAGAATGACCTTAGAGGGCTGAGGTCAGATAAGTGGTCAGATAAGTGATTTCAATAAGGCCAGAATTTTATTGATTTGTTTTTGCCTATTTGTTTTGTTAAAAAAAAAAAAAACAAAAACAAACACAACAGGGGAGCTTGGGTGGCTCAGGTGGTTAAGCGACCGACTTCAGCTGTGGTCATGATCTTGTGATTCACAAGTTGGAGACCCATATCAGGCTCTGGGCTGAGCTTGGAACCTGGAACCTGCTTTAGATTCTGTTTCTCCCTCTCTTTCTTCCCCTCCCCAGCTCACACTCTGTATCTCTTTCTCTCTCCCAAAGATAAAATAAACATTTACAAAATTAAAAAATATAAAGGTATTATATTTATGTATATATATGTATTATATTCATGCATGTAATTTTTATTTATCCAAGATGTCTCTCTCTCTCTTTCTCTGTCACATACACTCCTCTCTCTCTCTCTCTCTCTCTCTCTCTCTCTCTCTCTCTCCAAGCCTTAACAGCATTACATTGCTCACTGTCCTTGAAAAGATAAATGGATAACTTATAACCGTAATTACACATACTCACTGGTGTAATGAAGAGAATTAGAAAATGTGTACACAATAGCAGTGCAGGAGAGAGGAATCATAATTGGCAACTATTAATCTAATAGACAGAAAAAGGGAAGGCTAGAATAATTAACACATGCCACGCAGAGTGATCGTTTATGATAAGGATGACTGAAAAGACAGCGGCATTACTTAGATTTCCCCACTGGCAAAGAAAGCCGGAGCGAAAACAAAATGAATCTTTGACCCAGACAGCAAGCCATCATGTTTGCTGAGCTGTGGTGAAAGTAGCCTCTTTAGGAATCCATTTGGTAATTTTTCTTTAACCCCTGAATTTACAACTAAAGAATCACATATTCTAGTTTCTTTTCAAAAAATTTCGTTGGCAGCACACTTACAAAAATAACACAAATTATATTTAAAACAAGTTTGACCTTAAACATCAGAAGAACCACTTATCTTACCAGCAAAATGAATGTATTCAGAATAGCAGGAGAATTACTATTCAGGACATGTAAACTATGGCAAACCATAGGTAAGTCTGGAGAAAAAAAAAAGAGGAATTTTATTTTATAGAGAAAAAGGAGAAAGTTGGGAGGGCCTTGGAATAAAGTCTGTTGGAGGAAAGCAGGAATTCAAGGTGGCGATATTGGCCGAGTTGTGGGAGTTTCTCATTGGCTGGGAGAGAAGAAAGTCTCCCTTCCTTTTGCTGGGGTAGTGTGATAAACTTCTTCCTGCCTAAGAACATGAAATAAACTTCTATGGAAAGTTTGTGCATGACAGCTCCCTCTTCACGGCTTTATAACTCCATTTTATTTTATTTTATTTTTTCATTAAAAAAACATTAAATAATCTCTATACCTAATGTGGGTCTCAAGTTCACAACCCTGAGATCAAGAGACATGTTCTTCCAACTGAGCCATCCATGTACCTCATTTGTGACTCCATTTTTTAATGAGGCATCCCTTTATTAATTTTCCCAACAATCTTTAGTTAAGAAAATATTTATCCTTAGGGAGAATGTGAAGAAATGAAACCTTCATGCATTTATTCTCTTTTTATGTTTTGGCCTATTTCTAAAATATGTGTCTCATCAAAAACGTTAATACAAATTATTTGAAATAACTCATGGGCAAATCATGCATCATTCATCATGAACAGAGAGATTGGATCTATTCATATAGCCTATATGCAGGGACATAAAACAGATGTTACTAAAAAGTCCTCATGTAACTGAGATAATGATCATTTGCTTATCGTTTTGACATCCTCTCTACATATAAGCAAATCATTATAATCTGATGAAATTCAGGCGATTTTTGAGTCGTATTTATTTCCAGTTTATTATTTTGAATAAAACTTGCACGGGTCATGAGGAATATGAGACAGGCTTGAGGGAAGTACTATTAGAAGGCTTTTAAACTAGTCTTACAAAAAAATAATCTATATGAATCATTAGATGAGAAAAAGTCAAATATATCTTCAAAACTCTACTGCTTTTTATATTTTTTTCTTAAGTAATCTTAAAAAGCCTAATGGCTACAATGGACATTTCCCATTATGTCCTCATGTTGTCTCTAGTATTTTGTTTCCAAGAATCAATTTATGAACACTGAAACCTAGGAATATTAAGTAAAAAAAAAGATTTTTTTTTGTTATCTGAAAACAACTTTTAATTCCTATGTTGTCAAAAAAAAAAACACACCACTAATTTATGATTGTTGTAAATATTTACTTATATAATATTGTGAAATTCAAGTAGAGCAAGTACCATGATATGCTTTGAAATGTCTATCCATCTTTGACTCCACAACTAATCGCAAACCATTTTACGGGGAATTAAAATAGGACATCCAAAAGCAGGGTAGTCTTCATGTTTTGAGTTAAAATATATCTACTTTGGTAACATTTATATTCTTTTCTCATAACGCCTCACCAATTTATTTATGTGTGGACCTCGTCTTGTACTTTACTGCTGTACTTTTGTCCCATCAGCCTCAGTAACCTCTTTCTCAGATTATTTCATCTTGTACCCCTTTTCCAAAACTATTTTTTCTTTCATCTCCATGGATGATTTAATATTACATTTTACTCTGTGTAGTATAAATAAAATTGATATATTAAATATGGTTGCATATTTTATTTTATTGCTTCCAATGGGGGGAAAATGGACTACTGAATTAAGTTAAAGCACTTTATTTCTCCCAGGAAGCGAAATTTTTCATTTATATCTTCCATACCCCTCAGCATAAATGCTTTCCCCTAGATACACAGCATTATGTGCTGTGTCCCTGTGTACAATCCACTGACTGCGGTTCCCTTTGCATAGCTTTCCTGTGTTAATCTGTGAAAATTCGAGTTTCTTCAATGCCTATCCAAATACCATCGATTTATACAGACCGTTCTCACTTCACCCCAACACAATGTAACACTGTTTTACTCACCTCACCCTAAAGCTTTTTTTCCTGTATAATCATCTTGAAACTTTTAATCCTTTTTTTTTTTCCTGTTGTTCTCAGTTTGCTTGGTTTTATCCCCTTTAAGAAAGACTTTCTGTTCTTTTTAGGTTTAAGAGATATAAGCAAACCCTTGACACTTCTCTCCTCTTTCTTTCTTTCTTTCTTTTTTTAATGTTTTATTCATTCTTTGAGAGAGAGGGAGTGTGAGCAAGGGAGGGGCAGAGAGAGAGAGAGAGGGAGGGAGACACAGTATCTGAAGCAGGCTCCAGGCTCTGAGCTGTCAGGACGGAGCCCGATGTGGGGCTTGAACTCAAGAACTGCGAGATCATGGCCTGAGCTGAGGTCGGACACTTAACAGACTGAGCTACCCAGGCTCCCCACTTCCCTCCTGTTTCTTATTTCTAAAGAAGAATTAACAAGAATAATCATAATTTATTGAACATTTCTTGTAAGCTATAAACTGTGGTAAATATATACATTATCTCTTTTACTCTCTACAAAAATCCTGCAAAATCATTACTCTTATTTCTATTTTAAAATAAACAATATTCCCAAAGTTTTGATTCAGGATTGAAACTCAGGTTTTTTTTACTCCAATGCTCCCAATACTAACTACTAGGTTACATTTTTCTGACTATACCACAGATTCTAAATTCAAATATAATAGTTTATATATTAAGCAATTATTTTCAAATTGGGTATAATCACCGATAAAATTACTTACATAAATTTTGAAACTTTCCTTATATATAATTAAATGTAGACAACAAATAACCTTTTAAAACAGTTGTACTATAGTTATAGACACGTCATGGAACTGAGGTCATGGGGTAAATTGCCAAATCAAAATTTGGATAGTCAGGCATATCTACAGAGTTGTAGCTGAGAGTTGCTCATATGAAACAGAAACTACTGGAGCCACAAACAGGTAGGAACATTCATGTAATTTTGATCAAATGCTGAAGTCTGAGTGTGGACTTGTCTGAGAATGAGAAGCCCCCAAGGGCTATAGTCTCAGAAAAATAAATAAACTAGATTTCCATCATGTAAATTTAGAAAAAAAAATGAACATATCAAATATAAAGTGAATGAAATTTGAAACAGGAAATCAGTAGAAAAAAATCAACAAAACCAAAAGTTGGGTCTTTGAAAAGATCAATAAAATTGATAAATCTCTAGCCAAATAACATAGAAAAAAGAGAAAGTATACAAATTGCAAAGATTAGAAATATATGAGAGGTGATCTATATTGGTACAACAGATTTAAGAAATTATAAGCTAAAAAATACCATAAATAACACCATGATTATAGACTTGATAACTTAGAAGAAATGGACCAATTTCTTGAAATACATTTTTGAAAGTTCCCGAAGAAGTTTAACATACTCTTACTATACATCCGGAAATGGTGCTTCAAGGTACTTACCATCTTACTTAAAAACATATATCTGCACGAAAACCTGCATGAGGCATTTAATAGCAGCTTATTTATAACTTAAAAAAAAGGGAATCTAGCAAATACCCTCCAACAGATGAATGATGCATGAACCACAGTACATTGCTACAATGTAATAATATTCATCTAAAAAGGCAATGGAATACCAAATTAAATCATACAAAAACATACATGAATTTTAAATGCATGTTACTGAGTGGAAAAACCTAGGCTGACAATGTTGCATTCTGTATTATTACATTTATATGATATTTGAAAAGTGCAAAGATATAGACTAAGTAAAGAAATCAATGGAAGAAAGAAGTTTGAGGAGTGAGAAGTGAATATATGAAGTGTGGAAGTTTTCTAAAACGTTAAACAATTTTGTATGTTATTGTATTGGATACATGTTGACACTATGCATTTTTCAAAACCCATTAAATTTTAACACCAAGAGTAAAATTTACTATACAAAAATTAAAAAAAAATAAATCTTTTAGGAAGACAGAGGAACCCCGGATGGAGTTCAGACTCTGAAAAAAAAATCCATT
The DNA here is from genome assembly GCA_030068075.1 of Paguma larvata. NCBI lineage: Eukaryota > Metazoa > Chordata > Mammalia > Carnivora > Viverridae > Paguma > Paguma larvata. The sequence goes on along the minus strand of CM057824.1, from coordinate 120,720,429 downwards.
ACATTACAGATGTATGAAATAGCCTCATAAAAGTTGAGGGAGGGATAGTTGATCTAAGTAATTCTGGAAATGAGTGGAACCTGTAAGACTGAAAGCAGGAACATTACATAAGCACTGTATTTCGCTAAAAAAAATTCTGTCCACAAGGGGCATAGGTTATCAATTCTGAAACCACTGTACCTGTACATTGAATTGAACATTTAAGGAAACGGATGGCATATGATGAGACCAGATTCCTCACTATTAGAGTAGAAGATTAAAAACAAATAAAGGGATAAGGTTTAAATGATCCACGTGGTATCAGTTAGGGCTGGAGACATCAATATGAAGACGTGCTGGTTCAGTGTAGACACAGGAGGCATACAAGGGAATATTAAGAGACAGGTGTGTATACATACAGGTCAGTAGACACACTCGTATGCCCTTGTTCTGTCAGCTGAGAGAGTTTAGAAGCCATGAGACCCTAGTGGCAGTAAACATTCTTTACATCCAGATACTGTTTTCCCCCATTCCCTAAAAAAAAAATGAACTACAGGATTTTGAAGAAATGGCATATTTTAGGGCTGGGACAGGAAGCATACAAGACAAACTTGGAACACAGAGTGCCAGAAAGTAAGGGAGTGCTCAAAAATGTATGCCACGAGTGTCAACTAAAGAGCCCCCAATAGCCAAAGTTAGAAAAATGTACAGCAATAAAATAGGTTGGATTAAAACTCAGAGTATAAAATAAATATCGATGAGTCCAGACTAATATAAGTAAATAATTGAAGATCTAAATGGGTAATAAGAAGCAAATCTTTTTGTAGAAAACTTCCAAATAATTTATGTAGATACCACCATGAAATAAGTAGAACATAATCCCCCACCTCCTAAATATGGGCAGTAAATTGTGACGTGCTACCATTGAATATATAATGTAAGGTGGAAAGTAAATTTACAATGAAAAAATCAGTACTTTAACCAGGTAATCAAGGTTAGCATCAATGGTTATAAGTCATGATAGTGTATACCCTTGATATAATATGAAAATGGTATTTCATCTTTGCCATCATCCTTTCAAACAAAATATAACTCTAATGTAATCACAGGGAAAATATAACCCAAACCTAAATGGAGGGACAATCTACAAAGGACTGAACCAGTACATTTAAAATCTGTTTAAGTTCTTAAAAACCAGAAAAATCTAAGGCACCTGGGTGGGTCAGTCTGTTAAGCATTCAATTCTTGATTTCTGCTCAGTTCATTTTCTCATGGTTCATGAATTTAAGCCCCACGTCGGGCTCTGCACTATTAGTGTGGAGCTTGCTTGGGTTTCTCTATGTCTCCCAGTCTCTCTCTGTGCCCCTCTGCTCCTCACCTCCCTCTCTCACTCTCTAAATAGATAAATAAACTTCAAAAAAAACAAAACAAGAAAAGTCTGAAGAACTGCCACAGGCAAGAGGAGCCGTACAGATAACACCCACATGTAATTTGACACGACAGATAGATCTATCTACAGAAATGTTACATTTGGTAAAATTGAAAACATCTAAATAAAGTATGGACCTTATTTAACGGTAATCTATTGATATTGGCTCGTAATTGAGGCAAATTTATCTTATAAGCTGTTAATAATAGGGAAACTTCATATAAGGTACATGAGTATTCTCCGCACCATTATGCCAACTTTTACGTAATTCTGAAACTATTCTAAACTCAAGAGTATATTTTTTTTAAAGATAGACAAATGATTTGAATAGGCATTTCCCCTGGGAAGATGTGTGGATGGAAAGCAGGACATGCAAACTTTGTCAAATGCATTTCTCCTTAAGAAAACATAATTACAAGCACGATGAAAGACTACTACACACCTGTTGAAACGACTAAAATTGAAAAGTTTAGGGGCACCCGCATGGCTCAGTTAGGTATGCATTGTACTCTTGATTTCAGTTCTGGTCATGATCTCATGGTTCCTAAGATCAAGCCCGGTGTCACACTCTATGCTGACAGTGCGGAGCCTGCCTAGGATTTACTCTCTCTCTCTCTCTCTCTCTCTCTCTCTCCCTCTCTGCTTCTCTCTGTCTCTCTGTCTCTCTCTCTCTCTCTCGCTCTCTCTCTCTGCCCCTTCCCTGCTTGCATGTTCTCTTTCTCTCTCTCAAAACAAATACACATTAAAAAACAAAATTAAAAAGTTTGAACACATCACATGACGGTAAGGATGAGGAAGACCCAGATCTCATACACTGCGGGGGAGATTTAAAATGCACAGCTTTGGGGCGCCTGGGTAGCTCAGTCGGTTGGATGTCCGACTTCGGCTCAGGTCATGATCTCGCGGTTCGAGCCCCACGTTGGGCTCTGTGCTGACAGCTCAGAGCCTGGAGCCTGCTTCGGATTCTGTGTCTCCCTCTCTCTGCCCCTCCCCCACTCGTGCTCTGTCTCTCTGTCACAAAAATAAATAAACATTTAAAAAATAAAAATAAAAAAAATAAAATGCACAGCTTTGAAAAGCAGCTAGGTAGGCTCTTAAAAGTGCATCATTCCCTGACTATTTGATCCCAGTATCCCACCCTAGCTATTCGCTCTATCTCTCTTTCAATGGTTATAACCAATATGGGCTAAATAGTTAGTGATTCTGAAATCTTTTTCCCTCTCTGTCTCTCTCTCACTCTGCCTCCCCTACACAATTAAAACCATTATGCTATAAGAAGTATTAGTCTATTCGAATGATTGTGTTACAAGGACAGAGCACTAATTATTCTTTCAAAGTCAAGCCTATGATTCCATCAGGAAAATGTAGATGTATTGGATATAAAACTAGAAGAAATCTGAGACATTATTTAGTAAATCGATCTCATTTTATAAGTAAGGATACTTAGAGAAAAGAGTATTTAGATGGCCTGTCCTAACTCTTGCATGTAGTGACAGAATAAAAATAATTAACATCTAGGATTGCCACTTTCTCTTTTTATACCTCGTAGAACTACCATTGGAACGCTATAGTTAATCTATATACTATATTCATCTCTAAGCAATGTATTGTTTTATTTCTATGTTTTTGAAATTTCTTCACTTTTGAACTATATTTATTGATTCACAGCTTTACTTTTTGATCCATGTTAAAATGCACCTTAATGCCTCTATTACATTTATTTACTTATTTTATAGTGTTCCATAGAGTTTATACCACAAATACGGGTAAACACTAACATTTGTGCAGGCTTCTACTCACAGAGTAGGATAAAACTCTTATTTCTAGTGAGGAGGAGAGAGGAATAAGAAATGAGAAGTTGGTCCTTAAAAAGGACCTCTTTTTGGAAGCTGATAAATATATTGATTTAATATTGATAAATATAAAGAGAATTTCCCATTTTTGACATAAGTACTAATACAAACAACCTTGTTATACGTCTCCTTATTCACAGACATAAATCTTTAAATCTGGCGGAGATATTCCTAGGAATACAAGTGTTGTTTTATAGATAGGTGCCACTCTAACTTTACTAGATAAAGCTGACTTGGCTGATAGAGAGCTTTTTCCAGTTTAAACACACAACAGCAGTGTATCAGAGTTTGTGATTCTCTGCACTGATCAACGTTGGCCTATTCCTACACGTCAATGCGAAAAGCACTTAATGGGGAATATGGGCAAAACGTCAGAACAGGACATTCATAGAAGAGGAAACTGCTCAACAAATTTATAAATATTTCTTAAATGTATTAATAGTCATGCATATGAATATATGATCGTGAGGTCTTCTTTCATATCTGTATGTGAAACAACACAAAATGTTAAATATGATTTTAAATGTTCCATTTCAAAGCATTTTGGTTTGTTACTTAGATAAAGAGCTACAGACTGAATTAAAAATATGATGGGGTTTAAGTGCAAAATATCCCATCTATATAAGACCACATCTTCTGATCTTGGGCAATTAATCTTTCTGTCCAGCATCTACCTCTGAAAATGGGAATTTTAGTGTCTACCTCATGTTGTCATGAGACTTAAATAAAAAGAAAGAAAGCATGTGAAGAGTTTGTCAAACACTAGCAACAAAATGCAAATGCTAGACAAGATTTTTGGCACTATTCTCATAACTATTATTAATAAATGCCAATTCAATTAATAAAGCTCTGAGGCTCGACCCTCTTTTCCAGCGTGCGGCGGACCAGCCGTCGCTGAATCGAACGGTTCCTGATCGGGGGCGAGGATGGACTGATACACAAGGCACAGTTGTTAAGGGAGGGCTGGCGCTCCCAAGTGTCACCAGCCCCGAGTTTATTTTCACTCGGGTATTTATCCACAATCTGAGGGTGGTGTACGTGCAAGGCATGTCTCATACCACAAGTTTTCACCATGACGTTATCCAGGCAAAATGTATTTTGCTATATCAAACTTTACAAAGGCATTCTGAACCTCCCCACACGTCCTGGCTGCGGTTCCCACTCCAGGAAAAAGGCTGCACTCAAAGCCTCTGGCTCCCAACACTGCTCAAGGTCTCTGACTCTCAACATCTCTCAAGGCCTCGGGTTCCCAAAACACCGCTCAAGGCCACTGGCTCTCAACACCAGCGGAATCACTCCTGAAAAGTGTACCTATTATGCTTCGCTGTTGAAAGCTATTTAGGTAAACTTGGTGATGGGATGAAATGCTTCAGTAAACAAAGAAGGCAGAGAAAAAAACTGTTGCTGGCATAAATTCTTGCAGTTATTCAAAGAAGCAAAGTAGAGCCAATGAGATATAAATCCTCTTTAAGTTGGAGCTTTGTGGCCATCTTGGTGATTGTTATTTAATATAAATTTTCTGCATATCACTAGAGTCTGTGTCCTAGTTTTAAAATACTCCATTCCTGGAGAGCTATGCATCTTTGAGAAAATAATTATAGTTCTGCATTAATAAAGCATTGATTCACTAAAGATCAAACAAAGACATTTACTTGCTATGTGTACATATACAAGCTTAAGTGAAAGCATAGATGGTTTCACAAGTGGCAGACACACATATATACATGCATACATACATACATGCATACATACAGAGATTAGAGGAGTCAAGTAGCCCCTGTGGAGGAAGAGTTATAATTACAATCTCATACATATTGATAGCTAACATTTATAGAATTGCTACAAAGCTCCATCTCTATGGAGCTAAGGTTTTACACAAACTATTTTAGTTAAATAAACTAAATAATAGTTTGGTTAGTAACTCTTTTAGTTAATAACAGTTCTATGACAAAAACACTATGGGTTTCCCTTATTTATAGACTGGTAAACTGAGGCATGCAGAGATTAAATAACTTACTTAAGACCCTAAATAGTAAGAGTAGAGCCAGGATCAGTTTCTTGTTCTTTCAGCTCCCCAAACCACGGTCTTAGTCACGTTTCATTTCTTCACGGTACTGACAAAAATGGTTAAGTCATCTGAAACGTTTCCCTTGTAGTAGTAAACCTAAAAATTATCCAGTCTTAGACATTCGGGGTTTGGCCTCGAATTTTTTAGATGTGTTGGGGGGTTGCCCTTATTATTTAATAATCAAAGATTTTAAATTGGAAGGGCCAAATAACAAAATTCAGTCCTTAAACAATTTTGAAATTTCAAAAAGAAGGCAGAAGGAGGGAGAGACAGAAAGAAGAGAGGGAAGAGAAAAGGAAGGAAGGAAGGAAGGGAGAGAGGAAAGAAGGGAGAAAGTGAAAAATTCAAATGTCTATATGTCTGTCTTCTGAACTACATATAAATATTCCGAATTTTGTTCATCGTGCAATTAACTAGAATCAAAATGAAAATAAATTAGATTTAATTTATTGACAACAGCAACTTTAAAATGGAAACAAATTCATTTCAGTTAGAATTCTGTCGATGACTTGGATGTGTGAAAGTGTAGAATATGTAATAGTTTCTCTGGATATTGGTTTCCTACTTCATAAAACAAGGAGATTGATTTACATTATGCTTCCTATTCTAATATAAAATCTAAGATTTTTTTGTCCACATATTTTGTTGGAAGTGGAGGGAAGGGAAGTAAGAGATTGACAGAAAAAATGTTAAGAAAATAAATGGACTAGTGAATCCATAATTATTTTTATGACTACCACAGGGCATAATGAAGAATTGCTGTGATTTTACTCTATAGAAATTTCAATGCTTTCTGCTGTGCTGAGCATTAGGGGGAAAAAAAATTATACAAGTGCCAGTTCCTACATTTACAAATCTATACAGACTAATTAGCAATTAAATGGAAATTTTAATAAATGCTATGAATCAAGCCTAATTGTATATTCTGTCAGCTAGCTCTGATGTGAGAAATGCCATTCCATACTTTTTCTCTATTACTCTGAATAACTGAGAATAAGGTGGGTGTGAATTGCATAACACTTCCTCAGTACTTCAAACACATCAAGGAAACTCACAACTCTTCTATCACTATGAAAACATTAATCAATTTTACATTTTCACAGATATGAATATGAAACCAAGCAGATGATAAAAATATGTTCTATTCTGAATTATGTCACAGTAAAATGAATACATTCTCTCAGAGAACAGAAATTAGTCTTCAACTATAATAAGTTTATGTTCGTGCTCCAGGCACCCTAGACAATAGTCCATGCAGTAATCATCATCATCATCATCATCATCATCAACATCATCATCATCACAGTATAAAATCAGAGAACATAATAGATTATCTATTTGTATCCCATTGTGTAAATTATAATAATATGAATCATGAGGACATCATTTGATAGACAAATAACACAATGACATGCTTTTATATTTAGTTGTTGAATGATGTTCTATAAAAAAGAAACAATTCCATCTAAAATGATGGCATTATTATTCTAATAGTCAATAATTAGGTCTTTTCTTTATAATTTCAAGTATTTTTTATTAAGAAATAGAACTTCAAAAGAATAGGATCTAGGACATACTGTTTTATAATACATTCTTAATGTAATAAGTAATTTGATTTCAGAGATAAAGCTTTAACTTGGAATCGAAAGAGAAAATGTCAATCCCAAACTCTTCAGTTTAGGCTCGGGGAGACCTTGAGCAAGTCAGGTAAACATTCAGGGACTTCATGTATCCATTGATAAAGCCAGGGATAACAATTTCTACCTCAAAAGTAGCAGTAAGGATCCATTGAAATATCTTCCACTTAACATAATACCCTCCAGTTCCATCCATGTTGCTACACATGGCCAGATTTCATTTTTTCTCATTGCCACGTAGTAGTCCATTGTATATATGTCCCACATCTTCTTTCTCCATTCGTCAGTTGATGGGCACTTGGTCTCTTTCCATGATTTGGCTATTGTCGAAAGTGCTGCTATGAACATTGGGGTACACGTGCCCCTATGCATCAGCATTCCTGTGTCTCTTGGGTAGATTCCTAGCAGTGCTATTGCTGGGTCATAGGGTAGCTCTATTTTCATTGTTTTGAGGAACTTCCACACTGTTTTCCAGAGTGGCTGCACTAGTTATGTTTCCACGCATAGGTGGACTTTGCGAGACTAAGCAAAAACCAGGGAGAGGGGAAGAGGGGAAAGGAAAAAAAGACACAGAGAGGGAGGGAGATAAAACATAAGAGACTCTCAAAGACTAAGAGCAAACTGAGTGTGAGGGGGGAGAAGGAGGGGGAGAGGGGGTGACGGACATTAAAAAGGGCACGTGTTGGGATGAACACTGGGTGTTATATGTAAACCAGTTTGAAAATAAACTATTTAAAAAAAAGAAAAGAAAAAAAGAAATATCTTCCAAACAAGTTTCAGATTTTAGATCACAACACAAAAGCAAGATATTGCTAGCATGCTCAATTGTTTAAAAAAGTTGAAGTTTATTTAGTCAATTTAACCAATGTAGCTTAGTGAGTCAAAGAGGCAGGTAATACATCATATGAGACATCTTTTTTTTTATTTCTATTGTTTATTTATATAGCATTATTAATTTTTGTTACATTTATTTTTTAAATTTTTTAATGTTTCTATTTATTACTGAGAGACACAGAGACACAGATCATGAGCATGGTAGGGGCAGAGAGAGGCAGAGACACAGAATCTGAAGGAGGCTCCAGGCTCTGAGCTGTCAGCATAGAGCCCAAATGTGCAGCTCGAACACAGAAACCACGAGATTATTACCTGAGCCAAAGTCAGACGCTTAACCAACTGAGCCACCCAAAAGCGCCTCTTTGGTTAAATTTCTAAGGTATCTCTCTATAATAGTGATTTATAAATATTTGATATAGTTGCAGAATTTTGTCTACCTAATTACAAAAGATACCCGTTCATTAACCGCAACTTTGAAATACTAAATTTAGGCTTACAGACCTTCAGTACCTCCGCTTGTGAACTCCTTTATATAAATTTAATCATGAAGCAGGTAAACTGGTCTGAGTACATTTGTAAAACGGAGTTCAACCTTTCCATTGTTCTTTATTTTTCTTAATTTTTGTACCACAACTTTCAAGGCAAATATTTCTCTCGTTTTGATGATCTTGTTGATTTATTTTTTTATTACCAGATATTTAGGTCATATCCTTAGCTCATCCTTGTATAAGAAGAATGGATAATAGTACAGTGTACTATTCCACAGTACATAAAAATTTTAACATAAAATTCCATGAACCGCTGAAACTACCCTAATCATATTACAATGGAGAATCATTAAATAATATATACTCTTGATAAGAGGTGTTTTCTAGTTTTCATTTTTTATTTTGTTGTGTTAATTTTTTAACAATAAGACTTCAGGGTGAGAGGTAAATGAATAGAATATACAGTTTGAAAAGGAATGTAGTAGCCTCCAAGCTGGTGCTCCATGAACCTCACCTTTTATTATTCAAACCTTTAGGAAGATCCCTCACATGTTGTACCAAAGTTAATCTCTGTGACCAACATAATATGGCCTAAGCGAAGGCATGAGGCTTCTGAAGTTTGGTTATAAAATATTGCTGGTTCTAGGATGCTTCTCATGCATCACTAGCTCGCATGAAGTCAACTGTCCATTTGTGAGGACGTGCAAACAGCCTGATGACTAGGTCTCTGCTGAAGGAAACTGACAGCCCCTGACCACAGCCAGCACCAACTTGCCAGCTAAGCTACCTGAGTGAGTCAAGTTGGAAGCAGATCTTCTAGCCCCAGTCAATCCTTAAAATGACAGCTACAATGACTGACACCTATCTGCAACTGGCGAAAGACCTTGGGTCAGAACTACCCAGTCTACCCACTTACAAACTGACTCATAGGAACTGTGAAATTATCAATGTTAGTTGTTGTTTTCACCTACTAAATTCTGAGGTAATTGCATATGCAATTAGGATAACTAGTAAAAGTAAGAGGCAATATTTCAATGTATTATTATCATATATCATGAAGTAATCCTTTTATAAAAATTTAAATAACTTTGATAAAACACAGATGGGCATCTACACACAATCCAAGTGACAATTCCAGAATCAGACATCAGAAAAAATCATTACGATGCTAGGCTACATTTAATAATAATGACTGGTTTGAGCTGAATTCTGGCTTCACATGACATGAAGGGCCTAGTTGCTAGAGGCAAAGGAAGAGGAGAAGAGGCAAAATGAGGAGAAGAAAAGAGGAAAAGCATAATCCTCCAAAACTCATGAGGATAAGTAGAAATTCAATGTTATCCTGTATGTAGAAGGATACAATGGAACTTCTCTACTGTAAACTTTCGTGTATATATTCTTAAAATTTAATTTATAACCACACAACATTAAATGGGATTTGCTTAGGAAATAGAGGAGAAAACACATATCTAAGTCACTGATAAGTGTTTATCACAGGAAAACACTTACTACAGTTGAAACCTAAAGTCGAGGTATTGTCAGAGGCACCAAAGTAGATGCTGACCTTCTGTATCAATAGAGCATGAAATTATGTGTCCTATACACCTTTTTTCATAACTCTTATAGCTTCCTTAGACAAGATCATACATGAGCATGACTGTAATAAAATGTTTAAGCAGGACATTTATCTTTGCTTTAAGAGCATAAATCAAGAGTACAAAAAGAAGCTCTCTTAGGAGTCGTCTGCATTAAACAATGCACCGCTATTTTATGGTTAATATGCTATCGTAGTCACAGATCATAAAACACAACCGTGCTTATCCGCAGAGTTATGGTTATCGTTCCCAAACCTTGAGACATAAATGTCATATGCGAGAGCAGCCCTTGAGCTGGATGATTTCAAATGGGTCAAAGATTTTTTAAAAAATATTGAACATCAAAATTATTCAAAATGACATAGTATTTTATGTATTACATAATGATTCCATACCTATGTAAGATTCATCATCCTGCTATTCTAACAGTTTTTCTGACTTGGCCATCATCACTATCCATGGAAGAACCAAAGCCAATGACTGGATTGGAGATTGTACTCAAAACCCTATGGATCTTCTGTGAGGTATCCTTAAAGCAGTACAGGGCCAAGATAAATAACTTTTATGAGCCTAGCCAAGAATAATTACATGATACAGACTTCCATTTTTGTTAAGTCACTTGGGATATTGTTAAAAAAAAAGCAATTCGAAAGTGAATTTTAGGGGTACCTATGTGGCTCAGTCGGTTAAGCATCTGAATTTGGCTCAGGTCATGATCTCACAGTTCATGGGTTTGGGCCCTGCATCCGACTGTGTGCTGACAGCTCAGAGCCTGGAGCCTGCTTCGGATTCTGTGTCTCCCTCTCTCTCTGCCCCTTCCCGACTCATGCTCTGTCTCTCTCTTCCTCTCGAAAATAAATGAAAGTAATAAAAAAAGTTAAAAAGTGAACTTTAATGATGTTTAGAACAGTGAGGTCCAGCATACCAAGCGCTGCCTCCAGCAAGCCTTGCCACTCTGGGCAGCTGCCTTGGGGGCCGGCTCTCACACCAGTCCTCATTCTTCTACTATATGTGTCAGGAACACTAGAGAGATTTTCAAGAGATTTATGCACTGTACGACTTTAATATTTATGTCTAGAACATCCTCCAAATGAGCTTATGCTTCTGTCATTTCAATAAGCACCAGTAAAAGTCCCATCATATTTCATCAAACAACAAAGTTATATATATATATATATATATATATATATATATATATGTATATATATATATTTTTTTCCTCTTTAGACAATGCCTTGGCCATACTACTTTTAGAATCCATTCTTTGAGGCAGGCCATCTACCTCTTTCCTCTACCACTCTTTAGAGTATATGGAAATTTAGGTTGTATTAACCAACATGACATGTGAAAAATATTGACCTAAAAACAAAACTATGAAAATTAATTTCAGTATCTGTTCTCTTCACCACACAGATCTAACTACCTGAAAACTGCTTCTTTTTCTAGTTCGGCTCCACTTTTAGCTGTATAGTAGCTAAGGAGAACTGTCTATTTTTTCTTGTCCTTAAGAAAAGAAAGCTCTGACATTTCGGAATCAAATTTGGACCAGAAATAAGTTTCTAATGAGCAAATGCTCTGAGGTTGATGTTTGTTTCTTTATTTCTTACAAGCCTCAGAATAAAACATCTACTGCCTGATTGGACTGATCAGCCAGTCTGAGTTCAACCTCTAAATGGCTATTTTCTGATTCCTGTTTTGGTTTATTTTTTTTTGTTTTCAAATAATTGCTGTTTTTAAACTTTTTCTAAATATTTAAAACACAACTTGTTTCTTAATCAATTCCTTCATTTTTAATTAAGCATTTTTTAATTAAAGTAATGTTATAATATATAATTCTATATCTCCTTTATCTATCTTAATTAAGTCCTATTTATGTAGTTTGTAAATAATACCAAATGCGATGATATTAAATACATATGTATAAAACTTTTTTTAAGGTTTATTTGTTTATTTTGAGAAATAGAGAGACAATGAACAGGGAGGTTTATTTATTTATTTTGACAGACACAGAGAGAGACAATGAAATGGGAGGGACAGAGAGAGAGGAGGAGAGAGGACACTAAGCAGGATCTGTGCTATCAGCTTGGAGCCTGATGCAGGACTTGATCTCATGATACATACATGACCCGAGCAGAGGTCAAGACTCAGGTGCTTAACCAACTTAGCCAATCCAGGCACCTCTACACATACATAAAAGTTTTAACAAACGTATGTATCCCTGTAATCATGGCTACAACAATAAATATATAGAATGTATTTTACTCAACCTAAAATGTTGTCTTGCGCCCCTTCCCATCTAAGACCCTACACCAGCAAATGATGGATCTGCTTTCTCCACTATATGTTACACTTGCTTATTTTTATACTGTTTGGTTGATTTTAGAAATCATACAAACAACATCATACATTACATATCACTGTATATGGTTTGTATCTCTAATATTTATTTGGATGGGATGCTGGACATTATAAATGTTATGAGTTGACTGGATTTAGTTATCTCCTTGAAAGAATGTGAAGCTTGTTCTAACCTGCTGTTATTTTAGATCAATTTGATTGCTTTGAGGTCTAATTTTAAGAGATGTTTACTTATTTGTGTGTGTGTGTGTGTGTGTGTGTGAGAGAGAGAGAGAGAGAGAGAGAGAGAGAGACAGAGAGAGAGAGAGAGAGAGAGAGAGAGGGAGCAGGTGGGCATGGGCAGAGAGTGAGGGATATAGAGATCTGAAGCAGACTCTGCACTGACAGCAGCAAGCCCCATGTGGAGCTCAAACCCAAGAACCGTGAGATTATGACCTGAGCCAAAGTCAGATGCTCAACTGGCTGAGCCACCCACATGTTCCTACTTTGAAGTCTATTTTTAAGCATTTCTATAGAAGGTCTAAATTAGTCTTCATTTTAGGAATATTTAAATTCTACTATGATTTTTATCCCTTTGTGGTCTCTAATGTATGACTTCTTTAACCTCTAAGAGTTCTCCACTCTACCTGGTTGGAGTGTGAATGTATCCCTCTTTTGCTTCAACTTTGGGAATTGTTCATCTTACAATTCCTTATGGTTCTCTGTCAGACCTTGTTGAGTTTCTCACTATAGTTGCGTGGTCAGGAACCCAGCAAAGGATCTTATTTAAGTAAGGCAAACTTTACTTAAATATATGTAGCTGTTTCTGTATCTCCCTCCTTTATCAAACTCTGCCCCACAATCCAGTTAAATGAGCATTCTACTCCCCAACCACAGTCATTGTCCTCTCAACTCAGCAAGGTGTCTACGTACTTTAAGATTCTCCCCTCCTCTGCTCCCTCCTCTAAATATTTTATCCATGTATCAAGTTAGGCTGGTCGTTGAGCTCACATGACTTGTTTCTTTTTCTCAGATCCCGGTCATACTCTGCCCATTGTTTAATGTCTGGAAACTATCATTATATATATTTGGTTCAGATCCTCATTGTTTAGAGTGAATCTGGTCTTTATTACACCATCATTTCCAATAAAAGAAGTCTCTTTAGTCTATTTTTGATATATTGAAACAAAAAAATAATAGTAGCTGCATGTTTCGGTTAGCATGTAGTTTGACAAAGGGACATTGGTCACCAAAGCAAAACAAAACAAAACAAAAAAGCTTAATTAAAAACAAAACTTAAAGGAAGTCTAATGAGATTGCTATCAAATGCAATACAGGTGCAAGGTGGGTACTTTTAATTTACTAATTTCTTGAAATGTGTCATTATTGCAGATGTTCTGTTTGACATTAATCAGAAAATGAATCTTGAATGAAACTATTTCATGAGGATTTTCAATAAGACAAGGAAAAAAAGTCACAGGGAATTCTAAAATAATATTTTAATGTATTTGCAAGTACATCATAATTTTAGTGGTACTACTTGCAGGATTAAAAATGAAAATCTATCAAGAAATATGCCTAGAATTTCCTGATACAGACATAGAATATTAGATGTTATGATAAATTATAGATATGATTAAATGTGGAGCTGAATGATTAAACTGGGAACCAAAGAGTAAGCAGTTAATAAATACTGCTTGACTGATTTATAGGGAAATTTGTCATCTTAAATGCATCCAAAAGTTAAGGGGAAAAAGTACATAGTAAAAGTAAAAGAAATAAATGCTAATAATGTGTTGCTATAACCCCAAGACAGAACCCTTTATTTTTTAGAACAGGTAAGCCAAAATAGAAGTTTGCTTATCTCTGAGATCAATAAACTCATTTTTCTAATATGCCAGTTAGAAAATACTGGAGAGAAGGACAACATCTGAAAATTTGTCTAATTTCTGTAATGTTGCAATGATAAATCCTAAGTAAAACACTAAAGAGTCTAAATTGATTTCGAACTTTAAGATATGAATATTTGTAATTTCCAAATCCATTGACTTTGGAACTATCTTTAAGCAAATTAAAAATTAAAAAAGGTGATGAAGAGTTTTTACTAGCTTTCATATACTTCCCTTTAATCTTCATCTTTCAGGCACTAAATTATGTATGTGCTATGTTTTCTTTTTGTGAACAAGTACAATAACTACACTTAAATGTTTCCCTCTTCTCCCCCAAAGAGGTAACTGCGGTTTCCCATTCCTTAATGTTCTTTTATTTATTCATTTTTACAAGACATCAACTAATTTATGGATAAATTAACTCCGGATTACTGGATTACTGCTCTAATATCAAAGACCTATTACCCCTATATCTTCCACTCTCTTCCACAATGGAAAACGTTCTCATTTAATAGTCGCCTTCATAGCAATAACTTCATTTTGTTTTTAACTTAAAGAGGTTAGGTTAAGGGTCAACCTAGAGTTAAGGAGTTTATACTACTAAGCAGTACAGATTTGTCATGACAACTCAGCAGAGAATATATCTAAAGAACATAATCATGTAGAATTATAAAATTATTGCACTGGCATTGTTCCAGAAGTCAGATGTTTTCTATCTTGTTTTTTGTAAGGTTAAACTAAGTAAAGTAACTAATTTCCTACCATATAAAGAGCCTGGTTTAGAGAATTTCATAACTTTCCTTTTGCTAATATTTAAAAGAGTTAAACAGAGCCTCCAACCTATGACAGAACTTCTCATTCTATACATTACTAACAGTATGATCAACTTATGCTCATAGAAGTTTGAAATGATGTTTATGAAGCCTTCAAGGTATTTTAATGAATTATACTTTTCTCCCTTTCAAAAATCATTTTCTAGTTAGAGATTTGTATTTTGTTAGTGAAAATACAAAAGACTTGGAAGAGAATATCCTCAACAAAAGCCTTTGTTTCGCTGATGTGGTGTGATGGTGTTTGATTTGTAAATATTGAATCTTCCTTGCAACCCAGGAATAAATCCCACCTGAACGTGGTGAATGATATTTTCAATGTATTGTTGCATATAGTTTGCTAATATTTTGTTGAGGATATTTGCATCTACATTCACCAGGATATTGGTCTATAGTTTTCTCCTTTGTGATGTCTTTGGTTTTGGTATCGGAGTAATACTAGCCCCTCAGAATGTATTTGGAAACTTTCCCTTTTATTATTATTATTATTTTTTTTTTTGGGATACTTTGAGAAAAATCGGTATTCAGTCTTCTTAAATATCTGGTAAAGTTGTGAATCTATTTGGTTCTGGACTTTTACTTTTTGGGAGTTTTTTGACTACTGAGTCAATTTCATTACTTGTATTTCATCTATTCAGATTTTCTATTTCTTCATGGTTCAGTTTTAGAAGATCGTACATTTCTGGGAATGTCTCCATTTCTTCTAGGTTTTCTACTTTGTTGTCATGTACTATTTCATAGTATTCTCTTATAATTCTTTGTATTTCTGTAGTATCAGTTGTGACTTCTTTTATTTTTGATTTTATTTATTTCGGTTCTTTCTCTTTTTTTCTTGATGATTCTTGAGAAAGGTTTGTCAGTTTTGCTTATCTTTTCGGAGAACACGCCTTTGATTTCATCAATTTCTTCCTTCCTTCTTTCCTTCCTTCCTTCCTTCCTCCCTTCCTCCCTTCCTTCCTCCCTTCCTCCCTTCCTCCCTTCCTTCCTTCCTTCCTTCCTTCTTCTCTTTCTCTCTCTCGTTTGTTTACACCATTCATTTCTTCATTGATCTTTATTATTTCCTTTCTTCTACTCACATTGGGCTTTACTTGTTCTGTTTTTTCTAGTTCTTTTAGGCATAAGATTTTTGAGGTTTTCTGACGTTAGGCATAAGATTGTTTATTTGAGGTTTTTCTCTTTCTTGAGGTATGCCTGTATTGCTATACACTTCCTTCTTAGAACTGCTTTCACCGTGTCCCAGAGATTTTGGAGTTTTGTCTTTTCATTTTCATTTGATTAGTTGTTTTAGTATCATATTGTTTGGTCTCCGTGTGTTTTCCTTTTCCTTTCTTTTTCTTTTTTTCTTTCTTTTTTTTTTTTTTGGAATTTATTTCCACTTTCACACCATTGTGATTGGAAAAGATTAATGGTGTGATTTCAGTGTTCTTAAATTTATTGAGGCTTGCTTTATGACCTAACATGCAATCTATTCTGGAGAATATTTCATGTACCCTAGAAAAGAGTGTGCATTCTGCTATTTTTGGTTGGAATATTCTGTGTGTATCTATTATGTCCATCTGGTTCAATATGTCATTCAAAGACATTGTTTCCTTCTTGATTTTCTGTCTGGATTATCTATGCATTGCCGTAAGTGGAGTGTTAAATCCCCTATAATTATTGTATTACCATCAGTTTCTCTTTTTATGTCCAATAGCATTTGCTTTATGTGTTTATGTGTTCTAGTGTTGGGTGCATAAATATGTATAATTGTTATATCTTCTTGTTAGATTGATACCTTTATCATAAGGTATATAATCATTTTGTATTATTCATAATCCTTTTGTATTATTCATTTTTTTGAGAGATAGAGAGAGATAGAGCCTGAGAAGGGGAGGGGCAGAGAGATAGGGAGACACAGAATCCAAAGCAATGCCAGCACAGAGCTGGACCTGGGGCTAGACCCCATGAACCATGAGAACATGACCTTAGCTAAAGTTGGATGCTTAACCAACTGAGATATCCAGGTTCCCCTGTTAGGTCCTTCTGGTTATAATCTTTGTTTTAAAGTTTGATTTTGTCAAATAAGTATTGCTTACCCTGGCTTTTTCTTCACTTCCATTTGCATGGTAAATGTTTTTTGATCCTTTCACTCTCATTTTGTATGTGCCTGTAGGTCTAAGGTAAGCCACTTATAGGTAATAAAAGATGGATCTTGTTTTTTTTTTTGTCCATTCCTCCACTCTATGTCTCTTGATTAGAGCATTTAGGTCATTTACATTTAAAGTAGTTCTTGATGGATATGCACTTATTGGCATTTAAAATTTTGTTTTGTCATCATTTTTGTAGTTTTTCTTTTTCCTTTCTTCTTCTCTTGCTCTTTTTCTTTGTGAATGATGAGTATCTATAATGCTTTGTTTAGCTTTCTTTTTATTTTTTGTGTATCTAATCATAGGTTATGGGTTTGTGATTACCATGAGATTTGTATTTAACATCCTAACAGAAATCCATATCAATTTGATGGTCATTTAAGTTCAAACACACTGTAAAAAAAAGGAAAAAGAAGAATTTTTTTTTCTTTTTCATCTTCCACTTCTCTTCCCTTTTACTTCCTTCTCCACATTTTATGTCTAATAGGTTCTCCCATGTAAATAACTTTCTGTTTCTACTTGCTACTTTTAGGATTCTCTCTTTATCTTTAGCCTTTGACATTTTAATTATTATGTCAAATAGACACATAGATGTGCCATCTACCTTGGTGTGTTTGCAATCTCCATGCTTCTTGGGCTTGGATGTCTGTTTCCCTCTTTAGTTTAGGGAAGTTCTCAGTTATTTCTTCACATAAGTTTTCTATACCTTTCTCTCCTTCTTCTTCTTCTAGGACTATTATAGTTAACGGATATGTTTGTTTGTTTGATGTTATAGAAAACTCAGAAATGGACCCGCAAGTATATGGCCAACTAATCTTTGACAAAGCGGGAAAATGTATCCAATGGAAAAAAGACAGTCTTTTTAACAAATGGTGCTGGGAGAATTGGACAGCAACATGCAAAAGAATGAAACTAGACCACTTTCTTACACCACTCACAAAAATAAATTCTAAATGGATAAAAGATCTGAATGTGAGACAGGAAACCGTCAAAATCCTAGAGGAGAAAACAGGAAAAAGCCTCTTTGACCTAAGACGCACAAATTTCTTACTCGACACGTCTCCAAAGGCAAGAGAATTAAAAGCAAAGATGAACTATTGGGACCTCATCAAGATAAAAAGCTTCTGCACGGCAAAAGAAACAACCAACAAAACGAATAGGCAACCAACGGAATGGGAAAAGATCATCGCAAATGACATATCGGATAAAGGACTAATACCTAAAATTTATAAAGAACTTATCCAAAAGATCTTTTAATCTGTCCTCATTTAAAATTTTTTTTCTTTTTCTTTTTTTGGTTTTAGATTTATTTAGTTAGTTATTTGGTTAACTATTATTATTTTTAATATAATTTATTGTCAAATTAGCTAACATACATGTGCTCTTGGTTTTGGGGGTATATTCCCAAGATTCATCGCTTACATATAACACCCAGTGCTCATCCCAACTTATGCCCTCCTCAATGCCCATCACTCATTTTCCCCTCTCCCCCACCCCACCCATCAAACTCAGTTTGTTCTCTGTATTTAAGAGTCTCTTATGGTTTGCCTGTCTCTCTGAAAAATTCTTTTCTTTTTATGTTGCCCCACTTGTGTGCCTTTTCATTACTCTCTCTTCCAGATTGCTGATATGCTATTCTGCCTTTTCTAAGCTACTGTTGATTTTCTCTAGTGTGTTTTCTTGTTTTCATTTTTGCATTCTTCCACTCCCATTGATTCTTTTTAATATTTTCTATGTCTTTATTGAAGGTCTTATCTCACTAAGTTCTTCCTTTCTTTTCTCCAGCCCAGTATCTTTAAGATCACCACTTTAAATTATTTATCAAGTGTATTGTTTTACTTTGTTTCCTTTAATTCTTTTATTGAAGTGTTTTCTTGTTGTTTCTTTTGAAGCGTATTTTGCTTGACTTTTTGTATTTGTTTCTATGGATTAGGCAAAATGACTGCTTCTCCTAAATTTGAAAGAGTGGTCTTGTGTATGGTGACTCCTGTGCAGACTGTGTGTATACTTGGTGACTTTTGCTGGCTCTCTGGAGCTGTGACTGTGTATGCTAGTTACTCTTTTAAACTTTCTTGCTGTTTTCTTGGTGTTCTCTCTGTCTGCAGTTGTTCAACAGCAGTTTACTCAACTCTCTGATCTTCAGGATGAATTGTTCTATTAATACGTATAATTTGGTGTGGTCCATGGAAGAGGTTAGTTCAGTCTTCCTACATCACAATTTTGAACTGCAATTTTCCAGTAATACCCACTTTCATAAGTTGTGTGTGTGTGTGTGTGTGTGTGTGTGTATGTGCCATATAATATGATATCAAGTTATGATCAAAAAATATTTTGTAGATCTTTGGATATAAAGGAATAAAACACACTAGTGTGCTCCTGAGAAGCACTCCTTAGGAAATGATGCCAAAACTGTAAAAAGTGCTTTATTTAGATGACTATCTTTGATGTTTAATCTTCACATTGATAACTGTCTTGGCACAGGTACTTGGAAATTTTTTATGGAAAATCATCTATTCCTAAACTTACAAAGAACAGACAGGGTTTCAAGACTTTATAACAAATAGTAATTATTTCAAAATATTCTGAATATGGTTCTACAAGAAAATTATGCAGTGAATTAAAGAAATAAGTATACTTGATACACAATGTTAAATTAGTTTCAGATGTCCAACATAGTGATTCAACTACTCTCTATGCTGTACTATTCACCACAAATGCAGCTACCATCTGTCACCATACAGCACTATTACAATATCATTGACTGTATTTCCTATGCTTTGCTGTATATCTCATGACTTAATTCATTCCACAACTGAAAACCTGTATCTCTCACCCATTTTTTTCATCCCCTCTCCTCTGACAACCATCACTTTGTTTTCTTCTTCTTTATTTATTTATTTATCTATTTATTTACTTATTTATTTATTTATTTATTTATTTATTTATTTATTTTAGAGAGAGAGAGAGCACAAGCTGAGAAGGGGCACAGAGAGAGGGAGACAGAGTCTGAAGAGGCACCAGACTTTGAGCTGTCAGCAAAGAGGATGTGGGGCTTGAACTGCCAAACCGTGAGATCATGACTTGAACTGAAATTGAACGTTCAACCTACCGAGTCACCCAGGGACCCCCATCTGTTTGTTTTCTGTATTTAGAAGTCTGATTTTTCTTTTTATTTGTTTATTCCTTTGTTTTCAGTTTTATATTCCACATGTGAGTAAAATCATACAGTATTTGTCTTTCTCAGTCTGACTTATAATTTTGCGTTCTTTAGCTTTTAAACTAACAGACTATTTGAATGTGGGCTTGTCACTAATCTTAGGATCTTGGTTTTCTCCTAGGTAATGATGGAATGTTAAGCTGTAGGATTTCCTAAAGTTATTTTTGTTTATTAAATCCATTAAGCAATATTCCTTTCCATGAATACCTTAAGTTATACTGAATTAAGTATAGACACAGTATTTTTCAGTACCGGTATTTTCAAAACTGTAATTGCTGCAAGAGGATGTTATACATGAAAATGCATTCAAATTTAATATAAATGAATAATCAGGCAACATCCTTTGTGGATGTCTTTTAAAAGACCTTAGTGATTTATTTCTTTTAAAACTACTGGTACATATGATTGATATATTTAAGATACATATTCTGGAATACATTATGGTAGTTTCAAGACTAAAGTCGATTCTGGGCCACAAAATTAGTTTTCAGCTGACGCCTTTTTGAGAATAGTTTCTGGAAGTTCTTATTGTAAAGTTACCAAGAATATATAATAATTTTTTTTCCTTATACATTTTAAGAAATTCACAGAATTAAAAAGTTTAAAGATACAAAGGAATAATCCCCTTTCATTGTATTCTCCAACCTCAGGGTTATCTAATTAGAATAGGAAGCAGCTAAATCTCTCCATACACAAAATAGGATGCCTGCCTTATTTCCTGGTTGGTATAGACTGAAAACCTCTGGTTTGAAAGCTAGCTAATGAGGAAAGAATGTGTCATGTTTTTATCTTTTCTCATGCTGTATAGTTTAACTAATGATTACTCAGTTTATTTCCATTTTCACAGTTGTTGGTGAAACTTCTGTAGAATTCAGACAACATTTGTCAGTATTCTTTTAAGCCTTTGATCTTCTCCTAAATATTAGGGAGAGATGTTTCTTAACATCTGGTATTTTACCCAGATATCATCCATTTTTGAATCGTTTATTGCAATTCACCAAATGTTTAGAATAGAATAAAGATTTTATCCCATCCTGAATAAATGTTGTGAAGACCTAGTGAGCTAGAGGTCAAAATTATTGACACTTTGATGACGTTAAGGATATCTTTGTTAACTAAGTCCTTAGATTAACCAAGGACTTATTCTTACATTATTTCATTCAATTATTCTTTCATTCAACATATTCAGCACATGATCTGCATGCCAACTATGAACGGATATTGTTTCTGCAAAGTAAGGAATAGGCAGGTATCATTCTATTTAATGTGTGGGGAGATTAATCTGCTTCCTCTTCTCATTTGGTAAGCCTGAGGTTGGAAAATGAAGTGAAATGGGATTATTTCTTTGTATCTTTATGATTTTTAATTCTGTGAACTTCTTAAAATGTACAGAGAAAGATAAATATCATTCTTCCTTGGCAACACTACAAGAGTATCCACCAATTGATTTCAGGAATATTAGCTGATTATATATATATATGTATATATATATATATATATGTGTGTGTGTGTGTGTGTGTGTATACATATATATGTATATACATATATATACATATATATTAGTTACTAATCTGCTAGTACTAGTTACTAGTATAGTTATATGAATTAGTTACTAATCTGCTAACAGATGCTCAGATGAAAGTAAATAATTCTGAAAAATAAGCTTTTGTCAATAGTAAAATTGCGATTCCTTTGATCACCAACACGTGCTCACTGTCACTTTAGCAAAACATCTCACTTCCATTAGTATTTGGGTTGAGATGATTTTTATCTAGTAGTTAATTTGGGAGACAGTGAATATCTTCTGCATTTATAGATGTTGGAACTAGTTATCCATTCTTCCCACAATCGTATTATTTTAAGCTCTATGCCTTTTCTTGGGTTGAAATTCATACCACTTAATTTGTTTACTGAGCACTGTTTAAGGGAGAAATGAGAGGAAGTGGATCTAGCTTCTTCCCATATTTGAACATATTCAACAGACGATATTGCCTGCTTTTCAACGGCACGAATCGTATGGATCTAATTTTGCGAAATTATTATATGAGAGCTACATCCTCCATCAAACTTCTTTCCTAACAATCATGCCTTACCACATTAATATTGATGCAATTGGTAGAAGATTGTAATTATTTTAAATTTTTAGATTTCTGGAAAGTATGCATTTGCCTTTGCGAAGATTTTTAAAGGAAATTAAAAGATGATATATCAGAGAAAACTATTATGCCGTTTATTTTGCTCTCTTTTGTTGTTGTTGGAGGATTTTCAGGATATTCTTACTGTGTGGAATGAACTTTGCTAAAGAGAATCAGCAAACATATAAATGACAGGAAATTTAGTCTAAAGATACCCGGTCTGGCAATTCTTAATGAATGATTTGTTAAAGTTCTTAATGTAAATTTTTTGGAAGAATTATTCATAAGATCTTGTTTTATTCAGAAAAATCCTAGTAGGTTAAGAATAGAGATACACTGTCTTTTCCTCTGATAAATACTTAGAAATAAATTTTGCACTAAAAATCAAGTCATAATCTATGTATGGCATAAATAATAATGTAATATTATATCTATATAGAACTTCCATGCAGGGGATATGCCAGGGTAATTTGAGACTTGGATGTACAATTTTGAAACACAGAGGAGGGAGCTTCCCACCTTACTTCCATTAGCATTTATATTGAGAACCCACAGAGTTTGTCTAGCACAGGGGCTGAACATCAATTACAAGTTTGTTGGTTTCCATAGAGTCACCTGAATGCATATCGTGTTGTCTTGGAAACTAAAGTAACTATAAACACATTGTCTCCCATTTAGATTGTGGGAGCAGCTATGGACACTTTCTTGGATTCTAAACTATTCAATCAATATGTTCATATTTGTAATTCTATGGTAACAAGGACAGGTATCCATTAAATAAAATGAAAAATATAAGGCATTTTACCCTTTGAATGTAGACTTATATCTAATAATAAATGTTTTATTTTATAAAAAAATAAATTTTTTATATAATAAATAAATGTTTTATTCTGTATTCCCATTCTTTTTAGAAACACGATATATATAAGTAACATTTATGTCTGTAGAGTACTTATTACATATATTTCACTTATTTTCAGAAAACTTTATAAAATTTTAAAACATTCAGTGATTCAGTACATTACTTACTAATTATTTCAATAATTTCTCTTTGAATCACAACTGATATAAACTTAGTGGTGTTTCACCTATATATTACTTTCACTCCCTGCCCTGCATTCATTTTGTTAAATCTAAACTATTAGTGTTTTTTGTTAAAATAAATGTATTTTCTTATGACAGAAACTAGATTTATAATAATGGTTGCATTAAAATTAATAAATTGTTAAAAATGAAACATTTTAGATCCATATGTCCTGGTCCTATGAATATATTGAACTGTTTATATCTTATTCTCAATAACAAATCATTTTAAAAAATCATGCATGCTGCCCATAAGAATTTCAGATATAACAAAGTTAACTGGTAAAAATTTCCAAACCATGTATTTCTAGAAAGAAATTAATATTATTATGCTATTTTTATTGATTCTTTCCCTTAATATAAGTAGATGTACATATTTCTTATATGAACAAATGATTTGTACAAGTCTGTATAATTATTTTCTGTCTATACATATTATTCATGTAGTTAATCCCCTTTTGAAGGAAATTGATGTTGTTTTCAATTATCCTTTTAGTAATTGTATACAATGAATATCTTTATGCATATATTTTTTTGCTCACATCTATGCAATTTTCTGTAGGATAGATTCCAAAAAATATGTGATTTTTCATATAAAAACTTGATAGAAACAATAAGGTAAGTTGTCTTTAACAATATTTACTGATAATTACAGGAAGAGTGTGCATTTTTCTCCTACTTTTGCAAAAATCAATATGCTTGTATAAAATTTTATTACATGCATACTAAGGCACATATATGTTGAATACATTGTTTAAATTAAATATCAACTATGTATTACATGTATTACATGCACAAAGGTAATTTTACCTATATATATATATATATATATATATATATATTAGAAAATTTGCAGTCATTATTAATTGTCCAAGGAGTTTAATCTTGAATTAACAATAAAATCATGTAACAATAAATGCAATAAACATGCTAGCCCTTACAAAAAGAAATATAAAACAACTATGATAAAATCCCTGAGTCTAAGAGACAAATAATAAGTGGAATCTGAATGCTGGATCACCACCATCATTGAGTAGAGGGTTGAGATCCACTTCAGATTATGGAGTGCAGGTGTAAAGTTACTCATGAAACACAAACTAAAAGTTAGATATCCTTTGGTGATAGAAAAAGGATAATTGTAGGAAATTGTAAAGAAGTATTTTCTATTGTACTTTATATTACTTAATGTTCAAGTACAGCTAAAGTAAACCTGTTATCTTGCAATGCAAGTGAGTAATATCAAAACTTTATGTCAAGCACTCGCCCCATTATATTGCCAATGAGAACAATTCAGTTTGCTCTTTCTTATATTGTGATACTTTTCCTTTTTTTCTCAGAGGTCAGGTTCACTGAAAACATTCTACTCATGATTCATATTACTCTGGATTTTGGGTGATGCCAAAACACAGGGTTGTGAAAACTGGTTCATTCATCCGCTGACCCCTGTCCTCTGTCCAGCACTGGGACTTCCATGAGCGCTGTTTCTCTATGACTGTCTCAGGCATATACCCTCATCATTGAGGAAGGCGTTTCAGTATTCTGGTAACGTCCAGTTTGGATAATGCTATAGTGCATGGTTGTCCTCAACCGTATTTTCTAAGGGAAGTGTCAGAATGTCCAAGTGAATACCCGATTTTTTAAATTATTATTATTAATTCTGACACTTCTCCTGCTATTATTATTGTTATTTGCTAATCAGTTTTCTGGCGGATTCCAACAATGTACCATTTTTTCAAGGTAAAAGAGAAAAAGAGTGTCTCAAGATTATAGAATTTAACTACTGGGAATTTTTTTAATTACTGAGAGTAATTTTTTAAAATGATTTTAAAGTTTCAAAGGCATGGCTGTGACAAAAGTGGCATTAATTTCAATTCAATTCTCTATTTATCTCAACCTGAGTAATGGTGTGAAAACAATGTTGTCATTTATATTTATGCATACTAGACACCTACAGAATCACTCAATGTAAACAACAAACAAGCAACAACAACAGGATGCACCACTTGCCCCCAAAATATGAAGTTTATGACTATTAAGTTTCTCTACCACAGTTAAATTTCTGCGCCCATATATATATTTTTTTTCAGAATAATTAACTGTATAGATCCTCACTATAAAAGGTACCATCAAAGTGTTGGTGGATTTCTAAACTTCTGGATTATAATAACCTCTTTTGCTATCACAATACATTAAAAAATGGAAGGAAAAGGTATATTTTCTAATTTGTGAATGACAAAATGAAAAAACACAAATGGACAAGAAATACTTGATGTGAAATAAATACCCGGATGTGTAAGATATGTAGAGATTTAGAGGGTAAACATTTGTTTTTTAATCGGGTAAAGATTAAGATTTTGTAGATTAACAATCTGTTAAAAATCTAAATGGAATGGTTCCTTTTGGGTTCATAATTGTTGGATGTCTCCCCAAAAAGGCAAGATTCTTTAAGATTTTGCTAAATCAAATAAATCTTAAAGGACACTATGGGAGCAGTTTTTATTTAAAAATGTATCATGATTTAAGACTTGCGTGAATCTTATTATAACAATTTGACCCTAATTACAAGATGCTTTGGAGGAAAATAACAGTAACCCATTATTATATTCTATTATGGATCAATTAAATATGTAAAAATAGACTCATAAATTATGTTGCTTCCTCATCAACTTAGAAACAGTCAATCCAAGGGAATTATTTTTGATTTTTAAGATAATTTTACTATAAAAAAAGGACTTTTGTAAATTTTCCAATGTTCTTCCCAAATACCTTATTTTAGCAAACTGCACATGCATCCTACTCATGTTTTACATTTATATCGTCTGTGCATGAGAGGGGGAAGAGAAGGAGGAAGAGAAGAAGGGGGTGTGGAAGACAGAGAACTGCTTCTTTCTTCATTGGCTTTAAGAATGACTATTCTGAGCACTTACATGCCCTTCTGTGTCTACAGACTTAATTCTGGAAACAAGTCAAATAATTTAGTTCTAAATCCATCTGTACTGATTATTAGCTGCTTCTTTTTTCTCTAAATTAGTCTTTTTGGTTTATACCCATTCGAAGTGTGAAATTCAGTAGCTTTGGCAAATATATATGCCAATGCAACCACTTTTATCATAGTCATTCTATCCATTCCTCACCCTATCCCTGGGTCCAGGAATTTCTACTTATGTCACTAAAGATTAGATTTGCTTTCCCTAGAGTTTCATGTATGCTAAATCACACAATATGTGCTCTTTCATATTTACTATTTTTTTTAATTTGGAAAAATGCTTTTGAGATTAATCCATGCTTTGGGGCATACGGGTGGCACCCATCATTGCTGAGCAGCATTCCTTTGTGTGGATAGTACAATTTGTTTATTCATTACCTGTTAAAGGGCATTTAGATCGTTTTGGTTTTGAAGTGGTTTCCTAGGCTATAGCTCATTTCTAAGTTTTGGAGTGCTTTCAAAAAAAGCTTCTGTAAACATTCATGCACAGATTATTTGTGTGGATGCGTATGTTTATTTCTCTTGCATAAATACCTAAGGCTGGAACTACTGGGTCATCTGGGAGAGGAACATCAAACTCTGTAAAACCTGTCACATCAATTCCCAGTGTTCTCAAATTGTTTTGCAAATATTCGACCATTTTACATTCCACAGAAGTAAGTGAGAGTTAGGATCGCTCCATATCCTCAGTAATTTGTTTACAATTCAGCCATTTTAGTGACTGTGAGTGGCATCTCACTATGGTTTTATTTGTATTTCACTGATAACTTGTCATATATTCTGTCATTTTGTGAGGTATCTAATAAATATTTTGTCAATTTCATTTTTTTACATTGAGTTGGAGTATTTATTATAAATTCTGGAGCAAAGTCATCTTTTATATATGTTTGTGAATACTTTATGCCAGTATCAGGTTTGCTTTTTATTATAATATGTTTATTGAAGAACAGATGTATTTAGTTCGATGAATTTCAATTTATCAGTTTTTTCTTTGATACCGTAGTTTTATTATTCACTAAGAAACTACTCTCTGTTTCAAAGTTTGTAAAGATTATGTGCATGTTTTTTGCTACAAGTGTTATAATGTATTACATTGAATGTGTGTGATTTGTTTCAAGTAAATTTTATTGGTGTGATGTAAAATTAAAATATACACACACACACACACACACACACACACACATATATATATGTTATGTTTCTAGCACCACTGACTTAAAAGACTTTTATTGAATTGGTGAAAGGATCATATACATGAATCTATTTCTTAACTAGTATATTCTATTGGGCTCTAGGATCTTCCTTATGTTAAAATCACACTGTCTTTATTACTGTAGCTTTATTACAAGTCTTGATGTCAGGTAGTAAAATCTTCCAAATGTGAACTTTCTATCTATACTGCTTTCCTACTTCTCTGTATTTCATTTTGACAATTTTTACACAACAAAATTTAAAAAAAAGGTAAAAGCTCAGAGGATTTTCATTTGGATTTCATAGAATCTTTATATCACTTTAAGGAGAATTGGAATCTTAACAAAATTACTTTTTCTTATGTATGACTATCTTTAGGTATATTTCCTTATTTATTTAGATTTTATATAATTTTCTCATGCCCCCTATGAAGTTTTCAGAGTCAAGAGCTTTCCAATGGCACAATTAATTTATTCCTATATTTTATTTTTGGGTGCCATTGGTATTGCAGGTTTAAATCACATTTTCCAGGTGTTCATTGCAGATTATATGGTAATTCAGTTTTTTGTTTGTTTGTTGACCTTTGTCACTTACCATGTTCACTTATTAGGTCAGCTGTTTTTGTGTGTGGATTTTCAAGTATTTCCTATGTATACAATCATGTCATCTGTGATTAAATACATTTTTATTTTTTCTAAGCTGTATTTCTTATCTTTGTTTTTATTGCTTTATTGCACGGACCAGTTCTTTCGGTACAATGTTGAACAGATGTGGTAAGAGTTATGACCTTGATTAGGTTTCCGATATCAGGATAAAATTCAGTCATTCACCATTAATTATGATGCTAGAGTTTGGTTCCATGGATCATATTTATTAAGTTGAAGAGATTCTCTTCAGTCCAGTATGTTTGAAAATATTTATCAAACATGGGTATTGAATTCTGTTAAATGTTTTCCTGTATCTAATTATATGAACATATCTTTTATCCATTTTAATCTGATTATATAGTAAGTTACATCGATTAAGTTTTCAAATATGAAAATTAAACTTGCATTACTGGAACAGTCCTCACCCAGTTCTGATGCCCTATTAGTTATGCATATTACTGGATTTGATTTACCAAAATTGTGTTAGATTTTTGCATCTGTGTTCGTGAACGATGTTAATCTTAAGGACTTTTGTTGTCATTATTGTTGTTTTGTTATAATTTTCTTGTAATGTCCTTTGCTGATAATCTTAAGTTACTGCTGGCTGTAAAAATATAAGGTGGGAGTTAATTTCTTTTCTATTTAGTGGAATATTTTCTGTATAATTAGTTATTTCTTTTTTAAATGTTTTGTAGAATGACCTTTTGAAGTCCTTTGATCCTGAGCTCTTTGTGGAAGGTATATTAGCTTTGATTTGTATTTTTAAAAGATAAAGTACTATTCAGATTACTTAGTTCTTCATGAGTAAGTTTTGATATTTATATTTTAAGGAATTCATTTTAATTGAATTAAATTTCCTTATTATCCATTTTATGTCTCTAGTATATATAATGATGTCTACTATTTAATAACTGATAAATCTCATTAGATAACCTATCAACTTATCACCTCTCTGGATTTTTTCTAATAGACATTTCAAATATAATATGACCTAGAGTTGTTAATGCCCCCTCTTTCAAAAACTATTTCATCCCTTAAATACTTGTAATATTATCTGACTAGCTTATCAAACCAGTTTGATGTGTTGCCCTTTGTTTTTCCCTAATTATTGTTCCTATATAATTATTCAATAAATATTGCTATTTTTCCATCAATAAATAATTCTAACATCTTATTTCCAGCACTGTTGTCACTGCATAAATCTTTTCCTGCTGGCTGGAGAAACAAGAACTATTCACAGACTCCAGTGAATTCTCCACCCACCCCTCTTTTTAATAGCTTTTTCAATAATTTTCAACTCTGGCTTTGTTGACTGTATAGCACACACACACAGATCAGTAGCCAGCCAATATTTGCCAACTATTTCATTGGGCTCATCTGCAGATGTCTGCTGTGATTTCTTTCTGTCCAGCTCCCTCTCCTCTGATTCTAGGCTTAGCTAACTCTGGCCGTTTCAATCCTCTGTGTATGCCTAGGCTCTGTTTGAGATCTCTCTCTTCGGGCTGCAGACTAACAACTATTTCTGAGCAACAAGCTGAGCAATTATCGAGCTCACCTCATTTGGTTCCATTTTCTCAGATTGCAATCCTGAGCTGCCCTGATCTGATGCCTGAGGAGAGTGGTTTTACATATTTTGTCCTATGTTCTAGTGGTTTCTGGCAAGAGGACAATTGACATCGAAGTTAATTCTTCAGAAACAGAAACAGGCATCTTACATTTTTTTGAAATATATTTTTACTGGCTTGAATTCTAGATTGCCATCCCCTCCCCCTAAATACTTTAGGGATCTTCCTACTTTCTTCTTGTTTACATTTTCTCTGAAGGTAAGTTTACAGTTATCTTTTTGGTTTTTTTGTTTGTTTGTTTGTAATGTGTCATTCATGTCTTGCTCCTTTTAAGGTATTTACGTATCCCTGTTTTTTTCAGAGATTTAATTATATGCTCTGGTGTGTGTGTGTGTGTGTGTGTGTTGTTTTGTTTTGTTTTTAGTTTCATACTTTTTGAAGTTAAATGTGCATCTTAAATCTGTATGCTTATAGTTTTCATATAATTTGGAAAATGTTGATGATTACTTAGGTTTATTTTCTGTCTTCTCCTTTTCCCTTCCACTCTTCTACTTAGATTCAATAAACATATCTTAATTATTTTTATATTGCCCTATAGGTTTCTGAGAATCTTCATTTTTTCTGACCCTTTCTTTGTGCTTGTGTATTTATTTTGATTGTCCTGACTTCCATTTCACTAATATATTTTTCTGAAATGTATCTCCCTTGACTCTGACTCAGTAAAATTTTTATTTTACATATTTTACTTCCATCATTAAATGTTCCATTTGATTTTAATTTTTATCTTTCATTTTATTTCTCCTTATATTCATGTTTCCTTTAAATCCTTGAAAAAATTTTTGTACCTATAACAACTATTTTCAATTTTTTGTTAGCCTATTTTATCATTGCTGTATTTTTAGTCTCCATTGACTAATTGCTCTACTATTTATCAATTATATTTTCCTGTTTTTTGTTTTTTTTAACATGTCTGATGGGTTCTAAAGGGTTGCTGTATATTGCTATGCATTTCATTTTGTTAAGTACTGGATTTGTTGTACTTCTTTAAAAACTGGAGCTTTCTGGGCTGGGAGATCACATATGTATGACCCATGTAGATCTTCTGACATGTATTTTCACTTTTAAGTACAAGTTTTAGGTTCTGCTACCTGTTGCTGACTATTCTGCTGGTATAGCCCACTAGCGAGACATGACCTCTGTGGGGGTCTCTGCTGGAGCACAGTAGGGTCACATTACATTGAACAGGACTCAGACGTATCCTAACCCTGTGTGCCCCCCGGACATTTCCATTTTACTGTACCAGAGTGAGGTTTTGCCCACCCTCCTGGAATGTCACGCTACACGTATGCAGATTCATTGTCAGCGACAAATTCAAGGAAAGCTTTATCACATTCCTGGAGCTGTTTCTCAATGCAACACTCTCTTTTTCTAATCTTTGCTCAAATCGCAGTCCCTCCAGCCGTTCTGGACTGTCTTCTCACCTCAGTGTGAAAGCCATGCTCTGCTCGGGCTCCATCACCATGTAACGTAATCTAAAAAGTGTTTTCAGGCGGGCAGACTGGGCAATGGCAGGGTTTACCTGCTTGGTTCCTGCTTCCCCAAGCATCACAGTCCTGAGCCGCTTACCCAGTGTTCAAAGGCTGTTGTCTCATCTTTCTCCAGGCTTTTAATTGTTTTTGAGGAAGCGATACTGCAGTGTTAGCCACTCTAATATGCCCAGAGCACACAAGCTGTTAGTGATTTTTCATTGAAGAAAGCATTTAACCTCTCTGTGATTTAACTTCCTTATCTTTAGAGTTTGGATAATAATATATACCTTACAAAGGATTATTGGTTTTATCTCAAGCTACACTATAGATAAGATACCCAGAACTTTTATTGTGTTGTTTTTCCAGAACAGCGCTCTTTCCTCCAAGCTGCCAGATCCACTGGGAGACAGGGCACTTAAGGCCAGCTCGATCATACCATGAAATTAAGCGCACAGGTTCGTTTAAATCATTTGCCAACACTCCTTCAGTAGACTCTCAGATGGATCCTGCCCTCCCGATGTGCCTGTTTCCCTCTGTCACCACCAGTGGCCATTTCATCCATTATTGCCAAGGCTTTGCTTTCCATATTGGTTTCTGCATTCCCATCCACATACCTTCCATTTGCCTGTTCTCTTAAGTCCCTTCACTGGAATCTTAAGTCTTGCATTTCCTAAATTTTCAATTTCTCTCAACCTTTTCTCTGAAAAAACTTCTACATCCTGGTATTAACTGACCCTTGGATATATTCTGGGATTCCTCCCTAACCTGTACATGTCTCAGTTGGAAGCTCCTTTTTTTTTTTTTTTTTTTTTTAATTTTTATCATTTCTACTCACCTTAGTTCTGAACAGTAAAATAAGTATCCCTCTGTTTTCCATCTCTGCTATCCAACCTTGTTTTTCTTTCCCCTTAACATTCCCCTCTCTTTCAAAATCATGCTTTCTGGATGTGTTGTCCACAACACTTCTATCACTGCTTAGCTCTTGCTTAGTCCTTGATGTTATACAGATTTTAACTTGAGCCTGCTTTAACACACTAACAAATTTGGATTATTAATATAATAAATAAAAAGAACAAAGATCTAAGTGTCATTTTGTTATCTGCTTTCTCATTATTATCCACATATAATTATTCAACAAATAATGTTAGTTTCCCCTCAATTTGCATTTCCATCTTCTCCTATCACTAATACTACCACATAAATCCTAGCAATCTAAACTACTGAAAATATTTCTCCAGCTATATTTATTTTGCTTCTCTTTTTCTCTCCTAGCAAGTCAATCATCACTGTACAACCAGAAGAACTTTTGTTGCACTTTGTGGTTAACATCTTTTTTAAAAATATTTTTTAATGTTTATTTATTTTTGAGAGAGAGAGACAGAGACAGAGAGAGACAGAGAATGAGCAGGGGAGGAGCAGAGAGGCAGGGAGACACAGAATCTGAATCAGACTTCTGGCTCTGAGCTGTCAGCACAGAGCCCAATGCGAGGCTTGAACGCATAAACTGTGAAATCATGACCAGAGCTGAAGTCAGACACTTAACCAACTGAGCCAGCCAGGCGCACCTGTGATGAACATCTTATACATACACTGACCAGCCTTTTTTTCTAGAACATCCAATTTCTCTCCCATTTCTGAATTTATGAATTTGCTTTTCCATGGCCTGAAGCACACATTTTTGACACT
The DNA here is from genome assembly GCA_030068075.1 of Paguma larvata. Taxonomy (NCBI): domain Eukaryota; kingdom Metazoa; phylum Chordata; class Mammalia; order Carnivora; family Viverridae; genus Paguma; species Paguma larvata. The sequence goes on along the minus strand of CM057824.1, from coordinate 120,687,325 downwards.
ACGTATAGAAAACTGTTTTCATATTCATTTTTACTCTCACTTCTTAGCTGAAATGTCAGACGCACTTGAGTGGTCTTTCTTTCGTAGCCCATAAAATAACAATTACCCCTCCAATACTTTTAAATGATTGTCTACATTTGATTCAAAACAATTACCATAATCTGATTTTATGTTATTTATTCATTTTGCTATTTTTTTTCCTTTCTCATATTGCTTGTAAGCTCCTCAAAGGAATTATATTCTCTCTCTCATGGTTACCATGTATTCCCAGAACTTAGAAGACTGTCTATAAACAAATACTTAATATCTGTTGAATAAATGAATAATAAACATCAATATTGAAGAAATACGTTTCTAAACTGCTTTGTACTGTGTTTTAATAATTGTTATATCTGGTTAGATCAATTTGAAATACTTGTGTAGCTAACTCGATACTTCCAAACTTGCTGGTCCTATCAGAAAACTCTGCATTTTAATTTTATTTTTCATTAAGTGGACTGTCCATATACTTTTCTAGACTCATCGAAATCATGAGATCAGGGCTCTTTTTTGAACCGCAACTTATGGCCATCTCCAATTATTAGCAGATTATTTCTCCAGTTTAGTTTATTGCTATGTGTATTTTCTCTCATGGTCAACTCTCTCCATACATAAATTTTCATTTTTCATAACCTATTCAACTTTGGAATTAATTACTTGGCTATCCTTCCTGAATTTGACCACCTAGTATGATCACAAAAATCAGTGATGTGACTATGCCTTTGGGTAGTTGCTTTTGGATTTTTGACTATCTTTGCAAAGTCTTTGATTCTGTATGAGGATCAGTTTCTCTGGCCACCTTGATACCTTTTTTTAATAAATCTGTCCATCCCTAACATGTTTCCAGGACTTAGTTTACTTTTTAAATATCCCTGTCTTTTCGTACCTACGACACCTGGTTGGGAGTTATTTTTAGTTTAAAGTGAATAACCAGTTACCTGCATCATACAGTTTCAAGGATATAGAAAAAGGATTCTACAATAAAAGCATTTTTCTATTGCTTTTCATAATGTTCAAAATATTCATATTCATTTTTGATAAAGGTGTTAGACAGAGTAAACTGATAAAACATAAAAGTGCCACCTAAAAAGGTAAAGTAATAAACCATCTCCAGGCATGAATCGTAGGTTCTGGAGAATCAGAGGAGACCAAAGACTTCTCACAAGCATGTAGTTATCCTTAAAAGTGGAACCAAAGGCAAACCTTAATGCCAGATCTGATTGACCTGAAATTCCTTTTCATTTGCTTTAATGAACAGCAAAATATGAGTAATGGATCAGTGTCTACATTAGATATCTGTTTTATTATGCTAACTTAATTAAATCCTTATTGTAGCAGAAGTTTATCAAATTATGCCATTCTTGTTTTCCAATTTTTAATTCTTTTCAACAAAACACCAATAGTTCTGGAAATTTAATTATTAAAGATATATATATTTACACTTAACAAAAACATAAACAGTTTCCCTTGTGCATTTCAGATTCCAGAAATACCAGCTGTTGCCGCCATGTGTTATGAAATTCTGGCTATAGGCCTCAGACAGAACAGTTTTTTTGTTTGTTAGTCACAACAAAGTAAACTTCTAACAGTGTAGCAGCATGGTGGGATGCTGGAGGGAAGGAGAAGAAACACTTGGAACCAACCCAACCAATTAAAACTAAGTAAAAACACGTTTAGTTAAAAAAAATCTGCTCAAGGGAATAATAGTGTCTCTAAAAGCACAAAGCGAAATGATCTTCCTCTCTCTCTCAAACTCACGTAACAATAGTGTAATTGAATTGGATTGTCATAAAATGAGATGTGTGTATAATTTCAAAAATAATTATTTATTAAACATTCATACAAGCAAGAATCATAGAGAACTATAATTTAGCCACTTTCTCTTGTAGGTCAATCCTGTATTCTTTTATTTTGATGTTATCATTGGAACCCTTAAAAATACTTTGATAGTTTTTGGCCATCTTCCATTGTTCCTTTTTTCACCTATCAATTCAGAGAAGTAGATAATAACTAATATAATTTTATTTTTCTAATTTTTCTAACTTTCCAGACACTTGAGGATTTTAAAACAATGAAAGATCTTGAAAAGCAGAAATGTGTTTCTAAATTAATAATCATTTTAGTATAGGTTTTGAGACTATACTTAACTAGAGTTTAAATGAAAAATAAAATGCTAGGACAAAGATTTGACAAAAATGAATATGACTTAGGTGTCATCAAAAGAGATTTATTTCTGGAAAAACAGCATTTGTTTGAAATCTCTGTTTGAATGCTATATTAGTCACATTCTTCTATTTGTTAATTTAATGTTTTTTTTTTAAACAACTGACTAATTATGATCTGACCTCTAATATATAAAGTCAACAAGATAAAACTTAAACTCAATTTTTCATTTGTTTTTTCATTATTATAGGGAATGGTCCCTTCTATAAATTTTAATTTGTCTAAATGCTGTATTTTTTGTGCATTTCAGACTTTATTTCAATTCCTCAATGATCTTAAGAATGTGTGTATGTGCATATTCCTTGAGATAAAACAGTTCTATATTTTCCAGTTCTGTCTTAATGGATTAATTAAATTCTTATTTCTTCCATTACTTTCTGGAAATCTCATATTGATCTAAGTATTTTGGTAAATTGAGTCCATTATTAGCAACATACACTTATCAAATAAATAGGACATACTGCCTGATACATATTTTCTTATTTTGATGATTTCCTTCTTCAGCAAGAGATTTAAACTTTTTCTTTGGTGGCAAACGAGAAATTAATTTTTTTTTTATTTGTTATCCTTTTATTTTTAAATTAGATGCAGATATCTTTGTGCATCCAATAGCAAGAATTCAAACTCAACTTGATTAAACAAAGGTGTTATTATTGCAAACTTTATATGGAAATCCAAGCAGTTCAGGAAAGGATCAACCCAAGTGTTAATGATGGGCTCTTTATCACTTTCTATCCCCTGCTTCCTCTTTCCTCTGTCTGTTTGCATGACTCATAGTAAGGGTTAGTTTACTTCAGGACCCTAGGGCAGCCTACCTCCAGTACTCCCAGATTTCCCCTTATTCCAACTTGTGAACCAAGAAAAGAAAACACCTTCTTTCTTTCTCCTTCTACTTATTTATCAGTTCAAGAGATTGCTTTTTGTTTTTTGTTTGTTTTTGTTTTGTTTTTGGTATAATCTGAAGGGTATATCCACTTCAGGAAAGAGTGAGAAGGGGGGAAGACAAGCAGGTTTGTTATCTATTCCTTATCTTAACTTGGACATGTAAAAAAAAGAATGACCTACTCAAACTACTATGTTTATAGCAGATCTTAAAACAATAGTTTGCCTTTAATGAAGTAATCCAAGTCATATATCAAGAATAATAATAGCTAGGGGTGCCTGGATGTCTCACTTGGTTAAAAGTCCAACTCTTGATTTCTATTCAACTTCTAATCTCCCAGTTTGTGGGTTCTAGCCCTGTCTCTGGCTCCATGCCGACAATATGGAGTATGATTGGGATTTGTTCTCTCTTTCTCTACCTCTCCCCTACTTGTTCTATCTCTCTCTCTCTTTAAAAACATAAATACATTAAAACTAATAATCATAGCTAACATTTATTGAGTGCTTGCTATATTTCAGATGATGCTAATGATGTTTTAGGTACACTGCTGTATGGAATCCTTGCAACAATTTCATAAAGTAAGTTATACTTTTTAGACATTTTTTAATGTTGAAGAATTTGAGGCCCAGAAAGTTTAAGTGATGTGTCAAACTTCATATACGAAGTAAGTGGTAAAGACAGGATTCATCCAGATAGCTTAGCTCTAGGAGCTACATTCTTAACCATTTTCATATCTTGCTACCTATCTCATTATTTAATCTAATGTATTTTAGGGCATACTAAGCTATGATTCTATACCTTTTAAAAAATGTCTATTTATTTATTTTTGAGCGGGGAGCAGAGGGACAAAGAGGGAGACAGAGAATCCCAAGCAGGCTTCCTGCTGTCAGCACAGAGCCCAATGTGGGGCTCAAACTCATGAATGGTGAGATCATGACCCGAATTGAAATCACAAGCTGGATGCTTAACTGACTGAGCCACCCAGACGCCCTTATGCTTCTGTATCTTAAAGGTTAATATCTATGAATGAAAAAGAGTAGGAATTTTCAATGTTATCATAGTTAGCTTGGTAATCTGTCTATCAACTAAATTATTAATACACATTAAAAGATCTCAATAAATAATGTAGAGGAGTCTTGTGATTTTAGGAAAGCAAGAAACACATAGGAAAAAATATTTTCTTCCTCCCTCATATAAATAGCAAACAGAAACAATAACATTGCCACAAGAAAGCAAAAGATTTTGAAAAAGTCTAGGAAATTTGTGCTTTTCAAGTAATTGTTATCTTTCTATTTATTATCCGCTTAAGCTTGTGCAATGCTTACATAACTGATGATCTCCAAATTCCTTGGATTTCTAGCATAAGCTTTTGTTTAATATCCAAATTAAATTATTCAAACCCCCATCTCAGCCAAATCATAGGCAATCCATTACTCTCCTCTTGTGTTTCTGAAGGGAAACAAAATAACCACTAATTTTCCAGGTGTTTTTTTTATCCCAGGTTGCCCCTGACTTCTCTGCACATCATCTCTGATTATTTCATAACCTGTCTTTCTGCTTTTGAGGTACTGGTTTCGTCACTTAAAATGTGAAATGAAGCATCAAGATATGCATATAGTCCTACTTAAAAGCATACTGAGTTTAATCAAATAACAAAAACTTTATTTAAAGTTTATGGCTTGTTGCCAAAATTACTACACTAAATGTGAGGAGGAGGAATAACTTAAAACACTCATCATTGTTTCGATACCAGTTTAATATTCATTATCATTTTTTCATAAAAACTTTAGTTAACACCTCTTACTGCTTGTCTGGTCACCAAATAAATTGCTGAAATATGCAGGGACCCTGCAAAGTCCCTGCTTTCTTAATTCTCCCAGATGATAAATAAAAATCATTTAATCAATTAAACCATTTACAAATGGTTTTATTCCTGTGTTCATCAACTTTCCCTAACAGATCAAATCACAACATTACTTTAGAAGGACAAAGGCTCAATTATTTTCTTTCTGCTGCAAAAAGAAATATATTTCAAATTTAAATTTATAAATAAATTTTTAAAAAATATTTATTTATTTATTTATTTGGAGAAAGAGAGAGAGAGAGAGAGAGCATGTGGGGTGGGGGAGCAGAAAGAGAAGGAGAGAGAATCCCAGACAGGGTTGGCACTGCCACAGAGCCAGACTTGGGTCTTGAACCCACAAACCATGAGATCATGACCTGAGCCGAAGTGAAGAGTTGGACACTTAACTGACTGAGCCACCCAGGCACTCCTAAGAAAATACATTTAGAAAGAAGCTGTGTGTAGGATGAATTCATTATATCAGCATATATATAATATATATCATTATGCTGATATGATGTATTTTAAGTTTTCTTTTTAAAGATTTTGTTTTTAAGTAATCTCTACATCCAACATGGGATGGAACTTACGAGCCTGAGATCAAGGATCACACGCTCCAGCAACTGAGCCAGCCAGGCACCCTGAGTTTTAAAAAAATTTTATTGAAGTCTGATTGACACAATAAACTGCATGTATTAAGAGTGAATATGTTTTCAAAAAATTGTTGAAATGTTAAATGTTATGAGGAGATAGATAAGGATATGTATATCTGAGAATATGGCCTATGATAAAAATATACATGGATCAGATGTCACCAATGTGTTCAATTTTTATTTTTATTCAAAATGAAATTCTAAATGATCCACTTGATTTGTCATTTTAATAGCACGTGTTCATGTAATATCTGCTTTTATGGAATCTGTTAGAATTTAACAAAGGTAAATGCTACATTGTTATAAAATCCATGCTTACACTGTTGACATGAAAAAAAATATTAGGTCTTAATATACAGATTTAATATTCCCCATTCCATCACAGTTCTATGAGGAATTGTGCTATATTATGGTGCCTCATACAGTCCTATCACTATAAGATTGTGGTTCTAGTGAACTCTGTCACGTTTCCTGCCTGAATTCATTTCTAAGATAAAAGAATTGCTTTCTTTTGACTTGATTTATGAAAAGATGTATTTCTATGTTTGTAAAATCATAATTACAATGCATGATTTCCTTAAGGGCAGCCCTAATGAACATGAACACTGTCAAACCATTACCTTAATAAGCGCTGAAGGGACTTGATGCCTAACGTATGGCTGATGGGGGACAAAATAGAACATCTCTTTTAATAGTGAAAGTCTAGGGGCACTTTAGGGGTTCAGTCAGTAAAATGTCTGACTCCTGACTCTGGCTCAGGTCACAATCTCACTGTTCATGGGGTAGGGGCCCGTGTCAGGCTCTGTGTGCTGACAGTGGGGAATCTGCTTGGTATACTCTCTCCCTCTGTCTCTGTCCCTCCTCCACTCATGCGCTCTCTCTCTCTCTCTCTCTCTCAAAATAAAAAAAAAAAAAAACAACTTAAAAAATAGCTAAAGCCTAATACAAATCCTAAGTGTTAGCATATTTACCTAGATATAAATTTGGACATGAAAAGCTAGATTTTTTTTTTTTTTTTAGTTTTTGAAGTTTTTCAGACAGTACATTTTCTTAACACCAAACATCAGTTTAATTAGTAGGTGTAGGGAAAAATACTATGAAATAAAGAGGATTTAACATAGTGTTATATTTCAGAAATGCTTCCTATTCTAAAGCCAGTATTTTTAGGACCATTTTGTTATGCCATTTTAAATCACATCAAACCTATGCCACTTTAGAAATATTTATGTTAAAACACAGACATGGGATATAGAAACTAAGAAGAAAATAATGTGTTGCAAATTGTAGCTTTGTGCTTTACTTCTTTTTTAAATTTATTGACATATTATTGCTTTATAACATTGTTTAAGTTTAAGGTACACAACATCATGATTTGAAAAATGTATATACTGTAAACTGTAAAATGATCACCACAGTAAGTTTACTTAATATCGATCACCTCACGTAGTTACACATACAAAAATTTTCCTTGTTATGAGAATTTTTAAGCTATGCTCTCTTAACAACTTTTAAATAAACAATGCAGTATTGTTAACTGTAGTCATCATATCGTACGTTACCACCCCGGAACCCACACTTATTTATTTTATAACAGAAAGCTTGTACCTTTTGAATACTTTCAACCACTTCCCCCATCTATCACACTCCCCACCTCTGACAATCACAAATCCAATTTCTATTTCTATGTGTTTGTTTTGTTTTTGTTTTTTAGATTCCACATATAAGTGAGATGGTAGAATATTTGTCTTTTTCTGATGTATCTCACTTAAGATAATGCCCTCAAGTCCGTCCATGTTGTCACAAACAGCTGGATTTCCTGTAGTTTTACAGCTGAGCAGTATTCCATTTTGCATGTGTGAGTATGTGACATTTTATCCATTCATCTGTCAATTAACATTTTTTTCATTATCTTGGCTGTTGAAAATAAGGCTCCAGTAAACATGGGGGTGCAGATATCTCTACATGGTGGTGATTTTATTCCCTTCAGAAATATACTCAGGAGGGGAATTGCAGAATCATATGGTAACTCTATTTTTAATATTTTGAGGAAACAGCATTAGTTACTTCTGGTCTTTTTGTTGGTAGCCATCTTAACGGGTGTAAGGTGATATTTCATCCTGGTTTTGATTTGCCTTTCCCTAATTATTAGTGATGTTGGGCACCTTTTCACACATGTCGATTTTGAATATCTTCTTTAGAAAAATGTCTATTCAGGTCCTTTACCCATTTTTCATCGGATTGCTTGTCTACTTTGTTACTGAGTTGTATGAATTCCCTATATATTTTGGATTTTAACCCCTTATTTGGTAGGTGGTTTGCAAATACTGTTTTTCCCATTCTATAGGTTTTCTTTTCATGTTTTTGTTTGTTTCTTTTGCTGTTCAGAAGATTTTAGTCTGATATAGTCTCATTTCTTTTTAAACTTTATGTTTATGCTTTAGGTATCATATCCACAAAATCTTTGTCAAGACCCATGCCTGAAACACTTTTTTTCTGTTTTTTTTTTTTCCTAGGAGTTCCAGATTTTACATTTATGTCTTTAATTCATTTTAGGTTAATTTTTGTGAGTGGTGTAAAAAATGGGTCCAGTTTAATTTTTTTGTATGTGAATGTTTAATTTTCCAAGCACCACTTATTAAAGAGACTTGTCTTTTCTCCTTTGAATGTTCTTGGCTCTGTCGTCAAATATTAGTTAATATGGATTTATGCATGTGTTTATTTCTGAACTTTCAGTTCTGTTCCATCAGTCTATGTGTCTGTTTTTATGCCAGTACTATAGTGTTTTGATTTATATAGCTTTGCAATGTAGTCTGAAATTAGCTTTGCACCTTAAAGAGAGTAACACGATTTCTTTTACACTTTTGATACATTTCTAATAGAATCATAATGTTCACATTCAAATCTTTTTTTTTTAATTTTTTTAATGCTTATTTTATTTTTGAGACAGAGAGAGATAGAGTATGAGTGGGGGAGGGGAAGAGAGACAGGGAGACACAGAATCCGAAGCGGGCTCCAGGCTCTGAGCTGTCAGCACAGAGCCCGACGTGGAGCTCGAACCCACAGACCGCGAGATCATGACCTGAGCCGAAGTTGGACACTCAGCCGACTGAGCCACCAGGCGCCCCGTATTCAAATCTCTTAAACAGAGCACTAAAGTGTTTACTTTATGAAGCAGTAAACAATATAGAAAACTGTGTGCTATTCTGAAAATATTCATTAGATTAACTTGCCAAGCATATGTTTTGTTTTAGGGTTATCAGTCAATCAAGCTACACAACATAGTGTAAGCACTGAATACGAATTCTTAAAATTTAAGTGCAAGTCAGATGGTGGGAACAAACACAACAAAGTCAAAACTGTATGTGTATATACGTATGTATATATTTTTGTGAATATGCATATATTTGTTTGCATATATTTGTATATTTAAAATAATACATATCTATTTTCTTTTAGTACTGGGATTACAAAAATATAAATATAAGAAAATACAAAATCTTATCACTCAATGATAATAATTTCAAATAAATAAACTATATAAAGCTCTATTCAACCTTGAATAGTTACTTCTTATTGAGTTCTTATCTTTTAATATGTTACATAATAACTATTTTTATCATGAAAATATATATTCTTTGTGCCTGTTATTTTATGTTTTTGTGTACTTGAATAAATTAGTGATCATTTTAATCTTAATATTATATACATACATGTGTATATGTATTTGTATACACACACATGAGTATATGTGTGTCTGTTGTGTGTAGACCATTCATGAATGTTTTGGGGAAATTTAAAGTACACTATTTACTCTGATAATAATTTTATAGCAAAATATATTTATTACATGACAATTATTTATTATATGATGGATCTTTTAGTCTTCAATAATATTTAAAAATTAAACCCTAGGGGTACCTGGGCGTCTTGGGCACTTAAGCGTCAGACTCTTGATTTTGGCTCAGATGATGATTTCACGGTCGTGGGATCAAGCCTTGAGTTGGGCTCTGCACTGAGCATGAAGCTTGCTTGGAATTCTCAGCCTCCCTTTCCCTTTGTACTTCTCCTCTCCATCTCTCTCTCTCCAAAATAAATAAATGAATAACAAATAAATAAATAGTAAAAAATAATAAAGAATAAATAGAGAATTAAACCCTTGAAAACGTAATTTATATAAAGCTATACTTTGGAACAGGTATGATTTTTAAAATCTAAAATAATGATTCTTACAGAGTGTGTGTTCCTGTATTACCTTTGTAATAAAGCAATCAGAAGTCAGAAAAGAATAATAAGAAGAAACAAAACAAGGGAGAAAGAAAAAATGGATTAAAGGAATAATTATAGGAGACATTGATTGAATGTACACGTAATATATAAACATTCTTACAAAATTTTTTAAGTTTATTTATTTATTTTGAGAGAGAGAGAAAGTGCAAGTGGGAAAGGGGCAAAGAAAGAGAGGGAGAGAGAGAACCCAAGCAGGTAGAGCCCGACATGAGACTCAAACTCATTAACAGGAGATCATGACCTGAGCCAAAGTCCGACGCTTAATTGACTGAGCCATCCAGGCATCCTTAATATATAAAATTTCTTAAACAATTTGATATGTTATGTGTACATTTCATTCTACTGAAGGATATAGTAATTAAAAAATAAAAAATTGGTGTTTTTATCTCTCAGAATAAGCAAGAATCAATAAAAGAACTTAGATACTAAAGCTTTTCATTAAAATATGAAGATGCTCTTAAATTAATAAATATTTGATTGAGTGATGAGATGGACATTTCAGGTGTTTGGTTTAGCATTTTAAATAACATTCATAGTGTTAACTAAGCCAGAAAAAAAGACAAAGATAGCAATTGTCTCTAGTTAACTTAGCAACATTTTTTTCCAGAAATATTCATTTATTTAATATCAAATATCAAGTATGTACGTTAGATCGGAGGTGTGTTTATACACGTAAAAGTCAAAGCCTGGACTAAAAGGATATGGAAAATTAAAAGTGACACATAGACTGCATGTATAGCAAGGATGAGAATGTAATGCTTCAGATGTTGCATTAGGGAAAAAAAAAGAATCCTTCTGAAGACCTTTGTGGTTCCAATAGCTAAATAAATCAGGATTGTGTGTTTACTAAACTGAATTATATGCATATCATGGAATAAATCTGGAATGTTGGCTCCATAATGAGTATACCCAAACAACATCAATATTTCATTTACTAATAGTAATGTACAGTGCAAGACAGGTCATAATGTGTTTGCAGAGGCATTCAGGCAAGGAAATCAGACACGGAGGGTCATTTTGCAGAGCTGAGTACACTGATTATTCTCAGAGATTGTGTATCATCTCTGTCTGAGCCCATAAATCTATGTGGAAAAACTGAAGACCAGATTTTGATAAGGTATTATCAAAAATATATAGGTTACATACAATTGTTGGGAAATAGAATCTATTTTTCCCCACCAGAAAAGGAAGAGCTATTTCTTTCTGTTTCTCTTTAATACATCATGGGTATTATTTTTCAAGCATTTTTCAAGAATAAAAACATGTTTTTAAACTCAATATGCCTTTAGGAAATTTGGGAAAATATTTAGAAGTTATACTGCATAATGAGGTTATCTTCAACCTGGAGGAGATATCCCTCTCCTCCTTTGGGAATTAGGGCTTAACAAAGTGGTACACTTTATTCATCATTATCGAAGTATGAATGTTCAAGAAATAGAGTTTTCAGTTTTTCACCAATTCTGCAGAAACAGAATTATGTTTTGTAACTCTAAATCTAGTGAATTTCATCTTGTGCCATACCTTATATTCCTTTAATGAGAAATATCAGAGTACTAACTGACATTGCAGAATTAGGCAACGGTAGCCCAGTCTGCATATGGAAAATAAAGATGTTAAAATAAAGACCTTCGAACTTTTTGCCAGTTTTAAAATGCTATCAATTTGTTAGTGCAGGTGTGGTAAAAGTCGCACCCACAATTTTGGTGCAAATTCCAATCAGTAGAACCCTTATGGAGAAGAATTTGGCAATATCTGACAAAGCGACATTTGTAGAACCCCTAAATTACCCTCCTAAGAGTTTATGTTGGAGATATACCTCCAACAATATGAAAATACATATGCATAAAGTCATTAATTGCAGCATTGTCCATATTTAAAAGATATTGGGAACAGTCTACATGCCCATATATAGAAGAGCGGATAATAAACTAGTATGTCTACAAAATGGTCATGCAGTTTTAAGATAGTATAAAAAAGATCCATAAGAACTGACGTAGAATAGTTCTGAAGAGGGTGGAAAAGACTATCTATAGGTGCAAAGAAATAATATATTTCGTGAAAGAAGAAAAGAGATCAATGAACTTAGTTACATTATGATGTATACAAGGCAGCAATAATAGAAATAATAGGCAATAAGAATTACACTACCATGAATAGACTATTCTGTCCTGAGTTTTGAAATTTTGTTAATGCTTCACATACTCAAACAAACAAACAAACATAAATCAAAAGGGATAGAGAATACACACTTATATAAAATGAACAGTAACATATAGATTCAAGTGGATTTCAAAATAATAGCATAACTATAAGGAAAGGGGAAAAAACTAACAGTAATTTGGGCTATATGCTCTTAGGCTAAACACAAATCCTGTATTTTAGTAGCTGCTTCGGTCTATTTTTATGTGTCAGTAATCCCATAAGCATTCTACATGTATTTTACGAATGGGTAAATAGGCAAATATATTGTGGATAATGAGATCTAGATTTGTCAGTGTCAAAGGAAGGAATTAAAATACAGAATTGGCGAAAACCGGAACCGACCATGCGGTGTTGAATTAAGATTGGCGGATAGATGATAGATAAATACTGTGATAGAAAATTATTTATTAAAAATGTTTATGGATATGTGTGAATGTATCCATATATATTCATTTATTTCCTAGCTGTGTTCTCTAATACAGCAACCAAGTCATGAGCTTCAGTAGCACTGAATCCAATTAATGACCTGATTTTGGTTTCCAAATAAAAGTCTCTACTAAAAGGGACTGGAGATCCTTCATGAAGTGGCTGATGCCAAGGCTAGATCAACTGATTCTAGATGAACTGAGGACATCTCTTTGTGCCAACAAGTCAGGAAGTGTTTAAAAAAAGAATGAAGAATATGGGATGCCTGGATGGCTCAGTCAGTTGACCATCTGACTTCGGCTTAAGTCATGATCTCATGGCTGGTGAGTTTGAGCCCCATGTTGGGCTCTGTGCTGACAGCTAAGAGCCTGGAGCCTGCTTTTGATTCTGTGTCTCCCTCTCTCTCTCTTGGCCCTCCCCCATCTTGCACTCTGTCTCTCTCTTTCTCTCAAAATATTAATAAACATTAAAAAATGAAGAATATATTGCAAAAAGTCACAAAAGTTCTTACTGGGAACTTATGACAATTTGAGTATCAAATAAATAAGAATAAAACAGTGAACTCAATAAGAATCCACAAACCCATATTGATATAAACAAATTAATAAATGCAAACAAATAAATATGAAGGAAATGTTCTTCCTTATGGTAGAACGACAACTAAAATATGTGGAAAACTATGAAATTATAAAAGTTGCCAGTTGACAGCCATAAAAAAATAATTGACTCAGGCAAGAGTCATCAATGAATGATAAAACAGCAACTGGAAGTTTTAGGATTAATAGTTTATTTGTAATAATATCAAAGTATATCAGCATAAAGCACTTATGGATTACAATGTGGAAAATAATAATTTATAGTGGAGAAATCTAGTGGTCACCACCTTAACTGAGTGATTAAAATTAATATCCACAGTAGTGGGACAGGTAGGCATCATGAGTCCCTTAATTAGGGTGCCCTAAAAAAAGTCTTTTCTGGACTCTTCAATCTATAAATGCAATCCTTGAATTTAATCATGAAGGATAATAAACAAATCATTACTGAGGGATATTTTATGAAATAACTGACTCAACATGTCAATGTCAAACACAAAAAGAGATTGAAGACCTGCTTGAGATTAAAGGAAAGGGATGACAGACACCTAACCTGGAGTTTCTTCTGATATAAGGGACATTTGGAGGACATCCCAAAATCTAAAGTACTAGGTTAATGTGAGTTAATTTCCCGCTTTGGATACTTTTATGATTATACCTGAGAAGGTCCTGATTTTCTGGGAGGTACACACTCATAACATGTTTTAGAAATCTACCCTTTACATAGATTAGTAGAATAGTACTATTGGGTATAGCATTTTATTTAATTTGCAATTAGTTTAAGTAAAACATTAAAAGTACATTTCTATGGCAACAGTTTTATTTTATTTTATTTAAATGTTTATTTATTTTGAGAGATAGATGTGAGGAGGGGCAGAGAGAGAGGAAGAGAGAATCTTTGAGCTGAACCATGCGGAGTCCAACATGGGGCTCGATCCCATGAACAGTGAAATCATGTGCACCGAAATCAAGAGTCCTACCCCTAACCAACTGAGTCACGTGGGCACTCCTGCAACATTTTTAACTATAATTCTGCCTATCAAAGTTCTTGCATTTTAAACTGAGTCAAGATTTCCTAGTTTGCATATTGAACAGCTTTACCAAGCCACTTATTAATAGAAAATGGTTAATTCTTTTAAATGTAGCACTATACTTTCCATCTTTTGTTTCCACAGTAATAAATTGTAAATAGCTAAATAATAATAGTTTGCTATCACAGAAGTTAATGGTTTGTCTAGGTTCAGGGATCTGAGTTAAATCCCCATTATCCCACTTCCTAGCTGTGTGTCCATGAACAAATTATTAAACCTGTTCACTTTTTGGTTGTTAATTTTCAAAATATAGATTATTATCTAAGTCATTGAATCCCACAGCATCACAACTATTACCAATTAAAATGGGACACTCTAAAAGGTGAACATAGCCTAATGACAGGCATGGTAGGCAGTAAATACATATGTGGCAGGCAGAATTTCAAGATGGCTCCAAGATTCACACCGTCTGGTATACAAGTCCTCCCTCTACTTCAATGCTGGGAAGGCCTGTAAATATGATTGGATGTCACCGCCATGAGTGGGTTATGCTGTATGGAAAGAATAAGGAGATTTTGCAAATGCAATTAAGATTCCATATCAATTTATAGTTGAGCTAATCTAAAAAATAGAATTCATGGGTGCCTGGGTGGCTTAGTTGGTTAAGTGTCCGACTTGGGTTCAGGTCTTGAACTATCAGTTCGTGAGTTGGAGCCCCATGTTGGGCTCTGTGCTCATAGCTCGGAGTCTGGAGCCTGCTTCAGATTCTGTGGCTCCATCTCTCTGTTCCTCCTCTGTTTGCTCTCTGTCTCTGTCTCACTCGAAAATAAATAAAGATTAAAAAAAAATTTCCTGAGTGGGCCTGGTTTAGTCATATGAATCCTTAAAGAAAGACTGAGCCATTCATGAAAACAGAAATTCTTTTGCTGGCTCTGAAGAAATGGGCTGTCACGTTATACGAAAACTTGTGAGATGGTGTGGCAAGAAATGCAGGGCACTCTACAGGCTGAAAGGAATCCCAGGCAGACAGTCAGCAAGAAAATGTGGAACTTACTTCTATAACTGCAAAGAACGAAATTATTCTAGCAAACATACACGCTTAGAAGAACCTAAACTCCAGAGGGAAAATGAAACCTAGTCCAATAATCTGACTGCATCATTGGGAGATACCAAATGCAAGACCCAGCTGAGCTCTGACCAGCCTCCTAATCCCCCAGAAACTATGAGCTAGCAAATATATATTAGTTTAAACTGCAAAGTTTGTGATAATTTGTTACATAGCATAGACAATTAAAACATCCATATTGTTATTATAATTATATCACCTCTACATTAAGATATTAAAACATTTGACTCACACTATAACGTTCTTTTTTTTGTTTGTTTTGTTTTTATTAAGATTTTATTTTTAAGTAGTCTCTACACCCAACATGGGGCTTGCATTTACACCCCCAAGATCAAGAGTTGCACGCTATACAGACGGAGGCAGCCAGGTGTACCTATAACGCCATTCTTGATCATACTGAAAACTATAACTGGCATTCAATTTAATTGTTCTATACAGTGTAAACCTATATTCTTTTTATATACTTAAATTTTTGATTTTAAGTGCTTCCATTCCACAATTAATTAGATTTTTTATAACTGTCAGATATAAAACTTATCACAGAGTCAAAAATTATCTGGTAATTTATTACTGAGAATGGTTAAAAAAGAAACATCTTCTCTGGTACAATAATCACATATGATACTTTTTAAATGGCTAGGAAATATTTACTTGTTATCATGCGTCACAGTTTAATTACTGTTATCTGAATATGTAAGCATTCTATGAAGCCTATTAAGATCCTTTAATTTTTTTTTAATATAGATGACACGCAATGTTACATTCGTTTCAGGCGTACAACATACTGATTGGATGACTCTATACAGATATTCTATGCTCACTACAAGCATAGTTACCATCTGTCACATGCAATGATATTACATTACCATTGACTATATTCCCTATGCTAAACCTCTTATTCTCATGACTTATTCATTCAATAACTGGAAATCAGTATCTCCCACTCCTCTCCACACATTTTTCCATCTCCCTTCTCCCTCTCCTCTGGCAACCATCACTTTTTTTCTCTTTATTTATAGGTTCGATTCTAATTTTTGTTTGTTTATTCATCATTTTGTGTTAGATTCCACATATAAGTGAAACCATGTGGTATTTGTCCTTTAAAAAATATTTTTAAGCCAAACTTTACTTTGTAGAACAGTTTTATATTTACTAAAATAATGGAGAGGACAATACAAAGATTTCTTTTTCCTCTATTATTAATAAATTACATTAACTATGTATTTGTTATAACTAACGAATGAATGTGAACACATTATAATTAACTAAAGTCCATAGTTTATTTATTTTTCATTATTTTTAAGGTTTACTTATTTATTTTGAGAGAGAGAGAGAGAGAGAGTGAGTAGGGGAGGGGCAGGGAGAGAGGGAGAGAGAGAATCCCATGCAGGCTCCACACTGACAGCATGGAGCCTGATACAGGGCTCGAGCCCATAGACCGTGAGATCACAACCTGAGCCAAAATCAAGAATTGGACGCTTAACCAACTGAGCCATCCAGGTGCCCCACAGATTTCATTAGTTTTTACTTAATGTCCCTTTTTGGTTGCAGAGTCCATCCAGAATACCACATTACTTCTAGTTGTCACTTCTCTTTAGGCTCCTCTTGGCTATTGCACTTTCTCACTTATCTCGCTTTTCATAACTGAATGTTTTGAGCAGTACTCAGGTATTTTGTAGAAGATTCTTCAATTGGGATTTGATATTTTTTCATGGTAAGACTAGTGCTATGGGTTACTGTGAGGAAGACCACAGAGGTAAAATCCTATTGTCATTACGTCATGTCTAGTGTATATACTATCAACATGATTTATGAATCTTGATGTTATTTTATATATATATACAGAATAATTAAATATATGTTTGATAGATTGTGAGCACCAGGCTTCTCATATGAGAATGGATTGGAAGCATCAGAATAAATTCAAGTTTATCTTAGTATGCATATAGATGTTTATATACAGAAATATTTATAGATATGTGTATATACACAAGCTCGTATAAATACATATAATTTCACTCTGTGAAATTTTCTAAAAGGGAGGAAAAAGGGCCATAAAATTTTAAAAAAATCAAAATGCCCCAGTAGCAGTGAGTACATCTAGTGTCTAGATTTTATTTTCTTATACCATTCTCCAACAAAAGGAACCAGTTTTTCCTGTTGAAATGGCCGATTCTGGGACTAGTGTAGGATACACACAAGACAAGTCTATAGCATTTTGTTATATTGAAAAGGAAGAAAGTTCCCAAACACATACATACACACACACACACACACACACACACACATACACACACACACACACACACACACATTTACAGTGATAAGGAGGTATGACAAAGAAGTAAGTACAGGAGCAAACTGAATGAGTCTCCAATATTCAGCCAAAGGTGAAATAACGTGGACAATCTTAAAATAGTGTAATGCAAAGTATAAAATAAATTTCCATAAAACCTTAATAATATAAATGCTTGACTACATTGCTTAATTAATTAACTAATTAATTAATGAGGGAGAAGAGATAAAACTTGCATGTGGAAGTATTCCAAATAATTTATGTAGATGCTCCACCCTCAAAGTGGGACAATATAACTCTCCACTCCCTAGAACAACTGGGCACAGTGACTTCTAAGCTATACTGCATGGAGAGGTGAGGAGAGAGTAAGGCAGGAAGGGATTATCTTTAAGGAGAGAAAGTTCACCAGGTGATTAAGGCTACCAAGTCATAAATCCTTTGTTATTTTGATTCCTGATTTCACCGACCTATGATAGTACCCAAAATTTATTCTGAGTATGGTGTCAGATCTGTGGGCATGCCCAGTCACAGGATAAACCAGTACATTAGAAGTAAGAAGGGCGACTTAGAAAGAGATTGTATTTTAAGTGTCTGTCTCGTGAGCTACATCACCACATTTTTTAATGAAAGAAAATTTCCATAGAAAATTCTGTGGATTTAGAAATATGCAATTTAAAAATGATAATATAGAATTACTCAAACATAAAAATTTGTAATGATAATTCTGAAGCAAATGAAAGGATCTACGTATAATTTGTTTGCTAGTATTATGCACATTTACCTTATCATTTTAACGCTATTTAAATTGTGGTTAATAGATTGCCTGGCATCTAGAGACATTTAATAAATAATATTCATTTGATTTGATTATGACTTCGTTGAGCAGAAAGAGTGCTGGAAAGTGATTCTTCATTTTGGCATATATTTTCTGCCCTTTAAAAATGGAGATTTATGTATGTGACAATTACGTAGTTTTAAATGATACTTCTGTTGATGAAAACCCAGTTGGTCTTTCAGGAAAAAAAAAATGGACAAACTGTCTTCTTTACCAATTAGAAATCAAGAGAATAAGGATTTTAATAAGCCTCCTGGGAGACTTGTCTTTTGTATCTTTGATAAATACATGATTATAAGGACAAATTATATGAGTAGCAATAATTCCCCAGTAATGGGATCATTAAAAGACCTCCGAGCTGCAATATATCAATATTAATTGGGGACAGATGATCATTTTAGTGACATGCTCAAGTCATTATCCATATTTCAATACTTCATGAATACCTGAATATTCTTAATGATGTGATTATTTTTTTAAAGATTTTCAGTGCAATGATCTTAATAGGGTTGTTTATTTTGAAACTAGGAAAAAAAGCACAAAATAGAATTAAGCATTTTAATTGAGACTATTTAAGAGAGATATTTGAGGAAAGTGAACCAAATATTAACTTTTAGTTTGTGATGTAGAAATGTTTTAACATTTACTCTAATTAAGCTGTGTGCTATCAGTTTTGTTATATAAGCAAAATAAAACATCGATGTGTGTGTTCTGAATAATTGATTAAAATTATATTATATTCAAAATACCAAAGAGTGAATGCCTCCACATCCCTACAAAAAACTTGTATTTTCTGATGATTATTACTTTTTAGTTATGTAATTTATTTAATACCCATGTGTATCTTTCTCCATCTATGAAATGCAAGCTACAGTGTCTGTGTATATAAAGGGATCCCAAAACCAATCAAGTTTGTTCACATCTTTTTCTTATATTTAATTGTGTGTTTCCTCATTTCGATTATGATATCACAGACATGTCCTATTATTGAGCTTACCAATATGGCAAAATTGGCTTTTACTGTAGACTTAGTTCCTAAATTTCAACCCGTGCTCTTTTTACTAATACACCATTTAATATTGCATATTTTAGTTGATTCCAAATTTTTAACAGAATGTATTTATGCTCCTCTCCTCTCACAAAGCTAATAATTTTTTTTCAAAGCCCGTATTATCTCTACTTCTTTTGTACCTCCTATTTCAGTTCACTTCCTACTTCTCTGATTATTTCTTCTTTTCAAATTTGATAGATTTCTTTCTTATTTGAAGTTGTTAAATATTAAGATTCTAAGATTCTACAAGCTCTGCTACTTATTCATTGTCTCTTCTACCTTCCCATCCTACGGCTAGTGATCGTATTTCCGCATCCATTAATTCATGAATCTCAAAACGATATCCCCCCTGTCTTGCACTTCTCATACTCTTTTAAATCTTACAATTAGGTTTATTCATTTAATCTTTATAACAACTCATGACTAGTGCTGATATTATTCTCTTATCTCAGGTAAGCAAACAGAAATATGGGGAAGTTGAGCAACTTTTTCAAAGCCACACAAGAAAGTGATGGAGCAAGAGTTTAACCAAAGAAGCAGAACTCCAGTGACCATATCTCATGGGATATTTTCTCCACCCTAAATTTCACAAACCAGTTATTCTCCAGGAAAATGTGTTTCCTGTTACTCAGTAACCTATTCACTCAAAATAGAAGGATTGTTAGTCTCTTCCTTTTTTATCTAAATTCAATAAATTCTCTAATTTCTCATTCACGCATGACTTTGCCATCTAACCACTCTATCCCACCTCCACGGCCTTAAGTTTGGAACTGGCAATCCTTTATTTTGGTGATCGCAGAAGCATCCCATTCCTGGGATCAGTCTCTTCATTGTATTTCCAGTTAATCAATCATCAAACTACTTGTGTTGTCTTATCAAAGATAATATTCACCATGTCACTATGTTTCTGACTGTTTAAAACATTTTTTAACGGACAGCATGTTAAATATTTCTATGTCTTAAAATGACATCATGTCATTTTAGTCCCAGTGGTAAATTAAGTCCCATATTAGTCCCAATGGTAAATTAAGAAACAAAACTAAAACAAATATGACTGTGGCACAGTGAATGAAATAGTATACGGTAATTACATAGACTCTTTATGGTGGGGTCCAACCCCCAGGCTAAAGATGTCTTGTTTCTTTGGTTTGACAGACTTTTCATTCTTTGTTGACTTCATTCATCATTTTCATTGCTGGCCTTGTTGAGAAAAAAGGAGAAAATAAATGACTTACTTCCACCCTTGAGCTCTTGAGTATATTTCACTCATTTGTTAATAAGCTTTTGTTAAGCAAATGGAGAGCAGCTCAGACCAACTCCAAATTTCCATTCTCAATCCTCATCTGTCTTGGGAACGTGACTAGCTTTCATGGCATCTACCCACACACATTGAAAACCTGACCCTGGCTTAACTTTCCAGTGTTATCTTTGTCTCTAACCCATTCTAGGTGAAATTCTCTACATTCTAGAGACACTGTAGATGCTTCTTGTTCCTCTGCCTGGAACAATAAATCTTTAACAAGCTCCATCTCATCCTTCAAAACGAACCAAAAATATTGTCTCTTCAATCAAGCCTACTTTCTAACTTTCCCAAGAGGTCTGTTGATTTATACTCTGAATGTTGTTTTTTAGTGCTTCTCGTACTTTATTGCAATTGATCTGCCCCCTCTTCTCATTTCCTTCCTAGATAATTAGAATCTTAAGGGTGAAAATTATATTCATTGATCTATTCTCTATGCCATTCTCTCTCTTCTATTTTTGTCCCTGTATCAGTTTTATGACTGATATCACTTGGTCTGTGGAGAGTTTCCACTCTTTCCTCCTCTACATGCCTCTTGTTTTATGACACTCACTATGGTTACTTTATAGTTATGTTTTTGTCTTATTGTTATCTCTTTACCACCTCCTGCCCTCATCATTAAATCAGCAAGTTTAAGGAAGATAAGGATTGTATCTCACTGATTTTTATTTCCTCTAAAGCCCCTAGCAATTGTTAGATATTTAATAGTCTCAAAATAATTGTCTCTGAAATAAATGTTTCTAAAACCAGCCCAAAGCTGGTTTAACAGATTGTTGATGATCTTCATATTTTAGGCTCTGTTAGCCTTTGTTATAAACCATTCTACCACCAAAGAGAATTCTAATTATTTTCCCTGATGAATCTTGTAATTCAATCAAACTTAATTTTATGTACAATTTAATTTGTAATTAACCAAATACATATAAAACTAACCATTAGAGTTTGCCATTAATAAAAAAATTACTAATATTGCCATATTGAGCTGAAACAATTTCTACTATAAAGAAAAGAAAGAATAAAGCATTCAGTTGGTTTATAATATTTTTAAAGTCGAAAACACCGTTTTCATTAAGCATCATTTTTTCTTTAAATAGCACCTTTCCAGTAACTTATCAGACACTAATTGTGATGAAATTAGGGCAAGTCAGCATGGAAAGATCTAATCAATGATGATTTTTAAAATTGTATCATTTCCCCAGGAATAGTAACAAATAATTATTGTCCTATCTCTACTCTCTTTAGATTCCTTTGGCTAAAATTGGGGCAGCTGCGTGGCTCTGGGGTGTGGCTCTGTCAGTTAAGCAGCCAACTCTTGATTTCAACTCAAGTCATGATCTCATGATCTGCATCAGGCTCTGTGTTGACAGCATGGAGCCTGCTTGGGAACCTCTCTCTCCTCTCTCTCTACCCCTTCCTCAGTCGAGTGCTTTCTCTTTCTCTTCCTCTCTCTGTCTCTATTTCTCAAAAATAAGTAAATAAACATTTAAAAATAAATAAAAAGTAAAATATATATATAACTTTGGCCAAAACTTGTGTGTGTGTATGTTTAATAATATGATTTTATGAGAAGAATACAGGAGAAACTATTCGAACCTTTTATTTCTGTTAAGATTGTGTTATCTATGAAGAGATGGAATGATGAACAAAAAGGTGATGGAAAAATCTTAAACAGAGATGCAGAGGCAATGCCCTCAGGGTTACAAAAATGGAATATCAAGGGGCTGAAAATTAATATTATGATGCTGGAATGACATTGGAAATCCCAGTGTAATTTTTCTTTAAAAAATAAAATGTCCATTTTAAAAAAGGTTTTGATTTGCAGAAAAATGGAGAAGACAGTACAGAGATCACCATTTATGACACACAGTTCTATTATTGACAACATATAATTATGACACACTTTTTTATAATTAATTAACAAATA
Organism: Paguma larvata; assembly: GCA_030068075.1. Taxonomy (NCBI): domain Eukaryota; kingdom Metazoa; phylum Chordata; class Mammalia; order Carnivora; family Viverridae; genus Paguma; species Paguma larvata. The sequence continues at coordinate 120,664,613 of CM057824.1, read as the reverse complement.
TTATTAATGATGAAGTCCATACTTTATTCAGATTTCATTAAGTTTTACTTTACTTATTTATTTATTTTTCTGTTCCAGGATCTTGCCCAGAACACTGTATTGCATTTAGTAGTCATATTGTCTTAGGCTTCTCTTTGGAAAACAGTTTTTCGGTTTTCTTTGTTTCTGATGATCTGGACAATTTTATAGGGTGCTGATATGGTTTTTGTCTTTCAACTGGGGTTTTTCTGACATTTTGTCTATAGTAGATGAGGGTTATTGGTTTTTGGTAGGAAGACTATAGACATAAGATACAATTATCGTCACATCATATGAAAGGTGCATACTATCATATAACATGTTGCTGATGAAGTTGACCTTGATCTCTGGGCTGAGTTGAAGTGTTTGTCAAGTTTTTCTACTTCAAATTTACTCTTCCCTCACCCACTTTACACATACACTTTACACTATATACTTTAGAAGAAAGTCATTGTGTACAGCTCATATTTAAGGACTGCGGAACTATATTCCAATTCCTTGATGGTGAAATATCTACATAAATTATTTGGAATACTTCTGCATGGGAAATTTGTCTGTTAAATCTCATTTATGTATTTAATATTTTATTTATATTAGTTTGGATTCATGGATATTTTATAATTTCGGTGAAAATCTAATGCTATTTTATTGCTCAAATTGTTTGAGTATTGATTATCAGGGGCTCTTTTATCCACTCCAGTATCCCTTGCATATATCACCATATTGTGTGTGTGTTTTTTTTTTTTTAATACTTTCTCACTTTCTGGCACTCCAAGATATTCCAGGATTATCTTGTCTATTTCTTATTCCAGGTGCCCTGGTTCCTCTTGTTAAAGAATGGTATTGGTAAACACTAAACAGACACTGGGCGTGCTCTTGTGACCGAAATGGCAATCGTTCAGCTTACAGAGCAAGGGAATATATGCGTACATGCAAACTGATGTATGTACACCTGGACAGGTGTACCCTCAGGTTTCCAGAAACTCTACAGGTTTCTCTCCCTTTCTCTCTCTCCCTGCCTACCCGTCTGTCAGTCTGTCTATCTAATCTATCTAGATATTTCTATATACAACCAACTGCATCTACCTTAAGCTAAACATAATATATTACCCTAGTCTATTGCCATGTATATCATCTTAGACTCTACCCTTTCTGTATATGTAAATTCTAAATGAAGAAACTCACTGTACCATTCCAGTACACATCTACAGAAGTGCCAAAACTGTTAACTTGTATTCCTATGGAACATTACTTTATCAACTAGAATACAATGTTCATGTACAATTTATTTTGTCTTTAGTTTTATATTCTCCACTCATATATTAACTTTCCGAACTATATCTTACTATAGTGATTTATTAATTTCAGGAAGTTTTTTAGTCAATTCTTTGGAACTTTCTACATATACAATCATGTCATTGGCAACCTTAGATGGTTTAATTTTTTCTTTTAAACCTGTATACTTATAGTTTGTTTTCTTATTCTATCAGTTAGGTTTTCCAGCATGATGTTGAAGAAAAGTGGTGAGAGAAGACATCCTTGCTTTGTTCCCAGTCTTACATGGAAAACACTTATTTTTCATGACTAGGTGTGACATTAACTGTAGGATTTTATAGATGTTGTTTATATAGTGAGGCAGTTCTCCTTTAGTTTTAATAACTGAGAGTTTCGATCATAAATAAGTTTGGAATTTTGTAAAGTGCTTTTTCTGAAACTATTATTACTATAATAAGGTTTTCCTTCTTTAGCTTGTTGAAGTGTGATTCATTTTCAAATGTTAAGTCAGTCTTGTGCATGTGGAATAAGTCCACTTGGTCATGCTATATAATTCTACATATACTTTGTTGGATACAGTTTATTGATATTTTGTTGAGGATGTTTGCATCTATATTTCTTAGAGATAGTGGCTTATAGTTTTATTATAATGTCTTAATCTGTTTTTGGTATTTGCCTCATAGAATGTTTCTAATTTTGGAAAAAAATTGTAAAGAATTAGTATCATTCAATTCTTAATTTTTGATTAGAATTCACTGGAGAAACCATTTGGTTCTGATGCTCATAATTTTTTTTTAATGTTTACTTATGTATTTTGAGAGAGAGAGAGAGAGAGAGAGAGAGCACAAGCAAGGGAGGAGGAAAAATAAAACAGAAAAAAGGAGAGAGAATCTCAGCAGACTCTGTGCTAACAGAGCAAAGCCCAACATGAGGCCTGATCTTACCAACCATGAGATTATGACTTGAGCCAAAATCAAGAGTCTGACACTTAACCTACTGAGCTACCCAGGTGCCCCTCTGGTGCTTTCTTTTATGGAAGTTTATTACTGATTAAATCTTCTTAATAGATACTATCATAATCATATTATCTATTTCTTTTTAGTTTTTCTTGAGATTTTACCTTTACATCCATGTGTTATTTAAACTTGTTTAATCTCTGCTTTTGTCTGTGTCTCCATCAGCACTTTACAGAAAAGGGGGTATTTGACATAGTGTGGTCTTCAATTCAGCCTTTCTGACTTTGCAAATACTTCACTTTGTCTAATTAATAAGTTTTATTTTTTTCAGAGAAGGCAAACTACTTATCTCACAATGTAAACTAATCTGAAAATAATATATATAAAATGTTCCATATCTCTGAAAGTATCATTTCTATAGAAATTTACCATCATGACTTTATACATTAAGCAGTTGTTTTATTTCCATAATTTCGGTCATAATTTTAATTTTAATCAAATCTCCTTAAAATCAAAAGCGTTCAGTTCTAGTATGGGGTTTCTTACATCTTAATAGATTACCTTATTTCTGTATAATTATATTTATTTTTGTCTTTTCCCAACCCATTTCTTTTTAGTTCCCTCTATGCTTGCTCAGCCTCTTTTCTTCTCTTTCCCTCCCTGACTAGCTTCTCTCTTTCTCCACGTGCACATACGTACACACGTGCACGTACACACGCGCGCGCGCGCACACACACACACACACACACACACACACTCTTTCATGCATGTCTTTTGACAAAGTGAAAATGGAAAGGTGATTTATAGATTCTTGTGAAGTGTCACTGAATATTTTATAACACAATATAAAGTTTCACAGCAGGACTTTCCATTTGATAAATTGTTATTCTTCTAAAAGAGATGTACTATAGAACACTTTTTTCTGAAAAAGCAGTGAAGTACCCTGGTTTTTTTTATTACATTATCTTGAAATAGATAAAAAGAAAAAAAACGCTCAAAGCAAGCTTCCTTGATTTTATCATATGTGAAAGTAATTTTCTTTTGAATCTTATTGTACCTAGGGATAGCAAAAGCGGGATTTATGAAGTATTTTCTGCTATAAGAAAGTACAATTTCTTTAACTTCTGTTACATATGTTCTGTTTTTTGGTTTTTGCTTTGTATTTTAAAATATTTACTTTCAGAAAGCATTCTCAGTTTCTAATTATTAGTCCTTCCCATTGTTAATGGAAAGGGAGAGAAAGGAAAATGCATAATTTGGTAGGCTTTTTTTCCTCGATTGCTTTTTTATTGACATATCTAAATCCTAAGTATATTATTAAAATATCAATATTTATACAGGAGGGAAAATCAGAAAAGTCATTTCAGTTGATAGCCCTAGGATATTTCATTTTCTTGTTCATAGGAATTATATAGCTTTCCTTTCTCTCAGACGTTTACCAGATTATTTTAATCTCACTACCCGTTCCCATTATCACCATGTTGTATTATTTTTATTAAGCTAGACTGACTATAGCTATCTGTCCTGAAAGGGTTCTGGCCTACATCTATCCTTTACCCAATTTTTATGAATGAAACCGAGATTCAGAAGAAATATCAATAATTTACTCGAAGTCTGCCATTCATTTGTGTGCTGTGCCACACACATTACTATTGGATTTCTAAGCTTGTTTTTGCTCTACCACACTGTGGTTCTTTATTTAATGTTTTCATGACTGTTTCCCTGCTGGTAAATTTATTTATCCATTGAGGTCAATACCAACTGTAGATTAAACATTATTAGTCTAAGTGATCAATTTGGATGTGACTCACCAGGAATGAAGTATCTTTAGGACTTCAATTTACTGAATCAACATTAAACTAGCCTTAGCCTTGGCGTAGGTTCTGTCTTGACTGTGGTAACCACATTCCAGTAACTGAAAATCCTACACCAAATCTCTGGGTTCTGGTTCCTTTCACCTTCAGAGATTGAATCTCAGACCTGCATACTGCGTTTCTCTAAAAGGGCTGATTCCTGTATCTGAACCCCAATCTCCCAGTAAAGAAATCTCTCATCTCTTTTCCTACTCTCCTTACTCTGCTAGGAGAGATACTAGAGATGTAAGACTGAAAAGACAAGTTCCAGTCTCTTGAATTTGCATTAACTTTCAACTGCTCTGGGATGCCCAATCTATTTGTCTCCTTAACACTTGCATCCCTGTTCTGTATTTAATGAAGTACATTAACTGCGATTGGAAGTAAAGATTCCTTTATGACTATCCTAAGAACAATGGCTATCCTACGAATAATAAATTCCTGGCTTCTCTGTCTTCAGTTTAGGGACCATAATTTTTGTAAACTCTGCTGTATCCTCACCTTGCCATATTTGTCTGATTCTCACTAACTGAGTCCCACTTATAATTTAGTGTTGTTTTCAGCAATATTCTTAGCATGCAGTATAACAATGTACTATTATAATATACAGTTGAATGAAATCGCTTCACTGCCCCAGTCTTAGCTATCTCTAATTACTTCTTTCATTCCATCATATACTTAATTGTAATAATCATGACCATAAATAGTGATACTCTTTAAAAATGAATGCACATATTTCTAAAACTAGCATATGTGATACTAATAAATCAATTATATAAAAATAAGATTTTCTAATTCATCATTACTTAATATTCTCCATAAGAAAACTCAAACATAATACTGACTGGAACAAATGACCAATATTCCTTTTATGTTAAGGAAATCCTTTAGCATAGTTTTAATTTTTCTTTGTGTTTTAAGGATTATTAGTTGCATCAGTGGGGTTCCAACATAAGTATATAAATCCACTTTTCAACTCTCCATGTTAAAAAATAATAATAAAAGCTGTCAGACATCATGTATAAAGCATTTTTTGAGAAAGTCAAATATTATTTGCTGTTTCATCTGCTGAGATGACTGTTTTCATTACTAAAGAAGTCAGTTCTATAAATTTTTAATGGACAATTTCTCAGACTAGGTATAACATCTGGAAAGAAATTATTCACTTTTTTTGGGGGGGGGAGGGGCAGAGAGAGAGGAGACAGAATCCAAAGCAGGCTCCAGGCTCTTTAAGAAATATATATAAAAGTCTGTCGCCTGATGTTGGTAATAATAAAAAAAAACAATAATGTTGATTTTAAAAGTGAATTTACAATAAAGCGAATTTAAAAAAAGATTAAAGTGTAACTATGCTTTAAGTTTAATTCACTTGTATTTCTTTAGACAGGTGTAACCACTGACATAAAAGTGAAAGACAGATTCATATGTTTTTGAAATAAAAAGCATGAACTTATAGATATACTGAAGATATATGAAAAGTCTAGTCACTTTAAACATTATATTAAATTATTTTATAACAACACATCTACCGCCAATATCAAGAAGGTCTAGAAAATTACACATATGGATAAGCTACATAATATTTATGTAAGCTTGGGTTTTAATATATATTTTCTGCAAAACATGAAAAAATAGCTAAAATGATGGGTATAAACAAAGTATTTGTTTTAATAATTGTTTAGTAATTACATTATTATAGAGACATTGTAGGATACTTTATACATTGAAATGCAATTTTCTTGGGGAAAAGAAAGCACATATATACTTAAATTGTTAGCTTTTTTGTCAGAGAAACAAAAAATATCAATTCTAAGCAACAAAATATACAATTGTGGTCAGAATTTGTCTAATATAGGGATCATGTTTTGGAAGATGATACAAAAGGCAAGGAATAAACCTAAGGTAGGGAAGAAAATGGAAAGGCACACACAGAGAGACAGACAGATGCAGAGAGACACAGAGACAGAAAGACACACAGAGATACAAAGAAGAATCCAGGTGAGGTTAGTCTTTGTATGAAAACAAAATTATTGAAAAAATCTGATCTAACCAAAAAGTAAGGATCCTTGTATAATTTGTAGTCCTAGACAAGACTGGCTTTATTAATGATTCAGATCTTTGGGGCTCACAGATTGTTAATCCATTACCTGGTTAAAAATGTAGGGATTCAACAAGAATTTACTTGTTGAATAGTAATAAAGTAGAAGTCAGAATTCTGATTTGTAGGAAACTCATGTCTGGTTGCAGAGGGAGAAAAGTGATTAAAACATATATAATACCTGGATCATTAATTATCAAAATATGTCATTATTTGCAATTTTCTGAGGTTCAGGAGAGAGTGCAGAAAGTAGAGAAGAACAGGATGAGCATAGTTTGGGACATATAATAGGTTTAGTAATGACCCTGAAGACATCCAGGTCTTAATCCTTGGAACCTGTGAATATTACCTTATGGCAACAGAGATTTTGCAGATGTGATTAAATTAAACATATTACAATGGATATATTACTCAGGATTACCTTTGTCAGATCTGACTGTAATTACACCATGAGGCAAGTAGTGGAAGGTTGGACTACAGAAGAAGAAAAATGCAAAGGGGAAAGAGGGAGGGAGAGACAATGAACCATGAACCAAGGAATGAGAACAGCCTCCAGAAACTGAAAAGCAAAAAGATTGGTTCTGTCTAAAAGCTTCCAGGGTACCACCCTGCCAAATCCTTGGTTTTGATCCTTTGAAACTGCTTTTAGACTTCTGACCTCTGAGCTATAAGAGAAGAAACATGTGTTTTTTCAAGCTACCAACTCTGTGTAACAGCAACTATGGGAAACTAATACAGGTGCATTCCTGAATGTATATTTTATGTTTTTGTTAACTATCATAAGCTAATGACTCTAGCACTGCCCCATCACAGTGTTGATATAGAAATTTTCTACAAACATGAAGCATGTGTGGTTTGTGAAGTATAGCCTATAAATAAGTAATTTCATAAATAAATAATTCAGACATTTTCAGAAAGTATTACTCTTATGCAAAAAATACGAAAAGAGTGTAGAAGAATGTAAGAAGAATAACTTTCAAGAAAATGGAAATACAGGCTACACATGGAAAGAAAATATTTCCAAATCACATATTCAACAAAGAACTTATCCAGAATATGTAAGAACTCATCTCAGAGCATGAGAACAAAAACAAGGCTTTAAATGTACAAAACACATGAATAGACACATTATCTTCATCAAAGAATGTGAGGATGGCAAATGAGCTTGAGGAAGATGTTCAATATTATCAGTGTTTGGGAGAATGCAAATCACAACCACAATGAGAAGCATTTCAGAGTCGCTTTAGAAAACAATTCTGACAACACCAAATACTGTTAAGAATGCAGAGCAACTCACACTCTCATACATTACCTGTGGGAATGCCCAATGATAAAGATGCTCTGAAATACTGTTTGGCAGTTTATTATAAATTTATACATGTGGTCACTGTAATATCCAGCTATCTCACATTTGGGAATTTATGCTAAGAAGATGAAAATTTCACTCACTCAAAAACCCGTACACGAATATTTATAATGGTCTTATTCAAATTTTTAAAACAAAAACAAAAATAAAAACAAACAAAAAACCCAAAACAAAACAAAACAAAACAAAAAACTGGAAATAACTCAAATATCCTTCCAAAGATAAATAATATAAACATAGTGATACTTCCATGCGATGGATACTACTCATGAATAAAAAACTGCATTGATACAAACAAGCACTTAGATGAATAGCAAAGGTATTATACTAAACAAAAGAAACCACTCCCAGAAAGAGACATACTATTTGATTCATTTATATGAATTCTTGTAGAGAGCAAGCTATACGGATGGAGAATAGATCAATGAATGTCCATGGTTTGTAGTGGGTGGAGTGTGTGACCACAAAGGAGTAGCATAAGGGGATATTTTGGGTAATTTGGAATAGTTTGGTTATCCTGATTATAAGTTCCCTTATCTAAACATAAATCAGAATCCACAGAATGTACATCAAAAGAAGAAAAATAGTCAATTTATTGTAAGTTGATTTTCATTTATTTTAAAATAAAATTAACAAATGCTATTGCAGATTTTCTTTTGCACTTTAAAAAAATAAAAGAATTATAATGGTAGGAATAACGCAGAAAAATCTAGAGTGGTCAAGGAACGGATTCTGAGAAGAAGAAATCGGATCAGAAACTTGGATGACAAGAGGGATGCACTAATGAGGATCTGGAACAGATGGTTTAGATGTGGTTGAATGTACATGTAGAGTTAAGGCAAGGACGATAGTTGTGTATCTGAATAAAAAACAAAAAAAGGCTAGTATGGGTGACATAGTGGAGATGGAAAAATGGGTGTCACTCTGACTAGAATGAGGTCAGAGAAAGATTAGTAAAGAAAAGCTTACTAGGTGCATCTTGCATAATCAGGACTACAGAGTAGTTGAATAAAAAACGTTTTTTTAAATAAGGGTGAAGACCTTAACAGACATCTCACCAAAGAAGATATGCATATGGAAAGTAAGCATATGAAAAGAGACTCCACTTTATAAGTCATCAGAGAAATGCAAATTAAAACAACAAGATATCATTAAACACTTATTAGAATGGCTCAAATCAGGAATATTGACAACACCGAATGTGGGCAAGACAGAGAAACAAAAGATTCTCATTCATTGATAGTGGGAATGCAAAATGGTACAACCACTGTTAAACAGAGATTAGTGGTTTCTTACAAAACGACACATATTCTTACCATACAATTCCTGCAGCTGTGCTCTTTGGTATTTGACCAAGGAGTTGGAAAGCTAATGTCCATTCAAAAAAACTGCACACAGTCATTTATAGCACTTTTATTCATAATTGCCAAAGCTTGGAAGCAACCAAGATGTCCTTCAGGAAGTAAATGGATATATAAACTATGGATGCATTCAGACAATGGAACATTATTCAGGTCTAAAGAGAAATGAGCTATTAAGCCATAAAAAGACATAGAGGAAACTTAAGTGCATATTGAATGCTAATGAAAGAAACCAATCTGAAAAGTTATGATTTCAACTATATGACATCCTGAAAAGGACAAAATTATGGAGATAGTAAAATGATCATTAGTTGGCAGAGGTTCAGGTGCAGAAGAGAGTTGGATAGGCAGAGCACAGAGGATTTGGGGGGCAGTAAACATATTCTTTATGATACCACATAGATGAAAACATGGCATTATACATTTGTCCAAACCAATAAAATGTATAACACCAAGCGTGAAGCCTAATGTAAATTACGGACTTTGGGGAATGATATTGTGTTAATGTAGGTTTGTCAATTGCAATAAATGTACCCCGCTAGTGGAGGGTGTTGATATGGGGTAGACTATGCATGCGTGGGGGTAGAGAATATATGGGAAATCTCTGTACTTCCTTCTTAATTTTGCTGTGAATGTAAAACTGCTCTAAAAAAAAGTCTCTCAATCAATAACTCAGTAAGTAAATAATCAATCTAAAACAAACAAACAAAAACAACAAAAAACTCTTTATGTCTCTCTCTACATGAAATATTTTACTCTGGACCGTTTTAACTCTTCTGCCGAGCTCACTGATTTGGCAAAAAATCTACACTTGTCTTGATGGCTTTTCTTCTTATCTAATTCCCTCTTCTTCTTCTCATTCCTCCCTCTTTCTTTTCATTTATTTCTATCTTTTAATGTTTTTTTTAAATGTCTTTTTTTAAGTTTATTTATTTTGAGGGGGGGGTGGAGAGGAGAGAGAATCCCAAGCAGGCTCCACTCTGTCAGTGCAGAACTCAGTTGTGGGGCTCCAACTCACAAACCGTGAGGTCATGACCTGAGTCAAAATCAAGAGTCAGTCACTTAACCAACTGAGCCACCTGGGAACCCGTAATTATCTTTTAATTCATTTCTGCCATGTTACAAATACCACCAGTATTGAAATGTATGAATACTTTGAAAACAAAAGTGCATCTTGAAGACTCATACCACATACAATAATGCTTTCTGCATTGTAGACTCTTGATTTGGAGTATGACTTTTGTTTAAATGCTTCTAAACATTTTTATAAAATATGCCTATTGTAAAAAGAAATGTAACATAAAGTTTTCTTTACATAGTTTTTGGACACATTAGAAAGCACGTGTAAGTTTCCAATATATGCTGTATTTGTTTCAGCAATACTTCTCCCACTCCAAAATGAATGAGAAAATTATCAAGATAATTAAAAATAGAAAAAGTGATCCTATGAAAAAACACGAAACAGTCATAGACATAATCTGACAGTAGGAAATAGAAGGTTAAGAGGATAACTGATGCCTGTTTTCAAGTGTACTAAGCTTGATTATAAGAATCGTGTTGACCATATTTTTCTAAATTTATAAAGGTCATGACTCAGATACAATTATCATAAGTTGCTACAACACCACTAATTTATATGAGGAAGTAAAAAAGTTGAACCTTAATGGTAATTAATTACTCAAGCAAGTTATCATGTGGATTGTAGAATTCTTATCCTGGAAAATGAAAAAAATATATATTCCTTGATTATTTTTCTCTTCAAGCAAAAGCTGAGTACCAATTATTCCTCCCAGAATTATAGTTCATTTATTAGAGCAAAATAAAACTCTTTTTAAATTAGAAATACTTTGTAAAACTAATAAACATGCTTAACTTTAAAAACTCCGTGTCTTAATTGGTAAGGCATAAATAAAATGATTTATGTTAAGACAGTTTTATTAATTAAAGTCAATAATACTCCTGAGAAGGTTTTCTAAGTATATAGAAAGTACTAAAAAATAAAATGACTTCATATTATTCTCTATAATTATTTCCTTCTTTCTGTATTTCTAATCTTTCCAACAAAACATATTTTCTATCAGCCATGGGAGGATATATTTTACATCTCAGTTTATTTCAGAGTTTAGCACACGACCAGGCAGAGAGACGATAATTGTATCGGATTGCATGTTTTAAAGTCATATCCATATTCTAAATGTCCATCAAAAGCAATTTGTCAAAAACATTCAGTCATTGTGGTAGGTGAAATAAGGTATACAGAAATATAAAATTATGTTTTCTCTTTCTTAAAAAAAAAGATGAATGCTACAGGATATGATTACTGACAAGAAAAACTCCTTTTATAAGACAATGTCATTAGATGTAAAAGTATACTTTAGATCTTTAAGAATGGAGAGATCAGAAGACATTGAGTAGCTGTGGAAGGTTTCATTTGCTTATTCATATACTACCACTCAGATTTTATCTCTTTCAGTGTCTTCTAAGCAGGGAATTACTCACATAAAACCCTGCCTCTACAAAGAAGGTAGGACTGGGGCAGTGGTGAACAGTGTAGGCGGGGTGAAACCCATGCAGAGACATAGAGTAGACACGGACACACTGTGATTTCCCAATGTTCAGGTACATGCTGGAGGTCTCAAGAAAATATAATTGGCAAAGCACAATGGTGCCAGATTTTAGAGGAGTTTAAGAGCCAGACAAGGTAGTAAGGAATGGAATAGGAAATGATATCTTACCAAAAAATACGTTGTACCTGTTCTCATTGCATTATTAAAGGTAATGAATGACTAACATTTAGTTGCTTGAAATCCATTTCAGTGTTCAAGATTTTTATTTTAAAAACATTTTTTATTTATTATTTTGGGAAAGAGATAGAGAGAGTGCATGTGCAAGTCGGGGAGGGGAGAGAGAGAGGGCGAAAGAGAAAATCCGGAGCAGGTCCTGCACTGCGGGCTTTCAGTGCAGAGCTCCGTGCGAGACTTGAACTCACAAACCGCGACATCACGACCTGAGCTGAAGTCGGCCACTTAACCGACTGAGCCATCTAGGTGCCCCAGAATTTTATTTTAAACTGTGATACAGTAACAGCATTCTTTGAAAACGTTTTTTTGAGAAACATGAAAAAATGTGACACATAACTTTCGGGTAGCCTAAAAAGATTTAGTATATGCAGGATAATAGTTTAAAAGACTTGAAACAATGTCTATTTTCCATCAACTGATTATTTTTATTAAAGATTGTTACCAGCAGTACAGAATTACTGTTAAGCTCCAAGTTCTTATTTATGGATTTATTTTTCCCCATAGGAAACATTCATAAATGAAACATTATCGCACAATAGCTATTAATATATCAGGGATTTTCTCTTTCTAGATATCCACCTTGGTCTCTTTCTGAAAACTTGGCTATCTAACCTATGGGGAATTCCTATTCTGACATTACCTTATCCATGGCCAGTAACCACAACATTTATCCTTCTAGTTTAAGCCTAAAATGTGCAAATAAAATTTATGTATAAATGAGAAAATTTCCTCCTGCCTAAAAATCACAGCCTATTTGGCCAGAAGCCCGGTGCTCCTAACTCAGCCATCTAATGTTTCCTCTTAAAATGTAAATATTTTGTGGATTGGTCAGGCTCTGAGACATCATTAGTTTCTATCTGAATTGTCAGTTAAGATCTCAGTAGGTTTTAATTAGCAACCCCAAAGAAAACCAGATCCAAAAATAGGTGCTGGGTTTGTCAGAAGGTTCTTAGAGAAGAGGAAGACATTCTGCAAGAAAAGAAACATACAGTAGTCCCCTCCTATCCTTGGTTTCGCTTTCTGTGGATTCAACTACACACCATCAGCTACCGTCTAGGAGCAGATCCTCCTTTGGACGCAGTAGCCTAAGGCCACATCACAAAGTCTATCCGAATCATTCACCTCGCTTCATCTCATAGCATTTTACTTCTCATATCATTGTGAGAAGACTGAGTACCGTCCAGTAAGATATTTTGAGAATGAGAGACAACAGTCTTTTATTACAATGTGTTGTTATAATTGCTCTATTTTATTAATTATTAGTTATTGTTGTGAATCTCTTACTATGTCTTATTTATAAATTAACCATTATCATAGGTCTACATGAATAGAAAAAAAAAGCATAGTATATACTTTCCTATGTTCAGTACTGGGTTCAGTACTATCATGGTTTCAGGCAGCCGCTGGGGGTCTTAGATGGTACCCCCACAAATATGGGGAAACTGCTGTAGTTGCTTATTGAGAGAGTATTACCACATTTTACACACTTCATAAATTCCATGAGGCATCCTATAGATTCTAACCCAAATATTCTTTCCTTCAGATCTCTGTAAGAATTTTCCCTGCTCAGTTTCTTATTTAAGTGATTATCATCTATCACTATTATTATACAATTCTGCTTAATATATTCTGGATAGTAATAGATTTCTGCTTCTGTGGCAGAGGCCAAAGTGTGGTAGAAGGAGCAGGGCAATTAAATATATTAGCCAGTACCAGGATATACCAACTATAAGCTGGGTTCAATCAGACTGGGTGGGGTGTGTTATCCGAGCAACAGAAGGCAAACACCTATTGAAAGGGGACAGAGATAATTATTGGCCTCTCAAAACACGGTATCTGTAAGACGTAAGTAATTTTCAGATTAGTAGAAGTATAAATGAGGAGCAAAATGAAGATCTGGGGAGATGAAGCGTTGATTTAAACTAAGGCAAACCAGGACCAGGTTATTATCCCAAGTAGTTTCTGAATAACTGGAGGTCCCAGGGACCTGTTCATAGCGGTGTATGTTAGCTGAAGGGGGAGGGAAAGGGCTAGTCAGTTTGAAGACATGAAATAAACCTAGCAGAAGGAGCATCACGCCAAGAGAAAGGAGACAAGCCAGTTTTGATTTTTTCTCTTTCTTATTTTCTGATGAGCCTCATGACCTTAGGCGATTTTTCAATATTCACTTCGATCTCCGTAGATATCCCACACTTACGTGGCCAGGAGGATGTAGGCCACTGGAGATGCAAAAATGAATAAGGCATAGACATAATAATATGGGACATGCCTGAAGGCAGCTGGCGAGGGTAGAGGATAGTGCGAAATCCCTTTATGTAATTTTGTTATAGATGCAATAAAAAATTATCTGTTACTGGTTTCTATACTTTTGGTTCATTTAGTTTTTGTTGAAGAACCACCTCAATAAATTGGGAACATTTTTATTTGCCAGCAGAAAATCTAAGGAAGGTATATGTATATGTGTATGGCCATTGGGTTTTTTTCCCCCCACCATTCTTATCTTTTTTTTTTTTTTTCTTTTAAATAGTGCATTCACCCTCATGGCTAAACAACGTATGCAGGTCATTTCCTAATAGGCACAACAGTGCATTATAGTGATTGAGAACTACATATTTGTTTTGATTTTGAGGCTTACTTGATTTGATATTTTCGTCAAAGTGAGAATTATGTCAGGCAAAATTTACAATGGGACTTTATTCCCTTAGACTATATTACAAAAATTCTTTTCATTTGATTTATGAATAAAATCCTTGACAGTGGCCTCCCTCTGTCTCCTATACGCACTCATCATCAAAATCCATCATTTTCACTTCCTAAATGTATTTTATATCCATCTACTTCTCTTCAGGCTACGTGACTGTTATTCACAGTTTCCTTTCTCGTTTCCCCACATCTACTCTCAGCCCTCTGAATCTCTTCCTCAAAACAGCAAGCAGGAGACCTGCTCACAAGGCAAACATGAGCATGTCACGTCACTGCTTAAAATCCTTCAGCAGCTTCTTTCTTCTATTTTTAAATATACACAAATGAACACAGACACACAGACACACACACACACACACACACACACACACACACAGTGACCTGTCATCTCTCTCCTGTGTATTTCTCCAACCCTTTCTTCTTTCCATGGGTATGGTCTTCTCTCAGTTCCTCCGAAGTACAGCATTCCATATCACACAGGTTCTTCACTTAGGTTAACTTCTTACATGACCTCTTTCCGTTTAACACTAAACAAATTCCTCTTCTTTCTGATCTAAGACTTAGATCAAGTACCATTGCATCCGGCGCCTTCACTATCATTTCTAAGTAGATTAGGTTTCTCTATACATGATTTAACTGTTCTCTATATTTTTGTTTTATAAATTTATCAAAATTGACAATTATGGCATATTAATAAGTGAACGAATCTACTATTTCCCCAGGAAGACAACATCCACAAAATATTATACAAAACCAATGGGTCTGGGCTCCCTTAGATAAGGGAGATTTGATAGCATCTTATAAATATCACAAATGCCTAACCTTGAAAACATTTCCGTCCTGGCCTTGGTTCCTAAGGCCTGTGTCTTTTGTAGGCATTTCAACGGATCTACTCACTGGCAAAGGAAACAGAGTTTTTAATGCTTTCGTTATAAAGCCAGGCAGTAACCAGACGTCTAAAAAGTTTCTTTTTTTAATCTTTCAGTTTTTTAAAGTTTACTTATTTTGAAATAGAGACAGAGAGAGCGAGGGGGAAGGGCAGAGGGAGGACGAAAGAGGGAGAATCCCAAGCAGGCTCTGTGCTCCTAGCGCGGAGTCAGATGCAGGTCTCGAACTCACAAACATGACCTGAGCTGAAACCAAGAGTTGGACCCTTAACCGACTGAGCCACCCAGACTCCTCTTCCTTCCTTCCTTTTTTTTTTTTTTTTTTTTTTTTAATTAAATTGGACCAGGTACTCTGTGAGTGCAAGAATTATGCCAGGTTACATGTCTAGAGTCTGGTAGTGTGCCTTCTATATAGTGAGAACTCAATAAATGCTGGAAGTGGGTAAGTAGACCTAATCATTCCAATGTGGCTTCTGCCCAAACATTTCAATCTACTCCCATCCCTGGATTCACCTCAATTAATCCTTAAAGTATTTACATATTTACGAACCTTACTGTAAATATATTTGCTTCAGTGAATAAAATATGCATATACAGCTAGAAGTCAGCAAGTTTCTGTATCCAGTAGGGTCGTGAATTCCATGGTTCTAATATATTTTGAAACCACTAACGGTTTTTAACTCAATAACTTTTAATTAGTTTTTCTGACAGACAAAAGAGAAATTGAAAGGTAATTGAATTTATCCAATTTAAGTATTCACATCTCAAGAGAGAGAGAGAGAGAGAGAGAGAGAGCAGGAGCAAGTACCAGAAAGAAAAATCAGAATCAAAACATTACTTTATGAGAAAGAAGACATGACCGTTTTTTTCTCATTCAAAACGTTTTCTGCCATAAATCTGTTTCCACACAATATGTTCAACAGTTCTCATTCCAAACAAAAGCACATTAACTTTTAATCAGACATAAAATGTCAGTTCTTAGCCAAAGAGCAGAGAGATTCTTTATACAACTTACCCTGATAAATTAAAGCCTACTGTTAGCTCTGCCAAATCTTCCACTGGAATTACTGTAATGAATGCTAACATCACTAAAAGGAAGGAATTGTAGTTCAAACATTTCATACAGGAAGCTTCAGTTTGAGTTTTTTCCTTGGTGACTTATTGTAAAGAAGAAAGATTTGAGGGACTCTCTAAAATACATGGCTTTGCAAACAGAAGTGTGTCCTAATATTCAAATTTATATGATGAATGAAGGTAAAACAGATCTACAATATGCTGTAAAAAGTTATTTTGCTCTCCTACCATGCATTCTATTTTAAATAAGAATCTTACTAGAAACTGAAAATGTTACTTCCACAGCGATGTCGGAAGGGCAACTATTTCTTTCCGAGGACTTTATTGCTTAATAAAGACAAGGCAAAGCCGTTGTAAGTTTTGAAAGCTTAGAAGAAAGTAGAGAGTAAGACATTCGGATTGTTTTTAGTGAAAGTGTACTAATTATTTTAAAAATAATATGTAAATGGGCTTAAAGAATTCTAAAAATGATCAAGAAAATTAGAATTATAAATTAATATTCAGAGAAAATATCCACTAAAACCAGAATTATTGCTGTTTTATTGTAAATACAACAGTTTGCAGATTGTTAATTTTATTTTTCAATTATCTTTATTTGTGTGAGGTGCAAATACCACCACAACCATGTATCATTGTGAGTTCAACACAAATACACGAGTGAACACTAGTGGTCTCTTTGCCCAGATTGCTTTTTTCTTTCTTGTATTCTTTAAAATTGCAGTTCTTGAATATAGTTCTAGTAAAGCTTTGTCTGTGAAGACGTCTTTCTGAACATCCTCACCTAAGTCCCTGCCCTCAAACCACATGTTCACTTATGTGTAATGAGCTGCCTTCCCCTCTGAGCAGTCATAATATTGTGCTATTATTTTGCATGAACTTTCTTCAATGGCCTATAAACCATCAAAGATAGGGAATTTGTTTCATATATATATACATAGAAGTATCTAGCCTAGCACCTGTTTCAAGTAGATGTTTCAGAAATGTTGAGCATCTTAACCTATGATGTAAAACCTAAGTTAGGTAACAATTTATACACTTACAATTGAGAAAGTCTAGGTGTGTCCCATTAACTATTTCTTTTAGAGGACTTTAATGTACAAGTTCTATTCTGGATATATGGAATAGATATGCCACTTAGACACTAGGGTGATTTTTTTTTTTTTTTTTTTTAATATCCCTAAGGATGACCTTAAACCAAGGACATCAGTGTTGCCTGGGCGGCTCAGTGCATTAAGCATCCAACTCTTGATTGTGGCTCAGGTCATGATCGAATGGCTTTTGAGTTCAGACCCACCTTTGGGCTCTGCACTGACAGCAAGAAGCCTACCTGGGGTTGTCACTTCCCTTTCTCTGCCACTCACCCCTCCCCAACTCTCTTTTCTCTCTCTCGGTGAATATAAAAAATATAAACAAAAGAAAACAAACAAATAAACAAACAAAAACCCCACAGGAACATCGAAATCATTCCCAAAAGGGGAAGGGAAAACTAGTATAATTAAAGGAAAGGAAAGCTAAAGGGGGCACCTGGGTGGCTCAGGCAGTTAGACATCCAACTTTTGATTTTGGCTCAGGTCATGATCTCACAGTTCTTGACTTCAAGCCTCGCATCAGGCTCTGTGACGACAGTGTGGAGCCTGCTTGAATTCTCCATCTCCCCCACACCTTTCAATAAATAAATAAACTTTCTTAAAGAAGAAAAGAAATAAATATACAAGCCTGGTATGCAATGGGCAATGGTAGAGATTATGGCCAAATAACATTATTCTGCAATTCTAAAGAGGGAGATACTACTCACTTCCAGAAAACTGTTGCACAGAAGGTATGTACTTTTGGATATCGTGATTTTTCATGAGAAACCAAAGTTTATATTAATTAGTTTGTATCTCACTCAAGATATATTTATAAGAATTCTTCCTTCATTCATTTTTCTTATGCAACTTCTCAAATTTAAAGTATATCTAGCTCATATCTAAACCTAATACCCTCTTAGGTGTTCATGTTAAGATAGTAAAGACATAATTACCTTTAGTCGCTAATGTCATAATTCACGGAACGCTCTGTAGCTTTCTACCGTCTATGAGAGAAATCCATTGTGTCTTATCCTGGGGTTCTCGTGCCTAATGCCAGTCACCTAATTCACATTTATACATTTTTGTCATACTTCACAATTTGGAGCAATCAGTCAACAATCAATATATTTGTTGTAGGGGTGGAAAAATGTCTCCTTCTCTTCTAGATTCTTTGGTTAGTCTGATAATTAAATCGACATAAGACAGATCAATGGGATAAAAACAAATTTCATACATACAGAAGCCCCATAAAAATATGAGACTCAAAGACAGTTAAGTAATTAAGGCTTATATGTTGGCCTGAGCTGAGGATTGGAAGAGGGGTCTGGGGCTTCAAAGGAGGAAAGCAACTCACAGGAAGATAATAAGAGCAGCTGTTTGGTAATCAGATGTTAACCCTGCCATGTGGGCAAGACTTTCAGATAAAATAATTATTTCTGGTAATAGCTCTCTTTCTGAGCTAGGCCCCAACTAAATTCTTTTAGGTAGTTAAGGAGAAGTAAAGGTTTTCCCTGAGTCTGCTTGGCCCCAATTGTTTCCAGCTAGAAATAATCCAACAGCCAAAGCAGCACATCCCGGGGTGCCATTTTCTGTTCCCCCTCATTGTCTTTGTGCTCGAATCTGCAAAGCACTCTCTTAAATACAGTCTGCAAGAGGACCTAGAGAATCTGAATTATTTAAGATCTTACATACTTGACTTTGCAAAGGGTCTGATTTAACACCTTCATTATTTGATTCACAAATTATCTTTTGCATATGAGGGGCGCTAGGGTGGCTATGTCAGTTGAGTGTCTGACTTCTGATTTTGGCTCAGGTCATGATCCCAGGGTTGTGGGATGGAGACCCATGTCAGGCTCTGCACTGAGCATGGAGCTTGCTTAAGATTCTCTCTCTCTCTCTCTCTCTCTCTCTCTACCCCTCTCCCTCAATCGTGCACACTCCCTCTCTCAGATAATTGTTTTTTCAATTACCTTTTCCATATAAAACAAATTTATTCTGTAAACTAAGACAGCGAATGCATTTTCCACGTGTTTAGATTGGTTTAGATTCCAAGATTACATGAGAATTTTTGTTTAATAATTGAAAAATCATTCCAAGCAATAATTTCATTGAATAACTTAGGAAGGACTTCAGGAAGTAGAGAACTCCTTGCTTTTCTTTATTGAAGATCATAAGAGTCAGTATTTCATACATTTAAAGCGAATCTTTTTACCATATTCAGTTGTTTTCCCTCGTTCTCTCATAATCATTAGAATATAAATCTTCCACAACAGTCTCTACATTGTCTTCCTAATAATTTTGATCTCTGCGCTTTGTTAATTCAGAGCATCTGACTTTATCAAATACTGATCTTGAAGTCTTACCGTAAAACATAATTCGTAGTAATTTTATCCAAAGCAGAATCATATTTTATTTTTAAATTTTCTATGTGTTAGAATGAAAAGCTTTCTCCCTGTCCTTCGAACATGCCTTACAGGTAGGTACTTATACCCTATGCTTCTTATTCCTAATCATAACCATAACTTCTCCTTAATTCACACATTATGAAATATAGGAAATCCTAACATTTTAAAAATCCCTTCCTGGTCATAGTAATCCATTTCCCTGAATTCCTGTGCATTATGTTGTATTCCAGTGCTTAAAATTTTTATCCATTTTTTGTTTCTAAATTTGCTACAAGAAAGCAGCTCAAGAACAAAAGATTTTTTTTCCTCTTACATACGTTGCAATTATCATAGTGCCTTCAATGATATTAATTAGTCAATAATCCTATAGAAAAAGGTACCAATAAAATCTAGGCTGGCATTATAGCTTAGAACACAAATTTTGACTGAGGCTTCCTGTAAATGTAAACAGAAATGGAGAACTGTCAGTTATAATGTTCTTATTATCTAATAAAAGGAGGTAAATAAATTCATAAGGAGAGGGAAAAGAAACTTTTCTTGGCTCTAAATGAAAAGAGAAATTCATCATGTAAATTGGTTTTGAACGACCTAATGGACATGACTTTAATGCAGTGCCACAACACATCGGGCTGACTTTTCATCTGCTTGTTTTCTATGTCTATCCATAATAAAAACAATAAGCATAATGTAGAATCACATTTCTATGAGACAATCTCTGTGGAATTAAATTTTTATTACATCATAGTTTTGAAAAGTTCTTGTTGTGAGAAAGAACCATTGAATAACTCCATATTCCTGAAAGAGTAAGACTGTAGGTAGAATAGGAAACAGAAAAGCTAGAAATGTTGGGTTGGAGGTAAATAATAAAGTAAAGGTATTTTAATTTAACTATGGGAAGAAATTGAAGGACTATAGTGTGGGAGACACATAATTAGACTTGCGTTTAACATGATGACCATTCCGATTGTACTACCACCTCAAGCTCCTCATGTTGGTTCTATTGAATCCATCACACAGACATGTTTTCAAAGCCTTCTATAGAAACAATACTTGGTCAAAAAACAGAATAATTAGTGACCATCATAACACATAATATAGTATAAATTCATAATAAGAAATCTTCTATAGCACCACAGAATGAAGTAGATTTATGTTTGCACATAGAAAAAGATCTACAAAATATGCTAGTAAAATAAAGAAGTTCACCCTTAGACTTTTGCCCAGGATATAGATTGCCAGAAGCAATTTTTCTCACATTGACAAGAGAGAGTTGGAATAACTTCAAATTCACATCTCTTTTCCTACCCCTTGGAGATCTGAGTCTACAGAGTGACCAACTGGCTCAATATCTGAAAGAGGGTGCCTGCAGAGAGATAGAATGCATGAGTTCAGCCAGAAAATTTGACACAAGAGTGAAGACTGAATGTGGGCTGGCAGAGTGAATAAAACCCTAGATGTTTCAGAAATTGGAGGAGTCTATATTCTTTCAAAGGCTCTTTCTCCACGAATCCTCTAGAGATACAGAAAAGCTTTGAAGGAGCTCTAAATGATCATTGTGCCGACTTGGGGAGGAGAGCAACAGTCATTATGGAAGCATAGAAACTCAAACAGGAACTTTATTCTTGTCTTCACTACAGAATAGAAGCCTTAATGTGTGGGGCAAAGGTAATAAATGCTACTGACCTTAATACATTGTGATCACTCATTGCAGATGGGTGAAGGGAATGGGAGGAAAACAAAAAAATTACAAAAAACAAACACACCGAAAAAACAATTTACTTCTTAGGGATGAACATGATTATATACTGAGTCCATACCCAGTGATAGTAAGCAATATAACATTCTGGAAAATATTTCAGCAAAGTTTTTTATGGGAAGATTTTAAATGACAAATTCAACTTCATTACCAGATCAAGGGGAGTACTGGTTATTAATTTCATGTTGAATGAGGTGTGTGAGTGTGTGTGTGAGTGTGTGTGTGTGTGTGTGTGTGTGTGTGTGTCTTATGAGTTATTTCATTTACTTTAGACTTGTGATGCCCACAGAGTCTATAATAATTTCTTATCTTTCGTTACTCTTACAGTTAGTTTGTATCTTCTGATTATTTTTCTATTTTTCTGGAAGCTTATCCATTTCATTGATTTTTTTTTTCAAATAGCTGGCTTTAAGTCTTCGTGATTTCCTCAATTACTTTCCTGTTTTCCATTTATTTTATTTCTGATCCTATTTTCATTATGCCTTCATTACTTCATTATATTCTTTGTTCTGCATACCTGGATTTGTTTTATTCTTCTATACTAGTTTTGAAGGGGGAAACTGAGATTATTGGTTCTAGACCTTTCTCATTTCTAATAAAAGCACTCAATGATATAAATTTCATCACTGCTTTAGTTATCCCACATAAATTTTGATATATTATAGTTCTATTTTTGTTCAGTTCAAAATACTTTCTAATTATCCACAGTGATCAGTGAATTAGTTAGAAGTATATTATTTTATTTCAAAATGTTTGGAGATTTACCTGTTATCTTTATATTAATTCCATTATATATCTTTGTGTGATTTCAATTAAAAAACAATTTTGGATAATGATGTACAATCATAATGTCAACATTATGTTCCATATCTTGGAGCATATTCCATAAGCAATTAAAAAGAAAGTGCATCTTGTTGTTTCATTTTGTGTTTTCATATTGTATTTCGTACTGTGCTTTTAATGTCATGTGATGAGATTGTGGTTTTCTTTAATCACATGGCACACAATGATATTTTGGTTTAGCAGAATTTGACAGCTATCCCAGGGTTATTATTTCAACATTTATTCTATTTTTAAAGTACTTCCCATGCTATTCTGATATATTCTGCATTCACCAGCCCAGTTTGTAATCAAGGTAATGGTTTATTACTAGTTTATTTTTCACTGCCTGTTATATGTTGCGTACTATCAGATTCATTTATGTAGACCACAGGGCTAAGTCCAAAAGTTTATTTTTTTTTTTAATGCATAACTGTCAGAAGATTCTCGCTCTACCCTGTATCTCTAGTATTTCTTGGTTCCCTGAGCTTTTCTTTTTGTTCCACCGGAGAGAATAAAGAACTTTATTTAAACATTTCTTCCATGAACTCCTGCACCTGTACCTGCATTCAGGTCTAAGATTCAAGAAGTCAAAAAAAAAAAAAAAATCTCCCAGAATCTAGGGTCCGTAACTTGCTCCATCAGAAAGGAAGGTGCTCCTCTCACAAAGCTGAAGTAACCTGCATGGCATCACTGTCATCGAACACTCCCAAAAAATCCTGCTCCTAGAAACAGAATTAATGTAATTAGCCCGGAGTTCTGTCTGCCTTTGATCGCTACTGTCCCTGGAAGAAGAAGAAGAGAAAAAGGGTTAACTCAATGCCTATTCAATGATATTTTGCATTCCATTCTTCTATAATCAGCCTGCTACTATTTCCGTTTCCAGACCCTTAAAAGTTGCTTTTTGTGTTCGAAGCAGGTTTTTACCTGTGTTCAGTGAGGGGGAGAGAAGACAGAGTATACTAACTCTAGCTTCCCCTGTATCAGAACTTAAGCATGCACCTATAACCCAGCTCTCTCATGTTCATCCAACCAAGAAAAACAAAAAGAAGTTATGTATGCGTGCACGCACGCACACACACACACACACACACACACACACACACACTGTCTTTGCTCAGGTTGCCATCACAAAGCACCATTATCTCCATGGCTTAATAACAGGAACTTATTTTCTCACACGTCAGGGTCCTAGGGAGCTCCAGATCGAGGTTCTGGCAGGTTTCAGTTTCTGGTGAGATTTCTCTTCCTAGATGACTGTTTTCTCATGTCCACATGTGATGAAGAGAGATAGAGACAGGGAGAAGAAGTGAGAGGGAGAGAATTTTCTCTTTTTGTAAATCTAAGTCTTATTTGTTTAGACCCGTAAACTCATGATCTCATTTAACCTTAATTATCTCCTAAAGGCCCTCTCTCTGGAACCTGTCACACTGGGATTTAACTCTTCAACATCTGGATTTGGGGAGACACAATTTAGTCCATATAGCACATACATACAAAATATCTATCATATATGTATTTATTATCTATCATCTATCTATCTATCTATCTAGCATCTATCTATCTATATATCTATCTATCTATCTATCTATCTATCTATCTATCTATCTAGCATCTATCTGTCTGCCTATGTATCTATCTACCATCTATGTGTGTGTTTTGTATCACATATATATCTATCTCGAGAGCAATTGATAATGACTTTTGTTTTTGTTTGTTTTCTGGGGCTCTTCACCTGTAACATTTTCAGCAATTACTTGCTTGGGAGTTCTTTTATGATAATTTCCCCATCCATTAAATCATTGAATGAGGTGTTATTTTTATTTTAGGTATTGTTGTGTTGTTGTTTTTTTTCTTCACAACCCTCCACTGCATTTTTTTTAAAGTCACAAAAGGGTTCCTCAGTAACTGGGGTATATCAGAATTATAATTGTTGGTTCTCTGTGGAAGATAGAAATTTCCAAAAGCTAAAGGAAAAAACTCCACAGCTTTCTGATTCTAGCTATGACTAGTAAAGTACAACAAATAAACAGCTTAGAAGTCATCACTTCTTGCCTTCCAACAAAAAATGGAAAAGCAAGTGACATTTTCCGGGCCCATTGAGACACTGGTGTTATAGGGCAAAGCTGCTCTATAATGTGGTGAAAGAGGCAAAACAAGAGAAATATAAGAATGGAGATCTGGTCTCCAAAGCAAAAGTCACTAGAGCCATAAGCTAATTAGAACACATAGATGGTAATTTTGATGAAATGTTGAGTTTAGATACCATCAGAATACCTCCAGGTGCTCCACTCAGCTCCTTGGGTAAAAATCTGGGTAAGATCCCTTCTTCTCTCTTGCAAGAGAAAGGAAAGAGTACTCTTTGTGAAATATACTGTCTTCTTTATTGAAAAAGACTATTTTCTAGGGCCAAAGTCTTTGCCAGAGCCTCTCTTCGGGGAAAAGGAATTCCTCTGTTTCCAACTTCCACACTGTCTGTATTAACTAAGGGAAGAAAAGCACACTCTGAAGAGGGGTCGAGGCTTTAAGGAAATAGATTGGAAGCCCTGCAACCAGTTAAGGGAATGGGGGAACAAAACTACAACCCTGGAAAAACGCTTGTGCAGGTCAGAGACCCCAACATATCCCCATCCGTCATCACCACACCAACAGTCGGAATAGTTGAGCGATCCACAGACAAAGACTCTCTCGGAGGAAGATTGGAGAAGACTACAGTCAGGAGGGGACAAAAACAAGAAGACAGGAGGAATTTGAAACTTCTGGTACCTATAGGTCCCTTGTAAATTTTTCTTATGTGTCTGATGAATGAGCTAAAAGTACAAAATCAATATCAAAAGTAATGATCTCCTTATAGTATTCTGGCCATATTCAGAGTTACAATCTGAAGACAATTCCAATCCTGTTCAACCATAAATTTGTTTTTATTACTGGTATCCTGGACTCTAAACTGATGATTTTTCAGTTGGCATTTGAAGCAGGCTAGTTCTTAGTTGTAAGGTACTTTCCAGCACATTGTGAGTGCATAGCCCACAGGACCATCAATCGGACCCACACATTATAGCAACAATCAAAATTACCTCCTCCTACTTATCAAATGCTCTTTGGAGAGCAGCTCCCCTTGGGATGAGAAACACTAGTAGGTACTCTGAGTATTATACCCAGTTCTAAAATGAAGAGATTATAATAGTCCAAGAGGTTTTTTTCATCCTTGTAATTTCATCACCAATAAATTTTGCGGTTAACACTAATTATCTGAAAGAATGACACTCAATTATACTTTTCATGGTTTATGTTTATGAAAATATTCTCATTATGTAACTCAGAGTCTATTTTATCTAAATAAGGAAACGTTTGGAAAAATCAGTAGCTGTTTTTTTTTTTTTTTCATTTTTTTTCCTTTGGCTAGCACTGATTAGTCTACTTCTAAATATGTAGGCTCCTTGGAAGATAGAGAAATTACAATGTAGATTAGTGAAAACTGATATTCCAAATAAAGTAATGAGAAAGAATAAGGTTACCAAGGTTAATTTGCACTAATTCACACTTAATATGCCATAAAAGAACAAATTATATTATCGTAATAAACATAATATAATTGACTTATCTCTATTAGTAATCACTCAGTAATAACTCTCTAAATTAGATGTCTAGTCACAAGCTGCTTATTCTAGCCACAAATCCTTAACACTTTTATATTTTTCTCTAGGAATAATGCCACAATATAGTGATATATGAGCATACCTCTATGCGTGCAATGTATATATATATATAATGTATATATAATGTATACACATACATATTATGTATATACATATTATGACAGTATTCACTTCCTGAACCCTTGTATTTGTGGAATCCTTTTTAGTTATGCTCATTATACTAGTGAGGACTAGCCATGAGGTTTCTCTGAATACCTGCTAGAGCTTATATCTGAGATCACATGAGAGGACCTATTATACAAAGAATACTATAACATTTGGTCAGTTGAAAAATTTTTTGATTATGTCTATTAGCAAATTATTAAAATGTAGGGCTTATCCTTCATTCCATAAATATATATCGAGGACTTACTCTATAACATGGATTCTGCTATTACTGAGAGAACACTGAAAATGACACATACATGATACGACCAGTCCACTGATGGAAACAGGCAATTAAAGATGCAGTTACAACACGTGAATATCATTATGTCATCAAGTTCTCAAGATGCTCTGGGAGGACATGAAAGATCAGATAAAAAAGACAAATGAAAGCAAAAACTAGAGAGATGAATTACAAAGGAGATTAGAGGGAGTTTTCCATGACTGCTATGTAGTGCAAGTGGCATGGTAGCAAAAGATGAGACTGGAGAAGGAAGCAAATTTCAAAGCACGTAGGGTCGTCAGTCTCTGGAGAAGAATTTGTCCTTCATACTTGGAGAAAAGTGTGAAGTTTGAAGGACTTTGATCAGAGGAGAGACATCACGCTTTAGATTTAGATTTCTAAGACTTTTGAAAGATCCCTCTGAGTATAGTGTACAAAATAGATTATAAGAAAAAAACAATTGCATTCTTCTTACTTCATTAGATTATTAAATATACTCTTATAGCTTCATAGTTTTATATAATTTAGTTATATTCTATAGAACTAAAGTCCTAAAATTTTATACAAGAGTATTTTAAATGCTATTTCCCATGATATGTTTTTCTATCCCTCCCTTCTGTTTTCTTTCATTAAAGCAATTATCTTCGTTGTGCTTATGGCATACTTTTTTGGGCTCAGAAAATTCTATGAGGAAGGTTTTAGTCATTTAACCTTATATATCTTAGTTTTCTCATGACAATGTTAAATCATTGTCATCATAGATCTTCGTGAAATGCAGGTAAGACTGACCATGGATCCTTGGCCACAATAATTGGAGCTGGGAAGGAAAGCTGACTCGTTGTGGTTGAATCAGGTGCTCTATCACATGGCATTTAAACTTCTAACCTTATGGCGCCTGGATGGCACAATTGGTTAAGCAATAGAATCTTGATCTCGACTCAGGTCATGTTCTTGGTGTTTATGAGTTCAAGCTCTACATGGGGCTCCACGCTGATGGTGCAAAGCCTGTTTGGGGTTCTGTCTCTCCTTCTCGCTGCCTCTCCCTGGCTTGTGTCCACTCTCTCTCTCTCTCTCTCTCTTTGTAAATAAATGTTAAAAAATAAAAAAAAACTCCTGATCTTAATAATTTTGGTGGATACCTGAGTCCTATAGGTGGTAGAAGTAAAAATGAGTGTTCTTCCAAGGTCTTATATTAAAATCTTTGGACCAGTAATGAAATCATGATTATGATCTTCTTGGGACTGATTTATAATTTTTTCCTTGAATTTTGTATGATACCAAGTATCCTTGAAATAAATACATTTTGTTTCAGGTATTTTGACTTGTATTTATGTGCCTTAGAAACAAAATTATGAACCCTCTATATTATCAAAGTAATCATTCGACAAACTACAGAATTTCAGGTCTGCTAGTATTAAAATAATTGGTGCATCGATGGGGCACCTTGGTGGCTCAGTAGGTTGAGTGACCAACCCTTGATATTGGCTCAGGTTATGATCTCATGGTTGTGATCTCGTAGTCATGAGATTGAGCCCCCTGTCTGGATCTGCACTGAGCGTGGAGTATGGTTGGATCTCTCCCTCCTTCTCTCTCTGCCCCTCCTCTACTTGTGCTCTCTGTCTCTCTTTCACTCCTAAAAGAAGTTAATAAAACATTTACTAGTGCATTGGTATCTCTTCATCTGAGCAGGAATAGTCATGTTGATGTCCAGTCAACCTATTAACTATGTACCTGTTAGGTTTTAAAACTTGTTAGGATGATTCCGTCTATATAAAACAGAAAATCATAATTCATCAAATTTGAAAATTCAGGAAAAAAAATTGTCATAGTACCAGAAGCTTTGAAATAGGGTGCAAGTTAACTTAGCAGCTCAATGACATCATTAAGAAAAAGAATCCACCTCTCTCTTTCTGTCCCCACTGTCCTCAACAAGTCAACTATATTCATTGATTGTTCCAACATGGTTGCAATCGGTCATCTCATTCTCCCACAGCAGTATCATATTTCTGGACTACATGATGCCACTTTAAAATACTCGCATTTAAAAGAATGACTTAACACTTCAGATAAAATTAGAATCTTAGAGAAGCATCTTTACAATCATCAAATATAATCTTCTCATTTAAAGGTTTCCAACTGTTTTCCCCCAATTTTGTCTAATTGAATTAATAGCTTCCTGGCCAATATATAATTCTATATAGAGACGAAAAGTATGAATGGGGGTCAGCTAGAGATCAGATCGGTAAATAGAAAAGGTGAACTGTGACTGAAAGATTGTCCTCCAAAGTATTGTAACATTGGTAGTGACTGTAGGTCATGGGGATGAGGAAGACTGAGTAAGTCAAGAAAGGAAGCAGGTTGAGGAAGGCAACACATATATTTAATCAGCTTGATGATTCTAGTTTGCATGTGGCACAATGTTATTTTATCCTCTATACATGTCCACTTCTAGGTGTTTGAGATGTCAAATTCCTGTGGAGGGACCCTCAGGCCTCTGGAAGACTGTTTCATTTAGAATTCAGGTTCCATGGGGATGGCACATGAAGACTTGGTTTCTGACTGTTGGAAATTCACAATCGAATTAAGAGACAGAACTAATACAAAGAGAAGACAATTTATTGGTAAAAAGTAAAGTTAAACTAAAGTGCTCCAGAATTATTGTATTCAAAATCTATCTTACAGTCTTAACATTTCAGAGGTCACTTTGGAGACAGAGGCTGCTACCAGTCACTTCATTTGGGCACTGATGTTTCAACCAATGTAGTTATATCTTTTTCCTGTTTTACATATTGAATTTCCACCCAAGATTGCATTTAAAGAAAAAAGAGACTGTCACAAAAATCTTGGAAACAAAAGTTTTGAAAGCCATGGAAAAAGCGGTATTCGAAGTAAGGGCTAGGAAGCTTGGTAATATAAATGTCATATTTCATTTTTTACATTTTCTTCATCACACCAATGCAACATAAGATTTTTTGTAAACATAGATATTTTAATAGGAATATCATAAATTTAAAAACAACCATAATTTCATATTAATGACAATGATGCCTTCATCTTAATAGAAAAATATCTTTTATGTTATGTTTTTAGGATTTTGGAAATTGAGTTTACACATACGCAGCTTCTGTTCTTCTCTCTCTCATATATTCAAAGTTCCCTTTTGTGCTTTCTCTTTTACACAAGTTGAATGTTATAGATATAATAAGATAAAAGAAATCTTCAGTCAAGATCTTTTCTTACATTTTTTTAGCCATCTTCTCTATTTGACCACAACAAGAGTAATGAAATCAATTTTTAGTGGAATTTCAAAGCTGAGGCAGCCAATATAATATGCTCTCTGAGATCAGTAGAAGCTATCCTTCACTTGTTCTCATTTTCTATTTCACTTTGTACATCTTGGTTGTTGATGAGCTGAATCCTAAGTGTCAATTTGGAAATCTGCTTTTCATCTTTAGTGTTCCAATATAAGAGCGGTTACTTTGGAGAGAGAAGCGCTTACTCTATGGAAGGCAGAGGGTCAGTCAATACTTTATTTGAACAGTTTTTCTGAAATATTATTTTAAAATGCCATTTTATTTAACTAACTTTTTTTTAATTAAGACTTTATTCTTTAAAGCAGTTTTAGATTCACAGTAAAACTGAGAAGATACAGAGATATCCCATGTACTTTCAGTTCCCACGCATGAATAGACCCCTCACTATCAACATCGCCCAACAGAGTGGTTCATGTATTACAATTGATGAACCTACAGTGACACATCATAATCACCCATATTTCATAGTTTACATGAGGTTTCACTCTTGGTATAGAACATTCTACAGGTTTGGACAGAAGTATAGTGACATGTACTATCATTATATTAAATTACAGAGTATTTTCACTGCTCTAAAAATGCTCTTCTCTCCACCTATTCATTCATCTTCCCTTCCGCCAAACCTTGGCAACTACTTATCTCTTTGTTGTCCCTACAGTTTTGCCTTTTCCAGAATATCATATAGTTGAAATCATACAATATGTAGTCTTTTCAGATTGACTTTTTTTTCACTTAGTGATATGCATTTCAAGCTCCTCTATGTATTTCCATGGCTTGATAGCTCATTTCTTTTGAGCACTGAATAATATTCCATTGTCTAAATACACAACAGCTTATATATCTATTCACCTATTGAAGGACACCTTGCTGCTTTCAAGTTTTGGCAAATAGGAATAAAGTTGCTATAAACATCTGTGTGCATTTTTTTTCATATGTGGACATAAATTTTCAACTCCTTTGGATAAATACCATGAAATGACGTTGTTGAAATTGTGTGGTAAGATTATGTTCAGTCTGGTAGGAAACCATAAACTGTATTTCAAAGTGAATTTACTATTTTGTGTTTTTCCTCAGCAATGCATGAGAGTTCACATTGCTCCATTACTTAGCCAGTATTTGGTGTTATCAGAGTTCCAGATGTTAGCCATTCTAATAGATGTGTAGTGGTATCTCCTTGTTTTAATTAGCATGAAATGGAACATCTTTTCACTTGCTTATTCGTGATCTGTGTATCTTCTTTTGAGAAGTGTCTGTTAAGATCTTTGGCTCATTTTTAAATCATATTGTTTTTTTATTTCTAACTTTTTTTTTAAGTTTATCTGTTTTGAGAGAGAGAGCAAGCAGGGGAGGGGCAGAGATAGAAGTAGAGAGAGAGAGAATCCAAAGTGGACTCCACAAGGCCAATACACAACCCTATGCAGGGCTCGATGCGAGGCTCAAACTCACAAACCACAAGATCATGACCTGAGCTGAAATCAAGAGTGGGACGCTTAACCCACTGAGCCACCCAGGTGCCCCTCTTATTGATTTTTAAGAGTTCTTTGTGTATTTGGGATAACAGTCCTTTATCAGATGTGTCTTTTACAAATATTCTCCCAATCTGCGGTTCCTTTCCTCATTCTTTTGGCATTGTCTTTCACAAAGCATATGCTTTTAAACTTAGTCAAGTCTAGCTTATCAATTATCCTTTTATGAATTGTGCTTTTGGTGATGCATCTAATATGCATCTAATGCATACCAAAGGCCATCTAGGTTTTCTCCTATGTGTATCTTCTATATACATATATATGTATCTTCTTAGTTTTGCTTTTGAATCAGGATCTGTGATCCACTTTGAGTTAATTTTTTATGAAGGGTATAAGGTCTGTGTCTATATTATTTTTTTAATGTAAATGTCCAGTTGTTCCTATGCCATTTGTCAAAAGTATTATTTTTACTCCATTTTTATTATCTCTGTTCCTTTGTCAAAGATCAGTTCACTATATTTATATGGTCTATTTCTGGGTTCTATATTTCTGTGTCTGTTCCAATGCTATGTCTATTTTTTTTCTTAATACTTGTCTATCTTAATGGCTATAATTTTATAGTTAAGTCTGAAGTACAGTAGCATCAGTCTTTCAAATGTGTATATCTCTTTAAATATCATTTTTGTTACTCGGGGTTTTTGCCTCTTCATATAAACTTTAGAATCAGATTGTCAATATTGGAAGAAAAAAAAAAAAAAAGAACCAGCTGGGAATCTGATCAGGGTTGCATTGAATTTTTGGCCTGAATTGGGAAGAACTAATGTCATAACCATATTGAATCTTCTAATCCATAAACATGAAATATCTCTCCCTGCATTTAGTTCTTCTAATTATTTATTCAGAATTTTCTTTATATTCTTTATACAAATATATACATATATACAGATACATCAGCATTTATATAAATATACATATAAATATTGCAACCTTGCAAATTTATATATATATATATGCAATATGCACTAATCTCTTATTAATTTCAGGGGTTATTTTGGATTTTGTATATTTTCTACATAGGTAATTATGTTATACAGATATAAACACAGTTTTATTTTTTCTTCTGAATATATCTAACTTTGTTTCCTGTTCTTATCATACTGAATTAATTAGAATAACCAGTATGATATGGAAAAGTAGTGGTGAGAGAGGAAATCCTTGCCTTGTACCTAATCTTAGTGGTAAAGATTCAAGTTTCTCACCAATAAGTATAATGTTACTAACATAGTTACTTTTTAATTCATCTGTTATTCTAGATCAACAAAAATCTAGGAAATTGAAAATTGAAAACAAACTTACCAAATAAATATTTATTTACTTTAGTTATTTATTACATTATATTTATTATACTAACTGTTATTTTTAATGATTTCATTTAAAAATAATCTTTTTGATTTAAGAATAAATGTATTTTTTAGGAATATGTTCTTATGCTGTAGCTCTAGAGAGCCTATATTTCTTTTGAAGTCAAACAATAAATTCACATAGACACTGCAAAATAGATTTTCTTTGGAGAAGCAAATCTACAGTGTATCAGGAGACAAATTGACTACATGGAAATAATAAGATTGAACTTCAGATTCTCATGGTAATTTATAAAACCTGGTTTGTTTTATTTTCTTTTCAATTAAATGCTAGTTTTAGAGGTCCCTCTAATGTTACTTTACATTATATTATTGACAAAGGTATGATATCATGCAAAATATGTATTTTGTGGCAAATGATTCAGAAAAAGTTTATTTTCATGATATTCAATTTCTTATTAATAAGATTAAAACATTAATAAAAGCATTAATAACAAATGATGACTATCCATTCATAGTCTCTCAGTCTAAGTCACTTTACAAGTAATATTTAGTATAGTCAAAGGTAAGAATGGGTTGTTTTGATGGTGCCCTCTGGAGGTTGTGTTATTGTGTGTGTATCTGTGCTTGTGTATACACACACTTTAAAATTATGTACAGGTGTTTTTGCACAATTTTACATACACGTTCTTGATTAACTTTACATTCTGAAAAAGTACACACTTTACACTTTAAAGATAAAAGGACTTGTGAAAACATGAAAAATAAAATAAAATGACTTGTTAACCTGAAATTATAAAACAGGCAATAATTTCTTTGACATCACTTGTAGAAACATTTTTCTAGGTGTGTCTCTTCAGGCAAGGGAAACAAAAGCAAAAATAAACTATTGGGACTACACCAAATAAAACAATTTTTGTGCAGGGAGGAAAACTATTAACAAAATTACAAGACAACTTACTGAAAAAGAGAAGACATTTGCAAATTGCATATCTGATATGAGGCTAATATCCAAAATGTATAAAGAACTTCTACAACTCAACACCCAATGATCAAATAACCCAATTAAATATGAATAGAGGAGGTGAGTAAAGATTTTTTTCAAAGAAGGCATACAGATGGCCAAGAGACACATGAAAAAATGCTCAATATCACTAATCATCAGGGAAATATACATCTAATCCTCAACGAGACATTACCCTACACTTACCACAATGGCTATAGAATATAAAAGATAAATAACAAGTCTTGGCAAGGATGTGGAAGAAAAGGAGACTTTTGCCCACTTTGGGGGGAATGCAAATTGGTGGAATCACTGTGGAAAACAGTATGGAAGTTCCTCAAAAAATTAATTAGAATTACCATTGGATCTAGTAATTCCATTACTGCGTATATACCCAAAGAAAATGAAAACATTGATTCCAAAGATATATGCACCCCTATGTTTAATGCAGCATAATTTGCAATAGCCAAAATATGGAAGCAACCCAAGTGTCCATAGATAGAAGAATTGATAAAGGAGGTTTGATACATACATACAATGGAATAATACTCAGCCTTAAAAACAAATGAAATCTCGCCATTTGCAACAATGTGGATAGACCTAGAGAGTATAATGCTAAGTGAAATAAGTCAGACAGAGAAAGACAAATGCCATATTATTTCACTCATATGTGAAATTTAAGAAAGAAACAAATGGATAAGCAGAAAAAAAAAAAAAAAGAGATAACATAAAAAACAAAAACAAAAACAAAAACCCAGACAAGTACAGAGAAAAAACAGATGGTTGCCAGAATGGAGGCTGGTGGGGAATGGGTGAAGCAGATAAAAGGAAATTAAGATTACACTTATTATGATGAGTAATGAGTAATTTATAGAATTGTGCAATCATTATATCATACACCTGAAACTAATATCACATGGTATTTTAATTATACTTCAATAATAATAGAAAAACATGGCATTGAAATATGATTTATCTTGAAAAATAATAGAGCTCATGGAAAAAAATAGGCTGGGGTTCACCATTTAAAAGATATATAGCTATGTAACAAGAGGACTACTAGAAAAATGAACAATCGTAATAAAAATATAACACCATTTAATCTTTGCCACCATTGCACCTAACATTACAAGTTCCCAACTTTTTACAGCCTTAAACCTTGGACATATGCTTCCTCATTGATGTCGATCCTGGAAGGCATTCACTTCTAATAAAGATATTTTCACAAGGGAATCTACGAAGGGGGGCACTGACAACTTCGTCACTTGCGTCCATGGCTTCACTTAGCATAGAGGAAACATTGTGCTTAATGATGATCCTCAAAGAACCACCACTTACAATAAAAGACAATACTTCTCTAGATTCTGAAATAAAACATTGTTTTTAAAATGATTTCAGATTTACAAATCTTACAGATATAAAACAGGGAGTTACATATACCCCTCAAAATTGGGGGATTTTGTTTGTTTTGTTTTGTTTGTTTGTTTTCTATAATGTTAAGATCGTCTATCACCCTAGTGCATTTGTAAAATTAAGAAATCAATATTGGTATGTTGTTATCAACTAAACTATAATCTTCCCTCAAATTTCAGCAGGTTTTTCCACTAATCTCCTTTCTATATTCTAGGATCCGATCCAGGATATCACACTGCAATGTTTATCATGTTTATTAGTCCCCCTGAGTCTCTGATAGTTTCTCAGTCCTTCCTTGTTGCCAATGACCTTGACAGTCTAGCAGAAATAGTCAGATATTTTTGTAGTGTCCTCAGTTTCAATTTGTCTGATGTGTCCCTTGTAACTAGACTTGAGTTAGTTGTGTGTGTGTGTGTGTGTGTGTGTGTGTGTGTGTGTGTGTTTTGTTTTGCCAAAAGACCGTAGAAATAAAGTGCTATTCTCAGCACATAATATAAAGGATACATGCTATCAAAATGACTTAACCTTGATTACTTGATTGAAGTAGAGTTTTTAAAGTTTCTTCATTGTAAAATTATTTGTTTCCCCAGGCCCTTACTGTATTCTTAGGAAGAAAGTCACTGTGGGTAGCATATGTAAAGGGTGGGGAGTTATATTTTGCCTTCTTGTGGGTAGTAACTTAATAAATCATCCTTCAAAGGAAATTTGTCTATTTTCCTTCATTTATTTATTTTTCCATTCTTTTCTGTCAGTATGGACTTATAAATGTTTATTTTATACTTTTGTTATACTCCAATACTATTTTATTGTGTTACTCAAATGATTCCAGTTTAGTCTTTGGGAGCTCTTTCAGTTGGCTCCTGGATCCTTTTGACATACCCTTTTCTTTCTTTTTTTTTTTTTCTTTTTTATGAGCACTTATTTTACCTAGTACAAAGTGATCCAGATTCTTTGCATTTCCCTTGTCCCAGTCATTTCTTCGAAAATTGTTAACTTTTTTTTTTTTTTTATAGAATAATGGCACTCAAAATCAAGACATATGAGGTCTGGGTATGTTTATTGTCACTGGCTCTCACTGATTCTGGGCCCACTGGGCATACATATCTAGGAAATATATGTATTTATACTATACTTTAATATGCAAATTTCTTTAATTGTAGATAGGTGAAAAATGATAGATAAATAGATAGATGATAGATGATAGTTACATGTACATATTGACATCCCCACCTCTAATCTCATACCACAGTTTTATTCTAGACTTCCCTTTTTGCTTATCTATAACTTCCATCTCTGACAGAAACAAATCTAGCTCTCACGTTTCACCATCCATTTACTTGTTGGTTCATTTTCAGTATAGCACGTTCAGAATTGCTAACTCAAACCCCTGTAAGAAATTTATCATTTACACTACAGTGCTGTGCGGAGTTGCTTTTGTCTTCATCACTACAATTTCCTATCGAAACACATTTTCAAAAGTTGTTTAGATCAGATCCCTTTTCCTTCTTCCCTGGTTTTCAGCCTTTTGCATGAAGACTTCTATAGATCACAAAGCATATCCTTTAATTGGGAGAAAAATTGCTTCTGATTACTTCAAACAATAACACATTGTAAAAAAAATAGCATATTAACCAAGAGAGTTTCTATATAATTCCTCTGTTTCCTAGGTGAGAATGAAGTCATTTTCATCAAAGCACATAATTTAAACCAGAACAGATGACTCTGTGCGATTCAGGTATTGACTGCTTTCTACATTCTAAGGAATTGGTGAAAGTCATAGCCAAATATGACTAAACTATGTGAATATGTTCTGATTCAGTATGCATTATTTTTTTCCTGTAACAGGTGGCCATTAATCAGCCATTTTTATTCTTCTATCATATGACTCCAAACTGCATTGGAAGAGTTGGTACCATATACTAGGA
The DNA here is from genome assembly GCA_030068075.1 of Paguma larvata. Taxonomy (NCBI): domain Eukaryota; kingdom Metazoa; phylum Chordata; class Mammalia; order Carnivora; family Viverridae; genus Paguma; species Paguma larvata. Next base: position 120,627,603 of record CM057824.1, on the reverse strand, counting down.
TTTTTTAAAATTTTGTACAATATTATTTTTTCAATAATATATTGAATTATATATTAATGTATATTAATATATAAATATCATAATATTTTTTCAAATTTGTCAATTTCCGCTGTCATTTGACCTCAGCTATCATGTTGATATAGAATTGACTGATGATTACATAACGATATAATTCTAGCTATTTTCTGAATGTTGTAATTTTTTTTATTCAACAGATCTTAGTAAATTATCTATAAAGTGCAGGATTAGGTAACATCAGTTTTCTACTGTTGTGTAGACAATTACTACAAACTTAGCAGCTTAAATGGATACCTATATATTATCTTACTGAGTCTATGAAGCAGGCTTTCAGAGTTTCACAAGGCTATAATTAGGATGTCATCTGGGCTATATTCTCATCTAGAGACTGAACGAGACAAGTATCCACTTCCAACCTCATATAGGGAGTTGGCCAAATTTATTTCCTTGTGACTTTATGATAAAGGACCACTTGATTTTACGGGCTGTTGACTGGAGGTCACTGTCAGATCTTTAGGCAACTCTCACACTGCCCTACATCACAGCCCTCTCATAGGCAGTTTCTTTCTTCAAGACCAACAAGATGGTCTCTTGCTCCAGGCTGCTAAGACAGAGACTTATATAATGCAAATTAGTCACAGGATTGACATCCACACCTTTGCCATATTCTATTGATGAGACACAAGCATAAGCTCTGCTCCTAATCAAGGGGCAAAGGGATCATATAAGTTTGACTCGTGGGGGAGTCACCTTATGGTGTGTCTGCCACATTGGTGTTGGGGATGTTAGGCTAAATATAAAACACACATTCTCACTACTTATAAATGTTTCTCTCTAGTGTGGCAGCTGGTAACAACAAAGTAAACAAGATAAAAATAATTATAAATATCAGTGTTTTACACAGAAGAAATACACAGACTGCTAATAAAGATAATAATATCAGGAAAATCTACCTCACATGGACTAGTGTTGAATGGATTTTGGAGGCTGAGACCTAAAGGATGAGAAAGAGCTCAACACTAGTGAATGGCAAAGGGAGGAGGTGTAGAGTGTTTCAGACAGAAGAAATAGAATAATCTTAGAAGTGGGTGGGTGGAGTGACTTGCTTTATTCCATCCTCTCTTGCCACTAGTCCCATGATGTTGCTTATATTTATCTCTAAGACTGACAAAGGTAGGGCAATTAGGATTGTATTACTCCACCCCGTTTAATAAAAATGCTGCATATATTTAACTATTGCCTATTTCAGACAATTCTCTATTTCCTATCAGAGCAGAAATGTTGTGCGTGGTCCCTCTCCCTTTCTAGGTTTATTCCTATCACACACCTCCACCTTTCGTATAGCAACATGGATCTACTGTTCATTGTCCCAATACACAAGGCACTGTGAGTCTCAGACCCACCATCGCACCTGCTCACTGCCTGAACTGCCAGTTTTCACCAAATCCGTCATCTCACCCATGAAATGCACAATATGAAATCCAGATTGGCTCTTATCTCAGAGAACTTCCTGATCCCTGTAGCAGAATAAATCACTCCTTTGTTTGCTCTTCATAGCACATGTGTTTCTCCGTAGCACTAATTATAAAAAGATGGTGACTGAGAAGATGAACGGCCATCTCCATTGGGAATTCTCCTTTGTTTACTTCTAAAGTCTCATTGTTTAACACACATATATGAGATGGCTGAATTAATGAATTAGTTTGTAATCATGTTGAAGTATTACAGCACAGTTAGTGGCCCGAGCACAGATTGGTATCAACGGTAGAGCAAAGCGAGAGGTTAAAGGCAGTAGACCCTGCACATACTATGTAATCTCTACAATCCTCAATTTCCTAACTGTAAAATGGGTATGTCTGAATATACTTCACCAATTAGTAGTAAAGACGAAGTGAGAAAATCTGCACATACTTCTGGGCAATGATTCTTCTATAGAATAATTTCTCAGTAAATATTACCTGGAAAAGCAATGACTATAATTACCAGGTTTATCAGCAGTATGTTATTGTGATTAAATACATAGATCTTGGAGCCACCTGTTTAGATGAAATCCTACTCTGTCCTTCACCAGGTAAATAACCTCCAGCAAGTATTTAGTCTCAGATTCTTATTTTTAGAAAAGCATATGGTACCAACATCATGAGGTTTTTGTGACTGTTAATACACATAAGATGCTTGGATAGAACCTGAAAACAATAAATACTAAGAGATTAGCTCTTTTGACTAAGCCTAGAGTAAATTAAAAAGGGGGGGTGTATAGTATAATCCACTTCCATATTCTGCTTAAATGATTTTTACAGTTAGGTGGTGATGCACTTTCTAATTTGAACTAAACATTAACAATGGAAAGTATGCATTTATTTCATGGGTAACTTCATTATGCTAATTAGATTTTAAACTCTTAAAATATAATCACCATGCAGACAATCTATTAATATTTCATTAGGACCTAGATTAAAGGGAAACATGGAGTTAACATTCATAAATAAAAACAAGAAACATTTACCCCATAGTGATACTTGTACAGTAGAAATCGCACACACTCACACAGATACACATGCACATATTCTATGATTATAATATTGATTACAAATTGAATTTTCTTCAGATAGTAAATTATATACATCTGTTATGAAAGCAACCAGCCCATATTTATTCAACATCTCTGATAGGAAAAGTTAAAGTGACAGCTTTCTGAGGGTTTCCCAAGTACATCAATCATTAGTAATACTTACAAAGTCTAAGCAAAGACTTTGAGGAGTATCTATCAATTCCTTTAATTTGATCTCTCTCTTTCTAGAAGATTTGCATAAAGCCTTTTGAAGGCACACTCCCTAAGGCAGATGAATTTGTTACATTCATAAAAGGTTCTAATACTATTATAGCCAAGGTGTAAGACTCCATATTTCTGATGGCCCCAAAGCAAACAAACAACAACAGCAGCAACGACAAGGGCGATAATGACAAAAGCGCAGAGAGACAGAAGGAGACAGCTGGTTTCGGGTCCAGAGAGTTAATAGCTCACATTTCCTTCCGTTTTTTTCTCCAGGATTAGTTCTACACTTGGGTTTAGTGACAAATACTTCAACATGCTAACATGCCTGCTCTAAATTAGCATTACCATTGTGTAGTCTGTTGAGAATTCAACAGAATGGTCACGCACTGAAGTCCCTGAGTAGTGAAGAGGACACTCAGAGTAAACGCATTAAGATCAACCTTAAATATTCAGCTGACATCCAAATAACACAATCGTGTAAAGATTAATTAGTCCTCATAACTTTAAGAGATAGCCTCCACTTCAAATGCGAGATATCGATGATGTTATGAAGGTAACTGATAGAATATCCACTTCCGCGACAGGAGCCAAACAGAAATAATCACTATGAAATCAATGGGCTGTGGTTTTCTTCCATATTAGAATAAAATGAAACAGTTTGCTCATAATTCCGAGCAACGATCCTTCAGAATTGAATTTTCAATCAAAACTAAGTTTTCATTCCTACTGTTCTTTTAGTCTTCACAGTTTTTAAATTTTGATTTAAAATGTAGGCTTTACAGGATGCCTGGGTGGCTCAGTCCGTTAACCATCTGACTTCAGCTCAGGTCATAATCTCGCTGTCTGTGAGTTCGAGCTCTGCATCAGGCTCTGTGCTGACAGCTCAGAGCCTCGAGCCTGCTTGGGATTCTGTGTCTCCCTCTCTCCCTGTCCCTCCCCCGCTCATGCTCTCTCTCTCTCTCTGTAAATAAAATATAAATAAATAAATAAATAAATAAATAAATAAATAAAAATGTAGTACAATGTGATGATTAGAATCTTTAACTCTCAATTAGAAGCAGTGACCCAACGATTAGTTCTATTGCTTGGAGGCCTGTAAGAACCATGCGTGATTAAAGCTGCTAAGATCAACAGGCGTTTTACACTCTATAAACCGATTTGGTATTTAATGTTATTTGCCAATGTGAATGTGTGTGTTTTAATACCTACCCTTAACATCCCTATTTCTAATATGTTTATTCTTCAAAATGTGAAAAGTAAAGTCAAGAAGCATTAGTAACCTTTGAGATGACATAGCAAATACATCACTTCTGACCTGAAGGAGCGCTCCTGAGGACAAATTGTGTAATTCACCGTAAGGGTCACTTTCCTTTGTCACTTACACAGCATGTAACCTCAGCTTCAAACAATAGAGGAAAATTATGCACAGTGTGGGTAAGGATAGGATGAAGGAAAATGGCATTTCTGTCTTCGAATCCAGCATCCACAATGCATTTCCAGTAGCTCGACAGTTCTGCCCAAAATCATGTCAGCATACATTGATTTGGAAAAGGAAGGAGACTATACAAAACATAAACTGACCATAGTAACTATAATCTCATCATCTCCTTCTCTTTTACTAAAGTACCTGTTTCCTTTATTTTTTAAATACTCTTCAAATAATATTTTGTATGTGGTGTACAACTCATTTCATAACAATTAACTGATACAAAAAAATCTTAGAGAATAATGTAATTGCTTCAGGAATGACTTTAAGAAAAAAAAACTTTGTACTTTGAAACAACTATACACTCACAGGAAATTGCAGCAACAGCACAGGGTGGTGCTCTGTGCCGATCACCAATTTTCCCCTAATAGTAACATCTTACATGACTATGGTACACTATCAAAACTAGAAAACTGATTAATGACTTTTTAAAGACATTGTAATTACAAAGATAATTAAGAGATTAAAATTTTAGGCTCTAATTATTATAGTTAAGTCATTAGACAATACTACTATTTTAGTTTTCATTTTCAAACACTCTTCTACCTATTTTGAAGTAAGGAATAAGGCTCTATTTCATTGAAGAGGTTGTAGGCATCTAAGACTGCAAAGTAAATCTGTCTTTGTTGAGTAACAATAATTTGTTTTGCATTTGTTGAATATGTGTATAGCTTATATTTCCATGTGATAAATATGCATGAATAAACTTGCTTTCTAGTAACATTTTTCATGTTTATACAACTACTATTTTTATAAAGCTTAGAGTGGTTACCAACACTGGCAAATATTGGAAGATATTCATAGGTGATTACCGATTAGCTGAATAAAATTGAATATTTTCACTGCTAAATTAATTAAATGAGGAGGCCATTAGACTGATGTGGGCCGAATGCTCTGGCAGCCAACCTAAGCAAACCAAAATCTGAGCCTACAATTGCCTCAGGGTTACAAAATCAAAACGCTAAGGAGAGCCAGTCGCAAACAACCAAGGAGGTTTTAAGTTATAGCCAGTCAAATAATTTCCTCTCTTCATTTGCATATCTTTTTTATAAGTCTTCTCCCCCAGCCACCCTGCTCCTGTCCAGGAACCCTCCTAACAACTTTATGTTTGGCTTTGCCCAATTTGAATAGATTTTTGCTCAGAAAAACTCTTAAAAGTTTTAATATGCCTCAGTTTATTCTTTTAACGCTATTCACAAAAAAATCATATATCAATCATTTATTTGACAACCAATAATTTTGCATTTATAGCGCACTTATATATTGGAAAAATTGCCAGAAATAAAGAACAGTTTCTCAGGTTTATCTGCCAAAGCCTATTTAGCAAATAGTGACTCCAAAAGGTTTTACATTTGCAATGAAACAGCAGGAAAATACTTTTCAAAATAAACCCTTATGATGAAAAACCATGAGTCAACAGACAAAAGATAATAATAACAAATAAATGCTAATAACCTAAAAAGAGAGAGTATTTTAGAAAAAGTGACTTTATAGCGTGTCTGAAAAGTGTCTTACATACTTTCAGTTGATGTAAATGTTGAGGGTCCCGGATTTAAATTCTGCCTCATTTCCCTTTGCCTTTTTTAAATATTTGATGCAATACACTAAATTATGATGTCTTTTATATCATAATTAAGGGGTTTTGCTCCATTTTCATTGTGAAGGAAAAGTTTGAGCAGGAATAATTTGATTAAGTTCATAAAGGGGGGGTAAATGAAAGATGTTAAGATGATATATTTTCTTCTCAAGGAAAAAACGTGATGTTAAGGTGAAATAAATCAAAGAATGCAAATCAGACAGTTCTGTTTCAAGTAAACATTTATTGAAAATGATCAAACTTTTTTCTTACTGAGATTATTTCTTTCATTAGCAAAGTGTTTATTACATTCATTCCTTCATTCGATATATGTAAATTAATATACCTTTTTTTTTCCTGGTCTTAGCAACTGCTTTGTCTTAAGGCACCAATCAATTAAGTTCTTTCGGTTAGAAAATAAAGGGAAAATTAAGTATGCATACAAACAGTCCAAAACACAAACACGCACAGATGATTTTGGAAAAAAAATAAATTAACGTATTTAAAGAGGAAAGATATGAATTAGGCTGGAGCTGAATTAAGGAATTCACCTTGTAGCAAGTAATAAATAATTCATAATTGCAATAAGATGTCAATGAGGAAAGGCATATACCAATTTATATGAAACATGGAATTAAATTCGGAGAACAGAAGAAAATAGAAAAAACAGGTCACAATTTTATTATGAGCAAATCTTTTTTAAAGCTTTATCTATTTATTTATTTATTTATAATTTATTTGAGAGAGAGAGAGAAGCATGACGTGGGGGGAGAAGGGCAGAGGGAAAGAGAGAGAGAATCTTTTTTTTTAATTTTTTTTAACATTTATTTATTTTCGAGAGACACAGAGACAGAGTATGAGCAGGGGAAGGGCAGAGAGAAAGGGAGATACAGAATCTGAAGCAGGCTCCAGGCTCCAAGCCATCAGCACAGAGCCCAACGCGGGGCTTGAACTCAGACCGTGAGATCATGACCTGAGCTGAAGTCGTCCGCCCAACCGAGCCACCCAGGCGCCCCAAGAGAGAGAATCTTAAGCAGTCTCCACACTCAACGTCACAGAGCCTAATGCAGGGCTCGATCTCATGACCGTGGGATCATATCCTGAGCTGAAATCAAGAGTTGGATGTTTAACTAACTGAGCCACCCAGGAGCCTCTTATTGTGAGCAATTCTTAATTCTAAATTAATTATTATGGGCATTTTTAGGTGAGCACTAGATAGGAAGTTCTACATTTTCACTTGGTGGTGACATTACTAGGGTCAGATCAATAGTTTTTGTGAAATGGGTTTGTAAAAAGTTGTGATAGGTGATTTCCACAGAGATATACACCATAAGTAGATATAGAGTTTAGGAAATGGAAGCAAAGATTGGTGAGAAATAAAGAAGAATATATATATATTATATATATATATCCTAAAGAAGAAGGTAAGTCAAACTTGACTTTAGTCTCTGTCCAAGGAGCTTAAAAGATTTTGTAACTGAAAACTATTAAAAGCTACAAAAAGAGTTTTACTGGGTGAGAAACAGACATGAATTCAGTTTAGATGTGTCTAGTTTACAGGGGTCATGATAATTACAGTTTGAAGTATCTAGAGGGAGAAATGAGAATTGGTGTAGAATTGTAATTAGATATTTTAACAATGAATGGGGATACACTTAATCTACTTCAGATTGTGTGTCTTCATTATAAAGGTACACATTCTTATAAGCATCTGAGACAATTTCAACAAACAGGGCTCTACAGAACAATTACCAGAAGGCCATTGAGGACTCAAGGCAGTTCTAGAGGCTTCCACGAAAGGAGTCTATATTCAGTCTTAACCAGTCAGCTGTGGCTAGGAGGAAGAGGGCGCTGTGCTTTTCTGAACATGTACTCTTAGGGTGTTCACCATGAGGGATTCTCTGGGTAGGAGAGAATGGGCTGCCTGCATTATTAGGGTATGGTAGAAAGGATTCTGTGTGATTTCCCAAAGATATTTCGTTTTCATCCTGTGTACATAGCTCACCTATATTGTCCTGCTTCCTCTGCAATTAGATAGGCCCTGTGATTAAGTTCAGAGCAATGAAATTTGCATTGTAGAGGTGTTTGCCATTCAGTCCTAATGCCTTAAACCTCCTCTATAGTCCTTCTAATTCACCTCCTCTCCATCTATTAGCAGGATGAAGCCAAGGGAACTTCAAGCCGCGTACTGAAGATGGCAGGAAGGGAATCATCACTTGGGTTAAAGCAACTGAGCCCAATGAGTGAAAAATAAACTTTTACCATATAAAGTCACTGAAATAAAAGCTTGCTGTAGGAGGTAACATTAATTATCCCGACCTATTTATGCAATGACATAAATAGTATGTTTTTTTTTTTCATAAGCTATAAAAGGAAATGAATTTTTAGGGAGAAAAAAAACTACCTACCATGAAGAGGAAACCATGTTTCTTTTGATTAAACTCATTAGAATCCTTCTGACTCTAAATATTATATATGTACTATATATATTGTATGTTAAATTTAACTGCAAATATTTTCCTTATTCTTTTCTTTTAACATCACTCACATAGATGCATGTTTTCTTTCTGAGCTACTTATTTCTCTCCTTTGACTATGTAAATGGCTAAGATATATCTTCAGTTTAGTTTCTCCCAAAGCAGGGCCTGATTCAAGAACTTGGTGCAAATATGTTCTTTGGATAATGATCCCCCAGAGAAGGAAATGAAATCAGAAATGAAGGAAAGCTAAAAGAGGGATGCTGGTGAGTTAGTCACATCTGTGGCCACTGGGGTTTGCTACCATTTGGGGCCCTCTGAGAAGTCTGTACAATGTGCCTCAGGATTGTTCCTGGAAGGATAGGAAATGGGAGATTTCAGCCACTGAGTACCCTTTCCTACTTGATTGAGGGTTTTTCCCAAGGTGAAAATTCACTCACACATCAAGGCTGTCCTTTGCCCTTTATCATCTCTTATTGCTTTAGAGAAAAGCCTTTATATAGGAAAATAAAATATTCAAAAGATATTTGAGGTGAAATGTGAGCAGCATGCACAGAGACAGTCACCCAAGTTGCAAGCATTGTCATATCCAAGCTTAGGGAGTCATCCCATATCCCCATCATATTTTTCCCCACCTTGGTCCTATATCTTTAAGATCCATTCCCAATTATATTTTCCATTTCCTACTGGAACATATTCTGAAATTCTTTTAGTGAATAAAATATTACTTCTAGGAAAGGACCGTAATTCCCTGCTTGGGCTATGCTGAAGCTTGATCAAAGTTATTTTTAGACATCATAAGAGGAGATATGGATGAATTTTAGAAGGCATTTCATCTTGCAAGGCATCTGACTCAGCTGAAGTCATAGCACTGACTCCATGAAAGCAGACTTTATAATATTTAGAAGAGTGAGGGAGCCATCTTTATCAGTTTGGAGGAGTCAGGGTATTTCTCTCACATGCTGTCATCTCAGCTTATATCATTTCACATCTTTCCTGCCTAGTTTTCAGAGGTGAGGGCCTTATCATATCAGAGGAGAACCAGTCTCAGGATCCCATTCAGAGGATCTGACTTCTAGGGCCATTGTCATTAGAAACTGTTTTTATGTGGGTTCCCCTAAAACAAGGCTTGAGACTAGGACTTATGCACAAGTGGTTGCTTGGGGAAAGGATTCTAAGCAGGAGTGAGGGAGTAGGAAGAATGAGAGAAGGTAGAAAAAACAAAAGAGAAAAACAAACAAACAAACAAAAAACTGTAAAACTGCATTATTTATTTGGTTACTACTCTTGGCACCTGGCGGTCTATCCTCCTAGAAATACCCCGAAGAACCTAGTACAATGCACCTCACATTTCCCATCTGAAGGAGGGAGCTAATTTTATATTAGCTCCTAATCCTTCTTGGTTGACTATTATCTCTGGGAAATTTGGAAATTCAGTTATCATGGACTCTATCTTAGGTTGTGCCAACTCATGGCTTTGAAGAAAGACCAAATCGGAATGGCAAAGAAAGGAGAGAGGGGTTGTGGGAGGGAAGGAAGGAGGGAGAACTCGGAAGGGAAGCTGACAGATTGTGCAACTATCTTTAAAAACAGACAAATGGGAGATAAGGAATATGTTATGGGCACAGCTGCCAAAATACAGGTTTGGGAAAAGGTGACATTGGACAGACCTTATGTAGAAGTTCCCCAAATGAAGACTTGTGTTTGGAAAGAGGTAGATAGAGCAATGATATGCTTTGAACTGACTGCTGAGACTAACTGAAAGCCAAGGATTCCCATTGGTTGTCACTGTAGATAGAACTTAACCAAAAGCCTGCTTCCCTCCATCTGGGAAATATTAGAGCTAAGGGAGTTGGTTTAGCAAAGTTTACTGAGAATCGACTAAAATTGTTTTTTGGGCTCTCAGTAGACCTGGAGCTCCCAATAGAAACCAATTTTCATCTTTGAAATATAAAGAAAACTATATCCCTCGCACTCTGATGGATGGATAGTCATAACCACTTTATATTGTTGGGTCCTTCTGAACTTTCAAAGAATCCTCTTATAGAACATAACTGCAACAGCGTCCATTTAAAAGCCCAGTACTTGAATTAAAGGCAATTCACCTTGAAACAAGGGCTATAACCCTGTAAAAAAAGGTGATGCACTGGGATGAGGGGCACTCTCAAAATTCACTTGTGGTTTTAAGAATACCAACAGACTGTGATGAGGCTCAGTATGGTGGAGTACTATAGAAAGCTTTAAACTAGTTTTGATTCAGGTTTAACACATAAAGGGAAGAAAAACGTCAAATGCAACTTTGTTAATGTATTGAAAGGTGTAAGTTATCTGACTTCTAGAGTCAGATAATAGGAAATAACAAGGAAGAATGAAGGATTTGATTTTTAAAATCACTATGCTAGAGACTGAATTTTTGTGTTCCCCAAAACTCATATGTTGAAACTTAATCCCCAGTGAGATGGTATTAGCATGTGGGACCTTTGAGAGTTAATCAGATTATTAAAATAAAGCCGTTGTGAATGGGATTTGGTGCTCTTATAAAAAAGACTCCCTTGCCTTTCCACCGTGTGGTGTTACAGCAAGAAGATAGTCTGCAATGACCCAGAAAGCAGGCTCTCGCCAGACACGGAATCAACTAGAGCCTTGATCTTGGACTTTCCAGACTCCATACCTGTGGGAAATAACGTTCTGTTATAGGCCACGAAGTACATGGTATTCTCTTATGGGAACCTGAATGGACTAAGACACACTCTATTAAAAATTGCACTCCAGTGAGAACCTGAACTTTTCCTATAAGGTAATGCTCTCAGAATTTGCCCAAATCGCCATGGCAGAGCCATCCACACATTGCCAAGCTGTGCCATTTCTTGATGTTCTACACTTCAGTGTGACACAGATTCATTGTAAAAATGTTTGTAGAGTCCCGTAGAATTGGAGGGAGAGACTGTAATGGAGGATGTTATTGCCCTAACTAGATCTCATTTACTAGCATGTGTAGTCTGTTCCCAGCTGCAACTACCCGCGATCAGATACATGAGGCTAAAGAAGTCCTACTCTCTTTCCTCAAGGTTGGACTGTCTAGAGAAATGTGTGCCCCAGAGTTTTTTCCTTGTGAAATTAGACATAACTTCGTATTCGGATGAGGTCACATTCTTGCTTAGCTTTCCCCCCACCTCATATTATTTCCTTTACTCTTTCTGGAGGACATTCACAATTAAATCACTTAAATACTATTTTCAGTCTTAAGCTTTACTTTAAGGACACCAACCTGAGAGACACCTCAAGGGCTGGCTGCATACACACATAGCCTATGCCATCTCAGAGGTCCTTAATATTATGCTATTGTCATGAAATTCTAAATTTCTTTTGTTTTAACTTTTTAAAGTGTATTTATTTTAAGAGAGAGAGAGCAAACAGGGGAGGGGCAGAGATAGGGGGAGAGAGAGAGAATCCCAAACAGGTTCCACACCAGCAGCAAGGAGCCCATGTTCGAGCATGAGGCTCAAACCCATGAACCATGAATTCATGACCTGAGCTGACATCAAGAGTCAGGCGTTTAACTGACTGAGCCACCCGGGTGCCCCAAAGTTCTAAATTTCTAAATAAAGAGTCTGTCATTTTCATTTTCACTCAGCTCTGCTGACACCAAAATTTAAGGTCTTGTAATATTCTATGAGGTTGTACACATGGAACAAATCAAGGTATTATCTAAGAGATAGGAACATTTCAAGTTCCTTTTCCACTTGATATTAAGGAAAACAAACAGATTAAAACAAGCAGTATGCAGAAAACCCCCCAGATTGTAACACAGAAGTATAAAGTAAGATTGGAACACCCTAGGAATCTGAGGTGACATTATGGGACTACAAGGTTGACTTGTTACTTGGCATCATTTTGCTAGTCTTATAGAAACATCTAAAATCTAGACACTCTCAGGAAGAAGAATCCATGTTTGGATACTTTGGTTGGGGTCCTAGTCTTGATTGCCTCCCACCATTAAGGCAAAGAAAGAGTGTACTTCTTGTTATTTAATGGAGCTGTGTACTCCTTATGCCAGCCCAAGGTAGGTTCTACACTAAAAAGATCAAACTGGGGCACGTGGGTGGTTCAGTTGTTTGAGCGTCTAACTTCACCTAGGGTCACGATCTCAGAGTTCGCCAGTTGGAGCCCCACATTGGGCTCACTGCTGTCAAGCTATCTGTACAGAGCCAACTTTGGATCCTCTGTTCTCATCTCTTTGCCTCGTCCCTGCTTGTGCTCTCTCAAAAATAAATAAACATTAAAAACAAAATCTTGAAAAGAAGAGGTCAAACGTTCTCAAGAGAAGTAACCAGACTTGAATTAATATAGCTCTTCCTAGAAGAAAAGGTATCTACCTTAAATAGGAAAGTAAGAACTTCAACCAATAAGGAGATTTAATAAACATAATTCAGAAAACCTTAGATAAAAAGCACACTTACAGTTAATGCATTGTATTTCATTGGGAATTTGCATCTCAGAGTACCCAAATAAAGTCATTAGTATAGCTCCCCCATTTTGTTCTTGGATATGGGTGAATGGAGATAAGAAGCATAGTTACCCAATGGAGAAACAAAGATTCATGGATTTATCAAAAAGGGAAGGTGAAGAAATACAGGAAGATGTTATTTTGGTTTATGAACTCTCTACCCCATTGCCATTCTTTGCTCTGAGTCTCTGAGCTTTCTTATGGTCCAGGGGACTAAAAAGTATTCCAACTTTGACATTCTGGGGATAGGGTAAAGACATCTCCAGGTTGCAGATATTTAAACACTCACTTAAAAAGAAACATGAAATCATTTTATTAAATACTATTTAACTTCATTTCTGTAACAGAATGTAGAGACCCTACCATCAAATGCTACAGACAATGTAAGATAGAGTGAAAAAGAATCTTTAAGACCTCCATTCAATTGGGGGTGAGATCTAAGCCCTGCATATGCACAAATGAGGTGAGTCTTGAACTGCTTGTTGTCCAGTTTCTCAACAAAGACTCACTGAGATCATTTATATATGAATATGACAGGCTAAAGATAAGGCGTGCTTATCATCCAAAGCTAATCCATATATCAAGTTCAAGATGGCTTGTTTTAATGGAAAATATGTGATGGTTCTGTCATTTACTGACTGTAGTAAAAAGTGATAATAACGCTTAATAACACTTTACAGGGTGTAATGGAAATTAGAGATAATGCATGCAATATCCTGGCCCCATTTTTGGTTCACACAGAAGCTTAAAAAAATGATTCTGTGACTTTCATCACTAGAAAATTATATCCTATTCCTCAGTTGTTTAGTCTCCTAGAATGTATTCATTAAGCAATGGTTTAATGCTTTGATACACATTTTTACCAAGGATCTTCATAAAATGTTTTTTATAAAAATTCCATATCTTCTGAAAAACTAAGGTTAAAATCATTGTCCACTAGGTTGTTGTATTCAGTATCTCCAGGTTGATAATTCATGATCAACTGTTTCACGTTTAGCATCAAAAAGTGATTTCCTATTTTTATTTTAATGTTATCAGTGATATTAACTTTTCATCCCTCCCTCCCTCGCTTCCTTCCTCCCTTGCTCCTTCCTTCCTCCCTTGCTCCTTCCTTCCTTCCTTCCTTCCTCCCTCCCTCCCTCCCTCCCTCCCTTCCTTCCTTCCTTCCTTCCTTCCTTCCTTCCTTCCTTCCTTCCTTCCTTCCTTCCCTCCTTCTCTCCCTCCCTCCCTCCCAACCTTCTTTTCTTCCTGTTTGACTGCCAGGGATCCAAAGACTAAACTAAATATAACAGTACCTTGTTCTCTTGTGTTTTCTTCCCTCTACAAGTTTTAGATATTGGTTTTTATTTTCATCTTAAACCTTATTTGAAATGTGTATGTAATCATTACTATAGTATTACACTATGATTACTGCTACTACTACCTCATATAGCAATTTACCAGATACTGAGCTTTATCATCACTATACAATATGGCCAGTGTTCTTGTTATCAGCCTCAATTTAGAAGTGAGGAAATTGAGGCTCAAGAAGTAAGTTGACCAATAGGTGAAGTAAAGTCATATATTCTGTCTTTAAATTCTGGATTATTCTTATACGATCACACATATTTCCTAGAAGTAGTCTTGGCATAAACTACTAATGCTTTGCACAGTATAAAGGGCAATATTTTCCTCTAAGTTTTTGTTTTTGTTGTTGTTGTTTTTCCTAACATTTGACCAGATGTGTGATTTCTTCACATAACTTGTAAAAATTGATTTTTGTTTTTTGGTATGCTTTTAATTTGTTCTCCAGCAGCATGCAATTGTTATAGTGACTAGTGCCATTCTGCCTGTAAAGATGTTGATAATTCCATGTGAAGTATTTGGCACAGACATTGGCACCTGATAAAACTACAATAAATATATCACTACTGGACACTACATTGGGTGTGTTACTATGCTCTTAATATGTCTGGTTTGAAATGAATTTGGGGTTGAACTTAGTTACTTCCTGAATCTCACAGCAAGTGAATTAGGTAGATGATTATCCCTGTTGTCCATATCAAGAAATTAGATTTAAGTCAATCCTTTGATAGGTTATTCCAATAAAAACAGTCACCAGTTATCAGATATCAAAAACAGACACAGTGCTCTGTAACCATCATCACTTCCAATCCTTGCAAAAAGAATATTGTGAGATAGCACATATTGTCTGAATTTTCAGAGGAGGGATGAAAAGAAAGTAAATGATTTATTCAACATACTTCAGAGCTCAGGCTGTCCTAAGCTCTACCTAGTCTTCTTTTCTTCTTCTACTTTCCTCTTCTTTTCTCCTTTTAAGCACTTTTTAAGACATTGACATTGAGATATCATCCACATACCATGAAATCCACCCATTTAAAGAATAGAGTTCAATTTCTTTGGTGTATCCACAGTTGTGCAATCATCACCACAACCTAAGTTTAGAACATTTTGTGTCCTCTCCCAAATAAACCCATACCCACTAGCAGTCACTCCGCATGCCCTCCCGTCCTCTCCCCAGCTTTAGGCAACCACTAATCTTCCTTCTGTCTTTAAAGATTGACCTCTTTTGGACATTTCATATGAGTAGTTTCTTTCAATATGTACTCTTGTGTTGGGCTCCTTTCATTTAGTATAATGTTTTCAAGGTTCATTCCTATCGTAGCATGTATAAGAATTTCACATTCTTTTTATGGAAAGCAGTTTGGTAGTTTCTCAAACTGATAAATATATGGATGCTATAAGACCTGATAATTCCATTTTTTACATATATATACAAAAGAATTGAAAATATACTTGCACACAAAAGCTTGCACACCCACATACAAAGCAATATCATTTATAGTCACCAAAAAGTGGAAACAGCTCAAGTGTCCATCACACGATGAACAGATAAGCAAACTGAGTTCAAGCAATCAAACAGAGGCTTTAACGTCTGCCACCCAAACTGCAGATTGGCTTGCACCTGTCTGGTGTTTTTTATTTCATTACTCTTTAAGAGCATGATGCTTTGGATAGTTCCCTGTCCAGAATTTTCTGGCTATTAGCTGTGTTTCGTTCTATTATTGCTATTCCCTCCTCAACTTACTTCATTCTGGTCTTTGCTACTATGGCCGAATATGATCTATAATGTTCTTTTTGTTACTTCATTTAAGAGTTCACTTTCAGTAAATAACTTTCTCGTCTCACTAACATAATTCTATGCATCATCTATAGTGACCTCCTTCACAAAATACCTCTCATTGGTTATTTGGCACAATTTATGCTATTTCAATGCCTATCAAGCCCAATATTTACTAAAACAACTCCAGATTTGTGTTTTCACCCAAGTGATCTTTCCATTAGATCACTCATAATGAACTTAAATTCAACAGATAAAACTCTTTTTGTTTGTTTTTTGATGACCCTTATCTCTGTGAAGAGTTAGCTCTATAAACGCCAGAACTATCTATTTTTTTTTAAATTTTTAATGTTTATTTTATTTTTGAGAGAGAGACACAGAGCATGATCAGGGGAGGGGCAGAGAGAGAGGGAGACACAGGATCTGAAGCAGGCTCCAGGCTCCGAGCTGTCAGCACAAATATGAGGCTCGATCTCACAAACCAAACCATGAGATCATGACCTGAGTCAAAGTTGGACGTTTAACAGACTGAAATACCCAGGAGCCCCTCTATTATGTTTTTAATATAGAAAACTAAGGGGCGTCTGGGTGGCTCAGTCAGTTGAGTGTCTCACTTCAGCTTAAGTCATGCTGTCACCGGCTGGTGAGGTCAAGCCCCTTGTCCGGCTCTGTGCTGACAACTCAAAGCCTGGAGCCAGCTTCGATTCTGTCTCTCTCTCTCTCTCTCTCTCTCTCTCTCTCTCTGCCCCTCCCCCACTCATGCTCTATCTCTCTCTGTCTTTCAAAAATAAATAAACATTAAAAAAAGTATTAGAGGGGCGCCTGGGTGGCTCAATCGGTTAAGCGGCCGACTTCAGCTCAGGTCATGATCTCGCGGTCTGTGAGTTCGAGCCCCGCGTCAGGCTCTGTGCTGATGTCTCAGAGCCTGTAGCCTGCTTCAGATTCTGTGTCTGCCTCTCTCTCTCTCTCTCTCTCTCTCTCTCTGATCCTCCCCTGCTCACGCTCTGTCTCTGTGTCTCTCAAAAATAAATAAAACGTTAAAAAAAAAAAAGTATTAGAAAACGAAGAGTGGTGTATGTTTACCTGGTCTTCTCATTTCTCCCACACTACCCAATTAATATCCAATTCTGTTGTGTCTAATCTACAAGTCTCTTTGAATTTACCTCTTAAATTCATTTATTTCCTTCCCTAATGCCACCCATTTAGTGAAAGCTACAGTGATCCCTAACTTAGACAAATACAACAGCATCTGACACTGAGCCTCACCTAAATGGATCTCCTGTGTGAACTCTTACCCCACAAGCACCCTTACCTAATCTATTCTAGACACTTCAGTAGAAATAAACTTTTAAATAATTATTTTTTTCACATCACTTTTCTTTTTTTTTTTTTTTTTTTTGCATTTTTCTTTTGTTCAGGGATGTTTTATTATCTTAAGTAGACAAAAATTAAATACTGTAAAAGCAGCTGTTTCAAAATGCTTAAATCTTATTGCAAACATTATAATGAAATAAAGAGTTTCTGATAGCTTGGTTAGACTGTGAGATGGAGCATGGCATTCTCTTTTTTTTTTTTTTTTTTTTGTTATAATAGTTTATTTTCAAATTGGTTTACATATAACACCCAGTGTTCATCCCAACATGTGCCCTTTTTAATGCCCATCACCCCCTCTCCCCCCTCCCTCATCCCCCTTACCCTCAGTTTTTTCTTAGTCTTTGAGAGTCTCTTATGTTTTATCTCCCTCCCTCTCTGTGTCTTTTTTTTCTTTCCCCTCTTCCCCTCCCCCTGGTTTTTGCTTAGTTTCACAAAGTCCACCTATTCGTGGAAACATATGGTATCTGTCTTTTTCTGACTGACTTATTTCACTTAACATAATACCCTCCAGTTCCATCCATGTTGCTACACATGGCCAGATTTCATTTTTTCTCATTGCCACGTAGTAGTCCATTGTATATAAGTACCATAACTTCTTTATCCATTCGTCAGTTGATGGGCACTTGGTCTCTTTCCATGATTTGGCTATTGTCGAAAGTGCTGCTATGAACATTGGGGTACACGTGCTCCTATGCATCAGCATTCCTGTGTCTCTTGGGTAGATTCCTAGCAGGGCTATTGCTGGGTCATAGGGTAGCTCTATTTTCATTTTTTTGAGGAACCTCCACACCGTTTTCCAGAGTGGCTGCACCAGTTTGCATTCCCACCAACAGTGTAGGAGGGTGCCTACTTCTCCACATCCTCGCCAGCATCTATAGTTTCCTGACTTGTTCATTTTAGCCACTCTGACTGGTGTGAGGTGGTATCTCAGTGTAGTTTTGATTTGTATTTCCCTGATGCTGAGTGACATTGAGCATCGTTTCATGTGTCTGTTGGCCATCTGAATGTCCCCTTTGGAGAAGTGTCTATTCATATCTTCCGCCCATTTCTTCACTGGGTTGTTTGTTTTTCGGGTTTGGAGTTTGGTAAGTTCTTTATAAATTTTAGATATTAGTCCTTTATCCGATATGTCATTTGCGATGATCTTTTCCCATTCCGTTGGTTGCCTATTCGTTTTGTTGGTTGTTTCTTTTGCCGTGCAGAAGCTTTTTATCTTGATGAGGTCCCAATAGTTCATCTTTGCTTTTAATTCTCTTGCCTTTGGAGACATGTCGAGTAAGAAATTGGTGCGTCTTAGGTCAAAGAGGCTTTTTCCTGTTTTCTCCTCTAGGATTTTGACGGTTTCCTGCCTCACATTCAGATCTTTTATCCATTTAGAATTTATTTTTGTGAGTGGTGTAAGAAAGTGGTCTAGTTTCATTCTTTTGCATGTTGCTGTCCAATTCTCCCAGCACCATTTGTTAAAAAGGCTGTCTTTTTTCCATTGGATACATTTTCCCGCTTTGTCAAAGATTAGTTGGCCATATACTTGCGGGTCCATTTCTGAGTTTTCTATTCTATTCCATTGGTCTATGCGTCTGTTTTTGTGCCAATACCTAACAGTCTTGATGACCACCGCTTTGTAGTAGAGGTTAAAGTCTGGGATTGTGATGCCTCCCGCCTTGGTTTTATTCTTCAGTATTATTTTGGCTATTCGAGGTCTTTTGTGGTTCCATACAAATTTTAGGATTGTTTGCTCTAGCTTTGAGAAGAATGCTGGTGCAATTTTGATTGGGATTGCATTGAATGTGTAGATTGCTTTGGGTAGTATTGCCATTTTGACGATATTTATTCTTCCAATCCATGAGCATGGGATGTTTTTCCATTTCCTTGTGTCTTCCTCAATTTCCTTCATAAGTTTTTTATAGTTTTCAGTGTAGAGGTCTTTCACATCTTTGGTTAGGTTTATTCCTAAGTATTTTATGGTTTTTGGTGCAATTGTGAAAGGGATTAGCTTCTTTATTTCTCTTTCTGCTGCTTCATTGTTGGTGTATAGAAATGCCACCGATTTCTGTACATTGATTTTGTATCCTGCAACTTTGCTGAAATCATGAATCAGTTCTAGTAGGCTTTTGGTGGATTCTGTCGGGTTTTCCATGTAAAGTATCATGTCATCTGCAAAAAGTGAAAGTTTGACTTCCTCCTTGCCAATCTTGATGCCTTTTATTTTGTTTTGTTGTCTGATTGCTGATGCTAAGACTTCCAGCACTATGTTAAATAGCAGTGGCGAGAGTGGACATCCCTGTCGTGTTCCTGATCTCAGGGGGAAGGCTTTCAATTTTTCCCCATTGAGGATGATATTAGCTGTGGGTTTTTCATATATGGCTTTTATGATGTTTAAGTATGTTCCTTCTATCCCGACTTTCTCGAGAGTTTTTATTAAGAAAGGATGCTGTATTTTGTCAAATGCTTTTTCTGCATCTATTGACAGGATCATATGGTTCTTATCTTTTCTTTTGTTGATGTGATGTATCACGTTGATTGATTTGCGAATATTGAACCAGCCCTGCAACCCAGGGATGAATCCTACTTGATCATGGTGGATAATTCTCTTTATATGCTGTTGGATTCGATTTGCTAGTATCTTGTTGAGAATTTTTGCATCCATATTCATCAGGGATATTGGCCTGTAATTTTCTTTCTTTGCTGGGTCTCTATCTGGTTTGGGAATCAAAGTGATGCTGGCTTCATAGAATGAGTCCGGGAGTTTTCCTTCCGTTTCAATTTTTTGGAACAGCTTGAGGAGGATAGGAATTAACTCTGTTTTAAATGTCTGGTAAAATTCCGCAGGAAAGCCATCTGGTCCAGGGCTTTTATTTGCTGGGAGGTTTTTAATAACTGATTCTATTTCTTCACTAGTTATGGGTCTGTTCAAATTTTCTATTTCTTCCCGTTTGAGTTTTGGTAGCGTGTGGCTATTTAGGAAGCTGTCCATTTCTTCCAGATTGCCAAGTTTGGTGGCATATAATTTTTCATAGTATTCTCTGATGATTGCTTGTATCTCTGAGGGATTGGTTGTAATTTCTCCCTTTTCATTCACGATTTTATTTATTTGAGTTCTCTCTCTTTTCTTTTTGAGAAGCCTGGCTAGAGGTTTGTCTATTTTGTTTATTTTTTCAAAGAACCAGCTTTTGATTTCATTGATCTGTTCCACTACCTTTTCTGTCTCCATATGGTTAATTTGAGCTCTGATCTTTGTTATTTCTCTCTTTCTGCTGGGCTTGGGTTGTTTTAGTTGATCTGCTTCTAGTTCCTTTAGGCGTGCTGTTAGAATTTGTGTTATTGATTTTTCTTGTTTCTTGAGATGGGCCTGGATTGCAATATATTTCCCTCTCAGGACTGCCTTTGCTGCATCCCAGAGCGTTTGGATTGTTGTATTTTCATTTTCATTTGTTTCCATGTATTTTTTAATTTCTTCTCTGATGGCTTGGTTGACCCAGTCATCTTTTAGTAGGTTATTTCTTAGCCGCCATGTTCTTGGATATTTTCCAGGCTTTCTCCTGTGGTTGATTTCAAGTTTCAAAGCATTGTGGTCTGACACTGTACACGGTATGATCTCAATTCTTTTATATTTATTCAGAGCTTCCCTGTGCCCCAGAATGTGGTCTATCTTGGAAAATGTACCGTGTGCAGATGAGAAGAATGTAAATTCCTTTGCTTCTGGATGAAGGACCCTAAAGATGTCTGTGAGGCCCATCTGTCCTAATGTGTCATTCAGGGCTATTGTTTCTGCGGAGATTTTCTGTTTTGTTGATCTATCCAATGCCGAGAGTGGAGTGTTGAGATCCCCTACTATTAGGACATTTTTATCGATGAGGTTGCTAATGTTTGTAATTAGTTGTTTTACAAATTTGGGTGCCCCCGAATTCGGTGCGTAGATATTTACAATTGTTAGCTCTTCCTGCTGGATGGTCCCTGAGACTATTATATAATGTCCTTCCTCATCTCTTATTACATCGTTCATTTTAAAGTCTAATTTGTCTGATATAAGTGTGGCTACTCCGGCTTTCTTCTGACTTCCAGTAGCATGGTAGATAGTTCTCCATCCCCTCACTTTCAATCTGAAGGTGTCTTCAGGTTTAAGATGAGTTTCTTGAAGACAGCAAATAGATGGGTCTTGTTTTTTAATCCATTCTGTTATCCTGTGTCTTTTGATTGGCGCATTTAGTCCATTTACATTCAGTGTTAATATTGAAAAATATGGGCTTACAGTCACTGTATTATCTGTAAGTTTCATGTTTGTAAGGCTGTGTCTGGTAGTTTGTATTCTTTGCCTCCTTGTTTTCATAGAATGCCCCTCAGGATCTCTTGCAGTGCTGGCTTATTTGTGATAAATTCTTTCAGTTTTTGTTTGTTGGGAAAAACCTTGATCTCTCCTTCTATTCTGAATGACAGGCTAGCCGGATACAGAATTCTTGGTTGCATGTCCTTCTTGCTCATCACATTGAAGATGTCCTGCCATTCCTTTCTGGCTTGCCAAGTTTCCGTAGATAAGTCTGCTACTACCCTTATAGGTCTCCCTTTGTATGTTAGGGTTCTTTTGTCCCTAGCTGCTTTCAGGATTCTCTCCCTATCTTTGTATTTTGCCAGCTTCACTATGATGTGCCGTGCAGAAGGTCTATTCAAGTTACGTCTGAGGGGAGTTCTCTGTGCCTCTTGGATTTCCATGCCCGTTTCCTTTCTCATGTTGAGGAAGTTCTCAGCAATGATTTGTTCCAGAACCCCTTCGACTCCTTTCTCTCTCTCTTCTTCCTCTGGAACTCCTATGATACGGATATTGTTTCTTTTGAGTGCATCGCTCAGCTCTCGAATTCTCCTTTCCTGTTCCTGGATCAGCTTCTCTCTCTTTTTATCTGCTTCCTCTTTTTCAATGATTTTGTCTTCTAATGCACTAACTCTTTCCTCTACCTCTTCAATCCGTGCTGTGGTTGCTTCCAGTTTCCCCTGTATTTCTTCCAATGTCTTCTTTAATTCTTCCTGACCGTTTTTAAGGTCTTTGAACTTTGCCTCGTAGGACCCCTTGCATTCATCTAAGCTTTTTTCAAGGCCAGCAATTAGTTTTATGATTAACATTCTATATTCAAGTTCTGTTATGTTGCTTATATCTCTTTTCATTAATTCTTGAGCTGTCACTGCTTCTTGTAGACTCTTTTGAGGAGAATTCTTCCGTCTCGTCATTTTGGCTGGATGTGTTATGGGTTGTTTCTTGAAGTTGCCCTGGAAAGGAAAACTGACAGACACACAGAACACAGAAATACTCAAACGTACCGACAAATGGTCCAGACAAGCAGTTCACAACAGAAAAAAATAACAAGTGACTCTCTGAGGGCAATGTCCTGAAGTAACAGCTACACGTTAAGGACAGGGTATGTAGTGTGCTGGTGGCAGAGCATATATAGACAGAATAATGACTGGTGCAGGGAGAAGAAGGAAATGGACTTTGCCCAGGTAGAGCGACTAAAGGGTTTAATCCAGACTGATAGAAATCAGAATAAGGACAGGTGCGAGGGAAAAGGAATAAAGATCGATGTCGTCTAGATGAACTTATACGGCCTGGTTATTCCAGAAAAAGGGAGTTCAGTTGGGCCGTGTCTGTGTTCGCCTTAGTTTCTTGTCAGCTCTAGCACCTTTTCCCCCCGATTTTTGGAGTTGAGAGAGAGACAATGGTTTCAGTCGTCCCCCTTTAAAGGGCAAGCGAAATACTGGAGCCCCCTACTCCTCCGCCATGTTGCCTCCTTTCCCACATCACTTTTCTGCTTACCCTTATCCTTTGGGTAAATTCTATCATCCCTTCCATGATTTACACGGCACATGATTGTGAACCTGACTATTCTCCAACCTCATTGTTTTCAACCTTCCTCAGTGCTTTCTCCAGCAATAGCTATTGCTACTTTCTTTCTCTCTTTCTCTCTCTTTTGTTTGTTTCATGGGATAGGAGCATGCTCTCTCTCAGCTATATAAATCCCAGCCTTTTTTCCTTCTACCAATATTCTTTTCCCCTCTCCATTAAGTCAGACTCCCTCCTATTCTAAGACAGACCTTCCTTATCCAGATGATTCTGTTAGCGCCTATCATTATATACTTTCGTAGTTCCCTGCACTTCCTCTTCCGTACACTTGCAAGTATGTATTTTCATCTTTTCCTCTACACCGATGATATATATATACACACTCCATGAGGAAAAGAACATGTCTATCGTGTTCCTAGTTACATATTCAGCATCTAGCACAATCCTTTGCGAACTCTGGGTACACAGTATGGTCCGTGGGGTGAATAAATAGGTTATAGTGGCTACAGACCATTTCATCATCATCGTCATTAATAATAGAGAAAAATAGTCATTGTTACTATGGAGCAAGCAACTACTCATAGTCAAAGAGAAAAGATGGGCAAACCTGAAGCAACAACAGAATTTTCAATGAGTCTTCAGGCTTTATCTATATTTCTTTTTCATGCTTAGGCATCTTAAGGTTATAGTCACAAAATTCATTATTTTCAAAAGCTTTTATTTAAAGTCCAGTTGGTTAACATACAATGTAATATTAGTTTCTGGTGTACAGCTTAGTGATTTGACACTTACGTAAAAACCCAGTGTTCATCACAAGTGCTGCCTTATTCCCTGTCACCTATTTAATCCATCCCCTCACACAAAATTCAATATTTTTAGACCCTTAAGACAGGGCGGAGAATTCAGAAAACAAATTGAGAAATAAAACAATTATAATTGCTCATTGCATGGTCATTAGATGGTCAGAAAAGCTGAATTAACTAAGGAAAACAATGCTTTTTGAAGGTGCATTTCAAAGCTCAAGTTAAACGATAGGAAAAAAAGTATACTTTCATAAAGAATAGTCTGTTGGGTTTTGGGGGAAAAAAAGGTTTGGGGTGCCTGAATGGCTCATTTAGGTAAGCATCCAGCTCTTAGTTTGGGCTCAAATCATGATCTTGTGGTTGGTGAGATCAAGCCTCATGTCCTGCTCTGCACTGACAGCATGGAGCCTGCTTGGGATTTTCTCTCTTTGTCTCTCTCTGATGCTCCTCCGCTCATGACCTCTCTCCCTCAAAATAAATAAATAAAATTAAAAGAAAAAAATTAGTTGTCCATCCAAGTAGTTTGAAATAAAGTCTGTATTCATATTCCCATTATTTTTAAATGACAAAAATTTTGATTTCTTGTAAAATCTGCCACTGCTGTTTTTTTTCACCCAATCCTTTCACTCTGTCTCTCTCTCTTTTTTTTTTTTTTTTTTAACAGTAACTGTTTCAAAAAACAAATAATTAGGGGCTCCTGGGTGGCTCAGTTGGTTAAGCACCCGATGTCGGCTCAGGTCATGATCTCGTGGTTCATAGGTTCAAGCCCCATGTCGGGCTCTGGGCTGACAGCTCAGAGCCTGGAGCCTGTCTTCAGATTCTGTGTCTCCCTCTCTCTCTGTCCCTCTCTTGTCCGCACTGTCTCTCTCTCTCTCTATCTCTCTCTCAAAAATAAATAAAACAAAAACAAAAATAGTATAACAGAAGCAAACCTAACATGTTATGTTATTTAATGTATATATTCATTATATCATTTTTACTTTAAGATCTAAATTTTTCATGTGACTTAAGAGCTGGTCTTTGAAAAGAAATCGTTAATTTAACTTTTATTTTTCCCTAGAGATATATTAGTCACTCTAAGTTAAAAAAATAAAGATTTTTTAAAATCATTTTTTGATTTTCAGAGATGGATGTACCAAATAATCCAATTAAATATCAAGCATGTGTAAGGCA
The DNA here is from genome assembly GCA_030068075.1 of Paguma larvata. Lineage (NCBI taxonomy): Eukaryota > Metazoa > Chordata > Mammalia > Carnivora > Viverridae > Paguma > Paguma larvata. The sequence goes on along the minus strand of CM057824.1, from coordinate 120,602,465 downwards.
GAAAGAGGTCCACCACTGAAAATTGCATTCTTATTTCCTAAAGAGAAAATAGATATATTTATTTTTCTTATTGAAGGTGATATGAACCTACCAGTGGCAGATTCTAGGCTATTTTCTATCTACATTAACTTTTACTGTCTTCAGGCAGAAGTACTTTCTTAAGACTATTGTCTTTCCTCCTTGAGCAAAGGTCAAAGGCAGAGCAAAGAAAACTTTCAAAGGATCAAGAATCTTTAAATGTAAAATTTTGTTTAAAAACAAAACAAAACATGTATTTCACATTTTACGACTTCAACAACAGTTCTTCCAGAATAATAAAATTCCCTATCATAATCAGAACTTCCCTTTTTGATATCTGGCATTTCTTTGGAATTTTATTTTCTGTGCATTTCCTTTAGCCTGTTAGCATATACAAAAAACCTTGGATTGTGAGTAACTTGTTCTGAGAGAGTTCTGCAAGATAAGCCAACATTTCTAATACATTGTGACTTGATATATGAGCGACGTCTTGCAATTCGAGTATCACGTGATGCCAAACATCACGTGATCACAACTGAGCCAAAGGTTTTTGAAATTCACTTTGATATACAAGTGCTTTGAATTACAGGTATGTCTCTGGAACGAGTTATGCTCAAACCAGTTTTACAGTATTTTTTTTCCCCTCAGAGCTGCTTATGTGCTTTCTGTTTATAGTTAGGGTGCAACCTAAGAAAAAAGTAAATGTAATTTATAGCATTATAGTATTCTAAAAACGCAGAGATTGTAAATACTACCTATATACAACGATAAGGTAAAATGCTCAATAAAAATCACCACTCCTGAACTTTTCTTCTTATCTTGTATGATTTTTAAGTGTTGCTGAAATTAAGGCCAAGTTTGACAACTAATAGGCATTTTTCACTATTTCATTTGTGACACTTTGTTGGGTTGACAACTCATATTAAAAGAGCTTCTTCATAATTAGTATTCAGTTCAAGTTATCCAAATTTATGGAGCAGTTAAATAAAACAATACATTTTGTTATGGAATAAAAGTCTAATTTTCAAAGAAGAATTTAAATAAAATTTGAGGTTATTTTTCCACAGGAAGTTTTATCTGCAGTTTGTATCATTACATAACAATTATTAACATTCTTAGCTTTAGAGCTGCATTATAATAAGCCATCATTTTGATAAACATCAGTTTTCTCAATGCTTGCCTGACAGTTATGCTTGGCGTGCCCAAACTATTTAAAATATATCTCAGAATGAAAACTGCTATGCCTATGACAGTGTTATACATTTTTTGATAGCATTAATGGATGTAAATATTGTGCCAATGATAAAGAATAAAACTGCTTTTAATTTTTGCTTCCAATAAACAAGCAAAATGATTTTAATTTTCATTATGTTGGTGCAGCTCCAATAAATTATTCATCCTATATGGATCAAAATAGCAATCAAGATAATAATCAAGATATAATAATTTTATAGTCCTAATTGACTTTCTTAAAATACAGAGCATCACTGCTAGGAGAGAAAATCTTCCAAGATTTCAGGAAAGTAACAGAAATGAAAAATATATTGGAAATTGAATATTCTTGGAATAGCAATCCAAATATGTAGTTGATATTTAAATATGAAGAATAATTCTTAGACTACTCCCAGTTGCTGTTTTCATAGTAGTAAAGCTTCTCATTATGTATTTGTCATCTATTCTCTAGTTCACAACCTAGAAGGTAGATACTATATAAAGAATATATAGTCTAGTTATTTCATGTGTTGTTTTTATTTTCTTTTTTTGCTGTTGGTCTAGCATAATACTTAAATACTTAAATATTTACTTAAAAATATGAATTTGAGGATAGGGATGATAATTTAGCAAAGGGCAATTATTCTTTATTGCAAAGTTCTCTACCGTAATGTGCATTGTTCTCTTTATAAACTAGTTGTATGATGATAAGGACTAAATGGTATGCCATTGTGTATTCCATCTTTTATCATGGCATGTTGTAAAAGAGGAATAGCAATCACAGATGAAAAAAAAAAAATGTCCCTTATGTTTTTGAAGGAACTAATAGCACCCTTTGGAGTTGCTAATTGGCAAAAAATCTGCAACCACAGGCTTTTAAGGTACGGTTACCATGGCAAATTTGCTTTGAAGTTGGCACTTGTGAATATTCGACTTAATTTTCTTTCCAAGTTTGGGGACTGCATGAACAACATTGTCATTCTTCCACAGACAAGTCATTTTTTAAGAAGTCCAATAAATGATTGCCATCACAATAGTTTTGGTTTTCTATATTGAGGATAAATGAGCTTATCACAAAAAGACTTTTCCTGACGTTTTTTAGTAATTTTTAATCTCTATTCTTTCCATAGTATATGAGGTCTATAAAAAGATGAGGGAAAAAAATTAAAGTCATTGTCTATTACTTACTGGAGAAGATCCAGCAATAAAGCAATTTAAATTTCCCAAAAGTAGAAAAATTAAATATCTAACTCAGAAACATAATGTTTAATTGCTCGAGTCTTATAAATGGAGACCATTTACGAAATCTGTGATCATGTAATAAGATTCATTTGGGAACATACTAATCTTATGTTTTCTCAAATTATCAAAAACCAAGCAATGTGGTTTATAAATAAAGATGAAAAATTGTATGCTTATAAAGAATTATTTAGTTATAATTTAGACTTATATACTTATTATTTTTTAATCTTTATTTATTTTTGAGTGAGAGAGACAGAGTGCGAGTGGGGGAGGAACAGAGAGGGAGACACAGAATCTGAAGCAGGCTCCTTTGCTGACAGGTCAGAGCCTGATCTGGGGCTTGGACCCACGAACTGCGAGTTCATGACCTGACCTGAAGTTGGACGCTTAACAGATTGAACCACCCAGGTGCGCTATAGATTTATAATTTTTTAGCAATAAAAATCATGTTAGATTTCCTTCTTAAAATTTGTGTTTATCAGTATATTAAATGAAATACATGAAAACGGTGTTCAAATAAAATAGACTCATAGCATATATTTGAATAAGTAGAAATAAATAGAGGAATGTCAAAGAAAGAATTTAAGAAAATAGCAAGTAGTGAAAAATTTAAGGGTGAATTAACTGCTGTCATATAGTAAGTGTAATTGTGGTCATGTAGTAAGACAGTATTTTGAAGCACGCCTGTAAGTGTTCTATTTCCTTCTTTCCTGGCACAGCAGCACTTTCATACTGTATTTCAATAACAGCAATCAAATTAATATTTTGAAAATTTATATAAAGGATGCCTAAATTAATCAGACTGAAAGAATAGACAAATATGAAAAGTTTAGTAAACAGAGGTAATATTTGTATTAAGGAAAATAAATGTATGCAAGTGTAAGCATGTCACTAGTTTTAAGATGCATTGTATTCTTAGATTAAAAGATAGATTGCCTAATATTTATCAGTGTTTTTAGGGAATCATAATCAACCTTATAAATGGAGTAGCTATGAATTAATTACTTTCTTAGCAGTTTAAATTTTTTTAATGTTTATTCATTTTTGAGAGACAGAGACAGAACATGAGTGGAGGAGGAGCAGAGAGAGAGGGAGACCCAGAATGTGAAGCAGGCTCTGGTCTCTGAGCTGTCAGCACAGAGCCTACCCCGGGGCTCGAATCCACAAACTGTGAGATTGTTTAAAAACACTTAGCAGTTGTTTTTAAATTCAGATTCTTATGTTTTGTCCCCCTCCCTGTTTTTATATCATTTTTGCTTCCCTTCCCTTATGTTCCTCTGCTTTGTATCTTAAATTCCACATATAGTGAAGTCATATGATATTTGTCTTCCTCTGACTAATTTACATACTCTAGTTCTATCCACATTGTTGCAAATGGCAAGATTTTTTTTGATTGCTGAGTAACACTCCATTGTATATATATACCACATCTTCTTTATCCATTCAGCTGTCAATGGACATTTGGGCTCCTAAATATAGAGAACAAACTGAGGGTTGCTGGAGGGGTTGTGGGTAGGAGGATGGGCTAAAAGGGCAAGGGGCATTAAGGAAAGCGCTTATTGGTATGAGCCCCGGGTGTTATATGTAGGGGATGAATCAATGGATTCTACTCCTGAAATCATGATTACACTATATGCTAACTAACTTGTCTGTAAATTGAAAAAAACAAATAAATACATTACAAAAATAAAAAAATATATATATTCAACTTCTTAAAAATAGATCAGAACTGATATATGTAAAGAAATACAATCTGATAGTCAATATTGTAGTTAAGTTTAAAAAAGATAAGAGGCGTCTGGGTGGCTCAGTCGGTTGGGCGGCCGACTTCGGCTCAGGTCATGATCTCAGTCTGTGAGTTCGAGCCCCACGTCGGGCTCTGTGTTGACAGCTCGGAGCCTGGAGCCTGCTTCAGCTTCTGTATCTCCCTCTCTCTGTGCCCTTCCCCTGTTCACGCTCTGTCTCTGTGTCTCTCAAAAATAAATAGACGTTAAAAAAATTAAAAAAAAAAAAGAAGAACAGTGATCGCATGTTCTCTTAAAAAAATAAAAAAGGATAAAATATTTTCCTCCTACTTTTTGTTATTTTTTCTTATAATTGTTTATGTTTAATGACTCAAATATATAGATTTTAAAAATAGGATATTTATTCATGCTTATATATAATTTTCTTTTTTATACTTTTTGAAAGTTTATTTATTTCTTTTTGAGAGAGAGAAAGAAAGAGAGAGAAAGTGAATGGGCGTGCATGTGCAAATGGGGAGTGGGGCAGACAGAGAGGGAGAAAGAGAATCCCAACCGTTTTTTAGGCAGTGCAGAGCCTGATGCAACTCTCTAACTTACGACCAAGGTCATGATCTGAGCGAAAATCAAGAGTCAGATGCTTAACTGACTAAGCCACCTAGGTGCCTCAATGGCTATATACAATTTTAAGTAAATTACTTGAATTATTAAGAGAATCATAGTTCTTTTTGCATTGGACTTTTTGACTGGTAGAATTATTTTTTTTAGGTTTATTTATTTACTTTGAGATAGAAAGAGCCAGGACACATGAGTCCCAGATCAATAGAATTTTAAATTAAATAAGTTTAATAAATAAATTTAATATATTTCTTAGAGATATATTATAAATGAGTAGAAAAGTTAATTAAGAATACTAATGAAAATATTAGATATGTGATTTTTTGATCATACTTTTAAGACAATAAGAAGTAATAACAATAGCAATTCTATACCATTATTTTAAAGCTTTTGATAAACGAACATATATCTTGAGTAAAATTAGTAATGATCACGAGGTTGTATACTTCATGAGAACACAGACTATTGGTTCCTTATTTTTTATCCCCCAAAGTATAGTCTAGTGTCTTCTTAGTAGGTCTTCAGTAATTATATATATTTTTAAATAATAGTTTATTTTTTTAAAAAAAAAGCAGTATAGGGGCACCTAGGTGGCTCAGTTGGTTTAGCTTCTAACTCTTGGTTTCGGCTCAGGTATGATATCACTGTATTGTGAGGTCAAGTCTAGTGTTGGGCTCTGTGCTGGCAGCCTGGAACCTGCTTGGTATTCTCTCTCTCCTCTCTCTCTGACCTTCCCCCACTCATGTCTTTGTCTCTCTCAAAATAAATAAACTAAAAAACAACAAAACAAAAAACAGTAGCTTAGGCAATAATATAGGGATTATTTTTAAGGGAATGAGTTTCTAAAATGTTTTTAGAGTATTCCAAAGTCATAGATTTCTAAGGGTATTGTTGAGAAATCAGTTCCTGCTTCAATGACTTCATATTGTTTAATAGAACAAGTGAGATTGAGTCTAGGTTCTGCTGTTTCCTGTAAATAATAACTGAACATCTGTTTATTCTGCAAAATCTTTGATGATTAGCTTTTTCATCTGTAATTTGAAGGAGTAAATTGTACTTACAAAACTGGCTTGTTGTGAGGATTAAATGAGTTAATAAGTCTGAAGAGTTTAAAGAGTTTTGTGTCTATCCATTTTGACATAGTTCATATTAAGACCATTTGTTTGGTAATAAAATTCCTACTCTATTAAAAGTTGATTTTTTTAAGTTTAGAACTACTTTATGAGTTCTTAAAAACTGTATTTCTAATTCCATTGAACCTTAAATTCATTAAATATTCTGGAAATGCTTAAGTAAAGTATAATTACTCTTTATTTTCCTAAAATATTGTCCAATAAATGAATTAATTAATAGTTCCTTGCTTTGCCAAAGATTTTGAAATCTGGCTTTCAAAACCTAAATCACGTAAGACTAATTCTTCATTTGTCACTGCAAGAATGAATTCTATAAAATTTGCCTTACATTTGAAATGATCTTAACAGATGTCCTTCAATCATTTGATAACTGGAAAGTTTAGACATTTGTATATAACTGCTTTATCTGTATGGTTTCTCAAGATATTTTGAATTATATATTTTTTTTGGTGTAAGCATTCTTTCTAGGCTTGCCTTTTTGCAAATTAACACAAGCATTTCTCCAAATCCCAAAATATAATATGATCACATAAAAGCTAAGAGTCAGATAGGGTAAATACATTTGAATACAGTAGTTGACTTTCCCAAGACTTCAGAAACTTTGGATATAGATGGTAACACATTGACACTGACATCTCAATTTTCAGTCAAGTCAATGATTTTGGTCAAGTCACCAATGTTTTGAACATATATATGTATACATAGATCTACTTCATTCAATGTTAGAGGTTATAAAGTATTCCTTATATAAATAAATTATTGAATTTTTAGTATTTCCATATGTGCTTATAATAGATTTTGTGATGTTTATATATCTCAGAAGTAACATGTGATTATTAACAAATTTATTCCTGCTGCATAGTGGAGTTGAAGAACCAACACTCACCTACTGGGTCTTGCTTCTGTTCTGTTTAGCCTTGACTCACCGTCTATTCTTCTGGGAATGGAGACTGGCACACTAGGCTATCAGGGAGCTTAGATAGTCAGTGGTGAACTTGTGGACTGTTACCCTTCCTTGTAAGTAACAGTTAAAAGGAGACCAATGTAGTAAACTCTTCAATAAGTATGTGTGCAACTGATAACTCCTTAAACAACAATACCTTCTGTAATAATATAGATTTCCTTCTAAAAATATCTCTTCCTAAAGTATTATTCTAGAAGCTTTTAAAGTCTATGTCTACAACAATAAATTGAGAGATAAGTTCCTTGCTTCAATTTCTTTTATAACGAGACCATGAAGGAAAATTAAATTTTTGTGCTAGTTTTCTGAAAATAAACTTTTCCTTTATTAGAATCTAGGCGTGTGTCCAACATATTTTACCCCTCCTCTGAAAAAAACAATACTAAGGGCTTGATTTTTGAATTAAGGCAATCATTCCTGGGTTTTTGTTCCCTTAGAATAAACAGTTTTCACAATATACAATTTCTTGGTCCCATGCCAATTGACTTCCACGTGATAGGTCCAGCAATGCCTGAACCCTCAGAGATGCAACTTGGTTTCTCTGTTGGCAGAGTCCTCAGTTTCTGTACAGATGTAGTAATGATTGGGCCCATGACACAAATTTACCAAGTTCAAACTTACTTAAATCCCATTTACATTTAAACTGGGAGTTAGCTAATAAATGATTTAACAATACATCAAAACTAGCTTTCTATTCATGATATTGTGAGGACGTAAAATAGATCATCATTATTACATTTATCATTTATTTGTAAAAGAAAGATGCAAAGCTAAAACGCATCAACTTTGTCAATGGGGGTGAATCTATGACAGATGATGGGCCGGCCAAAGGCCCTTACCTTTCTAGATGGCTGCACTGCAACTCTAAGCTACTAATAGCAATGAATCAAATCGAATTTAGTGTTCAAGAGACTGAACGCCACAAAACCACATCAAGCACTATTGATTTTTCTTAAGTGCTGAAGCTTTTAAGGGGATTTTATAAAGAAGAATATTGTATAGGTCTACGTGCCATCAATTTTGTTGAATTTTGAAAGTTGAATATAGTTTGGGAGAACTAAACAAATGGAGAGAGCTTTGGGTTAATACAAATAAAATCAAGTTCCCAAGCAATTGTTTGGTGGGAAATGGAAAAGACATCACGGACACTCAGTCTTACTGCACTGGAATGGTAGAAACCAGCGAGGCTATTAGATGCTGTCATCAGGGATAATGGAAGAAGACTAAAATAGCATATGGGTTGTCAAACTTCACTACTTCCCACACACAGGGGACATGGCTAGCTCACCAGTTATGTTCACGTGTACCAGAGTGGCAGCAGACATATGTGTGACAGAAGCATCACACACACAACTCTGCATTTACAGGTACTGTCACCACAGTAAAGGGTGTGTTTCAACTCGCCATTCCATAAGCTCTCTCCTTGCTGACAGTTTATATTTATCTCCTACTACGTGTATGGACTATGCACTTCCAAGACCAACCACTGAATCATCTAAATGTAAATTCAGCATGCTTATACTGTTATCTGATGAGGCCTTGAATTAAAACATTTTTTTAAAGAACTCGAATCCAAAAAAATAATTCAAAATGATCTAAGTGAGGTTGTTATTGCCTTACATCTGATTTGCATATATGTTTACAGTGAAAAGATACAAAATATTGAATGCCTAACACACTAAAGCAGATGGAAACAGATGAAAGCAAAACTTGGGGAAGTTTTTCTTGGGGACGGAGTAAATACAATGTTTATCATTGAAACTGAACCTCTGTCTCTTTAACTTTCATGTGTTCTGAATGATAACTGGAGACCTATTATTTCCCCCTAACTTCTCCCTTGCATTGTATTTATATTGACATATCTTGTGTATCTAAAACTTCAGGTTTTTGCAGCTTTTTTTTTCATAAAAATAATTTTTTGAAGAAAAATTATCCTTAATTTTTTGAAGTAAACATAAGAATAATTTTTATATTTATGACAAGAAATAGTCTATGGACACTTCTTGGATTTTTTTTTGTTGTTGTTATAGAAGGAAGGCAAATTTGATTAGAAAAATATGTTTCCACTCAGACTAGATTATTTGGGGAATAATTATATTATTTAGTGGACATTCCATGTGGTTTCCTATATAAACGACATAGATACTCATATCAATATAAGGCCAGTTAGTAATGAACACTGTGTAGAAATAAAAGTAGAAATTTATAAACAAAACCATGAGTTAAAGTCTCAAATATATTTAAAGTAATATTTTCTTATTTAGCTATTTATAGCCATAGTCATCATTAATCTGAACTGTTGTAATAACTTGAAAAATATAGGATATTTCCAATGAAAGCGGATTAACGTTCAAGTTGAAATAAGAGAACTTTACTCATTTTTCAAGGAGAATATATAACACAGACTACTGAGAAAGACTCAAACCAAAATTCCTGAGAGAAAAATACTGAGCATTGCTCACACTATGAAGTATTTTCTACAATTATAAACAAAAGGTGTTTAAAATAGATTTAATTAAATTATGTAGCATAAATTATTTTTCTTTCTATAGGAAATTTGTTTTGAATATTTAAATTGTTCTTAAATTATGTATATAGTTATAAAATATTTTTGTTCTGTTTTAAGTCCTATATTTCAAAGCATAGAGTCTGATAAGTACTAAAGGTGATTATTTTATATAATTTACTTTAATATGTATTTATTCAGCATCTAAAGGAGAGTGAGGAGTATATTGTTAGAGTATATTATTAGATGTTTTGGGGGCACCTGGGTGGTTTAATCACTGAAGGGACCCAGTCTTGTTTTCGGCTCAGGTCATGATCTCAAGGGTTGTGACTCTGAGCCCCTGGAGTGAGGCTCTGCATGTTAGCAAGGAGCCTGTTTGGGGTTCTCTCTCTCTCTCTCTCTGTCTCTCTGTCTTTCTCTGTCTCTCTCTCTCTCTCTCCCCCTGCTCTTCCCCCACTTCTGCTCCCTCTCTCCCTCACAATAAATATATTAATTAAAAAATAAAAATGTTTTTTTTGGAAAGAGTGATATTTGGCAACCAGAGACAACTATATTTTATGTGTAGGTGTGAAGTCACAAGAGAATATAGTAAATCTTAAACAGTATGTTTATTAACTTTGTGATTAAGACCTTTAAGAAAGCTTAATCATTGATTTAATATTAATCTAGCAAAAAATGCATTCAGCTATTTCTGACAAAATTTGAAGCTGTTCCAGAAAGCACGAATGAGATTCAGGAATGAAAATAAGATGGTTTTCCTTCCAGAAAATGAGTACTGTTGCAGAGCAATTTTGGAGCATTCTTTCAGCTTATATTTGGAAAATAGTCAAAAGATGAGGATTCAGCTTTTTTCATTAAAGTGAATGTCTCAATTATTAAGAAAATGTTTTGTTTCTATATGGTCATTGAAGAAGGAAAACCTTTTTTTTTTTTTTTGCACTTTTATTTTGCCTTTATTTTTTTTTAATTTAAAATAGTTTATTTTCAAATTGGTTTACATAAAACACCCAGTGTTCATCCCAACATGTGCCCTTTTTTGATGCCCATCACCCCCTCTCCCCCCCCATCTCCCTCACCCTCAGTTTGTTCTTAGTCTTTGAGAGTCTCTTATGTTTTATCTCCCTCCCTCTCTGTGTCTTTTTTTTCTTTCCCCTCTTCCCCTCCCCCTGGTTTTTGCTTAGTCTCACCAAGTCCACCTATTCGTGGAAACATATGGTATCTGTCTTTTTCTGACTGACTTATTTCACTTAACATAATACCCTCCAGTTCCATCCATGGAAAACCTTTTGAATGATAAGGCAGTCTGGAACATGTCACTTTTTCCACTAAACAAAAATTGCACTTGCCCCCAAAAATGATGGTTAATTTTAGATCAAAATTGGAAAATAGACAATGGAAAGAAAAGAGAACTGTCAGCTGAGAAATAGGCCTCTTATTAGCTTCTGTTAATGTACCTTTCTCTGAAATATCAGAAATAGAGGGAAAAAAAGAGCTGTATTTAAGACGTGTCACTTCTGTTAAGGGTCATGACCATTGTCTAGTATGTTGGAAATTATTACATAATTACTCTGATCCAGATAGATCACCATTGTGTTCATGAAACTTTCTATTTCCCTGTACAGACGTCAGACAGAAAGACTCAGTAGAAAAAAATTAAGTGAACTTCAAATTATTTTTTTTTCCTTAATTCAATCCCCTCATTCCTCAGGTCACTTCATGATTTGATACACAGCTGCAAGTATGGATCAAGATTTCATCTCAGTTTTCCAAAGATGATCCACCTGTCTTAAAGCCCAGGTGTCCTCACGAGAAGAGAGCAGTTTCCTTTCTCCTTGATGGCGCCCAGCGTTTGCATGGGAGTTGGGCAATCGTCTGGATTCAGTACACACATTTGTCTCCTACACACCTAGTCTTCTCGGGGTTATGGTATCACTTCCAACTTACGCCTCATGTCTCAGGCTACTGCCATCTGCTGTGAGGAGCAAGCGCTCTGGTTCTAATTGTCAACTAAACTTTCACCTGGCAAATGGCAACCCAGATTTCCTAGAACTTCACATAAGAGCCCTGAAAAAGTTTGGAGATGGTCAGCAATGCCTCTTATAAGTGTTCCATGAAACCATTTTTTTTTTTTAATTTTCACTTCCCCTATATTCTACTAGGGGACCATATAAGGTCGTCATATGGCCAGAGATTTAATGTTCTCTTGCCCTCAAGTTAGTCATATTATGAACAAACCCTGCTTTGGTTTTTGATAGTTATTCAATTTTGTCTACAAATTATTTTCTGTTTCCTCCAGGTAAATGTTCTTTATGATCTTACTAGTGCTGGTGATTCATTTGGTTCACAAATACTTCCAAATCTGTGATAAGTGTTTGTAGCAGTCAACTAAGAATTCGGGCTATTGCTTCATTATTCCTTAAAGAGATGCTGGGGGCAACTTGGAAAGGAGGATAGAATACAGTTTTACTTCTCACATTATTGATAGGTCAGACATGATGTTTCTCAGAAAATCTTATCACACTGACTGTTTGAGGGCTTTTTTAGTCTAAGTCTTAAAGTGCTCTTTTTAATAGGGTTGCCCATATGCATGCAATATTGGGAATCTATTTATACTTAAGATATAGTTATTGGTTTTTAGAAATTCAAATGTAAATGGGCATCCTGGGCTTTTTATTTTCTACAGCAGGTGACCTTTATATTAATTTCCTGGAACTACTGTATTAGTCCATTTAGGCTGCATAAAAAATACATAGCCTGGCTAGCTAATAAACACTAGAAATGTATTCCTCACCATTCTGGAGGTGGAAGTTCAAGATCAGGGTGTCAGCATGGTTGACTCCTGTGTCTGGTGAGAACCTGCTTCCTGGTCCATGGATGGCCATCTTTTCTCTGCAACCTCACCCAAAGGAGAGGGCAAGGAAACTTCCCCGAGCCACTTTTACAAGGGCACTAATCCAATTCACGAGAGATCTGCCTGCATGAGCTGGACATTTCCTAAAGGTCCCACGTCTAGTACCGTAAACTTAGAGGTTAGGTTTCAACATATCAATTCTGGCAATGACAACTACCATGAAAAGTACCACAAATTCAGTGGATTAAAACAATGGAAATTCATTATCTCAGAGTTCTGGACTCTAGAAGTCTGAAATCAAGCTGTCAATAAGGCTATGCTCCCTTTGAAACCTGGAGAGTTACCTCTTCCTAGCTTCGGAGATATGCCAGGTTTCCTTGATATTCCGTATCTGTAGCTCTCTGCCTCTGACTTTACATGGTGTTCTACCTTTGTGTGTCTGTCTCTATTTTCCTTCTCCTCTTCTTATAAGGACACTCCCCTCCTCCAATATGTATGACTCCATTTTAAATAGGTATATTTGTAATGATTTTATTCCAAATGACTCTAAATATCCAACTTATCATGAGATAATGAGACTTAAGATGTCAGCATATCCTTTGGGTGGCATAAAATTCAAACCATAAAAAATGTATTTACAAAGCTATTTCTCTTTATTGAAACATAACGTGGCTTGCTATTTTGAATTAAGCAATAACAACTACCTGTGTTAGAAACAGCTCAGTTTCTATATACTATATACCAAGACTCCAAATACATAAGAGTTAAAGTGCTTATGAATATTAGGTTGACTCATGTATTTTATTCAAATTAAAAAGCATTTCTTTTAAGAGATGGGTTTATCAACAATAGTTAATGTTTTCGTAAAAGCTCAAGTAAACATTTCTGATTTATCACCCCAAAGCTATGAAGATTAGTTATTTCTATGCCATGCTGCTAAATATAAGTTTCCCTTGTCAAACAGTTATCAAGATTATGCTATATATATTATTATGTTCAATAAAAAGAATGATACAGACATTATCTCTTGTAACTTCTAGTCTGATAGGCAAGATAAATGGATACATAGCGAAAACTATAATCATTCAAATGTCATCCCAGGTACGTCAATACATAGAGAAGATCAAAAGAAAAAATAGCTAAATGTCTCTTTTTTAAATGATGTAATATGCCCTGCTATACCTTGGTTGCTGTCAGATCTTTCTTCCTAGAATCAAGAAGCAAATAATTCAACACATGAGAAAAAAGCTAGAAGAAGTTATATGTGTATCGTGGAGTTATTATCAGAATGAAACCTGAAATAATCTAAAACAAAGGTATGATGAAGCAAATACTACATACCTACTTGGTTTATTTTACATATCAAAACATATACAAGCATATGTAACACTTTGAGAAGTGATAAACAGAACTATAATTTTGCATATTACTTGAAAATAATATGTCTTCTTAATTTTCCAGAAGTTTGGATTATATAATCAAGCTCAGTTATGTATTTTTTTCAGGACTAGAAAATTTTATAACTAAGAAATTACAGAAATGAAACTTCTGCATAAGTATTTGTTATAAAGGATATATTCAAAATAAAGTACTATAGATTTCAGAGAAAATAACACTGTATTCAAAAGATTTCACTCTTGCTCTGAAACTCTAGTTATTTCAGGACACCTTAGTAGTAATGCAATAAACTGGATCCATTAATAGAGAGAGTGAAAGAGATATGGTATATATCAGTCAAAAACAATGCACTAATCAAAATGTACCCATTTTGAATGTTTGCAACAATTAAATGGCATTTAGATTTCCCCACTGATATTCATTTCCTCACAAATATAACTGAAGAGGTAAGTTGAACTAGGATGCCAACATGACAAATGTTTAAGGTCGATATGTCATGTTGTGTATTTATCCCTATCATTCTGGGTGATTCTAAGTGATTCATTGTGCCGATGTCTGTTTGTCTTGAAATACCACACTTTATTTCTCCTTATAATGCAATTGGCAGGATCATAGCTTTTCTTAACACCAAGAATTGTTAATAATAGTCCTTTGTGTGATACCATTAAAATATGCTAACTAAGGTCAATTTGAGGAAGAACACAAAGACACTTTGAAAGGTTATGATCTATGACAATCCACAGCTTTAGAGTTGGTTTAATTGAATTAATTGTTTCTCGGAGAAACTGAGAAACAAAGATCACACTGACTGGATGTTTTCATGGAAAAATTTTTGACCTTTTCAACATAAGTGCATTGATTGGCAGTTTATTCTAATTCTCTCACAACAAAAGAATTTTATTAGGGAAAGGTAGAGGTGATATTTGAAAATACAGAAAATCTATGCAAAAATGGATCCTTCCACGTCTGATAGCAATCAGAAAGAATAAATAGCATATATATACATTTTGTGTGTCTTGTTATGACAATAAAGTATAATAATGTGTTTGTCCATCTTTTACCTTCAGAATATTGCATTATATCATATTTTCAATTTATATTAATTAATTTACATGAAGAAGATTGCAGAATAGCTTCATTTTATTTGGTGATATTACTAAGTACCTAAAAAGATTATTTTCTTCTTTTCTCTGTTTTGCAATTCTAAATAAGCGTTTTATGAGTTTATAATTTTTTAACTCAGTTGCCTCAATCTATGTCTTCAACGAACACACTCCCTAGATAATCATGATGCAGAAATCAAGTCGCACTGCAGAAAAGGTGACAACAGAGTACTTGGAGGAAAGATTTATTCCGGCTGAGCAGAGCAGGGAAGGCTGCATAAAACGAGGTGGTAATCAGGTTGAGCGGAATTTCTTATAATTCCAAAAACACACTGTATATTTTTAACCCTCCTAAACTTGATAATGGCTATTCAATCTTGGAATTCCCAAACTCCAATGTCTTGTATTCTAGTCAAACTCCTACTCCTCTTACAAAGACTCGGCTGTCATCTTCCCCGTGATTTTTTTTTTCTAACCTTTTCAGATCAAATTAGGCATTGCTCTTTGAATTCCCCATCACCAATTACACAGAGTAGCTATAAAATATAATTTACCATACTGTGTGGTAATTTTTTATGCCTGTATTCATGACAGAGTGAGCTCTTTGTTGGTCAGGGTTGCTATTCTTCAACATTACATTCTTAGTGGTATAGAGTTTCGAATAAAGTTTTGTTTTGTAGTTTTATTTATTTTTTATTTTTGAAAAATTTTTAATGTTTATTTACTTTTGACAGAGAGACAGAGTGTGAACAGGGGAGGGGCAGAGAAAGAGGAAGACACAGAATCTGAACCAGGCTCCAGTCTCTGAGCTGTCAGCACAGAGCCTGACGCGGAGCTTAAACTCACAAACTGTGATTTCGTGACCTGAGCCAAAGTCGGTGCTTAACCAACTGAGCCACCCACGTGCCCCTGTTTTGTAGTTTTAAAAAGGAAATAAATGCAAAGACATTTGTTAAGATTTAATAGAGCATTTTGTCCTTATTTTTCTCTAAGTTTGCAATGCTGTTCTCAGTATGTGAGAATTTTTATTCTGAAAATGCATTTTAAATATTTGAGTTACATGAAGTGATTTGATTCAATAACAGTGAGAGAGAAATTCATAATGCCACATGTTATACCCCAAACACCCCCAAATCAAAAAGCTTTTTTTTTTTTTTTTTTTTTATGAAGAAACACAGGAAAGAGTACAGGGAGATAACAGTGAATGCTTCAAGGAGCATCTGAAATGCCAATATGAATTCTAATGCATCTTGAATGGTAACTGACAGGTAAATCCTGATTCAGAAATGACAACAGACACAGGAACCAAGAAGGGCAGTCAAAATCCATTAGGCATTTGGCATTTCCAACTAATGTTGATTTTTGTTTGCCTTCTGATATTGTTGTCAGAAATTATAATTAAAGAGTAGAAAATATTCTATATTTCATGTACCCCATATATTTTATGTACCCCATATTTAATAACACTTCACAGTCAGATGTCAATAATAGTGGACATTTCCAAATATTTCTATTTATATTGATGAGTAGCTTTTTTCTTAGCACTAAAGGAAGTGGTCACATATTTTGATATACTTACATTGGTTCTTTAATAAATATTTTGATACCAAACTTCTTAATTATTGGTTTTTATTTTTGTTTTTAATTTTTTATTCATTTCTGAGAGAGAGAGAGGACACAGAACATGAGCAGGTGAGGGGTAGAGAGGGACAGAAACACAGAATCTGAAGCACTCTACAGGCTCTGAGCTGTCAGTACAGAGCCCGACGTGGGGCTCGAACTCCTGAACCACAGGATCATGACCTGTGCTAAATTCTGCCACTTAAACGACTGAGCCACCCAGGTGCCCCCCTTTTACTTTTTTTTTCTTTTTTTTTTCGATGCCAAACTTCTTAATTATCATCATACAGGCCATTTTTCTTTTTCTAGTAAAAGGTGAGTTGGAAAAATATCAGCGACGGGAAGAAATAAAGCATTCCATAAATTGAAGAGTAAGTTCATAAATATATCAAAAGGAATAGGAAAATGACCAAACAACAAAAACAGTCTAATGGGGACCAAATATGGCATAATAGAGATTAGAATTCTCAACAGCTCAAGGTCCTGGGTATGGTACATCAGTAGATGCTTTTTTATAAAGCTCTTAGGCATAATGAAAAGATTACTAATAATAGAATATATCACTCTATATTTGGCGAGGGGTGTTAAGAACTTTAAAAATAAATTTATCTTATGATTCAATTTTTAAATAAAAGTTAACTTTTACTTTACTGTTTATTAGAATGATCTGGTTAATGGGTTTTAATATGACCTTATCTTCAATTTATATTCAACTCCCTAAAAATAAAAACAGTCAATTAGGGGAACTTCGTCTGTTCCCATGATTTGGCTATTGTAGATAATGCTGCTATAAACATTGGGGTGCATGTATCCCTTTGAATCAGTGTTTTTGCACTCTTTGGGTAAACACCCAGTAGTATAATTGCTAGATTGTAGGGTAGTTCTATTTTTAACCTTTTAGGAATCTCCATAGGGTTTTCCACATTGACTGATGAACGGATAAAGAAGGCGTGGTATATATATTTACAATGGAATATTACTCAGCCATAAAAAGAATGGAATCTTGCTACTTGCATCAACATGGATGGGGCTGGAGAATATAATCTAAGTGAAATAAGTCAGTAGGAGAAAGAAAAATACCATATGATTTCACTCATATGTGGAATCTAAGACACAGAACAAACGAGCAAAGGGAAAAAAAAGAGAGGCAAACCATGAACAGAATCATAACTATAGAGAACAAACAGATGGTTACCAGAGTAGAGATGGGCAGAGGGGATGGGTTATATAGGTGATGGGGGTTAAAGAATACACTTGTGATGAGCATCGGTTGATGTATGGAAGTGTTGAATCACAGTATTCTGTACCTGAAACTAATATTACACTCTATGTTAGCCAACTATAATTTAAATAAAAACTTAAAAAAAATAAACGCATTTTCTGCATAAGCTTTCCACTCTGGTTTTCAAACCTTAGCTGCAAAATTCCCAACAAACCTTCAATCCCCTTCTCTTTAATAAAATTTCCTGAGTATCTACTCTATTTCAGATGTACTATGTCAGATGGTATGGATAAAGTATAAAAACACATATTCAACTTCCTCAGGAATTTCACAACTTGCTGAATAAGAGATGTATATAGAATCAATCACTGGATATTGTAGTAAGTGTAAATCAGAGTAGCTCTTTCTTCCCTTGGCCATTGTTATTTTTTTTTTAATTTTTCACTTTTTTTTTCCTGTTTGTTAACACAAATAAATGAAACTGACAAACTGTCTTATTTGAAAAGTTGAGAAGTTAATCACTTATGATTTTAATAAAAATTTTAAAGAACGTTCTTAATTTTGACATAATCTTTTATCTTACTTTGTTTTTAAATTACAAAGATTTGAAATGGATCTAGCTTAATAAATATTACTTTAACCTTACCCAAAGTATCTATGTTTTTCATTTGTTAATGCTAAGGTAAATTTTAGATTAACTGTAAATAGATCAATAATGTTTTTACTACTCATCGTCATGGAAAAAAAAAAGAAATCTTTAATTCATGAGGAAAAAATCAATATAATGCAATATTTTTCTTAAGTTAAACAGGAGCAAAATCTTGATAACTATTTGTTTACTTAGTTTTTTGCTTACTTTCGACACAGCTTGAACGCAGTATGTTGTAGGGCTAGATAAATGGGGCAAACACTCAAATGTAACCGTGTATTCCAGTTTCCTAGCAAAATTTTCCAAAGAGGGTCTGTGATCCAAATCACACTCGGTGTTCTCTCACTAGGCAATCAGGGTTCAAAATCCTTAAGAAATTGCTTGAGCACCATTAGGAACAGCATATCAATGGAGATGATGTGATGAAAAGAGAGAAGACTTTGATTACAACGCCGGTACTTGCATCCTTGCTCCCTTACGACTGGACATTCAACTCTGAGAAGTCGTTTAATCTTTTTAGCTTATCCAGAAAGGATCGCAATATTGGTGCGATCTCTTTACTTTTCTTACAAGATAGTGTAGCTCTATAAATACAACTACTTGTGGGTTACTTTTTTTACTTCTTCTTCTTTTTTTTTTTTTTAAAGTGTATTTATTTACTTTGAGGAAGAGAGAGCTGTGTGTGAGTGACGGAGGGGAAGAACAAGCGAGTGAGCGAGCAAGGATCCCAAGCAGGCTCTGCTCTGTCAGCACGGAGCCTGAGTGGGGCTTGGTCCCAAACTGAGATTATGACCTGAGCAGAAATCAGAGTCCGATGCTTGTCTACTGAGCCACCCAGGTATCGCTAGTTTTTTACTTCTAATTAACTTTTGAAAATTATAATTTATGTTCTATTTAATTCTTCCAATTTTCTATATATGTTTTCTTCTTCTGTCCCAGTTTATTTCTAACATTCTAGTTCAAAAATTCAGAAATACAACGTCTTATAAAAATTTTTCCTTTAGTTCATACATTCTTGGAGGATAATTTAGAGCATCGGTTAGAGATAAATGCAGCCTCATTCATACATCAGTTGTTTAACGATTATATATATGACACTGGGAATAATTCAGAATTCCTGCAATGTCTCTTTTTAATTCACTGTGCTTTATCGAAAATTCATTTTTACATGCAAAAAGATGGTTTCACATCACCTCTCAGGGAATTCTAAGTTTCTAGTTAAATTATTACCAGCCTGGTCATATCAAATGAATACTTCCCCTATTCTTTACCTTTTGTATCAGTGCAGACTTTAAAGAAATAATTTAAACCTCTTACAAATTAATTCTATGGTTGAGAAATCCTATGAACGCCCAACTAGCAAATGCCTAATTTTCATCATTCATTTTGCAGTTATCAGAGGTGGTTTTAATATCTCCTAGAAGTTTTGTTTTTAACAAAATAAGCTTTCACTTGTAATAGAAACAACAAATTATTTTAGATAGTGGTTTCTGATTTTGTTTGCATGGCAGAAAGTTGTTCTCTGTAGAAGAGAAGTTTTCCTCTTTTTTTGTATTCTTGTATTTGTAATCTTCCCTCTTGGTTTTCAATATTTTGCATATCTCATGCTACTTGATATGCTAAGGCTTAGTATACCTAATGAATTGCATTAATATCCAATGTATAACTCAGAGAGCAAGATAGAAAATTAAACTTGTGAGCACATCATTTTTATTAAGGCTATGATGAAAAAATTCCCAGAGATGTTAATAACATTTTCTGATACCTGTGTGTAATTGTGTGCAAGATAAATCTATAGATTAATAGGGAGTGCTTTTTAATGGCTTGTTGCTCTGAGCCATTTGTTTTTAAGGAAAACCATCAGTTTCAATAAAATATCAAAGCCCTTAAAGCAACTCTTTTCTACTTATTTTTTGTCTTTAACAAATTATCACAGGTCAATGCCTGCAGTAATATGATTGTTCTATATAGTTATACTCGCTTTCATTTTAACCACAGATCTCCCATATGTTTTGTTTTGTTTTGTTTTCTTTTCTTTTCTTTTTCAGCCAAATAAGATCAGGTTACATATGGGAAATCGATTAATAGACAAAACAATGTATCTTATTTTCTGAATTATCACTTCTACAATGTCATTTAAGGGAGGTGTTGTGAATCACTTGTTCTCAAGCTTTTTTTCTGAAGTGATAGAATGGCTGAATTCTGATCATCATGTAACATTTATGCAACAACTAGGCCAAAACCCAAGGCTTTGGCTTAAAAAATATTCATTCCGTGTTCACATTATGTTGGCAAGCTGATTAATATTTGGCATTGGACATTTAAATGGTAAGGTGATGTTCAAAATTCAAAGGCCATTATTAATTTTCACTTGCAAATTCATAAAGACACATTTATGCATTTGATATATATTTAAACCCATTCTTAGCTTCTGAATTAAAAACATAAAATCCCTTCGAATAACACAGTGATTTCACTGAAAAGTCACTCTAACTACTATTAATTGAGAATGTCCTAAGAATATTCTGTCCTACGTTCTCAAGAGTATTTTTACTTCTGAAAATAAGGGCTGCAGCAAACAAACGATATTTGGAATTTTGAATACACATGTATTTTAATTGGACAAACATATGATTAAGAAAATGATGAAGGTATGAAAAATGAAGACTGTTTTAAGGCTCTTCTCCTTGAAGGTATGAACATACTTTGTTTGATGTCTGATTTAATAGAAATGCAAAGGATTTTCTTAGATGATATGTGAGAAGAAATCAAAGTGTTTTTGACTTCCCAAATGAAAATAAAAATCTCTGAATTTTTTGATGAAACTTTTAATACTTTAAATTATTATAATTTATATGGCTTTCCATAATATCTTTCATGTGTAAAAATATTGTGGTTTCTTTGTGTAATCCGATACTTCACAGTGTCATAAGTTGGGGATTTATATATATATATATACATATACATATATATGTACATACATATATATTAATAATATAAATGCTGTGCTATGAGTGACTATATTCATATACTAGGGTAAGCGATTAAGCATTTCTGATAAAAATCAAAACAATATTTTTAATGAATTTATTGAATTTCACTTTAAAAGATTCATACTGAATGAATATTACTTTGCAGTATTTATTTGTATGAAGTCCACGGTGGTTTTCTTCTCAGATATCCCAGGGTGCTGTGGAAATCCCAACATTTATTTAGGATAACATTATTTAGTTTTAATTAAAAGTCCTCATTAGTTTTGGGTTTTGAACAGGCCCAACAGGGAGAAATGAGAAACAGCAATATTTCATGTCAAAACTACAAAATAAAAAATAACTCAGAGATACTGTACTAATTTGTAATCTCAGATAATATGCTTAGTACTAAAATGTAAAGTTTATACAACTTTAAAGTCAGTGTATTGAAAATATGCTATGACATACAGTGAATAGTTTTAAAATAATAAGAGCATTGAAAAAAAAAGAAAGTAAATATATGGGAGATACATTTAGTAAAGCAATGTTCACATGTGATACCGTATTAACACCCAATTCTGCATGCTTGTGTTTGCTTTTTTATTATTTTTTCTTACTAATCCTTGTTAGACATGAAATCAAGATAAAAGGAATTAAAAACTAGTCCTAATCACCGAACTTATGTTAACAGTGTAATTTAATGAAGACAGAAAATGCTTTTAAATTCCAATTCTCTACCTAGAAAGTAAACTCCAGAAAGACGAGGATGTTTTTTGCTCTTGTTAATCGTGCTATTCATGCACCTTGAGCACATGTCAGGCACAAAGGAGATACTGAGAAGACAGTTGTTGAATGACTCCATGTGTGTCTGTTGGGCACGTTAATTCCTTTCTTTCTCTTGCAGAGCTATTGAGTTATTAATGACACCTACCACGTTGAGTGATAATATTATGTAAAGTATTACCGGAAATGCATTTAGTAACACATTCTTGGCTAAGTTTGAAACCACTTGATAGATTAATTCTGGGTATGCATTTTGATAGTAGACTCTCACTTTTATCTAAAGACATGCCTAAAAATTAAATCTACACCTCAGATCAGGCTAAAATAATACATTTAAGCAGGTTTTTCACTGGTAATATTCATATCATAAGAGAAAATCTCTCCTTTGCCCATGATATAGGCAAACAGTGGATTCTGGTAAAAATCATGAATTTTAATAAGAATTAACTATGTGACAAGGAGCTGTTAAGTCTTTATCAACATTAACTCTTTAATTTTTTCTCCTTTTACAATCTCAGATATATATCAAAAATGTTTAAAAAGTTAGGAATGTATTTTAATTAAATTATAAACCCAAATTAATATTTTAATATTTGATTATATGGAAATTATTATGATCTTTTACATTATTTAATCTTTGAAATCTAGTGTGTATTTTATACTCACAGAATATTTCAATTGAGATGTTAATAGAGAAATAATCTCTATTAAATTTCATAAAATTTATTTGAAAAGTTAGATTCATGGACTCAGAATGTTCCAAATATACTTAAAAATTTTCTAATAACTGAATGGAATATTAGTTTTAAAGTTCAGACAACATGATATTAATAGAGAACATGGAAACAGGAAAACATGATGCTTAAAAAACACATTCTAGAGAAATAAATGAATTTATGACCTTTTAAAAGATATCTGCCACTTAATAAAACCAGAATTTCTCAATTTTCTATATCCTTTTATGTAAACTATTTATACCAATTTTTTTAAGAGCAACGATTTTCCTCTTAATTTTCCTGATTTATTCAGACTAAATCTTTCACCAAATTATACATAGGAAATTAGTTTGATGATTATTATGTAATTCAATCTACCCTAAATCAATTCATTGTATATATTTTTAAATAGATAAATGTATTTTCTGAGAGTGTATGTGTGTGTGTTGGAAGATGCTTGTTAAGACTCTAAAATGGAAAAGCTAAAATAGATTAATGTGTTACTAGATGTTAGGCAATGAAATTCACATGTTGAAGAAGAAAACATAGATTCACATTTGATAATCTTTTTTTTCCCATTCAGGATTGTCTATCTTTGCACTAATTTAGTAGCAAATGTTGTAATATATTATGAACATGGATAAGTGAGCACATATTTTAAATCTGTTCAAAAACCTGATAAAAGTTAATCTAGGAGACACAACTAATTCACATTAAATATTTTAGACTTCGCCATTATTGACTTTTGTGGTCAAGGCAATTTTGAATCTAGCACTCAATTGTAATAGTATTGAAATTGACATCAAGCCAAGTTTGATCTCATTTTTCCTGACTTTGCATGATTATACCCTAAACACATAATTCATTTGTTTGTTCTATTTTAACATCATAAAAATAGATGATGAATTTTGAAATTTGAGTGGGCATATAGTTGTTGATTGACAAGTGAAGATTGAAATTATAATAAGTTTGCTTTATAATTTGGTGAATTTGTTCAAACATTGCCATCTGTTTTTGCTGGGAAACCAAGACCAATCTCTCAGCTACAAATTGATTCTGCTTGGTCACTTGGCTGGTGGAATATAGGGGTAATTTACAGAGAGATGATTGTTCATTTACTTACAAATTTCCTCATTCCTAGGCAAGTGAGCATTCCAGAGGCAATACACTATGCACAAGTCTGTATACACTCTGACATTTCTAAAATAATTTAAAATGGAACTCTTGTCTCTGAGCTAGTGGCTTTCAAGTAGAATCCAATTATACACCTTTCACTTTTTATAAAAGTCTCAGTGAGATTTTAAAGATCAATATAACTCTAAGACGGAACAAAAAGAGGGTAAAAACCATTATTTTAACCAAAGATAAAATAACAAATATACTTATTTAAAAAATTATAATGACTTGACAACTAGTATGATAAATTCTGAAATGTATCATACATTTGGCTTATTTTTTTCACTCCTCCCTGAATAGACTATTAAAGAATCTTTTTTTTTTTTTTTTTGGGGGGGTCTTTAAAAACTACATAAAAATAGAACACATTCTAAAATTAGAATCTATGTCTTTTCTTTAAAAGGCAAGATAATGTCATTTGGAACTGTTAAATTAATTAAACCAAAAGGCCATTGGTCTGTTCTAATGCCTTTAGTAGTCTACAAAATCCTGCAAATGTTGTAAGACAATGAAAACAAAACCTAAGGACAGACAATTAGGCTTTCCTAAGTAAGGCAATCTATATGCTATAGCCAATTACATAATTTCCTTGTTTTGCTTCACTTCTTTATAGAGGTCTTTCCCCTAATCTCTGTGGGTTGAGCTTGTCTCTAATCACTTCTGGTTTGGCAGTGCTTTATTGGAGTTGATTCTCTGCTAATCTATACTCTTGAAATTTTTCATAGACCTCAGTTTATCTTTTAACAGAACTGAGATTCTTTGAGAAAAATAATAATGTATTCATTCAGTTTTCAACAGATACTTTGTAATTATTTGTTGAATGGAGGAAAAAATTAAATTGACCTAATTGAATAGAATTGAAATGAGTATATTATCTATAAATGTAAAACTTCTTTATATCAATGGGATTGTAAATAGCAAAAAGTAGGAGATAATTTAGTAAAATACTTGTAGCGTATATTAGAGGAGTTTTTGTTTGTTTGTTTTTAATTTAGGATGTCTTTGCAAATCAATAAGAAAAAAATCAGCACTTCAGTTGAAATAAAAAGAATATGGACAAAGATAATGGTTTGTAAATTATTTGCAAATGACAAAAATATTTTCATTCCCACGATTAACCAAAACAAAAAACGGAAAAATTAAAAGAATATAATATACACATGATTTCAACTAGTGTATTACAAAATAGGGAAACCAAAAGTTTTCTTGTATCTCTTCCAATCCACCTGTTCTTTCCTCCCCACCCAAAGATGACTCCTGATCTATTTCCAATCTCTACAGGTTGTGTGTTTTGTAATTTTATAAAAAGGATACTGTAAAGAATATTTTCTTTGGCCAAATGGTTACTTTCACTCAGTGTAATAATTTTAAGATTCACTTATATTATAGACTCATTTTTCTTATATATTTGTGTATATTATGTGCAAATACATTCAAAACACTATTTGACATGACAATATATTTATATTTATATATTTTATATAAGTTATGTGTTTTAAACTATATTCAGTTACATGTTCTTATTAATGTCATTTCCACTAGAGTAAAAGCAAGGTGGATTTAGAGATTTTTTTCATTGACATTCACTGTTTTAATTTCTTTGGCTATTATCTAAAGAAGTAGTTTTTGGCACCTAGTAGACAATAAATGCTTCTTAAAAAAATCATCAAAATCTTTATTTATAAAACGTTGCATATATATGATACTTTTTTAAAAGATACATTCCAAAACACGAAATTACAGATTTCAAAAAGTAGGACTATCTCTCCACTAACAGATGGATGGATAAACAAAATGTGGTACACCCATACATGACAACATTTTTATAATGTTTATTTATTTTTCAGAGAGAGCATGTGTGTGTGAGTGAGTGAGGGAGGGAGAAGCAGAAAGAAAGTTGGGACAGAGTATCTGAAGCAGGCTCTGTGCTGACAGCAGAAAGCCTGAGGAGGGGTTCAAACTCACAAAGCTTGAGATCGTGATCTGAGCCAAACACAGACACTCAGCTAACTGAGCCACTGAAATGAAATGAAACGTACTCAACGCTTCTATATGACTTGTGAAATGATGCTTTGTAAACATGTAAGATACTAGCTTATTTTACATGGATTAATAAAGTCACATAACATTATAAACTCTTGGAATTTTTCTTCATTCTTTGTTGTAGCGTGTCAGGGATATCCAATTGAAAGCACACTAATTTGATAGCTTCTGAATATGGCTCTTCATTTCTGAACCATATTTTCTCACCTTTACAATGAGAGAAGTTGCCTGGCTGACTCCTAAGACTAAGAATTTCACATATGTCGCACCGAGTAATGGAAAAACAATTGTTTGTGTCTATTCCTGCTACTATATTGAACACATATATAAATGCATACTTTGTGAATGTCTGAAAAAATATATTTACTTCTTTAGAAAAACAATCGCTTTAGAGGAACAACTAAATTTCTCTTTGAATTCGAGCCAGGAATGTTTTAAAGATCCTATAAAAAATATCAGCTCATATTTCTCACTCAAGATTTGTCTATGTTTCTATCCTAGTGAATTTTGTTACTTGAACTGAATGCCTGAGAAGTTATTTACATAGAAAGAGTTCACAGCCAGAGTTTGCCTGTGTATAAATTTGACCTCACAATTTTCTACCTTGACTTTGCTGTGCCTCAAATTCACCAGCTTCAACAACCATAGATTCAGTGGAGATTATTACTACATTGAAGGAGTTCTATCAAGAATGGTGACTATTATTGAAATTGGTTACTAATATATGACAACTTCTTTTATTTTAGCTTCATAAGCAAGTGGATGTGAGCCAACGAGACTGCTTTGATACAATAATAAACACTTTAGCTTTGTTGTAAGCCTAGTGAAATATTAATAACACGACAGATGTATTATGAAACCCCAACTGGTACGAAGCACTGTATTGATTAAAAGAATGATTGTGTTTTAAAAAGCTTCAACCACCTGTAAGTTACTTCGTTATTCTGATTTCAATATCCAGTTTCCAATTTTCAATTTACAATCGATACTCATATCTTGGAGCTACAGCTTTCAGATTATATGAAGAAATTTTATTTAGAACACACAATGCTGTGCCTGGCACACACCAAGCCTTAACAAATGTAGGTTCCTTCTTCATCCCCTTCACTGAAGCCTTTGGATTGGCTGTTTGGATCTCCTTTCCAAGGCAGTGTCCATTTCTTCCACATGCCCATCTCATTTCTGTCTCACAGGAGAATTCAAATCCTCCAAATACTATCTTTCCAACTAGTATCACAGAACAAAGTTAGTCCAAAAATATCTATTCTTATAACATAAGCTTATTTAATAATGACTACATGTATTGATCTCTTATGTTGGTATATGGAAGTTCTTGCTATTTACTAGCATAAAACTGTCTTTAAAGCCATATTATGACTAAATTCCATTAAAAAGTGAAACGACTACTAGCTATACAGCATTTTCTAAAGGCAAGGCACTGCTCTAATTACTTTACGTATATTGACATGTCTAATTATATCCCAAATCTGTGAGGTCAGCAAAGTTTCTCAGTTCTTCTAAAGAGCAAGTTTGAATTTCTGTTTTCAATAGATTTTTTTTTCTCCTAAGTCACTGACTAAACATTCTGACTGTATGGAGTAAAGTAATGGCTAGCATAATTTTAAAACATCTTTTTTAAATATATCAATAAGATGCCCTGAAAGTAAGTATATATCATGCCCTAATGCAATGAAACTAACAATACCAGAAGACAAACACAGATGCCAAACATAATTCTAAGCCTGAGGATTTTCGTTGAACCTTGGACATATTACGCTTCTGTTGAGTCACTGAATTGGGAAAGGAGAATAAAATCTAGGGATGTACAAGCCAAGGAATCTAATAGGACAACACTGCATAAAACTGAGATTCTGGAGGATACATATTTAACATAGGAACTGAGTGAGTATTTTCAGGTACACTGGAAGAAAATACAAAGACAGTCTGCCTCTCTCCTTGACACTGAGTAAAAGACAATGTTATATATACATGTATATATATATACCGTCTAGAATCATATCCCCACAATGTCCTCCACCCTCATTGTTGCAGTAAATTCACGATAAATATGGGATTCAAAACAAAGCAAGAATGTCCACCATTTCAAGTCATTACTGAAGTATGATATGAAAAGAAAATATAAAGCATACAGATTGGAAAATAAAAAGTAAACAAACTTATTTACAGAAAACATGACTACGTATGTAAAAAATCGTAAGTAGTCTACAAAACAGCAATTGGATCTAATAAGCCAATATAGTAAGATTGCAGGATAACCAATCAACATACTAAAATCAATTACATTTCTATCTTCTAGTGGCAAATACTCTAAAAAGGAAATCTTTTAAGTGAAATCATTTACACTAACATAAAGATTTAGAAATAATTTAAGAAAATATGTCATGATTATATTTAAAGTCAAGATTTGGTATCAGCAGTGTTAGTTTTTTTTTTCTCTATAATTTTCAGTATATCTGTTGTTTCATATTAAATGAAAAGAAACATAATAATATACAGAATATTTCAACCATTTGTTACTAGGCTATAATGCAAGGCTCAATATTCAGATCTAAACTCCAATGTTACTTCCTATTTGAAGGCTCCCATGGTTACTGAATTTGGTGGAAGTTTCACGAACACAATATACACACATGTATGCCAGTAACTCTCTTTAGAGCTTATCACATTAATGTCCCTCGATTAACACAATACCTGATAGCCAGGCCCTTGCATAGCCCCCTCCTATATTGACGCTGAGCTTAACCACATGACTTGTATAAACAATGGGATGATCAGCAAATTTGAAACATGGATATTTAATAAGCCTCGTACACTGGGGCTTGCCCTCTTGTTGCATTGTGACCATCATATACAGAACTGACAAACTTATCGGAGAAGCCCTTTCAAAAGCCATCACTAATTTCTAGGTATGTGAATGAAGTGATCTTGAACTTTTAGCCTTAGCCAAGCCACTAGGTGAGTATGGTTGCATGAGTGATCACAGAGGAGACCAAATGAACAATTCAGCTCAAAATTATCAATCTAGGGGCGCCTGGGTGGCTCAGTCGGTTAAGTGTCCGACTTCGGCTCAGGTCATGATCTCACAGTCTGTGAGTTCGAGCTCTGTATCGGGCTCTGTGCTGACAGCTCAGAGCCTGGATCCTGCTTCAGATTCTGTGTCTCCCTCTCTCTCTCTCTGACCCTCCACCACTCATGCTTTGTCTCTCCTGCTCTCAAAAATAAATCAAAACATAAAAAAACAAAATAAAAAAAATTATCAATCTAGCAAATCATGAGTAAGTAATAAGCGTAATTTTAAACCCAAGATTTAAGGTGGTTTGATCTATGGCAATCTGTAACTGATACACAGTGTGTAGTTTTATTTTCTTCATGGAAGCTAGTGCTATCTTGAAATGTCAAAGTTATCAAAGTATTTATGTATATATTTACTTTACTCTGTTCATTGACTGAGATTCCTCAATATAATATAAACAATAATAAAAACTTAAAACAATATGAACTTTATAATAATATAAACTTTATCTATCTGGTTCACTATTGTATTTACATGGCCGGGAATATTTAGGGTACTTCTTAGATATTTAAGCAATATTTTAGCTTATTTTGAATAAATACAAGTGTGTTTCTTCCAAGGATTCCTGGCAATTTATTTCTGGGGAATAGAGCTTCACTGACATATTCTGTTGCTCAACTCCAGTTGTAGAACAGACATGTTCAACAACTCTTCCAAGAGAGTTACAAAAAAGTAATAAATTAACTTGAAAACGCTTAACATAATAATATATATTACAAGCATGATATGGCATATAGTGTATGTTATGGATATATAACAATAATTATATAATACACAAATAACATAGGAAAACATGCAACATGCTACCAAATAACATTTTAAAAGCCTTTAATTCAAGTATATTGGGTTAAGATGGAGCAGAAACTGAGTATATTTTTCTTGCTGAATTCTCTGGCTAAATCTATGATTGAATTCTATATCCCGGGATTATCAAAAGTTATTATAAGGGCCTTTGTAAAATCCCAATAAGTAGAACCATTCTAAATTACCTGAGTTTTGATTGAATTGAAAAATAACACTAAGTTGTAATAGTTGGAGGCCAAATTATCAGGTTACTGATAAAGATATATTTGAATATTTAACTTTTATGTAAGCTGAAAGGATTTGCTTTATACGACCAAATGGCCAGGGCTGTGCATGTTTCCTTATATTATGTACTCAGGAAATGTACAAATATACAAACATAGGCATTTTGCCACAGTTTATGGTCTGAAATAAGAGAAGAGAATCCTTGATTCCAGTTATTAGTGACTCCCAATATGGAAAATGAAGAAATTAAGTAAAAAAAGTTCAATTTCCTTCCTTTAATAGGAAATTTTAGATGACATTCAAAATATTCTGGACAGAAAGGGACAGAAAGAGGGACAGTCATCTCAAACTATTTAATATCCCTTTGAATGGAAAGAAAAATTAGGAATAAAGAGACAAGATCCCCTTCACATTACTCAGTTCTTTTCCTTTGGAAATATTTATTCTATTGTCAAGTAGGAAGGAGCAATGCCATGTCTTTATGAGGACAATTTTGCTCCCACCTTTCTAAGGCCAAACAGTGCATTCATTGAACTAATTCAAAGATCTCTTTGCACCTAAGACTGAAAGTAACTCATTTGTTCATTACTCAATACAAACCCTCTCCTTTTCATTTAATGTTTAGGGAGAAATTCAATGTCAACTATCAAATGCCATTGCAAATTCAAACCCAATGATGTAACTTTTAAAGGAATTAAAGTCCAAAATAAAAGTATTTGACCCTTGTCAGTTATATACTAAATAAATTACATTATAAAATTCATCCTCATCTATTCACTGACTCTTTTGAATCTGAGTTAGAGGAGTTCTTGACGCAGGAGCAGAGTACGGTCTCTCAGCAGTTACAGACAGAGAGTTCTCTTATGAGAATAACAATCCAATCTCAGGATCTCAGAAAAAGTGTTATCCCAATACAAAATCCCTAGTGAGTATTGTGTTTAAGAATTATAATGAGTTACTTAGACACATCAGATTATTAAAACCTAGATCTCCACACTCACAGTTAGAAAACAAAACAATTTCCAGGTTCTAGAGCAGTTATCTCAGGGGAAATTCTATTCCTCAGAATTCAGTTCTAACCTTAATTGTCCCTTCACCAGGAGACTTTTTATTTGTCTAGAAAGCATAACCTAACCTGTATACTTGAACTTAATTGGGAGATATCTCAGTAAATTTTGTCATTGTGCATTTACCAGAACTTGAGGTGGGAGGGAATGTAGCAAAAATGGTATCTGTCTGTGACGAATATCTTTTTCAAAGAAAACAGTAGTTGGTACACTTTGCTTTCGTCAAAATTTAGAAATCTGAAATGCTGCAAGCCCTAGTCACCCATTCTGTGTATTAAAATATTTGTATGTTCTCTTGAGCTCTTCAATGTTTGCATTTTAATGTTGCTTTTCTGGTGCGTGTGGCTGCTGAATATGGCCATGATATCTTGTCTGCAAACACTCCTAGTCCGGTGCCATAGTTTCTTCATAAGTATTTTATAATTTTACATATGCACCAGCAATTTATGAGAGAGCTTGTTTCCCTGAAGCTTTGCCAATAGAGTATGTCATCACAAATTGGATTTTTAGACAAAATAATTCATTAGATATGATCAGCTTAAAGTTGTATTTCTCTTATGAGTAAGTTTGAACATATTTTCATATATTGAAGGACCTTTTGTATTGCTATTTTCCATAATATATCTGTTTATAGTTTCAGTTCAATTATTACCAGATTCTTTTCTTTTCAAACTTTAGAAGCACTTTAGAATGTCTCTTAGCCCTGTGTGATTTAAATTGAAAATATTATTTCTTCTGTTTTCCATTCACTTTGTTATTGTTGTTATTATTACTATTGCCAAAAAAGGTGTTAAAATATATTATTAAGATATCATTTACATGGGTTTAAGTTAAACTTTTTACCGTAAAATTCTATAGATTTTGATAAACTTATACAGACAGTCACTACCATCACTAAGGCAGAGAAGAGTTTCATAATCACTTGATGGGCAGTTGAAGGTCTCACACAATTTCAGGTAGGACTTCATAGGGAGCTATTATTATATGACTCTAAAATAACCAAAGTCAAAATAACCTCTCTATATTCTAAAATCTGATATTGAATGCCACATTCCGACCTGTCAAAAATTCTTTAGGTTTTATTATTTTCCACAAATACCCCTTCTTTTTTCTTTGCTGCTCATATTCTCAGCCCATGAGGTAGACTATAGGTTTCTGTGTTTTGTTTTGTTTTTTTTTGAGGAGATATTACCTTTCAATTGTCTTGATACTCACTGGTTGATCTACTGTCACCATCACACCCTTAATTACATTTTATTCCTTTGAATCTCTCTGCACTCTGCCACAACTATGACCTTTGTGGAGATAATGGGGATAAATAAAATATAATTTACTCTTGTGTGACTTTTCTTCGTGTTTCACATGCACATTCTCTCTATCACAGACTTAACAGCCCTTCACACATGAAAATAATAACTCTAGATGAGAGTCAGGAAAACACTATCCCTCAGATGAGTTGGTATTTGAGTGACTGGCCTTTTTAGGATCTGGACCAAGCAAGAAGATGCTTCATGTATGCATTTAGTGGATTTACTTAGGGGTCGTGAAACATATTCCGTGAATTGTTAGCTTTTTCCCAGTCATTCCAGTGAGGTTTGTCTTCTAGAACTATTCTTACCTAGCAATAGGCCCACTTGCCTAATGTGAGATGAAGGAGCAGGCCAGGAGTCAAGAGTCACAGCAAAGTGTTCAGTGGCAGTTGACATCAGAAATATGTGAGTAGTAAGGGCACCTCGGTGGCTCAGTAGGTTAAGTGTCTGACTTCAGCTCAGGGCATGATTTTGTGGTTTGTGAGTTCAAGCCCTGCGTCAGGCTCTGTGCTGTCAGCTCAAAACCTGGAGCCTGCTTCAGACTCTGTGTCTCCCTCTCTCTCTGCCCCTCCCCCATTCACACTCTGTCTGTCTCTCTCTCTCAAAAATAAACATTAAAAAATTAAAAAAAAGAGAAATTTGTAAGTAGTAATGAAAAAGCAACCTTTGAACTGTCAGAATCCAGAAATAGTCTGTTGAAAATTATAATAGGAGTGTCAGGAAGTCAAGATAACAGGTTTTTTTTCCCCCTAGGTTTATTGTATTTATGGGAGTTGTTACTTTTTTAAAATGTAATTTGTGGTGATTTGTTTCTCATTATAAGTAAATCATTTCCCTCTACAAATAAGTTTGTATTTTAAATGCCATATTCATGTTCTTGAAGGAAAAGCCTCAATATTATAATCTTTGTGCTCCCCCAATCTGGATATCCCTTTCTTATGATCTGAATGTTTGTACCCCCTCAAAATTCATACGTGGAAATCATACCCCCCAAAGTGCTGTTGTTAGAAGATAAGGTCCTTGGGAAATGGTGGCGTTCTCATGAATGGATTAGCGTCCTTATAAAAAGGGTCCAGAGAAATCCCTTACCCCTTCCACCTTGTGAGAACACAGCAAGGAGATGGAAACAGGTGAACCAAGAAGTCAACAGTCACCAGATGTTAAATTTGCTATCACCTTGATCTTGTAATGCCCAGCCTCCAGAACTGTAAAAAATGCATTTTGTTGTTTATAAGTCACCCAGTCTCTGATATCTTATTAAAGCAGCTTAAATGAATTAAATACTAATTGATCTAATATTCACATCTCTTTCCACCAGTGAGGAGCGTCATAACCCATTTTTATTCTCTTGAGGACTTCCTATGCCATGATTTTTAAGTCACTTCTTTCCATGCTACTTTGTGTTCTGTAATAATAATTTCAAAATCCTATGTAGCATTTACTGTGCCCTTCTTGGTACATTTTTTCCTCCTATTTGAGTTGGGTACCATTTTAACCACCGTTTTACAAATTAGAAAACAGAGAATAGAGAGTTGAGTCAATGTCTAGGTCAAGTTTATATGGTCAGTTGAGGTCAAGTATCTGTGTTCTTGCTTAATCACTGTGTTATCCTGGAAACGTTTACTCTCAAATACAAGCAACTCCAAGTTGTTGATTAACTATTTTACATCTTTTTAAGTTTGAGTTATGCATATAAGATGGCCTTTCTTCCTTTTCTCTTATTCTTTTACCAATATCTTTTCAAAGATACGATGAATGATGTATATAGATGTGTTTCATTGAATAATGTCTCATCAAAACTTTATCTTGAGAGTATCTTGTATATCATTTAAAATAATAGAAGATACGGGTGCCTGGGTGGCTCAATAGGTTAAGCTTCTGACTTAGACTCAGGTCATGATCTCACAGTTCGCAAGTTCAAGCCTTATATTGGGCTCTGTGCTGACAGCTCGTGGGCCCTGCTTCAGATTCTGTGTCTCCCTCTCTCTCTGCCCCTTGCCTGCTCTCTCTCTCTCTGTCTCTCAAAAATAAATTAAAAAATTAAAAATTAAAAAAATAGAAGATATTAAGAAACAAAAAGGTCACAGCATGTGCATGAACTTAGAAAATAAATGTGAATCCAGATTTTGAAGCAATTAGCAAGTCAAGATATCTACTAGGAAATAAAATTTTTGTTCTAAAAACTGAGTGGATTTAGAGGATTAGTTCCTTTATACATCTTGCCAGAGAATAATAAGATGTAATGCTTCCTAAATTATAAAACAAGTGCTGATTTCAGAATGACATGAGTTTTGAAATGCTTTTGCAGCATGTACAGAGTCACAAAGAGCCCTCCGTCACCACTGGATAATCACAAATGGATTGAAGTCAGATCACTTTAGTGTGTAGTAAGCTGCTGTTGAAACCCCCTTTTTTTTTTGTCTTTCTGACTAGACAAAATATTCACTAAAATACATCTCAATAATTCGAAGAACGGGGTTAATATATTTGACCCATATTAAAACTGCCCCTTATTGAATCTACATATCCTGTGATTCATTGTGATATAAATTCATGTTGAAAATGAAAAGCGAAATGAAACTATAAAGAAACACTGAGGTCTTTTACTTCCTCAATATATATATTTGAAACTGTTCTCTGAAAAGTGTCTACACAATGTATTTTAGGCTTGTTATTATTAATTAAGACAGTTACAGGTGTCTCCCTTGGCTATGCTCAGGGAATGACAGTACGTATTTGCATAACACTTGGAAGGTTGAAAGTTATTTCATAGATCATATTTTATTTACGCTTTATTATGAACATCTGATGTGCATTGTGTAGATTTGGTCTTCTTTTGCAGTCATTCTATAGTTGAGGAAACTGAGATTTAGAGGTGTTTAAAACTATGCACATATATTTATGCTTAGCTCAGCATTGGGAGGATCTCTCAAAAATTTCCGTTAATGATGTGTAGCTTCAGCTGCTTCCGCTTTTATCACACATTCTTATTCCTTAGCCATATTGTGGTTTGTAAATATTTCAGAAATATTGTTATGAGTACTTTTTTGAGAGAGAGAGAGAAAGGGCACAAGTGAGCGAGGGGTAGAGAGAGAGAGAAAGAGAGACAGAGAGTCCCATGAAGGGCAGAGTGAGAGAGAGAGAGAGGCCTGGCTCAACGAATGCTGGGCTGGAGCTCACTGGAAGCGGGGCTGGAACTCATAAACCATGAGATCATGCTCTGAGCGGAAGTCAGATGCTTAACCAACTGAGCCATGCAGGTGCCCTGTTATGAATATTTTTAAAAATGTTTTCAGTTTATTTTTTTTTTAATTTTCAATGTTTATTTATTTCAGAGAGAGAGAGAGACAGAATGTGAGCAGGAGAGGGGCAGAGAGAGAGAGAGGGAGACACAGAATCTGAAGCAGGCTCCAGGCTCTGAGCTGTCAGCATAGAGCCTGATGTGTGGCTTGAATCCATGCACCATGAGATCATGACCTGAGCCGAAGTCGGATGCCCAACCAACTGAGCCACCCAGGCGCCCCTAAAAAAATTGTTTTCAATTTCTAATATAGGTGGTATTAATGTTTACTATCCTCTATTTCTCAGAGTTTACAGCAGTTTCTCTTTTGGGGAGATTATTCTTTTGAAGGTATAATGATTTCTAACATTTCTCTTTATCATATGTCATACCTTAATGATTCATTGGAAAACACGTCATATGGAAATTATTACGTAAACTCTTGTATATTTTACCTCTGATTTAATATGACATGTGTCATATAACCATGGAATCTCTGAGGTACTTACATCATTTCTTTTTCTGGATATGCCTTTAGCTTTGAAATATTTTCATTGCTTTTGCTATTTGGGTGGCCTGATTTATTTGCTTGGCAATAATGATAATAGTTTAATATTTTTATCATCAGGACTATCAAAGAAAAGAGAACAGTTTCTATCTAACCTGCATAAGTTTAAAACAATCAAGTTTATATGTATACACGTATTTGTATATGTATAAAATATATATAGATGATATATTTTTATTAATATGCATATATTTACTCATTCAATATCCATGTAAAAAATGAAGTTACATGTCAATTATTTACTCATAAATAACCAAGATTTAGACAGGATGTTTACATCTTTTTTTAAATATAGAAGTTGACCATTTCCCCGAGATCATCCATTTATTAGGAAGTGGTATCTAGGTCTAATTTATATGCAAAAAAATAAGGTAGCCCAAACCTACTTATAAAACATAATCCATAAAATGCTCAGTTGGTCAAGGAAAAAAATTTATTTTTTTTCTCCAGCTAACATATTTCAATATACTAAGGAGTAAGGATTCCAACAGTAATAATAATTACTTAATAATTATTAATTAATTATTATAATTAATAATAATAATTTGTTTCTGTACTTTTACTTACTTATACTTAATATTGTTTACCTTATATTTAAAATCGTGTATTTTAAGTGATTTATTATGTAATATTGTAACATGGCAGTCATTTGAACATATATCTCAAGATTAACTTTCTTTTACACTAAAGCTCCTCTTTTGAACATACTAGTAATTGCTTTATTGAGATCAAAATTATTTTTTATTCTGGACATGTTTCCAAGAATTATTTTTTCTCTATATAAAGTCAACGAGAGAAGTTTTTCTCCTGCTGGCATATACATAGCAACAATTAAGTAAATGATTAGAAAACTGCAAAATGTGTAATAATAACTTCCATTTAGAGATTACCAATGTGTAAGTTGTCGTTACAAGTGCTTTATTCACTATGACTTGTATAATCTCTACAAGAGTTCTCCAACATTTTCAGTAATATTATCCCTTTTCTACATTTGAGGAAACTGAGACACAGAATCATTAACATGATCCAGGTCCTGAAAGTATTAAGCATGAGAAGCTTCATTTGAATCAAAGCTGCCTGACTCCAGAGTCTGACCCGCTATGATGTCTTGTCTCTAAATTATATATTCTGATAATTTCATTCTATTATTTTATTCAATTCTTTTCATACTATAGAATCTATTCTATCAAAATCTATTGATCAAAAAATCACCAACATACAAATACAAATAAAGGACACTTAGCCTGTATTCCCACAAGAGGAAAGAAAGTAACCATTAATAATAGATTGATATCACCTTGCCCACTTGAAAGGAAAATTGAAACATTGCTCTTCATTTTGATCACCTTGGATATTCTTTTTTCCTAATATATTATTTTCTAAGGAACCTGGTATTCATAAATTAAAATATTTAAATGTAACTAATTAAACTAAAATTCGTAAATTGTATGAACTGCTGGACTGATTTTAAGCAGGTGTTAATTGCATGTCTGAATATGTTTATACATTTGCCATATATGCAGGATTCTCTTTCCTGTTTACTATCATTGCTTCGTGGATTTTGATTTAAATCATTCTGTTATTCTGCTTAAACACTGTAAACAGTTTTTTAGAAATCTTCTGAATCATTTTAAAAGGAAGTAACTGCATAGTTGAATATTCCAACATATTCATATTTAAAATATTTGGGTAAGAACTCTCTTTCCAGTTAATGAAGCAAGAGGTGTTATATAGACTAAAATTACCTATAAAAAATTTGAGCTCAATGCACCACTTTCAACATACTAATGATAGATACGAAGTTTATTTATTTATTTTTTATAAATATAGGGAGTGTGGGTAAGGAAAATACTATAAATCAGGAGAGCGCAGTGATAACAGAAGACCACATTTAAAATGTTGATGAAATTGGAATGTGTCTTGGGATATACAGTGAATATTCATTCACCCAAGAAAAACTCATCTAATCTCCATCTAATAATTCAGCATTCTAATTACATGGTTAGATTTGAATTAATATGTTTACCAAGGATATGCATTTTAATTTTACTTAACCCCATCATAATTTGATCCAAAATATGAATGATTTTATTCTTCTGCTGAATATTTGGCTCTTTTTGCATGTACACAAATGAAGGCTTATGTGTGGAAATTGACTTTGGGTTTTATACAAAGTCAAGTCTCTTTGCATTGATGTTAAATCCTTATATATGAATAATGGAAGAATATTTTTGAAATATTGTAGAAACAAGAAATGAAACATTTAGTATTACTATTTAATGCAAGCTTTTCATTCTCTCATAATTTTTAGAAAACTGTACTGTTTAGTGATATACTTTATTTAATTGTATGGTTGGAAAAAAGTGCTTTGGGGTAAGATTATACTTGAGAAGTAAGTAAATTAAAGAAAACTTAATAGGAACTGACTTAGTAAAGAAAGCAGAATGAAGTATCTCTGTAAGAAGAAAATTAATTTTTTTCATTTGTATTAGATGGTACAGACTTAGGATTGCATTTGAAGGTAATTACTAAAAATACAAAATGCTTTTGTATTTGTGACTGTTATAGAACTTTATGAACTTTGATTCTAGTCGTCTCTCCACTTAAAACTAAACAACTTTTTTTTTTTCTGATATTCAATTCTTCTATCACAAGAAATGCTCTCAAGTATGCTGTCCATCTATGGCTATTTTAGTCAGCCTTTATCCCATCAGGAACAAGCAAGCAATACCCTGGGGCTATGCCCTTCTTATTAATCCAGAATGTCGGTTTGCTCCTCAGTAATTAGATTGTTTCCTAACTTTGGACAAATAAGTCATTACAATTTAAATGAGATTACTTTTTATTTTGAAAGTGGGAGTGAAAATAATTTCTTTAAAACATCTAGGCTGGGGGCGACAGGACAGCGCAACAGGTCAAGTGTCAGACTCTTGATCTCGGCTCGGGTTGTGATCTCACGGTTCATGAGTCCCAGCCCCGTGTTGGGCTCTGTGCTGATGGTGCAGAGCCTGCTTGGGATTCTCTCTCTCCTTCTCTCAGCCCATCCCCTTCTTGTGCACTCGCACATGTGTGCTCTCTCTCTCTCAAAATGAATAAACTTAAAAAAATCTAGGCTCAAAAATCTGTTCTATAACTGAGAAAGCCTGCCACTCATTGATAGTTAATACTGATTTTTCCCAGATCTTAATGTTCTTATCTAAATTGTGATAAAATTACTAGTTTTAAAAGTATTTTTGATTACTTAATGAAATGTTACATTTACAGAACATATATAGCATTATGCAACTAAGCAACTACTATAACACAATTAAATGACAACAAATTTCCAAATGAAGTGGCTACTGAAAAAAATACAGAAATAAATAAAAAATCATATGGGATGATTGAAGAAAGCAAAGAATAAAATTTTATCACAGGCCTAGCAGCATGTATGTAGGTAATCAAAATACAGGATATTTGAGAATAGTCACGTTACCATTCTAGACCCAGTTGTCAGGACAACATTTTTCATTTGCAATGTATCATCTAAAGTGTACTCTATTGGGATTAAATTTAAAACTTTCCACCTACAGGCATTTTTCTTTCTATTAGCTCACTGAATGATTTAAAGATGTTCGAAAAATAAAACAAAGATGCTGTTCAATAGTTTATAGAAAGGTAGAAATATCCTTAAATTAGAATTGATAATTACTTTTTAACTTGGCTTTTCTAGAAATCTCTTTCTTCCATGTATGTTTAAAATGTCTCAGAAAAGATGTCCACCTTTGTACTCGGCCCTTGAAACAGATGCTGCTGATATGAATTGTGCATCTATACTTCGCTGACATGGTCTTCAGCATAGGCCTGAGAGAGGTGTGCGTGTGGCTGAAATTGTGCCTTTTAGGACATGTATAAGCTCAACAGCAGAAACGAATAATAAATGCGCATTTCGGCTCAGTCTTCTGGCTTCACACTTTGCAAATTGGCCCCACAAACTCTATTTGCTCTCATTCCTGTATGTATTTTACCACGCTTTTATACACTTCATTTTAATGTCTTATTGAATTTAGTATTATAATGGGACTGATTTGTGACTCCCACAATTCATATACTGAAGTTCTAATCCTCAAGACCTCAGAATGTGACTGTATTTGAAGATTAACTCTTAAAAAGGTAATAAAGTTAGAAAGAGGTCATTAGGGTGATCCTTCACCCTTCTGACTGGCACCTCTGTAAGAGGAGGCGATTAGAACTGGGACAGGTACAGGGGAAGGGCAAGTGAAGGTACAGAGAAAAAGACAGTTTTCTGCAAACCACAGAGAGAAGCCTCAGAAGAAACCAGTCCTATGACACCTCGATCTCTGACTTGTAGTCTGCAGAATCGTGACAAAAGAAATCTCTTTTGTTCAAGCCACCAAGCCTGTGGTACTTTGTTATGGAAGCCCTAGGAAAAGTAAAGGAATACAAATATTAATAAAAGGATACAAATATATAATGAGTGATCTTGCCTATTTTCCTCATTTGTTGCCTTTTGATATTTTGTTTCTTAGGTCACAATCTCTGTAGACTAATCCATGTTTCATGATGGCCATTACTAACTAAACTAAAAAAGGTACTAAAAATAGATTGTTACCATAAAGAACAGTAATAATGAGTTCATGAGACCCAGAGAACTGAAGTGACTAGAACTCAAGTCTTCTGACTAATGACAGAGTGGAATCTGATACTACGCTTATCATTGATCAGATCTGATATTGTTTGTACTGTTTCTAACAGTAATGTTAGAAACGTGCTCAATTGTGAAAAGTCTGGATTCACAGAATTTTAAAAAATGTATCATTTCAGGGGCACCTGGGTGGCTCAATTAGTGTCCAGCTTTGGCTTAGGTCTTGATCTCATGGTTTGTGGGTTCGAGCCCTACATCGGGATCTCTGCTGTCAGCACAGAACCCACTTTGGATTTCATGTCTCCCCCTCCCTCTCTGTCCCTCCCCAGCTTGTGCTCTCTCTCCATCTCAACAATAAATAAACATTATTTTTTTAAATGTATCATTCCTAACACCATAAGAAAATAAACTAACCTATTTTCAGAAAATTCTCAAGAATTACTTTGATATTTGTTATCTTCAAGTTAAAATGAAATCTTATTGTCATTATGTATCAGATGCTAGGAAATGATAAATATTTTCTGACTGAAAGAAATAAGCAATTTGACTATTTAAAGAGACTGAGAATTCCACTGTTAACATATAGGGAAAAGAACAAAATAATGAGTGGAAAGGTTTTGCTGTACTTTGGATGCTCATTTGCAGTTTGGGCTGTAACTGTTTTTCTATTAAATATCAAATAAAATTATGAAGGTCTAGAGTTTAAGGAATCAGTCAGTGGGGGGGGTCAGTTTCAGAAAGAGGATGTGTTTTTGAATAGGAAATGGTTGATTGCATTATTTTGGTAGAAGAATTTAGAACTAATTTTCTCTAAAATGTGAAACATATAAAATGCCCTTTAAATTTTCCAGACACCATGGTAGAGGAGTTATTCATTCCGATGGACTAGGGAAACTGATCTGGCACAAGAATCAGTGAGCAGAGCAAAAGGGTAACTTGAGGCTGAGCATAATATGGGTTACTAAACCACTTTTCAGACAAGTACTCAGGAGGAATGGGCAGTAATTAAGAAAAAGTAAAGTTAGGGGGCGCCCGAGTGCCTCAGTGGGTTAAATGTTTCCACTCAGGTCTTGATATCACAGTTTGTGGGTTCAAGTCTCATGTTGAGCTCTGTGTGTACAGCATTGAGAATGCTTGGGATTCTCTCTATCACTCTCTCTCTCTCTGTCTCTCTCTCTCTCTGCCTGCCCTGGGTTTGTGCCTTCTCTCTCTAAATAAATAAATAAATAATTTAAAAAAGAAAGAAAAATTAAAGTTAAAAGATCATAGGATTAAAATCTCCGAAAGAAATAAAGTCCCGAAGAGCACCACTTGGCGGCCTTCTGGAAGAGCGGCGCGCAGCAAAGGCAGGTTCTAGCAGAACAGGAGTACACGTGATTCAACAGCAAAAGTGAACTAGGACCAAAAATTGGCCCTGGAGATGATTTATTTACTATTAGTTTATTGGATGACTTATTAAAGATGCTATTCAGGGGTGCCTGGGTGGCTCAGTTGGTTAAGCACCGACTTCGGCTCAGGTCACGATCTCATGGTTTGTGGGTTCGAGCCCTGTGTTGGCTCA
Source organism: Paguma larvata (assembly GCA_030068075.1). Lineage (NCBI taxonomy): Eukaryota > Metazoa > Chordata > Mammalia > Carnivora > Viverridae > Paguma > Paguma larvata. The sequence goes on along the minus strand of CM057824.1, from coordinate 120,559,946 downwards.
GCGCTGCTCGGGGCCTGGAGCCTGCTTCGGATTCTGTGTCTCCCTGTTTCCTGCCCCTCCCCTGCTCACACTCTGTCTCTCTGTCAAAAGTAAATAGACATTAAAAAAATTAAAAAAAAAAAGATACTATTCAATAGTTTATGGAATAGTGGATATATTCTTTTTTTTTTTTTTCAAGTTTATTTATTTTGAGAGAGACAGAGAGAGAGACAGGTGAGAAGAGGCAGAGACAGAGGGAAAGAGAGAGAATCCTAATCAGACTCCACACTGTTAGCACAGAGCCCCACAGTGGGCTCGAACTCTTGAACTGTGAGGTCATGCCCTGAGCTGAAACCCGGAGTTGGAGCTTAACAAACTGAGCCACCTGGGCGATAATCGATAATCATTATTTCAAATTTGTGATTTCTAGAAATTTATTTTTCCATATATGCTTAATGTGTTCCAGAGAATCTGTTAACCTCTGTCTCTGGCCTTGAAGCAGCTGCTGCCGTTGTGAGACCAAGCTAGACAGTTTCAATTTGTTAACACTATGGTGACTCCATGTTGCCATCCACACGGACGCAGCCAGCCCATTTAGATTGTATATGCACTTTGCAATGTAAGTAATTTAACGATGCCCTACAAGCAAGTCAATTCTCAGTTCAAATAATATTCTAGAAAAACATTCCTTTGCAATTAAGAAAAGTGACAGTTCCCTACAATGATTTTTACAACCGCTATGGCATTTTAATCCTGGATTTCCTTCTGGATAAACTACCTATCTTGTCAAAGCCTGGTTTACATGGGGCCACCATAACACGTTTATACAAGTAACATAATTATATCTTGAACTCAGGTGCCAGCTGATTACATTTTCATTCATAACCCATCTCGACTGCCGTGCTCATTATTCTAGGTTAAAAAGGCTTTGGATAAAGAAAATCTTCATTTACTTACATGAAATTAGATCTGATTTTGCATTCTAACCTCCATTAACCCATTCTTAAGATTACCCAATAGTAACATAAGAAATCATTTTAAACTCATTAATGCCCATTCCATACAAAGGGAAATATATAAAGAAAGTAGTTTTAAAGGTTTTTGCGATGTGACACGGTAACAACAACTTTAAGATGTTGCATCTATTCTTTTCTTGCGGAGGAGACATATTTTTAGTTACTAGGCACAAAGAACAGAAAATTCCATAGATTTCCCTACCGATCTCTTCTCTTTCATGTCATCATGTCTCATGTCATCAAAGTGACTTAGTAACAACTCCTTTTTTCTAAATTTTTAAAAAATGTTTATTTATTTTTGAGAAAGAACGAGACAGAGTGACAGTGGGGGAGGGGCGGAGAGAGAGGGAGACACAGACTCTGAAGCAGACTCCAGGCTCTGAGCTGTCAGCACAGAGCCTGACGCAGGGCTCGAACTCAGAGTGGTGAGATCATGACCTGAGCCGAAGTCAGACATTAACCGACTGAGCCACCCAGGTGCCCTGGGTAACAACTCCTTTTAACATGATTTTACGTGTTGATTTATTTTGGATAATAGTACTGTTCTCAAGGAAATGCTATTTAATATTTAAATTGGAAGATTTTCTAAGAAATAGCACTATCCTGATTTATACTCCCTTACACACTGTTCACAACAAATCATGAATAAACAAATGCTATTTTGGATAATCTGTAAAAAAAAGTTACTTGTCATTTTAGTTTGTAAATATATATTAAGATCAGCACTTTCAGTTGACCTTAATGGCTTGACTGAATTTCAACTTATATGATTACTATTTGTCTATGCAAATCGCTCCTTTAATTAAAATTGCATAATATAGTCTCAGTTCTATGACCCAAATTATGCTATTTTTTTTAAAGTCATTAAATTTTATTAAGGATTGGCCATGCTTCTGGTACTAGAGTTTCAGGGATTCATTTCTTCCTAAATCATATAACTGATGAATTAGGGCACAAAGCAGCCATTCGGATGCAGCAGCTTTGTACAAATGATCCTATGAAAATATAAAGGCTTGATGTTTTATAGCCAAGTAGTACAGACAAGGGGCCTCTATCATCCATATCCCCATCCTCACCTAAACTATGACACTTATGCTTACTAAATGCTTACATTAATTAATTTTTACAGAATTTGTTTTTTAGGGGCATCTAGTTGGCTCAGTCGGTTGAGTGACCAACTTCAGCTCAGGTCATGATCTCATGGCTTGTGGGTTCAAGCCTCTGTGCTGACAGCTTAGAGCCTGGAGCCTGCTGCAGATTCTGTCTCCTTTGTTCTCTCCCCTTCCCCACTTACAGTCTCTCTCTCTCTCTCAAAAATGAATAAACATTAAAAAAAAAAAGAAATTTGTTTTTCAATCAAAAAATTAATTGCTTTTAATTACGTTAGAATGAGGCTAATTTCTGAGCCATTATCAGTCCAGTCTCCCCAAATTATTGTTATCTAAGAATCCTTGTGTGTTGGGGCTCCTGGGTGGCTCAGTCAGTTAAACCTCTGACTTCGGCTCAGGTCATGTTCTTGCGGTTGGTGAGTTTGAGCCCCGCATCAGACTGCAGTGACAGTGCAGAGCCTGCTTGGGATATTCTCTCTCTCCCTTTCTCTTTCTCTGCCCCCCCCCCACTGTTTTTCTCTCTCAAGATAAGGAAATAAAAACTTAAAAAAAAAAAAGAATCTTTGTATGCTAAATATAATGTATTAGAAACTTGAATGTAGCAGAACTTGTTACCGGTCTGGAATATATGCCAAGTCCAATAGGAAAAAATATAGACAGATATTTATGTTGGCTTTATGTAGAGACTTAGTTATAAGGAAATTATCTCACAGAAACAATAGGAAGTATTCTTCAAAAACCTCTTTTCTTTTCCTCTCCCTCCAAAACTTTTCACCACACAGCATCATATCCAGTCCTTCTCCACGCTCTGGCTCTCCTATCCTGTTGTGTCTATACTGAGCATTCGTTCATTTTCTATTTTCACATTCACATCTGCCTACACCCTCCTGCCCCTGCTACAATTTCAATTGCCCTTTACTGGAGCCCAAAATACCTTTCAGGTGTCATTGGCATCCCCCTTTCCTCTCTGAGGCTTGCCGTTAACAGAGTAATCTTCTGAATTGTCACAGTCCTATTATAAAATTGGAAGTGGCACGTATCCTTTCGTTTTCTCTCTTTTTTCACTTGTTTTTTTAAGAAAATGAAGGGCTGGGTGTATTTATACATACAAAGGGGACAAAAACAATAGGATTTGAGCAGTTAAAAATATAAATGAGAAAAGTGGTATCAGAAGATTCCAGAGGAAAAGGAAGGAGAGAAGATCATGAACCCTGATGGGGAATTAGCATTAGGTGGGAGAGAATGTGTGATACAGATATTATCATAGAGAGGAAGGGGAGAAGCTCACTTCTAATATCCTGATGCTGAGGAGTTAGACAGACATATGCTCTCTTAGGAATAAAGAGAACAGTCGTAGATATTCTCAGACTTGCAAAGAATAAAATAGACCATTGAAGTGTATATCAAATAAAAGTGAACTCAAATGTAGATTAATAATGAAGGCCCATTCAATATTTGATAGGTCAATTTGTCCTCAACAAATTGAAAATGCCCTTATCACTCCTTTAATTAAAATTGAATAATATAACCTTCGTTTCATGACCTAAATTATGCTAAAATCCCTTATAGGAAAGGGCAGGGTTAGGATAACTGATTATCTGATGTACACTGAAAAGCAAGACAAATCAGGTCATCAAAGAACTGCAGCCTGTGAGCTTAGAAAGGGGGAAGAGAGAAACAAAAGACAGTACTATTGTCAAAGATAAGGCTTAATGTATAGAAGGGATTATTGGGAGAAAAAGAGGATAGACAACATTTTAAATTAAAGTGTTTCTGGGGCACATGGATGGCTCAGTTGGTTAAACATCCAACTTCAGCTCAAATCATGATCTCACAGTTGGTGGGTTTGAGCCCCGCATCGGGCTCTGTGCTGACAGCTTGGAGCCTGGACCCTGCTTCAGATTCTGTATCTCCCTCTCTCTCTGCCCCTCCCCTGCTCACTCTCTGTCTCTCTCACTTTCAAAAATGAATAAATATTTTTAAAAATTAAAAAAAAAAACAATAAACTGAAGTGTTTCTGGTGGGTGATGAGCACTGGTCATTATATTCAGAGTAGAGAGGGGTCTCTAAAGTTAGCATCATGAGGAACTGTGCATATCAGGGAGGCTAAGTGTGCTTGTTGGCATTACCAAGGATGGATGCTTGTGATATCAACACCCTCCGGTGAAGCCAGGAGAAATATTTGAGGCTCCAAATATCCACAAATAATATTCCATTCAGAAAACAGGTAAAATATTTGGGGGGTGTGTAAGCTCCCCTTGTGACTTTTGCCTGTGCTCAACCAGACTTCTTTATAACTCCCTCATTGTGAGAGCTCAATCCACTTTAGTTTCCCTCTGCCATATGTAATCCAATTTTCCTCCTCCCTTGGCAACTTGTAGGAAGTGATGGAGTTACATCTACTGATTATATTGGTCAGAGTTCAGCTTCAGAGACTTGTTACCTCTACAGCTAGTTTAAGCAAAAGGCGATTTTCAGGGTATTAATTAGATTTTAGGAGAATGAGAAAGGTGAAGACACGGATTCAAGGATGAATTCACAATAGGCATACTACCAAGGCCACTTTACAAAATTGGACAGAAGTGGCATTGGTTTTTTTGTGTAACAATCACACATCCTCAGCTAATTCAGGAAAATAAGACCACTGGTATTAGTTTTATAACTAGGTCATTTCTGCCCCACATTCCATTTCTCATCTTACTGTACTTGATTTCAGACTATATATATATATAACTTCAGGGACACAGGTATCCAGGAAAGTTAGTATTTAGTATCCCAGTCTGTCCAGAGAAGAAATATTAAAAGGAGGTTGACACTGATATGGTACAACTCTATGATGTAATTTAAATGTCAATAACCCTCTCCCTCAGTTGCTGGTTGAGACTCTCTGACTTTATGCAGGATCCCTGTATTAGTTAGGACTCTCCAGGAAAACAGAACCAATAGTATATAAATAAGTATATATAGGAAGAGATTATGGGAATTAACACACACAGGTGCGGAGGGCAAGAAGTTCCACAGCCTCTCATTTGCAGCTGGAGAACCAGGAAAGCTGGTAAAGTAATTCTGTCTGCATCCAAAGACCTGGTGGCAGGGATGGGGAGATATGGTGTAAGTCCCAGTATGAATCTGAAAGCCCAAGAACCAAGAACACCGATGTCTAAGGACAGAAGAAAGCAAATGTCTCAGTTCAAGCAGAGAGCACATTTGCCTTCCTTCCAACTTTTTTTTTTGCTTTATTCAGACCCTGCATGATTTGGATGATGCCCACCACATTTGTGATGCCATCTTCTTTACCCAGTCTACTGACTCAAATGCTAATTCATTCAAGTGACACCTTCATAGACACACGCAAATATGTTTAACCAACTATTTGGGCATCCCTTAGTCCGGTCAAGTTGATACATAAAATTAACCATCAACATCTCCAACAAGTATTTCTGTAAGAAGTCTATCTGGCACTTGTACTTTCACCTAGGTAGTCTAAATCCTCCCTCCTAATATTGCTTCTCTCCAACTTGCTGGTGATTCCCATGCATAAAAGCCTTTATGATAGCAAACTTAACAGTAATAAGTCTCAAAGAAATACAACTGTTGTGAGTATTTGGTATCTAAACAGATTATCTTTCACAGACATTACTTCTTAGGTTCCATATGAGAAACAAAAGAATTATTTCCCTGTGGTCAGACCAAGCAATGTAGGTTGATGATGCTACCACAGTACGTCCGGCTTCACTGCTCCACTTCTATGTCTATGGCTTCCTTGTGCACACAGGTTCATTAAACTTGACTATTTCCTATTGTAAATAGTTGCCCCAGGAAGCATAGCACAGATAATGCATATACATAAAACTCTGGAAAGTCTACCCCATCAGTGTGCCAGCCATTCATAGAAATGTAATTTATATATGATATCATACCAAGAACCCAAATACGTGTGACATATAGTCCCCTTTGTCCTATAGGTATTCCATTCCATTGTTCCTATTGACTTCTTAAATCCAGGCTTTCAGCATCCCAATATTTGTGCTAACTATTCTTGTTTCCAGCTTCTTGTCAAATTTGGACCAGAAAGTTTGCACAAAGGAAAAATATTGGCAAACAGACCTGTGGCATTCAGGGAAGTCTGTAAACAGAAAATTGCAAACTTGGGAAGGGTAGGATGACAGTATGTTCAAGCCTTAAAAATCCAATAAATAAATCCATTTCAACTCTATCACTAACTCTCTACCCTTCAAAAGGAAAATTAACAAAAGTGTAGAAAATCAAATAGGAAACTTTCTTCACACAGGGGAAGTGAGAATGTGTATTTCATGTTCCTTTTCTGTTATTTTATTTGCCAAAGAAGCAATTAAGCAGGTGAGAGACAACCCCATGGAAACTCAAAAAGTAGAGAAAGTCTGTCTACAACATCTGTTTAAAAATTCTGAAGTCAGAAGATTAGAGGTTGATAAAGAGAAATATTCTCTGCAATAGGTTTAACACCTGCTCACTGAATCCCCTAATGCTCTTGTGTTGTGCAGTGTTCTCCAAATCACAGATAAGTCTGTCAATCAGGAAATCACTTAAATGAGGCCAAAACACCTTGTGGCAAAAACAACAGCAATAAAAATTACTGAGACCGGGGAACTCTGGAACATTGAAGATGTAACAACAACAACAAAAAAAAGCACAGATTTTCATTTATATTTCTTTGCTGTCCTTACTCAAATATTCCTTGTCTTGCAAATTTATTTTCAACGGAAAAGATATATATTTTATTTTCCCATTGAGACTCCTTCTTTCTTTTATCTCTTGACAATCTACTAAGATTTATTCCTAGGTTTACAAGCAGAAACTATAAAAGTAATATTTTCTTCAAGCCGTGATCATTTTCAACTCTCCCTGTGATTTTGGTCTGCTGGCTCACTGTACCATTACTATTTGAAGCAAAGTAGTTACAGGAGAAAAATGTTCAGCTTTCAAATGCATTTATATTTAAAAATCATTATGTGAATTTTAAAGACAACTTATAACATAAATTAAAATTTCCAGAGTTCATCGTTTCTTTTTTTCTTACAAACTGTTTATAAAAATGTCATTCATATTCATGTCTCAGTTTTACTTATTATATTTTTCATTTTAGCATAAATGGCTGCTGAAATTTTGGCATGAATTTTCATCATTCTAATCACTGCTACTTTTGACCAAAGAAAAATGTGAAATTATGGGTAAATATCTTTTTTTCCTAAACTTGTAACTGCTTTGTTTTAAAACTGATGAAATGTTTGTTTGTTTTTTTCCATACAATGTTGGTAAATGGTACCTGGGCAACAATATAAAAACGGAATTTCTGTCTTATCAAGCTTTGAAACTTCAATAAGATGAAACTTGAGTTTCATGTTTGCCTCCCTAAATGATTTTACAAGTTTTCTTAGAAAAGGATATATTTACATGAAAAAAACTCTAAACTGAGATTATGTTTCATTATGAGAAATTAATGGAAAACTGCAAAGAATACATATTAGTATAAATTATTTCAAGTTGTCACAGTTGTTTTAGGTGATCGGACTATAAAAGATTGTTGTCTTACATTTTAGATTTTAAATGTGTTAATCTCTGAAAACATTCCAAGATTTATAGCAATAGGCATAAATAATGCTTTAAGACATGACTCCCTGTAGAATAAGGAATTGCATTCTCTGTAACTAGTTGAGTGCTTCAGGGGAGTGAATTCAGTTGGGTCCACTGTTGGCTAAGACAACAAACACTGGACCTGATGTCAGAGCCACCATGTTCCTGTCATAGCTCTGCCGTTTATCTTTCTAAATCCTGTTTTATCAGCAGCCAAAGTGAAGGACTACATAGCAGTTGGGTTTTACATCATGTCAATATTACATGTATTTATTTTCCTCAAGTTGCTCTTTGTAGACCACGTCTTACCATTGTGTTCAACATGAGCCGACAGAGAGCCATGTTGGTCTATGAAATCATAGAGAAATCAGAATCCCAGTATATCAAAAATTCTCAAGGTTTTGAAAACTGATTGATCAATTAGGGGGACAGATTTCACTGACCTATGCCTAAAGTTGATGGGGACTTACAATTTTGCAATATTCCTACATGATATCCCAGTTTAAGCTTACGAGTACACGGGACAGCTACATGACCTGCTTTCTGTTCAGCTCTATTCTTTCTCTATCCTAACATACTCCAGGAAACTTTCTAGGGCCAACGTCCTCCCTCGACGTGGTCAGTTTCCGGAAATATCGTTTATCGAGTTATAATATAAAAGGATTCTTCATATAATTAAGGTGTGAAACTTGGATTACATGTACTCCTATTGACTTTCCTATTCATTGACATTGCAATTAGTAGGCAGCTAATCAGGACCATAGCATGCCCAGTCTGATTCTGATTATGTATGTGTCATCTTACCTAAGAAAATCTCATGAAGTATAAGATGCCATTATGAAAGAAAAGTGGGAGTCGAGAGACCTTTTATCAACATCCATATCTTACCTCTTTAAAAACTTGGAGTGGCAAATGTAAGTCCAATCACTGCCACCTGTTAGTTTCTTCTTGAGTTTAAGGCTATGACAATGGCTTATTCTCTAGGCAAATCCTTAATTAGATTATAAAATTAAAAAAAAAATGGTGTAACATTGCATATGTATAGACATTCTGCTTGACTTTCAGAATATCTCTACTTCTTATACGAATCTCTCAAAGTAGGTATTAAGTCATTTGAGGATCAGAAAATATTTGAGTTGGCATATCTTGCTGTGGAAGACATTGGGAATACTGAAAAGACTTATTGCACAGTCAGAAGTGGTTTTAACTCACTTTTTATCTAATATACTTAAAACAGGCTTATCTTGTGTCCAGACTAAATTAGAGACTTTTAGCAGTGAGACAAATGACAGTGTGAATCTCATTAAAAACATATATTAGTAAATAAAATGTCCACAAATTATTTTTAAAAAAGGGATGTTTTGTTGGCAAACCCTGAAGACATATATAAAATCATCAATCACATTTGGGAGTTTAATATTTCACTTCTGGTCACTTCTCTAGAAACATCCATGATCATAGGACAATGGAGTGAAAGACAGCATAATGTAGTGGAGTCTGGGCTTAGGAATATAAAAGAGGCATTCCTTAGGTATGAAATCCAGCCTTCTTTATTCTAGGGCTGCTGTAACAAATTACCACACCTTAGGTGGCTTAACACAATAGAATATTTTTCTCTCACAATTCTGGAGTCCACAAGTCTGATATAAAGTTATCTTCAGGGACAAACTCCCTCTGAAGTCTCCAGGAGAGAATCCTTCCTTACCTTCTCCAGCTGCCAGTAACTCCAGACATTCTTAGTTTGTGCAGCATAACTCCCAACTCCATCTCTGTCCTCACTTGGCTCTCTCCTCCTTCTCCCTGGCTTGTCTCTCCTCTTTTAAAGACATTTATTGCATTTAGGACTCATGTGGATAATCCAGGAAGTTCTCTTGTTGAGATCCTTAATTAAATTATATATGCAAAAATCCTATTCCAAATAAAGTCACATTCAGATTCTGGAGACTAGAATATTGAATATTTTCTCGAGGTTACTACGATAGTTTGCCAGGGCTTCCATAACAAAGTACTGCAGACTGGATAGCTTAAACAACAGAATTTTTTTTTTTCTCACAGTTCCAATGATTAAAATTTAGAGATCAAGGTATAAAAAGGATTTGTTTCTTTTGAGGCCATCTACATGTTTTCCCTGTGTCTTCATGTGGTCTTTCCTCTGTGTCTGTGTCTACATTTCCTTTTCTTATACAGACACCAGTCATATTGGATCAGACTCCACTTATAGGATCTCATTTAACCTTTAAAGACTATATCTTAATACAGTTACATTCTGATGTACTTGGGGTCAGGACTTCAATATATTAATTTGGGAGGTATACATTCAGCCCAGAACATTGATAGAGCAACCAAGTAAAAAGCTTAACTGAAACTCATCACTTTTTACTTTATATGACCTAAGCATACTTTTTTGGAACTCTTAATGAGGATAGAATAGGAATAATGACATCTGCTCTTCAGAGGGGCTTTATGAAGTTGATATGAGAGATTCAATATATGTGTAAGCTCCATGAGAAGAGAGAATCATCTCTTTGTTGAAACTGTGTTCCCAGAGTTGTCCTCAGCATAATATATAGTAGTTGCTTAATACATATTTGTTGAAGAATTGATGAGAGATGAGCGTAACTAAAACTTGTACTCAATAAATAAAAGTAGTTGCAGGTGATAATCAAAACCAATTCTTTATATTTACCCTCTGATAGACTAGGAAGGAGCTGCCAAACATGAAAAAATAAATATATTGTCTGGACTAGGCAAAAAACATGATACTGTCCATGATGCCCCTTTATATATTTAATCAATCAGGAATCCAATATGAGTAACTGAGCCCTTTTCTTTGGTTACAAATTCCCTTAAGATTGTCCAATCTATAACTCATTTATATTTGTGTCAACAACTTTACAAAATGAATGGAAAGGTGGAATCAGTGTCGGTGGAAGTGGGAAGGGATCATAAAAGGAAAAGCAAAAAGAATGAGTATGTTATCTGGTTCCCTCCCATTACTCCATCATGATTAGGAGCACTTGATGGATTTTCATTCTCCAAAGAATCTAGAGGAGTTATCTCCAAAATCCATACAAAATTTGTTAAGTTATCAACAAACCATTTAATATTATTTCTGAGCCATATGTAGGATAAATAATGTCATAAAGACTGACACTTTTTTTATAAAGGGGACAAACATTGCTATTAAAGTGAGGGTTCATAAAGCTTCAGTTACCATATAGAGAAATAATTGGAAGATGATATATCTTGCAAGGAATAAAGCAAGACAGGCCTATCTGGTTTGTTTTTCGAACTAAATACTAGGATCTCCATAACAGCTGGTCTTATTCATTTATTTGGATGGACACCTTTCTAAGTATGTAGAAAAATGTTATTTTGTATACCTGACTATATAGGAGAATTAATGTCACCAAGTGACACTTACAAGACATTCCAAAATCATTCCTTCATTCATTTACAGTGATGTATTCAGCATTAATAACAAGCCATAGACAACACACGTCATAGAGAAATAGACCACTTTAGTCTTCACAAACATGCTATTGTAACCAAGAGATACAGGTAATGTTATTCCAGTCTAAGGGAGTATGCCATGGAGACTGCTAATTCAGTCTAATTCATTTTACAATAAACTCATCCCCAAGTTAGAGTAACACAGGACTTTGGTAGCATGCAATATTGTACAAGTCTTCTTCCACTAGGTTTTTGAGAAGCTCTATATGCATTCTTAGCGAGAAACCTCCAAACATAAAGTCCACAAGACTAAAGTATCCAAGGAATGCTTTATTTAAGATTTCTTCTCTGAGCAGGGAGAACAAGATTTATGACCTCCGCACAAAAAACTGAGGAGTGACGTTTCAGTAGAATGATTTTGCTACTCCCTGTTCTCAAACAGGGGCGTTTCTGGGGATCACAGAGTAGTAGCAGTACTGCCGCCCTGGCTAGCGGGCAGCTTTCCACCTGGTTATACTCTGCTTCCTTTTATTTAGCGAATTAATCTTTCCTTTCATGGATTTATCCAATCCAAAAGTACCTCTCTTCACACACACACACACACACACACACACACACACACACACACACACAACCTAAGGGTGCTTAAATGTCTATGCGTTTTGTACATTTAAAAAACCACTTAAAATGTATTTAAGTGACTAAATACCACTTTCCAGATGCATGGGGATAATCAAAAAAAGTTAAAAAAATGACATTTCACCAAAGGAAATAAATCAAAACGGCAAAAGGGCATCAAGGGAATGATCCTTAGGGAGTGTATTAGCAAATGTGTAATAGCTAAACCATAATTTTGAAGGGTGTGTGTGTGTGTGTGTGTGTGTGTGTGTGTATAAATGACTTTAAATGTAAAGTAAGAAATTGCTGCAGAGCCATGAGGGATCTCAGCTAATAAGCAACCTCATCGGTGAGATCTTCTCCAAACAATAGGATCTAATAGGTCCCATCACATGATTCTTTATTTCACTTCACCTTTTGATTCCTTTATTGTGTTTCATATTTTATTTTTACTTCTCACTTCTGTCGGGTATGCCTCCTCTGCTAGATTTTAAACTTCTTAAAATCAGGACTTGTTTCTGTTCATTGCCGGCTACCCGGAGCCCACCAAAGTGCTTGTTGCTTAGAATGCTTAAATGAGTAAACAAACTAACAAAGATAGGATATTTAAAAAGTCACAGGATTTCTTCCTTTCTTTTGTTTGCCACATTTCAATTGAAGGTTCAAAATAATCTCTTTTTTAAAATCTTATGGTAAGTACTTATGTGTGTAGGAAAAGTTACAGATGTAGCAGGAGCTGAAAAGCCATTGTTTAGGAAGAACATATTTATGTATAAATTTACTGATTAAGGACTATAAATGTGCAAGGCTCTGTGCTAGATTCTAGGTATATAGTATGCCCTTGACATTGTTATGAACCAGTGGGGGGTGTTGACATCTAAACAAACAATACAACGTTGTACTCTTGTTGTATGAGCAAGAACAAGGGAAAGGTTTTCCAGATAAGATAGAAATGTTTTCACAGACATGACCTTTAGTTTCAGTCATTAATGTTGAGCAAGCTTTTTACTTGTGGCAAGATAGAGAAGTCCTCCCTAGAAAGAGAAAGGGAAAAGAGAAAGGGCACAGCATGCTCACGAATACCAAGGAATTTGGTACAGAGTTCATGAGCATGCAGGAGACGTGAGGATGAAAAGGGGAGAGAAAACATTTGGTCCTCACTTAATAGTGAAAGTGTTAACCTACTGTTTTCCATCTTCACCAAGATTGTAATAAAATAGAAATGATTAGGGTGGAAGCAAGTGGAATTTGGATTAATATTTTAAAGGAGATTTCAGACTCCCTGTTATTGCTAATCTTAAAGATCAGGACAGACATAGCTGAGATCAGCTTGATAATGGAGAAATAGACTAGAATACAAACTACTTCCAGGTCTTTTTCTTTTTTCCTAATTTTATAACACGCTGTGAAAAAAAATCATAGTAATTTACCATGTAACTCAAAGTTTGGAACACCACTTCTGGAAATGTGAATTTTGAAAACTTGAATCCTTATTACAATTATTTTTCCATACTTTACACTTATATAAAAGTTTTTAACTTACTGTACTCTAGAGCCAGAGATAAAACTTTATTCGAAACTAGTATAAGTGTTCATATTTCATTTATCGCTTTACCTTGTAAGTAAAAAAGCACCGAAATTTCAGAGGCAAGCACAACTGATTCACTCATACCCTAAAAGATGTCATGCTGCATTTTTGCAAACATTTTAAAACTTTATACAGATCTCGAGATAATGAATCATTCATACTATATTCCTTTTTAAACTTTGGTATAAGTAAGAATTGCCCTAGAGATAACTTAAAAATTCACAATTTACTGTATTGGAGGAACACGCTGAAAGGAAAATGGAATCCTCAGTAACAGAAGGCTGGCCTAACTGGGAAGAAATTAGCAGAGGCAATGTGCAGGATATTTGGGGCCCCGGGGCCTGTGCTCTACAGGCTCAGATTTCAAAGGAGGCAATCCGCAGTAATGGGCACTAAAGCTATCGCCAAACGGTTCTCCTCTTTTTTCACTGAAGACATTTAAGACATTTTGTGTCATGTGTTCAGGTTCTGTAGTCTCCACCTGGGAATTTTTATGATGTCAACTACCACACATACCCTACATGCACCACAGATCGTGCAATGGGGGATCATCCTTATAAGAGGGAGAGTCCACGGGACTCTATCCTTCATTCTTCTCCACATCTCTCCTCCCCGACATTCTACTAGTGTAGAAGTCCCTTCCTTACATCCATTGGTCTCTCAGAGCTAAATTTCCCAAGACAATTTGTCTTCATTTTTTCCTTTCCACATGCATTGAAGAACCTATTAAAATTTCCGTCTTTAACAATATTCTCAAGAGATGTGAAAACAGGTTGAAAATGAGGGCTTCGTTCAAGGATGTTCAGTTGAGCTTCTGTAGTGTTTGAGTTGCAGTGGCCTTATACACTTCTAGGGATGGCTCCGATCCTTATTCAAATATACATTCTGTCATAAAAGTACCCATTCCATTTATTATCTTTTCACATTCAATTTTCTCTGTACTTTGCCCACTCTACTAGTCCCTTTATTACATGCACTGCTTATTTTTCCTTCTCTTCTTTACTGTCAGGGAGCTCCAAATATGAGCCCTATTTTCCCAGGGAGCTTTGTACCCACACCCATGTGTGCACACCTACAATACATGCCCACGTACTTCTCCCTTTCTAGACATTCTCAAGACACTGGCTGTCTCTGTCTTCTTACCACCTATGGGCTTCTGAATCCTCACCTCTGTTACTTCAATAGTTGCCATTCAGAGGAAATCGGTAATCCACAAACTGAACATTTATTCGCTCTCTGTCTTTGTAGCACTTTACTAACGTCACCCCAAGTGCATTCTCTCCTCTGCCTGGATATCGCTTTGGGTTTCTAGGAAGCCTGTTGACAGCCAGCAGAAAGCCATCTCCAATAGTAGATCCCTTCACACCCTTGAGAGAAGGCAGCGAGCAAACAAGGTTTTATTCCTGTTAAGTTTCTCTTAACTCTTCCCCGCCTTTCAGAGGCAATGCCTAATAGAGGCTTTAGGGACTCAAGTCTAAGCTTCTGTAATTCTGCGGTCCTCCTACAAACATTTTTTAATACAATTTAACCAAAATAGCAACAAGGCAGACTCAATCATCAGAACAGCTCCAGTCAGTCATTACAGCAGCTTCCTTCTTGCTCATTTTCTCTATGTTGATTCAGCTACTCAACCAAAAGCCAGATCCATAGACATTTGAAAGATAGATAAGTCCATAGCTCTCTTTGCCTCTATGATGACAATATATGACCCATAGTCTCTGCCAGGTCACTTTGCATTCTCACCTATTTATTTGTTCAAACAGAAGACAGAGTGTATGTCAATTTACCTGCTCTGAGATAAAATCTGAGGAGTAGATACATAAACAAATCCAAGAACTTAAAGAAAATCATTAGCTGACTTCTAGACAGCAAACGTGCATTATAAAGTGTGGGTGACAAAGAGGGCTAACGTCCAAGATGAATTTCTTGTAATACGTCTTTAGAATAAATTCCTAAATTTGAAACCTGATTTTAAAAAGCTTCTTTCTAACTGACATTCTAGAAGCATTAATTTTACAATGGTATCAATCAGCTAATTTATTTTTATAGGGATACCTACTTGCTGGACTATATTCATCATGACCCAAATCACTGTACAGGTAGACAGCTTGCATAATGGTAAAGATAAGCTATTCTGTTTTTGCTACTACTGAGTCTGTGGAAAACAAGGGGTTTTTGTTTTCGTTTTTGTTTTTCTTTACTGAAAATCACTAAGTGTGACATGTAAAAATATTTCTTGGTCACATTTTATAAAAGCTATGTGACTCTAATCTTTGATTCTTTAATGTCTCAAAATAGCATTGATTAAATTCATATAACATCTTACTTTTGACCATAAAAATAAGATTACCATTTTTAAACCAACCTACATTATTGT
Source organism: Paguma larvata (assembly GCA_030068075.1). Classification (NCBI taxonomy): domain Eukaryota; kingdom Metazoa; phylum Chordata; class Mammalia; order Carnivora; family Viverridae; genus Paguma; species Paguma larvata. Next base: position 120,544,193 of record CM057824.1, on the reverse strand, counting down.
AAAATCTTTAAAACCCTTTTGTTTTTGTATGGCTATTCTTAAGTTTTCTAGGTATTTTAAAGCAAAAATGACACAAAATTCAAACTTATATTATCATATTGGAAAACAGAAATGGAACTCTTTCTTCATTTTCTTGGAAAATATTATAGATTGCAGGAAAAAGCATACTGTTATGCATAATCATTTTGTCAAATAAGTAAACATCTCCATGGACGTTCCTGAATTTCATTTAGAAGAATACAAATCCTCAGTGCTATCTCAAGGGGAAATTTATTCTGTTTTGAGACTAATAAATACAAAAAAATTTCTTGAAAAAACCTGGACACCACAAAATTTAGACAAAATACATTTCAATATATGACTAGATTTTATCGGCATATTCCTTTAACATTTTCTTTTTAATGAGTCCTAAATTTCTCTTGGTATAAAAAAATTATGTGATAAAATATGAGATGTTTTTCTAAATGAGCCTAATCAGGAATTATTAGTATCTACCTGTTCTGGCTGAGTGAGTATGGCTTAGGACATTTCTTTGCACAGCATATACTGATAAAAGGCTTAACTTAAGGGGCACCCTGGCTGGCTTAGTCAGTAGAGCAGGAGACTCTTGATCTCAGGGTCGTGAGTTCAAGCCCCACATTGGGTGTGAAACCTACTTAGCACAAAATAGAGGTTTCACTTAGGTAAAGTGGTGAAGGGCTTTGTGGGATTTGTGCACCCACTCATCCCTCTTTATACACTTTAATCATGACATGATTCCACTTGTCCACTCGTGCTTCTGCTGCTAGTCAGAGGAATCTCTCATCGTTAAAACATTGAGTAACATCTTAGTAAAAACATATTTACTTCATACTAGTTAATAGTGACAATTATTCATATTGCAGTTTGTTTTATTAACATTAAGTTAATCCAGAGACATAACTATTTGAGTAACTACATGAGAAAGACTTATTGTCAAGTATGACATAATGGACAAATATCCTCAGCATTCTCTTGTAAATAATACACATCCTTCCCAGTTCGTTTTTCTGTAAAAGTAAATATAGCACTTTTTCATATCCATGGTCAGTTTTTGCTACTAGTTTTGTCCAATGTTGGCTTCATTTATACTTGCAAACAGTGTGTACCCCTTCTCCCTTTTGTGAGTAATTTCCTGTAAACTGACAAATTTCAGTAGTTCTTTCAGAGCAATATGAAATGCTGTCCAAGACAGTAGTCCATAGTAAAACAAGGAATAAAGATTTGAGGTTTGTTTTTCCTTTTCGTTTTGTTTTGTTTTTCTAGTTGACAACCAGAAATTTGGAAATTCTGATTTCACTGGTTTTTCAGAGGACAAGGGTCTGATGTCAGGGGACTTGAACCTAGGCAAGCATAAACACTTTTAAAATAAATTTAGATATACCAGGCAACCTAGTGAATATATTAAAAAAATTGACTCACAGGTTCTGTTTATACTTAAAATTAGTAATGTGTAGTTCCCATTTATTGAAAAAAATAAGTTGGGGCATAGTTTTCTATCTCAAAATATTGCTCATGTTAATATTTTGGCCCCAAATTCCATACCCCACTTTCATCTGTAGTGAATCACTCTTACTCTTCAATTCTGCTCTTTGCATGATACATTCTGATTTAATATGAACAAATTAAACTTTTTCTCTCTTCTAATATAGCATGGATCACAACGTAGTGTGATTATATGCTTAAATGTCAGACTGCCTTATTAGAATGTGGGGCTTTTTAAAAAGTAGTCAACATATAATTTTTAAATTCTTTTTTTTTTTTAATAGTTTCTTGTCAATTTGGTTTCCATACGACACTCAGTGCTCATCCCAACAAGTGCCCTCCTCTGTGCCCATCACCCACTCTCTCCCCTCCCACACCCCCCTCTCCCCTCAGTTTGTTCTTAGTCTTTGAGAGTCTCTTATGTTATGTCTTCCTTCCTCTCTGTGGCTTCTTTTTTTCCTTCCTTCCCCTCTTCCCCTCCCCCCTGGTAATTCTTAAGGATAAGCATAACATTTGTCCAATTTGTCCAACAGTTGCTTTTGAATTACCAAATGAATCTTGAATTTTGAATGGACGTTGAAATTATGCAACAATATACTTTCCACAAATAGGGTAAAACTAAAATATAAATAATTTCTAAAAACAACTTAATGTTGTTCATTATAAATATAAGAAATGTTGTATGTACAATAATAGACACATCAAAATGCTATAAGTAAAAGAATTTTTTTTAAAGAGAAGAGTACATTTTCATTAGCTATAAAAAAGAATGGTGAGAGAGGGTTTTCTTAAAATTAAGTAAACATTCTACCTAAAATGTACATCAAATTATGTGGTCTTTTAGGCTGGAAAATAGTGCTCTACAGCTGGATTCTGAGCAGCTGAGAAACATGATCTGAAGTGTGTTTTATAGACAATAATTTGGTGTTGGAGCAAAATTCAACCAAGAAGGTGGAGCCTGGCAACAGAATCCAATTAAAAGGAATGGGTAAAGGGTTCAGAAGACTCTAGAACTTGGGAGAATCAAATATTGTAGCTAATAAAAAAATTAATTAAAAATGAGAGCACACAGAGAGCTTATAAGACAAGATACGGAAGAGTAATTTATAAATGAAAATAGAGGTTTGCTTGTTTGGATTTTTGGTTTGGTTATTAACATCTTAGCAGTCTGATAAAGAGGAATAACTATTTCACAGATAAGTTTTCGATGCAAAACCTTTTTAAAATGTTACCTATTTTCTATTAGAGTTTTGTTTTATATAGATATATATATACATATATTTATATTATCTTAATTATTTAAAAATTATTTTATTGTTTTTCCATAGATAGTGGGAAAAAAGGCAACTGAATCATTTTAACTTTTGCATTGTTTAGTGTACTTTTACTGGAATAATAATTTTAATACATAAAAATCATAACTTCAGAAATAAACTGCTCTTTTTAAAATGTAAAGAAAGAAGGGAAGTAAGCCAGTCCAAAGTAAACTTTTTTTTAAATTAACTGAAGCATTTTAGAATGTTAATTATAATTTTTTATGCTATATACTTACTTGCATTTTTTTTAATCAAATGATTACAACCTAAGGCACTGAGCGCGCAATTAACTGCTCATATATTTGTCTCTCAGGGGATTTCTCAACTCTCCAAATATCAACCTAAGTTACTCTTTTGTTTTGTTGAATTCAATATCAGGTTTCAATTCCCTTTTTCTGTCCATCACACAACTGCTTGGAGAAACCGTTAATTCCTTCACCGGACTCAAAGCTAATTTTATTTACTAGTTTCTCACCAAATATTAAATGTAATTATACTAAAATGTAACAATAAAAGTAGCAACTTATTTCTTTCATTCACAACAATCTCTTAAGATGGACTACTCGTAGAAAATAATTTGACTTTAATTTTAAGATTGTATTCATTCAAAGTATTAACCTGTGTGCATGTGCACTACATAAACAAACAAGTCACCCATCTTTGTCTATATACCATTTCCTTTTTCTGAGTAATTGCTAAAAACTGGAATAAACCTTGTGATTTTATTTCAAAAATAACACTCAACTGAAGTGTGGGGATCGTGACTGTAGTACAGAGCCGGATGGGCAAGTGCAGGGGGAAACAAAGGAGAGTTGGGATGAACAAATCAGGAAAGAGAATGTGATGGGTTGAACTGATTAACTCCATAATAAGGGGCGCCTCGGTGGCTCATTCAGTTAAGCATCAGACTTTGGTTTAAGTCATGATCTCACTTCAGCTCAGGTCATGATCAATGGCTTGTGAGTTTGAGCCCCACATTGGGCTCTGTGCTGGCAGTGTGGAACCTGCTTGGGATTCTCTCTCTCTCTCTCTCTCTCTCTCTCCCTCTCTCTGTCTCTCCCCAGCACACTCTCTCTCTCTCTCTCACACACACACAAAGTAAATAAACAAACAAGCAAACAAAAACTGATTAACTTCATAATAAGAAACAAGTCCGTGCTACAGAACTCCCATTTTCCCAGATATTAGAACAATAATTCTGTATGAAGAAATATTATTTAAACTTAGGTCGGGATGGAAATAAGAAGTTTCCATTGCTAATGGTCTAGAAACACTATTCTTATGTACAGTGAATATAGCAAATATTCACGAATCCCAAACATTAGGAGAACATCACCACAATCCTGCTGGCACACGTGTGTGAAGCGTGTGCGTGCATGTGTGTGTGTGTGTGTGTGTATGTATACATTCAATAAATACTTTAGAAAGGCACTCAGGAATCTCTATAGTATGATTCTAACATAAGATATCTTTTTAGTCTCATATTTAGTTCTGTTTTTTCCACTTCATGATCCAGTTACAATACGTTATTAGGGCATCTTGAACCGATTTCCTGAACACATGTGTTGCTAAAAAAATGTTCACTAGCATAGAAACCACTACAATTCTATTTTAAAATATCCACATTGTCTAAATCGTTTTTTGTATGTTTTCAGAGAAATTTGTCTTCAAACATTTAGCATATTTCTTATGTAATTTTCATTTTATTGGTTAAGTGTCAGCTTACCTGCTTGGATTATGCTTTATTTAACTTTGTAGGTTTCTTTTCTGTTTTGTTAATACCTCTCATTAAGCTTTTAAATATTTGTTCAATCATATTCAATCAATAAAAATATTAAATCGAAATAATATTCAGGATGCTAACAGAAGATGTACCATGGGGATGAAATATGCTGCAGTGCAAAGAGTGCCGGGATAGTGTAGGAAGTTTGGTTCCAATGCCGTTTTTCACAGTGATAGAAAAAGAATCCTAAAAGTCATACAGAAACACAAAAGTCCCCAAACAGCCAAAGGAATGATTGAGTAAGAAAATCAAGCCGGGAGTACCACACTTCCTGATTTCAAATTATATTACAAAAGCTATAGTATTCAAAACAGTTTGGTACTTGCATTAAAAACAGTTGCATAGACCAATAGAATAGAATAGAAAGCCCAAATGACCCCACACATACACAGTTAACCAGTCTTCAACAAGGGAACCAGCAGATGGGGAAAGGATAGTTTCTTCAATAAATAGGTTGGGAAAACTGGACATCCACAGGGAAAAAAAAAGAAAAAAAGAAAGAAAGGAAGAAAGAAAGGAAGGAAAAAGATCATACCTTTATGATACACAAAAAGCAACTCAAAAATGGATTAAAGATTTAAACAAAAGACCTAAAAACCATAAAATATCTAGAAGAAAACATAAAGAAAACCCTGGAAATTGGTCTTAGCTATGATTTGTTTTTCGATGTAACACCAAAAGTACAATAAACTAAAACAAAAGTAAACTAGCAGGTATATCTAACTAAAAAGCTTCTGCACAATAAAGGAATCAATCAACAAAATGAAAAGACAACCTAGAGAATGGGAGAAAATATTGGCATATCATATATTTGATAAGGTATAAATAATCAAAATATATGAGGAACTCCTACAATTCAATAGCAAAACAGAACAATTAACTCAATTTAAAAATAGGCAAGGACCTGAATAGTAGTCATTTTTCCCAAGAAGATACATCAATGGCCAATAGGTATGTGAAAAGGAAATCGACATCACTAATCATTAGGGAAGTGGAAATCAAAACTGCAATGAGATATCTCACACTTGTTAGGGTGGCTACTATAAAACAAAATAAATGAATAAAGTAAGTATTAGTGAGGATCTGGAGAAAAAGGAATCCTGGTATGTTATTGGTGGGAATGTAAATTGGCACAGCATTATGGGAAATAGTGTGGAGCTTCCTCAAAAAATTAAAAATAGAACCATTCTATGATCCAGCAATCCCACTTCTGGGTATTGATCCAAAGGAACAGAAATCAAGATCTTGAAGAGATATCTGAACCCCCATGTTTATTGTAGCAATATTCACAGTAGCCAAATATGAAGACTACCTAAATATCCATTGATGAATGAAAGGATAAAGAAGATGTGGTATATACATACAACAGAAACCTTAAAACAGAAAGTAATTCTGCTATTTGTGACAGCATAGATGAACCTGGAGGACATTATACTAAGGGAAATAAGCCAGGGATGGAAAGACATATAATGTATTACCTCACTTATATGTAGAATCTAAAATACTAAAGCTCATAGAAGCAGACAGTAAAATGTAATTGCCAGAGAGTAGGTAGAGGAGGAAATGGAGAGGAGATGGTTGAAGGGTACAAATTTTCAGTTATGCAAAATAAATACATTCTAAAAATCTACTATACAACCTACTGTCCTTAACTAACAATACTGTATTGCATACTTAAATTTTTCTAAGAAAATAAGCTTACATTAAGTGTTCTCACCACAAATTAATAATAATAAAGAGAATGGGAGGAAACTTTAGGGGGTGATGGATTGGTCTTTGACCTTAATGGCAGTGGTGGTTTCAAAGGGGTATACTTATTTCTAAATTCATCGAGTTGTATATACTTAATATTTATCACTTTTTATATGTTAAAACAAACGAACGAACAAAATGAAAACTCTGTTAATTAAGGGTTCTAGTTGGATATAATAACTGTATTAGGGTTTTGTGTGAGTTGTAGTAGAAAAGATCAAAGAAGAATATTTTAGGCTTGTATATAGAGAGCTTCAAGCTTTCAGAAAGATAGATGAAATACGAATTATTTTTTCAAAACTTTCTAGGACAAGGAACACTCCATTTATCTTAATTTTCTCTAAATAGCCAAATCTCAATGTAGAATACATAATATTGCACATCCCTGAATATGATTGTTATAAGCATTTTGTGACTAATGGGGGAATATATTGCAACTGTGAAGAAGTTAGTGAGGAATTAATAATTCAAAAGGATTTGTTTTATTATTATACCATACGAGAATCTAATGTCTCAAGAATCTTCTAGTAATATATAAATTTTGGCCTTGATGCTAAATTAGAGAACAGCTTATTACATTAGGTTGTATGTATATATCAAGATTTCAATACCTTTCAAGTTTTCTTGCAACGTTAATGTACAGTTAACCCTATGCACAGCTGACAGTAGGCACTAACAATATAGTTCTGGAGTTGGGGCTCTGAAGGCCATGTTCATAGTCCTGTATGATATCCCACCCTCCTCCTTCTCTCCTGACATCAAGGATGCTGGAACAACGGTTTCTAGGAGTATTCCTGGCAGTTGCTCTCATTTGTGGACATTTAGCATAAGCTAACCTAAAATGAGAGACACAGTGAACCACATAAACATATGACAAAATGCAAATGAAATGAATCCTCAAGTTCAACAGCAGTCTTTCTAATACCACATGGAACTAGAGAAAGTATGTCAGAGGAGACATAAGAGTATGGAGAAGCAGTTTTTAATGGGTTGCAAATATGATCTTATTTTCGCATATTTTCCAAAATACGTGACCACAATAGCATGTTCCCTGCTGGAACTCCTCTCAGAGCCTAAGAAGGAGCCAGCTTAGGTGAGGAGCTTGAGAGCTTAAGTTTCATCAGCTCCAAAGCAAATGTACTTCTGAGCAGCGGCTGGAAATAACCACACTAAAAAGCAAACGGGAATAGAGAAGCCATTTAAGAAATTGACAGCAGAAAGAAGCAAGGCTGGGCTTAAAAAGAGGGAGTTTTGAGCCTGGGGCAGAGTCTGAGCCAGTAAGTCTGAAGAGCAAAGTCTGAGCATAAGTATCACGGTTTAGGCATTTTAAGTTGTGTCCATCTGCAAAATCGCTCAAGTGACTGTGACATTTGAATTAGTGGAAATCACTTTACTTTACAGATATTTATTGAGTGCCTATTATGTTCAATATACTGACTACTTTTCCTCAATCTAGATAACAGTTCAGAATGATGGGATTGCACAGGTTATTAAAAAAAGTGAGATGCGCCTATGTTGGGAGAGCCTTAAAATGTAAATTAGGTATGACAGTTGATATATGGAGGAAATTATTTCATCTATTTCAGGGGATTGGTTTTCAAGTAGTATAGAAAGTTTAAGGAGTCTTGAAAGTAAATATTTTTAGGAGAAAAATATTCAATAAGAGAGACCAACAAGAGTAAATTTGTTTTGGAAGTTAGAATTCACAGGGATGTAGCCTAGCATGCAAAATTTTTGACAATCTCTGAGCAAACATTCCTTGCCGACTGCAGCCGTATTATCTACCAAACACATGGTTCACCTTTAGACTTCTGTGTCTTTCACCTTCAATTCTGTATGCCAGGAATGCCCCTGTCCATTCACTTCTGCCTAGTTACCTCCTATTCATCCTTTATTGTTGCTCTCCTGTAAGCTCTTTCTGCCTTGTTCATAGCATAATAAATTACTTTTTCCTATGTGTTTCCATAGCATTTTGCATATCACATTTTATTATAGTGATTTTGTGTCTAACTCTGCCTATTAAACTGAAGTCTTTGAGGTGTAGGGTAATGGTTAATTTATCTTTGTAACCCCTATGTGCTTAGCACAGTACTTTGCATTCAGAAGTACTCAATAAACATTTGATAAATGAATGAAAGAAGAGAATTTAAAATTATGCAGTGGTTTTGCCAATATCCCTTAAGGGTCTTCATTCATTGCTGTTGTATTCCTGAGAGAAATTGCAGTTAAATTCAGTCTATTTTATATTGTATCTTACTAAGAAAAATAAAAAGTTACTAAAACACAAAAACAAAGAAGTAAACACTAAGAATATATATACATGTGCGCATACGCCTAAAGAAAATGTGTTCCAGAACATATTTCTCATAAACTAAGAGAATAAAAATATATAAATCTGTTGAAATTGTTAAGTACTATAAATTCCCTGTTGCCTCTATATTTATCTGCATTTTTATTAACATTATAAAAGAATAGGAAAATAACGGTGGGTGTTAATATAGTCTAACAAAATACACATATTTATTGCTTTCCTTTCCAAGATCTATAATGATTTAAAGTGTTAAAAAGATGATTGCTGAGTCATGGCAAATTTCACTAAGTGATGCATTGATAAATTCTAAAGAAAGCCAATGAAACAAATGATACTAAATTCTACTCCCCCTCCCAAAAAACAAAAAAAACAAAAAAAACAACAACCCACAAAAAGAATGCCTTCCATTTTACTGGAACTGCTCTTTGACAAAGGCATCAACACTTATGAAATTGAGTGCAAAGTGAGAAATACAATGTAAAGTATTAGCTGTAGTGCATGGAGGCCCCCCTCTTGAAAACTGGACAAGACATCTGAAAATCATTTAGTTGTCAGAGGGAAGAACATTCAGATTTAGCCAGCTAGCATTGAATTTCTTACTACAGTTGACCCTTGAACAATGAGACTTTGAATATACATGTCCACTTTATGCATTTTTTAATGTTTATTTTTGAGAGACAGAGACAGAGAGAGAGAGAGAGAGAGAGAACAAATGGGGAGGGGCAGAGAGAGAGGGAGACACAGAATTCGAAGCAGGCTGCAGGCTCTGAGCAGTCAGCAGAGTCTGATGCAGGGGTTGAATTCACAAACTTTGAGATCATGACCTGAGTCGAAGTTGGAAGCCAACTGAGCCACCCAGGCATCCCGACTTTATGCATTTTTTTGAAAGAGTTGACAGCACAAGGCGCTATTTAGGGCTGCCCATCCCAGCCTCCCTGGGGTACCCAATACAGGTGGTACTGCTGCCCCCTGAGTATCCAGGGAGGCCCTCAGAGGCTCTCTGCAGCTCCTAGCAGCCAAGGAAGCAGCAGGGCTGTAGGTTGTCCCATGCACCACAGGGCGGGGCGGCCCAGGACTGACAGGCAGGAAGCTAGGCTGAGGTGGAGGAACAGCACCGAGAGCAGAGAGGATGCTGTGCAGGGACCCCTGTAGCCCCCGATGTCCTTGTCCTCAAGTCTCCTGTGAGCCCTGCTCCAGACTTCTGGGCTCCACGCCGACCCCCTTTCCCTAAAGTGTCTGGGCCTGTGGTCTCCTGAAGGCTGGTGCACTCATATGTGGTCACAGCTGCTACTGGCCATGGGCTGGAGGTGGTACACCTCCAGCACTGACATATTTTTTCAAGAACATTAGAAACTGTGGAAGCGAAGCAGATCACTCAGAAGGGAAGCAAATCTTCAATGAAAAATTGAGGCTAAATATCATGATATCTCCAGTTACACACAGCAATAATTGGGGATATTTCTTTTTTATTGTTTATTTATATTTGAGAGAAAGAGAGAGAGTGTGAGTGGGGACAGGGGAGGAGGAGAGGGACAGAGACAGAATCTGAAGCAGGCTCCAGGCTCTGAGCTATCAACACAGAGCCCTGTGTGGGGCTCGAACCCACGAACCATGTGATCAGGACCTGAGCCAAAGTCAGGCGCTTAACCAACTGAGCCACCCAGAAGCCCCAAGGATACTTTCTTTTATTTTGGGTAAAAGACAAGGGTAAATTTATAAACAAATTCTGTTCCCACCATTTTCCTGCCACATCCTGCACCTTAGCAACTTTACTCTAAAGTATCCCCAATTATTTCTGTGTGTAACTGGAGATGTGATGATATTTAGCTTCAATATTTTAGTTGAAGATTTGCTTCCCTCCTGAGTGTTCTGCTTTGCTTCCAAAGCTTCTAATGTTTTTGGAAAAAACTGTCAGTCCTCTGGTGACCATAATTTCTCACCTCTATCTACCAGAAGCTGTCGCTTTTGCACGGCACTACCCAGGGCCAATGCACAGAGCATTGGAAAGGAATGGTCCTGTTCCCAACTCTTGTCATCAGCGCTCGAATCAACACCCCTTGTGCCTTTAGTTTCATATGTACTTATCTTAGGTTCACAAGCTCACTCATTAAACCACGTGCCGTATCTCCAGCCGTTACAAAGCTGGCTCAAAATAAAAAGCCTCACATCAATAACTGGCAGAAATATCATACCCTTCACTGTCCTTGTCTATCTTCTCAAGACTTCTGTACACACACACACACACACACACACACACACACACACACACACATTCAAATACAGAAAAAACTTAAACAACTAAATTTTTTTAATTTTCTTTCTTTCTTTCTTTCTTTTTTTTTTTTCAATCCAAAGTCCTCTTGCCTGCCAACATATGCAAATCATTATTTGGAAAATTTACCTTCTACCAATTCAGCAAACAACTAGATCTTGGATAAATTGAATACATTATTTTTTCTCATGTTGTATGCTGGGCACCAAAAGGCAAAAACGTATCATAATTTTCACATACTGCTTGTATTTTTAATTATTATTAAATTATTATTACACAAGTCAGTTAAAACATAAATAATTAAGTGAATGGGCGGTGGTCCAAGCGATAAGAAATTCAGTCTGAGTCATGTCCATATTTGTAACAACTACCACAGAGGGTTTATTAAGAATCGAATGGGTTAATCTTCATAAAGTACCTATAATAACGTCTTGCCATAGTGAGTGTATAGATGACAGACACAGTGATCGTCTGATTTGTGTTGGCAGAAACAGGCCCCGGGCGAAATAGATAAAAGAGGAAAACAAAAACAAAATACTACACCTCCCAGTCTGTTTTATGTCAACGTCTTCTTCAATATCACTCTTCCTATCCAGGGATTTTAAGGTTGCTACATTAAATCCTCTCCCATAACTCAGCTTTGGGCTTACTGTATATCGCATCAGAGTAATATACAGAACACTGTTTATGCAGCTGCAAGTCACTCGGTTGTGTCTTTCAGTTCACCTTCTGCTTATTCCAGTAATGATATTTTGCCTCTGGAGTTTTTCATAACTCTAGTTTCAGGTAGCAGATATCAACCATTTGTTGCTGTTTTTTTGTTTTATTTTGTTTTCAAATCATTCCACTTCCTCTCCTGTCTCTGACTACAAGGAGGCAATTGAGATATATCCAAGTAAATAAATATATATATACACATTATAAATTTATATACTTATATCATTTATTATATTTTAATTTATAATTTAATATAATTTATAATTTATATATAATCATATATAATATATACACTTGTATATATTATATCCATGTATAAGTAATCTTATACTTAAGAAAAACTTAAAAGTTAATGTTTAAAAAAAAAGTTAATGTTTTCACAGTGGTTGCTCCAGTTTACAATTCCATAAGCATGTAAGAGATTTCCAGTTTACCTGCATTTTATTTTTTATTAATTTTTTATTCTTTATTTATTTTTGAGACAGAGAGAAAGACAGAGTGCAAGCAGGGGAGGAACAGACAGAGAGGGCAACGCAGAATCCAAAGCAGGCTCCAGGCTCCAAGCTGTCAGCACAGAGCCCAATGCGGGTCTGGAACTCACGTACTGCAAGATCATGACCTGAGCCGAAGTCAGATGTTTAACCAATTGAGCCACCCAGGTGCCTCTATCTGCATTTTCTATATAGACAATTTAATTTTGTATTTTTAATTTCTGATTTTATTTTGATCACACAATTATGTAGTACCGATCATTGTTAAGAGTTTCAAGCAGGTGTAGAACCCTGCAATTTAAATTGAGCAAAAGTCAGGTTTAGAATAAATGTAGGTTGAAAAGAGTTATTTTTATATTGAATGATATTTACTAATAAACTACATAATTTCTCACAGTTCACCTTTAGAATATGTTGTACCATTACTGGAAAACAATAATAAAGCACCTTTTTAAATTTTTCTTCATAAGAATATTTTCAAGTATGAAAAGTCCATTTTATTTATCATTTAAAGGCAAATTCATTTTCTCTTTTTTTTCTTTCTTTTTTTTTTTTGTTTATTTATTTTGGAGAGAGAGAGAGACAGAATACGAGTAAAGGAGAAGCAGAGAGAGAGGGAGACACAGAATCTGAAGCAGGCTTTTCAACAGACAGCTTAGAGCCTCATGTGGGGCTTGAACTCACGAAATATGAGATCATGACCTGAGCCAAAGTCAGACGCCTAACCAACTGAGCTATCCAGGTGCCCCAAATTCATTTTTTCAAATCAAATGATCAGAATTCTGTATGATACAACATTTGCGAATACATATAATAATATTATGCTAATATTCATATATTTATATTTAAGAACAGAACAGAAAATAACTCAGACCATTTTATATGATGAGTACTCAGAAATTGTGTGGCTGTGATTTTTTTTTTTTTATTGCAATAGTTTCTAAAGAACATATACTGGGAACTGCTATGAATTACAGATTTTTTAAAAAATAACGTTAATGGTTTGTGTAAGTTAAATCTAAAATTAAAGAATATGGCATATGATGTGAGTGACATAACAGGTAAATAAACCAAATATTGAAAAAGAGCTTTAAAACTGAAAATTATTAGTTGAATAATTGAAAAGGTCTCGAACAACTTACATAGTTCCTTTCAATCAACTCGCAAACATTTCTGGTATTTTCTACTGAAAATTCTAATTTTTTTAAACATATGTTGATGTACTATATTGGAGTTTTGTGGGTATGAAGGTAGTATAATATAGGTGCACACAAACACAAATGTGAATACATACTTTTTCAATGTGTGATCATTTTCTCTCACAGAAAATTACACTAAATCACATCATCAAAATCTAAACCACTCTTACAGTTGTTTTTTAAAAAATGTTTTTTATTTTATTTTTTTTAGCTCTTTTATTTTATTTTTGAGAGACATAGAGACAGAGTATGAGCAGGGGAAGGGCAGAGAGAGAGGGAGACACAGAATCCGAAGCAGGCTCCAGGCTCTGAGCCATCAGCACAGAGCCCGACGCGGGGCTTGAACTCACAGACCATGAGATCATGACCTGAGCTGAAGTCGGACGCTTAACTGACTGAGCCACCCAGGTGCCCCTAAAAAATGTTTTTTTAATGTTTACTTATTTTTGAGAGAAAGCAAGACAGAGCATGAATGGGAGGAGGGGTAGAGAGAGAGAGAGAGACACAGAATCCGAAGCAGGATCCAGGCTCTGAGCTGTCGTCACAGAGCCGGACATGGGGCTCGAACTCACAGACTGAGAGATCATGACCTGAGCCAAAGTAAGATTCTTAACTGACTGAGTCACCCCGGCGCCCCCTCATTGGGGTTTAAGCATGAGGTAACAATTGTCATATACACGGAATCATTATGTAGTGGATCCCAGCAGGCCATCTGCAAACTTGCAGTTATAGTCATTGAAATCGCCTTGAGATGTGTAGTTGTGTGACTGATCTTAAGTTGTCTCCTACACCACAGGCCTCACAGGTCTCCAACCTTGAACCACTCATGCCCTGAGCTCTTTTGCTTAGTATGGAAATAATGGTTTACTCCTGTGTCATAAAAAAATACCTCCAATTTGATTTGAAGGGATTTTATGATTTTATGAGCTTGAATGCATAGGAAGAAACAACACAGAACTTGGTCTATATTTCCTTATATTCCATACATGAAAAGAAAATTATTTATACTAGAAACAGTTATATGAAGATAATTATTTCCTAGGGCAATGATTTTAACTGTAAAGGGACAGGAGAAAAAGGGAGAGTAATTACAGTGTCTTGAAATACAATCTAATAAAAAAAAAAAAGGCCACTATATCAGCAGTGATAAAAATAACCATAATTTCATTTGCAATCAAATGATATAATGAAATGTATTAGTAACCTTTCCTTCCCAAATTCTCATTGGTAATTTTCCTTATTGTTTTCCTTGTCAAATTTGAGACCTCTGCTCGTCATTCAGTTTGATATATGAGAATATTTTATTTGACCTACTGGCAATGTAAAGGAGTATCATAAAGGTATATTTTCCTTCATGTCCATGAAAGTATTAGAAGGGTGATATATTTTCTTTTATTATTTCTAAAACAATAAAAATTAAAAAAAAAACATTCTCCTGTGGTTCTGGAATAAAACAAAGCAAAATTTTAGCAGTGTTTTAATAGTGACAGGTATATAAATTTATGAATATACAAAGTCATATTTTCATTAGAAATATAGATACATACACAAGACTTTTTTCTTTCTTTTTCCATTTGGGGAAAGGGCCAGGCCAACAGCACATAATCACTACACTGAAAAGATTTAGACCTCTTCCCTCTGGCAACTAGTTTTCCATTTCCTAGAGGTGCTGGATCTAATTCTCTTGCTGTGTGAAAGGAATACTAGATTGCCTCTAACTTGGACTTGGGTGCTAATGGCACAAAGCTTTACTTTTAAAAATATGTTTAGCTCTTCTGTAGAATACAATGGGTAAACCATAATGTAACACTGAAATCCGGAGTATTCTCACATGACCTATAAGTAAAAAGCTTTAGATTAGGATATTCTATAACCTGAATGTAATTAGTTTACAAGTGATCGTGGATGCCTATATATTTTAGAAGAACTACTTAAGCGTGAATATATGTTCATTTGTGGAATTTTTGAAGTGGTATCAGTTAGGAGGGAAGAACAACTGCCACCATGTTAAAATCTATAAAAAATTTCCTTAAATTCCATAGAGAGAGTTCTATTTTGTCAAGTAGAACAGTGTGCACCTGTTAACGAATTTCAGAGAAGGACTCTAACTAATTTGCCCACTGCATCTTCATATCACAGTCATCAAGTCATCATCCAACAGCCAAGCACTGGTTGCAAGCATGCTATACTTTCATTGACCAGAGACAGAGCAAGGTCAGCCTAAACAGTGTGCACGGGTCCCCCATGGCAAGCGGCCTGCCATACGTGCGCCCTTCTTGTGTGGCAGTAGAAAGAGCCAGTCCTCTCCCTGCAGACAGCAGATAGAGGATTGCCAGGGACCATAGGACACACTCACTTTAGGCAGAGACCAAAGAGCATCCATGAACACGGAAAAAAATATTCCCACAAAAGATACGCCCAGCACAGGCTTTTTATCTTTTGCTAAGGAAGTGTTCCTAGCCCGATGTCCATTCTTATGCAGCAGGGTAGAGGCAAGAGACTACATGTAAGGGACTACCTTTTCTAACATATTTCATGTTAAAATTTTCACAGATATCTATACCATTCAATTGTCATTATATTTCACGTCTCCTTTTACCTTCATAGAATTTTTTAATAAAATTACCTGGATCTGCTGTGTGTAGAAGTATGAGTGGATTTTCTAACAATTACTGTATCAAATACTTTAAAAATTTAGGACATATTTATGTTTCCTGGTTATATTTTCATTAAAAAATTCCATATTTTCTAATTTGCCAAATTATTGGCAAAAAAGTTTCCTATTATTTTCCTTTTTTAAAAAAGGTTCTGCTGTGCCTCCAAATATATATCTTGGATACACAATTAGTTATTTTTTCCTTCTCTATTATTGATAAGTCAACTCAGAATTTGGTTTAATTTAGTATTCAAATATCTAGCATTGAACTGCTAACTTATTTGTTATATTTTATTTCTTTAATCTTTGCCCTTTTTATTAATTCCTTCCCTCTATGTAATTGGAATAAGTTATGCAGGCTTTAAAACTTTTTTTTTTATTAAAAATGTCTTCTCCTACATTAGCATTTTAGTTTTCACATTTCCCCGTAAGTACCTATTGGCCTATAAACCAAAATATAGTAATTTAGAACAATATAACATTTTCATTATTGTTCTAAATGTGTTACGTAATTTGCACCATGATCTCATCTCTATTTACAACTATTTAAATTGTGACTCTTCTGTTTTTACATTTTAGAAAAGTTGGATTTGTTAAAATTTGTCATATAAGTGATTTACAAATTATTACATTAAAGCTGGAGATTATGACTCATTTCATATAACTTATTTCAACATGCTAAGAGCATCTTTAAAGCCTTATGCATCATTAGTTTTGGCATTTCATGTATGGTTGAAAATAAACGGCATTTTATATTTGTTAGATATGTCTGTCTATATCCATTGAGCTTAAAGTGTATAGGTTACATTTTCTATATTCTTATCAGCTTTTTCTAGTTTTGTAGATTAAATCTTTTGTTTTCCTGTTCTTTTAAAAATATACTTGATTATTGGGCACCTGGGTGGCTCAGCCGGTTAAGCCTCCAACTTTGGCTCAGGTCGTGATCTTACGGTCTGTTAGTTCGAGCCCCACGTGGCACTCTGTGTTGACAGCTCAGAGTCTGGAGCCTGCTTCAGATTCTGTGTCTCCCTCTCTCTCTCTGCCTTCTCGCTCATGCTCTGTCTGTCTGTCTGTCTCTCTCAAAACTAAAGATTACAAAATATTAAAAAACAAAATTAAAAAAGTAAATCTACTTGATCAATCAACTAATGAAGCTGCTATGTTAACATTTTCACTGTCATTCTGCATTTGGACATACATTTTGATGATACATTTTGAATACACATATCTAATGAGATAATATAATTTTACAATTTTCTGGTGAGATTGTAGAGCTTGAATTATGGATCCGCAGAGTGTATTTTCCCACAGTCTATTTTGTCTAGCATTCTAATTATCCTTTATTGTGTAAAGAAAAAAAAAGTCACCTCAAAATTTAATGGATTAAAAACATTTACTTTGAGCACAAATTGCTAACTCGGGAAGTTTTCCTTGAGAACAGCTCGTCTCTGCTCCACTTGGTTTCATCTGGGTTGACCTGAAGCCTGGGAGTTGGAGTCATCTGAAGGTTCTTCGTTCACATGTTTGCTGGCCTCCACTGCCAATCCACTGCGGTATTAGCTGTTGGCAGAATCACCAACTCACAGCTTCTCTGCGTGGCTTGGGCTTCCTTCTATGATGTTTGGGTACCAAAACAAGCAGTCTGATAAAGAGAGGATGCTATTTGTAAAATGTTTTACTTTTCAGTCTTCAGGTTTCCAGGCCAGAAGGGGGGCTTTCCACATGTGAAGCAGAGCTGCGTAAACCTGTCCAGAGCCTGGAAAACGCTCTCACAATCCCTCCTCCCACCTCCTCCATGACAGCGCGTGCTCTCCAGTAGGGTTGGTCTGCTTCTCTTGCCTTCCGGTCTTTTTCTGGTAGTTGCTTTTTGTATCATATCCAGATTTTATAGTTCATTTTGAAGGAATGCCATCTGATAGGCGGTTATTTCTTTGAACTCGAAACAGAAATTACAAAACCTGTAACAATGGACTTTGAGAGTATATGTGATGAACACAGGTTGTCTGTGGGATCTTTGAAAAATTTCTGAACTCTCAATTCTATCATCTGTAAGTCCCCTTATTCCAGTACAACACAATATTTATTACTACATCTTTGTAGCAAGATTTGAAGTTGCAAAGTGTAGTAAGATTTGAAATTGAGTAGATTCCTCCAATATCGTTCTTCTCGTGATTGTTTTAGCTATTCTGGGTGCCTCACATTTCCATCTGAATTTTAGGATTCCTGCTTGTCAATTTCCTCACAGGCAGGGAGATGGTCTGGACTCCAGGCTAGAAGTTGTACTATCTCAGGTAACATGCAGTTCAGTTGTGTAGAATGGTGAATCTTAGAGAGATCTCCGTATTTAGGGAGGATCTGTGGGAATCCTTTGAGACCTTTGAGATGTGGCATTAGATTTCTTAGGGCACTACCAATTTAGGAAAACTTTTTGTTATATTATCAGTTTCTGACTTACTAGATTCTGAAAGTGTGATATCAGTTTAAATCCCAAAACATTACAAAAGTAAGCCTCAATTATGTATTTTCAGGGGAGAGTTTGTTTTCTGCCTAGGGCCATAAGAAGATAGATAAATTTCATGGTTAGGTTCTTCTGCTGATTTCTATATTTCATTCCATTCTTTCACTGAGGAATTGATGTTCAAAACTTCCATGTTAAATAGCCTACAATTTTCAGCCTCCTCCTACAGAGTATGAAAACTGCCTAAAAGGATAAAGTTGAACAAAAAAAAAAAAAAAACAAAATAACTGCACTAATGCTTCAGGGAAGCTGGATTTTCAACTGAGTAAAAATTCCTCTCTTCTTCAAACTTTCCATCCTCCCTTCTTAGCCTTTTGTTTCAGGAAACTGGCATCATTCTAAAGATGTGGTGAAAGAGGCTAGCAGCACATACACAATTTCTGTCAAAAATGGCTAGATTCTGTACTTTCTCATAAACCCCCTCTGCCCCGTCCTCAGTGGGGCTTGCAGTGTTTGAAGGCCATAGGGAAGCATCCCGTGCCTAGCAGAGCGATAAAGCTATTATTCTTTATTATCCCAAAGTCTGTGTTTGCACTGTAATTTGACTCTGGAAACATGGAGTTCTGTTTTCAACAACAGTGTCACCTACTGTTTGGGCCCTTAAAATCCCACCCTCTTATTTGCTATGTTAGCAAGCCTCCAAGGAAATGAAGCGTTTCCTTAGCATACCACACTTATTTTGTAGATCACTTTAATTTTTTGTCCCTAAGGGCTTTTCTATTCTTTCATGATCTGAAGCATCCATATAATCAGGAAGTTCTATGTTCTAATATCTCAAGTTGCGTTTTCAGGATACATCATTTTACCTATTGCTAAAAACAGAAGCTATGGCACTGGATCAATTTTTTTTTTTTCCAAAATATTTTATTGGACCAAATGAGAAGCCATCTCATGATACCTCTGGGTGGTGGGGGTGGGGAGAAGGTATGCCATCCTTCACCAAGAACTGACTGGTATAAGGATACAAAAGTAGAACCCCAGGGTGGCTCGATTGGTTAAGAGTCCTACTCTTGATTTCAGCTCAGGTCATGACCAAGGTTCATGAGTTCTAGGACCATGTTGGGCTGCAAAGCCTGCTTAGGATTCTCTCTCTGTCTGCCCCTCCCATGCTTGCACTTGCTCTCTTTCTCAAAATAAATAAATAAACTTTAAAAAAAGACAAAGGTAGAACCTTTTCCTTCAATGGAGGACCAACTCTATATGGTACAACTCGTGCTCCAGAGCACCCTATAGGCATAGACTGAGGCTAGAATCCGGCTACCACAACCCTGCTTATTCTCTTCCCTCGCCATCTCCTGTTTTTTTCTCAATTACTTTGTCTTGAAAATGCTTCCCCAGTAAGTCACAGGCAACAGAATTTGAGCCTCAGCCTCTTCATTTAGAAGATCCAATCTAAGACAGTAAGGAAATCACTCATTGTCTCTAAATCATGACTTGAATCCAGATCTTTATATTCCCTTCTTCTTCATGAAAGGAAATAAAACTTCTGTGTCAGAGAATATTGTTGATGAATACCACTAAGTCCTTCTACAAAACCTTGAGTTTTCCACACAATGAATTATGAAAGTACATTTCATCTATAATGGGGTGGGGGAAATAGTGGAACAATAATAAGAAATAGGAAACTTCATCTGGAAACTAATCTTAGGGTAAACATGGTACATAATATTCCTAACAAAAGTGAAAGTATTAATGGACAGGAACTGGCATTTTATTTATTCATTTGTTGATTACTTACTTACTTTTAATGTTTATTTGTTTGAGAGAGAGAGAGAGAGAGAGCATAAGCAGGGGAGGGGCAGAGAGAGAAGGAGACAAAGAATCTGAAGCAGGCTCTAGTCTTTGAGCTGTAGGCACAGAGCTCCATGTCAGGCTCAAACCCATGAACCACAGATCATGACCTGAGCCAAGATCAGATGCTTAATCGACTGAGCAACCCACCCAGGGGACCCAATGATGCTGTTTAAAGTTGCTGCTTTAAACAATAAAGTGTTAAGGGGGAGAGAGAGTGGCAGAGAGAGATCCGAAGCAGGCTTCACTTTGTCAACACAGAGCCTGACACAGGGCTTGAACTCACGAACTATGAGATATGACCTGAGCCAAAGTCTGTCACTAAACAGACTGCGCCACCCAGGTGCCCCAAATCTGGCATTTAGAAAACATAGACTATTAGACATCTAGGAGAATTCATAATGACTAGAATTCCTTTATTTGATGTGTCTAGCCACCTTGCTAAGGGCAGACTAAGAAGAATGGACTTGTGGTATTGTGATTTGTAAAAGGAAATCTTTATTTGGTCTTCAGCCTATTCCTGACACAGATCTCCTAAAGCCCTTAGAATTCCCTAAGTGATAAGAGCTGAGAGCAAGAAAAATGAAAGGAATGTCTTGTTTTTAATAAAAGGCCCCTTTCTACTTCATCTGAGTTGGAGTTTATGTTAATAAGATGAGTTTTGGAGATGCTTAGACTACCAAAGATTCAGCCTGTTTTCCAGGGAAACCAACGATGCAATTAAAGATTTGGAACTTTCAGCCCCACTCCCTGACCTTGGGGAAGAGCTAGAGATCTTGTTCAATCACCAGTGGACAGTGATTGAAGGGTCATGAGATTTTGTAACCAGTCGGTCAGAAGCACAGATGACAACCTGAGTTTTCTTTTTTTATATATACGAGAAAGAAATAAGAGAGAAAGGGGTGTGGGGGAAGGGCACGGGGGAGAGAGAGACAGAGAGAGAGAGAGAGACAGAGAGAGAGAGAGAGAGAGAGAGAGAGAGGGAGCAGGGTCTAAGCTGTCACCACAGAGCCCAATGAAGGGCTTGATCCCACAAGCCTGAGATTGATCCCACAATCCTGGGATTATGACCTGGGATATGACCAAGAGTTGGACGCCCAATTGACTGAGCCACGCAGGTATCCCGACAACCTCTGTTTTTATTTGGCATCTGAAGTAGGAGGCAGTCTTGTGGCACTCAAGCTGTGGGTTGCAAGCTAACTTCTACTAGATAGTATCAGAAATGAACTGAATTGTAGGAAATATTGTTCGTTTCCATAGAGTTGGTGATTTGTTTGGGATATTAGAAGGCTTCTATGTTTAGGAGTACATAAAATGAGTGTTTTCCATGTCATGCCTCTTTGTAGCCAAAAACCAATCATTCTCCTGATCTATAAACCAAAACTTATTGTCCCCAAATGGTCTGCAGGATTTTCTATTGAAAATAAGTTTGATCTTTGATAATAACATTTTTTTTTCCTTTATCCTTACCTTAATTTTAGTTGTCTTCAGTTTGCAAATTATTCTGCTATCTTTAAAACAGAGACTACATGACAAGAGCCCTGAATGGAAGTTAAGGACAAACATACACATATTATTAAAATAAAGAAATATCAACATAGTACAATCTCATAACTTGCAATCAGTTACAGATTTTAAAAAGCATGTGAAAATAATCATAGCAAAAAGCAAATTATTATTAAATAGAGTGTCAGCATAGCATGAATGGCTATCAGGTTTATAGGACAAAAGATATTTTGGAAAGAGAAGTTCTTGAAATTCTGTCCCTAAAAACTATAACATCAAATGCAAGAAATCAGTAATAGGGAGAAAGAAAGAATAAAACAGAGACAAAGACCAAGATGAAAAGGAAAGAAAGGAGAAAAAGATAAATGAAACAAGAGACTGAAAGAGGGAGGAGGAAACAGACTCTGCCTTCTCCAGTGGACAGTGATTGAATCACTGAATTCACTGTTATGCTGAAATATTTGAGCATCAACTAACTAATATGGAAAAAATAAATACAACAAATTATGGTTTTCATGTGTTGAGTCAGTATGTCTCTATATCTTGATAAGACTATGGGTGATGATCTTTTTTTAAGCCACTAACAGAAAATTTAACCAGATTTTATCCACCATTCAATTCACTTTATTTTCCTTTACTTAGAAAGAAAAAGACTGTTATGAAAGTAATTATCACCAAAAATGTCATTTAGTGGGGTGCCTGCGTGGTTCAGTCAGTTAAGTGATAGACTCTCGATTTCGGCTCAGGTCATGATCTCATGGTTCCTGAGATGGATTATCGGGCTCAGCTCTGACAGCACAGAGCCTGCTTGGTATTCTCTCCTTCCCGCTCTCCCTCCACCACCCGCCCTCAAAACAAGTAAATAAACCTTAAAAATATGTCATGTAGTAGAAAAACTGCATCATATTTTACAAATAAAATTATTTGTGAAATTTGCTATAGTTATTCTCTATTCGTATATTTGGAAGTAGTAAGAAATTATGTATTTATATTTAATTGAATTCACAAAACAATGTGTCAATATCAACAGAGATTTAACCTACTAAAAATATTCATGCCTGGTAACACACTCTTTTCCTAGAAAAACAAAACAGCAGTAACAACATAAATTGTGGTCCTGACTTCTAACTGGGGAAGATACTGGATAGGTTTACATTTTACAAAAGTGATTGAATTTTAAAAGAAAAACTTTTGTTTTCTCTGAATTCATGAATATTTAACACTCTTAGAAGAGCTAATGTTACAAAAGCAATTAATAATTAGGATTATTAGAAGAGCAAAGAAATAAATCTTAAGCTAGCTTCCTTCCATAACCAATTCCTTTTATTTCTACATTGATATCAATATTAGAAGTGAAATAGATTTTGTAGGTCATATAATGTCTGCACACAGAAACATAATAGTCCGCAGAACAATCAGTACTAATTTTTAATACATTTTATAAAATGAAGTTACCTCAGGGAAATTTCATGCCAGTCGACAAAATATTCAAGACTCAAGTATAGGGAACGCCTGAATCTTCAGAGGCTAAATGCACCATATAATGCAATCTTTGAACTATGTTCTGCTGGTGAAGTCACCGAGAGCATTTTCCTTTCACTTTATCTTATTTTGAATTATAGATTCTGTTTCTGTGACGCCTATTACCATTATTTTTTGTCAGCTAAGGCAAAAATATGATATCCCATTGTAATGGTGTTCTATTTTACATGCCAAAGTGGATCGTAACAACAAAGGCATAAGTCATAATTGAAAAATAAAGTGAAGAAGTATTAATATGATAATATGGTAAAATGAAAGAAATAATGTTTGTGAGACTCAAAACGGTCGCTCTGCTGGCTGAAATTAGAGTATAAGCATGCACACTGGATTGATATCACTGAAAATGATGCACTCAGGAAAAATAGAGCTCTGTCCCCTCACAGACACAACCAAACAGCGAGTGAACATTCTTGGAATTTAGCTTTTGCAGATGTCATACTTTTAATCATAAATTACAAGAGCCAAGGGGAAAGCTTAGGAAAAAAAGAACTCGCTATACCATGGAGCAAGAGCTCTGTGGCATTTAAAAGTATCTGCCTAATGCCTCCGTCTCTCCAGACAGACTGCAGCCATGTAAACAGCAGTCTAAATTCCTGGTGTAGATCGTGAATCCAGAGGGAGCAAAACAGACAGTGTTTGTACAGAAATGTAGCTGTGTGCTGCCTGTATGGAGGTTCCCTTAAACACTGGCAAAAGGGTTTTATCTTTTATTATTATTATTATTATTATTATTATTATTATTATTATTATTTTAATGTTTGTTTGTTTGTTTGTTTATTTATTTATTTATTTATTTATTTATTTATTTATTTATTTTTTGAGAGAGAGAGAGAGACAGAGTGTGAGTGGGGTAGGGGCAGAGAGAGAGACACAGAATCTGAAGCAGGCTCCAGGCTCTGAGCTGTCAGCAGAGACCAATAGGGCGCTTGAACTCACAGACTGTAAGATCATGACCTGTGAGATCATGAAGCTTAACCGACTGAGCCACTCGGACACCCCAAAAGGGCTTATCTTTGTTTCACCCAATTTTGAATATTTCCAAATAGGCAGATTGAATAGGCCTAGAACTATTAAGGAAATAGAATTACTAATTTTAAAACTCTCTTAAAGAAATCATCACGCCTATATAGTTTCTCTGGAGAATTCTACCAAATATTTAAAGAAGAGTTCACACCAATTCTACGTGATCTCTTCCAGAAAGTAAGAGGAAAGTGCCCTAACTTTTTCTTTTTTAATGTTTTTTTGTTTTGTTTTGTTTTTTTCGAGAAAGAGAGAGAGAGACACACAGAGGAGCAGAGAGAGAGGGAGACAGCATTTGAAGCAAGCTCCAGGCTCTATGCTGTCAGCACAGAGCCCAACGCGGGACTTGAACCCACAAACAGGAGATCATGACCTGAGCTGAAGTTGGACGCTTAACTGACTAAGTCACCCAGGAACCCCAAAACTATTTTTAAAGTCAATTGTATTTTCATTTAGTATTAATAAACACATAAATATAGAATTTATAGTACAACATCATTTACAATTACTCAAAAATGAAATACTTTGGTGTATACCTAATAAAACAGGTGTTGAAATTTTATGTTGAAATCAATGCAGTTCTGATGAAAAAAGTCAAAGAAGACATAAAGAATGAGAGTAAGATACTATGTTCATACATTAGAAAATATAACAGAAATACAAGATATAGAAATGCAATAGAAAAGATATGAATTCTTACCACATTGGCATACACATTAAACATAATTCTTATCACAACAAGGTTTGCATAAATATTGACAATATTTTTTCTGAAATGTATTTGGTAAAGCAAAAGAACTAAAACAGCTACACAGATTTCAAAAAAAAAAAAAAAAAGAAGAAAGAGGAATCAGCCTACACTAATTTGAAGACTTAATATTAAGTACAGGGATGCCTGGGTGGCTCAGTCAGTTAAGAGTCTGACTTCGGCTCATGATCTCACAGCTTGGTCATGATCTCACAGCTTGGGAGTTCAAGCCCCACATCAGGCTCTGTGCTGACAGCTCAGAGCCTGGAGCCTGCTTCGGATTCCATGTCTGCCACTCTCTCTGACTTTCCCCTGCTCACACTCTGTCTCTCTCTCCTTCAAAAATAAATAAACCCTTAAAAAATTAAAAAAGAATATTAAGTACAGTAATCCAGAAATACTTATGTTCAAATAGAAACTTGTTTACAAATATTTGTATAAGCTTTATCAATAATAGTAAAAAATGGGAAACAGACCAATATCCTTCATCAGATGAAATGTTAAAAAAAAACCACACCACATCTGTGGGGCATCCATACCACACAACAGTATTCAGCAATAAAAAAGGAACGGACTACTGATAAAAGCACCAGCCTGAAGGAATCCCCAGAGAATTATTCTGAAGGGAAAACAAACAAACAAACAAAAAACAAAAACAAAAACAATCCCTACAAGTTGTATACTTCTGGGATCATTTATAGAATGTTCCTACAATAACAAAATGAAATGGTGGACAAGCAGAGAGAGAAGTGGGTAAGGCTATAAAGAGATAACATGAGGGGTGCCTGGGTGGCTCATTCGGTTGGGCGGCTGACTTTGGCTCAGGTCATGATCTTACAGTCTGTGGGTTCGAGCCCCGCATCGGGTTCTGTGCTGATGGCTCGGAGACTGCTTCGGATTCTGTGTCTGCCTCTCTCTGCCCTTCTCCTGCTCACACTCCGTCTCTCAAAAATAAATAAACATTAAAAAAAAAAAAAGACAACATGAGGGGTCTTCATAGTGATGAAATCTTTATTTGATCAAATTCAATACTCAACTGGTAACCTTGCAGGGTAGTTTTGTAAGATGCTGGCACTGGTTACATTTGTAAGGGAACACACAGGGTTTCTGTATTATTTATTACAGATACATGTGAATCTGCAACTATCTCAAAATAAAAAAAAATAATTGAAGAATAACAGGAGATGTGTGTTTGGTATATGCAATTGATCAAAAAGTCTTTGGGAATGCAATTGTTTGCCGAATGCTATGATGTAATTTTAGACAAAAAGAGTTCTTGGTTTGCTGGGCAGAAACCTTTCCATAACCTGTTGCTTATTTTCCAGATATACGACAATCCACCTCTCAGTTACAGGAATCTTTTGAGGAAGGATTCTACATCTCAGTTACAGTAATATACGATGAATAATATTCCAGAATTACTCCAGAGGAACTGTGATCTGGTTAACAGAGTAATTTTGCACAGAAACAAGAAACACCTAAAATTTTCTAGGGTTTTGAGATACTGTCTTTGGTTGACTCTAATTCTTGATGCCCTGAAAAATCTCTGTTGTCTACTAAAGGAGAATTTATTGCATTCAAGTTGTAAAAGGAGTATAGACCTAGAGAGGTCTCCTCCTCTATTCTGAGGCCACAGATTTATCTGATGGTGATTTTCCATCCACAGAATATACTTAGAAACTGGCAGAATCCCTGGATCAATTCCCCGACTCCAGGAATGGTAGAAAGGGATCACTAAAACCAAACACAATTTATCCCCTCAACCAAGATCCTAAACAAAACCAATTCTTCATCCAAGGAGGTGATTGCAGAGTTTAGTGCTTTCACAAAATTCTTAAACATTGCAGGAGTGGGCAATACTGCTAAATACCTATTTAACATGATTATTTTGTTAAAGCAAAGAGACATAGGTTGTGGAGGAAATATACTGATAATCTATTTGATGATCATCAAAGAAACTGCATTTGGCGATACCGATTTAACCTGCAGTTACATAGATGGTATATTTACTAGAGTAAATCAAAACATATTTTGGCATCCGGAATGCAGTTATCAATCTACTTTTTTTAAAAATCACTATTAGCAAAGAAAATCAGTAGTACCTGTTTTCATAGAGTAAGGATACTAGTATGTCTTTTAAGTATTTGCCTCGAAGGTATCAGAAGCATATTTTCTCCCTGAGGATATAGAGTCCAAAGGGATCTTGATTACCATGATATTCCACGGAAAATGGTGCAAACCAATTTCATTGATGAGATTATGCTAATTCCTGAACAGGAAGTAGAAAACATTATAACTGTCCTTCTAAAATACGTGTCTGACAGAGGATCAAAGAGAATCCCCAGGGAACCCAGCCACTTGACACATGAATTAATAGACTCCAGTGGTTTGTGGTATGTTGCAATACTACTTCTAAAGTGAGAGACAGGGGTGCTTGGGTGGCTCAGTCGGTTGAGCTTCTGACTTCGACTCACGTCACGATCTCACAGTTTCTGAGTTCGAACCCCGAGTCGGGCTCTGTGCTGACAGCTCAGAGCCTGGAGCCTGTTTCAGATTCTGTATCTCTCTCTCTCTCTCTCTGCCCCTCCCCTGCTCATTCTCTGTCTGTCTGACTCTCTCTCAAAAATAAATAAACATTTAAAAAAAAATAAAGTGAGAGACAACTTGATGAATCTTGCACTGCCCACCATGAAAAAAAAGTTCCTTTTTGGATTCTGGAATACCCTATAAAGCTGTCAGGCTTAAAAAGGTATATAGAGAAAGAAAAAGTTTTCATTTTTTTTTTAGCTTCATTGCTAGTTATTCTTCTACATGTTCTACGTGATATAGTAGACCCGATATGTTCAGACCTGTTTCTGCTGACAAAGGTGTTCTGCGTGGTCTCTGTCAAGTCCTGTAAATGGGAATCCATGGAAGGCATCTAGAATTCTGCTTTCCTGCCATTCTTACTTACCATAACACTATTTTTTATTGGGAAACCGGCTTCCAATTTGCTACTAGGCTCTGGGAACAACAAAAATATCTGACTGAGGGACACCAAATGGGAACCCTTAGTGGAAATCACTGATCCACCGAACCATAAAATTGACACAAACACCACTATCCCATTGTAGAATTGAAATGATATATATGATATCCAACCAAAGCTTGCCCAAGAGGCACTAGTAAATCACACAAAAAGGTACTTAATACACTCACAGTACCTGTTCTATTACCTCAATGCCATTTCCCTACCGTATGTACCATACGGCATCATGTCGTGTCATATACCAAAGGCTACTGCTTCTGTTAGAGAAGCTCTCTCTTAGAGCGATGATCTCTGAATTCAGATATGAGTCCCTTCATTGTCCCATCAGACCTAAGTGGCTAAAGTTCTTCACTGCCACTAGCCTTAAAGTCTGCCTCTACTATTTTTGATTCCTTATATTCTATGACATTTTTAAAATATTAAATACACCTAAAAATATGACCTTTGAATATTTCGTCTGATTCTAGCTATCAGCAGATGAATAAAATAGACACATATTGAATATTTCCCTTTGCAGTAGAATTATAAAAGAATTTTACAGCATATGCTAGCCAGTACAACCGTGGAAGGAAAGAAACAAAAGTTAAAAAAAAAAAAAGATTGACAAGGAAGAAATTAAAAAAATAATAATAAAAGTCACGTTATTACAGATATATGATTTTATAGTTATATACTCTGAAGAACAGGCAGATAAAATATGAAATCATTCAATTCATTTAGCAATAGATGAAAATCAGTTGTGTTACTATATGCCATCAACAAACAGAAAATTTAAAGGTATCTTTTTCTATAGTATCAAATATATCATATAAATATGAATTTATCTAACAAATGTCAAGATATCCATATATTCTTGATACAATGTATATAATATAGATATAGCATATCTAATATATAATAGATATAGATTTATGTATAATTTATATATACTTAAATTTATATCTACATTGTACATTTGGATATAAATATATATACAGTTATATATACATGCATGCATACATATACTTGCTTTATTATAAATGACATTGTTGACGAGTGAAGCAAGAACAATTTAATATACAGCACTGAACAATCTGAATAGCAATATAGAAAACGATTCTTATACCACAACATACACAAAAATCTATTTCAAGTGGATTAATATTGTAACTGTGTACAGAAAAATAATTAAAAAATTATAGAATGTAATATAACCAAATATCTCCCTGGTCAAGTGGATAGGAAATATTTCATAAATACATCCAAAATGAGTATTAATAAAGGGCTATATTGAAATAGAAATGAGTAATTATAATGGGCTTTATTAAATTATAAAATCTGTTCATCTAAGTCTCCACTAAAAATGAGAGAAAAGTCATAAAATGAGAGAAAGAATTTATACCTTTTGGAATATTTACAGACGAACAAATTGAAACCAAGCCTCCAGCTGGTTTCACTAGAAAACTTTAAATATATTATATATACATGTATATATATATATGATATGTATGTATGTACATATGTGTATATATGAGATCTACATATATGAGTATATGGCATATATAATATATATAAACTTAGAATATATGATATGCATATATATTAACAGATCTGACAGATATCAAGGCAAAGAGAAATAAGTCTGGGCCAACAACAGAGAGAAGACACCAAAACAAATACAGAGAGATCTATCCAAAATATACGGCTTTTTATTCTGTAGGTTCACTACTGGTTCTTTCAAAATAAAGTGACAAAAATTAGAAGCCTTGATGAGCTCCTCAGACTGAGCTATGATCTCAAACCACTGCACTTTTAAAGAATGAAGCAGAAATAGACCAGAAATTGAACTAGAATTATAGCTAAACGCACTATATCTCACTCTGAAATGAGATAAAATCTTCTTAGGCCCTAACTTTTTTACACATTTTTTTTCATTTGCAGCATTTGGCATACAATTAAAAAATAATAGGCATATGAAGAGACTAAAAAAGAAACCTAGAGAAAAACAAACAAAATTAGGAACAGAAACATAGGTAAGAAATAACAGAGATAGGATACGGATTTTTAAAATAACACTTCCAAATAGAATAGAACTAATAAAAGTTAAGACTTAGGTATTTGGCATTAGACAGAAATATTGAATAGATGGATGGATATATGGATAGATAGACAGACATAAAAAATAAATAGAAATTCTAGCTTTGGGGGCACCTGAGTGGCTGAGTCAGGTAAGTGTCCAACTTCGGCTCAGGTCATGATCTCACAGCTCGTGAGTTTGAGCCCCACATCAGGCTCTGTGCTGACAGCTCAGAGTCTGGAGCCTGCTTCGGATTCTGTCTCCCTCTATTTCTGCCCCTCTCTTGCTTGTGCTCTTTCTCTCAAGGATGAATATATTAAAAAATTAAAAAAAAATAAATTCTAGCTTTGAAAATCAATAAACAAAGTAAGAAGTAAGGTAGATTTGAGCAACAATAGATATGAAGCTATTGAAAACAGAATTAGTCAAGGAGAAGATATGTTAGAACCAAATATCCAGAACTAGGTACAGAGAGAAAAAGGATGTGAGGTTCAGAAAAGAGGGTGAGATATACGGAAAACAGAGCTAGAAAATTCCAGGGGAAGAGAGAACATTTTACAGAAGCTGTGCTTAAAAATGTAATGACTGAGGGGGCACCTGGGTGGCTTAGTCAGTTAAACTTCCGACTCTTGTTTTGGTTTCAGCTCAGGTCATGGTCTCAATATTTGTGAGTTCAATGTTTGTGAGCACAATGAGGCGCTCCACTCTGACAGTGCAAAGCCTGCCTGGGATTCTCTCTCCCTCTCCCTCTGTCCCTTCCCTGCTAGCACAGATGTGCTTGCTCGCTCTCTCTCTCTCTCAAAATAAATAAATAAAATTTTTAATCTTTATTTATTCCTGAGAAATAGAGAGAGACAGAGCACAAGTGGGGGAGAGACAGAGAGAGAGGGAGACACAGAATCCAGAGCAGGCTCCAGGCTCTGAGGTGTCAGCACAGAGCCTGACACGGGGCTCAAACCTGCCAATGGTAAGATATGACCTGAGCCACCCAGGCTCGGACACCCAACTGACTGAGCCACCCAGGCACCTCTCAATAAATAAATAAACTTTAAAAAATATATAATGAGATGGAGCATCTGGGTCACTCAGTTGGTTAAGCATCTGACTTCAGCTCAGGTCATGACCTTGCTGTCCATGAGTTCAAGCCCCGCATCAGGCTCTGTGCTGACACCTCAGAGCTTGGAGCCTGATTCAGATTCTGTGTCTCCTTCTCTCTTTGCCCCTCCCCTGCTCATGCTCTGTCTCTCTCCTCTCTCTCTGTCTCTCAAAAATAAAGATTTAAAAAAATCGTTAAAAATGTATATAATGAGAGAAAACTACAAGCTGCTGAAAGATTTTAAGCCACATTCAAAAAGCCTCCAACTGTAATCAGGATAGGTAAAAAGGAACACCTAGATAAATTTGAAACATTTAGATAAATAATTTAAAAAGAGAAATAGAGAAAAATAGTTTAAAATTATGGATAAAAGGGTAAACAGTACTCAAGGGAACAGTGAAGAGAGATAGCAAACTTCTCAACAACAATAAAAACAATGGATTCCAGGAAATAATGGCAGAAAGAATATCTTCCAATTTTAAAGTGAATGGAAAATTAATAAATGGCAACCTAGACTTTTATAACCAGTGAGAATATTCACCAAGAATAAATGTGAAAGGATATTTTCAAACAATAACAAAGATAGAATTTGTCACCAATGATCTTGTTCCAATGAAAATATGAAAAGTTCTTATTCAGGCAGGAAAAAAAATATTTATTTATTTTGAGAGGGAGAGAGGGAGAGAGAGAGAATCCCAGCAGCAAGTTCAGTGACACATCAAGGAATGCGGGACAATGAAAATTCTAAATATATGAGCAAATATAAATTATGTTGCTTGTCATAAATGATATTAACATCATATTCATTGGTTTATAGTTTATCAAAATACATGATGGCAATGATCATGAATCAGGAGAAGGAAAAGGGAGCTGAGATGTTCTAAAATTCAAACAACACTTTCACAATAATAAAAGGTTCAGCTCCACAGGAAGCCATAACAATTAAAAATCAGAATGCAACTGGAGCGCCTTGGTGGCTCCATAGGTGAAGCGTTCAATTCTTGATTTACATTCAGGTCATGATCTCCCAGGTTGTAAGACTGAGCCCCATGTCTGGCTCTGTGCTGAGTGCAGAGCCGGCTTGGGATTCTTTCTATCCCTCTCTTTCTGCTCCTCCCCTGCTCTCAAGGTCTCATTCTCTCCCAATATAAATAAATAAACATTTAACAAAATCAGTATGCAACCATAACATAGCCTCCCACTAAAACAGTAAAAAAAGGCAAGCCACATGTGAAAAAAAAGGTGTTTATAATACATGTTGTCAACAGAGTCTTATTCCAGATATATGAATTACTCCTGTAAATATGTAAGAATAAAACCAGGAATCAGAAAAAAAAAGTTGGCAGATACTTGAGAAGATATGTGCAAAATGAAATACATATGAAAAGGTATTCAATTTTTTTGCAAATCAGGAAAATGGAACCTAAAACCACAATAAACACGTTTATGCCCTTAGGAGATTAGTTAATGCAGAAATCTTAAAATATCCACTGTTGGTGAGCATATAGTAGAAGCGGTACTTGGACACTCTGCAAGTGTGAGTCGAAATGCTAAAAACATTTTTTCATGTAGCAACAACTTTTAAGATATAATTAAATAAACATTTTCTATTTTAATATATTTTTATTCATTACCCTGAGTAATATAAATTGGGATATACAAAGAAATTACTAGACATCTTTTTTTTTTCCTCTCATTCCTTTTTTACCTCCAAATTGTGTGCATTCTCTACTAAAGGTGTACAAACACATCTCTTAGAACCCGGAAATCCCCCTAATAGATTTGGGCCTATGAGATACGTGCTTATATGTATACCAAAAGGCATGTACAAGAAAACTCAGATCAGCTTCAGTCTTAGTAGCCCAAATCTGGAAACTACCTAAGTGCCCATTAAGAACAGAATATACAAATAAAGCATAGAATATTAATACACTGAATATTGTATTTTAATTAAAATAAATGAACTCATCTGTGTGCAACATGATGAGAGAGAAATCTGGATGCCCTTAGGGCTCATTTCCTTCCCTCTTTGGTGGCTTAGCAGAGTTGGCTTAGCTGGACTAAGTCGAGAGAAAGCGAGAACAATTTCAATACTACTGACATTTGGGGCTGTTCCCTCCAATGGCCCCTTGGAGACAGACAGGTCCCTCTTCATATGTACAGCGCCTCATGGTGATCCTGGGTCTGAGGACCCACTCTATATTTTTTATTACTGAGGGAAGCTTGGTGTTCCCTACTGCATTTTAGGCTCACCTATTAAAATACAAGGTAGTGTGAGGGCACCTCTCTCATCCTTCCTTGCAGTGTGTTGGCTGCATGCCCAACCTGCTGGCCGACCAGGGCGCCATCTGCTCCTATTTTGGCCACAGTGCACATAAAACATATAAGCCCTGCCTGCGTGTGCTCTATCTACTTCTCTAATCACGAGCTTTCCCAGATTAAATCCTATGTTATATCTGCACTGTACCTGATAAGGGTTTTGTTATCTATGATCCACTTGCTTGATCTAACAATATGGATGAATCACATGTACACAATGTAGAAAATGAAAAAGTCACTCACAAAAATACAAAAACTGGATGATCGGTTTACATAAGTGCCCGAATAAGCAAAGCTAAAATACGGCGTTTGATATAAAGATATTGGTGTGTTTAGGAGCAGAGGGAGTAGTGATTGACAGAGAGTACCAAGGATTTCTGAAAAACCAATAATGTCCTATTTCCTGGTCTGTGGAGGTTACATGTGGGGTTAATGGGTGATGATTATTCATGGTGCATTTATGTTCTGTACATTTTATTTTCTGATCAAACAATGCTGTTTATTTATGTTTTAAAATATTTAATGTTTATATGTTTATTTTTAAAGTGATTTAATGTTTGCTTACTTTGGGAGAAAGAGAGAGAGAGAGAGAGAGAGAGAGAAAGAGAGAGAGAGAGAGATCCAGAACCTGAAGCAGGCTTCAGGCGCTGAGCTGTCAGCACAGAGCCCAACACAGGACTGGAACTCAGGAACCTTCGAAATCAGGATCTGAGCTGAAGTTGGACACTTAGCCGACTGAGGCACCCAGGCACCCCAAATGATGTTGTTTAAAGTTGCTCCATGAAACAATAAAGTGTTAAGTATATTTAACATAGTAAACATGTTGCAGAGACAGTTGTATCCATTAACTATTCCCTGTTCTCCTCTACTTTTCCCAGACTGCCTTGCAGTTAATTTTGAGACTTACAAACAGAAAAGACAGTAAGCAGAAGTTGCACGTGTCGCTTCGGCACTGAGGCTCTTACAAGCTAGTGTCTTTTCCATTGCTGTATTGTGCCGCCATGGTGTCCTTGGAGGACCTGTTCCAGATGGTGCCACTACCAGATGGAAGGAGGCTTCCCAACTCCCATCAATCTTTATGTGTGTGAGCAATGAACCTGTGTTGCATTAAGTAGCTTCAGCTTTCTTGAATTATGCTGTTACCAATGTCAACATTCTGAACAAAAAACAAATTAATAAAATTTGGTGGTAAAAGGGAAGGGGAGAAAATTATACATACTATTATTTCTTGCTGCTCAGGATAATGAGTAAACTATATCACAGATAGAAAACTCTTGTATATTTATATTTCACGAGTTGCCATTGAACCAAAATTATGTCTTTAAATTTTTATAAGAACCACCCACAAACAAGGCAAACATAGTTTGTTGTGCATGCATAGAACGTATCTGAATGATGTACAAGAAAGTATTAACGATGGTTGTTTCCAGAGACAAGAACATGTAAATGTGTTATAGGTACAAGCCATAAACAAGGATTAAATTTACAAAATGTTATAGCTGATCACAAAGAAAGAAAGAAAGAAAGAAAGAAAGAAAGAAAGAAAGAAAGAAAGAAAGAAAGAAAGAAAGAAAGAAAGAAAGCATTCTCTTTACATGTGCACTTTCCATTTAGGAAATCATTTGCAGTTGCTATCAGAGTACCTCATTAAATTTGTCCATTTATCCTTCCTAAAAAGGTCTTGAAAATATTAGTGAACTATAGGTATAAACATTATTTGATTCATCTTAAAAGGACATACAGCTGATCTCAGCAAGTGATAATTAGATTTACCAAACACTCAAGATTCAGTAGGTAAAAACGTTATATAAAAATTAAACTAAAGTCTTGTCTTTCCTTCTTCATAGTGCATCCTGTTTCAGCAATTATGCTTGAATTTAAAAGCCTAAGGGTCTGTGGGATTTAAAACACAAGAGGGAATTACTTCTTTTTGGACAATTCTGACTTCCTCTAGATAAAACTCAGTAAAAGTCCTGATGCTAGAAGTAGAAACATAAAGATAGAATTTTATAAATAACTTCATGATCTCTGTGTTAATAAAGAAATAAACTAGACATTTAATATGTATTTTTCTGTGTCAGAGCATAGCCTACCAATTCAACACAGTATTCTCAAATTCATTCCCTTCCAGAAACACATATGCACGTGTTCTGTCTACCATGAAAATGACCTTAAATGGCCAAAGATATGTCCTTCAGTATGCCAGATTCTTCTAGTGTTCAATTAGGAATATTTTTCATAATTTTTTGTGATCCTATCAATATTTTCCACACATAAGTCCTCATGGGGTAATAATAACTCCACAAGTCATAGGTTTAAGGGACACTGTTAATAATGTGTTTTCAAAATGCATAGTTTAGTACTTGAAGCATGCACCATGGTTCTAACATTGTGAAAGTTGGAGAACATACTGTCCTCTTGAAAACTCTGTGACTTTACATAGACTTTTGATTCCAGAAAAAGTTAATCTAAGTCACATTATGATCAGATGATATAGTTTAAACTCATAGGAAAGCCACTTCATCCCCTTCATCACTCTGGCTGCCCTTTTCTGACCCTTCTCAACTCCATTACACCTGTCTGATGATATGGTGTTATTTCATAGCTTGATTGAGGGCTTTATTGATTACATTCACTGCTCTCCACTATTTATAAATAGGACTGAAAGTGAGAAGGTTTAAATTTGGTAATGAAAGAAAGGCTTTTTCATGACATCCACAAGATTTCTTTGATGGTTTATCTGATGAGCTGTCAAAGAAGAGTCACACCAAGGACCCAACACCTGAGCAAAAAAAATGGCACAGCCAGGAAATTCCAGAGGTATATAGCTCTAGTAATTGTATAATCCTTAATGCGGGGAATGAAAGACTTTTCGATTGATATAATATTTTCATTCCTTTCACATAGAAGCAAATATATAAATATGTTTGTTGAACACAAACTTTTTCTTATTTATTTATGTCCTTCTCTTTTTCACTAAAAGCTGAGTGTAAGACAGAAGATTGTGTACTGATAGTCTACTTAGGAAGTGATCCAAAGAAACACGAGTGACAAACATAGCGAAGTAAAAACAGAATGGAGGAAGACAGGACAGAAGGATGTGTTGCCCATTTTGTAGCTGCCACAAGTGACTGGCGCTTGATGTGACTAGGCAGTTCTGAGACAACTTGTAAGATGCATTTCAGAACAGGTGGCCTAGGAGACAAAATGGAAAGCACTTGTCACTTGGCTTCATTCCCCCTTTGAATAAAAGGGGCCCCTTAAACTTAAGTCCCGGCCATTTGGGCTGTATGTGGTAGATTGCTAAGGTGTTTCCCCTGGTGCCCCATACTCCAGAGTCATAGGGAACAAAGATTTATTTTGCATTAATTGAGAGCTGCCTTTGTGCTAAACTGATCTGAGACTATGTAGCACTGTTTTGGTGCAACAGTGGTTGGTACAAGAGTTGGGCCAAGAGGATCTTGTAAGCTATATTGTATGTATCTGATAGTTTCCTGTATAAAATTAAATTCAGATTTTAGTGTTTATCAATGTTTGATCCTGATTATCTGAGGAATCCTTAATTGACCTGAATAATAGTCATGACCTGAAAAGAAATTTAAAACAATTTTTATGTCAACACCTTTACTAAATGTTTGTAAAAAATAATTCCTAACATTTTACATTGGAAAAATATCAACAAGTAAATGTCTTCTTGAACACCTGAGGTAGCTAAGTGGCAATCATGGCCTTGGACCTAGATTTCAACATATAAATTCTGGTGAAATACTGAGTAAAAGTTGGATAATACAGCATTCTCTCAGCTATTAATAGTAACTGATGACCATGAAACTGCATAGATTGGAAATTTTCATTATCATCCTAAGTAAATATCTGAAGACTCATTTAAAGTTCTGCCATTTAAGAAGATGACATGGGAAACTAAAAACCATTCTAATGACTCAGCTCAGTAGAGTGTAGCACATAAATTATATAATTATATAACCTGCCCCAGTAAAATGGGATAATGAAGTCTTAAACTGTGATTAGAGAAAGAATGTCAGTGTACTCACTACTGTTAATCTCCCATGCTTCCATTTTTTTCCTCTGTCCTGCATCTCCTTGGAACACCTGATAGATGTAATGATACTAACTTCAGGGTATTTCTGGAATGAATTAAGTAATTAATACTTAAAAATAAAATCAACATGTTAGGAATATTACCCCAATGGACTCCATAGCCTACCAAATTCAAGGAAACATTGCATAACCCTGTATTTTCCAAATTTTAGCATTCATACCAATCATCTATAGAACTATTAACATTCACCTTGTATTAACATATTTTTAATATTATATAGCATCTGCTTTTCTCTTAAATTGACATTTGACATTGCAGCCCAATATCCTTATTCTTTTAATGCTATACGAAGTCATCCATTTCCTTAGCGTTGTTCTATAAGGCAAATCAAAATACCATTTTTACATATTTCCTGGAATCTCAGGGTTTGAACAAGAGCTCCATTTACAGCTTTCTTCTTTTGCCCTGACATTTAAAGTCCTTCAAACCTTTGACAGACAGATCTTTTCGTTCCTACATTTCCCAGACTGAGTGGTCTCTCCTGACCCCGTTACAAAAGATAAAATCTTCTGTGTCTCTCAAAAGCCACAGTAAGTTATTATAACATTAATTCTTCTTCAGTGATAAATACATCTTACTCTGCTTTCCTATGCTGGTCCATTTACAGTTTGATATTCTTATTCACTGTTTCTTAAAAGAGGGAAATTCTTAAAAGAGTTTCTTCAAAATAGGTTATATATAACAGGAAAGACTAAAGAGGATCAATATTCCTGCTTATGCTAATATACATTATACCTTTTGTTTACTTTCATCAATATATCCTGACAGTTTGGTGAAGTCTTGACTAAAATGAATTAATCTAATAATGTATTTATTGATGATTGTACAAATACTCTATGAGTCTTAATTCAATTATGAACCAAATCAGTACTCTGATATTAATGAAATTATGGTAATTTTATATTATGAGTTTTTGTAAATAAAATTATGTGTGTGTGTGTGTATATATATATATACATATATATATTCACTGAAAACAATTCAGTGCCCTAAAATTATAAAAATATAATCCTCACTAGATTTAAAAAAATATAGTAATTAATTTTCTAACTAGAAATTGTCTTAGTGGCAAGTTTACTTTGAATTTCATCTTTTCAGCTACCAAAACAAATATATTAACAAGTAAAAATGAAAAAGAAAAAAGCAAACCCACAAAGAAATGTACCAAATCTTCAATATACTCTGAGAACTCTCAGGATGAAAAATTATTTTCAAACTTTGCCATTTTCGGTGTGGATGGTTATGGAGGAAAATGAGCTATCCTATTAATACAGTAATGAGCTCACAGTCCTTTTTAGAATTAAATGTCTAATTTAATAACAAGTGGGGCTTCCAAAAAATGTTCTAGATATATGGTCGTGATGAGGTATAAATTTTCACGTTAGGACTGCTGCACCATTAAAAGGAAAATCGCGTCTTTTTTGTCTTCCAGTTACTTGAGATCGAATTGTTGGCTCAGTGTCTATGGTCCTCCTGGCGGTGGCGGTGTGCCAGATTAGCAATATTGCGAACCTGAGTCTATCAGCTCGAGGTAGTATTGCTGGATGAGCCTCCGCGGCACTTAATTTAATTAGATGAAGCTTCCATTGTTGAAACTGCTGAACACAGTATTTTTGACCGAGCCAAGAAAGAATCTAATTTATTAGACCTTTGAAACTGTGCTCTGGAAGTGTTATTGTGGTGTCTCACAGCAACTGTAATGTTTTGAATATAAATTCTGAATCCCAAGGAAAGCAGTATTTCAGGGATCTAGCCTGTGTTTATTGCTGATGCACTAGGCATTTTCCTTTGGAGCTACGCGCCCTATCATGATCTTGGTTATTGTTGGCTCGCAAGTTAGAATACGGTTTCCCATTATTATTACACAAAGAAATTTGGTGCCGTGATGGGAGTAGCGAGCAGGGATTAAGGAGACCTACGTTTTATTTCATCTTTGTTTTATTGTGTGATATTGAACCGGCCATTCCATTCCAGCAGGCTTATACACAAGAAAGAAGACAGTCATTTCTTTGGAAATACGAACTGTTACAAAGCTTGTAAGATAAATTCTAAAAGGAGGTTTGCGATATATAGAGGAGATGAAATTAATTTTTACTGAGCAACTGCTGCATGCTTGCTATGAAGTGGCAAATGACCAAACAAAGCAAAAATTAACTAAAAAGAAAACTCTCAGTAGTTCCCCCAAAGAGAT
This sequence comes from Paguma larvata, assembly GCA_030068075.1. Taxonomy (NCBI): domain Eukaryota; kingdom Metazoa; phylum Chordata; class Mammalia; order Carnivora; family Viverridae; genus Paguma; species Paguma larvata. The sequence goes on along the minus strand of CM057824.1, from coordinate 120,504,258 downwards.
GATACCTAAAGAGAAGGACCAAAAATGGTCAATATGCTTGCTAAGAATATAGCTGGTTTGTAATCAGCTTATAAATTAATCTGTAGATTTTATTCAACTTTGGCAAAAGAAGGAATACTTCAATTTTAAGCTCAATATCACAAAGAAAGAAATTGCGGATATGTTTCATAATCTTTTTATAAAGAAACACACTTTATATTCTCTCTTTAAAAGTAATTGAGGGGCACCTGGATGGCTCAGTTGGGTAAGCATCCAACTTGGTCTCAGGTCATGATCTCTGTTAGTGAGTTTGAGTTATTATCACAGTTAGTGAGTTCAAGCCCCAGCGTCATGACAGCTCAGAGCCTGGATCCTGCTTCTGATTCTGTGTCTCCCTCTCTCTCTGCCCTTCCCCTGCCTGCACTCTATTTCTCTCTCTCTCAAAAATAAAGAAACATTAAAGAAATGCTTTTAAAAAGTAATTAAAAGTATTTGCTTCTGGAAATCAATCTTCCTTGCATAAGACAGTGGACATGCATGTTAAAGTTAAAGGGGCTGGGTAAAAATATTTACTCACATGACAGAGCAAGTGCATTCACATTTACTGAGAAAATTGTTATCCCCTGCATCATCTATGATTTAGGCAGTGTTCTGGATCTGAGGAAGCTGCAGGAAATAAGACAGACATGGTTTCTATTCTAAATTGCTAATGGGATTTACAATTCGGAAGGGACACTGACACACACACACACACACACACACACCACACACACACAATCAAGTATTACATTCCAAAGAATACTATGGTGCAGTGAAGGATATATAGAAGGATCTAGCCTTGGCTGATGAGTCCAAAGTAGGCTTCCCTGAGGAAATTATCTTTAGGCTGTTACGTGATGGGTGAATAGAAGTTAGTCAGGTGAGTTTTTAGATGACTAAGTTATTATGCCTTTTTATTCTTATTGAAATATATATGGCTTTCAGTTTTTCTAGCTGGACTAGCTCTGTTCTTTACCAAGGGAATATGGAGTAAGTATTAAAAAAAATGAATGTTAACCTAAGGTTAAATGTCTGTACAGATTAAAATATTTTAGATTACCTTAAGGCAAAAAAAAAAAAAAAAAGAATACAGGTAATAATTTCAATGCACATTCATACTTTTTCCATAGAATATTTTTACTTGTAGAATGCAAATAGTCAAAACATTTAAGTGCTTAAAAACTAAAACTCTATTTGCTACTGAGAAAATTTCTGACTCTAAAATTAGAACGTATGTTTATGATTTCTATTTTATTATCTTTATATTATTGAAATAAAAATTATTAATAACATTTTGTTCTTCTGGAGATAACTAAGGGTTATTGTTTTTAGTACATTGGAACTCTTTGTTATTAAGTGGCTTTATGATAGGAAAATGATCCACACTAATTTGTTTTCAAATTTCAGTGAGCACCTGAATCACCTTGTGAACTTGTTAGTAAGTCCATGATCACTCAGTACTACCAGGGTGGTGGTACTACATTTAGTACTATGTTAGAATCTATATTTAGAATAAACTCCTAAGCTAAGATGTGTCTCTTTCCCTACAAACCACCATTTGTGTAACGGAGTTTTAAACTTTGTTAAAGAATTTAGACTCTATTTTAGAACAACAGGAAGGCATCAAGGCACTGTAAGCAGCATAGTGACATAATGGGATTTTTATTTTTACAATATCATTCCAGGGAAGGACCTAAAGGGACCTTAAATGCATACTGCTAAGTGAAAGTTGCCTGTCTGAAAGGCTACATGTGGTATGATCCCACCTTTATGACATGTTAGAAATGATAAAACTAAGAGAGTAAAAAGACCAGTGGTTGCCAGAGGCCCGGAGAGAAATTGGAAGGATAAAGAGGTGGCTTGGGAGATTTTTAGGGCAGTGAAACTATCCTGTATGATAATGTAATGGTGAAATCATGTCATTATACATTTGTCAAAACCAATAGAATGTACAACACAGAGTGAACTCTAATGTAAACTACGGACTTTATTTAATAATAGTACATCAGCATTGGTACATCAACTGTAATAAATATATCACAGTAATGCAAAATATCGATAATAGGGGGACTGTGCATGCTGTCTGGGAAGAGGACTATATGGGGATTATATTTTCTGCTTAATTTCTCTATAAGGAAGAAACCGCTCTGAAAATATAAAGTCAAATAATTAAGAAGACAATGATCACTCTCACTACAGAGTGACAAAAAAAATTTGGTTTAGAAAATGATGCAGTGAAGAGGGTAATTTTACCTTGCAATTATTTGCCAATGTCCAATCTGCAGAATACCATAATAAGTCCATCGACATTAATTATGAAGAATCAATGACACAAAAGCTGTGTTCCTTGATTCTTACATTAGTAAGAAAATAAAAATACTAAATAAACACAAATCAAAAGGAACAGTTAAAAGGAGTCTCACTATGCCCACAAATACTGAACTGTTTCATTCCTTCTGTACACTGTATCTTCAGTATGTGGTTCATGTTGTTTAGAAGGGAGGTGATGGCATATGACATCGTAATGGCAGTGCAAATAGGGAGAACTATATTAAATCCTAGTATATTTACAAGACAGAATCCATGCAACTTGATGATTCACATGATAACAGGGCAAAGAGAATATAATGTCCAGGATCACTCATAACCAACTGACATAAATAACCAGGTAGATGGTGATGTCTTTTGCTGATACAGAGGTTAGAAGAAAATAATGGGCTATTACAAAGAGAATAATAGAACTAAGGTATCACGGATACCTGCTAGTTTAAGACACAGAAAGAAAACAATGTTAATGGAAAGATACATAAATAATAAATTAAGAAAGGAATCAAGCTGTAATTCTTGATAAAGTCAGTGTAAAATTGTATTGAGGGTAGCATGGTATCTTGTTCCAGTAAATGTCATCTAAATTATTAATTTCAGAGACGGTGGCATCTTGGCTACTAGCAAGTTCCAATGTATAATCATAGGACTTTTTACTAGAAAAATGACAGAGAAAAACAGTTAAAGAGTCTACTGGAGACATAAAGACCAGCATGTTAAATGAGTCATTTGTGAGGATGATGGAGTCATACTGATGCATGGACAGTGTGATCCTAAAAATTAAGACTGGGTCAGGTACCTGGGATCTAAAATAAATGAGAGAGAGTATTGGAAACTCAGTATACCATAAGAAAGAGGCAAGTCTTATACATAAAAAAGAAGCAAGAAATGCAGTCAAATTTTATGAGTCTTAAAACAGTAGGATTTTAAAAAATATAGTAGAAGTTCAATGGTTAGGAACAAAGACCCTGATATATATGGGATAGAGAATAAAGCAGCCCTTCAAAAGAAGATTTTAAGCATATAGAAGAGGTTGCTGACCATAGAATAGGAGTTCAGAATAGGAGTCCCAAGGGTTTGGAGCAAAAAGAGAAAAGGATTTTAGAGATGAAGGAGAGCAAAGAGGTTAAATGCATGACAGGAAATGAAAGACACATCTACTTTGGACAGATACAAGAAAGAACTTTCTACTTTTGTGAGATACGAGAAAAAATGGGGTGAAAAGGCATAGAACATGTCACCTCCGCTAATTCCAGGAGGATATAGATTCTTCTGCTTTGTAAAAGAATACTTATATTTGTAGTGTGGGCCTGGATGTTTCTTTCACTTCCTTGGGTATTGGAAGATACAATTAATGCAGCAGTGATTTGGGGTAAGAAGCAAACAATCATCGTATGATCCTTCATGTTGAGAAGAGGCAGAGGTGGGGGAGGGGCCAGGAAGAGAGATTCCCAATAGCATCGTGTCAATGATCTGCAATGGGCCAGCCATTGGGTGTAGTGAACACCGCATTTGTACTCCAAATGTTCGTACATTGATGGGATGGGAGAGGCCAGCATTTTTCATAGACTACCTCTAGCTTCTAAATTCGTAATAATAAATAAATAAATTCATAATAAGAATCTAAAAATATGATGTGGGGTAACTGGGGTTTTCAGGTATTCTGATTTTAATTTAATCTGCATTTAATAGACTTTTGAGCTGAAGAAGTAATCGACTATGAAAAAAAATTAGTTTGCTACCTATATTATCATAACATTTATTTGAAAGCTGACCTTTAGAAGATTTAAACATAAAGACGTACATTCCTACTTATTTTAGGTGACTCTTGAGGGTTCCTTTGGAAAGTTTCTTCCATTATGTGAAGTAGTAATTCAGAATATTATTAGAGCATTGAGAATGCTTTTTAGCAATTCTCCTCATGGTGAGCACTAGGTCATTTAAAATTTATGCTATGCACTCAACAGGAAAGTTATCAGGGTCCTGAGCTGTGCGAAAATTGATAACATTCATTGATCAATGATGTATGAACTGACTCTACAACTTGTTTGTTTGGCCTCACCTGCACTTCACTGACATTTTGATTCATATTCTTGGAAATATATATAAGAAGTCACATACATGCTTAAAAAATAATAAAACTGTTTTGATAACTCTAATGGTATCTAATTTGTACAGTAGCCTCTGACTCTTCATCTTATCAAGGGATCAAAATCATCTGAGTGGTTTCAGGTGGAATGTGTTCATTAAAGTTCTGAGAGGATTTTTTAGGAGATTTGCCCTTTTAGTAACATGGCTACCACAAATTCTATATATATTTGAAACAAAGACACGGTTTGATAGCTATTCTCTCTATGCAGGGAATTTTTACCATAAGTATAAAACTATGTAATACTCAAAGGAATTTTAAAAAAAGATCAAATGGGAAAAAAATTGTTAAGATTATTGTATTAGAAAAAATGGAAAATCTGCTAGTTTTCATTTATTACAGTCTGTTTAGGTCATTTATCTTTTTGTCGTGCTCCTCTCGGATTACATGCTTCTTATGGTAGCAGAAGGCTTCGGTGCTTTCTGGACACATTTTATCTGTTTTATTATGTGTATACCTCTTTGTCAACGGAATAATGGCTCATTTCTGACCAGAGTTACTGATAAATTTTATCTTGGTTTTCATCCTGAAGTTCTCCTGTTGATTTTACTATATGATCTGCATCTTTTTCCCTTTCCATCTTACACTCAAATCTTCGGGTATCAAATTCTCCAACAGAGGGGATGTCTTACCCCTAAATCTTGAGCTGTGTAAACACTGGTGTCTAAAAATGCAGCTCTATCCTGTGATGTATCCTATAATCTCCAGTGGAACTCAGAATTCTGCTGCCTGCGGCTTGAAACACACTTTGCAACAAGACTGACAACATTTGAACAACTTACAACAGAATTGACCTTGGATTATTTGCTTGATTATCTTCTGTGTGTCTACATTTCCTCTCCTGAAACAACATGATGTTAATAAACATGCCTAACTCTTGGGGTTGTTAAAATGATTTAAATGAGTTAATAGTGTGAAGTGGTTAAATAGTTCCTGCCACCCTGTAAGCACTCTACAAGTGCTTGCAAAATAAAATGCTGACCTAACCATATATCCAGTTTTACTTGTTTATTTATTCTAGTTTAGATTTTTTTTGTTAATGATATTTACATTTGGCCCAACACTCTTGTCCTTTTCTGCAGTGCCTCATTATTGGTTTTGTCTGCCCCTGTTTTCAAATTGCTAGTGGCTTGCATGAGTTACTCACTAAAGATTTTTCATGCATAAAATATCTCTCATATAGTTGTTTCAAGGGCAAAATAGATAATATATGGTAAACACATACTGGGGTGCTGAGCCTTTAATAATGCTCAATAAGTCTTTTCTTGACACCCCATCTGCTATGCTTATCTGAATGATAAGTCTCAGCTATTCCTGCTGCAGAACAGTATTTGTTTACAACATTGATATAATAGTGATTTAGAACCAATAAACTTTGGGGAAGTAAGATCTGTTTGTACCTTCAACACTTCTGACACTGTATTATTGTATACGTGGGTTTTCCACATCAGGAAATTCTCCAACTCTCTGCATACATCAGCTGGGTGTTCTACAAGTCAATTCAAAATCCTGACACTACCCAGAGTCCGTGCAGACCTGGACTGATAAAGGGCTTACTCTCGCAAGACCGTTGCTGCTGCAGATGAAAATCCAAAGTGCCAGGCCCCTCATTTTTCTGGCCATCGACTATGAATCAGGGGTTCCCTCAACCCCTTTCTCAGGTTTGATAATTTGCTAGAATGACTGACAGAACTTAGGGAAAATACTTTACTTACTACTACTGGTTTGTTATAAAGGATCTTATAAAGTATAAGAATAAACTCCCAGATTAAGGGGTATATAGGTCCAGAAGGATGCTGACACAAGAGCCTCTATCCTGGTGGAATGTACCATGCCCCTGGCCTGGCGATGTATTCTCTTGGAAACTGCTTGAACTCTATTGTTTAGGGTATCCATGGAACTTCTAGTATGTAGGCAGGATTGATCATTAATTCAGGCTACAGCACTGCCTCTTCCTTGGAGGTCAGGGGGTGGGGATGAAAGTTGGAACCCCCTAATCATGAGGTTGGATCTTCTGGCAACCAGCCCCTATCCCAAAGCTACCAAGAAGTCAAGAGTCACTTCATTAGCATAACTCAGGTAAGGTTGAAAGGGGTTTATTATGAATAACAAATGATACTCCTCTCATCCCCAATTCAGGAAATTTCAAGGATTTTAAGAGCTCTTTGACAGGTTCCAGAGGCATAATAAAGACCAAATATATATCTCCTATTATACCACAATATCACAGGCAGTAACTTGAATGGCTAGCATCTGTTAAATGTGTAAAACATTATTTTCGATCTTGGCTATTTTGGGATTAGTTATCTACTAGTTAGTTCTTAGTAAATTTGACCATTTGCCACAGTGACATAAAAATAAAGTGAACCGGGGGTGGAAAAGCACAAGTGGATTGAAAAAATAGCATAACTGAAAGTATGAAGACTAAATTTAAAAAATAAATATAGTGACAGTAGGTGGTAACATTTTACTGAACCGACCAAGGATACGTTGCTGTTGTCCTACAGAAAAATAAATTAAAAATAAATAAGTAAATAAATAAATAAATAAATAAATAAATAAACAAACAAATAAATAAATCTTTATAATTTTGCCAGAAACAAGAGATGCATTTGAAGGAGGCTGTATTGATCTAAATATAAGCCTCTGTGGACAAAGCACTCAATAAAATGTATTTCTCACCCCTCACTGGAATATGCTTTTTTTTTCTTTAAGTGTCCTCAGGTAAGTTAATTTTTCCATGATCTCTGCATGTACAATATATATACAAAGATATATATATATATATATATATATATATGTGTGTGTGTGTGTGTGTGTGTGTGTATGCAATAAAATATTAGATTTTTAACATCTTTCTGAATTTGTATCACAAAATTACAGTAGAGGCTAAAGCTATATGCTAACAATTTGACACAAATTTGGTATGAAATTATTTAAAAATTAGCTGTGGGAATTGCTGGAAACAACAATACTGATGAACATCTATAGCAACTAAGTGGCAGTGAGGAATCATGTATGAAACATACCATCATATAAAATGATTCATATAAAAATCACATGAACTCATACACAGATATTTTGTTCTTAATGCATTAATTTTTTTTCATGGGTTATATCTTTATGAATATACACTGAATGTATTTATTTATTCATTTAACGACACTTGTTGAACAACTCGTCATGTGCTTGGAATTGCTTCTTTCTATACAATAAGCTACTTGCCTTGCAAGGGTTAAGTATAATGTCTATGTAAAGAAATATTTACTCTGCTTACAAAATAACTAATGTCAGAGATGCAAAATTACAAAATGAGCATCGATGGTGTTTATTGTCTTATATAATCTAATCCTTAGGCAATCAAAATTAAAATAGAATAAATACATATTTTTAAAGATTGGGTTAATTATGTATGTTGATGCTTAGAAAATGGTAGTCACCATGTCAAAAGCACTAATAGAGAGTGCAGTTTTCATAATAATAAAAGTTTCATATGGACAAGAAATCTGTATGATACTTTATAGATGCTAACTACACCATAGATCCTTAAGTAATATCTTTTTTATCTTAGTATATCAAAATATCAGCAAAGCTTATTCCTATCTAATGGAGTTTCATGGGATTAAAAATTCCCAATTACTAGTCATCTTAATCAATGCAATCTATCTTATTAAATAATTAAATTAATTTGTAATATACCATTAACATTGTAGTGGGTTTATACAGCGATAAACCTGAAACAATTAAAAGTATAGAAACTTGTTATCCCTTCCTAACAGGTATATTCTTAGCACTTTCTATAATATGGGAATTTTGCCAGACAGTTAGATGCTTACTGTAAAAAACAATCCAAGTCCCCGAGATCAAATAAGGGCATCTAACTGAGGAAATTGTGACCGTCAAAAAGGATCAATTTCTCACCAACTCTAAGCCAAGGCTATTTGTTGTTATCTAAAATTTCATCTTCCAATGTTTAATGCATTTTATTATTAAGGAACCTTCTATACCCCCTTACTTCTCTTTCTCATGCTCTGCCCCATTTCTGTTTAAAACAACTCTTAGGTCTGATACTGATTTTAGATTTTATGTTGAGTGAATTAGCTGATTAAAAATAAATACAAAAGCAAAGGTGTTAGGCGTGTTACCCTAATGACTTAACCGTCTTCTAAAACAAATAAAATATTTCATACCCTGTGTATTCCAAACATTTACAAGAATTACCTGCACAACTTGTGAAAATGAGTAATTTGCCTCACTCAATCTGGGATGGAGCCTGAGATTCTGTGTTTCTAACTCACAGTTAGTTGTTGCTGATGTCAGTGGACAATGTCAGCGTAAGATCCTTCCATATACTATCCCTGAAGCTCCACGAATCTTGAGGTCTTTTTGGGTTCCTGGACCCAATTCAACGAGTGGAGGTGGGGGGTGGGGCTTCACCAACTAACAAGCATTTCTCAGGACACCAGCTGGGTGTCTTACAATCCAACTCAAGTCTTGCACTATTTAACCCAAATCACCATCATATTGCCCAGGTTAAGTGTTTAATCCTGTAAAACTGCTCCCCACCCACACTTCAGATGCCACTCACAAGCCCAGGGTATCACATGTGCTCTGACCAACTGGCTCCAGGTTGGAGGTGCCCATGATCTCCTCCTTCGACTTCATGTTACAGTGGAAACACCAGATTGTTACATGTGCTTCTGACTGGCTGGCTATCAATTAGAAATTCCCAGGAAACGCTCCTCGGGTTTGACTAATCTGCTAGAGCAGTTAACAACCGATAAATATTTTACTTACCAGATGATTGGTTTGTTATAGGAAGACATAACTCAGGAAAAAGTACACAGAAGAGATGCATAGAGCAAGGTGTGGGAAAAGGGCATGGAGCTTCTTTGCCTTCTTCTTCTACCACTTTCCTTGACTGGGTTTTTATGGAGGATTCCTTACATAGGCATGTTTGATTAATTCATTGACCATTGGTGGTAGTGTCAACCGCCAGCACCTCTATGCTCCCCAAATGGAGGGTGAGGGGTGGGCGAAACCCTCTAATCACAGTGTTGATACTAAGAGCAAACATTCCCCATTCTTAGGTGCTTTTCCAGAAGTTGTCTCATTAACATAACGAAAGCGCCTCTATAGCTCTTATCAATTAGGAAATCAGGGTTTTAGAAGCTCTGTGCCAGAAACAGAGACAAAGATTTTATATATATAGATTTACAAATCTAACTGTCTACCTATCTGCCATTTATATATCTGTATATCTATATTTATAAAAGGATATACCCTAAGTATTTTACCTAAATATTGGACACATATATATTTATTTAGATCTAATTCACACTTATGTTAGATAATGTCTCATAATCCTTAAAGTAAGACAATCTGTGGATGTAGACGGTCATAGTTTAAAATCTCTATCCAAAAAAAAAAATAAAAAAAAATAAAATCTCTATTCTCTTTTAAATTCACTTAAAAAATGAACTAAATGGGATAGAAAAATTGTGCAATACTTCCACATGTGCAAAATAAGGTGGATTTTACAAAACAAGTATAACTTTTTTTACTAACTGAATTTATGATACAACTACCATCTTAAATCATTTATTCGTACTTATTTTTTATTTTAGCTTGAAGTTATGTAGGACATCCTGCGGGAGCACATACTCATCATTTGTTAAACTTGTTATAGATAATCATATTTGCTTCACTTTATCTTTGCAGAATAATCACATTATAATCCTTTCAAGGGCTTATCACCTTGAATCCATTCTGTAACTATGTTTGGATATCCATCATGAGGTTGAATAGCAAGATTTTTCTCTAAAATTAAGAATGGATCAAATAATATTATTTTGAAGAACATAAAATGGTATATATGGTGCCATAAATTCAGTACACTCATATTTATTCATTAATTTTCCATGGTTTTAGTTTATTTAAGAGTTGAATTAGTAAACACTTATTTTCTTTTTTTTAATTGACATCAAAGAATTTTGAAAAAGATATTTTGAAAGAATAGATACATGGTTTTAATTTTACTCATTTTTGGCTGAGTCTCATTTATCTTACCTGTTCTTGTGCCATCTTTGTAAAATGTAAAATATAAAAGCTACTTTATGTGTGTGTGTAGTGTGTGTGTGGGGGGGGGTTGTAAATTAATGAATTCAATTCCAGCAAAGTATTTCATATATTTCATGGCATACTAAAGTACAATATATGGGATAGTCTATATTCTTGTATCTTGACTCTTCTGAGAGAAAAGAGTGGAAAAAAACAGATCCTTAATGAAAATTTTATTGGAAAATTTCAAGGACAAAAATCTTCTTTATATTTATTTTTGCACGAACTTTTTCAATCTGATTTTTAAATTGTTATCTTTTTTTATGTTTACTTATTTATAAGAGAGAGACAGAGTGTGAGTGGGGAAGGGGCAGAGAGAGAGGGAGACACAAAATCTGAAGCAGGCTCCAGGCTCTGAGCTGTCAGCACAAAGCCAGACATGGGGCTTGAACTCACAAACCATGAGGTTACGACCTGAGCCAAAGTCAGACACTTAACCAACTGAGCCACCAAGGCGCCCCTTAAATTGTTATCTTATTCTACACACTAGAAATATTGTAATGTCCAAATGTTGATTAATCTGACAAGCTGATTCAGGTTAACATGCTAATGAACAAAAATGGCAAAGCCTGTACTGATCTCAGGTAGAACATTTGCATTTTATTTTGTTTAAATTTTTTAAAATTTTTTTAAAGTTTATTTATTTTTGAGAGACCCAGAGACAGAGCGTGAGCAGGGGAAGGGCAGAGAGAGAGGGAGACACAGAATCTGAAGCAGGCTCCTGGCTCTGATGAGCTGTCAGCACAGAGCCCAATGCGGGCTCGAACTCACAGACCGTGAGATCATGACCTAAGCTGAAGTCGGCTGCCTAACTGACTGAGCCACCCAGGTGCCCCGCATATTTGCATTTTAACTAGTACATTCAAAATATTATCTTATGAGCATTATATACTGACCTAGGCAGGTTTATAAAGAATAAAATCAAAATAATCTTTCAAACATACTCTCTACATAGTTGCCTGTACTTCATAAAGCACTAATATCTACTATGTTCATTTTAATAAGATCCTCTTACAACAGATATTTAAAGTTCTCACTTCACCCAGAAAAGCACTAGGTAACTTATCTCCATATTACTACAAAATACAAAATTACAATACAATAGGATTGGGCCTTCTTAGTGGGAAGAGTGTGGTGTAAACCTAATACCTATTCAGTACTCAACCATGAAGTACAGACATTTCTTTTCATGGGTTGATTTATTACTGAAAGCCTTAGGTATCCATTCTACATATTTCCAGATTATAGTTACTCAGAATACATTAATTATAATAAAGAGCAGACGTTGAAATTCTACTCCTATTGCCAAATTCAATAAAATAAAACTCCGTCATTCTTGATGTATTAACACCTTTGGAAAATCTTGCTTTTCAGCAATATATGTACTCAAATTTGCTGATGTGTACATATTCTAACAGCATTTATTTAGGTCAAATATATAATAATCATAGTTGAGATTTCAGAGGTGAAAGACATAATTCTTACCTACACAAACATGTCAACTTTAAGGATAGGAGATTAGCCACAAAGAACACTTGAAAAATATAATTAAGAAAGAGTGGTTTGCATGATCTTTCTGTTATTATTTTAAAATGTAATATATTTTATTTTTCCCTCTTAATGTTATTGAAATATTAGAAAATATAAGAAGTACAAAGATAACTCCATGCTTACATTTCCTTTGTATCTATTACAGAAGGGAACGATTGGATGGATGGATGAATGCATGGATAGATATGTTTTGAAATAATTAGCCTTTAGTTTCCATGGCATATTTTTTAATTGTTTGAAGTTTCATTATGTAGCTGGGTTAAAAATCAATTTTTTTTTAATCCAATCCCCTGTTGCTGAATTTGAATTTGAACTTGTTGTCAAAATATTTCCTTTCATAAAAATGCTATAAAAGCATCCTTCTTATGAATATTTAGGCATCTTTCATAATTTCTTTAAAATGAATTTACAAAGTGGAATTGTTAGAATATGCACCAGCTCGCTATTGGTTGATATTAGTTGATATACCTATATGAAATAATTATTTGATAATCTGGTCAAATATTATGCCAAGTGTTAAGAATATAAAGTAACTAAATTACATGCATACAAATAAACAATGCTTTAACTGATCGAACTTCTAGAGTGTGAGGCAGACAGATAGCAAATAACTAGTGCATAATTACAGACTGATATGCATTCAGAGCACTATGAGACAGACCATGTGTCAAAACAACTTACGTTTCTTAGGGAGCCTACTCTGAAATAGTACCATCTGCATTTGCAGATCTCAAGTTGAATGAGAGTTAGCTTGGTGATAAAATGAAAAGATGAGGGGATGAAAAACACTATGTCTTTGGAGAGAACAGCATGTACAGATACAGGAGACTAGATGAAAAATTCCTCCTTAGAGAATTAAGAACAACAACCAACAACAAGTAGTTAGAACACATTAATTAAATGGAGCGAGGTGGCATGTAGTTGGACAAATAGACCAATCTCATTCCATGTAACACAATATAACACTTTTAGGAACTTTGGAGTCTTCCTCATCCCCACGCCACCCCCCAGGAGTATTGGAAACTTGGGAATGCATTGAAGATTTTTAATAAAAGGGATGGTATAATCATTTCAGTATCATTAAAAGGTCAAGCTGACTGCAGATGAGCCCCAAAACCCTACTATTCTGAAAAACCCCATCTGAAAAGATTATCAATACCAGTCAACTTCTGCTATTACAGCAAAGGAGAAAAAAAAAGAAATAGAACACTTGTGAGACAGAATCCTATTAAAATCTTCTTTAGGGACAGCGGATTAGTTATATATGTCCATTTAAGTAAGTTAATGAAAGGGGAAGGTACAAACCTAAAAATTTTGGTTTTGCCTGGGCACAAGATAGATTCATTTATTTATTTTCTCTCCTTGATATTAACCCCGTGAGAGAATTATATAGAGACATATAATGACTTACTCTTGCACCATGTCAGAAGCATTTGAAACAGTATATTTTTGACTTAGTTGACAACTTATCAGCATTTAATACCATTCGCCCTTGTGTCTATAAAGGAGTCTAAAAGTTCCCATATATAATTGATTTTAAGCTAGATTTTCAGAGATCCCAATGCTAGTTGTTAGAATATTTCTTCCCTCATTAATATCTTTCGCAGATAATTTTAAGGGATGCCCAGAGATCTTACTTTCTCTTCTATCTGACTTTCCCTTACCCAAGTCACAAATGGTCCTTCTCACAAGTTTTAAAAGATGGAGCCTCCAAAACAAGTCACTTTCTTTAAGAGATGATAAATAATTCGACCAGCTTTCCATACTTTCTGAGTTCTTTAACTCAGCATCTTAAATATAAACCTCTTCAGTCACCTATCATTACCCATATTTTCATCTCTTATGCTTTTTATACTTCATATTTTATTAAAAATTTCATCTCTCTTTGACTCCCATTACACCTTCCACTGTGTTCTCAAACATCATGATGTGTTCTCAAGCAAAATTGTGTTTTTTAAAAATTTTTTAATGTTTATTTATTTTTGAGAGACATAGAGGCACAGCGTGAACAGTGGAAGGGCAGAGAGAGAGGGAGACACAGAATTGGAAGCAGGTTCCAGGCTCTGAGCCATTAGCACAGAGCCCGATGCCGGGCTCGAACCCACAGACCCGAGATCATGACCTGAGCTGAAGTCGGCCACCCAACCGACTGAGCCACCCAGGCGTCCACAAAATTATCCAGTTCTTGTCTGTGAGAATACTATTTTCTCTGGAGTCCTTTAAAGTGTAGACTACTATTCTCCAATGCCTCATTACAGCACAATGGTAATCCTTTCAATTACCTTTTCAAGACTATTGTTCCTTTTGTCTATCTAAAGAAACCTGTCTCCTTTGAATTTTTTCCATTATCCAATAACTCTCTAGATTCCATTTTGAACAAAATTCTCAAACCCTAATCCCAATTGATTCATTAAATAATTTATAATATAGCCCCTCTTTACCATTACTAATTACATTGTTGACAGAATCACCTACTTAAGCATTAAAAATTAAAAAAAAAACAAACTTTAAAACCCCATGTGAGTTATTTCAGTAATTTAACAAAATCCACAAACACCCAGATTGTTTCTGTATTTCCACTCGGATATCCACAGGCTATTATTCCCTTGCACTTCACTTCACTGATTGAGACTAGAAAAAGATGGTACAGAAGGAAAAATTGAATTAGCAAAAGAATGAAAAATAAGAAATTACCAATGGTGCTCAATGGAATTTTGGTCGGAGACTAAGTTGTAATATAAAAATGAAAATATGAACTAGACAAATTAGTATAAAATAAGATATTATGATTATTTTATTCAAATAAGGACATGATTACAACTAAACTCTGTGGTGATGAGTTTAGTATGAACAAAAATTATAATCTGGTCTTTATAAAATAAATACAGGAGCAAATCATAGTAGTGTGAAGTTTACAATCATATGCTCTATTTAATTTCTAAATTTGTATTCCAAATGAAGTCAGAGAAATAACTGTAACATTTTATATGACCACTTCTCCATTTCTAAATATTTAACTTTGATTTGTTTCCTATTGGTAGAAATCCTTCTTAATTGTTTTTCCATTATGGGTATGAAGAGATCCAAGAATGGACTTGAACTATTAGAATGATATGAGAAGGCAGGCTCCTGGGTGGCTCACTTGGTTAAGTGTCCAACTCTTGATTTTGTCTCAGGTCATGATCTCACCAACTGTGAGATGGAGCCCCGTGTCAGGCTCTATGTAGACAGTACTGAGCCTGCATGGGATTTTCTCCCTCCTCTCTTTCTACTCCTCCCCCATCTGTGCACCCTCTCAATCTCAAAATAAGTAAATAAACATTTAAAAATTTTTAAAACATTTAAATAAAACATTTTTTAAAACATTTAAATAAAACATTTTTTTAAATGTTTATTTACGGAAAAACAAAAGGAAGATATGAAGAGGATTAAAGGGGAAGATGTGCCATAAACCAAAGTTTATATGCACCTTTTTTTCAAATACAGAAACCAGATATTTAGTTTTTATAATAATTATCTATCTTTATTATTTAAATAGATGGCTACTTATGATTGTTATTAAAACAAATGATGCTTGATAAAGAGATTACTAAAGAACAAGAATGATGGACTCATGTCAGATTTTGAAATGTCCGTAATGGGTTTTGAGGGAAGATATTACACTAACGAGGGAGTATTAAAATAAACAAGATGTGAAAAAATAGAAATTAAGGAAAGGGAAAGAGTTCGTAGAATATTTTGCTTATAGATGAGGTAACAAAGACTTGACAAAGGCTACTGGAAGCACTAAGGGAAAAGAAGAGACATGATAGAGAAAAATTAATTCTACTGATGATTAAACAGAGAATAAAACTGAAAGGAAAATGGAATTCAAGTATTCTGACTTGTGACAAAGAAAATGACAACACTTAAAATATAAAATATACAAAATTCAGAAGGTTAATATTCTTCAAAAGACTGAATTATATTTATTCATATAATAAAATGGTCTATTTTCTTCAAATTCAGTCAAAAAGGAATATCATGGGGTCTTGAATTATTTTGAAAATTGTACAGTAAATTAAGAATAGGCTGAATGATATAGATTTGCTTCTCCTTGTATATTCTTATTTGAGGCACCTGTGATGTTAGAAGAAAACTGATAAGCAAGACGGACCATAAAAAAAATACTTTTTATTCTTTAAGCTTTACTTGAGTGGTGGCGGAGTCAATAAAACTGGAGTGAGTGGAGAAACAGCAGAGCTCTGTACATTCTTTAGATTTCTCGTATGTATTAAATTATTTAGCATTTAGTGAAATGTGCATGTAAACAGGATAAGGTCATGTGGCTCGTTATTGAACTCGAGGCACCCAGGATGTTATTTTTACAGAGTAAATATTTTATAATTTTGCTGCAACTGGTTTTCACAAGGGCAATTGATTCACACCACCAAGCATCCAATAAGTCCATGTTCGTATGCTTAATTTTATCTTGTTAAACACAAGTGTTAGAAGCATTGCATATATAGAGATATATTTGCTTTATGTTTATATGTTGATTAACTACCGAACAGTATTTACATTTTGCAGCTCATTTTTTTTTTCAAATCAAAAGTCACAGCTCAGAAACTTGAAAGGTTGTACAAATTCAGATAGAGATTTTATGTTAGTTTTGTTTGATAAATATACAAAAAAGTGATACTCAAAGTGAATTTTATGAAATTAGCATTTTTTAAATAGATCAGTAAATAGCAATTCACATGATAATGAGACTGTTCGTTCGGAACACATTGTATAATGATCTAGATGTGATTTAGTGAAATTGCTTAAAGGTAAATTTTTGTAGATGGCATTTTGATATCTTGTCTTCATTTTCATTTGCAATGACAGTTGTAATCCTAAAAAAAAAAGTAAATTTTCTATATTTTGGTAATGAAGTTAATTCAAAGTATCAATGGGAAGAGTAAAGAATACCAAAATAACATATCTACTGGAAATAACAAGCATAGAATATTGAAGACACAATTTTAAATTGTATCTGGTTTAACCCTCTGTAGATAGAAGGAAAGGGCAAGGTCATAGTTCCATTCATGTTAAAATCTAAACAATGATATTATCTATTTGAGAACAAAAGCAAGCAAAAATAAACAAAGTCAACTGATAGTATGTGAAAAGGTAAGATGTTCTATGGGAAAAAATAAATGGAGGATATGATAATAGGTCTTGCCTGGAAGGCACATTTTCTTTTAAATGAGGGTAAGCATTTCTGAAGAGGTGACAAGAAGTAATTATCTAAAAGAGGTGAGGAAGCAAGTGGTGTGTGATACTTTCAAGCAGAGGGAATTAAATGTCCTAAAACAAAAATATTACTGGCTTCGATAAAGAATAGCACTGCACGGAGGCCAGTGTTCTAGGTGAAGAGGAATATGGTAGGAGATGAAGTCAAAATAATATCTACACCATTTAAATGCCCTGTTTCTGCCCGGGATGAGATTTTTTTTTTTAAGCAGAGGAAATGATTCAGCTTAATGTTCAAAAGGCTAATTTTGGCTGCTTTTGAGAAGTAATTATAGAACAATAGCAGAAAAGGGGACAGAAGCTATTGTAGGTATCATTGAAACTGCTAGAGATCCAAGTCTGGAGTTCAAAGGAGAGGTCTCTGAGGGAAATAACACATAGAGTAACAACTATCAGAGAATTACCAGAGAACCATGAGATTGAATGAGATTGCCAGCAAAGAAAAAACCTGTGGACAGTGAAAGAAGACTGAGAATTGAGTCTAGGTTGCACAAACCTCAGAGACTAGGCGATATGCGGAACATTTAGCAACATTGACTGTGAAGGAGCATTCAAGAGAGAACATGTTTATTGACAACTAAGTGAAAAAGATATGAGCGACCACCTGTGTTAAAGCTACTGATAATTCAAATATTATGAAACCTGAAGATTGATTATTGGATTTAACAACCTAAAGATTTTTGCTGGATATTACGAAAGCTGTTCCACTGGAGAAGTAGGAAGGAAGTGCACATGTAGTGAGCTCAAGAAACAATTAAAGAAATGGAAATGAAGATAGAATACTGAAAACTCTTCGGAAGAGCTTTGCTATAAAGAGGCAAAAAAAAAAAAAAAAAAAAAAAAAAGACAATAGCTAGAGGGATGTTTAAAGTCAAGAGAATTTCTCTGAGTAAATAATGGTGGGGTGGGGGGGGGCACCTGGGTGCCTCAGTTGGTTAAGCGGCCGACTTCGGCTCAGGTCATGATCTCATGTCTGTGAGTTCGAGCCCCACGTCGGACTCTGTGCTGATGGCTCAGAGCCTGGAGCCTGCTTCAGATTCTGTGTCTCCCTCTCTCTCTCTCTGCCCTTCCCCTGCTCACGCTCTGTCTCTATGTCTCTCAAAAATAAATAAACGTTAAAAATATTTAAAAAAAATAAAAAATAAAAAGAAAGTAATGGTGGGGGGAGGGACTGGGGTAGGTGTGTATGCTTTTGAACAATATACAGTAAGAGGAAACAAATGACGACATAAGAGAGAAATTGGAGAAAAGCTAGAGCGAAAGCTTTGAATGAGAGATAGAGGAGGTCGCAGTGATTGATCGGCAGAGGATTTTGTGAAATAGGTAGTATTATATCATTATATATATGTGAATTTTGCTGCTCAGTAAGAGACTTTGACATTGCCTTATTGATCCACCCCCCTCACCATTACTTTTATCTTTATCTGTTGAAATCCATTTCTGTAAATAGTGACCTAAATAAATCATGAATACCCCGGGGTATATCGTTTGTCCTTAGGTTAATAGAATTCAAGTTAAATATTTGAACATTTTATTAACCTGAAGTACATTTTTATTTCATTAGAACTTGTATATATTTGTTTCATCTCCTTGTTTTAAAGTCCATATGATTTTGTTAAGAATTTTCTCAATCAATTCTTCCTTTATTAAAAAAAACAGTAGTCATATAATTCAAAACCATAGTTAGCATATATGTGAAATTTAGTTCAAACCTGTAAGTGGGCACAAATTAATTTCTAAGCTTTGCATAATTTCTCCTCTGAAGTAGCCTTTCATTTGGAGAATGGAAAAGGGAGCAACAGCCTCTTTATATGAGCTCCTTGACTTTTCTGGTCAAAGTGAATGATTCATTGATAATACACACATTACCCTAATCAGGCCTGATTAAGTAATTACCTAGAATTTTCCAAACCAAAGACGATACAAGAAAGAGTGGTTTACATACTTTGTCACAAAGCTGCAAAAATATCCTCAAACAGCCAGAGACTCTGTTTCACTGCTGAGGAAAACCTGGGGGTATTCAGACAACATATTTGAAGGGTTCTAGAGTCCCTGCCATTCAGAGAGTTAAATTTTTTTTTTTAATTTTTTTAACGTTTATTTATTTTTGAGAGACACGGAGACAGAGCGTGAGCAGGGGAAGGGCAGAGAGAGAGGGAGATACAGAATCTGAAGCAGGCTCCAGGCTTTGATGAGCCAGCAGCACAGAGCCCGACGCGGGGCTCGAACCCACAGACCGTGAGATCATGACCCGAGCCGAAGTCGGCGCCCAACCGGCTGAGCCACCCAGGCGCCCCCAGAGAGTTAAATTTTTATACCCTTCTAACATGCTCGGGCTGGCCCAGAATTTTACTATTGGATTTCCTTTCAGTTTGATTTAGATGGGAAAAAGATCATCTTTTATAAATGAAGACCTAATACTGTATCTAGAAATTATTATTTTACAGGAAAATTATATTAAGGTATTGGTTATAGGTTGTATTTATATCAAAATTATTTTTAGAAAGGTTTCAGGCTATGTGAGTGTTATCCCCACTGTCCATTCTATTGCGATGTATTTTTTGAAGTCAATGTAATTTAAATTTTTCCTATTTTCTCTGTTTGATTGCAAAATGAAATTAGTTGCTAAATACACTTTTTAAATGTTATGCTGATTTTTTTACACAGTCCACTGTTAAGTTGAAAATGTATAAACAGATGATTAAGTGATTGAGCAAATGCTTGGTTTTGCCCTGCCAGAGACAATAATTATGAGGATGAAAAAGAGGGGGAAAAGGAGTATGGAAATTTTTATAGTCCATTTGATTATATAAATTACAAATAAATGATTATAAATATATTTACTGAATTTAAAAAAAATTTAATGTTTATTTTTGAAGGAGAGAGAGAGACAGAGTGCAAGCGGAATATGAACCTAATATTCCACTGTTTGCTAACTAACTGGAACTTAAATTAAAATTTACAAATAATTTTTAAAAAATTAACTGGGAATAAAACATAGAGACATGTTTCATTTTTTCACTCTGCATCTGATTTCAATATAATTCCGGTTTACTAATATTCCCTATTCCCTACATCCTCTAAATCACTTCTAATTCAGTGGTTGACTGATGTGTATATTTTCCACTAAATAATCTTCCTATTAATAGTGGTAGTTACTTATTTGACTTAGAACCCAGATCATTGCAGCAGTGATTGACTTTACTGTCTTAGGTTATAAAAACACAATCAAGATTGCTTTCTTACTTTCTTTTCCTCAATTATGTGCATCACTGATCTTTTTCTGTTGACAATATTTTTTTTACTATAGCATTACTTATTCGCCAGGAGACTTAAACCAGCATATAGAAAATTCTTAGTCCATAGCACAAAACCATACTGGAGTCAAACTTCATAAATAATAAATGATATTTATCATGGCTAAGGAATTATAAACAGTTGAGACCAATCTTAAGAATCAGAAGAGCCAAGGAAATGTATCTTATTATTGTTAAAAGAAAAACTAGTGAAATCTGTTTGCATGCCTAACTCAATTCTCTGCTAGTCTACTTACACTATAAGCTATGCTATAACAGCGTATGCTTGTATAACATTTTATTAAAATTATTTTAGTAGTCTCCTAACATCCATCTTGTCTCGTCCCATTTGCAGGAAGTGTATTCTTCATAGTGTTAACAAATTAATAAAAAATTACTAAAATAAACACAAATTTATCCTCTCTCTTTACTATTTAAAAAAAGATACCACCATCGCCATCAACCAACAAATAAACAAACAATAAACACAGAACTAGTCTCAGCTCCTTGGTTTGGTTTCATGGCTATAAATTCTCCCCCTAACCTGTTTTTCAGCCAGGTTCACAGACACTCCCCAACACAAATGCAACCCATTTAATCGTACTTCCCAAAGTACATTCCAGGCTTTTGAAGCTCCATTGTGCACACTGAAATTTCATGTTCATTCAAGGGAAATCTCAAGTGTTATCAGTACCTCCCCTTATTAACTGATGTGCCATTGATTACTATTTTGTACTCCCTCCTTAAAACACCTAGATATTTGTCATCCCTTTGGATATTTCGTACTTAGCTAATAATAACATGCATGCCTTTTTTTTGTGAGCCCAGAGATACTTCGTTCAGAGGTTATAAGGTGTAAATGTATACTTGCAGGTAAGATTTGTCATGTATGTACTGAGTTACAAAGTCTTACTGAATGCCAGCTCCTGCATATTTTAGGGGCTGAGTTAGGCTTTGGGATAAAAATAGGATAGAATTCTTCCTTGCAAGAACTGTTGGAAGCAAACAAAAACAAGAGAGTTATAAAAATGTGAAAAGAATACACTGAGATACTAGTGATGCGTATATATATACATATATATATATATATATTGGTCTGACCAATCTGAAGAGAAATTTGTCAAATTGTTTCAAAAGCCTTGAATACCTATGTATTAATGTCATTCAGCAATTTTACTTCTTACATTTCAGAGATAATCAAAGCTGATTGCAAATAAAGTAGTTTTAGCATAGTATTTATTGAAGAATCTTTGCAAGTAGTAAGATGAAAAATTTCAAGGTTTACCTGTCTTCTAAGGATTAACCTTCTTTGTTCCCTAATGTCTTGAATATCTTAGTTCCATAGAGTTAATCTCTCTTTAATAGTTGTTTCAAGTAGTGAATAGTTGTTTCAATCCAGTCACTATTTCTGTGTCTTGGCTAGCAATAGGAGTCTATTATTTTCATTTTTTCTCTGTATGTGATGACTCTTGTTAACTAAAAACACAATCCTCTTTATCTTTGGTTTTCAGTAGTCTTACTCTGATGTATGTTGGTATATTTTTCTTTATAATTATCTTGCTTGGAATTCTCCGAGTTTCTTGGATCTGAAATTTGTTTTTCATTAATTTGGGGGAATTTTACCCGTTATCTTTCATGTGTCTTTTCTACCTCATTCTCTCTTTATTATCCTTCTGAAACAAAAATTACATGTATAACACATATTTGGTATTATACTCTTAGTTTCTCTGATCTGTTTTTTTGTTTGTTTTCTCTCCGAAGTCTCATCACCCTTCAGAATTCAGTCTGCCTATTGTCTTGCAACCTCGGTGTCTCTCTT
This sequence comes from Paguma larvata, assembly GCA_030068075.1. Lineage (NCBI taxonomy): Eukaryota > Metazoa > Chordata > Mammalia > Carnivora > Viverridae > Paguma > Paguma larvata. The sequence goes on along the minus strand of CM057824.1, from coordinate 120,481,703 downwards.
AGGTTCAAAACATATGATTTTGTAGATTGTCCAGATTTCTCTCATTGTTAGGGTGAAAGTAAACTTGCCTTGTAGCTTTCCACATTCCAAGCTAAAAAGCAGAACTTGTTCATATCTAGTAGCTATTGACTGAAGTCGATTTTACATTATTGAGTTTTGAGTATTGTATTCTTGAAAGAGTATAGACGGTTTTGTTTTTTCAGGCAGTTATGATATTTGTCAATTATCTGGATCCTTTTGAAGCTCATTAGTATGAGTTAAGAACAGGCTTCTTCTGTCTAGGAATAATTCAGGTTTACTCAGGCATGATTCTTATGTCCACTAAATGCATCAGATGTTTAATGACAATTCTCCACCCTGACTAGTCAGCACTAGATTGCCTCCCAAACCAGAATGAACTCTGAGATTTATTCAACTTGTATCTCTAAAAGTCCTTCCTCGCTTATCCTAATGGAATTTTATCCTACTCATCTGAAGCTTATTATTATTGCACAGCAGATCCAAAGGGAAACCCATTCAGTTTTAGAGTTTGTCTTTTTTTTTTTTTTTTTCCTGTACCTTCCTCCTCTCTGACAATCTACAGCAAACTACAGGTACTTCCACTTCTGCAACATCTGATTGTCTCCATAGTGTAAGGAGGCTGCTATGCTGTACTGTTACCTCGAAACCACTTTTTGGCAGAAGGACATTGTAGGGCTTATCAGGGATCATAGTGGATCCGTTGTTTTGAGGGATTATAATCATGTATTGCCTACTGTTTGAAGACTGAAATAAATTAAGACTTTTAAAAATGTATTCTTCCTGAGGCGCCTGGGTGGCTCAGTTGGTTAAGCCTCTGACTCCGGCTTAGGTCTTGATCTCATGGCTCATAAGTTCACGCACTGAACTCTGTGCTCACAGCTCTAATGGTGCCGACAACTCCGAGTCCACAAGTAAAAGACTTTTAAATATTGCTATGCATAGGAATTTGACCTCCTCTTTTAGAATTTTCTCAAAAGAATGTGCAAATGTTTGCAAGCCTTTGCTGAACCTTCCAGATCTGCCTTGATTTCAAAGTTAGTGTCACACATTACAGTGAAGTGGTTACTACCCATATTTTGGTTTAACAGGAATCTCCTCGAATTTAGATAAAATATGAAATGGTTAATGAATGCCGCATTTCAGAATCATCAAATGTGTTTGCCTAATGTTTACTTTAACAAATGAGGACGCTTTATTTTCTATAGGTTATACCATATATGTTATCTATAATTTTTATTTATTTTTTCTGTATGACGATGCAACATTCTTTTGTTATTTATCTTTCAGGATTGGCTTTTCCCAGATGAATATATTTTCTCTATTTCATGAGGCTTATATAACCATCATTTTGCATGAAAACGTAATGGCAGGAAGCCACTCATCATTTAACAAATGAAGTCTGGCTCAGGCAGGTAGTGCACTTACCATATTAAAATTGTCCTTTAAGGCATTACTTAATCAAAAAAATTGAACATATGGAGAAACAAATCTCTAGCACTTTAATTTAATTGTTACAGAAAATACTATATTAACTGCTGATCCTTTGAGAAATTCAGAACAAGAGAAAATATTGCCTCTCCATAAAAGCACTCACAACTTCCTATTGAGTTTGGAAAATCAGTGTACACACCCATCAAAAAAGCATTAATTTATTGGATCATAAGGTAAAAGACAATAGTTATTTGAAGAGAGTGGTACTTTATCCATTTCAATTTGAAATAAACCATAGTATAATAAATTAAAGGTAAAAAAATCAGTTAATTGATATCTAGTAAAAAAATAAGTTCTATAATTTAGAATATAGCCTTGTAAGTAAACTGAAGTATGAAATCAATATATTGGTGGGTGAATTAAATTAGTATAGCATGATGCTATAGATAACATAAAGCCCGAAATGTATTTTTCATAATGAAAGCAAGTTTGTTTAAGGGTTTATTGGTGCCCGTATGGATGTGGCTATGTTTATTTTATGCATATGGATACTTGACCCAAATTTTATTAACTACTTTACATCCACGGAAAAACAAGTGACCACAACTGATGTGTTATAAACACCCGGAGGTTATTTAACCTTTCATTATCCGTTATCCTAAGTAAAATTTTGCACTCTACACTACTGAGGATGTGAATTTTCTCCACATTCACATAACATTTTTTGATATGTAGCACAAAGGGATTTTTTTGTTTTGATAGGTAACACAAAGGGATTTGAGAAGGGTTGTTACTTTGTTCTGTTTTTGCTTTTTGTTTTCTTTTTTAAGAAATGCTGTTCTTAATATAATAATACATAAATTTCGACTCAATTGTTGTCCAAACCAGATTATAACGTGGGGAGAGTCAATTATTTAAATTTTCTGTTATTGATTCTGTGATTTAGAAAAGAACAAAGATGGGAGTGCCTGGGTAGCCTGCAGTGGGTTAAGCTTCAGACTCTTGGGTTTTAGCTCAGGTTATGATCTCACTCTGTGGTTCCTCCCTTGGTCTCTCCACTGACAGCACAGCAGGGAGCCTACTTGGCATGCTCTCTCACTCTGTTTCTTCCCCTCCCTGGCTATTTCTCTTTCTTTTTCTCTCAAAATAAATACATAAGCCTTAAAAAAAGGAAAGGAAAGAAAAGGAAAGAGCAAAGATGAAAAGGATTGGAAAATGGCAGTCAAATTTCACGATTAGGAATTTTGACAATTATCCCCAGCCTGATCCCAGTAAAGCTCTTAGATAGCCTTCATACTACCCTCAGGTTGTCCAGCTATGACTATCTGCCTCACGTTTCCCCGGGTTTATCTAAGTTTGCACGCTAATGCATAGCGATGCAGGGGAACAGTTTGTGCTTTCCTGAAATCATTAGTCCATTCTATATGCTTCCTACCTCGATTTTCAATCTACTATTTCCACCGAAAATATTTGGATTATAACTTTTCGATTTTGTTTAATTTTTATTTGCTCTGAAAGGTTTCTTGTTATTTTTTTCATATTTTAATTTAAATTCTAGTTAGTTAACATATAGTGTAGCATCAGTTTTAGAAGTAGAATTTGGTGATTCATCACTAACATATAGCACACAGTGCTCACCACAATAAGTGCCCTCCTTAATACCCATCACCCATTTAGCCCATCCTCCACCTACCTCCCCTCCATCAGCCCTCAGTTCTTTGGAGTTAATCGTCTCCTATGGTTTGCTTTCCTCTCTCTTTTTTTCCCCCTTCCCTATGTTCATCCATTTTATTTCTTGAAATTATATGGTATTTGTCTTTCTCTGAATGACTTATTTTTCTTAGTAATTTTTCTGTTTAAAAGTTAGCCAAAGGACACCTCGGTGGATTAGCCGGTTAAGCATCTGACTTCGATTTAGGTCATGGTCTCGTGGTTCATGAGTTCAAACCCCGCGTTGGGCTCTGTGCTGACGGCTCAGTCTGGAGCCTGCTTCAAATTCTGTGTCTCCCTCTCTCTCTGTTCTTTCCCTGCCCATGCTCTGTCTCTCTCTCTCTCTCAAATAAATAAATAAATAAATAAAATAAATAAAAATTAAAAAATAAAAACAAAAACAAAGAAAATTAGCCCAAGGATAAAATCAGACAGGCCAAAGAATCCTAAATGACAATATTTTTTTTCAAAACCATGAATTTTATGATTTAGTCTATTCTCAGAGCTTTTTACTGATATTTTTGAATAAAGGTCTTCAATAAATATAAGATACAGAGAGAATATTCAATAGGCACCAAAAAAGATCATTAGGACTTTTTTCTTCTTGCATTTATTTTACAAACATCTTATTTACATATAAATTGATAATTAATAATTGAGGATGTGTTTCCTTAATGCCCCCCAAAGTTTTAAATTAATCCACAAAGAATGAATAATTATTATCTGCTAAACTTTACATGTCATGCGCCATTTATTGGTTTTAGCCTCTTGAATACAATTTAATAGTAGTAGTAGTAGTAGTAGTAGTACAATTACTATATTGCTTATTTATTTTTTAAAAAAATTTAATGTTTATTTTTGAGACAGAGAGACAGAGACAGAGCATGAGCAGGGGAGGGGCAGAGAGAGAGGGAGACACAGAATCTGAAACAGGTTCTATGCTCAGAACTGTCAACACAAAGCCCGATGTGGGGCTCGAACTTATGAACCATGATATCATATTCTGAGTCAAAGTCGGTCACTTAATCACCCAGGCAACCCATACAATTACTAAAGAGATAGGAGCTTAGAGAAGTTTAACTTGAAAAAAAATTATACAGGTAGTGAGTGATGAAATCCAAATCTGTCTGACAGTAAAGACTTGATCTTATTCCTCACAGTATATTGTGTTTGATTTTTCCTCAATATCAATATTTTACTGAATTAAATTGCTGTTGTAAAATGCTAAGTGACACAAAGTAGATGCTCAATTCTGAATTTAGAATTAGTTACTTTTCGCTCTATTTCGCTTATTGAATTCATATATATTAAAAACCTTATTTTCTGCTCTTAAGTAGGTATATTATGAATAAGTCCCATGGTTAAAAAGGACCAACGAAGGGCCTACAACAGCACTTTGTTAGCTCAAATGTTACTGGAAATCAAGATGTGCCTTAAAAGAAAATATTGATGATTCGCCAATATAAATTTGAGATGAAGTGTGAGAAGAAGAACTGATTCTTGGATCACGTAGGAGCTGTTTTATGACATGGCATGCAAGTACCTTCCAGACCCTTGGTGGCCTGTGTGTTATCGACCCTTGAAATGTTACAATTTGTAATTTTGAGTAATCTAATTTTAATTAGAGAAACTTTAAGCATCTTTTCTTTGAATGTGTTGACAATAATGAATTAGAAATAATAGTCCGGTCGAAATACCATTTGATAAAACTTACTGAATTTATAAATGGTTAATTCCATAAATTCTCTGGTGAATCATATTGTATTCTATTATGACACCATCGTGAAATGATAGCTTACGGGTTAGAGCACATTACCAACTACAGCGGGGATTTTATTGTCCTTTCTAAGAATGCTCCTTTTGACCTTTATCTTTCCACAAAAAATGCGCACAATTCTAGACTTTCATTTTATCTCCCTGTTCATATTTTATTCTCTTTTAAACTGTTTTACTTACTGAAATCATTCTCCTTAGATTAGATATTAATAATTTTTTATAAGACAGGAGCAATTTGATAGGCAATCCAATCTTATTTTTGCAAGGTTAAAAAAAGGCAGATGTCTTAGAAATCTGTCTGAACTAATTTAAATGATCTCATTTCAAGTGTGACCCTATCAAGTTCTTCTATCTACTAAATATCAGAATTCCAATGCTTAATAGTTGCTGAGAAATAGAAATATTAATTGCTGGTTTTTAGTTTCTCCCAGCCATATGTGCATGTATTATCCTTGATAGCTATATCTACTGATGTCCTGCAAATTGACATGTTTTTCATTTAAACGATTTAGACTCTATACAGACAGTAGCCACACAATATTATACAAAGATAAAATAAATGGGATGCTTACAGTGACTATAGAAGTAAGAGAGAAAATTTGGTGACTATCAGAATAAAGTTTGGAGTCAAAAATTAATGAACATGAGCTAAAATTACTTCTTAATAGCTTTAGGATATTAGACAGTAATTAAGAGTTTTTAAAGCAAGTCTTTCATCTATAAAATAGATCTAATAATATACTGTATAGCCTTTGTCTAACATGATATATGTGCCCACCTCCAAGGGAGGGACCCCGGAGTGTGGAGGAGAGCAAAGAATGTAACAATCCCTGCCGCCAGTCCAGGAGTAGTCCCAGGCCATCAGCCCACGGTCTGGGTTTGCAGGTGTCAGGGTCGCCAAGAAAGACACACTCACTCAGACACTGCATGGAACAATGCATTAGTCACATAGAGAAGAGACAGAGAAATATCAACGTCAATAGTGAGTATCGGTCCTCAGTGGCACACAGCTGATGCTGGGAGATGGTCCCTGTGTTCTACTCTTGCGCTGCAGCTATGGAACTCTATTCTCTCGCTCCTGGGAACAGATACGGCAGTAGGATTGTTCACGTGCCCTATAACGCACTTGCCTTTAGCAAAACAACAAACTACACACAAAGCCTAGAACAGGAGAAGATATTCTCAAACAAGTCTTTGTGCCCAACGCAGTCTGGGGCGGCTCCTTCTCTCCATGTAAAGAAATGCTCCTGGCCGCAGGCCAGCTCTTACGCAACCATGCAAGCAAGGGTCAGCGCGCTGTGCGCGTCTGCCTTTCCCCACAGACTTCTTTTGAATATTAAATAATGTATGGGATATTTAAAATATGTTAATAAATCGATAAAAATACCATGCTATTGCATATGAAAAATGTTCTAAACATACTTGTTGCTTAAATTAACTTATAGTTTCTGTGAGTTTAAAATAAAATCCCAGTAGAATTTTCTTTGGATCTTGGAAAAATGATTCTAAAAATTATATTAATAAAAGAAATACAATAAATTTCATAAAGTATTTATTAAAGATAAAAGGGACAGACTGGTCATGATGAAACAACATCAGTAATGATTTAAGAATAATGAAAACAGTTGAATGAATCAGTTTCCATAGGAATGAAATATATATATGAATGAAAAGGAGAGGATCCAACTGTATTAAGAAAACAGAAGGATCAGTCAATTAATAAATATTCAGTCAATTTAAAACCAAATTGTGGGCTACCTGGGTGGTCAGTCAATCGAACATCCAACTTTTGGTTTAGACTCAGGTCATGATCTCATGGTTTTGTGAGTTCAAGCCCCCTGTTGGGCTCTGTGCTGGTGGAACAGAGCCTATTTGGATTCTCTGTCTTTTCCTCTCTCTACCCTCCCTTTGTTCAGCCTGTTTCTCTCAAAATAAATAAATAAACTTAAAAAATACAATCTTACACATTGTACCAGAATAAACATAAGGTTTATCAGTTAGTTAAATAAAAGCTTTTAAAAGAATTAAAACTTAAAAAAATGAATTAGATACATATAAAATTCAGTAAATGAGCATAATTATAATGTAAAAGATGTTGAATATTAAAACCATAAAGGAAATATTTTAACTGGGAAAGTAACTATTGTACACAGCTGAAACTTATTAAAATTAACTATATCCTGACAAGAACATATATGAGAAACAAAGAGAAATATCAAACAAACATAAAAATCAACAAAGACACAATAGCTTGAGAACAACAAATCACAATAGAGAGCAGCCTACTGAAATTTGAAAAATTATCTAACTTGAAAATTAATAAGTATATTACATAGCATTGAGTGCGTTTTTAGTGCTCCGGTTGAAGCAAAAGACTCAGCATGACCGATCTTGTTTAATTATCAGAAGAATATAATATTGTCTCCCATTTAAGAAAATAACATCTCAAAAAGAGGGAGAACATAACATCTCAAGAAAGAATGTAGTAAAACAATGGTCATTTTAAACTAACCTTGCAAGAAATAATGTAAAATACTAAATCATCTACTGGTAAACCTATTTTTCATAGAACTATTTTTTCACAGTATGTCTTTGTGGTACAGAGCATGAGTTTTTAAGTCTGATTGTCTAATGATGAATCTAAGTTAGCCACATTTTTGTTCTATGGCCACAAGTGATATAACCTCCCTGTAACTCAGTCTTTATATTAATTAAGTGGGAACAATAAAAGTATCTGGATTGTAGGGTTCATGTGACAATAAATAAATTAGTGTACATGAAGTTCTAACACCATGCCTGGCATATTGTAAGTGCTAAATAGTTCTTTACTCTGTGTAAAACAGAGAAAAAATTAAAATATGAATATTACATATGTCTTTAAGATGAACATCATTACTTTTAAAATTAAATATGGAGTTAAATGTATATATATACAACCATGAATTATATAATTTATTTTAGATCAAAAAATTAAAACCATTCCACCAAGTTATAATTAACTTCTTATTTATAAATTTGAAAAAAAAAATTAGGAACGCATATCACAACCAAAAAAAAAAAAAAAGAAAAAAGAAGGAATCATTGGTGATTTCATTTTTAAAAGTCTTCTGTCATTTTATGAACCCTATATTAGAGCTGAGAATTTCTGATTATCCAATACCTTTTGGGTGTCCAACAACACTACTCAATTCATTTCTGATACTAACTCCTGAAGTTAGCATCAGAGTCAATGGTAAAGGGCACATGGATTGAAAGAATTAATATTTTTAAAATGTCCATACTACCCCCAAATGATGTACATATTTAATGCAATCTATATAAAAAATCTAATGGCATTTTTCACAGAAAAAGAAAAGATAATTATAAATTTGTATTGAACCACAAAAGACCTGATATGGCAAAAGTGACCTTGAGAATAAACAAAGTGGGAGGAATCACACTTCATGATTTTAAACTATATTAGGAAGCTACAGTAATCAAAATTGTATGATACTGGAATACAAACAGACACATAGACTGATAGAACAGAATCCAGAGCCCAGAAATGAGTACATGCATATATGATCAATTGACATTCAACAAGGCTGCAAATTTACACAATACAGGAAAATTAAGTGGTAGTGGAAAAACTGGATATGTACATTCAGAATAATGAAGTTGGACTCCTATCTTATGCCATTCACAAAAATTAACTCAGTGTAGATTAAAACTGAAACATAAGACCTAAACCCATAAAACCTGTGTAAGACATTGGTCTTGACAATGATTTTGAATTTAACACCAAAAACACGGGAAGTAAATGCAAAAACAAACAAGTGGCAATACATCAAACTTAAAAAAAAATTCTGAAAAGCAAAAGAAAAAAAACAATAAGATGAAAAGGCAATCTTTCATAATGTGACAAAATATAACAAACCACACACTTGATAACGGATTAATATCCAACATATTCTTCAACTCAATAACAACAACAAAAAAAAAGATTAACAAAATGGACAAAGGACCTAAATAGACATCTTTCCAAAGAAGTTATTCAAATGGCCAAAATGTAAATGAAAAGGTTCTCAGTACCACTAGTTATCAGGGAAATGCAAATCAAAACCACAGTGAGATAACACCTCACATGCATTAGGATGGTTATTATTAACAACAACAACAACAAGAAAGGTAACAAGTATTTAAGGATTTGGAGAAAAGAGTAAAAGAGTATCTTGGTACTCTGTTCATGGGAATGCAAATGAGTACAGCCATTATGGAAAAGAGTATGGAGGTTCCTCAAAAAGTTGAAAAAAATAGAAGTACTCTACGATCCATCAATGTCACCAAACAGCCGAACTTTATATAATATATATGTAATATATTATGTAATTAAATATATTTGTTTAGAAATGCCACAGTGAGTTGCTTTATAATGAACATAAATTTTTCAGTATACAACATGAGTAAGTCCTATAGGACTATCTGCTATTCAACATTGTGCCTATGGTTAATAATACTGTGTCATACATCCAAAACTTTATATAGGATAGATTTCATGTTAAATGATCTTACCACAATAAAATAAATATACAAATAGATATAAATATCTGATTAAATATCTCTTAAAAGGAAATGTAAAAGAGAACAGAGGGACAGAGACATTGAACATATAAAGTCCATATTTATCAAAATTCCATTGGCATGAACAAAGATCTCTATAGAGAAAATCCAAACATCAAAAGTTTTGCTCACACCCTTCGATATATAAATTCACATATATTTCTGTTTTATGTATATATCTAATTGATTCCCACAAATTTTATAGTGTATATGTGGTTTAAAATTGAATTAAAAGCATTTTAAAGAGCAGATCAGTTTCTGGTGTTAAAATAAGAAAGAAAATTTCTTTCTCATATGTTTAAATAAGTTCACATAACTATTTTTAAGCCCTTATTCAAAATCATCATAGTAAATTTCAATGACTGAAATGTATTTTTATTGTATTGATTCTAAATAAGATCTGTGATATGAAGTGAATGTTGAGCCACGAGAACATTTTATGGAGAAATTTTATCTTCTACAGTATCTCAGCTATAACTACTTTTATAAAAACCTTATCAACTATAATTTTATAAGGTGATTTTATATCATTAGATAAAATAAGAAGTACAAGTAACAATTCAAATAAAAATAAATAATTCTATTCGTATTTGTCAGTGTTCAAGAGATAATTTTATTTTATCTGTGGGGAAAAGATTTCAAGAATAATATTTAAAAATCTAATTAAAATACAAATGCATTTTCCCACCTGATATGTAGCCCTCATACTGGAAAATGTTATTGTAGCTAGATATTAACAGGTAAGAAAAAAGTATAATAAATGATATTTTTAAAAAAACTCTGCAAAGTAACTGATTTTGTTTGCAGTTGACAGTGATAGAACGATCAATGTTATGTTACAATTTCATCTCTTTCATTTGTCTTTGTTGGTAAAATGAGGAATGTCAGAGACTGAGAGGGTCTAGCTCACAGCAAATTCAACGTGACACACTCTATCTCTGTTCTGAACAGGGTTTCACAAGATATAATATTAAATGTACAAAGCACTGAGACTTCTTGTGTTTAACGAAAAATTTGTAATTCCTTGTTTGCTTTTTCAATCTTGACAAGATCATAGAGTAGACACAATCTACGCAGAGTAGAATACAGTTGCAGCAATAAGTCATGGATGACTTTCTTTTTTTATTTGTATCTTTGAAGGTCTTGACACTTTAATTAGAGTAGTGAGTTATCAACTATCATTAAGCTAGATAGATATTATCAGTCCACATATATAACCTTACAAAACATGAAAATACTTTAAAATTGTATGCATTTTATTTGTAAGTTCTTTCAATCACTGATAAAAGCATAGCATTACACATGAGGAGAAATTTAGCGGCATTCCTAAAAGTTACAAACACTAAAATTTTTGCAATATTTTCTGAGCTGGCTATATGTATCCTTATGTTACCAGTTCATTATAATGTTTGACCTAATATAAATTCATGATTTATTTCTGAATCTGTTTTTCTTAAAGATCTTTTTATTATTGCCCATTGCCACTGCCTCTGTAGAAGAAGCTTAGCTAAAATAAGTTTAATTTTAATAAATCAAAGAGCTACAGTGACTCAAGAATGTCTCAGCTGACACTATTTTCAACAGAACTTTAGTGACAGTCATGTTTATAGCATAATAGGTAATTTTTCTAAAATATGAATGTCTATATAGGTATATATTATGGAATAAACTAGAAATTATTAACTGTGGGTTAGCATAGCTAACTCTGGAACAATGTTTGGCAGTTTCTTATAAAGTTAAACACACACTGACCCAGGAAACTCATTTCTTAGTATTAACTGGAGAGAAATGAAAACTTATGTTCTTATAAAAGCCAGTACACAGATGTCCATTCTTATTTGCCAACAAGTAGAAACCACATAACATTTCCTTCTTTTGGCAAATGAAGCTACAAACATTGGTACATCCATACGGTAGAATAGCGCCCAGCAATAAAAGGCCATGGGCAACTGATTCATACCATTTGGTGGATCTCAAAGTTATGTTAATCTCAATGGAAGAAGCCCAGTCTCAAGAAGTTACAAGTTATATGATTCCACTTATGTGATATCCCTGCAAAGACAAAAGTGTAGGAAGGGAAAATAGATCAGTAGTGATTGGAAGTAGGGGTGTGAGGAAGGTATCACTAAAAAGGGTTAGTAAAGAGCAGGTTTTATGAAGTGATGCAACGTTCTGTATCCTGACTGCTGGTGATTACATGAATCTTCTTGTGATAAAGTTCATGAAACTATATACCAAAAAGTCAATTACACTGTACATTAATTTAAAATAAATGTTAAAATATCAGCTGATGATTTTTTTTAATTTTTATTTTTAAAAAATTTAATGTTTATTTTTGAGAGAGAGAGACAGAGCACAAGGTGGGGAGAGGCAGAGAGGGAGGGAGACACAGAATCCAAAGCAGAGACGTGGCATCATATTTTACAAATGATGCAAGAACCTCACAGATGTCTCCCTGCCCTCATGCTTGCTATATATTACAGCCTCCACATTGTCCTGCCCCCCATACACCAAAACACACCTATGACAACATTTATCACAAAGCAATCAGAGTGAGCTTTTAACAATAAAATCAAGCATGCCCACATCCCTTTCCATATAATATATATTAATATTTATATTAAAGAAAAGGGGCGGACTGTCTCATGAAGCGCCTCATTTGGATGTGTCTGGAGTCTTGTAAGCTCGACTACCCTACATCTCTTACAGATGGACCTGGAGAGCTTGTGGAGGTTCTAGCAGAACAGAGCATCTACTTATATGCCCTTGACCCAAGAAGACTGTCCTCCTCTGTGGGGAATGCAGTCGACTGCTGAGACCCAGCACATGGTTCCCAGAGGGATGCACGTGGAATGGGGAAAGAGGAGGGGGACATCCATCTAGCCAGCCAGATTGGCCACATCAACCCTGGCGATCAATGCAGTGACAGATGTCTCAGCAGGATCACCCTCACATCCCCATCTGATATATTCTTAGGGCTACCATAGTATTCAAGAAAACAACCACTGCAACAACCACCACAAGCAAACAAGCAAACAAACAAACACAACACACACACACACACACACACACACACACACACACACACAGCAGTTTTTATGGCCTCCTTTTATCTTGAAGATTCAACTTGTTGTTGTTGTTGTTTACCTTTGGTCCCCTTGCTCCTAGTTTTCCAGCTATGATGGCTTTCTTCCTGTTTTCTAGCCATGGCCTTCTCTCTATTACACCTTCAAACGTGTCCTGTTTGGCATGGTCTCTCTGTGATTTTTAGTCCAGCTGACCTATTGTTCAGGTCTGAGTTACATGGCCTCTTCTCAGGGGACTTTCTGACCACCCTATGGAGACGGGCTTGTTGCAGTTACTGTCGATTCACACTTTATATTTCATTTATATGGCTTAACACCATCTGTAATTACCTAAGTTTTTACTTCCACATATGTTTACATATGTCATTCCTATAGTAATATGAGCTTCATGTTGTGTCACTAATTCCAGCACTTAGAGGAATGCCTGGCATATAGAAAAGAGATATTTGTAGCATTAATTTTGTGTTGAATTCCATTTACTTCCAATTTTCTACCAGATAGCTCAGTTAATTCAAGCTTATATACTATGAGTATATAAGGAAAAAAAAAGAATGAATCCTATTTCTTTTGGCATTTTTTTAAAATTTATTTTGAGAGAGAGAGAGAGAGAGACAGAGCATGAGCAGGGGAAGGGCAGAGAGAGGGGGAGACACAGAATCTGAAGCAGGCTCCAGTCTCTGAGCTGTCAGCACAGAGTCTGACGCAGGTCCCGAACCCTTGAGCAAGATCATGACCTGAGCCTAAGTAGGACGCTCAACCGACTGAGCCACCCAGGGGCCCCTGAATCCTATTTTTATTAGCGTTTATAATCCAAGAAGAAAAAAAAAAGTAAAGTGATTAAAATTTGCTCAATCAAAAGTTGATTACTCTGTAAATATCAAGAGTATATTTCTATTTGGGAAATTTGAGGACACTGTGAATTTTGCCCTATTTAATCCATGCTACCTCACCTAAGTTTATTGATTTTCTTTCCTTATAACCTGAGTATGCCCCGAACTCTAAATTTAGTATTCAAATCTACCTAAATTTCACTGTAATAATATATTTTGCTCTGCAAAAATAGAAGAAAATTCTACATTTGGTGACACAATTCTCAAAAATATGATTTCTTTTTAAACTATTCTGTTGATTATACTCTGAGTGGTTTAATCAAGAAAATGATTCAGGGAATTGGCTTCACAGACAAAATATATCAAATTAATTATTTGCTCAGAATGAACCACCTTTAATTTTCCTTCCTTAGGGCTTAAAACTTTAATAAATGAAATTTACCAAAGGGAGTGAAATCTTGTGGGCTCCTTTGCTTGCATTCTTTGGCATGAGCTTTTTAGAGAGACAGGACTTTATCCTCCCTTTATGCCTAACACCCTAGATGAATCTGTCTGTCATCTCCTTTAATTTAAACGGGCAACATTGAAGATTCTTAACAATACCTCTGACCCCTGAGAAACAGGATATATAGCAGACCATTAATTAGTTGTTTGAAGTGAAGGGATATGGCACATGGGATACCATGCCTCTCTGCTCCATTGCACAGTATACCCGCACCACGTTGTCCATTTATATTTCTGATGACCAGCAAAGAGCCAATACCCTTGAGAAACATCATAAGTTAGCAAGTTTGATTGATGTACATTAGGCAGTCAATGACTTGTTCTATCTGGAGTATTTTCCTTTTTGCATGAAGGAAAGATGTTCAAAATATGTATCAGACCTTGAATCAAATTAAAGCCCAGAAGATTTCATTTCAATGCTGCTTTTTGTTTCATACATAAATTTACATAAAATTGAGTTACTTAAGATTTCATATCTGTTTCAATTTTCCTTCCATTCCAGACATACTCAAATGAAAAGCAGTTTCATAGAACACTGCATTAATTGTTTCAGGACAGTAACACAATCAACTCAACTATTTCCTAATTTAAGTTCAGGAGACACTATTGTTCTTTATGAAATTTCTCTGGTCATAAATTTATAAATTATTCACATTCATAGTCACTAAAAGAAACATGAACAAAGAGTGTTATCAGAGGGCAGCAGCACGATGACTGGAAAGCCTGGCTTTTCTTTTAATATTTTTAGTGATCATTTGACCTTCATTGAAGGAAATCTCCCTTCCACAGAATCATTCCATAAGAACTAATAATTATAACATCAAGTATCTTAAAGAGTGAGATTTTTAAATCACCTTTTTATGTTATATTTTGTTATGACATAATTAAGGATTAAGACTATTCATGATGTCAGTACTTTGTTATGCTAAGAAAATCCAATTCATTAAAGATATTTAAGTTTGGGTTAAGATAGTTCTTAAACTACATTTTTTGAATCCCACGTTCCCCCAACTAATGACCTACATAATGAAAATCTAGAGATGTGGCAGTTATAAGAAAATTGGCCACCAGTGATATCGGCATGATATTTTTTACCCCAATTAAACATCATATATTTTCCCCCAATTAAACATGATATATTTTACCCCAATTAAATAATTCTTACATAGAAATTGTGGACTTTTGTCTTAAATGGTTTATGCCCATCTACTCCATTAATCCTTTATGTATTCAATTGAAATTTAAACATATCCCTGTTGGGGGTGTTGTTGTATAAGGAATTCACTATTTTTGGCTGTAACCCATTTGCTGTTCTTAATCATCTCAGTAATTCAATCAATTTCTATTTAGTATTAGGAAAAAAACTGTTAAAGCTTCTCAGATAGATCATCAATTAATTGTTGCATTTTTTTCCTTATGACAATCCCTAAAGTCATTAATACCAATGTAGTACTCAGTTTTCCTATTTATTTTGTAATACATTTCTTTCCTGCAGATGCATTAGCCAGACATTTTCTTTCCTCTATAATAATAATAATGCAGTTCTGAATCTTTCATTGTGATGTTTAGAGACCCCTTAATTCTTTCTGATGAGATAGATACATGTCTTTTCTGTTGAAACATAACCTAAGGGAGCAAAAGTACTTTTTTTTTATTACTCAAAAAGGTTAGTCTTATACGCTGCTAGCTCATTATCTGTTTCATTCCATTCTGTCCTTCAGTTGAACTGAATAAAAGATGCTCAGGAAGATGAATCTTAAAGAGCAGAATAAGTTATCTTTTCAAGCAAATGGAATTCAGCTCACACTTTACTATGGACTCTAGAAGAGTGTAGCATCCAACTTTTAAGGTGCTAAAAAATATTTCTCAAATAAGTTAAGAATCAAAAATAATTTTAATGTAAAAATAATTGTAACATAATCGAACCTCCTCACCAGCTATTGCTGAGACAGATGACACAGTATCCTGATTAATTGGGGATTGGGGAAGCAAGATAAAACAAAACAAAATAAACAAAGCAAAAACCCTGAAAAGCCTATATTTTAGGTTTACAGGCCCCTAGGCTGAAAGTTACAGCCCATGAACTCTGCACCTCCTCTCCTGCTGACTAGCCGGATGACCTTAAAATGAAGCAATAGAAGACTCTGTGTTCAATGTTCTCAAACATTGTGTCTTTCCTCCTAGATTTTGATGAATTCTAAGGCAGTTTTATGTCCTATTTATCTTTGTAGCCCTGGGGCTTAACATAGTGGCTTGCTCTTTACAAGCTGATGGGAGTGAAGGCGGGAAGGAAGGGAGGATGTCTGAAAAGGGGCAGGGAGGGAGGAAAGGCAGGAAAAAACAAACCAGTGTCATAACCTACCTACTTCAGAAAGTTGTTATTTGGAGAAAATGATAACATGAATGTGGAATGCTTGAAAAAAAGCAAGTTTTCCAGTAAAAGTTAATATTAGTTTTTGCTGTGTGTCAAACATTATTTCAATTATGTGTAACCTCTTTAATTGTCACAATCCCCCTATCAAGTTAATATTATTATCTCTATTTTCCAGATAAGCAAATCAAGTCACAGGTAAGAAAAGTAAACTTTCTAACGTTGCAGAGCTCTGAAGAGACAGAGCTAAGAATTTAACACAGTCTGTCTAACTAAAGAACATATTATTCTAATACTTCCTTTAAAAATTATTGCTATTGTTTGATTTGATTTGGGGAAAATTATATGTCCAAATTGGTTCCAATGTAACTACGTCATTGAAGCAGGAATTCATCAAATTTATTTCTATGTTCCCTTCAAAGTTTCTGTGATTCAACAAAAAAGAAAGAAGAAATGAGAAAAAGGCTTCTGCTGCCTTCTGAGCCCAAATTCGTGAACAGTGTGTGGTTTTAAATAACGGTTTTGATCAGTACGATGCTGCAGGTGCTGAGCCTGCATCATGAAATTTCTGACCGACTAGGCAGAGAACCAACTATTTTTATTTTTAATACCCACATCATTCTTTTTTAGAGTATTACCCAAATGAATTCATCTGGTAGTAGGCACCTCATCTGAAGAGATCATTTTCAAAGTAGCAAAATAATGTTTTCAGCATACCCTAAAGTAACTGATAAGAACCCATCCACATTGTATAGTATAGCTCTCTTATTTAACTACCTTAGGTCATATTATTTATTTAACACGAGTGTGTAGACTGGTCAAGTGTAAGATGGAAATCTGTACTTAGGTCTCGAGACCTCAGCTTCCCCCTTACCACCCCTTCAGAAAGGTGTGAATGTAGTTGCTATAAGACGATAAAAGAAAATGCTATAGCCGGATTTTTCTCTATCACATTTGAATTCACAACCCAAAATCTTACATCATGGACTAATTTCATATGCAAACATTTCCTCTGTAGTAGATCATTGCCAAACCAATAGCATACTAATTCTATACCTACACAGAGATGAAAAAATGAGTGATTCCAAATAGAATAAAGCCACCTTTGTGTCCTCCCCAGATTAATTCCTTCCTTTCTATCCTCAAAAAGAACGATGTTAACTAAATTTAAGGCTTACGTTCTATTTTTTTTTTAATTTTAAAGTTTATTTATTTTGAAAGAGAGAGAGCACATGTGTGTGAACATGAATGGGGGAGGGGCAGGGAGAGAGGGAGAGAGAGAATTCCAAGAAGATTCCACGCTGTCAGTGCAGAGTGCAATGTGGGGCTCAAACAGCGAGATCATGACCTGAGCTGAAATTCAGAGTCGGACACTTAACAGACTGAGCCATCAGGTGCCCCATATGCTTATTTTTTAGATAGATTCACATATACCCATAAGCATATGGTATATTTTGAATATTTCAAGATTTATGAGAATTTATTGTATTAAATAAAGCCTTCCCCAATTTTTCCCTTTCAACTTTGTGAATAAATTCCATGTTCTTTTACAAATGCTCAAACTTCTCCCATTAAATAATTAGTTAAATTTCTAAGTCAAAACTTGGAAATTCTTCATTCCTTTTTATCCACACACTTGTCCGTTTCTTCTCATTATTTAATCTGTGAGAATTTTCTTTAATTATTACCACCATCCCCTCACCTCTGACTTACTCCTCCTCATGTAATTTGCATTGGTCACTAGCAGTGTTCACTAATGTGATCTATTACTTTTGCTACTTTCAAAGGAAACAATTTACATATCATTTTATTTGACTGTTCAACATCATTTACAAATGATTATGACTCTTTTCGTGTTGATACGTTCTTTTCTGATCATTTCCACATTGTGGATAATAAAAATACATTGGATTTTGACTCGGATCTTTAAATATTCCATCCCCACCTGTTTTTTTCCCTTTACTGATAATCACCGATTCCCTAGATAAAGCATTATTTTTTAAAAGATTCTTAGTAATTCACAAATTCCCAAAACTCAATGCTCACATCTTTTCCTCCCCACTGTTTAGATATTTCTGCTGGCACCTTAAAAAATCTTCAAAAATAAATAATAATCTAGAAAAAAAATAAAAATAATAATTGATCCAAACTATCTTCCACCCAAAGAAATTCCTCTTACAACCTACCACTACAGAGCACTATTAAGTTTCAAATTTGGATGGTAGGTTCAAATGTTTCTCTTCTTCTGAAACTCTTGGTCCTGTATCTCGTGTATGGGGTAAGATAGACCTGTTACTCCAATCTCAACATATTAGACCAGAAAACATGTAAGAGTTTAACAAAAACTATAGAGTCTGGACCTGAGGCAAGTTATTGTCTCTGGGATGACTTTGCGAGGAATGCTCAGAGCACCACTACAAGGCTGTCAGGTGGTCATGGCAGTCAAGTTACCAACTCAGATTCTCTGCTTCGAAAAGTATAAACCCTTGCATACAAAACAGTTACCAGTGCTGAGGTAAGGATATGGCTTCATTCAAAACGAAACAGCAATACTTCCACAAAAAGGCAAAAACAGTTTATTATAGAGTATAGAATGCATATCCCTTAAGAGCTGTGTGATCTTTGGAAAATTATACATCCTCTTACATATGGGGAGTCTCAAATTCCCCATACAGAAAATGAAAACTATGGTTTCATTTACTTGAGATGTTGAGAAAGATTATTAATTTTGAGCATGTAAATGTTTAGCCCAATGCTTAAATCATAATAAACTGTCAATAAGTGCTCACTCTTTATTATTTAATTTGGGAAAGATTATAACCCAACTTCCCTGGATAATATATAATAATATATATTGCTTTTCTATATTGTTGCTTACACTTAAAAGAATAAACAAAGTGTGGGATAGTGCTATGTCTCTTCTATGCAGTCTTAAAAAGCCATATAAATAAGAGGTCAAATATCAAACACAAACAGAATTTACTCCTATGCAAATAAAAGCAAGCAGATAAATGAGTCTTTCAATACACGCACATAAGTGTGATCGTATCTTTCTGTATGTAACAGATTCCCATTATTCTTAGATTTAATGTATTTATTATGTTATATTCCTTTTTGTACAAATAGAACTAAGTCAAAACAAATGAATATATAGTCATCAAGCATTGATGATTCTGCAATAACTAGGGCTCAAGTTTTCTTTAAAAAAAACAGAATTAAATAAAACAATCAAGTGAGCATACATTAAAAAAAAAAAAGGAAACAATTTTCACTAGAGTACAAGCCCCAAAGAATTTAGGTTGAAAATACTACAAAATTTGCGGATTTATTTCATTATCTTTATTGATCACGGTTATCTTTACAAGTGTGATTTGAAACAAATAATATTCAAGCAATTCAATTTGTTGCAGAAGGATACTTTGGTAAGTCTCCCATACATATTTCATTCATTAAATTACCATACTAATATTGGGAATTTTCTCTAAGACATCTTTTCATTGATGAGCAATATGTTTCACTATTCATATAGATATTCTTTGAGAATATTATCTATCTTTCATATCGGAGGTCGGTTGCCTTGAATAAAAGACATTTAAAACAACCTGGAATTATGCCAATAAAACAAGTATTTCACATAATTTTATTAACAGATATGTCCTTACAGTGTCTATTTCTAATATATATGCATTTTGAAAATTCGTGTGTGTGATATGTGTATATATATATGTGTGTGTGTATATATATATATATAATATATATTAGTTCTGAAAAAATACTCCATCTTCTGGAAAAATAAAAAAAGAATATTACTGAATGATTCTAAATATTATGTTTCTATTTTAAGGAGAGAGACATTTTAATAAGTCTATAACCAGATAGGCAAAGTAGTCATCTCTTACATTTTTCACTACTAATAGAGTTATTATTATGTCAATAATAGAGTTATTATAACAGTATGTATACTGGAACTGGAGGGTATTATCTTAAGTGAAATAAGTCAGTCAGAAAAAGACAGATACCATATGTTTCCACGCATAGGTGAATTTTGAGAGACTTAGCAAAAACCATGCGGGAGGGGAAGAGGAGAAAGGAAAAAAAAAAGACACAGACACAGGGAGGGAGACAAAACATAAGAGACTCTCAAAGACTAAGAACAAACTGAAGGCGAGGGGGGTGAGGGATGGGGGAGAGGGGGTGACGGGCATTAAAGAGGGCACGTGTTGGGATGAGCACTGGGTGTTATATGTAAACCAATTTGAAAATAAACTATTAAAAAAAGTATATAAAAATAACTCTATATTATGTGTTTTCGTTTCTCCTAATCATCATTACATTGAAGAGAGAGATTATGTTCTATTTCATACTTTGTGCCCAGGAAGCATAGCTGACAGCCTTGTGTCCGAGTTATGTCCTTTTTATTTCCACTTTGGAACAATTAATATCAATTAGGGGAACTAAAAGCCAGAAAAACATATTTGGCACAGAAAGTTTTTAATAAGGGGGGAAATTATACCAGAACATATGAACTAAAATGAAGTCACAATAGTGCTCTTCTGTTTTTTATTTATTTATTTTTTAATATCCATTTTTTGAGAGACAGAGAGAAACAGAGCGTGTGGGAGGGGCAGACAGAGAGGGAGACACAGAATCTGAAGCAGACTCCAGGCTCAGAGCTGTCACCACAGAGCCAGACATGGGGTTTGAACTCACAAACTGTGAGATCATGCGCTGAGCCAAAGTCGGCCACATAACCAACTGAGCTACCCAGGCACCCCACAAAAGTGCTCTTCTAATTCAGAAAATTGTTCAATGCATAAAAAAAGAAATATTTTTTCAGGCGCCTCAGTCGGTTACACATCTGACTTCAGCTCAGCTCTTGGTCTCATTGTTCATGAGTTCAAGATGTGCATTAAGCTTGTTGTCAGAGCAAAGCTTCCTTCAGATCCTTCGTCTCCCTCTCTCTCTGCCCCTCCCCTGCTCTCTCTCTCTCTCTCTCAAAAGTAAATAAAAATTTAAAAAAAGCTAAATGAAAATATATATTTTCTAGTCAGAAGATCAATTTTATGTTGATTATTCTATAATAATTAAAAACATATATAGTTAAATTTCCTCCACTTAAACTTTAGAAAAAAATAAAAATATATTCTACCTATAATTGTTTGTCTTCTTTTAATGTTATAAAAGTAAAATATTAACAATTTGTTTTGCTAATTGCTTAATAATTAAAGAAAATGGGTGGAAGATGATTAATATTATCCAGCTCTATGCTGAGTAGATTTGAAATGGAGCAAACACTGATCAAAGCACCAGCTAATGTCTTAATTTTAGAATTAGACTCTTCTCAATTACTAATTTTTTCTAGCTGGTTATGGCATGGTTATTTTCAGCAGAGCAATAATTATTCTGAAATAAAAGTATACACAAAATCATATCAATATCCTGGTAAAAACCCTCCGACAAGTCTGCAATTCACCCAGGCCCTTATCCTCATGTGCAGGGTCTTGCACGACTGCACTAGGGCTACCTCCTTGACCTACCTCTCCTCTCTCCATTAACTGGGCCTCCATCAATGGTCCTATTTCACACCCTTGAAGGTGCCAATCATGCTCTCAACTCAACGACATACACATGTATATTTCCTACGGTTTGATTTTTTTCCTCTAATATATATGAATCTTTCATTATTTCGTTTAGATCTCTGCTCAAATGCTTCCTTATCTAAAATAGTTCCCTGATCCAGCCTCACTATAGCCCATGTCATTAAGCAGCTTTATTCTTCCTTGTAGCTCTTATTAACATGTTATATAATGACCATTTTATGTTCTGTTTGCTCCCAGTTGAATGTTAACTACATGAGAACATGGATTTTTTCTCAGCTCTATTTGCAGCATCGAAGAAAGTTCCTAGCAAGTAACGGTCAAATAAATATTTGTTGAATGAATCGAATGAATGAATAAATGAGAAGATCATCATCAAGGACTTTCTAACGTGTAAGTATTCAAAGTTAACACTTGAAGGAGAACACAAATCTCTTGATTACAGGCAGAGAGAAGATGAAGATACTGCTTTGTTTTACCTATTAATATTTTAATAAAGATAAACAATAAATATTTTTTACTGGGCTGGGCACCTGGATGACTCAATCAGTTAGGTCTCAGACTTCAGCTCGGATCATGATCTCATAGTTTGTGGATTCGAGCCTCACCTTGGGCTCTGCTATGACAGCCCAGAGCCTGGAGCCTGCTTCAGATTCTGTGTCTCCTCTCCCTCTGCCCCTGCTAATGCACCCCCTCACTCTCCCTATCTCTCTCAAAAATGAATGAACATTAAAAAGCTCTTTAAAAACGTTTTTACTGGGTAGCAAATAAATTCAAAATAAAATTTAATTAAAAGGGTAAAAGTTAGATTAAATCTATCTGAAAGTAATTAAAATACTCTGGGAATTTGCTAGTAGAGGTTCAAGTTATTTCACCATGAAGATGATAATTATGCATAAATTCTTTATCAAATACTACATTAAATTATTTATATATAGTGTATAATTTCATGGTCTTGATTCACTCTTTGCCAAATTAAAATAAACCCAAGAAACTAGATTATATGATTTATATTATGTGTATGGTATTCTAATCTTGTTTAACTTCCTTTCTTTCCTACATAAGTGAGTCACTTAGTGTAAAGGGGAATTTTCCAATCATCGCTGAAGACCAGGGAAGTGATTCCCAGCCAGATATGTGAAAACTGTCTGAGTTTGATTATAAAATATGATGGTTGAAAGCACTGGAGTGACTATGTTGACCAGCCGGAAGTCCCATAATTGAAAAACAAAAAAAGAAAGAAGGAGGAAAGTAAAAGATTATTTTTTATAACTTTCTCTCTTTGTGTCTCTGTCCATCTGTCTGTGTCTTTGTCTCCCTCTGTGTTTCTCTCTCTTTCATTCACACTCACGCACACACACAGTCTCATTAATATATCCTGGATTTAGATGATGCCTCCTGAAAATCAATAGTCAGACTGTGTTGGAACCTGTAGGGAGCATGAAACCTGAAACGCTATCCAGCAGGTGGTCAAGGCTGCAGGAATAAAGGATGACCCGGTGAGAAAAGGCTAACAGTAGGTAGGTCCCTACCACTGTTGCTAAGGCTGGTCTGAAAGGTGTCTTTGCTTCCTGGTTGCAGCCGTTAAAGCAACTGATATTAGGCTTTGCCTGAATAAAAGTAGAATTCTTAGCCTAGGGTCTGCTTACAGCTTTATCTCTTCTGTACATAAATGATGGAATCTCTAGGATGTTGAAAGTCACAATGCATGCAATCTCTTTCCTACTGCTTTTTCTCTGATACTGAATAAAGTATGGTGGATTTCTACAATCATTCAAGTAGTTTTCGTTGGTTCCCATTATCCAACAAAAAATACCTCCTTCTATAAATTTGGGCACACAGAGAAAACACAAATAGAGCCATATGAAGAAACTCTGCAGGTTTAAATATTATAATTAATAATGATTTACTCCACAGTTAATATGAACCAGCTATTGTTTTAAAACTTTATAGCTACTAACTAATTTATTCACTTTCAAAATTATCGATTAATTAAATCAATATTTAAAAGCCAAAGTTAATTAATTCAAATCTCTCTATTTTTAGTCACACACATATTTGTATGGATATAGATGAGCAGATATGGACAGTGTTACACAGATGTAGATAGATAATTATTTTAAAGGCAAACAATAGTTTAAAAGAAACAATGTTAAACATGATAAATTACTCCTAAGTCAGATTTAAAATGATAATTTAAAAAGAAAAGCATATGATTACGGCAAATATAGGTAAAACCTCCCACAAAAAATAATCCAGGTTAGAGAAAACCTGAGATTTTTCCAATTACAGGTGAGAAAGTCAATGCAAAAGAATTATATAAATTGCTCACAGTCAAAGGGCAGAAACAGAACCGATACCCAACCAGTTTCTTTCCATATAAAATATCTCTATACAATAAGGCTCAGGAAAAGAGTCACAACACTGCAAATATGCAATAAATGCCCCCAATCTCTCAAAACAAACAGACAAACAAAACAAACAAACAAACAAAAAAAATACAGAAAAAAAAAACCACACAAATAGTTGCTACAGAAAACTACAAAGTAATATAAAGAATATTAAAAATTCTATCTGCCTTACATGGCCTTATTTTAAAGGACATTTGGTTGTTGGAAAGGCGGCAATATGGACACCGAAAGAATCATTAGTGATTAAGGATGTAATTTTGAAGTATACTCTCACGATAGTAATAATAGCAATTCTATAGCCAGATTATAAAAGTATAGTGTTGAAAAAGCTGAGGAAAAAAATGAGAAACTAGGAAGATGGAGGTAATATATTAATAATGAGGAAAATAAAATGGCTGGCCAAGGGTTTGTAGTCTTTAACCTCTATTCAATATTTTTAATAAAAAATAGAATTTTTATTAACTAAAGAAAGGTTCAACATTTCAAGACAAAAGGGTCCACAGAGTTCCAATCAACTCAGTCAAAATAAAACAAACAAATGCCTATGCATGTCAAACTCTGAAATATGATTATCCCTTCTAATTTAAAGAGAAGTTAGACAAAAATGAGAATCCAGGTTACCACACATATTTTGGGGCATAAAATCTAGAAGAAAATAAAGCGGCATACCCAGATTTATGAACACAAAAGATCGTGAATCTATGATTTTAAATGTTTCCTTTATAACCCTCTTTAAATATGCTTTATTAAAGGACATACACAAGCAAAATAAAGAATCAATATATACATCTCAATAATAGATGTAAAATATATGCAAATTTGAAACTAATAATACGAAAAAAGGGTGATGCAGAGGGAGAATGAAATAAAGCCTGATAAAATTTCTTGTTTTATATTATTGGGAGATAATAAATAGGGAGTCCCTTTTTTGCTTTTTTTTTTTTTTTTTTTTTTTTTCTGTAGACATAGCTGTAGCTATAGAGACAGATACAGATACAGGTGTATTTAGACACTTATGCACTGATACTTAGCTCATAGATAGTTTTAAAAAAATAGAAAAATGTGCTTTTACTCCAAATCATGAGATAAGATTTAGAATAGAAAAATGTTAACAGCAAAGAAAAATATATAATTATGACAAACATAAGAAAATTCCAAAAGAACAATACTCTAGGTTATAGAAAAAAGTGGTATTTTTAATTTATGCTTGAGATTATTAATATGCTAGAAAACATCAAAAAAGGTATTTCAAAGAAAATTAAAGATCGGTTTCATTTACCAATATAAATGAAAATAATTTTAATATATTTTCAAAATATCCAAGATTATAATAAAATAAAATGTATGAACCACAAATAATGTTTATTCTAAAATTATGTACTATGATGTGTATAATGATGCATAATTAAATGTTTTCTTGAGTAAGAGTTGAAGGGAAGAAAATGGATGTAGATCGAGCATATCAATAAATCCTGAAATATCATTTGAAATAATTAAACATATGTTACAGAGGTAAATTAGTGAATTAAAGGGTCTTAATTGCATTGAATCTATCTGATATCATCAGCATAGATGAATTCCTACACCTGAATTTTTTAATTCAAATACCTACAAGTCAGGAAGGGAGATAAAATATGTAAACTAGTCACTTTAAAGATAGATTTATAGAGAAACAAAGTCTATATTATACCTAAAGGATTTTTTTTTTCATTTTATTTAATAGTCTGATGTCCAAAATATGCCTGCGTAGGAGAGGGATGGAGAAAGGGTTACTACTTATTTATTTCAGCCGCCATTTTTCTGTTCTCTAGAATGTCTATTCATAGTGTTGGATTTCATGGATGAGTCTCTTAAAACTTTGACTTTTATTTCAAAGTGTGTATTTTCCTTTATATTCTGGGAAATTAATGCCTTCAATTTTGTCTTCCAGCTTCTGTCTTGATTTTTTTTCTTTACTTCTAGCTGTCAAAATATTTCATTTCCAGTGCCCACTTCTTACACACAAAGTTTCTTTCCTTTTCTCAATAGCAGTTTGCCATTATTGAATGTATGTTTGATCCACAGGCTTAAACCCTCATCTCTAATCTCAAATTCACCGATGTGATAACCAAGTGCAAACCCCTAATCAAACGTAATCCAAGAAACTTCTTCCTAACTGCTTCTTCCATAAACTGCCCTTCATCTTTCTACACAGATTTCCAGACAGCATGAAAGGAACTGATTCCCGTCTTTCCCTCTTGGCATTCTGGGCCTCTCATGAGACTCAAAACTTTTACATGATCTCTCCTTCCAACTCTGTCTATCAACTCACTCTACTATCATTCCATCCCTACCTGGATGCTTTGAATTATGGCAACCCATGAGATGTCATTACTCCGCCATTTCACCATTAAGGTAAACGAGTGTTGGCATTTCTCTCTAGGAGACTGAGTGAAAGACTGTGCAGTTAGCTTATTTTGTTGTTTTGGGGTTTTGTGACATATTGTTGAATACTCCTTCTACCTGATGAATAGAAAACCAGATTTTTGGTACAAATTTGAGTATTCTCAAAACGAGAGAAATTTCTGAAAGGTGGATTTCATTTTTCTTATCCAAAGTAGGGATTGAAGCAAAAATAATGGGGGGGGGGAGAATGCAAGGAAAAGGAGAGGAATCTTGAACAACATAACTGGGTATTTGGGAGCTTGAAGGGATTAGAACTTCTCTAGTGGAGACCAGCACTTCATGGAAGAGGCAGACACTCAGAGCTAGAGGACCAGGATAAACACAGTCCTCTCGTACACCATCAAGAGTCCCAGAGGAAAGGAAAATAAGTTTCCTGTAGTAAGTAAAGTGGGGTTCCTGTCAATTTTATGTGACTCTCCACAGCCAGGGTTACTCGAGATGGTTATTATGTTAATAAACATAATCTCTGTTCTCTCAGGACTCAAGCCCAGTCATAAATCTAACCTTCTTATATCTGTAATTCTGTGCTTCTTCCCTCAAGGTATGACATTTTTTTTCACAATACCAAATCTCACTAAGAAGCAAACATGAACAAAGGAACAAAGAAGTAAAACCCTCCACTTAATTTAAACAGTACAGCTGCACGATCCTCATAAAGGAAAATTATGAAACAAGGGGCCAAATTGCCTTTTTCTTTGCATCATCTCACTGGTATTGACTTTGAGCCCTAGCACTGCCCTTGGAAAGACAGATCTTGCTGGTGAGCTGGATGTACCTCATTAATAATTAGAGATATAATACATCTTAATGTCTAAAATATTATTTCAGATGAGTCAATCTGAATGTAGAAAGGAAATGTGCCATCTAAAAAGCCCACGTACTTCAGTAGTCACCCTTGGCACTCAGTGTCTACACATGTTGACAGTAACCACACCCATGACTTCCAAATTTTTTGCCTCCAGTAAACTGCTTCTTTGAAACCAAAAATCTTTTATAAAACTTTCTTAAATATCTGCGATATTGTCATTTGGAATCCTATTATTCTTTAGAATTAAACCCTATGTAATTGTCACCATCAATGCAAAACATTTCTACAATGTACATAGAAGGAAAACTGCTGTATCACAGGACATGGAATCTTTATCTTAGGTAAATACTTTTTTTTTTTAATGTTTATTTATTTTGAGAGAGAAAGAGAGAGCAGGAGGGGCAGAGAGAAAATGGGAGACAGAGAAACCTAAGCAGGCTCTGTGCTGTCAGCACCAGAGCCTGACCAAGTGCTTGATCTCACAAACCATGAGATTATGACCTGAGCCAAAATCAAGAGTCAGATTCATCACCCAGATGACCCAGTCTTGGTAAATCTTTCTTCATTGATCTTCATTATTCTGACTTCCTCAAGCAATGTATGCAAGTTCCCATTTCTCTAGATATTGTCAGACTTCAAAAGGCTTGCCAAGCTAATGATAAAACCATACCTAATGCTTAATTTGTACTTCTTGAATGCTCTTGTGTTGGACATTCTTCCATATATTTATAATCCATGTTTTTATGCTCTGAATTTGTTGAAATGTACTTCAAAGTTTCTACCTGTCTTGCTCACTTTCATTTATTCTTAGCACAGATGGCATCACTTTTAAAGAGGCCATATTTGTTATTTCTCCCCATTACTTCCTCATCTCCCTAAAAACATAACACTGATCACAGTCCATAACAATCCCTTGTGTAATTGTTTACCATCTCTGTTTTTCAAAACTCAAATCAATGTGCTCCATGTGGACATGTATTCTTTCTGTTTATGCTGTACCCCCATGTCAAAATGGACCTCACACAGAGTATGTGTTAAATAAGTCCTTGTTGAAAGAATTAATAAATGATAAAACAATTACCTACTAATTGTAGAAATTTTGTACCAGGATGTAATTTACAGGAAAGGAGAGACTTTGTTCTATTCATTGTTGGCCTAAAAACGATAGTAGGTATTCGATATATATTTGTGGAATTGAGTTATATTTTGGTTGCTCAGAATTTGCTTTTGGTTAGGTGCTGTTTTTTCTCCATATAATATGTAGTCAAAATTGCTAAAGAAAATATAAATAGAAATAATATTATTGTTTCCAATTAAAATAGGCATCTGGTTAAGTTAGTTACATCACATACATGCACAGACATACACACATTTTATCACAGCAAAATAAAATGTGAAGTCTAATATAAATCATACTAAAAGTTTTCCTTTAAGTAAAAAAAGTAGAAAAAAAGGAAAAGTCAATATTAATATACTAAACCTGCTTTAGTGGAAAATTGAGGAGGATTATAAAGAATCATTTCTAGTGCCTTCCTTGGCATTGTAAATAACGCAAAAATTTTGGCAAGTGCATAAAACAGCTCACAAATGAGTTGACACTTTGCAGGTAGCAATTATTGCCTTAGGTAGGAAGTTTAAATGTTTGCTTTCCTTTTATTCATCATGAAGGGGAAAAGGTCTTCCCATAAGTAAAAAAGATAATGATGTTTACACAAAGATTATAAAGAGCCATATTTCTTTGAAAGACTGCCTGAAATCCTAGCTAAAGATCAAAACGGTCTTCTATAAAGCACATCTGAATAATGTGTGATCTGAAGATGGAGGGAGTCCTACTATCTAATCTCTGCTGGTAATAATATAGCCTTGCCAAATATTACTCGTTTTTCTTTTTATTTATTTTTAAGCTGTTACTTTAGAACAAAGCAATTTGATTATATCCCTTCCTGTAGCTAAAGAAGAAGAACAGATCAAACTGTACGACGTTACCTGTTTATGTTGGCTTGCACATATAAATACCAGTTTCTTATTGTTTAGCTAGGTCCATATGTGTCACAGTTGTAGACTTTTTAACAAACCCATGACTTGGCTACAACTACAGCAGGCAGAACCATTAGTACAGAGGACGTTTTTATGAATTGGAAATAAACTACATGGAAAAATTAAGTTATTCTGCTCAGGTGACCTAGACTAGGAAACTTGCATACTCAATGCATGCCTGTGCGTCTCACATGTTTCTCCCAGGACAGTAGAAGAGTTTAGCCATGACCCCGAGGTGATGTCGGGAGGACAACCTCCACACACACAAATCTCCCGAAGCCTCAGTTTGGAATTTGTATTTCTGCTTCAGTCTCTCGAGCATTTGGACACACATATACCCGAACCCAGAGCCAAGAGGTAAAGAAGGTCACTCTGCTCATGGAGGAAGGATACTGCCAACTAACTATGAGGCAAAAAGTATGACTATAGACCAAAAAGATGAAATAAATCGGCTCTATCAGTGTTTTGACCATTTCTTCCTATAACTTTCTACAGAACTGTTATCTTTTTTTTTTCAGATGGTTAACATGAGGGAGCTCAGAGAGTATCCCTTAGAGAGTTTAGCTCTCTTACTGTCAGATGAATGGGTCTTAATACTTACATTACTACTGTGGCCTGAATGTCTGTGCCTCCCCTGCCTCATTCATATGTTGAAATTCTAATATCCAATATGATAGTATAAGGAGGACTGGCCTTTGGAAGGTGCTTGGAGTGTGAGAGTGGAGCTCTCAAAAGTAGGATTAGTGCCCTTATCAAAGAAGCTCCACAGAGTCCCCAGCCCCTTCCACCACGTGACGACACTACAAAAAGTCTGTCATATGGAAGAATGCCCTTAGCTAGGCAGGCTGGCACCCTGAGCTTGGATTTCCAGCCTTCAGAACTATTAGAAATGCATTTCTGTTGTTTATAAGCCAGTCATCCAGTGTGTGGTATTTTGTTAGAGCAGCCCAAACAGACTTGGACATCTAGAATACAAATATAATAGATTATATAGAATAAACTTTTCAGTTTTAATTGCTCTAAGCTTTGTTGGTTACAAATGTTTTCTTCAGTTACGCAAATAAGCTATTCTAGGCTAGCAAATGGTTGAGAAATGTGCTAATATAAACAGTATCATTAGTGCTAAGGAGATTCAGATTAAAGATTGAATCATTATGTGATTGATTTAACACGCTGCTTTGTGGAAAAATGTGATGACGATTTTCACTTTATTGAAGTTTAATGATTGCCTTATTTTATAATCTTACTTAATTCCAGGAAAACATGTGCCATGAAGCTCTCAGACATGCACACTTTTCTGTGTCTCTACATGTAGGTTGTAACCTCTAAATGGTTAAATATCTGTTATTAAGCTAAAATCCTCTTCGATACCTACTTCAGAACTAAGATGTCTGATTTAAAAACTGTGACATATGCTAACTCTTCTGTGATGTAGTCATCAATATTAACTTTAACCTGAAACCTAGAACAAAATTAAAGGAGCTCCTGATTTTAACTAATATATTATTTAAGGTGCTTGTAGAAAAGAAAATATTTTTTCTGAAAGTAATCATCCTTGAATTGAAATTCTAAATAATGCTGTTAAGTGAGATTTACTCTTAGTGCTTGCATACATTGTTTCTGAAATTATTACACAAAAATGTGTAAAGTACATTGCTCCAAAATGTATATATTATAGTACTTTTTAGTAGAAAAACTCTGAATTCTAACATTGCTTTATACATTTTTACTATTTTTTCATCATAGAGAAGGCCAGCTATTCTTTATTTTGGTTCAGAAATTAAGGCAAGGAGTTAAAGGAAATGAGTGAGATTGGGTATGAGTGTAATACATATTACTATGCATGTATTAATTGAGTCCTTGTTGTGCTTACATAAAAAGCACTTCACATATGGAATAAGCTTTGGAATACTGTAATGAGTCAGTCAAAGTATGACTGAAGCCAAAATATTATATATTCTTTTTTGAAACTCCATATGAGATACTGAAGAAAGGAAGGGTAAGGAAATTGAATTTTCTGGTAAAATAATAGTAACTGTGTGAAGCAATTTAAATCTCCCTACAATATTATCTATAATCCTTCCAATAATACCATGAGGTAGGTATGCTTGTTCAGAAAAAGAAACTTAATGATATAAAAAGGATTACTGTAACATTTTGTGAAAAAGCAGAAAATAATCTCTAACAAATAAGATACAAAGAAGAAAACCTTTTTGTATTACATAGAAACAATCAAATTTATTATAAAGTCCCCAAACTTAAACATTATGGACCCTGCCTAGTATTCTAGACTGTTTATTTAGTTACTTTCCTTGTTCCCCCAGTCTCCAGAACAGGAGTAGTGCAGGTGCGCAAACACACACACACACACACACACACACACACACACACACACACACACGATGATGAGGTCACCTTAAATGAATGTATTGGCTTTTCCCCAGGCTCTCCTGTCTCTTCAGTTTTGCCCGTGTTGATCCCACTGGCAAGCACGCTTTCCCCCCTGATCTCATCTCTTCTATTCCTTTGACTTCTAATCACTTCTGAATATCCGATTTTCAAAAAATAGGTAATAGTTTCTCTCCCTGCCTTTCTCTCTCTCTCTTCATTTCTTTTGTGTGATGATTAAATGAGTAAAAACGTTCAAAGCAGAGTGACGATTAGGACACATAAAAGGCAATATATAGTGTTACTAACATTACTACACATCCTCCAGGTATCTTCCTTCGTAAGTCTCCTCTGGCCCTCCTACCCGTGAGTTTTGTGTGTCAAGTATACATCTATGTGTCTGTCATATTATGTGTCATGCTCTGTTACAGTTGTGGGTATGTATACCTTTTCCACTGGTTTCTGACCTCACTAAGAAATATTCATATATCTATCTTCTTATTTTATTTAGCAACTATCAATAAAGAGAAAAATAAGAAGAAAATAAAAATGCATGCATAAAATTATATGCATAGGTGCATGCCAGGTGAGTATATGGACTGAATACTAACCTCTTCCTAAAATTCTTAAAAACTGCCTGTTATCTCTTCCCAACTTCACTTCTAAAAGTGAAGTAGAAAACATTTAACTTCATCCAAAAGAAAATTCCTATTACCAAGCAACTGGGGAAAAGGTATCCAAATTATAAAGGATGGGTATATGGATATGCATTTGGAAGACATAAATTAAGAAAAAAGTGTTTTCAGTGTCAATAGCATATTCATCAACTGTATTAGTCAGGGTTCTCCGGAGAAACAATGTTTGGAATACAATGTTCATATGTATGTAAGTACGTGTGTGTGTGTGTGTGTATGTGTTCATATATGAGAGAGAAAGAAAGAGACAGAGACACAGAGAGAGAGAGAGAGAGAGAGAGAGAGAGAGAGAGAGAGAGAACAAGCTTATATAATTAGGGAGGCTGACAAATCCTAAATCTACAGTTACCAAGTGGAGATCTAAGAGAGTTGATGGTTTCGCTCCAGTCTGAAGGCCAGCAGGCTTAAGATACAGAAAAAAGCTGATTATCAGTTCAAGTCCAAAGGTAGAACAGAACCACTGTACCAGCCCAAGGAAGTCAGGCAGAAGAGGTTTCCTTTTACTTGGAGGAAGGTTGGTGTTTGTTCTATTTAGCCTTCAGCTGATTGGATGGAGCTCACCCACATTCGGGAGAGCAATCTGCTCTGCAGTCTACCGATTTAAGTGTTCACCTCAATCAGGAACACCTTCATGCAAACACCCAGGATAATGTGTAACCAAGTATCTGGGCACCTGAGGCCCAGTCAAGTCAACATGGAAAATTAGCAGTCCCCTCAATTATGTTAATTTTGTCATATCCCATACTGTTTGGAATTTGCTTCCTAACTGTGCTTCCCATGACGACTGCTTTAAACCTTAACTTTTTAAGTTTAATATTTATCTTTTGTCAGGCTTTTGATATATACTTCTACAGATTTTTTTTAATTCTAACACTTATGGTAAGAATTAACAATATTTATTGTACTCCTACTATGTGTCATTGTACTCCTGCTATGTGCTAGCACTGTGGTAAGTATGTTTTCATTTTAAATTCTGATGTAACTCCAGTAACAACCTCAGGTCAATTTCGATCTTTCTAACACAGGAATAACCTGGAGACTTAATTATTCTTCCACACACAGTACTCAGCATATAATGGAGGATTGCTAAATATGAAAAGAAGCAACTATATGATAACCAAGAGGGAAAATAAAACAAACAAACAAACAAAAAAGCCCTTTGCTGTGTTGTTTGACAGAAATGCTTAATTCCTCAGCTGTTAAACCTGAAAGAACTTAATCCTCCAACTGAGTGCTTTCTGACTGGCTTGTCCTAGGGATCTAAGCCATAGGAGGTGAATTCTTGCCACGGCCCTAGACATGCCACTCAGAGCAGCCATTCTCAAACTCAACCACACATGAGAATCGTGTGAAGAGTTGTCTTTTTTAAAAATAAGTTTTATATTTCAATTTTTTAATGTTTATTCACTTTTGAAAGTCAGGGAGAGACAGAGCGTGGACAGTGAGGGACAGAGAGGAAGAGATGGACTCCAAAGCAGACTCCAGGCTCTGAGTTGTCAGTGCAGAGCCTGATGTTGGGGCTCAAACCCAAGAACCGTGATATTATGACCCGAGGTGAAGTTGGACACCTAAACCGACTGAGCCACCCAGGCGCCCTACAGTTGTCTTTTTTCTTAATGGAGATCCTGGGTAACATCCCAGATATTCTACTTGAACTGCTTTTGTTTGAAGTATGGGCAGAGAGAGTTTTAAAAGCTCTCCAAGTGTTTCTAATGCACAGCCACGACTAAGAAATGGAATGGGAGTCACGAAACTTCTCAAATACTAAGTGAGAGAAGAGAGCATCCAATTTTTTTGATACTTGCAGTATGAGCTTCCTAAGCCTTGGTCATTGGATGTTGATGTTTAATTCACAATCCTGACAAAACATTTTGACTTTTTGCTTTTTTTTTTAGAAAAAAAATTACAGGTGCATGCATCTGTTTCTGTGTTTGAAGCAGTGGCAAGAAGAAATCAAAACTAACACCACGTTTTCAGATTATGTTTATGTTGTTTTAGGCAAAATTTTTTACTAAGAAACACAGACCAAATTTTTGTAAGAGAATAGGTGGTGAACTAAATATCTATTCATTCATTATTCGACCTTTTCCCAACACTCGTGATTCCAAGCTTATTAAGACATACTGAATGGTTAATATTAGATACATTTTCACTTAAAATTCACATTAAATTAGGCAAGTCATTTATACATGGTCATCAAAATAGTCACATAATATGAAAAATATTTATGCTTGAAACTTTTACAAGTATCGTCTCTTTTAAAAATCCACCTAAATTGACAAGTGATTGTCCTAAGGCATAAGAATTAGGTGACACATTTCACCAGAGGGTTTTTTTCCTCAATACTCTTTGCTCATTACAGATTTTTGTCACATATTTATATTAGTCAACGTTCTCCGGAAAAAAATAATCAGTAGAGTGTGTGTGTCTAAGGCAAGAGAGAGCATGAATGGGAGAGAGAAAGAGGAGTTGCCTCATGTGATTGTGGAAGCCGGCACATCCACGTTTGTGAGAATTGGCCAGCGGGCTGGAGACCCAGACAAGACTTAGTGCTGCAGCTCAAGTTTGTAGGCAGCCTGCTGGCAGAATTCCCTCTTCCTAGAGACACATCAGGATTCAACTGATTGGATAGGGCCCACCCACATCATGAGGGTTAATCTGGCTTACTCAAAAAATACTGAATTTAAAGTAATTTCATCTGAAAATTATCTCAGAGCTAAATATAGACTAGTGTTTGACCAACTATCGACTCAGTCGGTTGAGCGTCCGATCTAGGCTCAGTTCATGATCTCGCGATCTGTGGGTTCGAGCCCTGCGTCAGGCTCTGTGCTGACAGCTCAGAGCCTGGAGCCTGCTTCAGATTCTGTGTCTCCCTCTGTATCTGCCCCTCCCCCGTTCTCTCTCTCTCTTTCTCTCTCTCTCTCTCTCTCAAAAATAAATAAGCATTAAAAAATTATATGTATATATATATATAAATATATATATATATTTATATAAAATGTTTGGCTTTAGTTTTCTGTTTCCTTTTGCTCCTCAACCAATTCTTTAGTTTCATTCATTTCAAAGCATAAGCAATAGTCAGTTAAAAAAGTGAAATACCCAGAATGAATACTCTTGCCCCCAGCCTTTTGGAGATTCAGTGGTTAATTTTATTTTTGTTGGGTCATCATGTTATTATTAATGAGAAAAATTCTTTGCTATATTAAGCTGTTAAAATCACAGACCTCAGGTAATATAAGCTTCCCATGGCCTTATATTCCAAATGTTTGAGTCTAATAAATATCATTAGTAAAGAAGTTTTAATCAAATCTTGGTGTACTCTTAGGAGCTAAAACACAGTTTTCAACAATCTGCAAAAAAAAAAACAAACAAACAAACAAATAAAAGTGATACATTGTAATAATTATAAGCTTTCTGTGAATATAAAATAAAAAATACTTATAAAACACTTGGACCATTGCATGGCAAAAGATAAGCTCATAACAAATGATATTGTAATTGTGGTTACTACTTGATCTTTCTGTTCATAGCGCAAGCAAGCAATAGAATGGGGACAAGTATCAACTCAGTCTAAATGAAGGTCTATCTTTGTTCATTGCCCTTGAATGGAGACCCCACTTAAATATTATACCGAAATGTTCAAAACAAATGAACAACAACAACAACAAATCTCGAAAATAAACCTAATATCCCTTTCAGAAAAATGAATTAACTTCTGAATGATGTGTACCAGCTTCAATGTATATCATGCAATTACCTATTTCTTGTCATAATAGAGAACAATTTACAACAATGTAGTCACATATGCGTCTAACTTGTCAGTGCAATATGCCATCAAAGGGGAGACGAAAGTCTACTTAGGGAGAAGTGGGGTAAAGAGCTCTTTAGGCTGACCTTTTGCTGATAAGTTGATGATGTTCTCATTAGCAGCAATCCTGCTGTTTGCCCTCAATAAAAGATAACACCCTGCTGTCGTCGCAATTTCCATTTACGTGATTTACTGACACAATTATATTAAAGATTTTTGCAAATGGATTAGTGTTTAAGCAAAGCTGAAAATGTTTTTATGAATTTTCATTCTGTGTTCCCCCCAAACCAAACAATATTTTCCACGATGTATGATTATATGGGATAAATCTGACAAAAAGGTTGCCAATATCCAAGTGACATTTTTTAATATGCTTGTTACTAAAGAGAACAATTTGTAGCTAACCTTTCCATTGTACATATTTTAATAACTTTTTTTTTCTTTGTAGCGATTTCCCATAGAAGCACCTCTTTCATTTATTTCTATGATGAAAAATATTGCATCTCTGTTTTTTGAAACATGAGTAATTCTTTTCATAATTAAATTAAATGTGGATGTTGCAGGAGTTTGGCCATGAGATTTATTTTCTGAAACGAAGTCTATCATTGTGGGCAGAGGAAAGAATGAAATCTGGCAGACTTCTGTTTAAATTTTGGCTTCACAACTTATTAGATAGGTGACCTCGAGAAGTTAGAATCTTTCCCAAAACAGTATTAGTTGTTTCATTCAATCTAGTAGTGAATGGAAAATGAGATAATAAATATAAAGCACATGGCTTGTGATAACTATTGCCAAAGCATAGTCTAAAAACAATGTTGTACTGAAAGAGTACACAAAGGAAAAACTTTCTTGTTATTGTTGAATCTGTGATGCTGATGTGGAATACTTAAATATTCTATAAATTATGATACATATTTGTTCTGTGGCAAATATAGGTTTATCTTTATTATGACTAAAATTTATGTCAATAAAATTATATAAGGATATTTCTCAATTCCATTGAACCATTTGTTTTGGAGGAAAAAAGACAGTAAGCAAAACCCAAAGGAAAAATAAGTAAATATCAAACACATATGGAAGACCATTGAGGTCCCTCTGATTTTACAATAAAAGGGAAGGCATTGTTAGCCTGTCTCCCACCACACACGCGCACACACGCACGTATGCATGCACACATACACACACTTTCCCACAGACATGAGAACTTCGAGAAAAAGTGACAGCACTGAGCAGCTTCATGGGGCAGCCCGTACTCGGAGGGCAGAACAAATCCTCACCATCCCACACACTCCACAACACGGGGTTGTGTCCCCTGCAGAGAGCAGGACGTATAGGGAATGTTGGTAGAAACACTTTTATGACCTAATGTGAGACACCTCAAATTTCCCCAGAAATATTGAGGGTCAGATTTTCCAGGGATTCCGAAGTCCTTTGTAACCAACTAGAGACAAAAAGCAGGGTAAACTTGAAAACATTTATTTTTATGTTGCACAATCATCTAGTTTTGTGTCATTATCATGTTATTATATTACTGTGTTAAAAGCAGTGAAAGTTTACTCTTTACAAAATAACATATAAACATATATATATATATACATACATTTATTATGTATGTATATATAATAAATTTAATGTGTGTATTGAATACTCAAATACATATTCATGAAATACTTCAATGAGATATGTGAATCTAGAGAAAAAAACTCAGGAGCAGGAGCAGAATAGTATATCCAAATTATCTCTAAAAGTCTTAATACTACATCCATTATGCTATACACTCAAATATGTATTAAAAAAATCTTTCAGGGGCACCTCGTTGGTTCAGTTTGTTAAGCGTCCAACTTTGGCTCAGGTCATGATCGCGGTCCATGGGTTCAAGCCCCGCATTGGGCTCTGTGCTGACAGCTCAGAGCCTGGAGCCTGCTTCAGATTCTGTGGCTCCCTCTCTCTCTCTCTCTCTTTCCCTTGTTCATGTGCTGTCTGTCTGTCTCTCTCTCTCTCAAATAAAATAAACACTAAAAAAAAAATTTCGACATCCTGCACTTCAATTTTCTAATATGCTTAAATTGACACATTTTTAAAATCCCAATTCATTGTAAGCATATTGTCAACATTTCAACTACAAAACTAAAAACACTTTAACTCATTTTTGTTCTTATGGGGAACCTATTTGAATTTAAAAATTAATGATATATTGTATTTACCATATAAATGTAGTCATTTAATAATCTTGGTTGGGTTTCTCTATCTTCTCTCTCTCTGCTCCTGCCCCACTTGTATGCACACATCTTATCTCTCTGTCTCAAAATAAATAAACATTTTTTTCAAAGTAATGAATTAATTAGTTAATGAGAATTACTTTAATCTTAAATTCTCTTTTTAACAATTTTCTATAACAAAATCTATTAAAATGAAAGGATGTTCATACTTATGCTGTTCATATATTGGATTTGAAAAATTCTTAATTTAATATTTCATTTGGCCAACTATCTCTGATCTTCTATAACCAAAAACCATAATAAAAGGGAGTCCTAAAGATAATTTGCTATAACAGTTCTTAACTGTTTATACTGACTCATTCTATTATCATATTAAACACTATGTGCACAGTAAAAGAAGCTCTAAAGTTGCTTTAATTTATTATATATTATATATAAAGCAACTTTAGAGTTTCTTTTACTTAGTCAATTGTGATTTAACAGAATCTCATTCTTTAGATTATGGAGACTGACCTTATTGGCAAAGACAAATACGGATACATTTTCGTTTAAAAGATATCTGGAGATTCGGACAAATTTCCAACATCCAGTCCACAGAATGATTTTCATTCTTACAAGTTAGTGCACGTAGTGTTTAAAACACCAATATAGCATCTGCAACAACACTTTTCTTATCAAGTATAACTTTATTTAAATGCTTATTTGCCTTGAAGACACAGTGATCCAGTCTTAGGATAGAAACCAGGGCCATATAATAATGAAGTAACCTAAGAGAAAGGAGAGCAGGGTGGTGGTTTGGGGAGAGTGCTGTGAACAGTGAAGGCTGCCACTGCAAACCATCTGGGCTCACTTGTCAATCAGGCCCGAAGAGAAGCTGAGGAAGGCGACACCAAGTTGTTGTTGGTGGTGGTTTGTTTGTTGTTACCAAAATATCATACATCACTGCAGAGAACTCTTTAAAGGGCTATAAATATTAATTAAAAAATAAATAATATCTTATGTGGGATTATTATTTAATGCTATTTGAGAAAATTAAATCATCACAGGAAAAGTAGAAATTCATTCCTTTTTTTCCTTTTTCTTTCTTTCTTTTTTTTTCCTTTTTTTTGTAGATTCAAAGTAAATGAAAATAGCATGCTGGGCAGTCGACCTAAAGTTAATGCCTTCTAAACCTTTCTATTAATTCCAGCTACTACGGCCACACATAAGACCCGTAGTGTGTGGTGAATTAATTATGTCTGAATATGGTCCTTTTCAGAAAGAAGTTTTTAATTGTTGAATGTTTTTAATCTCAATAGAATTGATTTGCATTTAAATGAGCAGTCCATCAAGTGATTATAATCTTAGACATTTTTATTAACATATAAGTATTGAGTAGAGACATACTTCAGAAATCAAGCAGGTTCCCTTCCAGACTACCACAAAAATGGGAATATCACAGTAAAGTAAGTCAAAT
This sequence comes from Paguma larvata, assembly GCA_030068075.1. NCBI lineage: Eukaryota > Metazoa > Chordata > Mammalia > Carnivora > Viverridae > Paguma > Paguma larvata. Next base: position 120,441,511 of record CM057824.1, on the reverse strand, counting down.
GAATTATTTTGTTTCACAATACATATAAAGTTATGTTTACCTTATACTGTAGTGTATTCAGTGTGCAATAGAATTATATCTAAAAAAATGTATATACCTTCATTAAAAAAGATTTTATTTCTAAAAAATGCTAACCATTGTCAGAGTTTTTGGTGAGTTGTAATCAATGATCAGAGATCACCATAACAAATATAGTAATAACAAAAAGTTTAAAATATTGTGAGATTTACCAAAATGTGATACACAGAGACATAAAGTGGGCAAATGCTGTTGGTAAAACAATGCCAATAGATTTGCTCTACTCAGTGTTGCCACAAATCTTCAGTTTGTAGGAAGAAAAAAAAGCAATATCTATGCAACACAATAGGGCCCAATGCAAAGAAACAAAGCATGTTTGTACTGTTTTAGTATATATAGAAATTATAGCATGCTTGGACAAACAACGGACAGGGTAAACAAATTAATATATACTTTAAAACTTATTTCCTGTATATTTAATAAATTAATTAAATATCCTTAAAGAAATAACACACCTTCTATTCGAAATTAAATAACAGGTAATATTTTTAATGTTTCTAACATAATTATCCATATTGATTATATGGGCTAATTGTGTATGTGCTAATAACTAATATAAACTAGTCTTCAATTATCACCAAAATGTATTGATACTAAAATATTTTCTATTTGTATGTGTTAATCTTAAAAGTCATTCAACATCAAAGATGTAGGATTATGGGAAACATGAACTATATGTAAGCATTAACCTATAAATCTAGGTAAATGTTAAAAAGATATTCAAATTAATAGAAAATAGAAATAAAATTTTGAAAGACATGAAAGAATGTTAATGATTATTTAAAATGCAATTAAAAATAAAGCTGTCATATCATCTTGGCATTATTTTTAATTCAAAACGGTGACCACCAAAAAAACATTTAATTTGTTAAGCCACTAATATAATCCATTACTAAATACTGAGAATCTTCCTAATCTACTTTCTTTCTTTCAACTTCAGTTAGAAAGAGTAATGAATCAATTTTAGAAAAAAAGAAAATAAATAAAATTAAAGATCAATATACATGCACGTATGTTGATTTTATTTCTAATAAAATTGGAGTACACTGCATCAAACATTTCTCTGTATATGATATGATGTGTGCTTAAAGTCTTGCAACTCCACGAGCCATTCCTTGTACTAGCTTGTTTTTATTGAAAATACATTGACTATATTTTCACCATATAGATGGCTACCTCTGCATCTGTTTTGGGCCATGTGACCAAAGGAATTCAAAGCATTTCAGAATATCTGTGCCTTTGTTTACCTGAGGTGGGATATCTTGAATATTTTGGTGATATGTGACCCAGAGATAAAGTGCTTTTTTTGCAACTGAGCAGAGCTTTACCTGAGATGTCTCAGGAATTCTTCATTTTCCCTGTGTGGTCTGACTCTCTCCCCAGCAAAACAGACATAACTGTTGAAACTTATATTAAAAGAAGAAAATATCTGTCAATTGCCCTTAGGGCATACAACAAAAAAAGAAATATTTATTACATAAAATCTTCTAACTCTCAGTAAAAAGAGTGGATGCCTCAGACACTTGTGCCATCATCTAATTCCTCACCCCTTCCCTCTGCCTCAGCTCCGGAAATGGGGAGTTCTACTCCTGACATGGGTAGCCAAAAACAACACGTTCCCTCTGTCCCCAGGTCCCAGTCTAAGGCATGATGACTCTTCAGAATGGGAAGGCTATCAGCATTTCCTGTCTTACTTTTACTCTCTTAGTCAGTCAGAGAAAGATACTATATTTTTACACTCATAAGTGGATCTTAAGAAACTTAACGGAAGACCATGGGAGAAAGAAAGAGGGGGATGCAAACAGAGAGGGAGGGAGGCAAACCATAAGAAACTCTTAAATACAATGAACAAACTGAGAGTTGATGGGAGTGGGGAAGAGAGGAAAGTGGGTGATGGGCATTGAGGAGGGTACTTCTTGGGATAAGCACTGGGTGTTGTATGGAAGTCAATTTGAAAATACATTATATTAAAAAAAAAAAGAAGGAAAGTAAAAAGAAAGAAGGAAAAGAAATCCAAAATAGTGAAAAATCATTAAAAGGATTAAAGCGTTACCACAGAAAAACAGAGGCTACTTACAAAAGACTATGTATTACATGAATCCATTAATATGAAGTATATTAGAATAAGCAAATCTATACATATAGAAAGTAGATCGTGGTTGCACAGGTCTTAGAAAAGTGGGCTCAAGGGATACAGGAGAGACTACTTGGTATGAAGTTCCTTTTGGGGGTGATTACAAGTGTTCAAAATCGTGGGAAATCATTAGAACACAATTCTGAGAATATACAAAAAGCTATTGCATCGTGCATTTTAAACAGGTGAATTTCATGGTGTGAATGGTATCTTACTAAAGCTATTTAAAAAGAAATAAAAATATAATTTGTGTTTCTGTGTTCATAACATTTCTGTTTGAAGTTAACAAGAAACTGCGAGATTACTTGTTAAAATTGACTTCGCAAAATGCAGAAACATAAAAAGAAAATTTGTTATGCTAAAGAAAAATGTGCATTATAAAAGCAAAATGTGACTTCCAGTTACGTATTAAGATACATAGGATTTTGGCATTTTTTATTATTTTTTGCTTTTTATGATATTCAAGAATATAATTTTCCAAATGATGTTTAACTTGTTTATTCAAATTTAAGGAAATGGACATATTAAATAGTGGAAAACACCACTCTGACTAAATGTAAAGTTATCTACAAGCTGCGGGGAAATGTGTAAGTGCACACCTATTAAAGTCCTTTTACTGGGCCCATTTTGTTTTGGATGAGAGAATAGACAACGAAAATCAACAAAATGTTGAAACACCTCTCTTAAATTCTTCTGTGATTGAAGCAATCTGGAGAAGGGGTTTACTAACTGCTAACAAATTGAGCTGCAAATCATCTATATGGAGACCTCTTTATGTCTCCTTTGAGGCCAACAAAGTTGAATACTATTGAGAGGTCAAGGAGAAATGAGTATTTCCAGACAAAGAGAGTTGTGAACAACGGCGTCAGATGCTTTTGGCCACGTGTAAGAGATAAAGAAGTGAGAAGTCATTAAATGCTGCATGTAATCCCCTCATGGGACTACTTCAGGGAGAACAACAAATAAATGACTTTATGTATCAGGCTATTTGTCCCAAATAACATAAAGCTCTTAAAATCATCCATCCTCCTATATATCAATCTGAAGAGCCCATTATTCCTCATGTGGGATTTAAACAGGATTCTGCATATTTCTTTGTTATCTGTAAATATCCTTAGACACAAATGAATTGCAATAAAGGGGTTTTAATAATACCTATTATATTATCATACAAATTTAACATTGTATGTCTTTCAAACATGTTTATTTTCTCTAGCTAAGAATTTTGTGCAGTTTCTACTGAAATTGGATTAGAAATTAACACTGGATCCAATTGAATATGACTTCCTTTTGTTTAAATATTTATGCTTAGTAATTAATGGTACATTGAGTGCATGCCTTCTCTTTTGAAAGTTTTGCTTTCCTATTTTGATTTCTGAATCAGTATTAATAAGTATATCACAACCACAGGTGGTGATAACCACCTTTAATACTTTGGTATGCATGCATATAGCCAGTCCATGCTTTTAGCTAGGTGGTATCCATGAAATCATGACTTCTCATCTACAGATCTGTGAGATAATAAATTCATGTTGCTTTTAAGCCACTGCATTTGTGCCGATTTGTTAAGCAGCAATAGAAAACTAACATGAAGTTGCAAGGCTTTTTCTTCTATCGGGATCAAATGTGATCTCCCAACTGTTGAGCTGTTCGGGACACTGACTGATGCTCACTGCTCTTTTTTATTCCCTTCCTGAATGCCCAGGCCAGAAGAGAAATACATTATCTAAAATGGGCTCCACACATAATATAAAAATTAAAGGACAAAGGTGATAACTAGATGTGAATATCAACTTTTGATAAACAGTCCTTACCAATGTTAGTTTTCTTAATGCTTTTTATGCCCCAAAGTTGCATTTGTGTCCAATTTAATTCACCTTATAGGGAAGATTCTAGTGTGTGCAATGAACAAGTTCCCAACATTAGAACATGTTGATAGAACTAATGCTGGGTAAAATCTCCACCTGCAATTTTAAAAGCCATAATCATAAGGGATCATGACATGCCAAAGATCAGTAGACTTCCAACAAGATAGTTGTGAAATGAGAATGTCTTCAGATATCTGAATATTCTCTGAGTCTAGTATCTTAAATAAATATTTTAGTTTAGTCAAGAAAGAAGATAATAATGGAAAATATTTTTAATGACTATATTAGAGTGCCCCAGAGAAACAGAACCAATAGACAATATTTATCCATCTACATCTATATCTATGTATCTATCTATATTTTGACCTATTTTAAAGAACTGGCTCATGTGATCGTGAAGGCATGCCAAATCCAAAACCTGATGGGCACGGCTGACAGACTGCAGATTTAGGAAACATTTGCAATTGAGTCCAAAGGCAGTAGGCGGGAGAATCGCCTCTTGCTCAAGAGTGGTCAGTTCTTTATTCTGTTCAGGCCTTCAAGTGATTGGATGAGGTTCATGCACAGTATTAAGTGTGATCTACTTTACTCAAAGTCCACCTATTTAAACAAAAGTCTCCTCCAAAAATAGCTCACAGAAACACCCAGAATAATGTGTGACCAAATATCTGGGCACTGTTGCCCAGAAGAGTTGACACATAAAATTAAACATTACAGAGATCAAGAGTTACTTTATTGACAGTTCAAGAACAAAGGGAAAAGCAGCTGTGGCTTATCAAGTAGCAATGCCTGTCACCTGAGTGACAGTGCAATATTATCTATTGATCCTTTATTTAATTTAGAAGTGCTCTTAAAGCACATTTATTTCAGAATTTGTAAAGACATTTTAAAGAAAGGAAATCAAATTCTATATCCAAATTTGCATAACCTGAAGATCACTTCATTGTTCCAAATCACATGATTTAAAACATCGCTCTCAGTAAAATCTGTACTTTTGACCTTTGCTGTTTACTTTCCAGTGTTAATTCTTCTTTTTTCTTCAGCACATTGTCTTTCCTAGAAGCCATTGAAAGTATACCAATTAATTACTCTTCCTTTTATTCTAGTTCACAATGAGTTTTTTTTAACATTCTTTTATTAACCTCATGCTAATTTTCCACTTCAGTTAATGTAACATAAAATGAGTCGGTCCTTTTCAAACAGGTAAAAAGTAACCCAATATTTCTTTTTCTATTAAAAAATGTACACCCTTCCTATATATTTCAAACTCTTATAAATTGAAAATTTAGATTCAAATATCAGCCAGTAACAAACTGTCACTCTCTTCAATCATTTACTTTTATTTTAAGTCACCATCTCTGCCTTTTCAGAGATTGTACTGGCTTAAATATGCCGAGTTATTAAATGCTATGTCATTGCAGCTTGCAAATGACAAGTTAAAGGTGGTGGCTCGAAAGGCCAATTACTGTCACCAAGGACCTAATATAGGTCAATTTGTTGGGGTGGTCACTATTCAGCACAGTATACCTCCCTCCCCGGCATCATGACCATATTGTAGATTCCAAAACTTAAAAATATACAGATCCAGGGGTGTCATTGGTTCTTCACTTATTTAAGAAATCTAGGGACACCTGGGTGGCTCAGTCAGTTAAGCATTCAACTTCAGCTCAGGTCATGATCTCGCAGTTCATGAGTCAGAGCCCCAGGTCAGGCTCTGTGCTGACAGCTCAGAGATTTCAGCCTGCCTCAGATTCTGTGTCTCCCTTCTCTCTGCCATTCCTCACCCACACACTCTCTCTCTCTCTCACTCTCTCTCTTAAAAATAAATAAACATTTAAAAAATTAAAAAAAAAAGAAAATCTAAAACAGAGTTTGTCCGGATAGTAAAAGAAGATATATAGCTTTTTAATAATTCATTCTCTTGTGCTTGATATTAAGCACTTCTACTTTCGATAGATTTTGGAGCCAGAATTTTTCTTGGCAATGTTGGTTTGTAAACACAGAATCAGAGTACTGAGAGACATTTCATACAGATGGTGGTTACCTGCTGAGTTATTCATACATAACTTTCTGATTGTCAGAACATGTGTCTGGCAGATTCTGAGTCTTAAATCTGAGTACACTTAGATGTCATTGCCATATTTTGATCTTTGGTTGACTGTTTGTGAAACCCAAGGTGGTTATCCCTGTTTCTAAAGGTATTCCTCCTTTACACTGAGTTTGATACAACTGCCTAAGCAAGGATCACTTGAAATGAACAAAGAACAGGTTCTATTCCAAAACCTAAACATAATTAAAACATCAACTTTCTGTAAAATTGAGAGTTTTAGTATTGACCAAAGACATGATCAGCAGTAAGTTTATATGCTTTAGAGAGTCTTTGTTATACCATTCCAATCTGATGATCTATAAAACACAAGAATCTGATGCATTGGTAATCATTAACAAGCATAGATATGTATCTATAGAATAAAAAGTAGTTTATACATAAGTTCTTTTGTAGCCACTGTGGTTTTCTTTTATGACATTAATATATTGTGATTATAAAATACAGAGTCAGTGTAGGAAATGTAGGAACACAGTTAGTAAATTAAGTAGACTTAGAGATGTGGTAGAGGGGTAAGATGTAGGTGCAGTGGGTAACAATCCTGGAGAGAATTTGGCTTATACTTTATAATGGAAACCCCGCAGCAGGATTTGGTCCATAATAGTGACTGCAGGGGGCGCCTGGGTGGCTCAGTCGGTTGAGCATCAGACTTCACCTCAGGTCATGATCTCGCGGTCTGTGAGTTCAAGCCCCGCCCCGCATCGGGCTCTGTGCTGACAGCTCAGAGCCTAGAGCCTGCTTCGGATTCGGTGTCTCCCTCTCTCTCTGCCCCTCCCCCACTCATGCTCTGTCTCTCTGTCTCAAAATAAATAACCATTAAAAAAAATAAAAATAGTGACTGCAGGATAATCCATGTATAAAAACAAAAAGGAGGGGCGCCTGAGCGCCTCAGTTAGTTAAATGATTGACTCTTGATTTTGGTTCAGTTTATGATTCCACTATTGTGAGACTGAGCCCCATTGTGCACTGTGCTGAGTATGGAGCCTGCTTGGGATTCTTTCCCTCCCTCTTTCTCTGCCCTTTCCCCACTTGTGCTCTCTCAAAATAATAAACATTAAAAAAAAGAGAATATAAATTATTGATATTTCCAAATGCTTATTTATATAGTACAATAAAATTTGGTGATTATGCTTTCTATAAAAATATAATAAAATAATATAGCCAAATGTAAATATATTGCTTATATGAATATATTTATATTTTTTTCTAAGATAATTCAAATCATCCATTATAAAATCATATTATTGGTAAATGTTCATGGTAGGCATAGATATATAAATAGATGAGTCACAGAAACATCTTAAGTAATCATACAAAATTTATATATCAAGAATTACAGAAGGAGTTCAATGGAGTCAAGATGCTGAGCAGAGGACTAAGGATATCATCTAGGTGGGGCATGAGCTCCAGGTATTTTAGAAGTTAAATTGTGTCTTTGCCATTGGGGGAAAAAAAAGTTACGTTGAAATCCTAACACCTGGTACTTTAGAATGTAGCCTTATTTAGAAATAGGGCCATTGCTGTTATAAGTAGCTTAGATGAGACCGTACTGGAGCAGGTGGTCTCCTATTCTGAAATGTCTGGTGTCCTTATAAAAAAGATAGTCACATGACCACATGAAGACAGAGACACATATTGGAAACTCCATGTGACAATAAAGTCAGAGGTGGAATTAAGCAGCTGTAAGGCAAGGAATGGCAAAGATTGCCCACCAACCAGCAGAAACTCAGAAGAGGCAAGGGAGGATTCCCCTACAGAGGCAGAGGAAGATTCCTCTACAGGTTTCTAAGGGAGCATGGCCCTGTGCACACCTTGATTTTGGGCTTCTAGTCCCCAAACGTGACAGAATATATTTCTGATGTTTTTGAGCAATCCGGCTTGTGTTACTTTGTTACAGTAGGACTAGGAAGTAAATGCAAGATCTGAAGTGTTTCTCTACAGAGTGCTTAGGCATTAAGGATAATATCTAGGTGATTGGAGGTTACATCAATTCTTCTGAAGCAGAATTGTTTTCCTCCACGTCCAATTTTACCTCCTGAAGACTGAGGTCATCTAGCAAATATACAGTGTTACTTACTACAGTATTCCTACCTGAATAAGAGAAAGAAAGGACTAAGGGAAATTTTATATATCTCTATGTCCATATCTATAGAAAAACTTGGTAAAAAAAAGTCACCTCAAGATTGTAGAAAAATAAATTATGCAATATCTAATATTAAACAACTAGGTAGACAGCTGGACAAATCAGATAATGATGCCATACTCTATACCAAAATAAAGTCAATCTATAGCATTAATTAAAATGTTTTAAGAAATCACATAAAAATGAGAGAACTTTTATTAAACAACACCAAAAAGTGGCCTGTTAAACTATGAATGATAATTTAAAAACCATAAGAAGACTTATAAATCTGACTATATTGAAACTAATTCCAGGGTAAATATTTAAATAAAAAGATAAAAAATGAGATAAAATATGTAACTTTAGGTGACATGACAGAATGTAAGTCTTTTCTATATAAAAAGCTTATATATTTCAATGAAAAAGACCAAAACAATCAAATAAAAATGAGCAAAGGATCATAATCAAATGATAGAATATGAAATATTAAAATGTGTTTTAATCACATAACAGATGTTCAACATCATTTATGCAATAAATGGAAATTTAAAATATAATGAGATATGATTTTTCACCTGTCTGGAAGACAAATATCAAATACTTGACAGCATATCCTTTATACTCAGAACACTGAGGTAAGAGAGATACTGTGATAGACTGAACATGTACATTGGTATTTTCTCTATGAGGAGCAATTTGGATATATCTTCTAAAATAAAAATATTCATATATTTTGAATCAAAATTGTATATCCTATGATTATGCATAGATTTATAGAATTATTATGTGTCTATACAGGATTATTCGCTATAACATTGCTTTTAATAAAAAAAGTATTTGAAACAATTTAAGTGTACATTAATAGGAAACCGATTAAATAATCTATTACACAGTATGATAATCAATAACAAAACCTATAGCTATAAGTAAACTAAGAGGCAATCAAATGAATCAGAATAATAAAACTCTTAAAAGGAAAATGGAGAAATCTTCAAATAATATTGCCATCAAGTAAAAGCAAAATGTGCTACAGTGTACATTTTGTATGCTAGTATTTATAAAGTAAAGATACACATTGAACATACACACACTCTTGCACACATATACAAAATGTATATATGTACACACACACATATGAATTTAATTGCTTATGTGTGTCTGTGTGTTTATGTGTATGTATATCTAACAAAATACAAAATAAATTGCTAACATTAATTTAGTTCTTTGTAGAAGAAAAATTTCATGGACTGAGCAAAAATGCAAATTCTTTCATTGTATACACTTTTGGGATACATTTTGAGTTGCTTAAAACTTATAAGTAGCAAGTATGCTAAAATTAACCTTTTAAAAAAATAAAGTGGAAATGGCATAACCGTTCCTCAAATTCAGACGCAGTTATTTTATGGTCTGCGGATAGTTGGGTTTTCATACACCCCTTTAAGTGCACTCCTCTAGGACAGGGGAGCTTGGAAAGAAAATACTGGCCAGCAAGAAATATAAAGGTAAAAGCAAGACTTTGCATAGAATGGGGGTAATGTGGGGTTAGAGAAAAACATTTAAATAGAGTTGAGTTACCCAGTGGCCTATGAACTACAGAATGGTATAACAAGTTTTTCTTGCAAGATTATCACAGATCAATTAATAAAGAAAATTCATCAACTACCATGATACCATGGCTCAAACTCTACTCACATAATCTATCCTGGTCTTAAATAATTCATAAATGAGATACAGAAGAAAGGGACGTAAAAGCAAATGCTAATTAAAGGAAAATTTAATTCTTGTCTGTCAATAAGAAGTCTCTTAGGAAAAGAGGATGAAAATTTCATGCCCTAGATTAAAGTTGGTACAAATTCGGACACTCTTCCCATCAAAATATGAGGTTTATTCCCCTTTCACTTCAATGTGGACTGACCCTGTGATTGTTTGACCAATGGAATGCGCGGAAGTGACATGATGACAACTTATTAAGGGCCCCTCTGCTTTAGTATACATACTTTGGGAATGCCAACTTTGATATAAGAAATTTGAATACCCTGAAATTAGTATCCTGTGAGGAAGCCCTAGATCACCAGATGGAGAGACCGCAGGGAGGGAAGAAGGGAGACAGAAAATGAGAGAGGAAGAGAAGGGATAAACAGGGAAAGATGCTAGGTATCAGATGTTCTAAACATCTAATCTGAGGTTCTAGGCACTTAAGCAAAGGCCACATCTTTTTGGAAAGTGTGTCAACTGCAGTCATCCAATGACTGGCCCCTGTGTGTGCCAGGTGTGAAAAAGACACATAATTTATTCTTTACTTCAAAAAGTCTTCAGGTCAACAGGAATAATATTCAAGAATCCAAATCCAAGTATTGAACCTGAAGAGTCTTAATCATACATGGAACTGGTTTACATTGCCGGGGTCCTTGTTCCGGCGAATCTAGGGGTCCACGAAGGATGAACGGTCAGGCGAAATGAGGTGAGAGAGCCACGAGTGAGATGGAATCTGATGACCAAGCAGGCAGCCCTGGAAATTCTGGCATCTCTGACCTGCTAGTCTCAGTGTCTTTATTTTTAAAGGTAGTGAGTGACAATACATCTGTGACAAGGCATCATTTACAATTTTTCCTAGGTTGACATATTTGCGAATCCCTCCGACTTAGATTAGGCAGTAACTGTTTTTATGACTTTGTTCCAAAGTTACACATTGTTTTTTAGGCAAAGCAGAGGAAATAACAAGATAAAGTTTTTAGGAAGAGAGCAGGATTGTCGTAGCCCTTGGTAAACAGAGGGCGCATACATTGTTGCCTTAAGACCTATGTTAATCATCTATAGATAGTTTAGGAGACATTCTATCCATAATCTTTACCTATGATGGAGGAGGTAGAGACATGATCTCTAAGTTCTTTTCCTTTATGAGTGAGTGAGCCTATATCGTAAGGGCTCATGATTATCTGTTCTTTATACAAACAGCAGTTTCTGTAAAAGTATTTTATTATTGCCTTTTTATTATAAAGGAGCATGGGGATGGGAATAGCAAAAGGATTTGTGAAATGTTAACCTCAGGAAGGTACTCAATGTTTGTTGTTGATCAGTGAAGATATGTGTAACTACTTTTATTGGGCTATTGTTTGTACCTTACCCGTAAACAGTGCTCCTAACTTCTGGGCTAAGCCAACCTCCGGAGAAGGTCCCAAGTCTCTTTACAATCTCTCCTATCAGACTGTTAACCAAATACTGAGAGAAGCTTCAGAGATGTGCATTGAGGTTTTATGGTGGGGCTGAGGGGATGATTAACACAATGCTATACCTGCAGGGAAAATCTAGTTTGGCTCAAGGAGTCTTGGGGCCTAACGTCTGCTAATTTCTAGCCAACTCATTACTGCTATTCTGTATGATCAGTTTGTGTAACCTATCCCCAAGAGGCAACCTTGAGGTTACCTCTGGCCAGATTACTCTCATTCAGATTTAGCCATCAAGACATCGCACTCCAGGTCCCCTTTTCCATAAGCCATAAACCCAAAGAGCATTATACCCCTTAGGCCAACGAGAGCAGTTCAAGAAATCCAGGCCTGAAAGATTATCTAGAAGGAAGTAAGATTAGGCGCCAGTTTGGCTGGCGGGAGCTTTGCTTCAACCTTTTCCACACAGAGAGGCGTCTCAACCTGCGAGCCCAAAACGGCTCCCAACATACATGATCTTGTAACTAAAATAACTTGATTCCATAATTGGATGAAATTTTGAGAATTTTAGGAAGGGGCGAGTATATTTTGAATTGGTAAGAAATAAAACTAACATACATCCAGAAGGTAGATTAAAGACTGAGAGACAATTTTGGTTACTCTCCCCACAAAGAGCTGAATCTGGCCTGGACATGTGGTTATTTAACTAGTAGAAAGTATCAGAAGTGATACTATGCTAGTTCTAGTTCTAGTATATTAAGCGAGAAAAATTTCTGTTTCCTGTCTTTGGACACATGTTCTGGGTATAGCCAACTGCAGGGGAAGAAGTTCTGCTAACCTGAGGACAGTGTTCAATGACAGAAGCCAAGACTGCCACATGAATGGCCTCATAGAAGGAGACAAAGACCCCCCACCCAAAGCCTTAATTATCCACCTTTCATGTTGGTATTAGTTTCTTATGGCTCCTGTAACAAATTACCACAAACTGAGTGGCTTGAAACAACACAATTTATTATCTCATAGTTTTTAAGATCAAAAGTAAAAATTAGTAATGGTAGTCTAAAGTCAAGACGTCGATAGGTCTGGCTCCTTCTGGAATCCCTAAGGGAAGAATCTGTTTCCTTTCCTCATAGAAATGCATTCCTTCACTCCTGGCCATTTCTTCACAATGCTTTCTTCTGCTTCCTTGTCACAACTCATTTTTTTGTCTACTGTCTTGCCTCCTTCTTTTAAGAGCCCCTATGTTTACATTGAATCCACCCAGGTAACACAGAATATTCTCTTTCACCTCAAGATCCTTAGGTTAATCATATATGCAAAGCCCCTTTTCTCATATATTTACATGTTCTAGGGACAATTATGGTATAGATTTTTTTTTTTCCTGGGGAGGAGAATTAGTCTATCTGACCTACCATCTGAGGGACAAGACATCTATGTTACTATGCAAACTATCTCTCCATGCAGCTAAGTAGAACTTTCAGATGATTGTAGCTTTAGCCACCATCTTACAGCAAACACATTATACACCATAAGAAAAAGATGCTATGCTAAGTTCAGCTAGCCCACAGAAAAAATGAAAGATAACAGAGGCAAGTCTCAGAGATGTTGCAAGTTAGGTTCCAGACCATCGCAATAAACCAAATATCATGATAAAGTGAGTGAATGAATATTTTGGTTTCCCAGTGCATGTAAGAGTTACATTTACACTGTACTGTAGTCTATTAAGTGTACAATAGCATTATGTCTAAAAAGAACAACAAACATTCTTAAATTTAAAAATATTGTATTGCTAAAAACTGCCAACCATCATCTGAGCTTTCAAAAAGTCATAATCACTGATCGTAAGTGGCCATACATACAGTTTTTCTTTAAATTTCAAGTATTGTGAGAATTATCAGAATGTGACACAGAGATATGAAGTGAGCAAATACTGTTGGAAAAATGGCACCAACAGACTTGCTCAAGGCAGGATTGCCACAGAACTTCAATTTGTAAAAAACAAACAGAAACCTCTGCAAAGCACAATAAAGTGAAATGCAATAAAACAAGGTATGTCTGTATTAAGTTGTTATTTTTAAGTCACAAACCTTTGGCTTGTTTGTTATATAGCAATAGATAACTATAATTCTATATTGATGAGAAGACTAGGGTATCCTCACTATGTTTCCAGGAAGAGAAATGAGGTCACACAGCTGGGTCCTAGGTAAATTGAGTTAGGAGTGGAGGATATTTGTCCCTTGGGCTTCTGTATACTGGGGCTTATTACAGTTATTCCTAGACACTGTGATAAGGCTCTTGTGATTATGTAAGGAGAACTGTCAATGTGGGGCAAAAGAAAGCAATCCATACACCAATTGTTAACACATATTCTAAGGAGTGTTTTTTTTTTTTTCAATAGAATACTATTGATATGTATACAATGAATGAATGAAAGGCATTGCCGCTACTACCTAAATGAATAGGTTATGGATGTCTCTTTTGCCTATATTTAATTGGTTCTTCTAAGTGGGGAAGTATCGAAGATGCAGACTGTGGAAAATGCAAAGCCAACCATCATCAGCTATGGATTTTCTGGAAGGCTACTAATTGCTCTTTAGTGTCTGTTTCCCATCTCTTATTTAATAATATTGAATGCTGGGCATATAACTACCATGCACTATGGTTTCAGCTTCTTTGTGTGAGATATCTGAGTCTGGCCATAACACATGAGTGCTCTTCTTTCCTTTTGTTTTCCTTTTGTGGGTACACAAAGCCATGAAAATGGGAAATAGGGCTCATATGCTGGGAGACTGTTGTGTGATGTAATGAGATGAAATTGGAACCTTAAAATCTTTGTGAGTTTGAGTGGACTGCCCAAACAGATGTGTTAACTTTGAGACTATTAAGTCAAAGAAATATTTACTATACTATTTTTATTATTTAAGCCACTATATTTTACAATCAGTATTTTTTAGAGTAAAAGCTAAATAAGGTAAAAGTATAGTATTTAAGATAAAAGTAAAGTTTACCCTACACACCATAAACCTAGAAGAAACTGTATTTCAACAATTATGCTCCTGGAGGAAAAAAAAATATATATATATATGTATGTATTATATATACATATATATATATATGTATGTATGTGTATATACACATATATATATATAAAGCCATCAAAGAAATAATAACTAAAAGTATTCTTGTCTTATAGCCTGAGTTAGCTAGTAACCAAGGACAATGGGACGAAGTTACATAAAGAGAACAAGAGTCATTTTTTCAGATATGATGCCTTTGCTTAAATTGATTATATTTTGTTTTATAAGAAATCACTCCAAATTTAGTGGCTTAACACAACAAGCATTTCTTACGTCATTTTCTGAGGGTCAGCAATTAGTTTGTGTTCCAGGAACAACTTAGTTTGGTATCTCTGACTCAGTCATGATCTCTCATGAGATTGTAGTCAAATTGTTGACTAAGGAAGCAGTCATCTCAAGACCTGGTTGCAGATGAAGGATCCATTCCCAAGCTCACTCCTGTGACATGCATAGGATTTAGTATCTTCTGGGCTAAAGATACGGGCCTCTGCATAGGGCCATTCACAGCAGTGCTTCTCCCAACACTAATAATGAGGAAGAGAGAGAGGAGAAAACAAGAAAAAGCACCCAACAGATGGCACTGTCATTTTGGATACGATCTTAGAAATGAAATCCTAGAGCTTCTCTTGTGTCCCTTAGTGCCAATCAATAAGTTCAGCTCATTTCCCATAGGAGAGTTTTCTACAAGAAAATGAATACCAAAAGACAGGAATAATTGGGTGGCCATCTTAAAGGCTGACTTCCACAGTGGAAAAGGAAATTTTAGCACACTCAAGGACATTAGCTTTATTATTTTTTTATTGGCATTTACTGATAGCTTCCCTCCCATCCTTTCCATATGGGACAGTTAGGGAAACCTGCTACCCCATGCAAAAGCATACAGCACATTTTTGCCAGGCTGCCTCAGTTATGTTCATTATTGCTTCCTTTTTTCAGATGTTGGTCAGCTGTCCTGGAAGCTGGACTAAGGAAACTCTTTCAGGCTGTGGGTAGAATTCATTCCCTCATAATTGCAAGATTGATGTCACTATTGTTTTATAGCTGTGGGCCTGGGGCTGCTTTCAGTTCTTCAGTCCGGTCCTTGCACAGGTCCTCTTCATCTCGACAATGGAGAACGTCTCTCATATGGAATCCCTTTCAAGCTCTCTGACTTCCTTCTGCAACCAGCAGAAAGTCTTTGCTTTTAAGAGTCTTATGCAATTAAGTCCAAACCACTCAGATAATCTCCCTTTCTTAAAGTCAGCTTAACCATACAACCTAGTCATGAGAGCAAAATCCATCATCTTCACGGTCCAGGAATCACACAGGGAAAATACATCAGAGGCAAGACACCTTGGGAGACACTTCAGCATAATGCCTATCACAGAATCCATGGCAAACACAACAATATAAACTAGAATTCCAAATTGTGTATCAAAAAAGACCACTGACTCACATTTCAATAGATCAGGCAACGTGTCCTATGGTGTAAAGAAGGCAAAAACAGTGCAAGAAAATAATATTAGGTCCAGGGTTCCTGGGTGGTTCCGTTAGTTAAGCCTCTGCTCCAATTCTTGATTTCAGCTCAAGTCATGCTCTCACGGATCAAGCTCCACGTTGGGCTCTGTGCTGACAGATCAGAGCTTGGTTGGGATTCTCTCCCTCTCTCTCTGACACTCCCCCTGCTCTCTCTCCTTCTCTCATTCTCTTGAAATAAATATATAAACATTAAAAAAAAAGGTAAAATAGTATTAGGTTGACATTTATGCTGATTTCACCCAAAAAGATATAACTGTGCATGAAAATGGAAAGCAGAATTAAAACAAATGCAACACAAAATTGTATGCAAGAAACTAAGAGATGAAGACAAGGCTTTCCTGGGTAGGGAGATACAATGTGATCTGTCTACATTTTTAAGTTTACAAGAGAATTACCATTTGAATGTTTCCCATAGGAGATAGTTGAAATGACTAGAATGGGAAGGGATTATGTAAAAGATCAAAAAATACACAAAAATTACTTTTAAGGGAAACATGTTGTTTAAGTTACAATTGTCTCAGGAATCAATTAGATTGCACTTCCCAAAGCAGTAGTGGTAAAACCCCAGACAACTAGGACTGTGATCTGAAAGACACTCATTGCTCATTAGTTACTGGCATGAGGAGCTTAAAGTGACCAGAAAGCACATAAAGACCTAA
Organism: Paguma larvata; assembly: GCA_030068075.1. Taxonomy (NCBI): domain Eukaryota; kingdom Metazoa; phylum Chordata; class Mammalia; order Carnivora; family Viverridae; genus Paguma; species Paguma larvata. The sequence goes on along the minus strand of CM057824.1, from coordinate 120,424,784 downwards.
AGTTATTTCAGTGTTATATTCTACTCTTCATTTTTTTTTCTTTAGTCATCTTTGTGTCTTTGAATGCTTCACTCCCTTTGCTTCCCTCGTAATCCAGGGATTTGCTGTTAGTCCAAGCCTGCTACCCTTCTGCCCACCAGCTTCATACTCAATTCCTCTTTTATCTCCTTTCCTTTTCGGGGGGGGAAACATGAAGACATTTTCTCCTCATCTTTGCCAAGAGAAAAATAATAAATTCATGTCGATTTATTATGTAATTTTTTTTAAATCCATCTCTTTATCTTACTTTCAATTACACGTCACAACTCTCTTTCTCGCTCTTTTACACAATAAAACTAAAAACAGATAAGGACACAAGAAATATGAGTGATATTGGTAATAATATAAAAGTCATAAAGTGTTAAATTCTAGAGATTCAATAAAGAACAAAATTCCATTCTGCCTGTGGGTTGGACAAAAGTCTCTCCACCCCATGAAGATGTAGAATTTTCTGGGGTCCCCTTGCTGGTTTCCCCTGATGCCTGGATGAGGAAAGAGATCAGCAAGGGAACAAGAAGGTGCTTCCTGGAACAGGGGCGCTTGCTGTACCATAACCCTTCTTATTGAGTTCACCAAGGAAACAAGTGAACCTTCTGTCCCTCCTGCCGGGGGTCGGTCCTTGTTCTGGCGAATCTAGGGGTCCACGAAGGACGGATGGTCAGGCGAAATGAAGTGAGAGAGCCACGAGTGAGATGGAATCTGATGACCAAGCAGGCAGCCCTGGCAATTCTGGCATCTCTGCTTTGCTGGTCTCAGTGTCTTTATTTTTAAAGATAGCGAGTGACATTACATCAGTGACAAGGCATTCTTTACAACATACATTGTTGTCACAAGACCCATGTGGTCATCTATAAGTTTATGGTATAAGGGAGCGTGGGGATGAGAATTACAAAACGATTTGCGAAATGTTAACCTCAGGGAGGTGCTCAATATTTGCTGCTGATAAACAGTGCTTCTGACTTTTGGGCGAGGCTAACCTTGGGGAAGGTCCTAAGTCTCTTTACAATCTTTTCCATCAGTGTGTTAATTCTGAGAGAAGCTTTATGGAGATGTGCCTTGAGGTTTTATGGTGGGGCTGAGGGGAGCGATACCTGCAGGGAAAATCTAATTTGGTTCAAGGAGTCTTGGGGCCTACGCCTCAATTTGTGTAACCTATCCCCAAGAGGCAACCTTGAGGTTACTTCTGGCCAGGTTACTCTCACACAGATTTTATCCATCATCACACTCCAGGTCCCCTTTTGCATGTGCCATAAAACCAAAGAGCATTATATCCCTTAGGCTAATGAGAGCATTCAAGAAATCCAGGCCTGAAAGATTATTTAGAAGGAGGTAAAACTAGGCGCCAGTTTGGCTGGCGGGAGCTTTTGCTTCAACCTTTCCCACGCATGGAGGGGTCTCAACCTGTGAGCCCAAAACAGCTCCCAACACCCTCCAGTGGAGGAAGTAGTAGAAGACCCATATTCAAGAGATAAACCACACAGACCAAACTGGCATTACAAAGTTCTGAAAATTAGATTATCAAGGGAACCACAGATCCTCAAAAGTGGTCTTGGATCTGATGATAAACATGTTAACAGCCTGCTTAAAAAAAAAAAAATACATAAGATAGTCTCTAACATAATAGCCAAAATGTCCAGGTTAAAGTTGAAAATCACCTATCATGCCGAGAGCCAAGAAAACTGAACCAAGAAAATCACTATTTGAGTGAGAAAAGAAAATTAACTGAAGTCGAATAAGATAATCAACTAAAGCCAGAAATGGAATTACCTGACAGGAGTTTTAAAGTAGTTATTATAAAAATATTTCAACGATCAATTAAAAATTCTGAAACAAACAAAAATCTTAACAAGGAAATATAAGTTTTAAAAAGAAGCCAAATTTAAGTACAGTTGTTTAAAAAAAAATAATTGGGCTTGGGCCTGGGTGAATTAGTTAGTTAAGAGGCCAGCTTTTGATTTAGTCTCAGGTCATGATCTCACAGCACAGAGCTTGCTTGGATTTTCTGTTTCACTGTCTGTGCCTACCCTACTCACGCATAACCCTTGAGCATGCACGCACTCTCTCTCCTTCTTTCTCAAAATAAATAAATAAACTTAAAAAATAAATGTGCTCTATGGGCTTAACAGAGTGGAAATGAAACAGTATAAAATCAATAAACTTTTAAACAGATCAGTAGATTTTATTCAATCTGAACAACAGATTAAAGATAGACCAAAAAAAAAAAAAGGTACAGAGCCTCAAAGATCTACTGGAAAATAACAAATTTCTAACATTCATACTATAATAATTCTAGAAGGAAAGGAGAGAGTTGACACCAAAGAGTATCCAAAAATAATAATAATAATGGATGAAAATTTCTCAATTTTGTGAAACACTTAAACCCCATATATGCAACAAGTTGAGCAAATCTAAAACAAAATTAACCTGGAGAAATGGAAACCAAGAAATATCATAATTAATATTCTGAAAATAAAGACAAAACAATTTTGAAAGCAGGCATAAAGAAATAAAACATTACTTATAGGGGAACATCAATTTGAAGGACAGCAGTTTTCTCATTTATTTAAAATTTTTTATGTTTATTTATTTTTGAGAGAGAAAGAGAGTAGGAGCAGGAAAGGGCAGAGAGAGACAGGGAGACACAGAATCTGAAGCAGGCTCCAGGCTCTGAGCTGTCCGCACAGAGCCTGATGCGGGGCTCGAACTAAGGAACCATGAGAACATCGCAAGAGCTGAAGTCACATGCCTAACCAACTTGGCTGCCCAGACGCCCCATCAGATTTCTCATTTAAAAGCAGAAGGAAGTGGCATAATATTTTTTTTAGCATTGACTATAAAAGAACTATCAGTCTCAGACTCTATAGCTGGTGAAACTATCCTTCAGGAAGGTCGAAGGGGAAAGAAAGACATTTCCAGACAAGGGAAACTAAAATAATATGTCATTAGTTGACCTATCCTTGAAGAATGGCTAATGGGAAATGATAAAAGAAAGAATATTGGGGTATCAAATAAAAAGAAAATACAGGGGCACCTGGGTGGCTCAGTTGGTTAAGCAGCTGACTTCAGCTCAGGTCATGCATGATCTCACGGTCTGTGAGTTCGAGCCCCACATCGGGCTCTGTGCTGACAGCTAATCAGAGCCTGAAGCCTGCTTCAGATTCTGTATTTCCCTCTCTCTCTGCCCTTCCCTTGCTCACGCTCTGTCTCTATGTCTCTCAAAAATAAATAAAAGTTAAAAAATAAAAAAAAGAAAACACAAATGAAACAGCAGAAATACATGTAATTACAGTAGACTAATACTCATTCTTTTTAAAAATAATATGTGATGACTGAAACAAAAATTATAACACCATCTAATACACAAGATGATTCTATTTAATAGTGGGAAGAGTAAATAGACCTAAGTGGAAGTAAGATTTCCACACTCCACTCCAAGTGATTAAGTGTTGACTGTGATTAATGTCTATGTGAGAGCATGAGGCAAAGAACCACCACTACAGAAACTGTATAACGGTAAAGACAGAATTCCCCCAAATAGTCTAATAAGCCATAGGAGAACAAGAGAGACTTTTATTCATAATAACCAATATCTGAAAACAAATGAGATGTCCTACAATAGATGATGTTTTATAACTGTGGCACATTCATACCGTAATTTACAATAAAAAAAGAACAAACTAGGATACATTCAACAACTTAGATGAATCTCCAGGGGATTATACTTAGTGGAAAAAGTCAATCCCAAAGATTACTCACAGTATGATTCAATTTATGGAACATTATCAAAATGATATAATTTTAGAAATGGAGACAAAGATTAGAGATTGCCAAGCATTAGAGACTAGGACTGGGAGGTGGTTGTGCCTATGAAAGCACATAAGAAGCCATCCTCTGGGGATGGAACCGTTCCATGTATCAATGTCAGTGTCATTATTGGGATGTTGTATCACAGTTTTTTTTTTTTAATGTTTATTTATTTTTGAGAGAGAGGGAAAGACAGAGTGTGAGCAAGGACTGGCAGAGAGAGAGGAAGACACAGAATCTGAAGCAGGCTCCAGGCTACATGCTGTCAGCACAGAGCCTGATGCCCGGCTCAAACTCATGAACCGCAAGGTCATGACCTGAGTGGAAGTCAGACACTTAACTGACCGAACCACCCAGGCACTCCTGTTGTACCACAGTTTTGCAAGATGGTACCATTGGGAAAAAACCTCATAAAGGAGACACAGGGAATCTCAGTATTATTTCTTACAACTGAATATTTCACGATAGTTGATGGAGTGATAGACTCAATTCACCTCCACTGGCCATATTTTCATGAGTTGTTTCATTCTACTTTTCTGTGTTTATATCTTCCTGGTATCAGCTGAACATCCTCAAACATCCTCTATGTGTGAAATAAGGATTATTCTGAATTTGGGTATGAAACTGCAACAGCTATTGATTTTCCACAAAGAGCTTAAGATGCCATCCCAAATCTCTGTGGAAGAGGTACCTGGAGACCTAAGTGTAATTTCCTAAGTCTAAACATTTGTTGAAATTGAGGCAATTCTGTGAACCTAACAAAAACTCAGACTTTCCTTGCCTCTCAGGTGAAAATGCTATTTTTAAAGAATAAGGTGTATGTAGATGAAAAATTCAGGTGGTGACCCAAAAAAGACGCTGAAAAGAAATGCTGAAATTATAACTGTCTCATATAGTCTGTAATATATTCATTAAAATGGTTTCATTACAAAATTTACAATATAAAAATATATGGGTTATTGTAAAAATATGACTTACCTCTTTTATATTTTTTATCTGGAAAGTATAAGTAATTTGTTAATCTGCACAAACACTGGCCCCTCCCCCCACACCAAAACCTCTTCATACCCCCTGATTGCTCAGAAGATAATCATCTAGCTCTTTTTTCTATTAACGTTTTTAAAAAGTAATCTCTACACCCGGTGTGGGGCTTGAACTTACAACCCCAAGACCAAGATCATGTATTCAACCGACTGAACCAGTCATGCACCCCTCATCTAGCTCTTTATTTATTTTTTTAATATTTAATTTTGAGACAGAGACAGAGAGAGAATGAGTGGGGGAGGGGGAGAGAGAGAGGGAGACACAGAATCCGAAGCAGGCTCCAGGCTCTGAGCTGTCAGCACAGAGCCCGATGCGGGGCTTGAACTCACAGACCACGAGATCATGACCTGAGCCAAAGTTGGATGCTCAACCGACTGAGCCACCCAGGCACCCCTCATCTAGCTCTTTAACACCAAAACCTGAAGAAACAAAGGAGACTTAAACTTCCATATTAGGGAGAATATATAACATGTATCTACTGGTCTCCTCAAATAACCTAATAAATATGATAAATAATTATTCTTTAATAATACCTTTCCTCCTTAATCATACTTGAGTAAACAACGTATAATTTCTGATAAGCAGAAGATTCATTCAGATAATATTTTCTTTATTACAGTAACCTTTCTAATGAGTTCAGCCATTTTGCTACTGCATAACTCCGAAGGAATCTTGAAGGATCACTACCTCCATGTAGTTACTGATTTATTTATGCCATCATTTGTTAAGCAAATATTTATTTCCCACTTGGAGTGCTCAGAGCATGGTGTTCTGTTATGCCAAAGAGACAAAAATAAATCAGACATGCACTTGATCCCTAAGGAGCAGAACACTAGATGTTCCTTAAAATATCTGCAAACCTAGACAGAATGCATTACATCTATATAATGTTACTGGACTTTAGAGAGGGAAGAATTCTCTGTTATGAGAAGTTTGAGAGATGATTGTAAGAGGAAGAAGTGAATTTATTTTAAAAATAATATTTGGTGTGAATTTGGTCCAGAAAAATATCATTGAAAGCAATTTGTTTTGATGGAATGCCTGGGAAGATATTTGCCCAAAATTTCCTCCATTGTATTCTCAGATACGTAAATTTAAAGGTCATGGCCACAAATTTGTAGTTAGTATAAATATATGTATGCAATATATACAGGTATACATGGTTCTCTGCATGTACAGATATACACGTGCTAAGCTAGTGCAAAGTAAACAATAAAATATATATTTGTTGTAGAATTTACAAATATAAGTCTACATTTAAAAGAGAGTGAACAATTAAAAGTGACTTGATAATAACTAAACAAAGAAAAATTCCTGGAGATGGCAAAGCAACTAGCAAAAAGTCCATTACACACTCATTACATGCGTATACTCACATACTTATGTACTTTTGATAGTTTTGGGAGGGAGAGTATGTCTACATTTTTTCTGCATCTTATTAACAAAGCAAATTAACTAAAATTAGCTTTAATTAAAGAAACTCTATAATAAGTGATGTTCTTTTATTATTTTTAGAATAGTTTAAAATGGTATTATACTGATATTTTTCAAGACATGTCTTCTTTAGCACTGGGCATCTCAAAATCATCTTTCTGAATTTTACTTGAAACATTTTAATGGAATTATTTAAGATATACACAAATACGGACATGATTAAACCCTTATTTTTTAAAAAAATCATAGTGAAATATACATTATTCCAAATTAGCAGTTCTTCCCCCATGACTAGCTACCTGAATTGATCAGAAATTAAAAGGGAAAAGTAATGTAACTGGCTTCTCCCCACCCCCAGAAACATGAAGAGTTGCAGCTGTTCTAGCTAGAGGAAATGATTATAAATTATTAGTGTCAATCAAAGACGTGATTTCCATCTCCTGATTAAGTCTATACAAAAGATCTTCAAACATACAGTTAAGCTGCCACCAAATGACACATCAATCAAGAAAGACAATGCAAGCGAGTGATTAGGCTCCAGGCAAAAGATAATAGTATATGTGGGTGGCATTTTCCCTCTCATTCAAATCCCTGCTATTAATCAGAAAATAGGAGTGACCATTTATTGCATCTACTTTTATTTAAACATTAAAAGATTTCAATATGGGCATCCCATACCATGTAAACATTGAAACAACAAGAAAAAAGGCCTCGATAGTTTATGAGAATGTTTGCTTAAGAAAAAAAAAAGATAGTATAGATTTACTCAAAAACGTTCCATATATATGGGTGGGGATAAATTGTTTTGAAGAAATAAAAAGAAAGAAAAGAAAGAAGAATAAAAAAAGTAAAGAAAAGGGAAAAAAAACAAACTGTAGATCAGTTAATTAAGCAACAAAAATGTCAAGCTTTTTTCACATTTTCTAGATTGATTTACACTCTTATCAGGTTGGTTGTCACGTCCAATATGGTTTGATTTCCATCACGAAAGTCAAAAGTCTTCAGGCAGCAAGAAAAATGAAACTGGAAAAATGCTGGTGACATTGAATTCATTGCCGAAAGAGAAACTGATTTTGGGAAATCAAGCATGTATTGTTTTTATTGTTATTAGTAAATATTTTTGAGAAGTCCTTACCCATCTGACATATTAAACAGCATTTATGATATAGTTGAGTATGTCTAATGTCGACTAGTTTAGTGTGGAGGATTTTATATCCATTATTTATAGAGTCATTGTGGAATCTCAATATTTAATAACTTTATTTTAAAATAGAAGTACTTTGATGTCTAACTTTACAAGTGATTGAAAATTGTCTTCATAAAAACATTGCCAGTATATCGACATGCAAAAAAACTTTAAAATCTAATTGATCATTTCTATTCAAATTCATGACTACAAAGTACTATTGCTTTTTCAAGCAGTGAACACTGTGATTTTATGCATAAAATATATTGAGAGATCTTAATATTTGTAAACTTACTGTTGGACACTCATGAAATGAAAAGCATTTTAATTGTACAAGGAATAGCTGGTATTAAGTATTTATATAGACTAATCCATATTAACGATACTTCAAGATAAATTATTATTTTCATTTCATACATGGGATGCCTGAGATACAACAACTTGCATAGTCACACAGCTAACTAGTGACTAACGTAAATTTTTCAAATTAGTCATGCATCTCTTTTTAACATTTAAGGAGTTCATGGTGATTTCCATTGGAATGTGATACCTGGAAATACTTGAGGAAATGCAATTGAATTCTTCCTGAGATTTAGAAAATTCCAGGGACATCTCAGACTATTCCACATTCTCTTCCACACTATGAGGTTTTTTCATTGGTCTATAGAACAATCAGTGTCAGACTGAGCCACTTGTCTGCCACTGAAAATATAGCTATTTTCACACTCTTAAAAAAAAAACATAAAAACTATTTTATATTTAAGAATAAACACATTTTTAAGTCCCATCTATTCACCATCCTTCAGTATTATTTTGGTGCCTCTCTGAAACTCTTAATATGTCTAGAACACAAATACATCTTGAGTCTGTGTGTGTGAGTGTGTGCTTTTTCACATAAGTTATGAAAAAGTAGGTGGGCATTTTCCACAGAATGCTCTACTAATCAACATCATATTTATTTACAGACAATTTAATATTTACTTTTATATAAAATATTCCCACCCCTAAGTCTACCAGGGACATATATTTCATGAGAAAATGGATTCTAACCCACAGATTTTTAAAATTCCACCATGTCTGACCTATCATAATAATGGACACAGAGCAGGGACAAATATTGGCCTATTTAGCCTTAAAAGAAAGCTTGTAAGCAAAAATGGTTTTATCCTCTGTATCAATTTTTTATATCGATAATTTTCCATGTTCTGAATTAAGTAACTTTGGAAATCTAGCTCTACTGGGCTTTTATATGCAACATTTATTATATAGAAAAATATTTCCACTCAACTTACTTGTTTCACAAAATAAAACAAACACTAAAAGGGATCACTTAGGATCTAAATGAGGCTATTGTTGTTAAGTTGTAGTATTTTGAAGTATCCCCTTCTCCTTATTACAATTATATTCATGAACTCATTGATGTTAGACCTGGCCACAAAATGTGATCCATAGTGATATGCCAATTTTAAGAGGAAGTCTTCAGATTCATTGCTTAGTTCCATTTTTTCCCCTTTCTTTGTGATGTGATCTAGGCAATGCCCAAAGAAGCTATTCCTTTACGTTCAGCCCCCAAATAGTAATGAACTGTAGCGGAATCACCACTTACCCAAGATAGGCAAACTTTTTTTTTTTTTTTTTAATGTCTATTTATTTCGAGAGAGAGCAAGTGTGAGTGAGGGAAGAACAGAGAGAGCAGGAGAAAGAGAATCCTAAGCAGATTCTGTGATGTCAGTGCAGAATCCAACAAAAGGCTCGAACTCATGAACTGTGAGATGATGATCTGAGCTGAAATCAAGAGTCAGACATGTAACCAACTGAGCCACCCAGGTGCCCTACAAGATAAACACACTCTTTTATTGGAAGTCCTTGAGGCCTGTAGTTGTTTGTAATCATCTAACCTTAGTATACACTGCCTGATAGAGCCAAAAGAGAACATTTTTCATTTAAAAGTCTTTATTTTCCCAAGGCATATAAATTTTGTATTATCTTAATACCAAAATAGCATTTGGCCACACTCAGCAATACCACAATACATATCTTGATGCCTACCTGTGCATGAACCAGACTAAGACTTTAAGTTATACAAAATGTATAAGACATGTCACAAGTCAATGCCTGATTCTTTGTCAATTGAGTTCAGGAAAGAGCCCATTTTCATGGGTTGGAGAGTTTAGTAAATATTACCGAACAAAGTATAAAGTTAGCAGGATCTTCAATAATGATAAATTTTAGGTGGGAGGTGAAGAATAGATTGAGTGATTTACAGAGTGAAGAAAGGTGCGGATGTTAGAAGAAGGTATGATTAAAGTTAAACTTGGAGGCTCATCGGGATAGTGGTTGAATATAAGATGGAAAACTCAATCTTTTCAGTGTTTGGTTTCCCCCACTGTTCTACTACAGAACACTATTCAATAGAATAAATGTACTTCATAATTTGAGTTCTAAGTGCAAATGATTGCTGGAAATCATTTTTTTTTAAGAGAGAGACCGAGAGAGAGCATATGTGTGAGTTGGGGAAATGAGGAACAGAGGGAGAGAAAAAGAGGGAGAGAGACGGAGAGAGAGAGAGAGCGAGAGCGAGAGCAAGAGAGAGAGAGAGAGAGAGAGAGAGAGGGAGAGGGAGAGGGAGAGGGAGAGGGAGAGGGAGAGGGAGAGGGAGAGAGAGAACCTTAAGCTGACTCCACAGTCAGCATGGAGCACAATCTCACAACCCTGGGATCATGACCTGAGCCAAAATCAAGAGTCAGATGCTCAACAGGCCGAACCACCTGGAGGCCTCAATTCTAGGAAATCTTAAAATAGAGAAATGGTAAACAGTTTATCTCTGCTGAGTTTCTCTGAGAACTTAATATAATGATATACGTTATGAATCTCCACCATGGAGATATAATCTAAAATTATATGGCCACAAAAACAACTTTTTATGTATTTTATGAATTGAAATGAAACTATTTGGAACTCAAGTTAGGAAATGCTTGCAATTTGACTTTCAATACTATGTTAGATTCTTAATCCTCTACAACATTGGCTTCCAAACTGTGGGCATGGGAATTTTTTTAATAGCAAAAGGTTTCATGGACCCCCCCATAAAATATTAGTTGCTAATTATAATACTATTAGAATAATAATAGAATAGAATAATAGAGTAATAGAAAATAATAATAATAATAATAATAATAATAATAATAATAATAGAATGCTATTAAAAGCATTCACAGCTGAGTTAAAATTTCTGAGTTCAAATCCCAACTTACTACTTTCAAGACTCTATTTATGTGACTCTGCATGTTATCTCATTTCTTTAAACTTTACCTTCTCAGCTACAAATTGAAGGTAGCAATTATATGTCTCATTCTCTGTGTATCTGTATGTCTGTATGTCTGTGTGCATGTGCTTGAGTGGATGCATGTGTATGTGTGCTAGAAATAAATGAAATTAATCTATGTAAATTGTAAAGCTGACTGACACTAAATAAAAGCTCAAAAATATGAGTGCAGCTTATTGAGAAATATATGTAATCTTTGAAACTAAAAGTTGAGTAGTGTTTGAAATACTAGTTAATTAACAGCAATCTACCCATTTGGAAAATAGTAGTACCTCTTAGAGCAAGATATTTATTTAGTGTACTTTTCAGCATGTGGCATCTACGTAGATTTATAATCCCTGGAACACTCTGGATGGTAAATGTTCTATGCAGAATGACTGAGGGTTTTGAAGAGAGGAATGGCAGTAAGAAAGGTATATTTAAGAAGATAAATTTTGTGGAAAGGATGTAGAAAAAGGGATCCAGGCAATGAGAAAGAGGTGGCAACAAGATCGGTGAAAATACTGCAAAATTCCCCAAAGACTATGTACATGTCAGCATTATTTCACTTAAAAGTCAATAAATGGCTTCAAGGCAAGAATTTGATCATATGCTTTAAAAATGCTCAACTGCTTTCAGGATAAATAGAATAAATCAAACCCAAGAAAGTTCTACAAGGAAACACAAATGGAGAGATAGACGAGAAAGTTATGAGGTATACAATTCTTTTTTTGGTATTCAATATTTATTTTTGAGAGAGACAAAGAGACAGAGTGTGGGTGGGGGAGGGGCACAGAGAGAGGGAGACAAAGAATCTGAAGCAGGCTCCAGGCTCTGAGCTGTCAGCACAGAGTCCAATGCGGGCTCCACCCCCTCAACTATGAGATCATGACCTGAGCTGAAGTCCGACGCTTAACCGACTGGGCCACCCAGGCCCCCAGAGGTATACACTTCTTAACATAATGCTGCAGTTATTCTTCATTGAAGCCACTGATGTCCTGCAGCTGCTGGTGTCCTGTGGTCCTGCGTGGCCCATGTTGGGGAGACAACATAAACTTTGACAAGAAATGAAAGATGAGGAGAGGTGTACTAACTCTAAGACCCAGACTGAAAAGAGCTATCATGGATTCCTGAAAGATTATTTCTCTAAATTGCAAACCAGGTCATTGAGATATTGTTTACATTCAAACCGTACGTGAAACACGCGGTACGTGCCCCATACTTACATTTTTTATTTCTCAAAGCATCTTCTGATGCAGAAAGTTGGTATAATGGCAACTTTCATTTGAGGATAAAGAAGAGTCTATGATTTACCCTATATGCATTTTTATGAAATATGGATTAGAATCAAAGAATAGGCTGAAATTCAGGGTAAATGAGATTTTGACCATGTAAAAAAAAAATGTAACACATTCTCAGTGAAGAGACAACATTATGCTTATTGCAGTATTGCTAAATTCCCAGGTTTGTTAATTATCAGATAAACCAATCTATTTTAATTGCATCTAATTAAGATAATTTAGACCCCAGGGTATTGGTGGTATTGAAAATGAAGGAAAATAAGAATAAAAAAATAATGTTAGGGAAGGCAGCTCTCTTTGTATTTGCAGACATTTGTAAAACTAATAATTAAAAAACTTAAATAATTGATTTAAATTAGAAAATGTTTGGAAGAATTACAATTTTATTCTAAATCCTTCTTTTGAAAAATAAACACATATGCTGTCTATATGTTAATATAATGCACTAAAATGTAGTTAATATGTTTTTAAGCTTTTTATTTTATCAAAATACTAGTCTTTGTAGATGGTGCATCTCACTGTGTTCTGGAATACAGAGCAAACTTAGAGACCCTTGTCAATAGGTCTCTTCACTATTCATGTGCCAATGGGTGCTACCTCACAAATAACTAATGAATCTACTCTTCTACATTGGTCCTTTCCATATATTTGTCCACATTATATTCCTAAGTGTATATATATATACACTCATGTTCTGTTTGGTACTAAATGAGTTTGTAGTCTAAATATGGAATCTAATTCTATCAATTCAGGGATACTTGTGGTAAAAAATATTCCTTCCGTGAAGCTGTGATTATAGAATATTCCATAACTAACATGCTGTATATATAGCTTTGGCAAGGTAATAAGAAGATATCCTGTGCCTTATTATATTTCCAATACACCCCAATGTTTTAAAAGTCTCCATTATAAGATCTTCTTTGTTCCCATTAGTAATGTAGTTCCTAAAACCAGCACTGCAGGTTTTTAAAAATCATTCCCTTTTTATTACAAGTGAAACCTGAAATAAATGATTTCATTAAGAAATTTCAGTCCAGGGGCGCCTGGGTGGCTCAGTCGGTTGAGTGTCCAACTTTGGCTCAGGTCATGATCTCGTAGTCTGTGAGTTTGAGCCCCGCATCAGGCTCTGTGCTGTCAGCTCAGAGCCTGGAGCCTGCTTCACATTCTGTGTCTCCCTCTCTCTCTGCCCCTCTCCCACTCATGCTCTGTCTCTCTCTGTCTCAAAACTAAATAAACATTAAAAAAAAAAAAGAAATTTCAGTCCAACTAAGAAAATGAATACTCTTTCAGAATTTTACATTTGATTCAAGATGTAAGACACATATAGAATAAGAAAAAAATACATCCCATCATCCATATTTGACTTTACTCTCTCTGAGGAAAAAATAAAGAATAGATTTTGGTTCTTTGACTGTAGCATTGTAAAGCAGGGAGATCTCTCAGAATATCTTCTGTGGTTTCTTTACCTCCATCTGATAAAGGAGTGTGAAAAGTCCTGTAAGCCTTATGAGAAGGGTGCTATAGTACTTTTTAACTATTAAAAAGCTGCAAGTGCTTAAAAAATAATAATTATCTGATTTATTCCTAACATATTAAATTCACACACACAAAAAGGAAATCGATAATCACCAACGGAAGAATGGAAATAGTATAAGCAGGAGAGATCATAAAATGCTATTTTGATATATTCGTTTAATCATATTCATTCAAAAATGGTTATTCATCACCTACTTTGTTCCAGACACTGAGCTGAGCATTTGGTGTTATCATTTTCAAGCCTCACAAGCACCCGGTTAGTAGTTAGTTTTCTAATTTCATAGATGAGGAAACTAAGACTCAGGCATATCTTACTTGCCAATATAATGAACTGGTGTGTGGAGCCGAGATTCAATGGGAAGTCTATTGTCAGCAGTGATTAATTCTCCACCATAATTTCTTATTCCCAAGAAACACTGGTAGAGATAGTGAGCAGTTTATACAAACATAAGGCTTTGTCGTGTTTTGTAGGAACTGACCATGTAGTTCAAAAATAAGAAAGGGTTCTCGAAAGAGCAAACCAGTACATCTGACATGAAGAAACCACAGTGCAGGACATGTGTGCTCTGAATCTGAAGACCAGAGACTATTGGATGAGGTGATTTAAGGGACATTTCATGAATAAAATAGTTTCTCCTCCTATCTTCTTTTAGCCCAAGAATATACATCAAATAAAAATCTTCCTCAGCTTTCAGGAAGCACTGTTTATAGATCTTATGGTTAAGAGTTAATTGATGTTAACTGCCTAATAAAATGAAGCACATAATCATAGCAACTATAAGATCACTGCATGGATATTTACTCTTTTCATTGCGGAGTTTTCTCTCTGTTGCATCCAACAATCCACACCCGTATCACTCCATAGACAAATATACAACAACCCGCACAAGAGTGCATACTCTGGGCCGATCTGAGGAGTACTGAGTGGATCCTGAAAGATGAGGAAATGCCACTGTCAATCACTTACAAACACAAGGAATAGAAAGTGGGTTAATGGTACTTAAGAACTCCTAGGCCTCTAAAAAAAGAAAAATGCACAGTGATACTCTGTCAATATCAGACAGAGGCAAATGAAGAATTAGAGAAAGCTGGGGCAACTAGCTTCAGAAATACACCAGAGAATGTTAGTGCACAATATTATACTACTATTGCATAATATTCTATGTGTGTATTACAGGTTTTTATTTCTTGCCTTTTGTAAAGACAGTAGTTAATTGGGATGTGTGGAATTAAGACTAGTTCTGTGGCACAGGGTTTGGAGTTCTACAGAGAGAAAGCAGTGTTCTTGCCACCATTCCCCATGCAGGACAATGTAGGGTTGCAGTGGCCATCCACAAGGGGTCCCAGGGAGATGGTTTGGGATTAAAGTTAGCATTGCAAATTTTAACAATGATTCCAGTGTGGAGTTCTTTCACTGGCAAATTAGGAACCCTTTTGTAAGGAAAGTGGTGGTGTACTACTAAAAATAAATGTTTTCTGGAAGATCAGACTTTCACAAAATTAATTTTTAAGGTATGCTTTTACCTCAGTCATTCCCACCTCTTAATTAATAAAAGAGACATACTATGCACTATTTCCAGTGTTATAGTAAGATAGAAGTATTTTACTGAAGAAGTTTAGTATCTTTGCACTAGTTTTTTTTTTTTTTTATGTTTTTATTTATTTACTTTTTTTGAAAGAGAGAGAGAGAGAGAAGGGGAGAGACAGAATGAGCAGGGGAGGAGCAAAGAGAGAGGGAGACAGAATCCGAAGCAGGCTCCAGGCTCTAAGCTGTCAGCACAGAGCCCAGCACAGGGCTTGAACTTGTGAACCACGAGATCATGACCTGAGCTGGTGTCAGATGCTTAACCAACTGAGCCACCCAGGCGCCACCACCCTCCTTCTTTTTAAGTTAATACTCTAAAGTATTTTTTAGAAGCCTAGGGATGATAACCTTGGATGGCGACCTTGTTATTTTAAATCAGATTTTAGATAGAATTATCTAAAATAAAGATGCAGCTCACTCAATGTCGCTCCAGGGTCTGGCAAATATCGAAGGAGAGTTATTTGATCAACGGGGGTCTTCTTAAACTTATTTGTATCCAAGTAAGTACGGAGGGAACTCCTACTCTCTGGAACTCATTTCCAAGTTTTGTTAATGCAGATTTAGATGTGCTCTGAAGCAGCAGCTGGAGGTTTTATAGATACCTAAACTAGACAGACTGACTTTGGAAGTAGCTATTGACTTTCTGTATCCTAGGCAGTTTCATATTGATCTTGAGGCAACTCAATTACCCACACCTGGAAGAGGCAATGAATTTGAATAGTGTTCATGGCTTTTTTTATACATCTTTTTCCCTCTTTGTGAAGGGCAATGACTTACGCTTTGCAAAATGAATCAGCAAGGAGATACTCTTGTTCTCTTCTTGAAGGTAACAGAAAAGAATCTTTAAGATAAAGCACTTGCTAGTCCAGTGCGGAGGTTATTTATGAATACTTATTCTATCCAACTTTCATAACCTAAGTGATTAAAGCATTTTCCTCTTTGTGTAAATTCTAGGCTAGTTAAAAATTAAACCTCAAATGGTTGAGATTTTGAGAAGTAATGTCTCATTGTTCAAAATCAATAACAGAGAAAACATTATATACAGAGAAGTGGAGAAACATACTGCAGGATAATTGAATTACTTTTTATTGAGCAATGGCAAAGTGATTTCTTTTTTTTATACAGAACTGTAGCATTTCAGACATTAGAAGACATTAGAGAGTGAGCTTTATAATAAGAACTGAGATTCAATCTTGGTTGTGAGTCCATCAGATACTATTGTGTGATGTCTGGAAAGTTATTTGACACTATCATTCAAGTAACTCTGGGGTTCCTGGAATAAATTTGGATAATTACCACACCATCTCATAAGGGTAGTTATGAAAAATAAATTGTATAATGCATACAAATGCCTTCTACCAGTGCCTGGGACAAATTAAACGATCAAACATGTTATTAACAAGTTCAACTCCATTATTTAACAGGTAAAGTAAGGCACAGTAATGTTAAATTACTTGATTAAGGTAACAAATCTAATTAACAAAACGGATTAGAAACATTGCTTCCAGCATTTTGAAATTTATCATTTTAAATGGAAGTATGTTTAATTCTCATATTCAAGTCTATAGCTACTTTTCATGTTAAGCACCATGCATATTTATTGAGCCCTCTTCTGTTCAAAGCATTGACCTAAACACTGGGGGAGATATATTCATAAATCAGCACTCTCATGGAGCTTATCATTTAATAGAAAATATAAGAATATAAGATGAGGATTATAAAATAGGTACTGCATTCTGTAAGAGGAAAGATCGCTTTTAGTTAAAGGCAATTGGAAAAGATTTCCTCAATGAATTGTTATTGAGAAGTATTTTGTAAATGGATTTATATCCTCCTTGACAAAAGCTTATCACAGCTCATTGGGCTACTTGTACTTTCTCTTAAGAATATCTTAAATTCTACTGCTGTGCTTCCACTCACGCTAGCTCTTACACCTTTTTGTTGTTGCCATAAATATTTCATTTCGAGCTGAAGGGATAATCACCCAGGAGTTTCAATTTTTAAAAGCCACAATCACATCATGTTGTGAAAACAGTAAAAAATAAAATAAAATAAAATAAAACAACAAATAATAAAGTTGCTTGGTTTCAGAAGCTTTTCTAGCCTTTTGTTTGATCATACTGATTTTCGCAGCCACTATCATGAAATCCATGCAAAAGAAATAGCCTTCCTTTATCTCTGATCATCTGTCCTTATATATGAATAGCTCCATATTACATTTTTAAGTAATTTTAAAAACCGGAAGGCTTATCACAGCACCTGATTAATGTTTTAATTGTTCTCTATACCTTAGCTCAGCTTTAGCCATCTGCCCACGTCGCCCCATCCTCCATCGCTGATAGGGACACATCTGAGTTCTGCAGCACTCTGGATCACGGCACTTGCCACAAGAGATTGTCATCATAAGTATTCCCGTTTTCTTCCTACTAGAAAATGAGTTCCTAGAAGGCTAAATCTGAGTCCTTTACCTCTGACATTCAATAAATGTTTTCTGAATGGATCAATCAAATGGAGCTTTTTTACAAGAAGGAGATTTTACCCTGAATAGCTGGAGTACAAAGGAGGTTAAAAAAAATCAAGAGTCGTCAAGGGAACAATTTGCACATTATCTTGAGAAAGAACATAGAAAAATACATATAAAATTGTCCTGAGGTAGGAGAAAAAGAAGACCAAAAATATGAAGAATCCAAAGTACTAGAAAGAAAGTCATTAAAATGGTTTGCTTTCTTTAATTTTCTCATTTAATTATAATACATCTGTTTGCTCAATATATTTGGATGAATAATATTGTTTAAATGTATTTTATAAATATTAACGCAGAAGATAAGTAATAATTATGGAGAAAAAAGTTTAAAAAATAAATCTCACTTTAAAACAAAATTTCTAAAGATTTGAATAAAAGCTATGATGCCCTCTGGTGTGCATACATTTAAAAACAGTCTAATATCTAATACCTTTCACATATATTCTCTAAGCATTAGTTGCTAAAAAAAATTCCATTAGTAAGTGCAACAATTCATTACATATTTAATTTCAAAGGACCCTAAATACTAATGTAAAGATATTTAATGAATTTTTAAAATATAAATGCAAATCAGCCTAGTCCTTTCTGTTTATGTGTGAGGTTAGTAATTTCTGACTAAAATGCCAAAGCCTTGCATTCTCTGTGAGCTTGTCTACAACTCATCACAGGATTATGAATAAACATGACTGGAAGAGTATGCAGATTTCCTAATAGAAAAGCCATGAATGTTTTAACACCCAGGGGTTCAAATTATAATAAAGGGATAGCACCTGTCACTGGAGGCAAACTACAAGATCACCTTTGCAATCCCTGGAGCAATTAAATCACTGACAATTTAGCCTTTCTCTGGCAAGTGGAGTCTCCAAAGACTTCCAAATATATATATATATAAATATATAAACCTCAGAGCGCTACATGTAGTACAGCTGTCTTACATTATAGTTGTTCATTTTTAAGCACTATTTCCCAAATATCTTATTATTTCTTTCAAAGAAGCTTATAGTGATTTCCTGTATTTTATTAAATTATGAGCAGAGAAATTACATATCCACTTCTAATCATTATGGTTGATCACAATTATGATATGACCTTTCCATTTCAATAAAATATCACTTTATGTAGTATGTGTGCAGATGTGATTTCTGCATTAGTACTCTTGTAAAAATATTCCAATTCATTTACCTAGTGGCATACCTTTATAGGAAAAATATAGAGAAAGTTTATACTGAATGCTCTGGAGGAGCCAGGTAGCATGTTAACTGCTTATGTATATCCACCTGAGAAACTACAAGTGCTTGTCACGCTTCCAGCTGGTCCGAGGGACTGCTTAGGCAGTTTCCTGTACTTTCAACATAATACACCACTATCCTGACCACAGCTCCTCACCCTAGGGATACATAGTACAGGAGGCGCTTCTGTGATGGAGGCTGGTACCTGACCTGCTGCCCTCTCACGGCTGAGTGGTATGAAAATGAAGAATGCAGGAATCCAGAAGTAAGGAGAATCCTAAAGGGAGAAAGAGAAGACCTCTGGAGCATGAAGCAAAGACACATGTAGCTTAAGCATCTCAAGGAGGAACACTGCAGTAGAGGAGAAGTACCTCCTTCTGAGGAAAATCTCTGCAGTTGCAGTAGGGCAGCTGAGCATCTAGAATACGAGATATGCTACCGTTCCATTCAGAACAACCTCTACTCTCACGGCTGGCTGGCTGTGAGGGTTTTTTTTTTTTTCTTACCAACTTCAATAAACTCGCATTAACTGAAGTTACCTTGGCAACTATGCATTTTTTAGAGCCTAAAATGCTTGGTTAGAATACTTCACTGTACTCTAGTGACTTCACAATTTACACATCATAGATTTAATAGTGTCATTATCAAAGATAGTCCATTACAATGGAGAAAGAAAAGAGAGAGAGCTGAAAATAGCAGGAATTTGGGACTCCTGGGTGGCTCAGTCAGTTAAGTATCCCACTCTTGATTTTGGCTCAGGTCATGATTTCATGGCTCTTGGGTAAAGCCCTGCATTCTGAACTGACAGTGTGGAGCCTGCTTACAATTCTCTGTTTCCCTCTCTCTCTGCTCCTCCCTCATCTGCTCTCGAAAATAAATAAACTTTAAAAAAATGATTAAAATAGTAGGAAATTAGTTCTGTAGGAGCAAATAATTAATAACTATTTCACAAGATTTGGTAGCAAGAAGATAAAGTTTTAAATCCTACAGTGCTCCTAAATTTTCTGAATAAATGATAGATAGAAGGAAAGAATAGCAATAGCAATAGTAAAGAATGAATTCATATATTCCATAAACATTTTTTAAAACTCCTCTTATAGCCAGGCTCTTTGTATTAGCTACTGGAAATTGAAACATTAAAAGATGGCATTTTACATTATAAAATTGACATATTAGTAGAATAAGATATATAAAGAAGTATGTCAAATGTAAAATTTATTCATGAAAGTAGCAAAGGAATAATAGAAACAGATTTTGAGGTTAAATTTGAGTAAACAAAATTCTATGAGAAAAGGTATAAGACGGATATATAGAATATACTTTTCAAACAATCTAAACAATTTTCATTTTTTAAAATAGAAGCTGGAGGTTTTTCATAGTTGAGAATCTGGTAACTAAATAATTGCCCTTTAAACATTAAAGAATAAAGTTTTGATTAAAAAAAAGAAAAACATGTTTGTGTGTGTATGTGTGTGCACGTGCATGCATGTGCAATGATGAAACGGTTTCATATTCAATTGCTGTAAGAATATACAGATTTTGTTACTTAGAAATGATAGTTTGCCTGAAAATATTTCCCCATGATGGCTGTAAAATTTAACAAAGACATGTTGAACCATGTATATTGTATATGACTAACTAGAGTCAAAATTAGGAATGTGATTATATATGCCAGCTATATCATTAAAAATGCCATTGAGAGTAGAATTACCCAAGTTTATGGGCCATTATAAATTCCTAAGGTATCTTCCAAAAATCTTTATTTCTGTGCTCTATTTTAGATGTACTGCATGAACATTTTCTAAGAAAGGGTTATAATTTTGTGTTTGTAATAATTACTCCAGGCGAGTCTTCCACTCGGATAAAATTGGGAAACATTTTTCTAAGGGATAGAAATACTTAATTATCACTTTTATTGTGGTTTCTTTGACTGCTAACAATTAGAAAGGAGTTGGGTGAGAAGGGGAATGTGCATTACCTATTGCTCCTAAAACCTGCCTTCTCATTAAGAATCACCTGCTAAATTTTTAGAACACAGATTTGGGGACCCTGTTACAGTTGTATCTCCTTAAGATACCCTAGGAATTTTCATCTTTTTAAAGCTTCCCAGACAAATTTTTATTAACATTGTCTGGGGATCTTTCCTCTGAGGCTGTTTTGAAGAGCCAAAGGTGGGGAGAATGTTCTGGTAAACAAATTACTAAATTTGCACTGCCTAGGATCCTAACAAGTTTTAATTTATTCCATCTTTTTTTTTTCCACTACCTGACTTATACTACCATTATAAATTATAAGTTATATACTATCATTGTATCTTTAATCTGTTTTCACCTTTATAACAGCACTATCTACAATAGGCGAAGTATGGAAAGAGCACAAATATCCATTGACTGATGAATGGAGTCATGAAAGAAGATGTGGTATATGTATACAGTGGAATATTACTCAGCGATCGAAAAGAATGAAATTTTGCCATTTGCAAAAACGTGGATGGAACTTGAGTGTGTTATGCTAAGTGAAACAAGTCAAAGGCAAGTATCACATGACTTCGCTCATGTGGAATTTAAGATGCAAAATATAAAAAAGGGAAGCAAAATAATATTTTTTTAATGTTTATTTTATTTTTGAGAGAGCCAGAGTGTGAACAGGGTAGGGGTAGAGAAAGGGGGACACATAGAATCCAAAGCAGGCTTTCAGGCTCTGAGCTGTCAGCACAGAGCCTGACATGGGGCTTGAACTCATGAACCATGAAGTCAGACATTCAACCAACTGAGCCACCCAGATGCCCTAGAAGCAAAAATAACATAAAAAAGGAGAGGGAGACAAACTGTAAGAGACTCCTAAATACAGAGAACAAAATGAGGGTTATTGGAGGGGTGTTGGATGAGGGGATGGGCTAAATGGGAAAGGCAGATTATGGATGGCACTTGTTGGATGAACACCGGGTGTTATATGTAGGGGATGAATCACTGGAATCTATTCCTGAAACCGTTATTGCATTATATGCTAAGTAACTTGGATTTAAATTAAAAAAATAAATCAAAAAAATATTGTGTCTCAGCTCATTCCCTTCTTAATAAATTTCTAAGGATCCTCAAAGTTTAGCCCCCAAAATCCAAAAACACCTCAGTTTCTGCTCATTAATATATTTATTCTTTCTTCCTTTCACCAACTACCTATTAATATCTACTATGTTCCAGATAATATTCTAGGTGCCACATATTGACTGGTACACACACACACACACAAAACAAAAAACAAACAAACAAAAAGACACAAGTCCATGTTCTCATAGTATTTTCCTTCTAGAAGCAGCAGATAGAAAACCAGATAAAGAATGACAGAGCACTCTTTTCATGATTCACCAGATCGCAGTAACCAACCCAATGATAGGCATAGCATCTATGTCTATGAAATTCTAGGAAGCCCCTAAATGAGTTGGATGAGAGGTATGTTAACCTCTAAAGCTGAATGCAAAAATTTGCATATGTATGTGTGTTCAGAATTTTTTTAGGAAAACACCCATAATTCTTATCAGGTTGATCAGAGGAGTGGTCACTGGTTGCCAAAAGTTTAAGAATGATCTTATTGTAGATGTGTCTCACACATCCAAAAGATTTCAGGTCTCATTGAGAACGATGTATGGGTTTCCTGTTGCTGCTATAACAAACTACCATAAATTTAGTGGCTTAAAACCATACAAATTTATCCTCATATAGTTCTAGTGGCCAGACATCTGAAATCTATTTTACTGAGCAAAAGTCATGGTATTAGCTAGGCTGGTTTCTTCTCGAGGCTCCAGAGGAAACCCATTTCTTTGCTTTTTTTCTAGTTTCTAGAGACTTATATTTCTTGGCTTCTGACTCTTTCCTCCATCTTCAAAATATATCACTTAAACTCTTTCCTTCTGTCATCCTCTCTTCTGATCCACTCTGATCTCCTTTTTTTGTTATTGCTGCTTATTTGTTTGTTTGTGTGTTTGCTTTATTTATTTTTATTGATTTATAGAGACAGCATGAGCAAAGTAGGGGCAGAGAGTGAGGGAGCAAGAGGATCCTAAGCAGACCCACACTGCCAGTGCGGAGCTTGATACAGAGCTTAAATCCATGAACTTTGAGATCATCACCTGAGTCAAAATCACAAGTCAGGATGCTGAGCTGTCTGAGCCCACCAGGTGCCCTTCCACTCTGATCTGCTTCTGTCTTATAAGGACCCTTGTGATTACAGTAAGGGCCTACCTGGATAATCCAAGATAATTTCCCCATCTCAATATCCTTTTTTTTTTTTTTAACGTTTATTTATTTTTGAGAGACATAGAGACAGAGCATGAGCAGGGGAAGGGCAGAGAGAGAGGGAAATACAGAAACTGAAGCAGGCTCCAGGCTCCAATGAGCCATCTGCACAGAGCCCAACGTGGGGCTCGAACTCACAGACCATGAGATCATGACCTGAGCTGAAGTCGGCCGCTTAACCAACTGAGCCACCCAGGTGCTCCCCATCTCAATATCCTTAACTTACTCACATCTTCAATGTATTTTTGCCATATAAGTAGCATTAGCAGATCCTGGGGATTAGGACATGGAGATTTTGGAGGGACATTACTAACTTTAGGAAAGAATTTAAGAAAGGTTGTAGGATTATCTGTAATCCTGGAAATCATAAATTCTAAGTGGCCATCTCCTTCTTCTAGATATAGTCACCCAGTCCTTTTGTACACAGAATCTCACATAGCACAATATAGCTTGCATCAGGGGTTTGCAAACATTTTCAGGAAAGTAACTATTTTAGGCTTTGCATTAAGTACTCAACTCTGCCACAATACTAGGAAAGCAACCGTAGACAATAATAAATGGGCAAAGATGCGTTTGAATAAAACGTTGTTTACAAGACAGAATTTGGCCAATAGTGTAGAGGTGGATGACTCCTGGTTTAGATAAGTACAAACATATTAAGCATTTATTAAGCAACTGTGTTATAATAGGTTGTTTGATAATAAGAGTATATAATGCATCATATAGTCTGGTGTTTAGACACAGACAGACTAGGTTTCATGTACCATTTCTCTCATTTAGAAATGTTATAAAATTAGAGGAATTACTCTCTATTAAAAAACTACATTGGTACAATAGTCACATTTACTTAATAACTTGTTTTTAAGCTATGATTTCTTATATAAGGCACATGGTTCTGAGTTTGGCACATATTAACCACTCAATAAGTATTATGTTATATTATGTCCACAAGTAGTTTCTGGGGTGTCAGTATTATTTCATTTGACTTTAGAGACATACCTACAGACTTACTCAATAAAACATAAGATTAATGTGTTTTATTTTAAACTTGGGTAATTATTAGTATTAGAAGAAGTCACAGTTCATATTTAGTTGGATGTTTCAGATCTTGAATAAGTTTAAAACATTGCTTAAAAGATAAATATTTTAAATTATAAATTTAAATTTTAAATTAAATTAAGATATAAAATATAAAATATAAAATTAAGGGCTACCCAGGTGGCTTAGTCAGTTAAGTGTCTAACTCTTGATTTCAGCTCAGGTCATAATCTCGCAGTTCGTGTGATCAAGCCCCAGGTTGGCTCCATGTGTTGACTGTGTGGAGCCTGCTCAAGATTCACTCTCTCGCTCTCTCTCTGCCTCGCCCCCACTCATGCTGCTCTTGCTCTCTCTCAAAATATAGAAATAAACTTTTTAAAAATTTAAATTAAATTAAATAATTAAATTAAATTAAAAGATAGACTTTTAAACTTATTCCTATTATAATCGTAGAAGGAATTTATACATCTAATTCAAGAATAATTCAAGTTTAAATTGCATGTACACTTGACTTAATTAAAAAATCAAAATGTACCATTGTCTGTTTTCACCACTCAAGAAGTACTAATGACATTTTGACAGATGGACTTGGCAATCAATTAAAAGTCAAATTATATTTCTTTTTATTATTCTGAAACCTTTCAGATATTTTCAAGGATGATTCTCTTTGGACTAGACTGTGCTGATTGGTGATCTGATATTTTAATATGTACTCTTTTTAATTTAAATGTCACAGTCCTCTTATTCAAATTATCGCATTATTGCTGTGAAAGTCTATTTCACACAGCACCAAAATGAAGTGAAATACTGACAGTGCCCAATTATGTTTCCAAGTTTATAATCTGTATAAACTTACAGAGAAAATATTCACTTTCATAAAGATAATATATGAAATTATTATGACCAAACTATCTAAAACATCATGATTTAAGAGAATAAATAGCTTCTCTATTTTGTCTTCCAAAGAAGGCTATTAAAAATTGTCACTATTTTGATACTTTAATAATAATAAAAGCCAAATCAAATGGTTTTAAACTTTTTATAGCAGACATTTTTCTTAATAGAAAACTTTGTATCATATAAAACCTGGTTTGAAATAGAAATGATGTGGATTTTTAGTTGTTTTCATTCAAATGCTCAATTAGAGAGCCACCTTTCCTCTTTTGTTCTCTAGTGTTTTATATCATTCTGAGGAAGAATTCTTCAATTTAAAACATTATAAAATATTTGCTATAACTTAAACCCAGCTCAGAAAAATGTAAATACATTTAAGTTTCTTATAAGAGAGAAAGTACTTGCTAGGTATATCAATTGTAAAATATCACTGTAGTAATATTTCTTTTCTTTTTTCTTAATTTTTTAATGTTTATTTATTTTTGAGAGAGAGAACGAGAAAGGGAGAGAGACATAGCATCAATAGGGGAGAGGAAGAGAGAGAGGGAAACATAGAATCTGAAGCAGGCTTCAGGGTCTGAGCCATCAGCACAGGGCCTGATGTGCGGCTTGAACTCACAGGCTTTGAGATCATGACCTGAGCTGAAGTTGGATGCTTAACTGCCTGAGCCACCGAGGCACCCCAATGATATTTATTTTCTAATAATAGAAAAATTACATTTTTAAAGAAAGTTTTATTAAATTTTTGTATATCTATCGATAGTTCTAATTTTATGAGTGATCATTAATTCTAAGCATGTAAAAGTTACTAAAGTAGAAGCTGTTATTTTGATATTTTATTGGGTTCTGTGGATACCAAAGAGTTGAGTTAGTCATGCCTTTCTCTTAAGTCAAAGAGATTATAATATAGCAGCATAAAACACATAAATTGTGCCATATTTTTCATTCATGGTTCATCTCTGACTGAATCATCAGTATTTATCATTTAATGAATCTGTGCATTCATTGTTCAGCTATGCTATGCTAGAAATAAAAAAACGAGAAAATAACACCTACCAGTGGAATAGTTAATATTCTAATTAGGATCAATTACTGATACTTAGAATATGAATTATTATTTTATGAAAAGAATTTGTTTTTAGCACAATTACATAATTATTCATATGTGATAAGAATCATGTACCTATTAGCATAATGATGAGAAACATTAGAAAAGATAATTATTTGATAGGAGGGATAAAATTGTAACATATATACATGTAAAGTATATCTATATACGTATGAATATATGCATGACATATATAAACATGAAACTCCTATGCTTCTGGGAGAATTCTGGCGTGCTTCATGGATGTAAAAGCATTTTAATTGAGGCTTAGAAGGTAGACAGTATACTTATAAACCAAAGTCAAAAGGGAGAGAGATCTTCCAAAAACAAAGGATGGTTTAAGCAAAGCAATAAAGGTAAGGGGAAAAAATGTCGAATTTGGAGAAAGGCAAATATTTCAGTTTTATTTGAGTAGAGTCTCAGGGTGTATGGTGTAGAGTCAGGACGGACCTGATTAAAGGTGGCTCCTGCGACAAATATGCACTTCACTCCATATAGAAGGATGATTCTTAAAGTTTCGTGAACACAGATATGACATAGAAACACCATTTTGACAGTATTTAGTAGGATGGATTACAGTTTAAGAGAAACTAGAGATTGAGAAACAATTTCAAAACAAGATACACCATGGATTACATTAGTGATGAAGAAAGAGTGGGGAAGTACTGATAGATGAAAGAGAACAGTTTTGACAGGAATCCCCCCATCGCTGGGTACAGTATTGCATAATGGTTCAAACCATTACCATGGAGACAGATAGGTCAGCATTCAAAACTTTGCTTTTCATTTATTCTCCATGTGACTTTTAAATTTCATTTTTGCCATCTGAGACCAAGAACTAGTAAAAGGAGCTACTTCATAGACTTTAGAATAAAATGAGCTATTACGTGAAAAGTGCCTGGTACAATGTCTTGTAGGGGAGTAGAGTGAAGATAATGGTAGAATATCTGATGACTGATTAACTACATGGTAGAGGCAGAAGAATAAATTGAATGTGATTGTGATTTCCATTCTGATTGAGCTCTTATCGGAAACAGAAAAAGCTGGAAGAGAATGAAAGTGATAAGGCATCCAGCTAAACATGGCACTAAAAGCAGACACCTATGCTTCAAACATCTTGCGTTGTTAGTTCTTCATTTAGACGTTACTAATTTTTCCTAATTAACTGAGTTATTTTATTCTAAGACACAATCGTTTTTATTAAAACCTTTTTTCCCAGTTTTACTACCACCAAGAGCCGTTGACTCGCTTCTGTCCCCACAGGTTAACTTGTCATTCATCGCCTTCTGCTAGATTGATTAAATGACTTTTTGTGAATTTGTATTCAATCTAACACCTCCCTTTCTAAAAGGTAGGACCTGGGAAAAAAAGTGCAGTTTCTGGGGCCAAATAGATTGCGGCGCAGCTGATGTTTTGTATGAAATCTATACTGATTGCAATAACTAGATCGATCATGCAGTGTCTGCATCGATCGGTAGGAATGCTGACAATTTGAATAAACTGTCATTTTGCATTGAAAACCATTGCCCAAACCTCTATGATTAAAATCAACTTTCTTTCAGTTAGAGGGCAAAAGAAAACAAAAACTGAACCAGAGAACAAAACAGGTAATATCTATGGACAAGAAAAATAATACCACTCCATTACCAACATTACTATAACCAATAAACACATTTTTATTGCTAAATCTATGGTACTCACACTCTATCTCTGTCTCTTTGTCTCTCTCAAAAAATAAACATTAAATAAAATAGTCATTTAGAAAAAAAAATTGTCCAAAGTTAATCATCAATATTTCAATTTCAAGCAAACAAAAATCATAAGTGCTATTACTATATAAATAATTATTATAATCAGAACTGAGACCTAAAAGATTCACATTATTGATAACTTACAGATTTTATTAAATACTAACTTGAAAAATTATATTACTCGAACTACGAAAACTAATGAAAATGAGTAAAAGAATTTTGGTATACGATATTAACAATTAACTACTATCTCTACTTGAACTGGTGTAAATTTTCCTTCTCTATTTCTCTGAAACTGAAGCCAATTTCAAAATTAAAAATCATATCTTAAAGAAATTTTCAATTAAAATTCATCTTTGTTGTTCTATAGAGATCTTTGTATTTACTGAATTCCTTAGAAATCATCACATTTTAGATTAAATATAGTACTTATAACATTTACTGTTAGTTAACATATTTTTAAATTTTACATTTAAAGCTTTTCAAACATTTACATTTTCAGTCACAGACTATGTATAAAAATCACTAAAGGTGAATTTGTTCCTTTTTTAAAAAATGAGCATGAAATGTAGAATTGAATATTAGAATATTACTTACTCATTGGTGCTAAAGCTGGCAAAATGTGAAGGTCACAATTTATACATTCATGCATTCTTTCATGTGATCTGTTGTAAACAAAGAACATTAAATACTTATTTATTTTCTTCTGAAGAACATATATTACTCTGAAGCCTAATGGATAGATAAAACATTGTTTTTCATTAAATATTTATTAAAATAACATTTTGTATGTTCACCAATGAGAACACACAGTTCTATTACCAAAGATAACAGAGCAAATTCCAGAACCCTAAGAGACTAAAGCCATTCACATGATATAAGCCTTATGGTTATCAGATCTATCATATTCACCTCAATTCTTTATTAGAGGACTACAAATAAAATATAATGTAT
The DNA here is from genome assembly GCA_030068075.1 of Paguma larvata. Taxonomy (NCBI): domain Eukaryota; kingdom Metazoa; phylum Chordata; class Mammalia; order Carnivora; family Viverridae; genus Paguma; species Paguma larvata. The sequence continues at coordinate 120,395,761 of CM057824.1, read as the reverse complement.
ACCATATGATTTCATTCATATGTAGAACTTAAGAAACAAAGCAAATGAACAAAGAGAAAAAGAGACAACCTGAAAAACAGAATCTTAACTACAGAGAACAAACTCATGGTTACCAGAGGAGAGGTGGGTGGGGGTGTGGGGATTAAGAGTACACTTACCATGATCAACACTGAGGAGTGCACAGAATTGTCTATCTGAGACTATATTGTATATCTGAGACTAATAGAACACTGTAAGTTAATTATACTGGAGTTAAAATTTTTAAAAATGCTGATGCACATAAATAAACTAGGGTCAAGTTCTTGGTGGACACTTGAAAATATATATACATATAATGTAAATTAAAGGCATTTATTTAAACTTGAAATAAATGCACACATCTTTATCTAATTCCATATTAAATTCAAAATCTTAATTGTATAGATTTGCTAAAAAGTCATTATATGCAGTAAAGGTTCCATGCCTTTCTTTTAAATATATTTTAAGAAAAGTCCAGTAATATCAAACCATCAAAAATGGTTTACAATGGTAAAATTCTCTCCTCCTTCCTCTCTTCCTTTCTCTCTCTTTCTCTCCCTCACACACACTCACATGCACACACACACAAATGCACACTCATATGGACATACACAGCTTTAGCTGTGAAAATGAGTGAAATTATGAAATGAGTGAAATTATGAAAATTAGAGCAAGTCATCTTTATTCAGTTATGCTAAATAATTTCAAAGACTGTTATCAATAATTATACACAGGAGATGGTATTAATTGTGATAAACATAAGAAGACATAGGTATGTAGATATGCATTTTGAGAAAAGGTGATGATAACCTACATGACAGAGACATGACAGCTAGTTAGATGACAGACAGGAAGACAGATTTCATACACAGACTTTTTGTACATGTATTTTCTTGTAAAACTGTTCACTGTTTATGAATTTAATTTTAATTTAATCATAATTGATTCCACTTCAAATATTTCTCAGTTCGGTTGATGTTTTGGGGTGAAGAGAATATTTTCTTTCTTTTTTCTTTTCTAAATGAACTGACAAAGCAATACATGCTTATGGAAAAATGTACATAGAGAATTAGTTCAGGTTTTCTTCATAGTAGGAAATGGGTGCCCTCTGCTGTCGATCTGTAGATTATCTTAGATTGTATTTTCCTGCTATCTCTGAAAATACTGAAAACTAAAAATTCATCATCGTGCCATGAAATGGCATTATACATAATATGTTCATATATATGTAATACATAATATGTATTGTGTAATATTTAATTATGTAATTTATCAATTCTATGAATATTTCATTTATAGAATTAATATATTTTTCCAAACAAGACATGGTATTAAAAAATGTGAGGGCAGGGGCACCTGGATGGCTCAGCTGGTTAAGCCTCTGACTTTGGCTCAGGTCATAATGTCACGGTTCATGGGTTAGAGCCCCGTGTCAGGCTCTGTGCTTTGGATTCTGTGTTTTCCTCTATCTCTGCCCCTTCCTTGAAGAGACTCTTTGTCTCTTCAAAGTTAATAAACAAAACAAAAATACTTTTTCATTAAAAAAATGTGAGTGGAAAAGGATGAAGAGGGATGAAGAGACAATTAATTGTATGCTTAGATTTACACCACATTAAGCAAGGAAGACACAAGCTCAAACTTTTTAAATAAATGAAAAAGCAAAGAATTGTTTTAAATTAATATTGAATCAATTTTTAAAAGAGTTCTTTATTTTTCTCTTATTATGATCAGCACCTTAAATATTACATAGCAGAGTGTTTTAAATTAAGTATTTTATCAAAATAAAACAAAAGGGATATTATCAGACTGATATTTTTCTATCGTCCTAATACTTTCCCCAAACATAAAAAAAAGTGTTTTTGGTAAAGCAATGTGAATGATATGTAATTGGTTGTAAACATAATGAAAACTTTTTTCTCATCATTTAAATTTCAGATTTCATAATCTAATCTCAGATTCTCCATTACATTCAAATGGAGAATCTTATTAATAAAGAAATAAACCCTTATGTTTACTGAAAAATATCATAAAAATATTTAGAGATATTTTAAATGTTTTTTCTTTTATAACACTTTTTCCAGACATTTTTGTATTCATTTAGTAACTATTTATTATCTTTCTATAATTTAATTACTCTATCAAGCCTAAGCTAAGCATAAAACAACAAATTAAGTAATTATCCTGGTTTCAATGAGCAGTTACTATTGTATAGTTTCTATTTGAAATATCACCAGCCATTGTATGGAAAAAATTAAAGTGATTTTTTTCAGGTTTATTTCAAAAGTTTTGCTTTTTTCTCCCCAAATTACTTGCACTCCAAGTTGAAACTTACTAAAGATATATATATAGATATAGATATATAGATGAGTATATGTGTGTGTATATAGACAGAGAAATTATGTTTGAATATAACTTTATACCAAGAATCCAGAAATTCAAAACAGCAAAAGATAATATATTTGTTGCCATAGTACTAACCCACAATATTAAATAACGTGAGTCTTCTTCAATGTTGTTGTTGTTGTTGTTGTTTTTTGAGAGAAAGAGAGTTGAGGGGAGGGGTGGAGGGAGAAAGAGAGAATCTTAAACAGGTTCCACCCATGGACGGAGACTTTATCCCATGACCCTGGGATCATGACCTGAGTTGAAATCAAGAGTCAGACACTCAACCAACTGACCCACGCAGGTGCTTCTTCTTCACTATTGTATTTACGTACAAGTTAAAAAGAAATGCCATTCTTCCCTTCCTGATCTAAAATGATCTGCCATACCTTCTAATCTAACAGATGGATCTTTAATAATTTATTGATTTTTTAGATATTTTCTAAGAGATATCTCCCTAAACCAAGAAGAAACGGTTTCTTGATGGTACTTAAGTCTTTTTTTTTTGTATGTCCTAAGAAAGAATTCACTGTTCATTTATTTTGATATACTTATATCTTGAAATACAGTAGACCCAAAACCCTGGTTTGATGCAGGGAACAACAATTCATATAAGAATTATGGACTCTGCATTAAAATATTTCAAACAAGATATCTTATTTAAAAAAGATATTTGAGCAGCAGTGGGGAGAATTTAATGAGTGTTCTAGCTGCAGAGATAATGGTAAACTACTGGCAAAGAGGTGTACGGCTCAGAAATTCCAAATACTGACATTCCAAAGGTAACCTCATTGGAATGATGTCCCATTACACCTGTAGAACTGAAAGTCTGTCTTTGATATAGATTTTATAATTTCTCAAATGGTTCTCTGAGAAAGATAAGTGTGTGTGTGTGTGTGTGTGTGTGTGTGTGTGTGTGTATGTGTGTGTTTTAAGAGGGTAGTATTCTTTATTTACTTCTTGATAATATTTGATGTGGTCACACTAACAGTTTATGGTGTAAAATAATAATTTAGCTTCTTTTCCCTTGTTAAGTTGCTGTTTAAAGTTGTCATACAACTTTTTATTGGTACCTATATAAACTTTGTTACTTAAATATTAACCAAAAAGAGCATAAAAAGTAACTGTGTTTTTTTTTTTTGCATTTCTAACAAATCATTTAATTGTAACAAAAATAAGTATCCGTTAGGAAATAGTGTCTTCATGTAACAGCCTATGGTAAATGACTTTCTATGGCAATAGGACTTAGAAGTAGAGTAATATTCAAGTTGCCATTATCTCATATATTTTCTTAAAATGTCAATATGCAGTGCCTGAAACTATAATAGGTTTCTTATAGGAAAGAGTAATACATTTTGCTTACTATATCTATTTCACAATCTCCAGTATTGCTACTTCCAAATACTATCAGCATTTAAACAACTTCTTTAATTTTCCCTCCTGAGTCCTTCTAGTTATTATTTAAATGCAAAATGAAAACAAAGGCCCTTTTGAGTAACTGTTAATAGCAGCTGCCTCAGAGCAACAGCTTAGGGCTCTGGCCTTACCTCCTCACTCACTCTCTCTGCCCAATTCTACATTCTCAAAGTCCCGAAGTTAATTAGCTGTCCTCGGAGAGCCAACTGTAGATCCCAAATGTGGGGAGCCATGGTAAATTTTATAGACAAATTTGACATCTTTGGCAATACAGTGATATTGTTAACAGCTTGGGTCAGGAGTAAGACTGCCTGCTTCAAAACCCTACCTCTAATGCTTACTAGTTGTGACTATGACATTAAAAACAAACAAATAAACAAACAAACAAAAAACCTTTCTAAGCCTCAGTTTACCTTTTTGTAAACTTATAAATTGCTGTCATTCAATGATACATTTTATGTAAACCTTCAGACACAGAATAAGTACTCAACGTGTGTTAGCCAGTATTAATTAGTGTTTTTTATTTTATTGAAAAGGACAAGTATGATAAATCAACTGAGAAGAATGTAAAGATTTTCTGAAATATTAGATGTGAGACATTAGAAAGTAGAAGGAGGCAATGTTTCCAAATTTGTTGACTGATTTGGTGTTGATAAATTTAAAGGAAGATAGTTGAAATCAGCCTTTGTGTTGGGATAGAAACAAAATAAACATGTTTGGTATGGACTATTCTGGGCTTGACAGCATCATGAGACATTCGGTAGTCATCTGTGGTAAATACTGGGAATGCTTGACTGGAATTTGTAAAAGTGTTTTTTAAGTTGATACTAATCCCCACGGTAAATGAGTTGCTTATTTTGCTACGTGGACAAAATATTTCTACTTTAATTTCTTTCATATATATCCAACTTATTTTTTTATGAATTGTAGGTTCTCATGCCTTTTTAAAAATGGTTACTTATTTATTTTGAGACAGAATGTGTGGGTGCACACACGGGTGTGGGGGAGGGGCAGAAAGAGGGAGAGAGAGAATCCCAAGCAGTCCATGCTGTCAGCACAGAGTCCCACATGGAGCTCAATCACTGTGTGAACATGACCTGAGCCAAAGTCAAGAGTCAGAGGTTTAACACATTGAGCCTTCCAGGTGCATGCTTAAGAAAAAGTCCTATTTGAGTCCCCTGAACTTAACCAGAGCCTATTTTATAGGTAACTCCAGTATCCCCGAGGTTCTAACAGTTACAACAATTATTGCCTGATACTCTATAACTGTGGGAACACAGCTTTTTCTGGCCTCCCATAGAAAATGTTGCCCAAATATAAGTTCAGGAGTCCCTGGGGGTATTTTATCCATCACTGGTGAGGAACCTCCACCCTGGTGTACTGCTCAAGTCTCCCACCAGTGTTTCTTCTGACCAGGCCAACTGTAAACGATTACTCTGTTGGAAAACATAACCTCTGAACACTCCGAATATGAAAGCTGCTCTATCCTAAGGCTGGGAGGCTGAGGAGCAGAAAATCACTTCCTCTCCGGGCAGTGTCACAATTTCCCTCAGAGGCTCCAGGGCTTTAATGTTTGAACCCAGATTATCATAATCTCTTGCTAGTACATAACCTTTTCTAGGTCTTAAGGAAAATGTTTAAACACATTAGAATTCCAAACAATTATCCATTAATGAAAACATTATCTATCATGTTTCTGGGTCTTTGAAAAGCTCTGCTTAAGCAATGGTAAACAAAACACAGTAACAATACTCCCTATTTGAATATTTATCTCCCCAACTTACTCGAAAGATAATTATTTATTCATTTCATTTAACATATCTATTTGGCTCCTGCTCCAAATGCTGCCTGTAGAGATATGAATAAAACAAAACAAAACAAAAAATCCCTGCTTATGTGGAGTTTACATTCTTGAGGAAAGACAATAAACAAATTAACAAATAACAGTGTTCTAAAGGAAAAGAAAAAGTGTGTTTTGAAAGAAAAGAGAATGGCAAGGATAATTTACACATGGAGGAGAAAACAAATTTTTCCATATGTATTCAGACCACAAATCCCTGCAAACCGTTGGTTATCATATTACCTCTGTGACAATATTCTTAAAGATACATGGAAGTTCAATATATTCTGATGCCACAAGGAACTGTGAGGGCTAGCCACAAAAAGTAGTCACTCGAATGCAGCACTATTAGCTAGGTAATACTGGCTGCAAACTGTCACTTCTTCAGTGAAGATTTCCCGTCCTGGTCCTAACCTGTCATAGAACAAATGGAAACACTTACCTTGGTTTCATGACCTCCCTTTCCCTGTGTCTAGCTATAGCTGAGAAGTGACACTCAGACTAGCATCCTGTCTAGGTTATCCCATTTCTTATTCAAAGCTGTTTGTCTGAACTCAATTTCTAATTACTTCTTTGGCTTCATACTTTTGTTTCCAAATGCAGCTGTGGCTCTATCCTTAACAAAAATTAGTTCTTAATGATAATTAATGAGACTGTCCATGTGATAATAAATCTGAAAGGCCCTGGATTCTGTGGCCATAAAATGTCACGTTTTATCTACATTGGTTGAAGAAGTCCACTCACCTTTCATCTTATTTAATTATTCTCGTTTTTTAAACATTATATCCTCCTCCTGTCTTGCTTGAGGGCAGAGTGTATTCACTAGTAAAATTCCAAAACAGGCAGTCCCTGACAGCCTGTGGAGAAGATGTGTGCTCCAAACGCATTTGACACAAAACCCTATTTGATTCTTTATTACTGTGCATTATAATTACTAGGTCCCAACTTTAAAGGCAGATAGAATTATGTCTGCAATGATAGGTGACAGACAGGTGTTGTTTAAAATAATAGATGGATAAATCAATGCACAGAAAGAAAGGACTGCTTCCGAAATTACCTCCTCTATAGTTTGAAATACTATTCCACAGTGTTAAAATACTCCTATTCAAACAGATCTCTCTTATTATGGCTTTTTAGTGCATCTCCGTGCTTGTCAATAAAGTTTAGCAATCAATTAGGAGTGTGAGGATATGCCTCTACCTGGAGGACAGCCTTAACTGTCAGTGCCTAGAAATCCAACGTAAGGCATGAAGGTTGGAAGAATATCACTACTGCATTTTGACTTTTAATCAATTGCTTTTACATGACCCCACCCTCTGATTTCTCTTACCATATAAAAGTCTGTCTGCTTAAGCTAGGTCAGAGAAGGTATTTTCTCTATCTTGCCAAATGTGGTAAAAGGAGCAGCCTGCATGAAGAAAGTGTGAAAATTTGGCATTCTAATTGATATTTAAACAAACTTCTAACTTACTCAGGAGTTTTATTTGCTGAGACATTCTATTATTTTCTGTATAAATAAGCTTGCTTTTTATTGGGGCCCTATATGCAAGCAATTAGCTTTCATTTTTTTTTTTAATTTTTAAATGATTATTTTTAAGAGAAAGAGAGTGCAAGCAGGGCAGGGGCAGTGGTGTGGGGGCGGGGGATAGAAGAACCTAAGCGAGTTCTACACTGACAGTAGCAAGCCCAATGTGTGGCTCGAACTCTTGAACTTTGAGATCATGCCCTGAACCAAAGTCAGATGCTCAGCTGACTGAGCCATTCAGGTGCCCTGCAAGCAATTAGCTTTCAATCTTCTTTCCCTGCTAAAGTAGATATTGCTTTGGTGCATCCTTCCAACATTTTATTAACATCTTTGAAATGCTATAATCGCTCATTTTCTTTCCTCTTGGGCTTGTATTGCTCATCTTCATTTTTTTTTAATAGAGGAATCAAAGATGTAGGTGTCTACCCAACCGTCTGTATAGATGTAGAATATAAACTATTAATGGCCAGCTAACCATTCGTATGGTTTTTAGCTATCACATCTCTTTTATATGAATCATTTTCATAAGTGGTTAAAAAAAAATCCTCCCCATGACTTTGTCTCCTTCTTCCTGAGAAAATTTTCTGTGTCAACTTGACTAGGTCAAGGATGCCCAGATACCTAGTTAAACATTATTTCTGGGTGTGTCTGTGAAAGAGAATAGCATTTGAATTAAGAAACTGAATGAAAGTAGATTGCCTTCCCCAGTGTAGGTGGGCTTCATCCAATCCTCTGAGCACCTAAAAAGAACAGGAAGGAATTCACTCCTCTACAGAAGGAGCCATCTTTTCCTACCCTCAGAACTGCTTCTCAACCTTCAGAATCTGACGAGAGAATCTCTATCATTAGTACTCTGACTCTCAGGCTTTTCAACTACACTACATCCTTACTGAGTCTCCAGCTTGCAGAGGGCAAATTGTGGGGCTCCATAATGGAATAAGCTAGTACCTTATATTCACTCTTTCTCTCCTTCTCTCTCTGTCTCTCTCTCCCTCCTGTCCTCCCCCCTCCCAATTCCTCCATTCCTTCCTCCCTCTTTCTCTTTCTCTCTCTCCCTGTCTAGAAAGAGGACATATATATGTATATGATTCTTCTATTGATTCTGTTTCTCTGGAGAACCCTGATTAATATAATTCCCATCTGCCAGGACTATAAAGAGAAACTTGACAGAGATGTTCTTCTAGAGAATACCAGACAAATATGAATACCGAATGTACTGATTTTCTCTCTTCTTCTTCCCTTCTGGGAATTTCTGGCAATTATCTTCATTATATTGTAAAGTATCTAATGCAGTATCTGTACTGGATGGGTAAAGCAAAAATATATATGAAACATGTAGGTGTTCAGATAGTACTAGTAGAGTGTCTTGTTTACTAGTTGTTTACTGGTACTACTTGTTTATGTATATAACCGCCATTGTTAAAAAAAAGTATTCCAGTAAAGACTATATTTCTGGGGGTGCCTGGGTGGCTCAGTCGGTTAGGCGGCCAACTTCAGCTCAGGTCATGATCTTATGGTCTGTGAGTTCGAGCCCCACGTAGGGCTCTGTGCTGATGGCTCAGAGCCTGAAGCCTGCTTCGGATTTTGTGTCTGCCTCTCTCTCTGCCCTTTCCCTGCTCATCCTCTGTCTCTCTGTCTCTCAAAAATAAATAAATGTTGAAAAAAAGTTTTAAAAAATACTATATTTCTGATTTATTTAAGTCTAAAATAGAAAGGATATGGTTTATAGAATGACATCTCTATCCATTCTTCTACAAAAATATAATATATTATTATTTTGACTTAAAACATGCCTTAGTTCTGGAGAGACTTAAGAACAAAGCATATAATAAGGTTTGCTGTTTATTTCCATGAGGCATAGCATGCTAAGTGATAATTCACAGTTTTATAAACTTCTATTTTTTAGTTTTAAATTGTTTCAGTTTACAATTCTCCACAGATTTTTTTCCCCTAAATTACCTCAGTTGGATATTTTTAAAACCTACTTAACAATTATTTTTGTAAGTAGAGTTTATGACATTACCTGCAACCCTGTGGACTTCAATGAAAACAAATCAACTTTTTGACAATAATGTGTATGTGTAGATTTTCTTACACGCACAGTTAAATTCCAGATTATATTTTGAGTATATATATTTTGAGGTATGAGCATATGGTATTATACTAAGAGAATTTGAAAGTTACTGGTGCTTTAAACTTTTAATTTGTTATTATGCCCACAGTAAAAGAATAATGGTTTCATTCTTGCTTTTCGGTTATTTCTCCACTGAGTTTTATTGCATTGGAGAAACCTTATAACCTCATTTTGGTTACCTACTGCTAAGAGCTATTCATGTGTCACCAATAATATTTTTTGAACATGTCAAACATGAAATGATGAGGTACAAAGGAAGAAATCAACAATAGTTTAAGCTATGGGTCATGGTTCCAGAAACTGCTGATTCATTAAAAATTTAAATTATGCAATTGCATTGTTTTATCCATGTCAATAGTGTTATTCATAATATGAACATTGCTTCACCCTTACAATCATTTGAAACTTAATTCACATGATAAATATTACATAGAGTAATAACACTGGTAAGATCTGTATCCTTTCAAAAAGTGATAACTCAAAAAAAAAGTGATAATTCTTTAGAAGTGACCTGATTCATTCTCTTATTCCAGTTGGATGAATACATTAATAATCTCAATAATCAAGGATTTTTAAAAATCCATCCTCCAGTTTCACATGCATAATAGAATTGAATAAATTCAATTAATAAAGTTATTAAAATAAATTCAATATATTGAGCCATCTCCTTCATAAGATGTATTTTTAGAGTTCCTTTTTAAAATCTCTACTTTGTCATATTTTATAATTATTTCACTTTAATTTTAATTATCCATCATGCTGTTTAAAATTAAGTTTGCCTTAACCAATGAAGATGATTTCCAGAATGTTATTTGTTGGGGCCATGGAGGTGCACCATGCATCTTTTTCATCAAAAGAGCCTGCTGTGAGGTATGTAAGTTGGCATAATGGTCTCCAACTATCTGTTACAACTTTGGGTCCATTATAGTGTTCATGAGTGTTCACGCTAAGGACATAGACTTACATGGATGTCCCAGGCAATGAATAAGCATGGTGCCGTTAATAGAACTGGGTTACATCTGCTGAATATAGGATTCATCTAGCCGGAAATCTTTTTTATGTGAATCCCCGTGGACCTGGAAAGATATTCCATGGAGCTGCCCTACATAGTAAGGTTACTCTCAACATTTTCTCCTTGTGTTTTTTTCTTTCCTTCATTTTTCCTCTTCTTTCATACATCACTGTTTGAAGGTCTTCTCTGACCGCGTTTTTATCCTCTTCTATTTATTTTTCAAAAACAATTCTCCCCTATGATATTGTGCTTATTTAATATCATCTTGGCATCCATTTACTGAAAGATGCAAGTTACTGCACTAGTATTTTATGTAGTAAAACTATAAGTGATATTGAGACAAGAAGGTATGGGGGTTATATTGAAGAAATTCTATCCTTACTTAAACTTGGAAAAAGATAGATATTGAGAAACAGGCATAGCCTGTTATGGGGTATTGGGAAGGGGTATTTAAAATTTTCATTCCCTCTTAAGGATTTGAGAATTACCATCTACATTAATAGATCTGGTTTTGTCTCGGGGTCACCACTGTATTTCAGTGTATCCCTAGACTTTGTTTGTTAATCCCTTTAACCTCTTTAAAATGTCTATAGGTATTTAGGGGCACCTGGATGGCTCAGTCTGTTAAGCAACTGATGCTTGATTTCTGCTCCAGTCCTGATCTCTGGGTTTGTGAGCCTCTTGTGTGAGGCTTTGCACTGACAGTGCAGAGCCTGCTTGGGATTCTCTCTCTCTCTGTCTCTCTCTGCCCTTCCTGTTCTCATGTTTTCTCTCTCCCAAAATAAGTAAATTCAAAAAATTTTCTATTGGCCTTTAAATAATGTATATAGAGTATTAAGCTCAGTTAGACACCTAATACATACCAACTGTTCTAACAATTTCTGATTAATAAATGCAATCATAACTTAAATTGCTTCTATGCAAATCAACTATTTATATAGAATAGTACACAACTATTCTTAAGTACATATAAGTACAAAATTGAAAGAACATAAAATAACAACAACAACAACAACAACAACAAAAACCCTAGGCAGTAATTTTCAAACTTTAATGTACAAAAAAAGTATTTAGGGAGACATTTAAAATGTATACTTCTAGGTCCTCTTATATAAATTTTGTTCATTATTCTGGGAAATTTTCCAGGTATTTGCCTTTTTTGGAAGAATCAAAAGTTTTGTTTTTTTTTATATTGGTAATCTGTGAAACAAATTTTGATCCAAAAATATGTTCTATGTGCATAACGTATTGAAATGCACCCATTTATATATTCATTTAACATGAATACCTAAATCGGTTTCAAGTTTGGAAGGACCTGGAGCTAGTATATATTTTTTCATAAAAAAAAAACTTAACTAAAGAAAAAAAATCACATTATCAAATGTAATGGATCTTGCGGCATTGCTTATTCTCCTTTTACGTATATAATTTCTCTCCATGTATAAATTTCAAGTAGAATTTGAACGTGTAACTTATGCATTCCAGGTAGCATAAATATGGTTTTATTTTTTTATGTTTATTTATTTTTGAGAGAGGGAGACAGAGAGATTGTGAGCAGGACAGTGGCTGAGAGAGAGAGGGAGACAGAATCCAAAGCAGGCTCCAGGCACTGAGCTGTCAGCACAGAGCCTGACATGGGGCTCAAACTCATGAACTGCAAGATCATGACCTGAGCTGAAGTCAGAGGCTTAACTGACTGAGCCACCCAGGCACCCTGAATAAATATTTTTAACTGTCAAAATCTATGACTTCACATTTATTTAGTGAACTGCTAGCATCTCTCATAATATGCAATTCAAAGTATATGTCATTAAATTTTACTTCTGTATCCGTTAGCATCTAAGAAATCTAATTTTATTTTAGTATATCATTATGAGATTTTAGTTTTACTTTATAAGATATTAAAGTTTCTCTATCACCATTCCTAAGTTTTTCTTTATGCAAATAAAAACATTTGACTTCAGTATTGTATATAAAGTGGCTCAATATAAAATACCTTAACTCTAACCTTGAATTATAAAAAATATTACTTATGAATTCTATAGAGCTGTAAAGATTCCCCTAAGAACCTGCAAATGAAGGTACTAAACAAACAGAATCAACTATAAATCCAATGAAAGTACAGAAAATAATTCATTCTGTAAATAAACCAAACAAAATACTATTATTACACAGGGGAAAGGGAAAGTGATGATTTAATGGATTTTTCTAATACTGTCAACAACTTGCATACATTGACTATTTGTCACATATGTACTCTTTGAGGCACTCTGATAAAACCAGTGGATATAGGGGTTAACAACATAGTTTTTGGTCAAGAGGAGTTTGGGAAACAAACTTCTAAGGAGCGTATGGGACCTGTTTAGTGTCAGGCAATGCTGTTTATATGCCTTTCATTTATGAAACTGGCTTCCTTAGTGTGATCTGATGACGTTTATGCTACATTTGTGGTCACTAGTTTCTTCTTTATTTTCAAAATCAGCAACACTCACTGCAGATTCTACAGGTAATCTACTGGAGGAGAGATTCAAATTTTCTTACACATGTCACAAATTTGTCAAATGAAAAACAATTATGAAAACTGAAACATTTGCTGTTGGTGATTCTTTACAGTTGTATGAGATGATTATTGATATCGACCAACATTCAATCAAATAGAATGAAGTCTGATAGTTTATTAATGATTTTGTTAGTGTGGACCATGTTGAAGAAGATAATGCTAGACTGAGAATATTTCTAAATAAAATACTACCTAGACAATCAAGGTCACAGTGTGCATAAATCTTGGTATAGAATAGTATACGATATCTTTTCATATAGTAATATAGCTTTTTAAATATAAGAATATCAATCATTGCTTGAAATTTAAATTTTATAAGCCAAAAATCTAAAATAAACTTGCAAATTATACTCATATCCCGCAAATATTAAAACTTTTTTTGGAAATTATTTCATAAAACAAATAGCAGAGAGGGAATATGGACAATGAAAGATTTGGAAAAGGAGGAATATAATTTCTTAATATAGAGAAACAGCAAAGAATAGTTTAAAATAAGTCCCTGAAGTCTGTGTGACATTATGACAGTTATTATTCACTTTGCAAAATACCAAATTTTGCTTTAAAAACAAAATTTACTACAAAGCACCTTTTGACACTGTAATCCATGGAGTAAGGTGAAAATAGTTAGTTACCAAAGGAAAAAAAACAAACAAGAAATGCATCAGACTCTGGTGGCTGATAAAAACAATTAGTGATACCAAAAAAAACTGTGAGTAGGGCAAGGACTTCTATTAGAGGCAAGTTATAGAAGGAAACAGTTATTCTTCCTTCCTTCCTCCCTCTTTCTTTGTTTCTCTGTTTCTTTGTTTCTTTGTTTGTTTGTTTCTTTCTTTCTTTTTTCTTTCTTGTTATTTAGTTTATTATGGCATGAATAAATAGGTTGTATTTCTGGAAAGCTAATGATATTAAATATTTGCCTGATTACATATGATGACTAAAACTGCAAAGAGAAAAGATGTCATCGACAAAGAATTTACAAACAATTTTACCTGTAAACAGTTTTGCTTCTAGAATAGGTTGATATCTTTGTATCAATCAACAATCTTTGCTAAAAGTCTTCTTTATGGTTTGAAAAAAATTTTCTTAGCTTACTGCAAAAATGCAGCTTCATATCTATAGTTGGTATTGAAGAATAGCATGATATTCATTCTGGTAAAAATTAATTTGAACTTTGAAATAAAAATTAAAATTTTAAATAATCATCTTTACATAAAATGATTTTAATTATTATGGGGCTATACTAAATAGCCCCAATTTAAAAGATCATAGGTTCAATATTACTTCTTATAATCTCTCCTACTCAACTCTTTTTGTCTCTATTTAATATGGGACAGAAGGCAGGGAATAAATTTATTCTAATAAAATTATCATTTTATCATAATTTTTAGATTTCTGGAATGTACCTTTAAGAAGTGTAGCCAGAATAAATCTCTATTGTTGTTGTACAGAAGCCAAATATTTCAAAATCCATTCCCCCAGCCTCCTGAGAATATAAGTATGAGAAACTTGCACACTGATTTCCTTTCCTTTAAATTTAACAAAATAAAGTTAATTGCTAAAATAATAAAATGGAGAGAAGGAGTGAAGAGCAGCAATAGAAAAGCTCTTAGAGATAGCCAATTTAACAAATGATTTGTAAATTACAAAATCTTTCATTATCAAATGTATTCACCCTATGTCCTGCTGTGGCATAGCTGTTTCAAAGTAGTTGCTTTTGAGAGTCTGCCCTGTTGGTGTCATCCCTGCAATCACACAAAGATAAAATCCTTCCGTGATTAAGAACCCTAAATATGATTTTCTTCCGAGAGCTGTTTTGGAAAAAATAATATTGGAAGAATTGCAAGTGAATATTCAAGAGGGAACAATGATGCTGACGGATTACACAGAGAGGAAAAAGGAGAATTTGAGAATGCTAATTAAGGACTTTTGGATTTGCATATTCTGAAAATAACTCTCTCCGAAAGATCAGCCCTAAGTGTTACCACTTGCAGAACTCTGATTGCCATTAGCCTGGGCCTGGCATCACCACCGTCATTAGTATACAGATGGCCTGGGAAAATGGCATAACCAAAGGCGCATTGACTTTGACCACCACTGGGCTCTACCAGTCAGACCCGTGGTATAATTAAGATAATGCCCCTCCTGCCATGACTTCAGCTGCTTCCTGGAAAAACTATCTCATGTTCCTGTTTTTACAATGAAGCAATGCTGAAAGAAAACAACAAAATAAATTATTTTAAAGACACTTCAAGAAGGAGGGTTATATGCTAAGATGCAAAAGGCCTGGTATTCGTTTCTCGGATCAACTCCTCCTGATCATTTATATCTTTACCTGTGTCTCTGCATGTCTCAAAACATACATACACACACACACACTCACATACATGCACACATACTCCTATTTTACCTCTCTGAGAATCAGTTTCTACAAAGTAAACAGCATAGTATAATCACTTTCTAACCTATATCCTGTGTGAAGAGTTCATATCAACTAACACATGTAACAAGACCGAGTCGAAAGTGTAATGTCTTAGTTTTGAATGCGGGAGTTTTCTTCAGGTTCTACACATAAGAAATTATCGATCACTGTGTTTTGCTGCAGATGTATTTTCAAATTTCCCCATTTCTATTTAAGACAGGGAAAATGATTTCTTTTAATGCTTTTTAGTACATTTTTTCATTCATGCATGCATACGTTCCTTTACTAAATAATTAGTGAGTGATTTCTGTGCTTCAGCTACTGATTTGTCCTAGGATAATGAAATGAATAAGACAAAGTCCTTGTCCCCATGGAATTTACATTCTAGTGGGTAAACCAATAAACAAAGAAATGAGTATGTACTAAAATGGCCGTAATAATTACTAAAGAGAAAAATAAAGCACGATAAAAGAATAATGATAAACAGGGATAAGACCGAGGGGTGCGTATTTGAATAGATGTTCAGGAAATATCTCTTTGAGAAGAAAGTGTTGAACTCAGTAAGGTTGAGTCACTTGTCCAAAGTCGAATTCCAGGAAATTGTGAATCTGACTAGAACTCAGATATAACTACCACTAAAACAATGCCTTAAACATTGTGTGGCATTGGACTCCTATGCAATATGGAGAAACTATGATTGCCCATATGAATATTTAATTGATAACTTCCAGAATAAGAAAACAATAACATTTCTGCATCATCACTTTTCTCCTGCTATCCATTGATGGCTTATTTTGCCAGATATTAAGAGATATCTTATTTAGAATGTGAATTTCTATTTCTCAATATATTTTCTTGTCCACTATTTTTATATGAAGCACTAACAAAAATGCATTACTCTAAATATAATGATGTAGAATCAGTACAATCACATTTATGAGAGAGCATATGACACTATCACTTACTAAGCAAAACATTCCATTTAAATTTAGCTTTATAAGGCAAACCATACTCCTGGAAAATACACATACCAAGATAGTAAGAATGTTCTGAATGTTTCTAGCTCAAGATTTTTATAACATTTATAAGAACATAAAGGAATTTTAAAGGAGCTATCCACTTCAATACCATATTTGGGAAGGTGGTAAATAGTTTTTCCAGGTTATTTTTTCTTTTTGCTGGAGACTCTTCACTAAGGATTCTTTTGAACAGAAATTACAGGTCATACTCTTTGATTTCCCAGTTTCTACAATAAATCATTATTTTGTCTTCATGTTGAAGGGATAGCTTTTTTTTTAGTTTAGTATTCTGTGTTCAAAGTAATGTCCCCTCAACCTTGAAGATTCTATTCCATCTTCACCTTGTCTTATTAATGGATAATAAAGTCTGTTGTCATATGTTTGTAGGCAATCTTCTTCCACATGCATTTCCCTGGCAATTTTTAACATTTTGCTTTCTTTCCTGATGATCTGAAATTGAACTATCCTTTTCCGAGCATATATGTGCATGTTTATGTGTGTATATGTGTGTGCATATTATATACATGTATACACATATACATATATATGTGTGTGTATATATCTGTGTATATATATATATATGTAATATATGCATGTGGGTGTGTATATTTGCATTTATCTATACTATTGTTTTTCTTTGGGGCCTAAATACCTTGGCTACTACTTATTCAAATATTACTTGTCATCTATTCTCTACATTGTATCTTCTCGAAGTCCTATAAGATTGCTATTTTTAAATGTCTAGTTTATGTTGATTGGGAAGGATGTCCCTCCAAAACTTTGATATATATTTCAATGTTGAAGGAACTAAATTTTTGGAACGTGCCTGGACACCTTCTATACTTCTCTCCCTGGACTCTTCTATATTTCTTCTTCTTTATCTGATTTGTTGATTTTATAAAAAGACCTCATAATCTCTTCTCTTTCTACTTGTATCGAATTTGCTTGCAGAAAACATGTTCTTTGATACTCTTGGGGTACCATAAACTATTAATGAGGTTGTATTTACAGGAGATGGCCTAAACGGTGCAGTGTCCCCTCTGCCTGGGTGGATGAGCTGCCTGATTCTAATGTTCTTGTAGGCGTAACAGTTAATCTGCACATTGAATTCCAAACCCAACCCAGTTATTATCAGTGAAAAAGATGAACATATGGCCTTCATCAACATTACTCCATGCTTTATTTCTTAGTTGTTTTAAACTCAGAGACAGAGAAGAGGGAAACTAATTATTGGACATTCTTAAAGATGCCAAGTATTTGTCTATTAATCTCTCTTTATATTTTTAAAGTTTTTTGATGTTTATTTATTTTTGAGAGAGATAGAGACAAAGTGACAGCGGAGGAGGATCAGAGAGAGAGGGAGATACAGAATCCGAAGTAGGCTTCAGGCTCTGAGCTGTCAGCACAGAGCCAGATGTTGAACTGGAACTTGTGAACTGTGAGATCATGAACTGAGCTGAAGCTGGATGCTCAACCGACTGAGCCACCCAGGTACCCTATTAATCTCTCTTTAAAACGTTTTTTTTCCTCCATTTAGTTTTGCTTTCTGAGTCAATTTTTCCACCTAACCTTTCATTTCTACTTCAGCTGTATCTATTGTGCTAATGAGTGATGTTCTACATTTTATAACTTATATATATATGATATCTACTTTCATATATATACATATATATATCCTTTATATCATATTCATTGGTTCTTCTGTGATAAGTACAATATCTACCTTTATCTCTTTCTAAATAATAATTATATTTATATTGATGTCCTCTTCTTGACTGCTCTATTATCTCTATTTCTAGTGTGTATTCTTCAATTTTTGACATTGTTCTGTTTTTCATAATATTAACTTTTTTCTATGGGTTTATGCTTCTTGCTTTTGAACTTTTAAAATCAATTGTTAGACTGTCGTCTGCCTTTATGTATGGACTTCACTGACAAACTCAGGAAGTAAAAAGCAAATATCCATGTTCACAAATTCAGAATTTCAATGATCTTGCTAAGAAGAAATCACCCAACATAGATGTCATAAAAAGAAATGTGTTACCAGTCACCTGCAGCTTCATTCTGTCTCTTTCATCCAAGCTCCTTGTCTTAATTGTTTCTGCCTGGTGACAGACCTTCTTCTTTTTTGTTAATGACTCCCACAGCAGTAACCAAACTCAGTAATTTATTTTTTTTTCTACCCATCCTTATTCTATGTTTCATCACCTCCATACTCAGAGTTCCCTTGCTATTGAACCTACATTATGTGGCAGGAAACAAAAATGTTGATCCTGTCCTATGGCTTCTATCAGAAATGGAAAGTTATCAGTCTTTCAAGGATTATTCACAATTTCTGGCTCTTAAAGGTTTCTCTTTTTCATTTCTAATGTATTCATATCTTTATTTTTATTCCTTTTATTTATTTACTTCTAGGATGTGATATGAAAAAGAAAGACTTAAGTATACACTTAGCTCATCAACTTCAAATGAAAAGATTGCTTCAGATTCACAAAAGAATATTGATACTGACTAAATTAAAATCAACTTTTTTGTTTACTGGTAAAAAAATATCACATCTTGTAATTCCACTAGAAAATGAACAGGATACATTTATCTATCCCATAACACAGTAAAATCCAATTCCAGTAGATATTCTTCTAGCAACATTATGGCAATGACTTATATTCAGCTACAAAATAATTAAAGTACCCTCACATATATGTCAATTATGTAATAGTCACTCACATTACTTTATATCTTGTTTTAAAATATTGCTGTAGAAGAAGTGTCCCTGTTACATGTTAAGCATGCATTTATGTTTTTAGCATAATTAGGCAGCAATCCCAATTAATCGGCTTTAAGATACAATACAAATGTACTTCTAGGAAATAATAATGATTCTAAATTTACAATATTTGAAATCTGATCTGTATTTTCTATTTTGTGCTCTTTGCCCCTTATACATTTTTTTCCTTGTTACAGGGAAGAACCTTGAACTAGATTTCCCAGAAATCCTTTAATTCTATGCCTCCTGGACAGGTGCTGCCAATCAGAAACTCGCATATGATTTGGAAGTTGGAGAAGAAGGATAATTTGTTAATTCATTTTCAGCGGGTAGCTAAGATCGTTGGTAGTGGCTTCCAACAATTGAGTCCTCTGAAAATTGCCTGTAGTTTTTCTGTCACAGAACATTCTGGCAAATGGATTTACAAATCTCCTAAAAATGGCTTCCTGATATTTCTTCCACAGCCTTTCCAACTCTGGTGTACGCTTCTAAATCCTTATGCTGTATTAAATCTCTCTCTACCAGAAGTAGTTAGTCTTTTGTTTCCTTAATTGAGCCCTATATATTATAAATATGTATAACTTGTACAAAAAATATCAATATCAGGATAATATAAGATTACTAAATCCAGTGATTAAATATTACAGTTACCTTCTAACTACTTCCACCTTTAGTAGTGGCCTACAAATTCTATATAATGACAAAGAACATTAAGGCAAAGTTGTTGGAAGAGAAGCGTAGGGTTCCCCTTAGCTTAACATTCATCCTGCAGTGCGTAGTTCAATTAAACTAACATGAGTTCACACAGATTTTATTTGGACTTCAATTTCAAGGAGGTCTATAAAACCATCATACTCTTCTTATTCCTGGAGTTTTTTATTCAGAAGCTTCATTCATTTGATGATTATTACAGAGCCAATGAAACTTAAAACATGTTCATATAGTGTAATTGAATGTGAAGAGTACTTATTTCAGGAGTAATTTATGATAAACTCTTCCAAATAATGATTACTAATGAATGCTGACGACTTTCAGCAACATGTTCAACAATACATGCAAGACCTAATGATAATTTCAAAATTTGTCCAGCGAGGACATTTAAAGAAATATAAACTTTAAATGGGTTAGAAGTACAAATATATTACTTTCAATGCTGAATGAAAGTAACAAAAGCATCTACATATTGATTTTATTTTATTAAAAAATCCAAAACCTATAATCACAATGAGTATAAGTGAATTCAAAAGTATCTATATATTGATTTTATTTTATTAAAAAATCCAAAACCTATAATCACAATGAGTATAAGTGAATTCAAAAGTCGACTGGTTAAAACAATGACCTCTTAAGGGTTATGATTGTTATTAAACAATTTATTTTTCCTGTAAAAAAATAAGAGTAGAAACAGGATCTAAAGAGAAAAATTTTAAAAGGAGTTTTCTAAAGAAAATGCCACATTTCAATATGATCAAGCAATAAATTAGGTCTCATTTGAGGAATACATAAATAACAAAAAATAATATTTCCTTTTCTAAAGGAACTTGGCATAAACAGCATTCACATTTCATGAAAGGAACTAAATGATTTCTATTACTATTTCTTTTTTCTTACAAATAAATGTTATGCTTTTAACAAAATTTTAGAGGTTTAGACCTAAAATCAATTTAATATTAATATTTTTCTAAAGCCCTGAAATACAGTATATGTGTATACTTGCACTCATACATAATGAAGAGTTACAAATACACCGTATCCATTCAAATCACCTTGCTGCCTTCCCTCATTAAACTGCATGGTTGAGTCTCCAATAACTCTGTGAGGAATAGGCAGTTTTGGGTGTAGGTCCTTTCTAATTGACTATTGCTATGCTCAGTTTCACCTAATTGAAAAGCCTATTAGAACAATTTTAAACTCTTTACAACATTTATTGGATTTTTTTATTATGATTTTTCAGATCGTAACACTTATGGGCCAGAATACCCTGTGCAGATACGCAAAGCCATAGCTTTAACTGCTTTTTCAGAGTTTCTTTTTCTGTAACATCTCGATATATTTAGGGGGTCACATGGATTCTTAAGAAAAGAATGTCCACAGTTAAATGACAAGAAGTATACATGCTTATGCCCAGAGACAGTCTCAGAATTTAGGTAAATTGGAGTCTTGTTTCCCCCATTCTTGCATGAAAGGGAAGGAAAAAACAAAAACAAAAACCAAAACAAAAACAAAAAAAACCTCCTCTATTGTGATATGTTTTAAGGTTGTATTCTACAGTTGCCTTCAGGAAACAAATTTTTATTTGTTTGTTTTGCTCAAACAGTACCAAAAAGAAGAACTTAATAGTAGTATTGTTGAAGTATATGTCACCACTCTTCTGATATTCTGCAACATTCAATTTGACTATTCTTAATGTATGTCATGAAGTTAATATATAAATTTCAAAGTGTAGATCTACCTGTGTACAAAAATATGTTTACATTAACATCATATTAAAATTAGTTTTAGCAGTTTTACCTAAGCATTGGCATCAAATGCCACTGAAATTTTCTCAGTGTACTCCTCTCCATACTTTCTGAAGCAAATTCTGGAGTTTCAGTTGAGTATATGTTCCAAAACTTAAGTAGATCATAAAGCCTTATGTACAAAAAGCTTGGTTTTGTTTTGAAATGTTCATATTCCGTTTTTGTGTAGAGAATAAAATTAAAACACTTTTTCTCTATTAAATAACATAAATATAATGCAAAAATTATTAATACACAGGTATTATCTATCGCCTATGCCCAGAAACGGCATCTTCCCTAGATCCCAAAGGACTCTCAATACTTTTCCAAGTGATAATCCCTTCTCACCACCCTAGAGGAAGCCACTGTCCTGGCATTATGAATATCATTATTTCTTTTATTTTAACTGGCAATCAATATTTATATTTCTAAATACTACATTTCATTTTGTTTGTTTTTGGAACTCTATACAAGTGGAAACATAAGATTTTTTGGGGGGGTGTTTTATTTGTTCAATTTTGTTTTTAAGATTGTATACTTTGTTTTGTGTAGCCACTGTATATTTCATTTTCATTTTGAGCAGCATTTGAAACTTTAACTATATAGAAAAATGTTAACTTGGTCAACTATGTGGCTAATGCAGAAAGCATACACCTTTGCTTTCAATCACCTGTTTACAATTCTGTATTAATTACTAACACCCCTAAGCTTGACTGAAACAATTTATATTAAAATTGTATAAGTGACATGCATGCCCTTTATTTCTCTAGACTTTTATCTATTATTACTGTATCAACTCAGGGCATCAGAAATTTTATGCCTGTAATGTAACATGCAGGTTCCCCCTGGATTCTTAAAAATTAGTTTGATATTTTAAAAATGTGTTTAAGAGGAGGGAACTTGTTGGGATGAGCACTGGGTGTTATATGGAAACCAATTTGACAATAAATTTTAAAAAATAAAGTAAAATAAAATAAAAATGTGTTTAGACTTAATATAAAAATTAGTTATAAGAATAATTTAAAAACATTTTATTCCTCACCCAAATCACTCTGATTTTGCATTTTCTTCTTTATTTTGCAAAAGGATTTAATGAATAAAAAATAAAATTTTAATTGTATTATCTACAAAGTCGGTATTTCAAAGTCATGTTTTATAGGTCTATCTAATTAATTTATGAACTTTTTTGGGATAAATAATTAGGTAATTTTACATGTTGGTAGCTAGGAATATCTGAAATAAGTTTTGTGTTTATTTACAGAAACAGTTAACCTGGATTACCTGGTGTTTCTTTTTCCTACCCTGTCATTTCTTTATTACCTCTTTTTATTTTAATGTTATTCTCAAGGTGATTTCATGTATGTGTGTGCATATATATGAAAAATGTTTATACATAATCTCCAGATTATGTATATACAATCTTATAAATAAATGTATATGTTATATAAATGTATATAACATACACATATACATATATGTGCTCATATCTGTGCTCACAAGGTTAATCAAATCCTATGTTTTCTAACATGGAGAGTGTAAATATAAAATTTAAATATATTATTGGATATTGGAACTTGATATTTTCTTTGTAAATCATGTCAACTGCTTATATGTTTACATATATTGCCTAGAAGAAAAAGATTCGTAATAGAAAATAATATTATCATCTAATATGCATATATTGTCAATTAATATTCATATTCTGTGTTTTTCTACTTGTCTTCACATTTTGTCACAAAAACTAATGAAAAAATTCCCATTAGTAGACCATCTTTTCATAAATTTGTATATTTTTCTAGAGGTCTTATTTGTATGTGGCACATTAATTTTAAACTTTCTGATTCCATCATACCAAATCCACCTCAGATGTTTCTCAGCATTGGGTACTATCTCAATTTGAGATGTCCTATGACTAATAAACTTTCAAATTTGCGTTCCATTGGCCTTGGTTCACTATTTTAATAAACTCTTTCCCTTCAATTCACACTGTTCACCACCCTCTCAGTTAGCTTTCATGTCTTCTTCTTTATCACCTATAACAATTCTCTGCAATCCTTGCTTGGGAATATTTATAGGCTAAAAATAATACAAGAGATATTTTACCATGTGTGCTATTTCTGTTATTTTGATGTATCTTTTATCACTACTTATCTATTCTCTTAGTTATATTAAATTCTCAGTGATGGTCATTATTGTTAGTATAATATTTCCATTTTTAACACATTTATGTTTTTTTATTTTTGCCTTTCTGACTATATTTTAATCTTCTCAGTGGAAGTATCTATTCTTCATGTATTTTTCATTGTATTATCTATCATAGTGAACAATGCAGGAAAGAATTATATTTTATTGAAGTGGTTAAGGCAGGGCTTAGTGCTTTAAAATTATCAGGTGATTAGCATGAAACCTCACAATTCACATTCAATCTTCTCTTGCTATAGGATAAAAAAATCTTGATCTGAATTGTTGATCTCTTTCTAATGCAATCCGTGGTTTGCATGAAGTCTACATGAGTATAATCAGGAAAATGCCAGGCCCCATTAGAATTATTGGTTGAATTGAGTCTTTTAAAATGTAAAGGATTATTTCCCTTAGTTGTCTTAAAATAGGGGGAAAAACACTTTTTTAATTGATAAAATGAAATTTACAATTATTCTAGATTTAGGGGTGACTAGGCAGCTCAGTCGGTGAAGTATCCAACACTTGGTTTGGGCTCAGGTTCATGGATTTGAGGTCTGATTCAGGCTCTGAAATGGCAGCATGGAGCCTGCTTGGGATTCTCTTCCTCCCTCTCTCTGTGCCCCTTCTCCACTCATGCTGTCTCTGTCTCTCTCAAAATACATAAATAAACTAAAAATAAAATTCCAGTTTTAGGGCACCTGGTGACTCAGTCAGTTGAGACTCTGACTCTTGATTTCAACTCAGATCATGATCCTAGGGTTGTGATATCAAACCTGGCATGGGCTCTGCACTGTGTGGAGCCTGCTTAACATTCTCTCTCTCCCTCTCTCTCTCTCTCTCCTCCCTCCTCTCTCTCTCCCCTGCTCTCTCTATCTCTCTCTCAAGAAAAAAAAATATTGGAACTAATTTATGGCTAAATATATGACTTAGCGCCTCCTAGCAACAGCCAGGTTACCAAGGTTTACCTCTCACTCTGACAGGGAACATAGATATTAATGAGGTTTACAGTTAAAAGATTTTATTGATCAGGATTCAGTGAGAGATAAAAAACTATTATAGTTATTTCAATTAAGAAAATATAATAACAACAACGTATTAAGCAGGGCATGGAGAAGTGAAAAAGACTAAAAGGGAAGATTGAATTTACAGAAGTAGTAACTGCAAAAAGCAGCCATTTCCAATAGGTTCGGGAGAACAGAGGATTCTGGGTAGTGTTATCTGGATCTAGAAAACTGGAGAAGCCGGAGTGTAGGTTGGGAATCAGATCTCAGGACGGGTGCTGTGTGGCTGCCTGCCCGGCCTGCAGGAAGGGGCTCCCAAGCTGGAGCGTAGGCCTGTAGGTGGCAGCACTACTTTGCCTCCTATGGTGCCTCCGGGGAAAGGAGCTGGACTTGGGGCAAAATATCGCTGTCAAGGAGAAGGTTTTTGCTGGGGCAATGACGGCAGAGACAGAGAGAGGAGGAAGGAGGAAGCAATTCCCCTCTTACTTTCTCAGCCTTCCAAGGCAGGCCCTATAAGAAACCAAATGACAAAGAAGAAATGTCATTTGTAGATTCCAGGGCCAGCATGACCAAACAGAGTATATAGACAGTTGCATTTAGAGCTTGGAAATCACAGCTTAATAATTCACATAAAAATTCCAGTTTTACAGTTCTGGCTGAAGTGCTCCACTGATACAAAACTGAGGGTAACTGGGGTTGCTAGAGTCAGAGATCACAGGTAGGAGTAAATTTAAAGGAGGAAAACATCAGTCACGTGATGAGAGAGTATAACATTTAAAATACTCAGGACAGTTCGATATATCAGCTTCCGGTTTCATGTAGATATTTCAGTTCTTATATGCATTAATTCCAAACAACAATGTAATCACAAATTTTAATTGTGTGTATCAAATAGAAAATTTCATCCTACTAATGGAGAGTTAAATTTGTACAAATGAAAGAATATTTTGTTTAATTTACACTTCCTAATTCATTCAAAAAATGGGTGTATGAAGAAACAAATTGCATATGTGGGCTTTTGAATCATATGAAATATTCTGAAACAAATTCAGCTTCTTTTTCCAGCTTCTATATATAGCTGGAGTCCCAAAGAAAATAAAGTCTGTTTTGTTTGGTTGGTTGGTTGGTTGGTTGGTTGGTTTTCCAAAAGATATTTCTAGGCCACCTGAGTGGCTCAGTTGGTTAAACCTCCGAATCTTGATTTCGGCTCAGGTCATGATCTGGTGGTTTGTGAGTTCGAGCTCTGCATCCAGCTCTGTGCTGACAGCTTGGGATTCTCTCTCTCTCTCTCTCTCTCTGCCCCTCTCCTGCTTGTGCATACATGTACACGCTCTTTCTCTCTCTCTCAAAATAATATATAAACTTAAAAAATGGAAAAAAAAGATACTTTCAAACACGCCTTTAATTATGTGAACAAACTTTTCCTAGACTTTTCTTTTATAGTTCTCTGAAGAGCGACTTTTAATCTTGCAAACCTAACTATAGCACTTGTCATAACATTTCTGATGAAAGGGCTACCAGAACTCCTTGTGAAGTTAGCAATTACAAACCTTCCGATGCAGAACTGTTCACTGAGGAGGAGACAAGCAGTGTCCGAGGAGCCAGGGAGCCATCGCAGGAGAATGATTAAAATCATTTCCTTTTTAAGCTTTAATATTACTTCTGCAAACTCAAAAGTACTGAGATGGTGCCAGCTGGTATTTTTAGAAAAATGAGTCAAAAAATTCCAAAACAGGGCATATCAAGGAAGAAGATTATTTATACTGACCTTGTACGCAATTTCAAGTTTAGAGGTCTATAGGGAAGAGCTAGATCAAGCCCAATGTGGTTGAGGTGGAAAACCTTCAAGAACCAGATATACTGTAACTGAATTTGAGGTGTGGGAATACATGCAGCACATGAGAGTGTAAATTAAGAACACTTCAAACCTTGGGATCCCTGAGGCCTGAGCAAGATTTAGGAGGAAAAAGAACAGTGGATGAGTCAGAGTTATAAGTAAACAGTTTTCTACAGCAGAAGATGACAGCACCATAAATATGGAAGCACCTAAAAACCAGGATCAAATACTTTACTCTCCACATTTGGAAATAGGTACTGGACTAACACTATTGTCAAAGTAAGTTCTGGTATTTTTAGGTAATTTATTTTTTAGATAATTTTGGATTGTGAGGACTTCTAATAAGATGATATGATGAGGGAAAAAGAAAGATTATATAATGAGAACCGAGTGATTACTAGGAAACATAAAAAAGGCAGAATTCTATTTCGGTCTGATAAAGTATGCCCTGTCAATCTACATACCAGTTTTCAGCATTATAAGTTTTGGTTGTAGTGACCTAAGATACAAAGAATGCCCTTATTTTCCAAGTCTGTAGATACACAAAGGTTAAAAGCCTGGCCAAGAGTCAAATACCCAATCAGGGGCTGGGATAGACTGGAAAAAAAAAAAATGAAAAGCTGATGTCATCAATAATTTGTTCCAGAATAGTCACTGGAATTCAACATATCCAGCAGAAGCGCAGAGTTTAAAACTGCCATTCAGTGCCATCGCTCTCTGATATCAATAGGAAGAGTGATGATGTAATACCAACTTAATATTTTATATGCATTAAAGTTATGGGATACGTCCCATTTATCATCTGATGTTATAAATGTTTAGTATGTAGAAAGTAATCAATAAATATTTGTGGAAGGAAGGAAGGGAGGGGAAAAGAAAAGAAAGGTCAAATTACAAGTTTATCACTGCCAATTCAGGATCAATGCACAAACCAGAACAGGTGCAATTAAGAATGACTCACTGAGTTTACATGTAACTAGAAGCACTAAAATTGTATCCTTAATGCATTCATGTGCATCCAATTTCATTCCAGAACTATCATCTTTATTACACACTGCACAGCTGAAGATATGATACCAAAGTATATATCATAAAGGAAAAAGTTGATACACTTTATAAAACTTGAATTTTTTGTTCATAAAATTTTAAATACCATGAAATAAAATTAAAGATGAAAGTAACAAACTGAATAAAGGTAATTGAAAAGCTATGACAGATAACATGGTAATGCCTTCATATATAAATAACATTTCCAATTCAATAAGACAAAAGAAACAAAGGAAAGTGTACACAGAGGAATTTCCTCATGATTAATAGACACAGATAGGTATAGAAAACAGTTACATCTTTAAAATTTGTAAACACTTTCATGATATACTGTCAAGTAAAAAAAGATTGTTGGCAGTATGTACAGCATCACACACGTATACATACCCATAATCTCTGAAAAGATCAAATATTGAGACTAGGTGAGTAATCTTACTTTTTAAGTTTTTTTTTTTAATTTTTTATTTATTTTTGAGAGAGAGAGAGTGCAAGGAGGGGAGGGGCAGAGAGAGAGGGAGACACAGACTTCAAACCAGGATCCAGGTCTGTGCTGTTAGCACAGAGCCAAAGTGCGGCTCGAACCCACGAATCCACGAACCCTGAGATCGTGACCTGAGTTGAAGTGAGTTGCTTACCCGACTGAGCCACTCAGGCGCCCCAAGACTGGGTGAGTAATCTTAAATAATCTTAAAGCTGTTTTTTTTAATTAATTTTTTTGCATCATTATCATCATCATTGTCATCATTACATTTATTTTTATTGTCCCTTTCTCTCTCCCTCTTGTCTCTGAATACGTTTTCCTTTACTAGGGGAAAAAAAAAGAAAATGAAAACGTAAGGAAACGAAAGTGACTGAATAATAAAGGACTTTAAAAATGTAGCCATTCACCATATTTTTAAAAAAATGTTTATTCATTTTTTAGAAAGAGTGAGAGAAAGGGTGAGAGGCAGAGAGAGAGGGAGACAGAGGATTCAAAGCAGGCTCTGCACTGAGAGCAGAGAGGCCCTTTCGGGGCTTGAATCCATGAATGTGAGCTCATGACCTGAACCGAAGTCCAACACTTAGCCAAGTGAGCCCCCCAGGTGCCCAGCCATTTATCAGTATTGAATCAGAACTTTTAACTCAAATGGATGGACTAGCCAGAAAGAAGGAGAGCTGTATATTAGAGAAGCATTGTGTCTTAATTAGCAAGAACAATGGATATGATATCATTTAAAACTGGGTTCAAAATATATTTTTGCTCTGCTTAACTGTATGGATATTGAGACATATCTGAAGTTCCTGTTGTTAAGGGTCACTACGTCTCTAAGCTTTAGCATTTGTTTGGGACAGGAGGGGAGGCTTGAGAGGGTGAGGATTGTATATTCAACTTTTTGGGGTTTTTCCTGTTCTTTGCATTTATTGTGTTTCTTTAAAATTGTTTTGTTTTGTCTTGTTTTAATTGCATTTGTTCTGGGGTCTGTTGTCTATACAATTTTCATTATACAATAGTAGATTCTACCCATATTTTCCTTTATGATTTAGCCTTTACCTTTTTGGGTACAGTCATTTGTTGTTTTAAGAAATTCTTTCCAGATGTAAAAATAGAAAAAAAAATAGTTGCAAAGTACTATTAGGTTTTCATTTTTTTTACATTTCCCTCCAGTACACATGTAATTTATTTTTCTTCATGGTTAAGAATCGCATAGTCCCTTGTTTAAATAGAGGAACTGTTTCCCAGAAACAACTTTAAACTAATCTTAGTGATTTCAAAAGGTTATTAATAAAGAAGAGAATGATGCATATCTTTTAGAGTAACAGGATTAAATAAGATAATGTATGTGGAATACACACTTGAGTTCCTGATACATAATACTATTCCATTAATTGTTCTTATATATGAATGACTTTGGTAATTTTACAAAAATCAATTAAATATCACTGGCGATTAACAAAATGTGCTATATTTGATATCTAAGTTTTTGGAAAAAAGCAGTCCAAATGTTAATGTGTTATTATTTACTTAAAAAACAACACCTAATTCTTTAAAGATAATGGGGCAGTCTATCTTTTACTCAACTAATTCTGAGTTTCCTTTGAACTTCAGAATCTATAATTCTATAGTTGTTTTGACACCAAGACTTTGACATATTCTGAGATTTTATTTACTTATTTTCTTTTTAGAGATAGTGTGTGTGAAAAAGGGAAAGGGTAGATGAGAGAGAGAGAGAGAGAGAGAGAGAGAGAGAGAGAGAGAGAGAGGGAGAGAGAACCCTAAACAGGTTCCATGCTCAGTGCAGAGCCCCATGTGGGGGCCAATCCCACCACCCTGGGATCATGACCTGTACTGTAATCAAGAGTCAGACCCTCAACCGACTGAATCACTCAGATGCCCCTGAGATATTTTTAATGAGTTGTTTTTGTTTTTGTTTTTGTTTTACATATGTTTATAATGAGCAAATGTGTCATCTCTACTTCGCCAGTCTGTGTGACTATCGACAAGCATTTATAAGTGGCTAGGACAAAACCCTAAGTAAGTGAATGCACTCTCTAATAAACACCATGAGATAAATCTTTCCAATTACATTATTGTTTAAGTTAAATTAAAAGAGACCAAAAAATTAATAAAGGATTTTAACCTTTCCGGATAATAAAGTTATCTGTACTCATAGAACATGATAAATTCTTTTAACTATATTTAAATATTATAAACATTTCATCTTATTTTATTCAACATAGTGTCTACCAAATTGTATAACTTGAAATAAAAGCATTTTGATATTTCCTACTAATATAAAGAGGCATGAATTCTTTGTCACTCCTTTTATGAATAAAAGTGATCTTCCCCTAACTGTAACGTTCAATAGTTTGGTGAAACAGACACCTGGAAATGACAATGACAAGGAAAGTTGTTCAGCTTAGTCCATCCTTCCGGCCATGTCCACCAAAGCACCTGATATGTGAAGGAGGAAACCATACTGTGAATGGACATTTTACTTTCAGGTACTCAGGTTTATGACACATAAATTAAACACAACTTATCCAGCCAAGACTTCTTTGAATTGCTGATTCAAAATAATTGTGAACAATTTGTCTAAACCCAAAGAATGTTCACCACCAAGACTGAACTGTGATGTGAACTATGGACTTTGGGTGATCCTAACTTGTCAATATAGGTTCAGCAACTGTAACAAACATACCTCTCTAGGGAGTGATGTTAATTAAGGGAGGAGGCTATGTAGGCACAGAAGCAGGATGTATGTGGGTTTATATAGAGGGTATATGTTTCTTCCTCTTGGTTTTGCTACAAACCTGAAGCTGCTCTAAAAAAACGAAAGTATTAAAAAAAAACTGTTGGCAAAACAAAGTGGTTCTGAAACCAAATTTCTAAGAGTGCTTGATTTTAGGGTAGCTTATTTTTGTTAATACATATTAATATTTTGAAAATAAAAAATAAATGAGGAGCACGTGGGCAGCTCAGTTGATTCAGTGTCTGACTCTTAGTTTCAGCTCAGGTCATGATCTCAAGCTTAGTGAAATCCAGCCCTGCATCAAGCTTGGGACTCTCTCTTTCCCCCTCTCTCTGCCCCTCTTCCCCTTGCATGCTCTTTCTCTCTCAAAACAAATAAATAAACAGTAAAAAATAAACTAAAAAATTTGAATTGGTTTTTGATATAAATGAAACATTTGAGTATTTGAAGCATTTTTTAACTCAAAATCTGAAATGCATAGATTACCTTGAACAGCTAGAATTATTTTTTCCTGTAACAGTGTAATGCAAATATCCAGATACATGAAACTCAATTATACTAGAATATCTAATATAATTAGATATATTTACTCTTACACAATTAGTAAGCTAAGTCAAACATATAAATCATTGTCACATAAACCTATAACATATACCATTGCAAGTAATATTAATAGTATAGTGCGCAGGGGCACCTGGGTAGCCCAGTTGGTTAAGTGTCTGACTCTTGATTTCAGCACTGGTCATGATCTCATGGTTTGTGGGATCGAGCCCTGCACTGGACTCTGTTCTGACAGCATAGAGCCTGCCTGGGAATCTCTCTCTCCCACTCCCTCCCCGTCTTCCCCTCCTCCACACACTGTCTTTCCCTCTCTCTCTCAAAATAAATCAATAAATATCTTCTTTTAAAAATCATGGTTTCCAAACTGTATGTGGGTTCTAGCTTGAGAAACTCTGTTTCAATTAATTTAGTTGATTTACAAAATGACACTATTGTTATTATGTAACATTTTCCAAATAAGCAGAATCTAAGTTTTATAATGCCAACTATAAATCAACATGGACACTGAAATATTTCTAGGTAGTGAACTATACATTTTGGACAGAATATTTCTTTCTTTTTCCCTCCAGTCACTGACAAGGAACCTGAGGACCTTGCTGAAGGTAATTGCTGAAGACAGATGTTTATTAACATGTAAAATGCATGTAAATTGACGGGTAAAAAGCTGAGTTAAAGAATGTGTCCCATAGACAAGCGACTCTACATGAGCGCAGAAGTAACTAGAGATCCATAGATGTCTGATCACTCTGACAAGAAGAGGATGGCAGAGAAGCAGTGAGAGAAATGTCATGTGTCACTCTTAAAGGCCGACTCTATCCCAGAAGGGAATATATATCTCTGTGTCATTGAATTTCATATGAATATTTATGTCAAAGAGACAGTGTGTTTTTAAAACATTGGGAAGTCTAAAATCTAGAACTTTTGCATAAAGCAATTATCTTTGCATTATTTTGTTAGAATGTATCGTCCTGATGAGTAATGAAGTAGAATTGTTTTCACTAATTCTTTTCCATCTTAAATGATATCAAGACCCTAATATAAATTTAACTATATTAGTTACATGACTAAGGATCATAATCACAGAATATCTCAATTTGCGTAAGGTCGTTATTTACTTTCTAATGTGACATAATGCATTTGGCAAAAACATTTTCACTAGAGATATTATCTATCTGCTTTTTGTTGTAGAAGCTATTTAATTTGCTTTCATCACATATGATGCTGATAGAAAATTAGTAATGTAAATTATCAGCGTGGGTCTCCTAAAAATGAATATTTTTTTAAAGAAATCATATTCTAAGTACTTTGGTAAATGTATTTCTCCCTTCAGTTTTCTTGGTAACAGCTAACAAAACACATTTACCCACAAATTATTCCTGGAAGCATTATATATCTATTCGTATGATAAAGCAAGCTGCAGCAAAGAGATACATATTCTAATAAGGTGTTTAGATTATATTCCCAGTGCATACATGCAAGTGTTTGCCAAAGTAAATTAAGCCGGAAAGCTATCATTTTCTTGTTACTGATAGACTTCATCTATATTCAGTTGCATTTTCTTTTTAATATACATTTTGCTATCACATTTCTTCCCCTCCTTTACACTAATCTTCGCTTACTCTCTGTCTCTTATTATAATGGTCTTAGGGAGTAGAGTACATTTTATGAACCTTTATAAGAGTTTTGTCCATAATAATAAACTTCAAGGTTTTTTATCCCAAATGTTAATACCCTTTTTAACAAACACAAACCAAGCACTGTGTTTTATTTACTTTTAATTATCTAATATCCCCTAGTCTTCCAAGGTCCAATTAATGTCCAACATCAAGGGCACCTTATGTTGCATAAAGCTTAACAAGCATTAAGAAAAACAAGAGAAGTGGGCAAAGGACTGCTTTCAAATTACTTATTTGTATCTCACACCTTCACTACCTCTGACCTCACCAAAGAAGACACCATATGTTTTTCGTAATTGGTATCACCATGGCAGACCTCAGTGTCTGCTACAAAGATAATTCTCCAAAAATTATGGCTGACTAAATGGGTGGGTGCGTAGGTGGAAGGATAGATTGATAAGTCAATAGAATAATGTGTTTAATCCCCCAACAGAAAATTTGGATAGAAAACTAGAGACCAGACATAAAAATGCTTGATAGCTAAGTACATATTGTCAGAGAAATAAAGTGTCATAATTCTAGCATAAATTTGGCCCACTTTTGTTCCGCCTAAGCAGAATAATTATATATAAGAAGGTATCCGAAATAATTTTGAAAGCCAATCTAAAATAAAATCTTTAAATACATTGATGTCATCTCTGAAAAAGCAGTACTTGGACATACAAGCAATTATGCAAGTCAATCATTTACAAGAGGCATAAAAGCATCCT
This sequence comes from Paguma larvata, assembly GCA_030068075.1. Lineage (NCBI taxonomy): Eukaryota > Metazoa > Chordata > Mammalia > Carnivora > Viverridae > Paguma > Paguma larvata. Next base: position 120,361,928 of record CM057824.1, on the reverse strand, counting down.
ACAGTGACAGAAAATTAATAAGAATCAACAATTAACTTCGTTTCATCTATTCAAACATCTTAGACACTGAAATATGTTATCACACTACACAATATCATTTGAAAATTAAAGTGATGGCATCAAGGAATAAGACCATTATTCTCTCCATTCAAATGCACTGAAAGCAAGAGCAGAAATCAGATTTAAATATAGATTTAAAAAAGATTGTCACATCAGTGCATTTCAGCCGACTGTTCAGCGTTATTTTTACTTGCAATGTGGCATGGCCCTCTTATTCAGTTTTTACCCATATTCCCGGATTCCTCGCAACATGACCTTTAGACAGAGTTGCATTCTGCCATGATAAATGTCCATTAGCAACAATACTAGCATTCACTGAAAATGTGATCTCTCCAGATTTTACCAACAGAGTAGCCATTAAAGTTGCTTAACTTTATATCCAAGGAGAACATCTATTCCTACACTTATGTGGAACAGTGCACTAAATTTACATTGTTTTGCCTCCATATCTTACAGATTACAAATGACAACATCCCACCACACACACCCTGGTCAAACAATGTATTCATTTTCTTCATGCAGCCTCTTCTCTAGGGATTGCTCACAAGTTCTACAAAGCTTGGTTGGGGAATTAATTAGTGAAGAAAACCGTGGGACCCTTTCTACCCATGGGACCCTTTTGTGTGTATGTGTGTGTGCTGTCTTTAGACTAAACAACTTCCTCATTCTCTCCCAGCTATAAAAATCTGATGCAGTTTGATCCATAAGAGGTCTAATCACCAAATAAATTGATAAATATATTTATTTAACAAGTATTTAATGTGCTGTGCCTTGTATTAGGCACTCATAACTCCATGGTAAATAAGAAAGACAATGTCTTTGCTTCTTGGAGCTTACATTATTGTGACAGAGTAAGGGTGATAATTAAACTAACACATAGAAAATATGAGGTTGTGATCAATAACCGAAAAGGGGAAACAAAAGGGGGACCTGAGTGACTCAGTTGGTTAAGTCTTGACTTGGCTCAGGTTGGCTCAGGTCATGATCTTGCAGTCTGTGAGGTTGAGCCCTGCATCGAGCTGTGATGACAGCTCAGAGTCTGGAGCCTGCTTCAGATTCTGAGTCTCCCTCTTTCTGTGTTCCTCCCCTATTCTCTATCTCTCTTTCTCTCTCAAAAATAAACATTTAAAAAATTTAAAAAAAAGAAAAAGGGAAACAAGGAAGTAGAATATCTTTGAGAGAGACAGTGTGCATACAATGGTCTAAAAAAACATGAGATTTTTCTGCCCTAGCTGTAAAGGAAAGGTCATTCCCAGACATGTTCAGCTCTGGGGACACATTCCACATGGAGAAACAACGTGTAACTCAAATAAGACGAGGAAGGACTGTTTGTTGGAAAAAAAATAAAAAACAAAACAAAAATAACCCCCAAAACAAACAAATAAACAAAAACAAAACAAAACAAAGAAAACAGTAATGGTATTAGAATTTGAGGATCCTCAGTCACAAGAATGGAGAAAATGTTTGTCTAAAGAAATAAAGGGGAAAACACCAACAAAGAGCATAGGCCTCAGATAGCCAATGAACCTAAGCGGGATTGCAAATATTCAGATACATGAAAGGAATACTTAAGCTGAGAAATGAATGGCTAAAAAGAAGAAGCCTTACGTTTAGAAAATGGGAAAAGATCAATTAAGAGAGAAAGAGAAATACAAAGAAATTAAGTAGGAATAAATCCAGTGTGTTCAGAAGCATAAAGAAAACCAGTGTGATTCTTCACAATGGAATGGTTTTAAAAGGGCTAAGAGAGTTAGACTAAGCCCAACTATACCAGGATATAGGGCTGGGACCTCTTTTAGCATCATGGGAAGCTGTTGGATAATCTTAACCATCATTATGACATAACCTACCTCACAACACCTTTTCTGATTCCTGTCTCCTTTTTTTTTTTTTATAAGATCCATTTTAATTACATCGGGCTTACCTGAATAAAACAGGCTAATCTTCCTTTCTCAAGATCCTTAACTTGATTGCATCTGCAAAGTTCATTTTGCCATATAATTTATTCACAAGCTCTGGAAACGTCTTTGGAGGTCATTATTCTGGCTACCACAGGCAAGTAGTAGAGTCTGGATTCAACTACATAGACTGTAACTTCAGAGCCCATCTACCAGCGTCTTTCTGAGTATCAATTACCCTTGGAAATTACTGCAGAGAAGTACAACTTGGGGAAGAAATTGTACTAGACTATAGCACTAAATAGATACACTCTCACAAGCTGCTATTGCACCCGAATCTAACTCAGAACTATGTAAGAAAGGGGATTCTGGGAAATATATTCTCCAATTTAAGCAAGGCACAATTAAAAGCACTTTTCATTTGTACTGGCATGCATACATTCTTTTACAAGTGATAGTCTAATAACTTTGATGTGAAAATCCAATATTTCAAAATTGATCTAAACAATCAATAGATAATATTCTTTATAATTCAAAAGAGCACTTAAAAATAAATTGTATGCAAGGCACAAATATATCTGTGTCTGACTCTATGAAAAAAATTTCCCTGAAGAAAATTAGAGAACTATTTCTATATATAATAACATTGCTTAAGAAATGTTTCATACTTTGGGGGAATATGTACTTACAAATAACTCTGCCTTTTTTACTTAATTTCTGTTTTAAACAAAGTACATTTTTTCATCAGGTAAAATATTTTAAATTTTTCAGTTACTAGAGATATGTAAATGCTCAGTTATGCATTATATTTGATGACCCAATATTCTTTATTCCTTCTCTAAAAATCATTTACTTGCAATTCACTCACCTCTCTAAATACAGAATGAAATTGGATTGCCACCATTTTTCTCCAACATCCAATTTTTGATCTAAAATACTTTTATTTTTCTATGAAATAAGAGCGATATGTGAATGTTCTATTCCTCAGATACAGTTTCAATGGCCTTGTTTTCTTGTGATCTTTTTAAACCATAGATCTAGAATTCTTTCCAAAGGGTTATCACAACATTAATAAAACATAGTTATCTCTTCTATTTCTAAATTTAGAGTACTTCAAATAGAAATGATTACTTTGGGATTTAAAAATCACATATGTGTTCAGACTCTGAATCCTTGAGAAGGTATGTGTCATGTACAGCATTGGTTTTTAGTCTAATGATTCCTACCACAACTTTCTTTCCAATTTCACAAGTTTTGTTCCTACTTTGATATCATTTTTGCTCTGATTACAAAAGAGCAAATAAACATTATAAAAATATCATTCCTAATATCCATTTTATTTAGACCCATTATATATTCACAATATTTACATTTTTATGAATTATAATTTCATAATTGAAATGCTAATTATCATTATTTTTAAAGAAATACTAATAAATAAGAATGCTCAAAATTCACTGTCACTTTTTTAATGTTTATTTATTTTCAGAGAGAGAGAGAGGGAGAGAGGGAGAGAGGGACAGGGAAAGAGAGTGTGCAGAGGAGGGGCAGAGAGAGAGGAAGAGAAAGAGAATCCCTAGAAAGATCCATGCTCTCAGTGCAGAGCCAGATGCGGGGCTCGAACCCTTGAATGATGAGATCATGACCAGAGCCAAAACCAAGATTTAGATGCTCAACCAGCAGAGCCACCCAGGCACCCCAAGTCTCATTTTGGAGAGTAATTTCTGAAATGTCAGATCAAAACAGAATGTTAGTAATAAGTCTAATATCTTTTATATTGTGCCAAGTGTATTTTCTGTAAGTTTGGACTGTATTTTTAAATGGATGTCTTACCTCCATCATAAGTACATTGGCCCTTCTATATACAGAAACAGTATTTCGTATACACACATTTTTACATACGGATCTTCAGGCTTCATTTCTTAGGATCTGTGTACTTTCAAGAGATATATTCACAGCTCCCTGAGCAATAGCCAAATACTCCTCTACATTTCCTGACCTCACTTGCAGTATTAAGAAATGTTTTAAAATGTTTAATATAATGAAAAGCTAATTAGTATACTATTAACTGTGAAATTGGTTGCACTTAGACGATAATATTGTGGTTCCACAAACATGAATCTAAAAAATTATCATTTGTTTATTTGGATACTTCTGGAAGAAATGGAAAATGAGAGAAGGAACAGAAATCATAATTAAGTAAAAATAAAGAACACACTGAATGGGCACTCTTCTATACTGCAAACATAATCCAGAGGACCCATATTCATAGCTGATTTTTCAGTACTTTTTTTTTTTCTTCTGGAAGGTTTTGTTATGGAATATAAAGAAATGAAACTATTCTCAATTACAATGTGGAAATTTCTACTTTGCATTTTTCCCTGCCATAATATTTTATTTTACTTTGCCCAATAGTATAGAGCTAAAATTAGCCTGGAGGAAATTTTCTGTGGGGAAACATGATAGAAACCAATCTTTGCAGGAAAGTATGTTAAAGTCATCTGGCAGAATGTCCTTACTATTGGAAACCTACATTCTCAGTACAGCATTGCTACCAAGTGGCTATCCAGCATATATTGGAGTATTTCAGGGACAAGAAATTCACCGGCTATGGAAATAGACCAACCTTCCCTTGGTCAGGTAAAGTTCTTGAAAATTCTTTGTTATTCAAAATCTGAGTTATTTTACTCTACATCCATAGATCTTGTTTCCATCCTTGCAGATATATAGAACAAATTCTTTTTTTTTTTTTTAATTTGTTAATGTTTATTTTTGAGAGAGAGACAGAACACGAGCAGGGGGGACAGAGAGAGAGAGAGAGAGGAAGACACAAAATCCAAAGCAGGCTCCAGGCCAGGAGTTGTGACCACAGAGTCCGACGTGGGGTCCAAACTCACGAACCACGAGATCATGACCTGAGCCGAAGTCAGAAGCCCAACCTACTGAGCCACCCAGGTGCCCCCAAATTACTTCATTTTCTGCTTCATGGTTACTTATAGCAGAAATGAAATAATATGTGTGTGTAAATATTTCTCAAAAATATAAACTTGTACCTGTATGTAAGCATGGTTTCCTATAATCTCATTTACTCTTAATAAAAAGTTCTAAGCGAAATTTCAACTGGTCTCATTTACTACCTAGCTAGACAGGCAGATTTGTAACGCCAATCCTTCAGCGATGAACTGCACTAACAATTATCTGTTAAGAAACCTGAAAGAATAGAGCCCTCTGCCTTCTCAAATGCTATATCCAGCAACCTACTCCAACCAAAAAAGGAATAAATAAAAATTTTAAAAGACAGAACTGAGACAGAGAACTGAAAGTAGGACACATTTATGAATTCATTTATGCTTTTGGCTAAAATACCTCCCTCCTCAAGGCAGTTTAAAGCTGTTTGCACAGGAGGGTGTTTCACCTACTAATGACTTCACAGCTGGCACGTGCATGGCATCGATGTTTCCTGGCATCCTCAAAGTCTGTTATTTTTAAGAAGCTCTCTTCGAGGCCTCTGAATAAATTATCTATCAAGTGCAGCAGTGCATGACAACACCCAAAATACAATCTGCAGTCTTGCACAGGCTCTCATTATTTGGTGTAAATGAAATCCCAAGTCATTAAACTTTTTAGAAAATGAAGGCCTCTGGTATTAAAAATATAAGCAGTTGAAAGACCTCTTAGGTCATTCCTTCGGTCCATAATATGCATACTAATGAGCCTGGAAATAGGTTCAATCCCTCAGTGATTGTTTACTTTTCTTTGAAAGACAAAAGTTTCTGTCAAACACATCATAGAAAAATTTCAAGCAGGCTAGTTTCATCTATACCACTGGGAATATACCTAGAAAATTGGCCAAGAGAAAAGACAACACAAGCAGTGATGGTAAGAAATAATATACTCCGAAATTTACAAAGTTATATTGTAAGCCAACAGAATAGAGAGGGTGTCTGCTGAATAACTATCAGCGATTCATATTTCTTTGTGTCTGAAGGTTTTTCCCCCACCTGTGCTGTAAGCTCATAAAAAAAATGAAACTAAATAAATAAATAAATCAAAAAAATGGAAAGAGCTTTCCCTTGATCTGCTTATATGAGCCTTATCAATTTCAGGCAAGATGGTAATACTTTCTTGACAATGAGTTTAAACATATCTGCAGTCTCTCCTGATATGTTTACCATGAATTTTGATGATGTTTTATATGAGCCTCAAAGCTATTTGATATTGCTATACTTTTAATCCATGAGCTGAGATTCACAGCCCATCAAAAAACATTTAGCCACAAAACAATATGGAGTAAATGTTATCTACTGTAGCTTGTTTTGTTGTTGGTTTACCAGTGCAGTAAACACATACTATGACACAATGTAACATCCTAATAATGTGAATGTTGAGGAAAAGAGTTAACCACTAACTCATAAATTAGCCAAGATTAGGTGCAATTTTACTCTACATTATCAATATGTCTTAAAGACACAATTTAAGCCCTGTGATGTATCTGAAGCAGCAGCAGCAGCAGATGCAGTAGTGATAGGAGAAAGGAAGGGCTCTAAAGGATTTATCCAGAAAAGTCTAAATGCAATTAAACATTTGATTAATGTGGTATTCTCTCACTATTATTAAGTTCCATGAATGCAGACACTTTCATTTCTTTCTTCTCCAGTATATTTTCGTTACTTAATATCTTCCAGGCATGGCAGATACTCAGCCATGAGAATTCAACAAGTATTTGTTGAATGAATGAAGGAATGAATATAACTGACATATTCAAATTGTAGAGGCTTTCTGGGTGCAAATGACCCTACTACAACAGGAGTTATTTTGAAAATGTGTCTTGTAAATGAATAAAAGCTTTTGGAATTCCGAATATTTCAATGACAAATTTAATAAAAAGTAAGCACTGAAAGGAATTTAACACTAAGCCAGTATAAGCTGCTAACCAATTCTAGAATGTTCTACAATAGCTGTGATGATGGTAGATGGGTTCTAAGACAAATCCCAATCTCTTGGCATTGACCCTCCTATGTAATATCTTCCCCTTGAGTGTGCAGTAGACCTAACACTAGGTTCTAAATTGGCAAAAGTGATGGAATGCCAGTTAGAATTAGGTTATAAAAGAATATCTCAATCTCCCTCTCTCTCTCTCTCTCTCTCTCTCTTGCCCTCTCCAAAACACACTCAGAATAGAAGAAACAATCCATCATGCTGTGAGTCACCTAAAAGGCTAAGGTTCTTTCCAATCTTGAAATGATAACCCTGTCTGAAAGTTTGACCGCAAGTGAGAGACAGTAAGAGCCACGCAAGCTGCTCTAAACTGTCTGACCCACAAAAACCATGATGTGATAAATGCATGTTGTCAATCACTAAATTTTGGGATGATTTGTTATGCATTAATACATCACTATTGCCTTGAAAATAAGCACCTCAGCTATGATTTAACATATCTATCAAAAGAGAATTCATGGATATGGGAAATCCTTGTTAAGAAATTTCTTAAGTTGAAATATACCACTTTACAATTGCTACCTCCTTATTCCTAAATACTGGTAAACCAATAAACCACACAGATAATTTTTCTGGAATCGTAGACATCATATTCCAATAGGAGAAACAGATAGTAAGTCAATTTTAAAATGAACACAATAATTACAGACTCTTTACATGGAAGAAGGAACAAACTACATAAAAGATAGGGAGTAATCAGAGATAGTCCCACTGGTTGGTGTAAGCAAGAGAGACATCTTCGAAGAGGTGGTGTTTAAACTGTGTTTAAAGAATGAGAAGAAGCTAGTCATATGAAGATCTGGGGATCTTGATAAGATTTAAGATGTAAAAAGAAAGCCAGTTAGGTTGAGTCACAATGAGAAATGGGACAAATTGTTGGTTTGTGATGAGTACAAAAGGCTAGGAGGGCCAGGTGTTGTAGGGCCCTGTTAGCCCAGGAATGGGGCTTGCTTTTTTTTTTTTAATACAATTGAAAAACATTTAAAGGTTTTAATTAGGAGAGTATCACAACTTAAGTAAAATCCTCATCGGCCAATTTTTAACACTGTTCCATAAGAGTATATTTGACTCTCTCAGGTATATGAGGTCCTTAGGAGATAACACTAACTTGCATTATTACATGGAAATTAAATTCTCTGCCCTGGCTGCTAGGCGAAATTTGACTCTCTTCTCGGAAATAATTCTCAATCAAAATATCACACCATGTTCAGAAAGAATGGTGATTTCCTTTCTGGAATTTCCTCTCTTTAGGTAGACTCTGAGAAATCTCATTACTAAATTTAAATCCTGGACTGAGAAAGTACAATAATTCTGATATCGGAAACATAAGATGAGGTGTAAGTTCTAGAGTGAGCACTGAGATAAGCAAGATGTCCAGAAAACATCAGTCTACAGTAATACGTTATAGAAGATATTCTACAGCTGAGTGGTATTCCTTGGCTTCTCACAACACTCCTTAGTCTTTGGTCAAACATAAAATCATACAATAAGGTTAATACCTCTGGATACTTTGATTAACTATTACCACATAACAACAACAACAAATGCAGGTAAAATCTCAACAACATAAGCAAAACAGTTATGCAGGTTGCCTGGAACAGCTTTGCTTCAGGCCGTAAGTCTGCTCCATATGTTTCCTCCTGGGGCCCGTACTTAGTGGATGGAAGTTACTCAGGACATCTACTCTTTGTAGAGATTGGAAGCAAAGCACAAGTAGATGAAATATGTGATACATCCTAATGCTTGAGCTAATAGCTGGCATATATTGCCCTTTTCATTGACCAAATCATGACACATGACAGAATGTTATTGGAAAGACTGCACACTATAATTCCCCTATGGAGAAGAAGGTGAGAGAGGGAAAGATTATTTTCTGAACATTGATCTAATCTTTTATGCTATAGGCGACTCATCATAGAAAAGCATCATCATTTTATAAGACCGTAAGAATGGGTACAGGCAGCTTTTCAGGCTATAGATAAACTGAAATCTGAAGGTTTTCTAGTACCCATAGGTATAATGTTCATTTTGGCCTCTTTCCTTTAAGTCCTTGTTACACAGTTCTTTATCCGGTCCATACAGATCACTGCCTACGTTCAGCATAGTCTTCACTCTGTATCCTATACTGTACAATGACCTGGATCAGGACATGAATTGTTGGCCTTGGTAATGAGCACCTCTAATAATTCTAAACTTTAAAAAAATAATAATAAGCATATGATTTACTGATTAGATTGTTTTTCTCACAGAAGCAGAAAGTGATGTTGTCCACCTCCTAGCAGAGAGAGGTCCCACTATGTAGTGAGTAGACTGTATCTTGAGGACAGTATCTTGAGATCACCCAAGGACTTACCCCTCTAATCTTCAGTTAACTTATTGCCATATTGCTCTCCAGGATTGTCACTGAGGTTTTCGTAGTGTTGTCATTGGATTTGTTTTGTGTCAGGAGTGGGAGAGTGGCAATAGAGAATATACCACTTTTTATACACTAAAACACCTATAGTATATTTTGTTTCTGGTATTAGACATCCCATATCATATACACTTGTGATTTTATTTTTTTTCCTGAAACCTCCTCTATTTTCAGGAGATATAATGTTTGGAAAATAAATGAGAGAATCAGAAAACATTAGGTTACTTAGCACTTATATCTCCATTATTAAATCATTACCTAGTAATAAAAGTCATCTTAAAAAAAATCCTGATATTTTACATAAAAATTATATTTTATGTGTAGATAAACTTCTTTTTGTATAAAATTAAATCCCAACCTGTGTTTTTAGTATAATATAGGCATTATATAAGATTTTATTAAGCCACCATCATGTATAACTAAGTGGTCATTAATAAAGCATATAAATGTGAGGAAAAACTTTTCAGATTTCTATGTTATTATCTGAAGAAAATATTTTATGTCATGAACAAATATTTCATACTGAAAACTTTATATTGGTTTCTAAATATTGTTTTGAATATAAAATTTTAAACTATTCAATGTATGGAGGAGAAAATCTACACATGTTTTCATATGAATGTTAGTGGTGTACTTAAGAATGTACCTCATGGCTTTATTTATCTACAAGTTTCTTAATATAATTTACCTTCGGCATACATACATCAAGTCATGTTTTCAAATATTTTACACTTCCAGTGGTAAACTATCTAGAGTTTAGAAACTGTAAGAGTGAATTATAAGGAAAACTAACATCTACCCATTCCATTAATACATTTATCTGTCCTCTGCCTTGTGTAGTTATTACAAAGATTAACTTGAGAAAAAAATTTATTTGCCTCAATTGACTTGTCTTTGTCGTTTTGTATATTTTACATGAGGATATAATTTTATTTTCCTAGTCTTAAGGTACTAAATAACTTCTTTTTCTTTTTTTTTTAAGTTTCAGAAGTATTTTAATGTTTGTCTTTCTACTCTGGAAACTCTTATGTTTAAGATTAAAAGATTGTAAGTCTTTAGCTGAATCCTTCAGGACAAGTTCATATGGTATGTTTTTATGCATAAGGAAAATGAGGTAGAGATCAGCTAAACTGTTTGCTTATGGAAACATATCTAGTTCCCAGCAGAGCTGGGACAAATGGCAAAAGTTATTTTTTTTTACCTTGTGCTGTTTATAGTTTCTCCATGGATTCGTTGCACCATTTCATACCTCCCACACTCTGGCACCAGCTTCTCTCACCATCATTAAGTTCATTAGCGAACAAGAGTTTCCTTAGTTGAGAAAATGACTGGAAATACTGATATATTTTTTATCAGATGGTCTCATCAAGAAGGAGAAGAAAATACAATGTGTAAGAGTCACTGAATTATTAGATCTTACATATATAAAATTCCATCGCTCATAGCTCTGACACTTCCAGTCCTTGAACCTGCTTCCAGTATCTAGTTTGATGTCCACAAAGCTATAATCTCATAAAATGTCTTCTACAGTTTACTGTTTTCTCAGAATTATTTACTGGATCATCTTTTTTTTTTTTTCCCTTCTTTACATCCAGTCAATAAAAGAATTCCCAAGCAATGAATTCTCAGCTTGCTTTTCTTCTCTGTGCCTTCTTTGTGCCTGGCTATTCTTCTAATAGCCAAACTTAAACTCTCCCATTTTTGTGAATTATTTCCATTTCTCTGTTTCGCTTTCCATTTTCCTATGTTAACCCTGCATTTCCCATTGATACATCCAGTATAAATATTGTGAAAATTTATTCTGTCTCACTCATTGTCTTCATTATGTCCTCTCTCTCTTTCTTTCTCTCTCACACACATGCACGTACACACATACATACACACACATACACCACTACCATATTCAAATTTGTATCTGTTGATAAATAGGCCCACTATCCTTTTTGTCATGAGGATAGAAATGTCTAGATCACTTAACTTTGTGTCTCTTTAGTGACCATCCCATCTCCCAATCGCTAATTCTTAACCATCCATACAATATGTTTCCTCTCTATCCCTGTGGAACTTTAACTTAGAAGTGATTTGTCATTCAGTTGATTACAATATATTGAAACATACATGTCTTCCTTTAATCTTTCTTGACCCTAGAATATTTTACATGTTAGTCTTTTGGAAGAACACATTACTTTCTTGCTTAACATCCTCCCCAGCTATGAACAACTACTGATCTTCTCTCTGTCTGTATAAGATTTACATATTCTAGACAATTAATATGAATGCATTTCCCCACTACGTGGTCCTTTGTGACTGGCTTTTTTTGACCTGGCAGAATGGCTTATAAAGTTTAGATATGTTGTAGAATGTATCAGTACTTCATACATTTGTATTACCAAATAATATTCCTTCGTATGGATAGAGCATACTTTATCTATTCATTCTCCACTTGATGAACACCAGTATCGATTTTGATTAGGAGTCCAGAGGGAATATGATAGTGAAAAAAATTAAATGTTTAATGTTTAATTTTCTTATTTACCTACAATTTTTATGAATATGTCTTAGCCTTTGACATCAGGATAAAAAAGAACAAACCAGATGAATTAGTTCTACTTTTAGTTACTGGTTGTAATAGAAATAATTTTACATGTTTGAAGAGATATAGACACTGAATAAATTCCTCAAAAGTGGACAAATAGCAAGGAGATTGGGTATAAAGAAGGATTAATTATTTACTGCCTTCTTTTCCAAAAAGAGTTTTTAACAGATCCACTCTTTTTATGAAATTCCTTTTACCTTGGGAAGAATAAAGAGCAATACCAATAGAGCAATCTCTGTAGTAAGGGATTACATTAGTTCTTAGTAGTAGGCTGGGTCATATGAAATTGCCATTTTTGTAGATGAAAAAATATTGTTGAATATGGCTAAGCCTACAAGAAATGACTGAAATCCTTTAATCGGAAGATATATTTCTTCATTTACTGTATTAAATGTGGTGGACTCATACTAAAATAAAAGATATTTATAAGCACCGTTATAATAAATGAATAATACAACAAATCACATTAGAAATATTTCAAGTGTCCTTTTCTTTATACTTCTTTCTGAGAGAATTTACACCCCAAACTCCTTCAATGTGGGAATTCAACCTTCATAGCACTAAATTATACTCGACTCCAAAGCCCTGGCTGATAAACTAAAATTGGTTTATTTATAGGCTAGCTAGTAACTTATGATGTGGCTCAAAAGGATAACCTTGGGTAAATAGGTTCACTAACAAGAATTTAAAATAAGAGGGAAAAAAAGTAATGGTGAAAGACTAGGCCAGAATAAAGTAGCCCATACCTACACCACTGCTGTCTTTTTACTATATAAGCCTATTTTTACCATCTTCTGGATTCCCATACAAGGTTTATTATTCAAAAATAAATAAATAAATCTACATTGTTTCAGTTGCCTTATCCTCATATACATCCCAAAGTAGCTTCATTCCCACAAGATGGCCTATCAAAAGCATAAGGGATATCTTACCAATTTTAATACGTTGTCAAACATAAAATCTGAGAAGAAAAACAACCTCTTAACTTAAGACATGTTTGTGTCATTTCAGCTTGTGACTATTTATTTAGATGGTGTATAAAAAAGTTTTTACCCCAGTTTTCTTTACAAAGAAGTCCTTCTCAAAGAAGTTATATTGAGAAGCCCTATTGATGTTATGTTGTAGTACATAAACTTTCTGTGTAATCCACAGCCCCAAGTACCACATTGTAAAGTTCTTGGTGCTTTTCAACTTAGTGTGCCTTTTGGCTCACTTTATAAACATGACATAAAAAAGTAAAATATTATTTTTTACCATTTTTTTTCTGTTTGGAATTATTCTTCTTGCCAGCGTATGAAAAATGAATTACCTTAGAAAGGTACTAAAGGTAAACCTCTTGCTGGATAGCAAGAGTGAAAACAAGATGAATACCAAATACTTTTTAGAAACAATTTTTTCCAAAAAACATTCATTTCAGAAAATTTAGAAAATACCAAAAAGGTAAAAGAAAACATTTAGATGGATCATCTAAAATCCATTAGCCATCCAATCATAAATACTTTAATATTTCAATGGGCTTCTTTCTAATATTTTCCCTGCATGTATATTATTTGTGGATACACACACAAACACACACACATACATATATACAGACATAAATATATATACATATGTATGTTACAGACACAGTAATTAAGTGTATGTTGTACTCTGTAGCTAACTTTTCTAAACATCTTTGCAGATTATCTAGTATTGTAATATATGATTATTGATATGCATCTAATTAATATATATTTATATCTTAAATCTTTATAATAAATATCTAAGATATTTGATATAAATCAATCTTAAAATAATATGTAAAAAATATTTGGAATAGTTTCTTACAAGTCTTTTACTATTCCCTTAGAGAAAGCCTAAAGGGAACTTTGTGAATCGAAAGATAAAGTCTACATTTTTGTTAATATACCTCGAACCAGAATATATGTATTGACTAGATTCTAAACAAAAATGTATGTCTAGAATGCTCCATTTCTTTATATTCCATCTAATGTAAGATATTCATTTTTTCCAATTATAAAACTGTTAAGCATTGTTTTTGTTCTTTTTTAATTCTTCAATAACCGATGAGATTATTCATTTTATTCTATCATTTATTGTATAATTTTGCCCAGCTTTATCTTGGAGTATTCATTATATTTGGTTTACCTAAAAAGGTTTTCCATTTGAAACATATTGGCCTATCACATATATTTAAAAAAATAATGTCACGTTGTATTTTTCTTCATTTTTTTTTGGTATAAAATATTTTAAAATCATGTAGTTAAATATTTTGTGTAGTTTGTTCATGTATTTGTCTTGGTTCATTTCTAATGAATATTTCTAGGGTCTGAGTAGGCCCTGCAAGGATAAGAAAGATGGACCGAAAGGAAAAGATGACACAGTAGGCATTAGAAATGTGTCCATTCCATCCTCATTCCTGTTCATCATCTCTATTTGCCTAATTACATCAGGAGGAAGTTTGCTCATTTCCTACACAGAATCCTTAATAAAGCTAAACTGCATTTTCCTCAAACCATTATTTAAAATCTGAAGAGCTTCCAACTGGGATAAAGACAGAGAGGTTAAAAAATGGAGGGGAGGGTAGTTAGAAAATAAAATGCAAGTAAAATAAGCAATTTTGCAGCATCTATAATTTTTAGATTAAATTTTTAGATTAAAGAAGTGGCCCAGATATTTTTAACAATCAGTGAAATACTGTGGTATAAGTGAAATAAAAATTTGAAATTTAATTATATTTTAATGCTTATTCATTTTGAGAGAGAGAGACAGAGACAGAGCATGAGGGGGGAGGGGCAGAGAGGGAGACACACATACAAAGAATCTACAGCAGGCTCCAGGCTCTGAGCTGTCAGCACAGAGCCTGACATGGAGCTGTAACTCAGGAACCCAAGATCATGACCTGAGCCAAAGTCGGATGCTTAACTGACTGAGCCACCCAAGTACTCCTCAAAATTAAATTGTTTTTGAAGTATGCAACCCTTGAGGAAAACAAAACCAAAACCAAAAACTAAGGGTAACTAGCAATCAATGTGGGATCGAGTACAGTGTACAGGCATACCTTTTTTTCCAGGGTTTTGTTACACACCATAAAATAGTTTCAAAGCATCACTGTGAAAGATTTAGTTAGCATTTGATTGTGCTGCAGGCTGCAAACACTGACTAGAATTTCCCCTGCTATTTATTCAGATGATCTATTGTTTGTGCACTAATCTATGAAATTTCATAACGAGTTTGCATTTTTCAATCATGTTAACTTCTTGTGGGGTTTTGTTGTTGTTGTTGTTGTTTGGAATGTTCATCCAGCCAAGGAAAGGAAAGCTGGTGTTATAGTAATGTATTTAAACACATTTTAATGGGCAAAAATGTATATCATATAAATAGTAAATCTATTGTCATTTCCTCTGCAGAAAATTCCTTCAGAGACATTTAAAAAATCATTCTGGTTTCTTTTTCGGAAATGATCTGAACAACTATAAACATCAATAGAGGGCACTAACAGGCTGTTCTGGAAAACCTTTCATTCAGGTGCTTGTGACAGTGAAACCTAGCTGAGAACGCAGTACTTTTTAGCTGCATAAAGCGGCAGATGTAGTATTGGGGGGGGAAAATGCAGCTACATTATCCTTGAGACTAAAGATAAATTCACAAACCTAATCCATTAGAACGTGATTCATTTTCCCTACATCAGATCTTATCTCCTAGCTTTATATATTCTCTTTCTAACACACTTTATTTTGTCTGTGGCTCTTTCAAGTGAAATTTATTTCTAGTGTTAGAACTCACTGCAAACCATAAAACTCATCCAAGAGGATATTTAGCCATGCAGTCAATTCTTGGTCATTCTATATTGATGGAAGTATATAGGGATATTCCCAAATAAGAACGATCTACTAGGGGCAACTGAGTGGCTCAGTCGGCTAAGCCTCCGACTTTGGCTCAGGTCAGGATCTCCCAGTTCCTGAATTCAAGCCCCTCTTTGGGCTCTATGCTGACACCTAGGAGCCTACATCTAATCTCTATGTATCTATGTCTATCTATATATCTCCTTTGGTTCTGTTTCTCTGGAGAAAGCCACTTAATACTCTATGTTGCACAAACAAAATAGAAATTAAGACAATATAAAATGTCATAAAATGAAAACTCTCTTGAAATTTGCTAACTGTAACTATTTTATTCTTTAAGCCATATGTTATTTAAATGGAAATGAAATTTGTAAAAAAAAATAAATGCTTGTAATATTCATTAGATAGTAAGCCTATTCTAATTTTGTATGTTGCCTAGTTCATTTCCCTCATTCATAGAGAAGGATCTTGTGATATGGAGAGGACAAGCCACTTCTCAAATACCATAGTTTGGGAAGCAATATCACCTTATTTATTTTAAATTAATTTTACCACTCATAAAATGGAAAAAAAAAAAAGACAGTATCTTCAGCAAATAGTGTTGGGACAGCAACATGCAGAAGAATGAAACTGGGCCACTTTCTTACACCATACACAAACATAAATTCAAAATGGATGAAAGACCTAAATGTGAAACAGGAAACCATCAAAATTCTATACAATAATAACAACCTCTCTGACTTTGACTATAGTAACTTCTTACTAGACACATCTCTGGAGGCAAGGGAAACAAAGGCAAAAATGAACTATTGGGACTTCATCAAAATAAAAAACTCTGCACAATGAAGGAAGCAATCAGCAAAACTAAAAGGCAATCTTACAAATGGGAAAGGATATTTGTAAATGTCACATCTGACAAAAGTATGTGCAAAATTAGTATGTAAAATTTATAAAGAGCTCATCAAACTCAACACCCAAATCACAAATAATTCAGCTAAGAAATGGACAGAAGACATGAATAGATATTTTTTAAAGAAGATCTTTAGATGGCTAACAGACTCATCAAAAGACACTCAATATCACTCATGATCATCAGGGAAATATAAATCAAAACCATGATGAGGTACCACCTCAGACCTATCAGAATTGTTAAAATTAACAACACAGGAACAACAGATATTGGTGAGGATGCAGAGAAAGAGTATCCCTCTTACACTGTTAGTGGGAATGCAAACTTGTGCAGCCACTCTGGAAAACAGTATGGAGGTTCCTCAAAATGTTAAAAAAATATAACGACTTTATGACCCAGCAATTGCACTACTAGGTATTTACCCAAAAGATATGAAAATACAAATTTGAAAGGGTATATGCACCCCAGTGTTTATAGCAATGTGTATATGGATATATACATACCCATAGAGGGTATATATCCTAACATTTTATATATATATATAACATTATACATATATGTATATTATATATATATATAACATTATATATAAATATATGTTAGAATATTACTCCACCAAAAAAAGGAGAACGAAATCTTGCTATTTGCAACAAGGTGGATGGAGTTAGAGTGTATTATGCTAAACAAAACAGGTCAATCAGAGAAAGACAACTACATATGATTTCACTCATATGTGGAATTCAAGAAACAAAACAGATGAACAGAGGGAAAAGGGGGGAAAAAGAGAGGGGGGAAAACCATAGGACACTCTTAACTATAGAGAACAAACTGAGGGTTGCTGGAAGGGAGATCGGTAGGGGGATGCACCAAATGAGCGATGGGCATTAAGGAGGGCACTTGTCATGAGCCTTGGGTGTTGTATGTAAGTGATGAAATCAATATTACACTCTGTGTTAACTAACAAGAATGTAAATAAAAGATTTAAAAAAATGAAGGCAAGGGAAATAAAAGCAAAAATAAACTATTGGGACTACACCAAAATGAATACTTTTGAACAGCAAATGAAACCATCAATGAAACAAAAAGACAATGTACTGAATGGTAGAAGATATGGCAAATGATATATTCAAGAAGGTGTTAACATCCAAAAAATATAAAGAACTTCTAAAACTCATCGTCCCCAAATAACAAATAATCCATTTAAAAATGGGTAGAAGACCTGAATAAACCTTTTTCCATAGAAGATATGCAGATGATCAACAGACACACGAAAAGATGTTCCACATCACTCAGGGAAATAAAAATCAAAACCACAATGAGATATCACTTCACACCTGTCAGAATGGCTAAAATCGAAATGACAAGAAATAACAGATGTTGGTGAGTATCTGGAGAAAAATGAACCCTCAAGCACTGTTAGTAGGGATGTATATTGGTACAGCCACTGTGGAAACATTATGGAGGTTCCTCAGAAATTAAAAGTAGAAAAGTCACATAATCCAATAATTCCCGTTATGTATTTTCCCAGAGAAAATAAAAACACTAATTTGAAAAGATATATGAACCCTTATGTTTCTTGAAGATTTTTTTTACAATAACCAAGATATGGAGCAACCTAAATGTCCATCAGATGATGATGGATAAAGAAAATGTGGTACACACGTGTGTGTTATCAGAATGGAATACTATACATGAATTTAAAAAGGGATGAGATTGTGCCATTTGAGACATCATGGATGGACATAGAGGGTATTATCCTAAGTGAAATAAACCAGATTGAGAAAAACAAACACCAAATAATTCCTCTCATAAGTGGAATCTAAAAAAAAAAAAAAAAAAGAACATATGAACAAAAAGTAGAATCGGACCTATAAATATAGACCTCTGATGGTAGCCATAGGGAAAGGGTTACAGGGTTAGGCAAGATAAGTGAAGGTGAAAGGGAAATACAGGCTACCACTTATGGAATGAACTAGTTAAGTGAATAAAAAGCACAGCATAAGGGATACATTCAATGGTATTGTAATACCAATGTAAACAGACAGATGGTAGCTATGCTTTTGGTGAACATGGCATATGTATACACTTGTCAAATCACTAAGTTTTACACATGCAACTAAGGTAACATTGTGTGTCAATTGTATTTCAAAAAAGGAGGGGGATCAAAAAATTGTAAAAAATATCTTCATATTTATGATATTCTAGGCATAAGTGCAAGTCATATTTTAAAAGAAGTATAACAAAACAAAATAAAATTAATCAATTATAGTTTGGAAATATAAAATTTATAAAAGAGTAAATGAATAATATACAGTTTTAGAAGAGACAATCCCTGAGAATTGAAGTGTTAAATGTTCTATTTTAGAAGAATGTCAGTAAAATAATGAGGGATGAACAATTAATACCATTTATAAACTTTAGTTAATATCTCTGTATTTCTGTTTCAAAAAGATATACTATTGATGTTCAAAATGCTGTTTGTTTAGAAACTAAAACATACTGTGTCACAAACCATAGGAAAAGGATCTTACATATTTCTTCATTCAAATGTTTTTGTCAACATACAAAATTAGTTTTGTATTCTAAATAATTTTTGGAGAAGATATACTGTCAAAAATGATACAGATGGGTTAAAAATTTTTACTATGTTATTTTAGTGAATATACTTTTTCTAAAGTTACACAGAAATAGAGGCAGAGTTGTTAAAGAGACCCTCAGAAGAAATAGAGCTGTAATATCTATGAAGTTAGAAATCAAGGCATAAAGTTACAAAAATAATCCTTACAGTTTTTGAGACATAAACATTGCAACAATAAGATATTAAATACATTATTCATTTGAATGAAAACTGAGGATATATGAAATATCCATCGTGTAAAGTGTGGTTCACAAGAATCTGTGTAATTTTGGAGTATATTAAATCCTGTAGATATAGGAAGTTTATTCCCCCCAAAAAGCATAAATTAAAGGCACAATCTACCAACTTCCCCAGACACTGATATAGGCATGAAGATTTTATGATCAAAATCAAATTATGAGTAAGGATTAAAAAAGATCTTTGAAAGTTATGAAGGAAACCACAATAAATTTCAACATTTAATTCAAGGTGGGGGGAATATCTACCACATATGCATCCTTTAAAATTCCACAATAGGATTATATGATACAAATGAGAAGATTTTATTGTGTTTCTCTCTGCTGGCATCTTTTCTCGCAAACTGAATAACAGATGGCACTTAAGAAGATATATCCACCATTGTGTCAATAATTTCACAGTCTAGTTGGCAAGATTAGCAAAAAGCCAATTTTAATAATGGCTCTGCACCCAGAGCAACCCTATAGAACTCTCAGGAATGAAATTTCCACAGTAAGAAGACTGCTTTGATTTTGTCTTTGTAACACCATGACTGATTACTTTAAATAAATGATCTACAGTCTTACCATTAAGAATTGATGACTCCCTATTTGGAATTGTTCAGCTTTAAATACGTTTAATAAATCTCAAATGAATTAGAATATGAGAACTTCTAAGTTTTAATATTTTTATTCTAATGCTGTCATGAAATCAGTATGTGTTAAATATCACTTTAATGACTCCAGGAAGAAAGGACTTCAAGACTATGACTTCCTATTTTTATTCTTTTCTAACTTACATTTTTAATAACTTACATTTTTAATATTTTCTTCATGTTTGGAGGAAGAAAAAAATCACCTTAGAACAGAAAGATAGATTTATGACCCTTACTCGATCTTCTAAGTCCTCTACTTTCTCTGAAATAAACACTCTTAAATATCCATTGTATACCTTCTCAACTTGTTTCTAACATTTATATTCACATAGTTCCTTCTTAAATCAATCATAGGAAATAGGCCATATACTTTTCTGTGATTTTGACAAAATGTCTCAGAAAATCTTCCTTGTGATTTCACAAAAGTCTACCTCACACCTTATTTTATGTATAAACACTCCCTTCCTATTTTTTTATTGTCTAGTAAAAACAGCCCTACAAAGGATATAATTTAAAACACACGTTTGCACACCAATGTTTATATTCCTAAATTCTAGACTCTTGAAGCAAATCTATGTGTTAAATAATATGCATACTTGATACTTGAATAGAATCTGTTAAGTTGCATTCTCAAAAGCTCATATAAATTTTACAGTCCCCACAACATCCCTTGAAAGTATCTATTTCCTCTCAATTTGAAACCTTTTAGTTCTTTAGTAAAATTTATATCAGTGCATTATACAAAATGGGTAAAATACTCAAATATATATTCAGATATTATAGAAAATCAAATTTTGTCAGGCTTTTCCACAGAGTAATTTTTTCCTGTTAGTTCATAGAAGCTTCTTGTATATATGAACAGATACTTCTTGATATATTGTAATAGTCAGGTTTCTGCTGCTACAATGTGTAATAAAAAAAAAAAGGACTAAATTTTAGTAGGTTACAAAAATAACCATTTGCTTTTTTCAGTTATAGGCCTACAGATTAGCTAGGTTTTGGCAAATTTTGTCTGGTCATAACTGGGCTTGATTCCAGTCTGGAGGTCAGGTACAGGTTGCATGTCTCATTTCAGAAACCATTAGCTACCTGGGTATATTTTTCTCTGTACACGTTTTTCTCATGCTGATGACAGAATTGCTAGAGAACAACTGCAACCATATAAACGCATTTAAAACCTCTGTTTGGAAAACATATGCATTATATTTCTTCACATACCACTGACCAAAGCAAGTCTTATTACGGCCATGTTCAGTCATGATAAAGTGGAAAAGGAAGAAATTTGTAAACAAGTGATCCTGTCCATCACTATGCCTTGAATGCTTTTTTCCATACTGATTGCTTATGATTTTACTTTTTTAAAAGTTTTTAATCTATGCATTGTAATAACCTGATTTTTGCAACTTTGGATTTTTTTTGTGCCCTACTTAAGCTTTCATGCTGATCATGAATAAGTATTATCATTCTATATATATATATACATATATATATATATATATGTATATATATATATATATATATTTTATAGTATTGGCCTTTTCATGTTTCATATGCAAGTTTCATATGTGGTTTTGAAACAAAAACATCTTCTTATGGACTTTAACCTATATATCCAATTACCACAACATAATTTTTATAAATGAATTTCTGCATGAATTTGAAATACCATCTACTTCATATACTGAGATGCCATGATTCGATTGGTTTATTTCTGGCTTCTTTATTTTTTTCTGTTAATCTACTTCTGTATTTCTGTACCTAAATCATATAGCTCTCATTTCTATAGCTTTAAAGAAAATGTTTGACTATGTAGTAAATCAAGTCCTAAAATATGGGGTTTTACTATATGTATATATTTATTTTTGACAATTTTCTTGGCTTTTTCTGTATATTTTCCCTTGTGGGTTATCTAAAGATTAAATTTTCCTCATTTAATTTAAAAATACTCCCGGAATATGAAAGGAAAATAATATATAATATCATATTTAGATTAAACCAAGTGAAATTGCTAGTCATTTCCTTTTTTAGACCCAAAGGGATAGTAATTCATTATGATACAACCTACTATAGAAAATTAATTTAGAATAAATTACGTCTATGCAATATCGCTCATTCCTATCCTGGAATATATATATATATATATATAATGTGTATATGTATATATATATATATATATACATATATATATATATATATAGTCTCTTCCTTATATATTTTTGTATAGTTTGGTTTCATTTTTCACTTAGCCTTTTTTAAAATTTTCTTTTAATGTCTATTTATTTTTTTGAGAGAGAGAGGGACAGAGTGCAAGTGGGGGAGGGGCAGAGAGAGAGGGAGACAGCAGGATGTAAAGCAGGCTCAGGGCTCCAAGCTGTCAGCACAGAGCCCTCCATGGGACCCAAACTCATGAACACGGACCGGGAGATCATCACCTGAGCCAAAGTTGGACCCCTCACTGACTGAGCCACCCCGGCGCCCCTAGACTTTGTTAATAAGTTTATTAATTTATTTATCTTTAAATGATCTCTACACCCAACACTGGGCTCAAAACTCATGACCCCAAGGTCGAGTCACATGCTCTTGTGACTCAGCCAGTCAGGAGCTCCTCATATAGCCCTTTTACCCCTTTTTCATCCTTAGATATATTAATAAGGTCTCAGAAGTTTAATTTATGTTAATGCGATTATTTTGTATTATATTTCTATATTGTTATTGCTGATTTACAAGAAAGATACTGCTTTCTATAAGGTGATGTTGAAAGGAAATTAAGCATAGTGGTTGATATAAAATGTTCTAAAGCCATACTACTTTGGTTCAAACCCCAACTCCACCACTTACTTAATGACTGACATTAAGGAGTTAGTGGCCTTGGCCAGTTTCCTTCTCTACAGAAATATAACCATAATGCCTTCTGCAATGAAGTAGTTTCCCATATTCCTGTCTTTTATTTTATTTTCCGTCTTTAAAGATCATCTCCTCACAGTAGCAGCATCTATGTGTACGTGTGTGTGTGTGTGTGTGTGTGTACACGGAGAGATTTATTATTGGAAGGAATGTGGGAAGCAAGCACACAAAAGCAAACTTTGCTCCTGTCTATGAGAGAATTTGATTTTTCTTGATTCAATAGGCGTATTCTGTTAAACTGTTAGGCCAAGGGGAACTACCAGTATCTGAAAGACCTGTTAGGACCAAATTACTACATAATCTTTATTCACGTGTTAATACACAAAGTCAAAACACCATCGAAGCATCCATCAAAGCACAAATTTACAGAAACTCTACCTTGCAAATGTGAGTAGGTTGAAATATCTTATTAACCACATATAATACATTCTAAATACATACACAGGATAACATAAAGAGAATTAATGGACAGGACTGGCATTAGTTAAAAGTAGGTAGAATAGACAATGTAACTTGAGGAAACTGAGAGAAATTCAGAAGAAAAAGCTAGATGAATAGATGAGGTTTAATCTCACTTATTTTTTTTAATTTCTTTTTAGCATTTATTTATTTTTGAGAGACAGAGACAGAGCGCACACAGGGGAGGGGCAGAGAGAGGGAGACACAGAATCTGAAGCAGGCTCCAGGCTCTAAGCCGTCAGCACAGAGCCCGACGCAGGGTTTGAACTCACAGACCGTGAGATCATGACCTGAGCTGAAGTTAGTCGCTTAACCAACTGAACCCCCCAGGTGCCCCATAATCTCACATCTTTATTTGGGCAAATAGAAAAAAAAAAGTCCCAATTTATTTGAGTATAACTTTTTTAAATCACTTTTTTTTTATTATGATTTAACTGTATAGATCCATGGTTATTATTACTCACAGGACCAAACTAAATAAAGAGGAATACCGAGATAAGCTCAAATTACCAGAAATTCAATGCATTCAGAGATAGCAGAGATATTGCAATCTGGGACATATCAACCGTAGCAAGCTACAGGCAAGTCCATTGACTTTGGGGGCAGGTAACATTTATGAGCAGGGAGTGCAAAAGTAGGAGAGTTCGGCTAGTGTCCAAGCAGCAAGATCATTTGCTTGAGGACAGAGAGAGGCTCTTGGGTGTCCAGTGGTCAAAGAATAAGTTTCAGTTTTCTGTAAATCGGGAATTTATGAAAAATCAGTTTTCCATCTCTCAGTTTCCTTTTCCTGAGGACACATATGCGTGCTTCTCCATTTTATATCCCTCTAGTTCCATTTTATTTTTTCAAGTTTATTTATTTATTTTGAGAGAGACAGAGACAGCTTGAGTGGGGATGGAACAGAGGGAGAGGGAGAATCTCAAGCAGGCTCCACACTGTCAGCGCTGAGCCCAATGCGTGCCTCAAACTCATGAAACTGAGATCATGACGTGAGCCCAAATCAAGAGATGGATGCTTAACCGACTGAGCCACCCAGGTGCCCCTCTCTAGTTCCATTGTAGATTGAAATCATTTCACAACAGATAAGTGATACCATTGGCACGATTTTAGAGTATTTATATTGCCTCAAAAAGAAACATGTGATGTACCCTTTAGCTATCACCCCATTGTACTCCACTCTTCAAGGACTAAGCAATCACTAATTTACTTTCTACGTCTAAAGATTGACCTGTTCTGGATATGGATTTAATGAATTAATGTCATATTCATCTTTTATAACTGGCTTCTTTCGTTTGGCATAATGTGTTCGAGTTTCGTCAATGCTCTAGCACGTACCAATTCCTCATCCCTCTTTATGTCAGAGTGATACTCCATTGTAGGGGCGCACACATTTTTTTATCCATTCATCAGGTAATGGAGGTTTGTGTTGTTTCTACTTCTGCCTATTATGAATAATACTGCTATAAGCATTTATGCACAAGTTTTTGTTTGGACATATATTTTCATTTGTCTTGGTGTATACTTAAGAGTGGAATTTCTGGCTCACGCTGAAACTCTGTATTTAATTGTTTGAGAAGTTGCCACCTTATTGACCAGAATGGCTGCACCATTTTCTATTCCCGCCAGCAGTGTCTGAGTTTACTGATTTTTGCACACTCTCACCTTGTTATTATGTTTTTTTTCATCATTTTAGCTATCCTAGTGGGTACGAGGTAATATTTCATTGTAGTTTTTATTCTTAGTTACCTGATAAATGATAATTTTCGAGCTCCTTTTATGTACTATTGACCATTTGTATATTTCTATTGGAGAAATGTCTATTCAAATCAATTGTCCATTTTTTAGTAGGGTTATTTGTCCTTTACTCATTGAGTTGCAAGTGTCCTTTATATATTCTAGATACAATTTCTTTATCTGACATGTGATTTGCAAATATGTTCCTACATTTTATGGTTTGTCTTTTCATTTTCTTCATAGTAGTCTTTGAAACACAAAGGTGTTGAAGCAATTTTTTCTTTCCCTAGAGGTTATTCTGTTTATTATCTATAAATAACTCATTTTATAAGATGCTGCATGCAATTGCCAGGGTTTCCATGGCAAAGAACGGCAACCTAGATGGCTTAAAGAATGGAAAACTATTCTTTCACAGTTCTGGAGGCTAAAAGTCCAAAATCAAGATGTCTGAGAGCAGTTCTTTCTGACAGATGTGAGGAAAGGTCTGTTCCATGCCTCTCACAAAGCTTCTGGGGCTTTGCTGGCAATAGTCAGCATTTGCGACTTGGAAAAGCATTATTCCAATCTCTGTCTTCATCTTCACATGGCATTCTCCCTGAGTGCACGCCTGTGTCCAAATTTCCCCTTTTCATAAGGACATCAGTTACCTTAAATTTGAAGCCCACCTTATTCTAGTATGGCCTCATCTAAACTAATTCCAAGTAAGGTAACATCCCGAGGTTCTTAGAATTAGAACCTCAACATATGAATTTTTCAGGAACACAATTCAACCCACAGCACAGGCATTATCAAATAAATAAATGATTATCTCATACTTAGTTAAACATTACTTAGTAAAATCTTGAAATTTATATAACTAGATATAAAGCAAACTTTTTCTCACATCTTGTCTTAATTTCCATTTCTCATAACCATCTGGTGTGATAAGTATTGCTTACATTTTATCTCCATTTTATAGATGAAGCAACTGATATCCAGCGAGATTATTGATTTGTCCCAGTTTATTATGTTTCTATGTAACGAAAACAAAGGAGTACAATCTCCCACACACTGTACATCCTCTCCAAGGCCTTTTACATTCCTAAGGTAGTGCTTATGACTACATCTATCTATTTAATGGAAGGGTGACACCAATAAAAGTCACACTACTTATATATTTCTGTGAAGATGCAAGAGATAAATGCTCCAGGAGAATGGCATAATGTTTCATCCAACGAGCCTGTGAGTTCTACGCAGCTAGACGATCTAGGAAATACGGAAGGAATAAGGAGCGTTATCCTTGCTTTCAATGTACTTATTGTCTATTAGGGAAGTTTAGCGTAATAAAGGAAAAATGGTTCAGAAAGAAAGATCAGATAAACTATGATGAATTGTTCAATTCTGTGATTTAGATAGTGGTCAAGGGAGAATTAAATTTGGGGATTGGAGTATTCTGAGATGCCTTTATTATAAAAATCAGACTCAAATTAGGGACTGATGTCAGGAAACAGATCCTGAAGTCATGGAAAGGAGGAAGCACTATAGGTGGGGGCAAAAAAAAAAACAAAACAAAACAAAAAAAAACCATGAACCAAGCTAACAGATTGAAATTGTGTATCCTCTCTCTAAGGAAAATTCCGATTACAGCAACTAGAGAAAACAAAAATTGTAGACAATAATAAAACGTGCCATTCTCATTTCATTGTTTATATTTCTTGACTATTAAGTGACTGCACTAACACCTATATATTTGTATGTTAATTCTAAAGTGTCCATGCAGCAAGAGAAGCACTCTCAAAAAAAAGACCAAGTTTTCACTTCATGGTATTAAGGAAAGTTCCAGCATATTCAAAGTACTGGTTTGAACTCTCTAGTACTTAAGTGCCTCATTAGTCTTCCTATGGGGAAGGTATGAAGTATGGGCCAGGAGAGAGCAAAGTTCCCATACAAAGAAAGTCAACCCTAATTTGGCAGGTCAGTACTTTAACCTCACAGCCTACTCAATCCATCTCTATTTTTCTGGAACCACCAACAAGGCTGCCAAATGTGATCCATGCACTTGTCCACTAGAGACTGAATGGGAGCCATCAACTCATTTCACACAGGTCAGCAAACAGCAATCAAAGGCTAATGGCTTTCTGTCACCACCAACCCAGGGTAGGTGCAAAGGCCGACCCAGAGGTTAGAGGCTCTGCATCCCATTACGTATCCCAGGAACTATCTGGTCCCCCTCTAAAAAGCAATTTACTTGGTGCAAAATTGAAAGTACTACCTGATTTGCTGTTTTCCCAGGGCTGCTTTCAAAAATGCCCAAAAGTTTCTAAAGTGGCAGAACTGATGGGCTGGCCTCTTTGCTAAGTATTTGGCAGGTGTAAGGGAGCAGAGGGGAAAGAACTAATAAAGAGAAATGTCAACTTATGGTTTGCCAAGAGGTGAGTCAGCATTCAGTGCCTGGCAAAAACTATTGACCTAAAATCCTCATTCGGCTGTTGTTAAATGCAGATTATAGCCCCACAAAAGTGTTTGCAAGAAAGCTTTTCCTTAACAAAGTAACCATTAACTGATATTAGTGAATAGAGATGGATTTATTGAAAATAATAACTTTTCCTGCTATAGTGTTGCAAAACTGGACTTGTGTAATGAGTAGCCAACTTAAAAACACTTGATACAAATGCACTATGGCTCTAGAAATGTTTATATTCAGAAGTAGTTTGTTCCAAACTGTTAAGTAAATGCATTCTATATGTCTTGCCTTTAATTTTTTTGGAAAGCTTTGTCTTAAAATTCGTATAAAACTGCCAAAAATGCAAAATCAAAAATAATGGGTGAATATACCCTGAGATTACTAAAGATTAGGCTTTGGGTACCTTCAAATGCATTGGTCACACCCAAAGCTGTAGTAAATTTTGTTTATTTATGTTACTGTTTTTCTTTAAGAAAATCCTTCAAATGATGTATTATTTAGGATCCAGATAACTTGGGGGCACCTCTATCAACTGACTAATCACATTATGAATCCATAAAAACCTATAAATATTGTGTCTATATGTGCTTTTCATTCTACCCAAAAATCACTAGAAACAATGTTCAAAAAGATTCCTCTCTGTGGGCCTCTGGGGGGAGACACAGCCCAAAAAGTGGTGATTGCAGCATTTTCTTCAGCTAGTTCCTAGCATAACTACACACAGGAAAGCACACAAATGCAAAGATAAAGGCAGAGTGAAA
The DNA here is from genome assembly GCA_030068075.1 of Paguma larvata. Lineage (NCBI taxonomy): Eukaryota > Metazoa > Chordata > Mammalia > Carnivora > Viverridae > Paguma > Paguma larvata. The sequence continues at coordinate 120,333,398 of CM057824.1, read as the reverse complement.
ACAGATACCGAGATCTGAAAGATGCTCACCAACTCTACTTAAGAAGAAATTTAAAATATCTCATTCACTTAGATGTCTAATTGCTTTTAACAAGACATAAAATCAAATACAGTTAACATAGAAATTATATAACTTAAAAAAAAGTCTCAATTGTCAGTAATGCTTTGTAAGGTGACATAATTCTCAGAATTTCACAAAGAACTTACAAGACCCTATGTGATTTATTTTGTAATTTAGCTCAAATAAAAAAAGATAGTGATTCATCATAACCACCGACTTTACCAGAAGTTGTATATGTGTATGCATACTACATTATTCAAAAGTTAATTATGTATCACCAGGAACACGCCAGTGATTTTTCAAACACATCTTAGAAATCCATTTCTAAAATTATCTTTAAAATATCGATATATGAAAAATATCTTAGAATCCACTAAAAGTTTAGGAATTTCCTGAGTTGTGTTGTTTAAACCAACAGATATAGTTTAAATTATAAAATAACTTTCCTGGGGCACCTGCGTGGCTCAGTTGGTTAAGTGTCTGACTTCGGCTCAGATCATGATCTCATAGTTTGTGACTTTGAGCCCTGTGTCATGGTCTGCAATGACAGTGTGGAGCCTGCTTGGGATTCTATCTCTTTCTCTCTTTCTGTCCCTCCACTGTTCTCTCTCTCTCAAAATAAATACATTTTTAAAAATCCCAAAAGCTTTAAAGTAACTTTCCTGAAAAGCCACTTTTTTGTTACTACTTCAAAAATATTCTATACACACTTAGAGAAAAGTTGGGAAAAGTACAGAAGTTTCTTGTATACCTAGCTTCCATTAACATTTCTATTATACATATATATATACACACATATATATATACACACACATCACATATATACATATGTGTATATTTGTACACATATAGTAACATGTACATATATACATATATATATATACAGACATAAAAATCATAGTACATTTTTCAAAACCAGGAAATTAAATGAGTCACTATTATTGTTGGTGTTTTTTAATTAAAAAAAAGTTTTTTTTAATGTTTATTTATTTTTGAGAGAGGGAGAGGGTCAGACAGAGAGACACAGACTTCAAAGCAGGCTCCAGGCTCTGAGCTGCCAGCACAGAGTCTGACACGGGGCTCGAACTCATAGACCACAAGATCATGACCTGACCTGAAGTCAGACGCTTAACCAACTGAGCCCCCTGGTCACTATTATTAACTGAACCTTGTTTGAATATTACCTACTTCTCCCCTAGTGTGCCTTTAGGGATCCAGTCTAGGATCCCCACTGTGATTAGTTTTTATCTCCTTGGTCCCCTCCAGTCTGTGACAGTGTTTCATTCTACTGCTTCTCTTTGAATAGGAATTTCATTTATTTTCTGAAGCAAAATCATAGACATTGATTTCCACTGATATCTATTGTCACAATAATTGTTTTAGTAGCTATTTTTTTCAGGGGGTAAATTTTCAATTTTTTTTCTATTTATTTTTTTCAAGTTTTATTTAAATTTTAGTTAGTGATCATACAGTGTAACATTCGTTTCTGGTGTATCATCTAGTGATTCATCACGTACATACAACACTCAGTGTCACAATGATTTTATAATTATGTCAACCATTAATTTAAATGTGAAATTAATAATGCTGTGAAAATGCATAAAACCACACAAATATTTAGGGTCATGTAAGGAAGAATAATCTGAATACATACATTATTCACATATAATCATATATTTTTCCATTATCTCATTATCACAATATATGCTAGAAGTAACGTGTTGTTTAATCCCATTCTATATGTGATAAAACTGAGGCACAGAAAAGTCAGTTGCCCAAAGTCACTTGACTGATTAGCACACCAGAATTTTAAAACAGTTCATATTATAATTCATGTGCTCTACATAATCTCTAATGCATGAGTTTTGCTAACAGCTGCCTTGATTAGATTTTTGTAGAATGTGAGACCTAAATCCTAAAGAATCTAAACACATTTCTGCTATCTTGTACAATTTTAACTGCTCACTCACAATCAAATGTGATATAATCTGATAGCACTGTTGGTTGTGAAGCCCTAGTGATCAACTGACCTTCAACTTTGCACTTGTTTTTCTATTATGCAGTGTCAAATGTTATATATACAAAAGTCATGCTAACGTCTTTCATTAAGTTTCAATGAGTCAAATTGTTCCTATCTGAATACCAATATAATAAACTTCTCCTTCATATTGGCTCCCAGTTTTAGGAGGAGTCACTTTCAGAGAGGCCTTACCTCTACCTGAAATTTCCTTGTCACCAAGTTATTGTCTGGCCTGAGCTGTCCATTATGAACTGGGTGTTGTCTGATCAAGTCATACATTTGAGCATGTAGAACAGCACTCCATCATTAAAGGGGACTGGTATTTACATGATCGAATGGTATATTCATGCCCTAGCAGGACCTGGAGACATAAATAAGTTACATGAAGAAGTAGCCCAAACATCCATGGTCCCCGCTCCTGCCGTACTACCTTCTTTCTCTCAGTCTACACCCAAGGCTTCATAAGGAATTCCTTACCTTCAGTTGACAAAGGAAGAGAAGACTCAGCCTGGGGTGAGAAATGATTCTGCATGAGATGCAGGCATCATCCCAAAGTGGATAGCTATAGCGTCACAGCTCATTTCTGGGAAATCCGTGAAGGTTAACAATGAAGTGAAATCCTCTCAGTGGGCAGAACATCACACAATATACCTGGTTTACCATTTTGCTTGGAAGTAAAGATGACCAGATGTGCAATTGTAATTCTATACTAATTCATGGGCTTTGGCAAATAATCTGGTTGGATGGTCAGGGACTTAGAAAGAATATGATTGGAAAATTGGTGAAAAGGAAATATGAGGAAAAGATGTGTGGATAGACCTCTCCCCATGGGCAAAACATCTGAAGAGATTTGCGTCCTATGTGAATCCTTACCAAATGGTGACCTCAGCAGATAAGGATTTTAATAATCAAGTAGATATGACCTATTCTATAGATATCACTCAGCCTTTCTCCAGCCACCCTGTCATTACCCAATGAGCTCATGAACAAAGTAGCTATTGGAGAAGAGATGGAGGTAATGCATGGGCTCAGCAACGTAGACTTCCACTCACCAAGGAAGATCTGGATAGAGCCACAACTGCATCCCAAATCTTCTAGTAGTAGAGACAACCACTGAGCCCCAGACATGGCACTAATCCCCAGGGTGATCAGCCAGGTTGACTGCATTGGGCAGCTTCCATCATGGAAGGTGCAGTGTTTTGTCACTGGAATAAAGACTTACTCTGGATTTGCCTTCACTGTGTACAATTATTCTGTTAAAACTACCATCCATTGACTTAACATGATACATCATCAACCATCATGGCATTCAACACAGTGTTACTTCTGATCGAAAAAGTACCTTCACAGAATTTCCCCCACCATCCTAAAGCAGCCGGCTTGATAAAACAGTGGCTTTTTGATGACCAAGTTACAGTGCCAACTACTTGGGTTGGCAGGGCTAGGGCAAGTTTCACTAGAACACTATACATGTTCTGAATCAGCATCCAATAAATGGTGCTGTTTCTCCCATAGTCAGAATTCATGAAATTAAGGAGTGGAAACCAGGACAGCACCACTCACTATTACCACCTCGTGATCCACTGGCAAGTTTTGTGCTTCCTATTTCCGTGACCTTGTACTTTGCTAGTCTAGATATCACAACAATGATTCCATTGACCATGAATGGAGTGGCTGGGTAGCAAAGTCAATTGAGTGTCTGACTCTTGATTTCCACTCAGGCTGTGATCTCACAGTTCATGGGATCCTGTCCCACATAGGGCTCTGTGCTGACCGTGTGGAGGCTACTTGGGATTATCTTTCTTCCTCCCTCTGTCCCTTCCCTGCTCTCTCTCTCTCTCTCACTTTCTCCCTCCAAATAAATAAATAAACTTTCAAATGTTTAAAAAGAAATAGCTTCAGCCACATACCTAATTTCATTCCTTGCAAGTTCCATCTCCCATAAAACACTAGTACACAGATATGGTTCAGCCTAGTTCTTCACCACTTTAAACAAAGATGATCCTTTCTCCATGTCCAAGAACACATTTATTTTCTTTCTGAGTCCTTACCAGAATTCTCTTTAAAAGTCACTTTGTTGATAGGGCAGCTGGGTGGCTCAGGCGGTTGAGCATTCAGCTCTTGATTTTGGCTCACTTCATGATCTCAGAGTTTGTGGGATTGAGCCCCACATTGAACTCTGCACTGGGCATGGAGCCTGCTTGGGATTCTATCTCTCCTTCTCTCCCTGTCCCTTCCTTGCTCACTCTCTATCTCTCTCAAAATAATAAATAAATAAATAAATAAATAAATAAATAAATAAATAAATAAATAAATAAATAAGAGCTTAAAATAAGTCCTTTCATAGGGTTTTTCTATCATGCACCTCCAAACTTTTCCAGCCTCTCACCTCCAAATTTTTCCAGCCTCTACCCATTTTACCCAATTTCAAAGTTACTTCCATATTTTTAGATATATTTCACAGCAGCACCCTTACTTTTTGATACCAATTTTCTGTCTTACTCTATTTGGGCTACTACAAGAAAATACTATTGACTGGATAGCTTATAAACAACACAAATTTACGTCTCACAGTTCTACAGACTAGAAATCCAAAATCAGGAGGTCAGCATTGTCACGTGACAGCCCTCTTCTGGGTTGCAGACTTCTCATTGTGTCCATGTATGGTGGAAGGGGCTGTGGAGCTCTGTGTGATCTCTTTTTAAAAAGTACTAATCTCATTCACGAGGGCTCTACTTTCATGACCTGAGAACATCCCAAAGGCCCCATCTCCTAATACCATCACATTGGGCACAGAATTGAGGGTTGGGTGCATAAATCATAATATATAAACTATAGTATATATAAAAATAAAAATATTATGTATATTGTATATGTGATATATACATTCTTACATATGTGTATTCTCCATAACATCCAATATTCTATTGAATTGGTTATCTGTTTCTTTGGGAAACCTTGATTAATACAGTTAACCATGTGAATACATAGTGAAAAGGTAACTATCTGCAAGTCAAGGAGAGAAGGCCTCCAAAGAAGACTACCTCTGCCAACCACTTAATCTGAATTTACAGCCTCCAGAATTGTGAAAAAATATGCACCCCAATCTGTGCCATTTTGTTATAATAGGCAGTCCTAGTAAACTAATGCAGGCTTTCACAGTCACAGGAAAAAATCAGGAGCCCAACTTCAATAGAATACAAACTATTTGGAAGAAAGCGAAGTGAATAATAAATTACTTGTCTAGCTAATATTAGGTCTCTTATCTTCTTTGAACTTTCTAATTGGGGTCATTCAGGCATTGGTACAGAGCTACTTAAATTAAATGGACCCAACATATATTTATATTTGAGATCTTATTTTTCTAAATAGACTGGAATAGAGAGGCAGACCCACATAGTAAAGACAAGGTCTAAATAAAGATATCTTGATTATTCCACACATCTCACTTGCATATCGTGTTAGTTTATTACCAAAAACCAATTACCATGAATTCAATGGTTTAAAACAATATCCATCTGCAATTTGAAGTTTCTGTAGGTCAGAAGTGCAGGTACTGGTAAACCGTGTCCTCAGCAAAGGGTCTTGATTTCAGAGTAGGTAGACCCTTTGCTGAGGACACCTTAATGTATCAATGTATTACCCAGCTTACATTTGCAAGTGGGACTCGGAGTCCTCTTCTAAACCCATTCAGATGAATGGTTAACGGCTACATTTAGTTCCTTGCTGTTGTAGGATTGAAGACCTGTTTTCTGGTTGGCTAATAGCCAAAGATTGCTCCAAACTACTGAAGGGTTTTCTCAAGTCCTTGACACACAGGCCCCTCCATCTTTAAAACCGACAATGTAGAATATTACTAGTATAGAATTGGCTTCAGGCAGGGTTCACTCTTATAAGAGCTATCCTGATTAAGTTAGCACAAACCAGATAATCTCTGTTGATTGAATCAAACTCATCTGATTAATAGCCTAATCATGAGAAGGATACTCATTATATTTACAATGAGACAGGAGTTTACCAAGGTGGACCAGCGATGGAAATGTTTGGTGTCATCTTAGACTTCTAACATATAATATAGTATAGAGAAAATAAAATTTTAGTGGTTGAAAACATAAAACAAAAGCTGGACTTCTCGATTTCAAAACCCAAAATATTATATATGAACCATGTAAACTTGTTCAAACTACTTAAATTTGATGTACTTTAGTTTCTTCATATGCAATACACAAATTATGATGGTATAGCAAACTTGCAAATTGTTGTAAAGAATAAAATATACATATATAGAGAGAAAGTGAGCAGAGAGCTTATAGAGAGCACCATATGTGTTTTAGCAATTTTATTGTTAGAATAGAAATAAGTTGAAGCAAATTGAGAAATTCCATTTTATTAAACTTCCCTGACCTGCTCTTGACCTCAGAGCTCTTCCAGAATTTTATGTTTACCAATGTTTTTTCTCCATGCTGTGACTGCCCTACTTAATTTCCAATTAATACTTTCTAAGATGTTTGCTAGTTAAATAATTATTTCTCCAGGGGAACCTGGCTGGCTCAGTCAGAAGAGCATGTGGTTCTCGATCTCGGGGTCATGACTTCGAGCCCCATGTTGGATGTGGAGATTACTTAAGTAAATAAACTTTAAAAATATTATGACTCGAGTTACATGTTAAGACCTGCTTATATTGTGCTAGGGTAGAATGTGGTATTTAAGACCAATAAAACAACAATGATCAAAAAGGATGAATCTCTCATCCTTTCATGTGATAATCTTATAACTGATCTGGACAATATTTTGAAGTATAAATTCCTCATTCAAATATTCATGATATTGATTGATGCTGTACTACTCACAGAAAAATTGGAATGGCCAGGACTGCCTTTAGTAGGCTATTATTCCTTAACATAAGCTAATTGTATACTAAAAATATAACATTAGGAGTGGCAAACATGTTGAAAATTAAAGAAATTGGAAACCAGAGCACCTAGTTTCTAAAGCCCATTCCTCGTGTAAATTTCTCTGTGACCTTATGAAAATCTCTAAACCATTGCGGTATTTTTCACACTAACCTGACAACAACAAAATAACAACAAAAGGGTGAACAAGGTTTGAAGACTCTTTCAGGTGTAAATTCTCTATTTTATGAATAAAAACAATATCAATATATCTTCATTGGTTAAATTTATAACAAATGCTGTTCTTTGTTTTTTTTTTTAATTTTGTTCTGTAAACTCATATAAACCAGAGTGAAAACTTTTCATAGTAGCTTACATTGTCATTTGAGTTTACTGTCTAAAACAGTTTTCATATCCATTATCTCATTTAATACCTCTTTCTCGCTCTCCCTCCACTTTTTCTCTCATTCTCTCTCTCTCTTTCTCTTTCTCTCTCTGTCACACAAGAACACACACACACACACACACACACACACACACACACACACACACGCAATGTAATACATATCATTAGGTAAATATCCTTCCTTTATAAATGGAATAAAGGTGACTCAAAGACATTAAAAAATTTGCAGAAAGGCACATAGTTAATGAGTACTAGTACCATGACTTTAGATTTCTGTGTTGGTTTTCTTTCAGCACACCATGCTACCTTTTTCATGCCATTTGTACTATAATGTAATATAGTTGAACACAATTTTTTTTTAATTTTTAGGGCAATTGAGACAAGAATCATAACATATATATTATCAGGCTCGAGAAGCATAATATTGTAAACTGCCCTGTTCTTTTGAGTAACATTTAGAATCATAAATTTGACAGTCAATAGTCAATAAGCAGACATTTGTCGAAGCTATTGTTTCCAAGACACTGGACTAAGCAATGTGTAATATACTGGGATATATAATGCAAAATTTTGTGTTCTAGGAAACATTTGTACTTAGAAGGGGATATCAATGAGAAGAGTTATAAATTATCATTCTTAATTTTTTCTGAATATTAGATGTCATATGGTACCACCTTATATGGAAGATTTATTATGAAAATAGGAACATAAAATCAAAAGACATGGTACAAAGGGATACACTTCTTAGAAATTAAGTGAATAAAGAATGGCAAAGAGATAAGGTCAAACATTCAAACACAGTTGGGAGCAATATTTTAGAATAGACAACTTGGGTTTTTTTTCTCTATTCAATTATTTTTGCATGTCTTCCTTGATAAGAATTAATTTGTTATGGGCTTCAGAGAAACTGACTGAATATATTTCAATCTTATGATTATACAAAGTCACCAGAAATAGAGATGATTCAAGAGGATATTCTTAAGGTAGATAATATATGGTCTGCAGAGAAGATTTATATTTATCTGTGCCAGACATACAAGGTAAATTTTATCAATCTTAGCCAATTGTGTTTAATGAAGAACCAAATAAAAATTAGGTTTTCTTTTTGTACAAATGTCAGCCTTACTTTAAAAAAAATGAAGCTGAAACTTAATAAAAGTTTGAAATATTAAGGGTTGCTTCCTAAAATTTTGAAAGCCTGAGTAAAGTTAGTTATCTGCTAAATATATGAGGCAAATTTTAGGAATTGGTTTACAGAGGTATTGACGACAATTCAATAGCCTTTTAAAATATTTTGGTTTTATAATAATTTGAATTAACTCTAATGATCCCAGATGCCATATTTTAAAGTATCTACACTTTTATCCTTTGAGAAATATGAAGGTTTAAGACTTAAGAGGTATCTCTACATCGACCTTAAGACTAATAAAAAGATAATAGCTTTATAAGTAATAGTAGATGATCAGTAAGGCACTGGAGTAGGATATTTCCTTTTGTAGCATTAACAATCTCATCACTTATAGCTTAGTCCATGTGCCACATCATTGCAAACGAAGGTTCAGCATGGTGACTAAACCTATGCTCCTTTTTTATCTTACCACTATAAATATTTTTACTTTCAGTGGGACATCTTGTCAGAAAATGTTATGACTTCATTAAGTAAAGTTCAAAAAGAGAGACAAATAAAAGATTTATGGTGTGGTAAAAATTGCCAAACTATATCTTTTTCATTAGCTATATGAATTAAGAGTAACATTTCTAAACACAAGAGGAAAACACTGAGCACTTATCAGGCTTTTCCACTGATGACTTAGGTGTTTTGGGACAAATAATTTAACCTCTCTGTTCTGTTCTTTCCTCTCCATCTATCAATTCATATCCGATGAGGCATTTTTGTGTCTTAGCACATTTGCAAGGTAAAGTAATGTTAAAAAGGAAAAAAAAAAAGAAACTGTCATGTGAAGAATGAAAATAATGATATAGTAATTGTCAGTTAAACAGTTTGAATTTTTTGGAAGAAAAATATGAAGCAACTTGAAGCATTATTATTTAATGAAAGCAGCTATATCTGTAACTCACATTCACATGAGCTTAACTATAAAATATAAATGAATCTTTTTGCTTTGGATAGAAAATAGGAGGTAAAAAGTTGTCATTTATCAACACCTTGATATGCAAAATGTAAAGAAACGGGCTTTATCTATTGGTTTAAGAAGCAAATAAGACTAAGGGTGAAAAATCTTTCTTGCAATGATCAGGGTAAAAAGATTTTTTATACTGATTATTTTAGTCTATCCGTCTTTGCATTGTTAATGTAAATGCTAATGTAAAATATTTCATCCATATTTTCACCCTTTCTTGTCTTGAAATAATATATATGTGTGTGTATATATATATATATGTATATATATATTTTACACACTGAAATTTAAAAAGGGATCTTTTATCATAGATGTGATGGCATCCCTCCTCAAATTTCTTATTGGATATTTCCACTAATTTTATCGATTTTTCAACAAGTATTGGTCACCTGTTAAATGCAATGTACTAGGAATTGTGAGATTTTTAAAGACTGCTCTAAAGCTTGCTAACTATGACACATGGCAAGTAATTGCACCTGGTTTTTAATGATATAGCAGTAGGTATAAACCGGCCCCAATGGGAGAGAGGATAAAGGTGGTCTGTAAGGACATTTGGTGCATGGCTCAGGCAAGTCTACGTGGCAAAAATATGGTCCACGGAATCCCACAGTCTATCTCTCCTCTCCACTGTCCTTTCTCCCTTTAAGTCTTCTGTTGCGATTAGAAGCATCACTCTCATTCAATAATACAATACTTTTCTCTGTCATTCTAGTAAGAAAATAAAGATTTGGTCTGCCACTTTACGAAGATGTTTTTTCCTCATTCTACATATTTGTACAGACTTTATTGGTTGATAAAAATAATATTCAAATTTGAATTTTTAGTTAATAAATCTTTCACTCATAAATTCTGTCTCAGTAGTATTGTGGTATATTTTGTGGGGAAATTATTTAAAATTGATTCACTTTCTGCTGCATAAAGATGATGTGAATTGACTCTGTTCAAATAGCTTGATTAATAATTTGGGAAACATTTTATTTTAATAGACACTTTTACAGTGTCCCCATACATGCAGAGTGCTGTGCATATTACTGTGAATATTAAATGTCTTTGGTTCATACACTCAAAAAGTTAATAGTCAGGTGAGAGAATCTGACGTGCATTGTGTATTACAAAAACCTAAGCAAGTGTATGTTAAATGCTTATTAGCTGTGCAAAGTATGATGCAAGCACTGAGAATAAAACAACAGTAGTAACAAAGCATGGGGATCAGGAAAAGCTTAATGGGAAAAAAAAGACAATGAATATGGGTGAGGTTTCTGTTGGTGATTAAGTGTCAGAGTATATTCCTACAATGAGAATTCTGTAAGACAAAGGACTCACAGAGAGGATAGTGTGACTTGTTCAAATTGTTGTTAGATATGGGTCATGTGTACAATTATAAAAGGTTCAAAAGAGGGAAAATGGCTAAAATGTGGCCAAACTAATACGAGCTTTGGGTGTATTATAAAAAATGCAGAGCTAACACATCTGAGACAGATTGATGTTGATTCTTTATCATATTGTTAAATGTATCAAGGTTTGATAAGGCAATGTATCAATACAAGTAACAGGGGACACTGTGCGTTTCAATAATTTTTAGAAAAACTAGGGACACATTATGCCGAATAAAAGGTCTTTTTTAAAATTTTATTTTAAATGGCCAATAAGCCTGAGGTATTTCATAGAATCATGTAAATACTAGTCGACTAAAATATCAAATCCCCTATGACTTGAGCTAACTTGGTATTTAGATGATTTCTACATCATTTTAAGAGAAAGAGAAACTTGGAAGGCTTAATAGATTAAAATAATTAAATTAATGTATAAATTCTATTAATTCTTTTTAATAGAGCATTGTTATGTGCGTGGGGGGCCGAATTTTTCTGAAGTTGAGTTGGGTTTGATGAGCCATTTACAATGGGTGTATCGAATCCATCATTTCCCTGAAAATAGGTGGTATGTAGAAGTGTTGAATCCCTATATTGTACTCCTGACACTAACATTACACTGTATGTTAACTAACTGGAATTTAAATAAAAACTTAAAACGAAAATAAGTGAATCAAAATACTCTAGAAATGCCATGTCTTTTCAAATCCATCTCAGTATTCCTAGAGAAGATGGCAGTTATATTATTTACAGCTTTCTCATTAGGACAACAAAATTTTCTTAGGTATCCACATAACAGGATAAAACATAATGCTTTAGTTTTATAAGTGTTTAGGTCCTGTTCTCCAACAGTATGAGAGAAACTATAATAATATGGAAGAAGTTTAAATGTTTTATTAATATTTGCATATGTATCTTCTATTTTAGAGGGAGATTATGAAATTAATTCCAACTCATATAATAAAGGTCATAATAAGGGGATTATTTTTAATATTTTAAACTATCTAAAAGTTCATACTATTTCATTATGTTTTTAATTGAGATTTTGTTCTGAAAGAATTAAAATGACACCAGCTATGCATTTGTTAATCAATCACCATCAAATCAAATATATCACCATCAAATGGTAATGTATGTCGATCTCAGGAGCTTGAATGAGCTTGACCCAAGTTTGTATTACAAGAGCATGAGATGTTACAACTTGTGAAGCTTCTTATTAAACAGTGTGAAAAATACAAATGCAAATAATAAAGACCAAAGTTTTAATAATTATTGTCAAAGCAATACTGTGCCAGAAGTCTGCTTCAAAATCTTTTTAAAATGATAGACTCTAATCAGCATGGAATGAATTATAAAAACAACATATATTGAAAATATTTATCCTTGCAAACCTAATTACTAAGCTTCAGCAAAGACACTGTAACACTGATTCTATTTACCTGTAAGTTTCTATCCCTGTTTACCCTCTTTGATGTAATGTGCAATGTGGATTAATAGAAAATGAAAGGGTTTTAATATTTAGTGTCTCTAGTCCTAGATTTGCCAATGGCTAATTTTGTAATGTGAAACAACTTCTCATCCTCCAAGTTCCATACCAGTCATCAGTACATCATAAGTTTATTCTGATTTGAAATAATAACTATGAAGTAAATGTTAACAAGAAAGTGCTATATATAAAAGCATATATCACTATTCACTTTTCATACTATATAGTGATTAATCTATAACTTTATAGATTATTTAGTGAAAGTACAAAAAGCCACTTATAGCTCATTCTAAAAATTATCAATGGAAATAGAAAATTAATTAATCATCTTTCCATGTTCTCTTTCCTTCATACAAAATAAAACATATTGTATATATTTATTTTCCAATATCTCAAGTGCCTATAATAATAATCATGAAATTTAGATTATATCTATTACTAAATGACTATTTTTCTATAATCTATGCCTTCGTATTTAAGAATTATTTTGGAGGGCACCTGAGTGGCTCAATCGATTAAGCGTCCAACTTCACCTGAGTTCATGATCTCACAGCTTATGAGCTGATGCCACACATCAGGCTCTGTGCTGACAGCTCAGACCCTGGAGCCTGCTTCCAATTCTGTGTCTCCCTCTCTATCTGCCCCTTTCCAACTTGCACTCTGTCTCTCTCTCACAAATAAATAAACATTAAAAAATTATTTTGACTTTCTCATTGCTTTATAACAATACTAGCAAGCCAACAGAGACATTATATTTTACTGAAACTGTAACTTAGCATCAGTTTTTGTGGTAGGTTCTAAAATGATCTTCAATGATCCCCACCTCTTGGTATCCGTGCCCTTCTTTTCTTGCCAATCTTTGAATGAGGGCTGGCCTTAAGGATTCGCTTCTTACTAATAAAATACAGCAAAGGTGAAGGAAGTCTTTTTTTTTTTTTTGGTTAGGTTATAAAAACTGTGACCTCCATCAAGTTATCAGGCAAACCTATTTCCAAGTCAGTTTTCACAGTTTGATACAGTAAGCTGCCATGTTGGAAATGCCACATGGCAAGGACCCTCAGGTCCTTGCCAACAGCTAAAAAGGAACTGAGATCCTCAGTCTAACACTTCATGAGAAATTGAATTCTGCCAGCAACCACATAAGCTCAGAAATAGGTTGTGTCCAAGTCAATACTGAAATGACTATAGCCCAGCTGACATTTTGAATGCAGTCCATGAGAGGTCTTAAAGTCCATTCACCATCTAAAACATGTCCAAGTGTCTGACCCATAGGAAGAGCAAAATAATTAATGTGTGTTGTTTTAAGTCACTAAAGTTTGAGGTAATTTGCTTTGTAATAATCGATAACTATTATGGTTTTATACTCCAACTTTGTTATTATTACATTATTTCTATAGCGATTCATTTACTAATGTCTCTCTAGTGTCTTAGGAGACTGAGATTTCCCAGGTGACTAGAGCTTATTATTGATTAGTATCTCTTTTCAAAAAGAGTGCATTAGTTGGTTATTTTAAGAGCCCTAGAGCATCTTTCATTTGACTCTCCATATATATAAACAATGTTTACTATTATAGAGATCTCGGTTTCTAATATATTACCCAAAAAATAGATTCTCTACTTTACTATTATTCCTGTTATTTATTGTTATGGTATGAACGTCTATTTTTAATAATTAATATATTTATAGTACTGTATGACATAAACTACTTTTTTCCATAAAATGAGGTCAGAAAATAAATGGATATACTTTCCATAAAATCCTAAATAGTTATTAAAGATTTGTCACAAGTTTAGTCTTGAGTTTTCACGCAGACAAATAAAAAACAAGTAGAACAAAATTTATAGGATCATATTTCCATCTTTCAGACAGTAACATACTGTAATCAGTATGATTTCATCCTTTAGAAGGACTATCTGTTAGCCTCCGTTCCATTTCAGACTATTTTTGGCTCTTTATAGAATGGTTCTATTTATCCATAAAGAAAAGTTGTTGGGTATGTGGCTTGCCTTTTTGAATTTCAAAGTCACATGATTCTTTTGCTTAGAAAAGGTCGTTTGTATTACATGTGGGCTTAATTTACTGTCTTGTCCACTGAATTGCATCTTTTATCTGGAAATTTCTTACATAAAATGTGGATGTTTTGATCTCTAAACACTGTTATTTCTCATGGTTTTATTCATATTTTCATTTTCTTAGTTATGATGGAGTGTGTCAAGTTAGACTTCCCCCTTACCAAAACTTATTTCTATAATATATGATCAATGTCATTGATGTATTTTTATTTCAGCAATTATGACTTTTTTCTCTGACTGAAAATTGTTGCCTCTTTGCTCTAAATTCATGTAATACAATCTTTAATTTTATTCTAACATAACTGAGAAATTAGCATAAATCTATACAGAAAGTTTCTTTCATTCAAGATGAGGTCTTCTTTTAAACTGTAATAAAGGTAGTAATATTTCACTGATTGCCTGGTTTTGACATGGTGCTCTATAATTGTCGTTTAGTGGCTGAAAATCAAAAAAAATTCTGATATGTTTTTGTCAGCCATTGTAATTAATGTAATAAAACCATCATGTCCAAATGAAAAAGGACAGATCAAGGTTAGATGGGTCAAAAATTCACATAACCAGTGCATTGATTCTAAATCTTTCATTTATAAAGAAAGATTTGGGCTAGGGATAGGGTAAGTTGTTTTAAGGCCAGAAACTTAGCCAATCTCTACAGGATACTTCATCTTTAGGCATATATTTTTCCCTTCTTATTTGGTCATAAGAAATACTAGGAAGACGTCTAAGCAGTTCCTGCCCTACTCTGCTTTGTTGTAAACTTATCCAGGAACAACACTCTCAAAAGTAGCCATAGCTCTGGGAGGAAGTCCAGACGATGTTTATGTAAAAGTTATAAGATCTGCTTCTCTCTAGGAGGAGCTCTACTTCCATCCAAGATCCCTAAAACTGGAAAAAGCATTGCTCCCACCCTAACAACAAGAAAAAAGTAGCTTGGAATCTAAGGATAAATGGAGCCTTATGAAGAGAGACAAGATGCAAGCATTGGCACACGTGTGGCAGAGTAAAAAAAGAGATTCTGGGTGACATACCAGCAGCTAAATTTAACAAATTGCTAAAGTCTAAGTGTAGTCTAATCTGAAAGTACTGAAAACCACAGACAAGGGAAGTTCATAATTACTCTTATGCTCTTCTCCACCAAACTCATTGGCTGCTCGTAAGAAAGACTTGTCACATAGTAGAAGAAGTGCTAAAGCTCCCAGTGGTGGTGAAGACGTGAAGAAAGTGAGTGATCCCACTACCAGAAAGGAGAAAAGACCTCCTAAATTCTACCATAAGTATGGAAAGGGAAGCTTTATCCTATCTCCCCAGGGACAAACATAGAGGTGCACTGAGGCTTGGGAAAAGACATAAATCTTTCTTGGGCCCAACCATAAAAGGACTTTGTTGGTGGAAAAGTAGATAATTCCTTGTGTGATAAAATTCAGCAAAGATACAAAACCATTGTTGGATCATAGACAGAGTTATCAAAAAAGTGACCTTAAGATGCAGAGACAAAGACAGCCTAGAAATGATGTTGAATCAGGATAAGAGAGAACATGTCTCCCATGTCCAGCATGTATGGACAGAGGCACGTGCACACACACACACACACACACACACACACACACACACACACACATGCCCCAGCACCAATTAATAAGTGATAGAGTCAGCTACTGAGGGAGGGTCAAGAGTATGGGAAGAGATCACATCTGAATGACAGGCATACAGGGAAGATGGAAAGTTGAGGAATAAGAAGGAACATTGAGAGAGACTATGGCATGCAGTTCTCACCTTAAATATACTGATTTTTATCAAAACTGAAAATAAATTTGATTAGAATAAGGATGATCTTTTTAGATAATGGTATTTGAACAATTAGATATTTGCATGCAAAATTAATAAATACATAAATACATAAATTTCCTATTTCTGCCCTTTGAAAGACATATTAAAGGTTGAAAGGATGAGCCACTGACTAGGAAAGAAAATTGCAAACATATATATATCTGATAAAGACCTGTGTCCAGAGTTTGTGAGAGCTCTAAAAGTGAGTAAGAAAACAAACAATCCAATTAAAATAGGCAAACTATTTCAAGACACTCTATCAGAGATATGATGGTAAATAAAAAAAGGCATTCATAAAAGTGCTACACATAATTAGTCATTAGGAAAATACAAATGGAAACTACAATGAATTCTACTGTACCTACAAGAATGGCTGAATAAGATGACAAATATAAAACAAAACAAACAAACAAAAACCATGAAAATTTCAAGCATAGGTAATGAGGTGTAGTAACTAGAAGGCTCATAAAATACTGGTAAAAATGCAAAATGGTATAGCCACTTTGGAGAAGAGTTTGGTGGCTTATTACCATAATTATTTTCCTAATGTAGGACCAAACTACTGTATGATATTTACCCTAGAGAAATAAAAATTTATGTTTATGCAAAAACATGCACTCAAATATTTATAGTAGTTATATTCATAACTGCCAAAACTAGAAAAACACAAATACCCTTCAAATACTTAATGGCTATATTAACTGTGGTATATTTATACAATGGAATATTATTCAACAATAAGAAGTAATAAATCATTAACAAAAGGAATAATGTAGATGATTCTCCAGTGCATTTGTGCTAAGTAAAAGGAGCCGATAAAAGGCTACATTCAGAATGATTTCCTATATACATCGTTTTGGAAAAAGCAGATCAGTGGTTGCCAAGATTTGGGAGAAAGGGAGGTGCTTGGTGACAAAGGGGAAAAAATGAATTTTTTCCCATAATGGAAACATTCTATACAATTCAGTTTCATGAAGCTATACATTTTTCAAAACTAAAAATATGTACTTATAAAGGCAAATTTTCTATATGTGTATGATACATTAAAATCTAATTTAAAAATGTTAATGGTAAGCATGTTTGGATCTCTGTTAAAGTTAAATGAAAGACAATATTTCAGGCATTTCTATTAATACTAGATGTGAAATATAATTATAAAATATGATAAATCCCACAGTAAATAAAGGTTAAATCTTGCGAGTTGGAATGAAGATTATATAAATTTTTCATAAAAGGGCAATCTCAGATATTTATACTTTCTAGGTAGAATCATAGAGATCTCATGCTTGTAGAATGCAGATCATGACAACAAAGTATCGTATATTTAATAGATATGAGCCATTTACTTCCATTAATATTCAATGAAAGAAAAGGATATATGCCAACTCTTCCATAATAAATTTAAGCAATTATTCTTTTCTGAAAATGAAGTTGTTCTGAAAAGAACAATTACTCTTTTCTAAAAAGCATAAATCATAGATTTGACTTTATTAGGTTAAGTCTGAATTAAAATATCACTGTAAAGATAGCATCATAACCAGTGATCACTACATACAATTCACAGATTCCTTCTCACACAGGGTTATATGACTGTTTTTATTAGAAAATTATGCCAACAATTACTGGAACAATTAACTTTAAACATAAATGCAAATATGTTAACAAATGGACCTAGTCCAAATACCTAAAGTTAGCAATTCACTTGCTGTTTTGATTTAAATAACTATCAAATTTCTTTTTTAAAAGTGAAATAATATTGTCATGAATTTCACTAAGCATCTAATAGTCCCACCTATGTTAAGCATCTGTTAAAAAGTCTGACACCAATTCTGAGTGTATTTTATACCTTTGGGCAAGAAAGCTGCTGCTTTTGCACAGTAATAACAGAATCTAAAAATTATATTATAAAATCCTGTAGAATAATCCTGCCACAAATCCTATTTTATTTTTCTAACACATTCAGTGGAAAATAATAACAAAATGAGAATGCAAACCCAGTCATCTAAGCAATTGTTTCTTTGGAATATTTTATTGTTTTATTCTATTTTTTTCCCTGAGGGAAAGGGTAGTTTATAGAAATGAGGCTAGAAAATCTTTGGATTACCTTAATATTTCCCCATAGTACTGTGAAATAAAGGAGATAAGGATAAAATGACTTTTCTAGTACATAGTAGTTTGTTATGCTATTTCTTTGGATCACTATTTTCAGTGTTACAGAGAAAGCTATACTTTAGCTTGACATGAGAGATTAATGCATCATTTAACATTAACAATGTCTATTATAGTTACCTTAAAAAATCAATTTTGTATATCAAGAGAACTTCTTATCAAGGAGTTTTATTTCATTCAACCTATGCAACACAGGGCATAACATACCTCTCATGGGTCTTTATATCTTCATTGCGAGGCAAAGTTAATAGATCAGATAATATTAGCAGTGATGAATAATTTTTGATGAATCATTTTTTTTGCAGTTTGACTATGAACATTTTTCTATTAATTGAATTTAAATATAAAATATAATATTTTCTCAGTTAAAGACATAATAGTTCTTTTAAAATTACACACTATAAACAAGACCTCAGAAATACAGCTTCCTGTTAGTGTTCTAGAAAACAGCTAATACTCTAGAACAATCTAAATCATGCTTTTCTAAATGTTTAATTTTCATTTTGTTCTTTTAATTCTCTGTTTTCTAAATGTGGTCCCCCAATAATTACTTTCTTTTAAAACAAGTGATTCTCAATAGGTCATTTTCCTTCAATATCTGTATTTATGATTCTAAGATTAACAACACAGGCTGGGATTTACATTGTGGTTTTCTAATACATAAGTGTTGGTGTACACTCAAGTTTTAATCATTGATATGAAAAAATATTAGGTCTTAACGTTTGCTATTTTTTCTTACACTACTGTAGATTTTTCTCTAAAATTCAAGAGATGCATTTTATATCCATTGCCATAGACCACTTTTTAACAGCTTAGTTTATTTCCATTTGGAGCAAGGAATCAAGGAAGCGTAATGCAGTAAGGAGAAAAAATGTATATATGTTTAATACAAAGTTGGTAAACCCGGAATTTCTCCAAAGTGATTCTATGTATCGTAGACGCACATTCCATTACAGTTATGAGTTAAACTGATTTTTGGAGAGTACATTTGAGTAAAGAGGAAATCATTTGGAGAAGGCACTGGAAAAACCATCAACAAGTAAAATTAAAGCCCTAAGCTTTTTCCTTTCTGGCTGCCTTCATCTGAAAATTTGATAACTAATTCACTTCTTTTGATAATCTAAATGTAAAGTGATCAGTGAACCTTCTTAACATTGACCGCTACTTGGAATATACTTACCAGGGGTTAGATTTTGTAAGGTAGGCAAAGTCTCATCAGTTATCAGTTAGAATATGATATATTATCACACATCTACAGAGTAATAAAGAATTAAGTGTAAATTTGCATTTCTGGGAATGTTTGCATATTATGTCTTATAACTCTTCGAGGAATGTAAACATTGGTGCTCAGTTAAAAATGTTGGGCATGAGTTCACAGAATGAAGAGGATTTAGTCAGGTAAAAGAAGGTCTCAGAGACTAAATTTATGCTATGCAAGCTATCTGTGCTCTATGCCAATCACATTTGTTTTCATTGGCACATTTGTTGAATTCAGGTTAGAATATTTTCTATAACTGTTTAAAACATCGCCAGTCAGAATTCTATATAAATTATTTATCATCCTTCCCCCACCATCACCCAAGAAGAACTCCCCTGAATTTTGTGTAACATCTTCCATTTGAAAAGACATTTACAGAAAAATATGTACATGCAATAAATTTCAGCAAACACCAAGAAACAATCTGCCTTCATAATTTAGTGTGCAGGCTAAGTAAAAAACAGAACCACTGGAGAATTATTGTTCCCTGCAGTCATAATGTGCCTTGTTTCACTGCTCATAAAACAATATGAAAAGTGGCACTGTGATGGATTCAGTAGTTAAACCATATGCCAAGATATTTTCATGAAAATATCTTTCCTTAAATATTTAACAAAACAGGTAGCTCATCACAGGCTGATGTACATGCAAGGTAAAACATTTCCTGCATACTTGAAAAGGCCCTAAAAGATCATAACAGGATAATAAGTTGTCAGCATTATTCCAATAGCTGAATGCTCACAAAGTTAGTTGATGGAACTTGTAGGTTCTTATGCCTGATTTGAAGTCACATGAAGGATATGTGCCCACAACTTTATTAGATCTGGATGCTAACATGCCATCTGTGCCAACTATTCTAGAGAGCCTCAATTGCTTAACATTTAGAAGATGCTATTCTGGAACAATAGCCAATATTTTCTAAAGTGATACAATACTTAAAAAAAAGATCCTTGTTCCCAGAGCTATTATGATGATTAAAAATACAATAATATATATATATATATTTTTAATTTAAAATAGTTTATTTTCAAATTGGTTTACATAAAACACCCAGTGTTCATCCCAACATGTGCCCTTTTTTAATGCCCATCACCCCCTCTCCCCCCCCATCTCCCTCACCCTCAGTTTGTTCTTAGTCTTTGAGAGTCTCTTATGTTTTATCTCCCTCCCTCTCTGTGTCTTTTTTTTCTTTCCCCTCTTCCCCTCCCCCTGGTTTTTGCTTAGTCTCACCAAGTCCACCTATTCGTGGGAACATATGGTATCTGTCTTTTTCTGACTGACTTATTTCACTTAACATAATACCTTCCAGTTCCATCCATGTTGCTACGCATGGCCAGATTTCATTTTTTCTCATTGCCACAAAAAAAAAAAAAAAAGAAAAAGAAAAAAAAAAGAATACAATAATATAAAGTGCTGCATACACCTTAAAGAGTAAAACGAATATTTATTAAATATAGATTTATTTTTTGTTCTGGAGAAACTTAGAGAATGTTACTACCTTAGGTGTGTAAGACTCTTGGCTATTTTCCATGGAAATGTAAGTTCGGCCAAGAAGAAAACACAAACCACAACTTGAAGAACATCACACCACTAAGCTTGGGCTAGTCGGTCCCCAAGAGATAATCAATATGACACAATAGAAAGCATAACATATTTGTAAACTATTTCTATCCTGTTTTAATGTCATGATAGATTTGCATACTTGCTACTTTATAATAACTTTAATGGACATCGAGAAAACTGTCTTTGTCTGTTAACACAACCCTAGAAACCAAAATGAGAAAGGAAAAGACATAACAGATGTCCCATCAATCTATTTGGGTATAAAAAAGACTGACAACTCACCTCATTCTTAGCGAAACAATGTCTATATCTTAAACACAAGTTTGTCAATAAAATTTAGATTTTTTGTCCCTCCCAAGACAGAGAAGATCCTTCAATGTTCAGAATTTTGAAAATTTTGAAAACTAATCTCCCTCTTCTAGTAAACTGAGATTATAAATTAACATCTTGCTGACTAGAAAATTAATTGGCTTTGTTCAAAAATGACTATGACTGATGTTTGTCCCCTGTCCATGATTATTTGACTGGCTCTTCATGAAAAAAAACAAAAACAAAAACCTCACTTGTGGATTATCAGAAAGTGAATATCTAAACTAGACCACTTTTTTTTTTATGCTATACACAAACAAATACACTCAAAATGAATTAAAGACCTAAATGTGAGACCTAAAACCATAAGACTCCTACAAGAGAACAAAGGTAGTAATCTCTTGGACATCAGCCTAAACAGAATAGTTATGGTTATGTCTCCTCAGGCAAGAGGAACCAAAGCAAAAA
The DNA here is from genome assembly GCA_030068075.1 of Paguma larvata. NCBI lineage: Eukaryota > Metazoa > Chordata > Mammalia > Carnivora > Viverridae > Paguma > Paguma larvata. The sequence continues at coordinate 120,311,356 of CM057824.1, read as the reverse complement.
TAAACTATTTGGAACCATACCAAAATAAATATAAAAAAATACTTCTGCACAGAAAAAGAAAAAAGTATCATCAACAAAACAAAAAGGCAACCTACTGAGAGAAGATATTTGTAAATGATATATCTGATAAGCAGTTAATATCCAAAATATATAAAGAACTTACAGAACTCAACACCAACGGTAACCATCATCATCATCATTATCATCATCATCCAATTAAAATGGACAGAAAAACAGAATATAAATTTTTTTCCAAAGAAGACATGTAGATGGCCAACAGACACATGAGAAGAAGCTCAATATCACTAGTCATCAGGGAAATGTAACAAAACCACAATGAGATATCAAATCACACCAGTCTGATTGGCTAAAATCAAAAAGACAAGAAATAAGTATTGGATGTGGAGAAAAGGAAACCCTCATACACTGTTGGTGAGAATTAAGTACAGTTTGGTACAGACACTGTGAAAAACAGTATGGAATTTTTTATAATTTCAAAATATTAAAAATAAAAATACACCATAATCCAATAATTCCAGTATTGGGTATTTACTCAGGTAAAACAAAAATGTTATTTTGAAAAGGTATATGCACCCCTATGTTTACTGCAGCATTATTTATAGTAGCCAAGATATGGAAGGAGCCCAAGTGTCCATGGATAGATGAATGAATAAAGAAGCTATAGATATGATGTGTATATGTATATGTACACACACACACACACACACACACACACACACACACACACACACTGAAATACTATTTAGCCATAAAAAGAATAAGATCTTGCCATTTGCAACAACACAGATAAACCTAGAAGGTATAATGCTAAGAAAAATGAGTCAGACAGAAAAAAATATACACCATGTGATTTTACTTTTATGTAGAATCTACAAAAGAAATAAAACAAACGGAAGTAAACTCATAAATAAAGAGAACAAACTGGTGGTTGTCAGTGGGGATTGGGGTAAGGGAACAGGTGAAAGAGGTGAAGGAAATTAAGAGGCACGAACTTCAGTTATTAAAAAAAAAGTGAATCTCTCATCTCTAGCCAACAAGTCCTTTAAATAGTGTCTTAGTCATTTACAGATAATTGAAAGTGTCTCTTCATATCACAGTGTTATAGTTCTTTAGTTGTTTTTCTGGAAACAATACATTATTTGAAGCAAACCAATCCTTGTATTTTAAAGTTTAAAATTTGGGAAAAAATTAAATGCGATTAAGTTTAGAAACATTCTACCTTCAGGGCACCCGGGTGGCTCGGTTGGATGAGCACCTGACCTCAGCTCAGGTCATGATCTTGTGGTTTGTGAATTCGAGTCCCACATCTGGCTTGCTGCTGTCAGCGCAGAGCCTGTTTTGGGTCCTCTGTCCACCCCCAGACCCCACCTTACCCTGCTCACACGATCTGTCTCAAAAATAAATGAAATGTTTAAAAACATTTTTTAAAAAGAAAGAGGTTCTACCTTCATTTAATTCTTATATGATCATGACTTCTTGTTTCATGGCTTTGGGAAACTTCTTCTTTAAGATTACCCTTTTTATTGAAGCTTCTTAATGGACTTAAGAAATCATTATTTTTTTATTTTTCTAATATAAATAAGAAGTCCTAGTGAGCACAATATCTTAATGAAACTGAGCCTCAGGAAAACATAATAAATAGGTCTGATTATGTGGGTAGTCCTGTGCAGCTGTGTATAAGCAAACTAAGATACTGAGTTTAATTTGATTTGCCCTTTGATGCCATTTTAATCTCAGGCACATGGGATTATACGTTTTAGTGATATAAATTGTGGTTATAGTAACGTGACTTCCAGATCTTATGGAAGCCAATCACTTCTCTTCAGAATATAATTTGTTTCTTGGTCTATTAAAATTGATAATGATGAAAACACTTTGGATTATTAACAGATGCAAATAATATATCAGCTTCTCCTAATAAATTTACTGTAAGCTAACGATCAATTATTATAATAAATGAAATAAATTATGAGGTAAATTCTTTACTAGTGCTCTGAAAGCTAAGAGGCTAGTGTGAGAGTAAGATGACTGAATATATAAAATATATGTATTTCATTAGGCAATGAATATATCATCATAATTTGAGATGATTGTTAATTAAAAATACAGTTATTATTTCTGCTGTCCTTTTGCATTTGGGTGCTTCAGAGGGTTGATTCAGGAGATTGTAAAACTCATACTTCATTTTACCTTCCTTTTTATTCATCTCTCTAACATTTTGACATTGATAATACCAATCCAGAAAGAAAAAATATCTAATTTCTAAATATTTTTCCAAAGAATATTTATTATAACAAAAATTTTAGTGTTATTTAAATTAACATTATGAGAATTGATAAACTTTATTTTGTTTTTAGAAGATAAAAGGTTTCAAGAATTTTTCCCATAAATGCATTTAATTTAGGCCAAATTGCATTTAAAACTATGTTATTAGATAGTCATGTTTGTTGACTTCCATTTGATTCCTAGAAGTTCCATTAATACTGCAAAGAATTGTGAATTAATATAATAAGTGATGGGCGAGAGTCTCATCTATCACCAGCAACATTTGGAGCCTTGAGCATGTCACCTATAATCCCTCATGCATTTCCATTTGTAAATATACTGGAATAATTGTAAGTGTCCTACATATTTTTAAGGAAAAAAAGTTCTTAAGTGTCTTTCTGTGATGTTGGTAGAACAGAATGAGTGTGAGAGATTGTTAAATTTCAAAATGTGTGGAGGGAACAGATTTATCTTCCTTCCGGAAATAACTAATAATTAAACAAATATAAGAAGTAACGGTACACTGACTTAGGACATTAGACAGTAAAGATAGTAACCTGACAGCAGGGAAGCAATCAAGGGGAACATTATAATTGCCTCTGTCCTACTGTGGGCTGAGAGTCTTCAACTGTCACAAAAAGAGAGGGAAACCTGGATAGAGCATGGCCACATCCTTAAGCTGAGGAAATTACAAGAGGTCAGAGAAAGAAACCCAGGAAAGGAGAAGAGAGCACAATCCCAACTATCACAAGGGCTAGAAATAGTTTGTGATTCCACTCCTAAATGGGGGAAATCCTCATAATTTATACAGTATCAAGTATTCAGAAAGTTATGGCCTCAGTAGCTGGAAAAGTTTAGCCATGACCAAGGCTGTTCTGGTCCTGCCTAACAATTTACTTGCAAACTTCAGAGAATTATATCATTTCTAAGTAACTTACCATGCCCCAGTTAAGCCTAAAATTATTTAAAATATTACAAAATTATTCAGTACTGACAAGGCAAAATTCATGATACATATCATCTAACAAAAAATTACAAGGCATGGAAAGAAGAAGAAAAATATGACCCATGAGGAGAGAAAAATTAATCAACGCAAACAGACACAGAAAGAAGTTAGATAATAAAATTTGTAGGCAAGAACATTAAAAGAGCTATTAATTCCATATGTTGAAGAAGGTATAAGAACCCTTGAGAATGTTAGGTAGAAACATAGAAGATATAAAAATGACAAATCAAATTTCTGATGGTGAAAATTATCAGAAAAAGGTCTATCAAAAAAAAAAATGAACATAAACTCATTCTCTGACAAAAGCATTACCCCTGATACCAAAGCCAGAAAAATAAATCTCAAGAAAATTAAAATACCAATCTCTCATGTATATAGGTGTAAAATTATCAACAAAACACTGGCACATCAAATCCAGCAACATATAAATAGCAATATATCCAATGTCTAATTGACTAGAATTAAAAAAAAAAAAAAACCAACAAGTAAACTGAGGGTTGCTAGAGGGGACTTGGGTGGGGGCATGGGCTGAAATGGGATTGGAATCAAAGAGGGTACTTGTTGGGGTGAGCACTGGGTTCTATATATAAGTGATGAATCACTAAATTCTCCTGAAACCATTACTACATTATATGTTAACTAACTTGGATTTATTTAAAAAAAAAGTAAATCAAGAGCAGAGGATACAATGTCAACATTTATATTGTAGTTTTCCACAATAGTATTGAACTATGAAAAAAAATTAAAAAATAATTAATGATAATATCAAAAAGAACAAACTACAAAGAATAAATTTAACAAAAGACATGAAATCATGTACAATAGACATTACAAAATATCACAGAAATTTTCTAAAAAACCTAAATAATTGAAGCCACGTTGAATATCTATGAGTTGGAAGATTTATTTCAGTAAAAAAGTTATAAGATATTCAAAAAGCATATGATGATCAACATTAGTCATTAGGAAAATGTAAATTAAAATTACAATGTAATGCTACCTCACACCCATGAGAATGACTATAATGAAAAGAAAGGCAGTGACAAGTGTCACTGTGAATGTGGACAAATTAGAACCCTCGTACATTTTTGTTAGATACGTAAAATATTGCAGTCACTTCAGAAAATATCTTGGCACTTTTTTTTTTTTTTTTTTTTTTTTTTAGTTTTGAGACAGAGACAGAGCATGAGTCGGGGAGGGGCAGAGAGAGAGGGAGACACAGAATCTGAAGCAGGCTCCAGGCTCTGAGCTGACAGCACAGAGCCCGATGTGGGGCTCGAATTCATGGAGTGTGAGATTAGGACCTGAGCTGAAGTCAGCACTTAATCAGGTGCCCCCTCTAGGCAGTTTTAAAATGTTTATATATATATATATATATAAACAGTTTTAAATATAAATATATATAAATATAAATAAATATAAATATAAATAAATATAAGCAGTTTTAAAATGTTTATATATATATGTATATATATATATATACACATAAATAGCTGTATGTGAATGTTTATAGCAGAATTATTTATGTTAGGCAAAAAGTGGAAACAATCTAATGTTGATAACTTTATAAATGGATACAAAAATACGATACATTTGTACAATAAAGTTTAGTCTGCAACAAAAGAGAGGAAAGTACTAATACATGCCATAACACAGAAGAACATCAAAAATATGTTAAGTGAAAAAGACAAACATACAAAGCATCCATATACTTTATGATGTCATTTATATGAAAGGTGCACAAAGGAAAACCTATAGAGATACAAACTTAACTGTTCGTGCCTGGTACCAGAGGTGAAAACGGAAGGAACTCAAGATGTACGTAGGAGATCTTGTGGGATGAAAGGAATTTTCCACATGTGGATTGTGGTAACGGTTTCACATTTCTATAAATCCATTAAATTTTTGATTATGCATTTAAGAAACACCGGTTTATAGTATGACAATTACACCTCAACAATTTTCTTTTTAAATAAAAGAACAGAAGATCAATGAGTTCTGGATCAATGCAATCGGCCAAAAAAGAGTGTAATGAGATTCTCTAGTGAAAGAGAAGTTTGAGGAAGAAAAAAATATATAATAATAGCTAAGAATGTTCCAAATTTGATGAACATAACCTACACTTGCAATAAGTCCAGTGGACCTCAAGCACTTAAAACATAAAGATAGCTACACATCAAAACTAAATTACTTAAAACTAGTGGTAAAGAAAAAATTTAAGAACAACCAGAGACAAAATAAACATTACGTGGAGAATGACAACAGGATTTTGGACAGAATAAAAGACTAGAAGACCATAGAGAAACATATTTAAAGTATTGAAAGATGAAGGAAAAATTCTCAGCCCAGAAATCTCTACCCAGCAAAAATATCTTTCAAAAATGAAGGAAAAATAACTTTTACAAACATATAAATGTTGGAATAATTGGTCACTAGCAGTCCAGCAGCACAGACAATTTTAATGGAAGTCATTAAGGAAAAGACAAATAATATCAGATTGAAACCTGGTTTCACTTAAAGGAAGAAAGGTCATTAATAATGGTAATTATATGAGCAAACATAAAATAATAATATTCTTAGTATAATATCTCTTTAAATAATAAGTCCTCAAAATTTAAAGTTATAGACAAAATAATGACAACCTAATTGAGGTTTATAACCTATTTGGAAATAAAATATGTGACAAGAGTTACAAAATGGCCAGATGAGGAAAACAAAAATATACTGTTATGAGGTTATGAGGTTATGCAAGGATGAGTGGGGGAGGGGCAGAGAGAGAGAGGAAGAGACACAGAATCTGAAGCAGGCTCCAGGCTCTGAGCTGTCAGCACAGAGCCCCATGCAGGGCTCGAACTCATGAACCGTGAGATAATGACCTGAGCTGAAGGTACAGGATTAACCAACTGAACTACTCAGGCACCCCCTACCTTAATCGTCTTAAAAAAAAAAAAAAAGAAGAAGAAGAAGAAGAAGAGCAATTACACACATAGAAAACAAAAGAAATGAAAAACAATAGACAAATTCAATAACACCAAAGCTGTTTTTTAAAATATCAATAAAACTGATAAAACTTTAGCTACAATGATCATGCAAAAAACAGACAAGATACATATTGCCAGTATCAAGAATGAAAGAGAAAACATTATTGCTCATGCAGATACTAAAAGAATTATAAGTAAATGTTATGAACAACTTTATACTGATATAGTTGACAACTTTTTTTTGTATCTTTCAAAAAATAGGGGCATCTGAGTGGCTCAGTCGTTTAAGCATCCAACTTTGGCTCAGGTCATGATCTCCCAATTCAAAGGTTAGAGCCCCTCCATCAGGCTCTGTGCTGACAGCTTGAAGATTGGAGCCTGTTTCACGTTCTGTGTTTCCCTCTCTCTCTACCCCTGCCCTACTTGTATTCTGACTCTCTCTCTTTTCTCTCTCTCTCTCTCGAAAATAAATAAACATTAAAAGAATACACATTTATTTCAAAGTTACCTCTTACTGGAGACAAAATTGACAACCTGGGTTGACAACAATATTCCTGGGTTTGGAAATATGTTTTTTTCCAGAATTTGAAGAGACCTACCAAGTCTGTGTGTGTGTGTGTGTGTGCGCGCGCTGTGCGCACGCGAGTGTATGGGGGTTAAATCCAGGATGCAACAATTTGTCTTTTATTTTGGGGATGACGGCCCAGCAACCACTGAGCACTGGAATGGAACACTAAAACTTAACCTTAGTGGCCAATTTGTAACACTACATAAAACTTATCTTCCATTATCAGCAGCACATGTACCTTAAAAAAACCTACAGTGTACTTCCAGCCACTTTTTAATCATTCTGTCTAATCATCAGGTCATTACCATGTTGAAATAATGAATCAGTATGATCTTTTATCAGGTAGCCAAGAGTCCAGATCTCTGGATTACATTAGAACACAAGAAAGATCAGTTAACATATTCCTACAGCAAAACTGTAAATTAATATTATTGTCCATCCTAAGTGAACAAAAATTATTTCTGATCCACTGCTTCAATTTGAATGGAAAAGAATATATTTGTTAAATCAATGTCAAACTGAAAGCAAATCAATAGCCTTAATAATCTGCTCTAGCAAAGAGGCCACATTTAGCACATCAATTGTGATTAGGGCAACAATATACATAAATGTATGGTCAACTACCATAATTCTCTAGAGTCCAACTGGTTATGTAGGTGGTACTAATCTGCCCAACCCCGTTGGTTATACAATACTGTTTTTTTTTTATTTTTAACTGATAGTGGTGGGTGATATTTTCATAGATTTCCTATTGTCTTTTTATACTATGATCACTCGTATAATACAGGCCAGTATGGAGTTTCCTCCACATGCCAAATATATTAGTTCAAACTATGCACTCCCAGTTAGAGTAGAGACCACTGGATAAGCCTAAAGAATCTATGAACCCACTATGAGCCACATGAGAGGCCACTCATTATCACGTGGTCTCTAATACCACTACATTAACAGCTGGACCAAAATTCTTTGGGTTTTAGTGTAAACTTAATTGTGCTAGAAATGTTTAGGTCCTAGAAATGTCCCTTTTCATCATTAGCCAATTTCAATTAATAGTTCTCAGCCCCTTTGGAAAAGGACTCTGGGAATCATCTTGGTGTATATTCACCATAGTGTTGCTGGAGGCTTTCTTCTGGGAACTTGGCCAGAACTTCAGGCAAGTGGGCTCTGAATCCAAAATTGGCTCAAATTTTAGGAACTAGAAAGGGATTATTGGGAAACAATTTCCCATAGACCTCACATTTTTATATAATCGTGATAATTAAAGTATTGTTTGTATTAGACTGACTTTTTAAGGGCATTTCTACAGTAAACAGCCTTTAAAGATAAAGTCATTTTACTTTGCAAGGCAAAGAGTAGATTTGTTTGGTACCCATCATAAGATACTGAGATTTCCTAACCTCAGAGTTCCTCTTCTGTAACGCACCTGGGGTGTATCACCTGGCTTTCTTGCTGTTGCCCTTATACAAATTGGGACTTGAATGATTGTCTCCAAAATTCTGATACTCTGGCTACCACTACCAGGGTGAGTAACAAAACGTCCTTCATCTTTGACCCCAAAATCCTGTTTCTTCTACCAGCTTCTATGGAACTGTGGAAGGCTAAGCTATTAGTTTTCAAGTAGGGTGAACTATCTCACCCATCACAGTTCTTGACAAAAGTTGTAATCCAATTATTAGGATAACTACTTTTAGTCTTTTACTCTATTTTTATTATGATGATTGTGATTATGATTATGATTATTTTGGTTATAGAGGTTAAACAGGACCTTTGTTGGCTTCCTATCCAAGATACATGACATACATCTGGAATGGTTTGAAAATAAGAGGTAAGGCATAGGTCTGATCTTGGTTCACCAATTTCTTAACTTGTAAAGTAGAGAAAACATTAGTTTCCTCCTCATAATGGTCTTGTATGTTTTAATAAATATAACATATGTAAAATATTGGGATGAATATGTAATATTTATGAAGGGTTCGATATTTTATTATCATCTGTTTACTAATAGAAAAACTTAAAGTAGTAAGTTACTTGAGAAAATTCTTTCATCCCAATCCTAACCAGCTCTAAAACGATAGGATAATTAAAGGAACAAAATATTTGATGTCATGTATAAATTCCTCAGCACATTAAGTTTGGTCAGTGACTACTAATGCCCCCTCTCTTATATATGTTCATTATAAAAACAAAAAAGAATGTGAGGCCTATCTCGAGGGCAAAAACAAGATGAACTTAAAATTTCCAAGATTATATAAGTGGCACCAATTTTTATCCTTGTTATCTTAAAAAAAGTATTATCGAAAAAAAGATTAATAAAATTTTTAATAAAATCTAATTGACACATGATTTTATGAACAATGTATAACATAGCTATAATTCTGATATTAAACATTATTTAATATATAAATATAAATATATAAACATATTGCCCACTTTACTAATACAAGTGTGACTAGGTATATGGGAGACTTGATAGGAAATTGACTTTAGTTTTAGTTCTAGCATCATTCAAAGGTAAACTGTATTTTTCATTTATTAGCGTTTCCTCGAGAATAATGCATTGGATTAGAAAAAGGAAGTTAAAAAAAGCAAATAGACATATTAACTAGTAAGACATTCAGTGCACTCTTCCATCTAAGTTTTTGTTCCCCAACATTATTGATTTTGGCCCAGAGATAAACCCAGTCACTGTGAGTGATAAACTATCACCAAGTCCCATTGACTTTTTTCTCTTTTTGCTGTAGTTTTTGTCAGGTCAATGAATTATCCTTGGCTTATACTTTGTTCTCTAAGGCATAAATCAAGATTTAAAAAAAAAAAAGTGTTGGATCCTCACAAGTTAGAGGGTTAAAAGCAAGTATAGCCAAAAAAGAATCATCTAAGCTTGTTTTTTGAAATTCCTTGTTCTGATTGATAGAATGCCAATATAACAGCTACTTATTAATGATCAGAAGTGATTATTTTCATAAATTTTGAATTTGTAAATGAACAGAAAGAAAAGGTTTGGTTTTGTGTTTTTATGCCTACTTTAAATTTAATCATCATAACTACTGATATGATTTCTATATTTGGAATTAATGAAGATCAAATCACATAGTCACAATGGTATTATTAATAATCACGAACTTGTATTAAATGCTTAGTTCTTGACAGATGGCATATTAAATAGTTTATGTGTGCCTGTATCTATTATCTATCTATCTATCTATCTATCTATCTATCTATCTATCTGTCATCTATCATCTATCTACTATTGTCTATCTATATATCTATCTGTCACCTATCTATCTATATATTGATCTATCATCATCATTATCTATAATAATCTACCTATCCATCTAAAGTCATTACTCCTAAGCCTAGGAAATAGATATTACTATTATCATTATTTCATAAAGATGAAAACTGAAACATAAGAATTAAGTGAACGTGTTCAAGTTAACAAATCTAGTATGCAATGAGATAAAAATGAATCCACTGTAATGTAGCAGCAGAACTATAAACGACTGTTATTAAATATTCCATATAGATTTTTTAAAGTGCTGCTATTTAGGTTAGGCTCTCTCAGACTAGCCATTGATTAAAAAACATATAAAGATAATAAAACATGCTAAAAACAAAAAAAGGTAGTGATTTTAACCCAAAACAAAAGGCATATTATTTCAAGGCACTTAAATTGATACTTCTAAGACACACAGTTACTGTGGCGGCTTGACAGTCACTGGAAAACAGATAGAGGATATAATTGCATACCAGGCTATCGAGTTTGAATCTATCTCTCACCTAATATTTGCTTATGGGGCTGAAGTCCTTGTTTCCTTAGTGGCTATCAGTTAGGACCCATTCATAGACTTCATACACCATTCTTATTCCTTCCCACACGGTTTCCTTTATTTTCAAACCCAACCATAGATAATATCTCTCATTTTTCTTCACATCAGATCCTCTCAAACTTTTTTTTAATGTTTATTTTTTTGAGAGAGAAGGAGAGACAGGGCACAAGCAGGGGAGGGGCAGAGAGAGAGGGAGACACAGAATCTGAAGCAGGTTCCAGGCTCTGAGCTGTCAGCATAAAGCCCAACACAGAGTTTGAACTCATGAACTGCGAGATCATGACCTAAGCCAAAGTCGCACGCTTAACCTACTGAACCACCCAGGCACCCAAATCCTCTCACACTTCTAATCTTTTACAGGTTCACCTGATTAGTCCAGTCTCACCTCTCTCTCTCTCTCTCAATCAATCAACTATTTCATATAACATAACCTAATACAGGAGTTATCATGGATATGGTTATCATGGACGTAATTTCATAGTTTAGGCCTGCACTCAACTGTGTTAGGGAGATTATACAATGCTTATCACCAGCAGGCATGAATATTAGAGACCAACTTAGGATTCTGTCTACCATAAAATTAATTTCCTTGGTGTTTAATCAATGTACAAATGTTATAAACAACGATTTATAGTTCAGGTTATCAAAAAATAATTAATAAAATTGTTATACTACAGGCAATGGAATGTTTAAGCAATAAATAAGAAATACTACTTTTACAGATATATAATTTATTCTTCAATTATTAAAGTCTTAGGTAGAGGATAAGTTGATCATAAATTACACCATTCTCAGGTACTTATGAAAGATTCTAAAATAAGTATAATTTGCAGTAAAGGGTATTTGTATATGCATTTCATTTCTCATTGGATGAGTAGTTATAGATATTTAATTAACAGTCAAGAGATGACCAGTTTGCTTAATAATTAACTGAAATTTAGATGAAATTTAATTCTATACTTACATTATAATGTACACATTAAATCTGGAAGGTGAAATATTGTCTGTTTTTTAAGCATAGAAGTAGGATGAGTGCTTTTGAGTCATTTGGTCATGTGAAGAGCACGTAATATATCTTTATGTTATAAAAACTTTGTTGTCTGTTAAATTGAGAGGGACCCTGATAATGCTGCAACAAATTGCAATTAATTTAGGTGGGTCAGAAACAATGTCCAGAGAGGGAAGACCTAGCATTTTGCCCTGACTTTACCAGTTACTAGTTATATTGCCCTGGAAAAGTTCTTGCAAGATTTCCTTCTAGTTTTCTTTTTGAAGTGTCCTAGAACTGTATTTAGTGGTACTTCCCACATGGTCCCTTTTGTCTTTAAAAATACACACACACACACACACACACACACTCCCTTCACATGGCTAAGTGACTAAAAACCATTTGTCCCTGCTTCTAAGGTTGAAGATAAAGGGAACCATGTAGGAAAGGGCACACCCTTCTCATTCCCCCAAATCCTTGACCTCCAACCTCTACCATAAGAACACTTTGACTAAATCTTGTAATCTAATTTAGTTTTGTTCACTACAAGAGGTCTTAGTCAGATGACCTTGAGTCCCCCTTGAGTCCCCCTCCAGTGCTGTGGGCACTGCCCATTCTGATCTGATCCCTCAGGCCTTTCAAGTTTCTGAAACTCTACACATGGCTCTAAAACCCAAGGAGTGTTATAAGAGAAATCTCCTCTCTCCTCTAACTCTTGCTAAATATCCCCATTCTCTTTTTTGCTCCAACTTAAAATTGACTTTCCTTGAGGACACTGCTTCCCCTGTAGGCCTCTCCAAATGTTGGATTTATTTTCCCTCAGACCTTTGGAAATACTAGATATTCAGGTATGGCCTGCATTCTTCTTTCTCATTGTAGCTTCCAGATTTTTATCCACTTCCTTCCCCAAGTTTCTGAGATTTGAATCACATTTAGATTCTGCTTTATTCTTCCTAGATGTAGTTTACTACTCACCTCTAACTCAATATTTCCTTTTGTATATTTTATTTCCTGCAAGATTGTTTCTCTTTCCAACACAACTCCTATTCTGATTCTTGACATTAACATTTTACTGTTTAATAGTATTCAATAGGACTTCCAAGGAAATCTTATCAAATAATAGAAATAGAGGATCTCTCTCTCTTGAAACTATCTGTTGTCATGTTTTCATAAAGAAATGAACAAGTACATAAACACACACACTACCACTGTTCTTTATCAGTAAATGCCATCAGTTCTGTGCCCCTGTGTGGCACAGAGTGACAGACTCTTGATTTTGGTTCAGGTCATGATCTCATGATTTGTGAGTTACAGCCCTGCATTGGACTCTGCACTAACAGTACAGAGCCCACTTGGGTGTCTCTCTCTCTCTCTCTCTCTCTCTCAAAAATAAAAATAAACTTACAATAAAAGAAAATTTCATCAATTCATATTAGTATAATAAACAATATACTTGATTTGATGACTCTCAGTTCAACTTTGTCCTTTTATATTATTCTTTGTGATCGTAGACATGGGGTTTCTGAAAACAGTACAGGTATACCTCGAATACATAAAGGTCTGGTTCCAGATCATTAAAATAAATATCACAATAAAACCAGTAAAACAATTTGGGGGGTCCCCATTGTATATAGTAGTTATTTTTACACTAGACCATAGGCTATTAAGTGTGCAGTAGCATTATATCTCCAAAAAACAATGCACATGGCTAAATTTCAAAATACTTCTTTGCTAAAAAATGCTATTATCTGTGCTTTCAATAAGTCATAATCTTTGCTGGTAGAGAGTCTTGCCTCAACGTCAATCGCTGCTGACTGGTCAGGATGGTTGTTGCTGATGGTTGGGGCGACTCTGGCAATTTCTTAAAATAAGACAATGATGAAGTTTGTTGCATCAATGGACTCACAGGTGAATTCTCTGCAGGACATGATGCTGTTTAATAGTATTTTACTCACAGTAGAACTTCTTTCAAAATTGTGGTCAATTCTCTCGCATCCTGCCACTGCTTCATAAACTAAGTTTATGTAATAATCTAAATCCTTTGTTTTCATTTCAAAGATCACAGCACCTTTGACAGGAGTAGATTCCATCTCAACAAACCACTTTCTTTGCTCATTCAAAGGAAACAATTCCTCATCTGTTCATGCTTTATCACGAAATTGTAGCAATTCAGTCATATCTTCAGGCTGCCCTTCAAAGTCTCTAGTCTTCGAAGTCTAGTCTGTTTCCACCACTGCATTTATTTACTCCACTGAAGTCATGGACCCCTCAGTGTGATCCATGAGGGTGGGGATCAACTCTACCAAACTTCTGTTAATGATATTTTGGCCTTTTTCCATGAATCATAACTGTTCTTAATGGTATCTAGATCAGTGAATTTCTTTCCTGAGGGTTTTCAATTTGCTTTGCCTGGATCCAATAGAGCAATCATTATCTAGATAGCTATAGGTTATAAAATGTATTTATTTCCTCAATCATAAGAACTGAAAATTGAAATTATTCTTTGATCCATAGGCTGCAGAATGGAAGTTGTGTTAGTAAACCTGAAAACAATGTTCAACTCACTGTATTTCTTGGTTGGAGCTCTTGGGTGACCAGGTGCATTGTCAATGAACAGTCATATTTTGAAAAGAATCCTTCTTTTTCTTTCTTTCTTGCATTCTTGCTTTGTTTCTTCTTTTTTTATTTTCTGAGTAGTAGTTTTCAACTTTGGGCTTGAAATATTCAGTAAACCATGTTGGAAACAGATGTGCTATCAGCTAGGCTTTGCTATTCTATTTCTAGAGCACAGGCAGAATAGACTGAGCGTATTTCTTAAGCGCCCTAGGATTTTCAGAATGGTAAATAAGCATTGGCTTCAACTTAAAATCACAAGCTGCATTGGCCCCTAACAAGAGAGCCAGTCTGTCCTTTGAAGCCAGGCATTAATTTCTCTCTAGCTATGAAAGCCATGGATGATATATTCCTCCAATATAAGGCTGTTCCATGTACATTGAACATCTGCTGTTTACAGTAGCCATAGGCATTGACTATCTTAGCTGGATCCGGAAAACTTGCTGCTTCACCTTGCACGTTTATGTTATGGAGATGGCTTCTTTCCTGAAACCCATGAACCAACCTCTGGTAGCTTCCAGCTTTTCTTTGGCAGCTTCCTCAAGATCTCTCAGCCTTCACAGAATTGAAGAGAGTTAGGGCCTTGCTCTGGACTAGGCTTTGTTTTAAGGGAATGTTGTGGTTGAACTGACCTTTAATCCAGACCACTAAAACTTTCTCTGTTTCAGGAATAAAACTGTTCTGCTTCGTTTATAATCTATAATTTTCACTGGAGTAGCATTTTTCATTTTCTTCGAGAAATTTTCTTTTTGGGGAGCCTGGGTGGCTCAGTTCTTTAAGCATCCAACTTCAGCTCAGGTCACGATCGCACAGTTTGTGGGTTCAAGCCCCGCATCAGTCTCTGTGCTGACAGCTCAGAGCCTGGAGCCTGCTTCAGATTCTGTGTCTTCCACTCTGTCCGCCCCTCCCCTGCTCATTCTCTCTCTCTCTCTCTCTCTCTCTCTCTCTCTCTCTCTCTCTCTCTCAAAAATAAACATTAAAAAAATGTTTAAAAAAGACAAATTTTCTTTTGCATTCGCAGCTGTGTAGCTGGTGCAAGAGGCCTCGCTTTAAGCTTATCTCAATTTTTTGACATGTCTTTCTCACTAAAGTGTAATCACAAAATAGTTTTTGATTTAAAGTGAGACATGTGTGACTCTTGCTTTCACTTGAACACTTAGAGGACATTGTAAAGTTATTAACTGGCCTAATTTCAATATTGTGTCTCAGGAAATATGGACGCCCAAGAAGAGGGAGAGATTTGGAAAATAGCAGTCAGTGTAATAGTAAGAACACACACAATCATCAGTTAAGTTCAATATCTCTTATAGGCACAGCTCATGGTGCCCCCAAACAATTATAATAGTATCATAAAAGATCACTGTCACTGATCACCATAACAAATGTAATAATTAAAAAGTTTGAAGTATTGTAAGAATTACTAAAAGGTGACACAGAGACACAAAGTGAGAAAATTCTGTTTGAATAATGGTATCAAGAGATTGACCTGATGCAGGATTGCCAGTCTTTCAGTTTGTAAAAAACACGGTATCTGTGAAACATAGTAAAGTACAATAAAACCAGGTATGCTTGGGGTGCCTGGGTGGCTTGTCGGTTGAGTGGCCGACTTCGGCTCAGGTCATGATCTCCCGGTCTGTGAGTTCGAGCCCCGCGTCGGGCTCTGTGCTGACAGCTCAGAGCCTGGAGCCTGCTTCAGATTCTGTGTCTCCCTCTCTCTCTGCTCCTCCCCCACTCATGCTCTGTCTCTCTTTGTCTCAAAAATAAATAAACATTAAAAAAAAAAAAAAAAAAACAGGTATGCTTGTAATCGCAAAACCAGCCTCACTGGTTGGTATTGTTCACATGCTCATCAAACTGTCCAAGTATTGTGCGAAAGCACTAGTAAAGATTTATGCTAGGAAAATAGTTTTTTTTTTATTTTTTAACGTTTATTTATTTTTGAGAGACAGAGACAGAGCATGAGCAGGGGAAGGGCAGAGAGAGAGGGAGACACAGAATCCGAAGCAGGCTCCAGGCTCTGAGCCATCAGCACAGAGCCCGATGCGGGGCTCGAATTCACAGACTGTAAGATCATGACCTGAGCCGAAGTCGGCTGCTTAACCAACTGAGCCATCCAGGCGCCCCTAAGAAAATAATTTTTAAAAAATTTTTATTTATTTTTGGGAGAGAGAGACAGAGCATGAGCGAGGGAGGGGCAGAAAGAAAGGGAGACATATGACACAGAATCTGAAGCAGGCTCCAGGTTCTGAGCTGTCAGCACTGAGCCTGAGGCAGGGCTCAAGCCCGCGAACCAAGAGATCATGACCTGAGTTAAAGTCAGAGACTTAATCGACTGAGCCACCCAGGCGTCCTGCTAAGAAAATAATTAAATGTTAAAAGACATAAACGATTATTATTGCAGGCTATTTATAAATAGCTAACACAGGGTACAATAAAAATATTCCCAGTCTGGTGGAGCAGGTAGATAAGTTATGGAGCAACAAATGTTATAATGGTGTGATAAAGTGCTTCAGAGCATGAGCTAAGGGGCCGTTTGCTGGTAGAATGACTGTGGGCAGGTTATTTCTTTGTGATTCAGTTCCCTTCAGCTGTAAAGGAGCAAAATAATAATAATCCTTCCTTTATAGTGTAGTTGTGAAGATTTGCTGTGTTAACACAACTAAAGCATTTTGAGGAGTGTCTGGTACATGGCAAATTAGATTAATGTTAACTGTCTTATTATTATCATCATCATTCAGCCATTAAATTTTATTTTATACAAATGTAATGTATTTACGATATTTAAGAAATATCAAGCTAATTAGAAACAGTTTTATTTAGTGTTTTCAATTCACATATTGATATGGAATATAAAATCTACATAAGTAGACTACATATAAAATATATATGGCAGCCTAAGCACTAAGTTGCCTGCGCTATTCTCTGTAGATAGAACGATTATAAATAATATTTTCCTGTTTGCTTTATTCTGTATTTTATTACTTCATGTAACATCCATACTCTACCTAGTTATTTAGAAAAAATATTTAAAAAATGCTTTGAAGTTAAAGGTTTAATATTTTAATAATTATCCTTATCTTTATTGATTTTTTAACAAAGATAAAAAACTGAAATTGTGCTTTACATATGTTCTTGTCTAAATATAATTATACCTTAATGTATGATTTCTTAGCCTTTGCAAAAGTCAAATTATTCATTTAGACTGCACATTACAAGTAATATAAAATATTGATTCAAAAGATTCTAAAACTATACCAAAATATTTCAAAGATGAAAATAAACCTGTTCCCGAGTAGAAACAAAATTAGAACTTAGATAGCACCCAAGAAGTTTCTCCCCTCAAAACTTAAAAGTAAACAAAAATACTGTTTTAAAAAGGTAAAAATAAAGATGTTTTGCTAATCTTTTTCCTTATTTGTAAACGTAAAAATAAAATTTTTCCAAAACTTTCACTGATAACATATTTTGTAAAATTGGTGGCATGGCTACCCAGGAAGGAATTATTTCAAATAAATTTCAAATATGGCAAATTGGCGGTAAATTCTTGTTTGGTGATATATGCCAAAAAGACAAAAATAAATTAACAAAATCTTCAGCACTATTTTCAATAATTATAGTACTGATAATATTATGGGAATATTAATTTGAAACTTAATATATATAGTTTAGAATAAAAAAAAGAATAACTGTGCTAACACTATGATATTCAAAATTGAAAAAATATGTGTATATATATGAATATTTGCATATATAATCAAATACATGTTGTTCTATAATTCTTAAAGTTGAATTCAAAATATAACTATGAACTTATAGTAAATTCAATCCTAAGTAAGAAAAAAAGGGGCTTTTCCCTGTTGTAAAAGCCTAGATAAAAAAAGGAAACCCAGGGCACCTGGCTGGCTGAGTTGGTTAAGCGTTCAACTTTGGCTCAGATCATGATCTCATGGTTTGTGGGTTCCAACCATGTATCAGGTTCTTTGCTGACAGCTCAGAGCCTAGAGCCTCCTTTGGATTCTGTCTGTGTGTCCTCTGTTTACTCTCTCTCTCTCTGACTCTTAAAAATGAATAAATGTTAAAAAAAAAATTTTAAAAAAGGAAATTCAATAGTAAAGAGCACCCCTAGCAGACAAATTAAGATTTTTTTTTCTCTAAATAAAAGTAACCAAAACACTTTAGAGAAATAGCTGATTGTAGATATGGAAAACAAAACGTTTATGCTACATAATGAGCCTGTGATAACTTGTCTTATCAGACAGCCATAAAGCTAATATAAAAAAAATGCTAAAGTTTTATCAAGAGGACTCAGAAACCAATAAAAAAGAGGTTCTCCTGTTTGTCAGAGATTTAGAAACAGGAGCATCAGTTGAGAATAATAACTATAGTGGGTTCATCAGATCGAATGTATCAAAAATCGGTGAGATCATAAATATTATATTAAAAAAAGAAAACTGCTAATTGATCTTTAAAAAATGAAATGAATCAATGTGTTATCATTGCAACTAGAATAAAAATAAATAATGAGACATTTATTATGATTTCTAGTATAATTTTCCTTCAAGCTAACCATACAACTGATGAGGAGGAAATTTCTCTTTGAGAAAAGTATTCTATGTAGAATACAGAAAGAATGATAGAGTTAGACTAATGACATATTAACTTTATTCATTTGGAAATAGAATATAACAACCTTCTTCAATCTAATAAAGGATTTAAACCTAAGACATATGCTAACATCATACTTACTGATGAAATATTGTTTCCTAAAAATAGGAATAACGCAGGACATTTTAACACTTCTATTCAGCATCACAATTTAGTTTGTAGTTAAAAGCAGTGAAAATTTTTTTTAAAGCAGAAGAATTTTTTTAAAGAAGTAAAAGCACATACACAGTGGAAAGAGAGATAGATTTTTTCTGCTGATGACATAATTATGAACATAAAATTTCCAAACGAATCTACAGACTAGTGACCTGAAATAATACATGAATTTCACAAGATCTCAAGATACAAGATCAATATTCAATTTAATATATATGCTAGCAACAAATAACTTGAAAATTAAATTTTAAAATATCCTTTATATCTATAACTAACACTGCTGTATGATATATAGAAAGTTGTTAAGAGTAGGTCATAAGAGTTATTGCAAGGAGAAAACTTTTCTCCAATTTTTCTTTCTTTTCTTTTTTTTCCGTTATATGTAAGAAATGGATGTTAGCTGAACCTACTGTGGTAGTTATTTTACAATATATACAAATCAAACTTTATGCAGATACTTTGAACTTATAAAATGATGTATGTAAATTATTTCTCAATAAAACTGGAAAAATACCATTTATAGTAGCATTAAATATTTAATAGAAATAATAAATTTGACAATTCGTAAATTCAACAAAATTAATAAATACGTTCACAAATTCAACAAAATTGTGCATGATATTTTTACTGAGAACTAGAACATATTGCTGAAAGCAATTAGTGATTACTTAAAAGAGAAAAATATAAAATTAATTAACTGGAAGTTTCAATGTTATTAGAATATCAATTCTATTCATATTGTGTCACCATAATGTCAATTTTTTATAGAAATAACAAATAAATTTGAGATTTTGTATGGAATTTAAAAATACCTAGACTATACAGGGTATTGAGAGAGAAGGAATGTTTGTGCATGAGAAAGAGAAAGGATGAAGTGGGAGGAGGAAGAGAATAAACTTGGAGGACTTACACTACCTGGTTTCAAAATTCAATATAAAAATACATTAATTAGGGTAGTATGGAATTGGTGTACAAAATGGAACATGTGTAGAGCAAAGAAATAGGCTCACATGTATATAGTCAATCAAACATTCATTGACATAAAGTCAATGCAATGCAGTAATAAACAAGCCTTTCCCTAAGTTGTGCTGACAACTGGATATGTTTATGGTTAGAAACAAATCCAATCTCACACATACAAAGTTTAATCTCAGATAATAGATATAATTTAAGTGTTAAGACTATAAATCTTTCAGAAATAAGAGAATATCTTCATTCCCTTTGTGTGGACAAGTTTTTCTTACATAGGATATAAAGGACACCTTCCACAAAATTAACATGATGAACAATTCATTAAAATAAAACTTACACTTTATAAAAAAATCTTAAGGAAATAAAAACATCAAACAAAGACTGGGGAAGAGTGCTTGTAATTCATACAAATGGCAAAAGATTTAAATGTAGAATATATAAAGAACTCTTACCACTCAATAATGAGAAGGCAAACAACAAAATTCTTATAAAATTGTTGAAAAGTCAACAGACACTTGTATGTGAACAGCCAATAAGCACATTAAGGAGTGATAACATCATCAATTGCCAGATAAATTCAAAGAACATTACATTATGTTACCACTATGTACTCACTAGATCGCTAAACTTTAAAATACAAAATAAAAGAAAAGAAAATTAACTAGGTACAGTGTTGACAAGGATATGGAAATATCTGAACTCTCATCTATTCCTTCTGAGAATGCATAATGGTTCCAAGCTGGAAACTAATGGCAATTTCTCATCACTTAGAAAACTTTTTAAAAAATTAAAAATGAAAATTCCTGAAAAATAATGGATCCACCAATGATCCTCAATGAAAACTAACGCTACAAAAAAAAAAAAAAATTCAATTGTATATAAAGAAGCTCTTGTTGAAAAAAGAAGCACCATCAATTAGGTTTTTTTTTTCCAAAAGATGGAGACTTCATATACTAATTTCTAGATCTAGCTAACAGATGACAGGAAATAGACTACTTTAAAAATTATGTTATACCACAAGAATGTGGTAAAACAATATTCAAAATACAGAGGTACTCTGGAGGACAATCTATTTCTTCTGGGAATAAATTTCAAAGGGATAAATGTGGCTATGGAATCTATAGATTAAAAGATATTCGAGAAATCTTTAAAGAAAGTGCAACATATAAACATTTTTGGATTCTGAAAATCCAAAAGTATATATGCATTGTATAGATTGATGGACTAATGATAGACAGAAGTACATATCTGTACATATGTATATGTTAACAGTAAAATTAAATTAGTTAATATATATTAAATTAATATAAATATATAATCTATATAATTATCAATATAAAATTATACATAATAATTACTATATAATCTATAACAAAACATGATAGAGTGAGACAATAGAGGGTTGACCATTAGAGATTTCATTATATTAAGAAATCTTTGTCATTTTTTGTATTATAATGGTATTGTGGCTACATAGAAAATATGTGCTTAATTTAGAGATACATACATGTGTATTCATGTGTAAAATTATAATGATGCCTGAGATACACTTTGAAAATAATTCAATAGGGGAAATAGGAAAAAGGAAGTTAGAAATGAAATGAGATTTGTCATTAGTTAGATTGCATGACATTGGATGACAGATATATGGGGTTTCCTAATACAAGTTTCTCTGCTTCTGGATAATATTTAAAATGTCCATAATAAGTGGCTCAAAAGCAATCATAATTAAACAACCAATGACACTTGCATAGTAATTACATCCAAGCATCTCACAGGGTTCTCTTGAAACTGTTTTTAGAAGGCAACAGTCCAAGGTACAAGCAAGTAAAAGCCGATTCATTTCCAGTGGTTAATATTCTATTCTAGATACAAATGTCTCTGATTATCAGTACGAATGAAAATCTGTTTTTACACTTATAAAATAGCAAATATCCTTTTAAAATTGTATTTATATATGTGGAAGTCTTTCTATAACCTAGATATTGGCATAAATTAAAATAATCAAAGACCTAATGTAATTATAGGAGGTCAGGCAGATTATTTTCTTCATTAGCTGATAAATGCCTTCATATGGAATAGCACTGTGATTGGTGAGATATTTTTATACAAATTTCTAATCATTCTTCTTCAAATGTAATGACTTGAGTATCTTTGCTGATTGCCTGTGTCTTCTTGCCTGAATCTTTTAATATTTCCTGTACGTAAAATGAGAACTACAGAAAAACCAAAATATCAACCTCAGGTCAGAGAGGCAAAGTCCAAACAATTGGAACCCAGGGGCGATGTTCTTTCCTGAGAAGATTATTTCCATCAACACATATACTGCTAGCTGCTTCCGCATACACACAAATAGACACACACATAGACCCTTTTATTCTGCTCTCCTATTCCAGTCACCCTGTTGTGGAAGGCTATGGTGTTGTTACGAAAGAGAAAGAGATTGAAAAGGAAAGTAATTAAGCAAGGTTTTGCATGCTAGAAGCCCTGCATGGGGCTCCTGCTGTCAGCACAGAGCCCACTTTGGAACCACTCTGCCCTCCCCAGCGTGCAAGGACTCTCTCTTCCTCTCTTTCTCTAAAATAAATAAACATGAAAAAATAAAAGCATCTTGATGTTTATCTCCTGAGATGCCTTCAGAAAGCAATGTTTGATAAAATCTCCTTACTTCTTATGAAAAAATATATTTCTCTTAATGTATATTTGTCCAAAATCCACAGGAAGCTGGGGTTCTGGTATGACTACCACCAGGCACTAGTTTCTCCAGCTGAATTTTTAGTAGGTGCAGGCTGGAATTTAAATTCCAAATTATATGCTCCAACTAATACCTAGAATAGAGCTATTCTGTATCACTAGTGATGTGCTTTAGTAACCTAACATCTGGGTTAGAGTAATAAACATCCCTTAAGATTATTCAGAAAACTAATATATACATATTCATATGTTTTTATATACAACAACTTGCTATGTAACAATTTGCTTGACATTTCAATGGGTAAGAAACAAAATGAAGATCAGATTCCTAGAGATTTGTCATAGAAAAATAAAAAACTAGAAGTGATACATTTAGGTCACTACTCTTGTGAAGTACATGTTACCGAAAGCTTATCTTAGCCAGTAATGGCCTCAGCCATGCGTTCCCACATGCATGGCCTGTGCACACTGGTGACTTCCAACCAAGGGAAACTCTTTACCAAGTGTATGCCTTAATATCGTGTAGAGAGCTGCCAGTGTTTATTGATCTAAACTCTAATAGTACCTATACTTTCATCTTTCAAAAATAATAACCTTGCTTTTCAAGTAACCGTTTAGCCAAGTTAAAAGTTAAAAATAATTAGAAATTAAATAATATTCCTTGGTGAAATACACCTTGATGGAAGGTATTATCTGATTCCCCTGTTCCAAATTTCTCTGACTCTCTCAGGTACAAGGCATTTTAAATGCAAATACATATTTAAATTTGTACATCGAAACTAATCCAGAAGTTAATTTATATCTTTGAGTTTAAGGTCAAGGAGAACATAGAAAAAGTCACAATTAATATTAAAGTTAATATTAAACTATAATTTGTTTGCCTGTATGGACATATTCAATTCCACCAGGATAGGTTTCTTATAATCCACTCCGGTGAACAGTCCTGTATTGCTTAAATTTAATGATCTACCATTACACTAATAAGCAGGGATTCTAGTTTATAAATCAGTCTCCTTTGAATTCAGTTGCATGATTTGTACCTTATTTTGAATACCTCTGACATTCAGTGAATAGTCAAAACCTGGAATAGAGGATCTTAGAATTGAACTATAAATTGGATGTTAAACCTTCAAACTCTCCTGCACAAAAGGAATTCTTTAACAGATTTTCCCTCTGATTTAATTCTAAATTAAATGTTGCATTTATCTCTTGATTTTCATTACCATCACTTTCGTCTAGACCTGCGTGTGCTCATCAACTGTTTAAATAGCAGTGATATCCCTAGATCTTTGTCACCATCTCTGCGCTTCTATGGCATTAGTGCCCACTTCCAGGTTACCTTCTTTCCTCCTCTCTGCCTAGACGAATCTCTCAAGATTCAGTTTACATACAGACTTACCTGTGAAATCATTCTTTATTATCCTTATCCACATTCTCCCTCCTCTGAATTCACTGTCAGCATGAACCCTGCTATAAAATGGTTTAAAATCCCCTGGTGATTCAAAGAATGCAAACTTCAAAAAGACTAATGACATGCACCAGGACCAAATGAGTGACATGAACCATAAGTACACGTCTGAGAGAGATCACCAAGGACTCATGTAGGATTTGTGTTTAATGAAAAATGGCAACCAAGCCACGCACGAACAGGAATGCTCCAGAATTTAAGGATAATAACAGAAAAAAAAATCTTTAAAAAACAGAAATAATTGTGAGAAAAAAATCTATTACTTTCCAGCAGAATATTTATGGGAAAATGTTCATGAGCTCATAGTATATTAAATGAGGTTTATCAAAATAAAGTATCTATCTCAAATCACCAAGCTTCCTAAGTATATTTCAAAATAACTTCAAAGATATACCACTCCACGATTTAAGAAAAATAGATGCAATTTAAATCAATGTATCTTACAACAGAACTTTTTTCTTTAAGACAAAAATTTTGTTGCATTAAAAGAATATTGCCAAACAGGACTATAGAGTGAAAACTTACCTTGGTTTTCCTAGCATCATTCAAAAGAGAAATAATCTGATTCTGTATGATTTGTGCCAGGGTTCAGACAGGAAACTCTCTAGAGGAGAGAAGGGAAATTCATTTCTTTACTATAACATGATAGAAATATTTCTTAAAAGAACATCAAATTCCCTTTGTTCCAATTCAGTGCTTTCCAGCTAATGATCTGATCTATCATTTGTTTTCCTGAGTAGATATACTCAACCCGACTAGAACAGTTTCTATGACCCATTCCAATTAATCACACAGTATTGCCCACTTCCCATTAATAAGCAAGCATTGTGCTTCATCAGTCTCCAGTGAAATCGTTTCACTTGATTTGTACCCCATTTTGACAACAATTTGAAATAAATAAAACAAAAATCTTAAAATGGCACAACTAAAATAACTATACCTTCACAGAATTCTGAAAAATTATGAATTCATGTTTTTATCTTAAATGAACTATTTGAGGTACTCCAGAAGCATCAAATAATGAGACTAAATTTGAATGGAAAACTGTTTATTAATGATTTCAGTATTAACTTTTTGGTAATTGATATAAAACAGCATATAAACTATTAAGGAATAGAGATAATAATTTTAAAACGTTACTGGGTTTTAAAATATTGTTAATTATAACAGTGTGTTCATCTTGGTCCTCTATAAGTAGTATAATGACATATCAATGTTAAAGATGAACTGATCTGAAAATAGAGATTTTTGAAAGCTAGTTTTTATATAAATATACCTAAACAGAACTAATTAACTGTAATTCATAAATTTTTCTATGCAATGAAAAAAATGAAAGGCAGTATTTAATAGACCTGAGGATTTATACCACTAATCTTTTTTTTAATGTTTATTTATTTTTGAGGGAAAGAGAGCAAGCGAGGGAGGGGCAAAGAGCGAGAGGTACAGAGAATTTGAAGCAGGCTCTGCACTGTTCAACCTGCTCTCACCTGTCTCAAACTCAGGACAGGTGAGATTATAAACTGAGCTGAAGTTGGATGCTTAACTGACTTAGGCATCCAGGCACCCTTATACCAATAATCTTCTAAACAAGGAAGAAGCTTAACTACTGTTATTTTTAAGTTTTCAAAATAAATATCACCTAAATTAAATACCCCAAATCTTCCTTTCCCTAAAAGACTTGGCCTGATGAAATTCCCATTTGTAATATCACCTCAGTAATTTCAAACATACTTATAAACATTGAAGTTCCTATTTTGGTAATGAAAATTACTTTCAGTCATTATGATAATGACTTTTAGTTTGCTATTCCCTCAAATTTTGTTTTCATATTTAAAGGAAGACTTAAGAATGAAGAAAATGACTTATACAGATGGTAAATTAATATCGCTCATAATTATCTTCATTTCCTTTATTTTTCATCACTTGGTTTATTTGCATGAAAACAGGCTTCTGATTCTTAAGAATTCGTTTGCATGAACTGTCTCAGCACATAAAATCACAAGCTGCTCGTTAACAAGTACAACTATATGATCATACAATAGAATGTAGAGGTGAATGAGACCACAGAGATAATACAAGCTCCTCTTTATACAAATGAAGACAGTAAATTCAAGAACATAAAAGATTTCACCAAGATAACTATGTAGTTTTAACAAAGGCAGTATGTGTCTCAACTTTTCTGAATTCCAAATAATTATATGTATTTCATTACAAAACAGTTCACCAAGGTATTTAGGTGACTTACTTTTAGATCTCAGAATAGAAAATCTTCTTTTGGTCATGAAACTTATTGATGGTATTTTGAATGTTATTCATTTTCTCTTGGCATTATTAGGACAAACCATACAAAGTATAATAGCTTTAGATGGGGTGAGGGATGGTCAGCCTATGTGGGCCTCTTCTTATTTGAACAATCCCCTTTAATGCAAAATGAGAGGCACTAAAGAAATTTATGAGAAGCCTTGTTACTAGGTATAGTGTTTGGGGAAGTTTCTTAAGGAATATGAATAATATAATAAATGCTTATTTTAAATATTATAAGTGGAATTTTATTTTTTTATTAATAGACTTTGTGTTTTGGAGAAAACTTAGGCTTACAAAAAGGAAGAGTAGAAAATACAGAGAGTTTCCATATATCCCCACTACTCCCTATTCCTACCTTCCTACCTTACCGTCCCTTTACAGTTTCTCCTACTATTTACATCTTTCCTTCCTGTGGTAGGTTTGTTACAATCGATGAACCAATATTGATACTTTATTACTACCTAAAGACCACAGTTTATATTAGGGTCCCTTCTTTGTACTGTAAATTACCACAGATTTTGACCAATGCATAATGCCATGTATCCACTATAATTGTATCACTAATATAGTTCCATTCTCTAAATAGCTCCTGTGCTCAACCTACACATTTCTCCCCCTGCCCGTCCTCCACCCTGAAGTTCTACAAACTATCTATATTTTTTCTTTACTATCTATATAGTTTTTCCTTTTCCATGTCATATAATTGAAATGTAGCCATTTTAGATTGCCTTCTTTCACTTAGTAATATGAATTCAAGGTTCCTTCCCTCCCCCGCCCCCCGGCTTGATAGCCCATTTCTGTTTAAGCAAAGAATAATATTCCATTGTAGGGATATCCCAGTTTGCTTGTCCGTTCACCTATTGAATGAATCTTGGGTGTCCTTCAATCAAATTTGGGCAATTACGAACAAAGCTGCTGTAAACATCCACGTGCCGGCCTTTTTGTGGACATGTTTTCAACTCATTTGGGTAAATACCCAGGAGCACGACTTCTGGATCATGTAGTAAGACTATGTTTACTTTTGTAAGAAACTGCCAAACTGTGTTCCAAAGTGCCTGAAAATAAAACCTCTCAACAAACAAGGAATAGAAAGACATTTAACATAATATAGGCCCATATATGACAAGCCCACTGCTAATATTATATTCAATGGTGAAAAATTCAAAGCTGTATCTCTAAATTGGGAATAAGACAAGGATGCTCATTCTTCTCACCTCTGTTCAGCATGATATCGGAAGTCCTAGTCAGAGCAATGAGTCAAGAAAAAGACATAAACGATAAAGTCAGAAAGAAAGAAATAAAACGATCTCTACTTGCAAATGACATAATATTAAATGCAGAAAACTCTAATGACTCCACACATGCATATCACATTATAATTAATAAGTGAAGAGGGTAAAGTTAAAGGAATCAAAATCAATATACAGCATTCACCTGTGCTTCTATACACAATAACCTATATGAAAAGGAAATTTTAAAAATAATTCTATTTATATCATCAAAAATCATAAAGTACATCAAAATAGACTTAGCTGAGGGGATGAAAGACTTATACACTGAAAATTATAGAATTTTGATGAAAGAAGTTTAAGAAGACACAAATAAATAGAAAAGCATTCTATTTGTATGAGAGCCATAAATAAATATAATGGCACTCCACTGAGAATTAGAAAAGTTTATCATTGAACTTCTCATGTTACCCAAAGTGACCTACAGGTTTAATGCAATTCCTATCAAAATCCCAGTGATTTTTTTTACAGAAATAGAGAAAAAAACTATTATGAAATTATATGCAACCACAAAAGACCCCAAAGAATCCAGTCAGTCTTGAGTAAGATAAACAAAGCTAGAGGCTTTGTATCTTCTCCATCTCTCTTTTTTTTTCTTAAACGTTAGATAGCATGTGTACAGATAACAAATTTGTGGATATTTTCAATTGCTTTTAATTTCAATTTTCTGTATTGATTTCCTGTGTCCATTCCATGCATTTTTGCTCTATATTTTTACAGTTTATTGTCTTGTGCTTTCTTTGGATATAATTCACTCTTCTTTTTTCAGTTTCCAAAATCAAACCATTATGATATGTTCACATCAATTGTTAATATTATGCCATGATAATATTCTCCAGTAAACATTGTTATCTTTTTTCAAATTCTCATTTGCAACAAATACATCAAATATTTCCTTGACTTCCAAACATCTCCAATAAATATATATTAATTGCTTTCCTACTTTTTCTGGTATTAAACCATCCAATGCAACTGAAGAATAAAATATTTTATGGTTACTACTACTCAGAAGAGCTACATCCAGTTCTGTACTTTTAAACTGTATGATAAAACACAATTTATTTAATAATGCTACTTCAGTTTTTTATTCAACTCTAAATAAAGGTAAAATATAAGCTTACATCCTTCATAAATTATTAGAAAATAAATTTTAAAATGAAAGTGAGCAGAATGTAAAAGCCACAGGCACAGTCATTAAAAGGAGTCTTTGCCAAGTTCTTAGTTTTTTGTTTCATTCTTTTATCTTATAGAGTAAAAGGAAATGTTTTATTCATTTATAGGTAATGAATTATATTTTAAGAAAATCAGAAATATTTTATAAGAGAAGACAGTCTATAAAACTAGACAATGAGTCTTCTTAGTCATTGAGAGTCTCCTTTGAGCTAGAAAATTGAGTTAATATGTAGATAAGTCTAAACACAGTCCATATAAAATAGAGAGACTAGTAACATGTAAAGTATTGGGTTAAAAAAAGAAAATTACAATAAAATAGTGTATAAAAACAGCAAATCAAAAGAACATAATAAAAGTGAAATGTTTTTGAGTATGTATTATTGAGAAAGGGAGTTATGGTATTTAGTTAGACTTTAAGAATGCAACATAAAATTTAAACCTATCCACTAAAAGTAATTTTTATACAGTATCTTCCAAATGAGCATATAGAAAACAGAATAAAAATATTAAACATTAAAAAGACAAAGAGGGAAAAAAAGCTGAAATAAGGAGTAAAAATAGGGAACAACAACAACAAAAAGATGATAGAAAAAACATAAACACATCAACAATGAGATCAAATCAAAATAAACTAATTTCAGGATTGTACAATTTGACTAAATTGACTATATGGGTGTGTGTGTGTGTCTTATACATAACGCAGAGGTACACCAAAAATAAAGGTAGATAGAATACAAAAAAACTAAATATGCATACTATAATAACCAAACAAAAGTTAAGAGTATCTATGTTTCATATCAGACAGAATGGACTGAAAAATGAATACTTTAATGCCAAATTAAAAAGTTCAAATTTTTGAAGAATATATAACAACCAAGGGCGTCAGGGTACCTCAATCAGTTAAGCATCCAATACTTGGTTTCGACTCAGGTCATGATTTCATGGTTCGTGAGTGTCAGCCCCAGGTCGGGTTCTGAGCTGAGAGCTTAGAGCCTGGAGCCTGCTTCAGATTCTGTGTCTCCCTCGCCCTCTGCCCCTCCCCCACTCACACTCTGTCTCTCTGTCAAAAATAAATAAACATTAAAAAAATTAAGTAAATATTAAAAAATAAAAAGAATATATAACCACCATGGATTTTACACATTTAATGAAATAGTCCTTAAGCAAAACAAAATGACAAAATGTTGCTAAGAACTTCAGAAATATTAATAAATCTATATAGCATGTATATACAGAATCGGCATCTAAGAAAGAATCAACAAAAATGAAAAAGGATATATTACGATGTTATAAAAATATGTCAAGAAGTTTTATAATTTTAAATGGACAAATTCCTGAAAAAGGAATCATTCTGAAAATAACTAAAGAAAGAGAATGATTAAATAGTCCTATTATCCACTAAGTAAATTAAATTGTCTTCTGAAAATTATTTAAGAGAAGATGGGGCACCTGGGTGGCTCGGTCGGTTAAGTGTCTAACTCTTGGTTTCGGGTCAGGTCATGATCTCATGGTTTGTGGGTTTGAGTTCCACATTGGGCTCTATGTTGATAGCTCAGAGCCTGGAGCCTGTCTCAATTCTGTGTCTCCCTCTCCTTCCGCTCCTCTCTTCCTCACACTCTGTCTCTCTTTCTCTCTCAAAAATAAATAAATATTAAAAATTTTTTAAAAATACATTTAAGAGAAGAAATCACCAGGCTAATATGATTACAAAAAAAAAAAAGCTGTTCCAATTTTGTAAAATTTCTGCCAAGTAATAGAAAAAAAAAAAAAAAAGAAAATGCCTCTCAACTAATTCTCCAAGTTCAGCATAATGTACAAACCAGTGCATTATAGATATACAGTAATTGTTTAGTGATGGGGAAATTCAAAAATGAAAGAATGTCCATGTGATAGAAAATTGACCATTAAAACTGTTCCTATTCTGAATATGTATTGATATAGAAAGATAGTCAAGATAAGTTGTTAAGAAATAAAATAATTTAAGATATGTATAGTAGAATTCCATTTTATTTAAGTATTTTTCATAGATCTTAAATGTACATATCCATGCATACTCATTTATGCATGTGTTTGCATATAAACCATAAAAACTCCTACTAATTTATATCTTCACCAAATTATCAAATGCCTTAATTTCTGCCTCTTTGGTAAGTATAAAGTGGTATTTTACTGAAAGCTATGATTTGTTAAAGATAGCTACTTAGTCTATGACATTCTTCCTTTTGAGATTTTGAGTCTATGTCTCCTACCCTTGAATTTGGGCTGCCTTTATAACTATTTTTAACAATAGACTATAACAGAGGGGACACTGAGCCAGATTTCCCTCCAGCAGTAAGTGTTTAGGACAGTCTGCTTCCTTTTTCTTGCTTGTAATTATTTTTGTCATAACTACATGCACACATACATACATACAGATATATATACACACATATATGGAGACTATATATACATATTATATACATACAGACTATATATACACCCATATATATAAACTATATATACACACATATATACATACAGACTATATACACACATATACATATAGACTATATATACACACATATATACATACAGACTATATTCACACATATACATATAGACTATATATACACACATATATACATATACACATATGTCTGGATATATATACATACACACAAAATAAATACATATGGGCACCTTTCTTCCTCCTCAGTGTTCTTTGCCAGGATGTGAACTGCCATGTCATAGGGATGATGGAATTAAATGAATATATTATCCAATCCGATCTTCTGCATTTCCAGTATGTTCAGTATACCTTGAAAATAGCAGTTTCTATCATAACCCACGATGTGTAATAAAGTCATTGGCTTCAACAATCTCATGTTCCTTAACCCCAGTTCTAGTAGTTTCTGTTATCTGCATTCACTGATGAAGATTAGAGAGTCACCCAAGATCATAATGCTTGAAGGCTTTGTGATTCCAAGTCTGTCTTGTTAAAGTCATTTCTGTCTACCTGTAGGTGTCCTTTCATTCCTTAAATAAGCACACACAGAAGGCTTAGTAGTTTCCCTAGTCCTGGGCTGCTCTCTCACAACCATTTGGCCCACAGATTCATTCAGATATCTTTAAAGTATCTTTTTTTTTTTTTTTTTTAAATCAGAGAGGCCTCCTTTAACATCCTTTATAAAATTGCTTTTTTTACTTTACATTTTCACCATTTACCACATTACCTTGGATTACCTTTCTTTAGGGCACTAACCATCACCTGACACATTATGGAAATGCTTATTTCCTTCTCACCTTAGAAAATTACTTCTGGGGACACTTGGGTGACTCAGTTGGTTAAGCTTCCAATTTTCGGCTCAGGTCATTATCTCTCCGTTCGTGAGTTTGAGCCTGCCTCGGGCTCTGTGCTGACAGTTCAGAGTCTGAAACCTGCTTTGATTTCTGTGTGTGTCTCTCTCTCTCTCAAAAAAAAAAAAAAAATTAAATCAAAATTTTAAAATAAAAAAAAAGAATGCTACTTCTGTGCTAGCAGAAACTTGGTCTAATTTGTTTACTATTATGGTTGCATCTATATCTAAAATAACACTTAACGCTAGTAGGCATTTGGTATATTTTTGTTTAGTGAAGTGAATGAAGGTAGGAAATTGTAGCTAGGTGGTAAGGTTCAGGGAATAGATATCACAACACCTACTGAACTGATTGTGCCATTTAATGAAATGATATATAAAATGCTCCCCACACTGTCTAGTGTAGTCAGTACTTATGAGGGTAAGCTGTTTTGATACCTCTTACTGCTGGGTTAGGTAAAGGCAGGGAGAAAGGAAGAGCCTGTGCTCACCACCAATGTGTCTATTGCCTTCTTGAAAATTGGACTACGGCATACAAATCCTGTAAGAATGGGTCCTTCTACTTCATGGCCACATCTCCTGCCACTTTAGGGAACAGAATCACAGAAAATGGGTACAGCTGTATCCATAGACAACCAGGACCATAATGTATCACTGGAAGACTCCATTCACATTTTATCACAGTGGCTCCAAGAAGGAGAGACGTTTACATAGAACAAACCTTCCAACTAACTGTTTCAAGTCTCCTCTCCTATTTATTTCCGCTAGTGTTTCTGACTGAAAATCAGCTTATCAGTCTCTCTTTCTGTCTCCCCTCCATGCTTGTATAAATCTTATTTTCGGGGGCACCTGGGTGGCTCAGTCAGTTGGGCGTCTGGCTTCAGCTCAGGTCATGATCTCACGGTTTGTGAGTTCAAGCCCCGCATCAGCCTCTGTGCTGACAACTCAGAGCCTGGAACCTGCTTCGGATTCTGTGTCTCCCCCTCTCTCTGCCCCTCCTATGCTCATGCTCTGTCTCTCTCTGTCAATAATAAATAAATGTTAAAAGTTTTTTTAAAATCTTATTTTTAACCCATCTTAGATATTAAGACAAAATTCTTTCACGAAGCTTATTCTTAGTGCCCTGACCAAAAAGGAAGGATTACTTTCCCATCCCATCCTCTTAAAGCAGCTCTATCATAGGTAGTAAGTGCAGTCTATTGGAAAAATGCTTCTCTCTCCTCCTCTACCCCTGATTCTCCCTCCGCCTCTCCCCTATCACTTTGGCTCTCCCTCTCTCCTTTTATCCCTCTCTCTGTCTCCTTTTTGCCCTCCCCTCCTAGTTAGGCTAACAGCTACTAAAACAAGAAACTATAACCTCAGCACTTGGCTTCATGATGGAATTGAAGTGAAACAAAATAAACTAGCAAAAAAAAAAAAAAAAAAAAGCTTCAGACATTTTTATGATTTTAAATTATGTTTTACAATTTTTACATAGTCTAAAGTAATTTGACTAAAAATATAACCAGCTTGGTGAATTCTCAGTCTCATCTCTTGGTTGCAGTATGTACAGAAAATATACTGCTCCTGTATGAAACAGGGTAATCAAAAGAAGCATTAGCTACTTAACTTTGGAATGACAGTCTGTGTAACTGAGCCAAATGTTTCTTTTCTTTGACATTTTTGGAAATGTCACCATCCCATAGTTCTCTTTGGGAAGCGTCCTGGAACCACAACCAATCATATTTTTATTCTGTTCATTCCTCCCACACAAGGCCACCTGCTGTACTTCAGCCAAGGATGCAGTATAAATATCCCCCAAATAAAGAAGAGTTGAACTTCCTCAACTCACATTAAAAAAAAAAAAAGCAAAATCTAATAAAATTTTATGTTTCAAAGTGGAGATATAAGTATACACACATGCACAAGATTAATGAAATAAGCTTAACAAAAGTAAAAGAGAGAGAGGGTGAAAGAGAAAGAGTGGAAGAATGCTCTTCTACCACACATGGTATGTTCTATATTCAATTTTTGGATGCCAATTTGCATTTTGATCATCTGAGTAGCATCTAGAGGTGGTTATCTTTAGTAGAAACTTGTAAAGTGATGCTATAGAAGAAACAAAGCTATTAAATCAGACATTAGTTTGAATTTGCTTCTGTAAACTGAGTGTTGACAATAAAGAATAAACTTGGCTTATATTTTAAGTAAACCTTTCACATCTTAAAAATGAGACTTTAATACTGATAAAAATACACAAGGAACAAGGTGAAATAGAATATATAAATTAAATTATCATTACTATTGCATTTATAGGACCGAGAATTTTATAGATATATTTATATATATATAATCTATATAGATATATATAGATATAGATATGGATATAGATATTCCCCACTCACTAACCTTATATGTTCAGGAAAGTCACTTGATCTACTGGGTTTACCTTCCTACTTAATTATATCATTAGCTAAGATATAGCACTATTATAAATATCTAATTAAATAATATATGTCGGGCACTTAGAGCACTTGCAGAGATATACTTTGTACTTGAAATTGTTTTTGTAGTTAACAATATTCTTGTCTCTTTTTTTGCAAGTAATATACAAACACACAACACAAGAAATTTGCTTATTTCAAATTAAGCAAAATAAAAAATAAAATTTAACCAGTCAGCAAAAACTATTAAAGCTCTGGATTCTTTTCCTCTATACGTTTTCACCATAAAAAATATTTCTATTGAGGTTTGAAAGATCTGTACTCTGAAAACTACAAAGCGTTGATGAAGAAATTGAAGAGGGCACAAACAAAGGAAAAGTTATTCCATGCCCACGGACTGGAAGAATTAATATTGTCAAAAAGTCCATACCATTCAAAGCAATCTACTGATTTAATGCAATCCTGTCAAAATACCAAAAGCAATTTGTCTAGACCTTGAACAAATAATCCTAAAATTTGTAAAGGAACCACAAAAGACCCTGAAGAGCCAAAGCAGTCTTGAGAAAGAAGAACAAAGCTGGAGGTATCACAATTCCAGATTGTAAGACATACCACAAAGATATAGCAATCAAAAACAGTATGGCGGTGACACAAAAATAGAGACATAAATCAGTGGAAAAGAATAGAGAACCAAGAAATAAACGCACAATTTTATGGTCAAGTAATCTACAACAAAGGAGGCAAGAAATACCATGGGGAAAAGATAGTGTCTTCCATAAATGGTGCCAGGAAAATCAGACATGCAAAAGAATGAAATTGAACCAATTACTTATACTACACATAAAATAAACTCAGGGAGAACCTGGGTAACTCAGTCGGTTGAGCAAACGACTTTAGCTCAGATCATGATCTCGCTGCTCAGAGCCTGCATCAGGCTCTGGGCTGACAGCTCAGAGCCTGGAGCCTGCTTCAGATTCTATGTCTCCCTCTCTCTCTGCCCCTTCCCCGCTTGCGCTCTCTCTGTCTCAAAATAAATATACATTAAAAAATTTTTTAAGGGGCGCCTGGGTGGCTCAGTTGGTTGAGCGGCCGACTTCAGCTCAGGTCATGATCTCACAGTCTGTGAGTTTGAGCCCCACATCAGGCTCTGTGCTGACAGCTCATCAGAGCCTGGAGCCTGCTTCAGATTCTGTGTCTCCCTCTCTCTCTGCCCTTCCCCTGCTCACGCTCTGTCTCTATATCTCTCAAAAATAAATAAACGTTAAAAAAATTTAAAAAAATTTTTTTAATAAAATAAACTCAGGAATGCATTAAAATCTAAATATTTTAACCGTAAATATTTCAGTCTAATATTGGATTTCGTCCTTAAAAAACATTCTTATGTCATCCAATTTCTTATGTATTCCTGCTTCTGCTTTGGTTTTGTTAAGCTTTGCTTTGTTTTTCACATTCTCTTGCTTATTCCCTATGGATTTCTCCATCAAATTTCATAGAGGCACTATTGATGTTGATTTGTTTTCTAAAACAAATTTTTGTTCAAGTTCTTATTAACATTATTTCCAAAGTTATGCTTTTCTTCTGAATTATGAAATTTTCTCCTTTGTTTTCTTTTTTCAGGGTTTATTTTCTAAGGACTCACATTTCCCCCATTTATTTTGTATCAGATGAGAAATTTGGAGATATCCAAGCCTGATATTTTTAGTGGACACACTGTATTCAGTTAACTTTTCATTCAGGGTTCAACTACTTACAGCCGAATGCACCCAGCTTTTATCCTAATTCACTGTTTTCCCTAGAAATCGATCTAATTCAGGTACTCTGGACTGAGAGGTAGGAATTGTCCTACAGCTATCACATGAACACAAAAATCCCATATTCCTAATACTTACTACTATCAATTTTCTTTTTTGTCCCTAATTTTATCATGTCCTTTAATCAAAAATTGTATACCCTTAAAAATGAAATATACAATTATCTTTAAATGCCTTCCCCTGCCTTACTTCTAGTTTGATTTCTTATCAGGACCTACCGTTCCTCAGTGGATGTAGAGAGAAAACTGTTAGAAGAAAGGAACTTAGAAGAAAGGCTAGCCGGTATTAGCAATCCTATTGCCTTGAAGAGACCATATCCCTAATAGAATATTGTGGTTAGGTCTGAATTTCTGATGTGTATACTTTTACACAATATAAGATGGCAAAATAAATCTCCTTATACATTTCCTCTGCTCAGGACAGCTACAAATGTGTGAAATTTCAATGGTATTTCTTAATTAAACCCAGTACAATTCATATTTAGTCAGTGGGAATTATTCCAAAATTCTAGAAATATTTTGGTAGCATTTTTATTTTTGTTTATTTTCCCCTGGTGGTCACAGTTATATCAAGTCAGTAAAAATTGTTATAAGGATGCATGAGCAAATTCAAGCAAGATGTATTTTTTTGTTGTTGAAGTACCAAAATCATTTCTAATTTATCTTCAAATATATGCTTTGTCTTTCCTTCCTCTCTAATCCGATAAGAAAAAAAAAATGTTGTTAGTGTTGTTTTTGAACATCAGCACTGACAAAACAAAATCAAAATTCTTCAGAAGGACATTTAGATGTTTGACATTTAGACGGTTTAACCCCAAAATAACTGACTAGCTTCCCTTCCTCTTCCAACTCCCAAACTAACAACACATAGATCTGCGAGCCATTTTCGGAATGTATCTTCCTGCCAACTTTTGCACACATTTGCTCATTTTTTACCTCTCTCATATCCTCCATATTGAAATTCCGTTCTCCCTTAAAGTTTCCACAATTGCTCTATATAATGTTTAGTCTTTTCTGATTTGCCGATTGGGGCAGATCTCCTCCTTCTTTATACTACAGCTTGTTTCTTACAACACTGTTTGCATGATTCATAAAGAAATACCGAATGCTCTGTATCCTTCTCAATGACTACTTCTCCTTCAGCTCCTTCACACTCTCACTTGTCAGATACTCCTTCTCACTACTCTTCTTCAGCTTTACAGAGGAAATGTCATCCATGGGAAAATAACTACATTAATTCTTAAAACCTTACTGTACTTTACACAAATGTATCTTTTCCTCTTATCACTATGAAGAAACCTCCAAACACTAATTCCTTTACTCCTCTTTTGAGTTCTATCTGCCCTTACTTGCTAAAATAGCAACTAGTTTATTTTACTAACAATCTTTCCTTTTTACTAGCTCTTCATCAGTATTTTAAAATGTTCAAAATCTCTTAGACATCACTCTCATTATCTCGCATACTGTTTTATGAAAAGAAAAAAACATACTTAATAGCTATAATTTTCTCAGTGCTATAAATATAAGGAAAATAGATACTCTCTTTGACTCTCATTTATTCTTTTATCATTATTAGGGTTAATTAAGTGATACTTTCTAAGTCTTTCTGCTCTTATGTCTCTCTTGAGCTATAAAACCACAAATCCAAAGACACACTGAGCATCTTCATTTATCCCTCAAATCACTTGAATTTATCCCTTAATGTGCTTCTCTTGCAAAATGCTCTACCTTAGCGAATGTAATCTGCCCCATTGTGAAAATGAGAAACCTGTCTCTGCTGACTTCTTATTCGACCTCTGCACAAACGCCCAGTCATCACCAGGCCCTGTTGTTTCCTTAATATCATGTTTTCAGTTTCTCACTTCTCTTCTTATCCATGTTCATGTTTATGGTTCAAAACACCATGATTTATCACCTGGTTTTTGACAACATTCTCTTAAAAGTTGTCTTTGCTCACCTGAGATCTATAATTTACAGAGTAGCCAGAATGATATTTCTAAATCATACAACTGATAGTACTAGCTAAAAATCTTAACACCATTCAAAGGTTCAGTGCCCTTAGGAAAAATCCAAATTTCTTAGAACAGAAGGCTTTTCCTAATCAGAAACTTCATTTCTTCTCCCATGGCTCCAACATTTCCATCTGGCCCCTAAAACCTATTTTGAGATTCTCCGTATTCTGTCTCTTTTGCTGTTGCTGAACAGATGCAGAGGACCCAGAGGGGTCTGCGGGACTCTCAAGAATGCCTGAATCAAGCGATGGAAATGGCCTGTGTCTGTGTGAAACCAGGAAACCTCATCTGTTTTGCAGTGGAGATGAAGTGAGAAAGAAAGATACTGTCTTTGTTTTTAACACAGAGCTATAGTAGTAGCTTGATAAATAAGTAATCTAACATAACTAATGTATTTAGGAGAAGAAATGTTGACTACAAAAATCATATCATCAATGGATGATGACTAGCATAATGGGATAGCCAAATAGCCCATTATTTTTATTTGTTTGGTTTTTTGTATTTTTTCCCACAAAGATCAAATCCATGAATGTTCCCAAAATGGAGTACAAAAGTAGATGAAAACTACAGTAAGTACTATTAGTGAAATTCCAGACATAAAAATATGCATGTACATTTGTTTCCAGAGAAATGTAGAGAGAATGGAAAGGGAAAAAATCATGGAAGAAATTTTAGGAAAAATATTTTCTAACTTATGTAAGAGATGGAATTTCAAACTTAAATTGCTCATGGGGGCACTTGGCTAGCCTAGCAGAGCTTGTGACTCTTGATCTCAGAATCATGAGTTTGAGCCACTCGCCCAGTCCAAAATCGCTTATCAAATGGCAAGCAGGATAAATTAAAGAGACTATAACTAGACTTGCCCTTGGGAAAGATCAGAATTCCAAAGACAAATGGATGTAAATGCTTACAAAAGTGAGAGAAAAAATGAAAAAAAAATGCTTCCAAGAATTAGCAATTAGATTTCTTACTAGTAATACTGAATACAACAGTGGTTGCCTTCAAAGAGATGAAGGAATAAGATAATATTCACTTGAGAAATTCTGTACTCAGCCAAGTTGCCAGAAGAAAACATTTTCAGACATGTATGAAAGCAAAAAAAAAAATTATTTTTGTTCACATTTTTTATGAAAGATACTATAGGATATATTTCAGAAAAATCAAAATGAAAAGAGGGAAAGAGAACTAGTTAAGATCAAGGAATAAACCAGGAGGTACTGAAGGCAAATTGCCCCTGGGTAGCTCTGAAATATGCCAAGACAGTTAGGAATAGAGACTGCAGTGGAAAACGGAGGTATTCCACTTAGTAGCCAGATTAATAAATGAAATAAAATTGATGAAAAAATAAAGAGAAATGATTGCTTTAGAGATTAGAAAAAAAGACATAATTATAAACTCCATGACAATAAAACTTCAGACTTGCTTCTTTCACACAATTCTCATAGAACTATTGTCTGTCTTGACAGAGGAAAGATCAGGATTTGAAGAACAAGAAACTTTAGTTTCACCTTTAGCTCACCTCTGACTCAATTAGCACTGGTTTTCACCTAAAGGAAAAGATAAATACTCTTTACAAAGTACAGTTTGAGAAGTGTCTCTACAGAGTGACAGAATTAGAATTTGTCACATGTGCATTAAATTTAAAAACAATTTGCTCCAGAACAATTAGATCATAAGTGAAGCGATTTTACAAACTTGAAAGCGCTCTTTAAATACACGGCCATCTCTTGACATAGAATTTGTTTACAGAATGAATAGAAAATGAGTAGTTTCTTCTTATTAACATTTTATTTTTTTTTTGTATCTTTTAAAAATAAAGACCTACATACCCAGGATTAAAACTTACAAGTTGAAAGGTGGCATTTAGAAGAGAAAATGACAAGCTTTCTTATTAAAATCTCAGTATTCACTAAAATAGCATTCTGCTTACTAATTATAGAACTGGTAGTAACTTTAGCTCTCTAGATTTAACTGACATCACTTGTTTTGGCTCTGAAACAGAAGGCTTTGCTCATTTATTAGCTAGCTTTATCTGAGCTAAATACATATAGAAATAAGGACTATATTTTCTGTCCTCACAACACTCAGGAAATGAATGGATTTATTTTTGTCATGCCCAAATATGAAGAAGAGCATTTTTCTTTCTTTCTTTCTTTCTTTAAATTCTGGAATAACTGAGTTGAAATAATGGAAACAAGTTATTCATATGAACATAAATGTTGGTGTCTCTGTCACTGTGGCTTGTCTTCCACAATGCAAGTGACCATGGTAGGAATGAACAAAATGCTTCGTGAGAAGGAAAAAGGAGGAAGATGTTGCTAATTTAGGATCCTCATACATTCTTTCAGTGGCAAGTGCTGAGAGAAGATAGGTTGTTAGAATGTGCAGCCTAACATGGTACTGATCAGCTGAAGGGAAAAAGGAAAAAGGAGCCATGAAAACAAGAAGCTAATGGAGTAGCAAAGAGAAGAGAAATTCTATTCTGACAAACAGATACAGCCTAAAGCTAAGGTACAACAGGATTTGTAATAGAAAAGTAGAAAATAAATAATTGTGGGCTTTAAAACTCAAAAGAGAATTGAGAAATTAATCATGTCAGTTCCAAAGCTCTCCTCCTTTTATATTCAGTAAATACTAAATATTTAAGGGGAAAAAAGTCCATCATTGGAGAGAACACTGATCTGACGTGCCACTCTCGTATTGCGCGCTAGTATTGGAGGTGAGAATACATTGTGGTAGCGAAAGAAATGCTGTTATCATTCCATCAAAGTCCTCTCAGTGAAACAGGTCAAAGTGCTGTTAGCCTTGTGTACGCACGTTTCTTGTTTGCTCAGTTTTCTAAGAAATCGGCCGTCAGGACTGAGTGGTAGAGACACGATTGCATAATGTAGATCATGTTCTTTTTATGACTTTTTGAGTCTATCTCCAGCCTCACACTAGTGGCATTATCCTGCCCCTTCCAAGTGTTATGAGTAAAATGTAAAAAGGTAAAACATATCAAAGAAAATAATAAGTTAAGCAGAAAGAAGACAGTTGGATTTAGAAGTCTGCCTTCGAAAATCAACTGCAGTAGAACGTGTATTTGAAAGGTGGGGCAGGGAAAGAAGGCAGACAGGGTTAGGAGAGTTGGAAAGGAAAATAACAAGTGAAGACGATTCTTTCCAGGAAGTCAATTTAAAAAAGGAACTTTAATGTAAGGAGACATGTGTTCAAATTCAAAGTGTTATAAAATAAAAATACAGTGAAACTTCCTATACGTGAAAGAAAGAGGGAAGGATAGACTCATATCAAATTTTTGAGTTAACTCCATGATTACTGTTTTCTATTCATTTTTGAAGCTGGAGTTAGAATATATGTTATGACTAATATTAAACATAACAATTAATTCACAGTTGGTGAACATCTAATGTGTCAGTGTTCATTTAAGCTGGCAAATCCTAGAAGATAGTTATCTTTGTTTTAAAGAAGAAACTGAAACACAGAGAACTAACATAACTAGCAAATGACTTCCCACTTAGTAGGTAGTAGAGTTCTGTACCAGAGTCTATATTTTTAGTTAACAT
Source organism: Paguma larvata (assembly GCA_030068075.1). Lineage (NCBI taxonomy): Eukaryota > Metazoa > Chordata > Mammalia > Carnivora > Viverridae > Paguma > Paguma larvata. The sequence goes on along the minus strand of CM057824.1, from coordinate 120,269,220 downwards.
AATAGATGCATCTCAACATTAGTGAGCTCTACATAGGTGTAAGTATTTTGGTCAGGGTTTATAGTGGTAGAATTATACAGAAAATAGTGAAAAAGGAAAATTTTAAGGAATTATAAAAATTTTATGTTTAGTTTTTAAGGTCTCACTAAACTAGAATTAGCCCTTTTGAGTACTACTGAACACAGTAATTGAATTTGATCATATTAGGGGTGCCTGGGTGGCTCAGTCAGTTATGCATCTGACTTCGGCTCAGTTCGTGATCTCACAGTTCATGGGTTTGAGCCCTGTGTCGGCCCTGTGCTGACAGCTCAGAGCCTGGAGCCTGTTTCAGATTCTATATCTCCCTCTCTCTCTGCTCCTCCCCCATTCATGCTCTGTTTCTCTCTGTCTCTTTAAAATAAATAAAAGTCAAAAAAATTGAATTTGATCATATTATATGAATTCAGGACTAGGGCTTTTGAGTACTATTGGACACAGAATTTGAATTTGATCATATTATATGAATTCTTTTTTTTTCTTTTTTCCAACAAAACATTGCATTTGATCAGGTACTCCAAGAAATATGCATCTAGGAAAAGTCTTTGGCCAGTGATGGGAGTAGCATGGGGAACACAAGTTCAGAGAAAATATGAAAAACTCAGGCCTTGGGGGTTGAAAAGTAAAATCTTTTCTTGCCTCCAATTGTATTAGCTTTCTATTTTGTGTAACAAAATACATAAACTGGGAGACTTAGAACAACAGAAATTTATTGTCGCACAGTTCTGAAATCAAAATGTCAGCAGAGCCACAACAGTCTGAAATCTGTAGGGAAAGATCCTTCCATGTCTCTTCCAGCTTCTCATACAACAAACACTCACTGAATAATGAAAACATCACTCCAGTCTCAGTTGGTGTTGTCTCTGCCTTTTCTCACAGTCTTCTCTGCAAATGTCTGAATCTGTGTCAAATGTCACCATTTATTTATTTAACTTATTTATTTAATTATTTATTTATTTATTTATTTATTTATTTATTATTTTAATTAAATTTACATCCAAGTTAGTTAACATATAATGTAATCATGATTTCAGGGATAGAATTTAGTGATTCATCACTTACATATAACACCCAGTGCTCATCTAAACAAGTGTCCTCTAAATATCTGTTGCCCATTTAGCCAACCCTCTATCCATAACCCCTCCAGCAACCCTCAGTTTGTTCACTGTGTTTAAGAGTCCTTTATTGTTTCTTTCCCTCCCTGTGTTTGTATTATTTTTCCTTCCTTTCCTTTATGGTCATCTGTTTTATATCTTAAATTCCACATATGAGTAAAGTCATATAAGATTTGTATTTCTCTGACTGACTTACTTCACTTAGCATAATACATTCGCATTGTTGCAAATGGCAAGATTTCATTCTTTTTGATTGCTGAGTAATATTCCAAAAGATATGGTGTGTGTGTGTGTGTGTGTATACATATCTTCTTAATCCATTCATCAGTCAATGGACATTTGGGCTCTTTCCATACTTTGGCTATTGTCAAGAGTGCTGCTATAAAAATTGGAGTACATTTGCTCCCTTTAAAACAGCACTCTCCTGTCCTTTGTATAAATCCCTAGTAGTGCGATTGCTGGGCCATAGTGTAGTTCTGTTTTTAATTTCTTGAGGAAACTCCATACTGTTTTCCAGAGTGGATGCACCAGTTTGGGTTCCCATCAGCAGTGCAGAAGGGTTCCTCTTTCTCCGCATCCTTGCCAACATCTGTTGTTGCCTAAGTTATTAATTTTAGCCATTCTAACAGGTGTGAGGTGGTATCTCACTGTGGTTTTGATTTATATGTCCATGATGATGAGTGATGTTGAGCATCTTTTGATATGTCTGTTAGCCATCTGGATGACTTTTTCAGAAAACTGTCTATTCATGTCCTCTGCCCATTTCTTCGCTAGATTATTTGGTTTTGGGTGTTGAGTTTGATAAGTTCTTTATACATTATGGATACTTAACCTTTATCTGATATTTTATTTGCAAATATTTCTCCCATTTCATTGGTTACCTTTTAGTTTTGCTGATTATTTCCTTCACTCTGCAGAAGATTTTTATCTTGATGAAGTCCCAATAGTTCATTTTTGCTTTTGTTCCTCTTGCCTCTAGAGGAATGTCAAGTAAGAGGTTGTTGCCTCTTTTCTCCTCTAAGATTCTGATGACTTCCTGTCTTACATTTAGGTCTTTCATCCATTTTGAGTTTATTTTTGTGTATGGTGTAAGAGAGTGGTCCAGGCTCATTCTTCTGCATATTGATGTCTACTTTTCCCAACACCATTTGCTGAAAAGGCTGTCTTTTTTCCATTGGATATTCCTTCCTGCTTTGTCAGAGGTTATTTGTGGGTCCATTTCTGGGTTCTCTATTCTGTTCCACTGATTTATGTGTCTGTTTTTGTGCCAGTACCATACTGTCTTGATGATTATAGTCATTTGTAATACAGCTTGAAGTCCAGAATTGTGATGTCTCTAGCTTTGGTTTTCTTTCTCAAGATTGCTTTGGCTACTGAGGGTCTTTCCTGGATCCATACAAATTTTAGGATTGTTTATTCTAACTCTGTGAAGAATGCTGATGTTCTTTTAATAGGGACTGCATTGAATATGTAGATTGCCTTGGGGAGTATTCACATTTTAACAATATTTATTCTTCCAATCCATGAGCATGGAATGTTTTTCCATTTTTTTGTGCATGTCCTCTTCAATTCTCTTATAAGCTTTTCATTGTTTTCAGTGTATAGACTTTTCACCACTTTGGTTAAGTTTATTCTTAGGTATTTTATAGGTCTTGGTGCAATTGTAATTGGGATCGAATCCTTGATTTCTCTTTCTGCTGCTTCATTATTGGTGTATAGAATTGCAACCAATTTCTGTACATTGATTTGATATCCTGAGACTTTGCTGAATTCATGGATTGGTTGTATCAATTCTTGGGTAGAGTTTTTCGGGTTTCACACATAGAGTATCATGTCATCTACAAAAAGTGAAAGTTTGACTTCCTCCTTGCTTATTTGGATGCCTTTTATTTCTTTGTGTTGTCTGATTGCTGAGGCTAGGACTCCCAACAGTATATTGAATAACACTGGTGAATGGATATACTTGTCGTGTTCCTGATCTCAGGGGAAAAGCTCTCAGGTTTTCCCCAATGAGGATGATATTGGTGGTGGGTCTTTCATATGTGGCTTTTATGATCTTAAGGTATGATCCTTCTATCCCCTACTTTCATTAGGGTTTTTATCAAGAAAGATGTTGTATTTTGCCAAATGCTTTCACTGCATCTATTGAGTGGATCATGTGGTTCTTATCCTTTATTTATTAATGTTATGTATCACATTGATTGATATGCAGGTATTGAACCAACCCTGCTTCCCAGGAATAAATCCCACTTGATAGTGGTGAATACTTCTTTTAATTTATTGTTGGATCCAGTTGGCTAGTATCTTGAGAATTTTTACATCCATATTCATCAGGGAAACTGGTCTGTAGTTCTTTTCTTTAATGGGGTCTTTGTCTGGTTTTGTAATCAAGGTAATACTGGCCTCATAGAATGAATTTGGAAGTTTTCTTTCCATTTCTATTTTTTGTAACATCTTCAAAAGAATAAATATTAACTCTTCTTTAAATATTTGGTAGAATTTCCCTGGAAAGCCATCCGGCCCTGGACACTAGTTTCTCAGGAGATTTTTGATTACTGATTCAAGTTCTTTACCAGTTATGGGTCTATTCAAATTTTCTATTTCTTCTGTTTCAGTTTTGGTAGTATATATATGTTTCTAGGAATTTGTCCATTTCTTCCAGATTGCCCAACTTATTGGCATATAATTGCTCATAATATTCTTTTATTATTGTTTGTATTTCTGAGGTGTTTTTTGTGATCTCTCCTCTTTCATTTGTGATTTTATTTATATGGATCATTTCCTTTTTCTTTTTCATCAATATGTCTAAGGGTTTATCAATTTTGTTAATTCTTTCAAAGAACCGTTTCCTAGTTCCATGGATCCATTTTTTTTTTAATTTCAGTATCGTTGATTTCTGCACTAATCTTTTTTATTTCCTGTCTTCTGCTGTTTTTGGACTTTGCTTGCTCTTCTTTCTCCAGCTCTTTAGGGTGGAAGTTTAGGTTGTGTATTTGAGACCTTTTTTCCTTCTTTAGGAAGGCCTCAATCACTATATACTTCCTTCTTATGACTGTCTTTGCTGCAGCCAAGAGATTTTGGGCTGCCATGTTTTCATTTTCATTGGCTTCCATGTACTTTTTCTAATTTTCTCTTTAATTTCAGGTTAACCTATTCAATCTTTAGTAGGATGTTCTTTAATCTCCAAGTATTCGACATCTTTCTAAATCTTTTCATGTGGTTGATTTCAAGTTTCATAGCGTTGTGATCTGAAAATATGCAAGATATGATCTTGATGTTTTTGTACTCACCGAGAGCTTACTTGTGTCCCAGTATGTGATCTATTCTGGAGAGTGTTCCATGCATACTTGAGAATGTGTATTTTGCTGCTCTAGTATGAAATGTTCTAAATATATCTGTTAAGTACATTTAGTCCCATGTGTAATTCAAATTAATCGTTTCCTTGTTGATTTTCTGTTTAGGTGACCAGTCTATTGCTGTAAGTGGGGTGTTGAAGTCCCCTACTATTGTGGTATTATTATCAATGAGTTTCTTTACATTTGTGATTAATTGATTAATATATTTGGGTTTTTCACCTTGGAGGCATAAATTTCGACAATTGTTGGATCTCCTTTGTGGATAGACCCCATAATTGTAATATAATGCCCTTCTTCATCTCTTGTTACAGTCTTTATTTTAAAATCTAGCTTGTCTAATATAAGTATGGCTATCCCAGCTTTCTTTTGGCGACCATTAACATGATAGATGGTTCTCCATTCACTTACTTTCAATCTTTAGATCTAAAATGGGTGTCTAGTAAGCAGCATATAAATGTGTTTTGTTTTCTTATCCATTCTGATACCCTATGTCTTTTGATTGAAGCATTTAGTCTATTTACATTTAGAGTGAGTACTGAAAGATATGAATTTAATGCCATTGTGTTGCCTGTAGAGTTGGAGTGACTAGTGGTGTTCTCTGGTCCTTTCTAGTCTTTGCTGCTTTTGGTCTTTTTGTCTTGTTTCATCTTTTCTCTAACAAACAGTTCCCCTTAAAATTTCTTGCAGGGCTAGTTTAATGGTCACAGACTTCTTTAGTTTTTGTTTGGGAAACTTTTTATTCCTCTTTCTCTTTTGAATGACAGCCTTGCCAGATAAAGATATCTTGGTTGCATATTTTTCTGATTTGGCATGTTGAATATATCCTGCGACTCCTTTCTAGCCTGCCAAGTTTTTGTGGATATATCTTCTGTGAACCTGATCTGTCTTCCCTTATAGGTTAAGTACTTTTTTTCCCTTGCTGCTTTCATAATTCTTTCCTTGTCTGTATATTTTCTGAGTTTGACGATGATATGCCTTAGGGATGGCCAGTTTAAGTTGAATCTAGTGGAAATTCTCTGCGCTTCTTGGATTTTGAAGTCTGTGTCCTTCCCAAGTTTAGAAAAGTTTTCCACTATAATTTGTCCACATAAACTTTCTGCTGCATTTTCTCTCTTCATTTTCTGGAAATCTATTTGGATGTTATTCATTTTTAATAAGTCACTGAGTTCTCTAACTATTGTATCATGCTCTTTTGCCTTAGTTTCCCTCTTGGTTTCTGTTTAATTGTTCTCCATAATTCTGTCTTTTATATTGCTTATTCGCTTCTTTGTTTTGTCTATCCTTGCCACCAAAGAATCTATTAAAGATTGCATCTTGGTTATAGCATTTTCATTTTGTCCTGATTAGATTTTACTTCTTTTATATCCCCAGAAATGGATTCTATGTATTTTTTTTTGACTCCAGCTAGTATTCTTATTATCTTGGTTCTAATTCTACTCAGACATCTTGCTTATATCTGTGTAGATTAATCCCCTGATTGTTATTTCTTCCTGATCTTTCTTTTGGGGTGAATTCCTTTGTTTTGTCATTGTGGAGGAAGAAAAAATTAATAAAATAAAATTTAAAAATTAAAAAAATAGACAATACAAAAAAGTCAAATAAAGGAGGCTAGATCCTAGGTATATGTTGGTCTGCTTGTTGAAAGAAGCTTGAAATAATAGAGAACAAATAGAAATAAAAGAAATAAGAGAAAAAATACTAAAAATTGAAAAAATTAAAAAGAATGTGTATAGTAAAATAGAATAAAATGAAACAAAGAAAATAGAATTGAATAAAAACAATTATAAATAAAAAAAACATGGTAAAAGATTTTTAAAATATTAAAAGAAGAAAATAATAATAAATTTTTCTCTTTTCCTATCCAAGAAAAAGAAAAGAAAGGAGAAAAAAATGAATAAATGAACCAGCAAAGAGAATGAAACCGAATGAAGTTACATCCAGTTTCTGCTAGAACTCAAACTATGAAGCACTCTATAGTCCATACACTAAGCAGGCCAACAGACTTGTACTGGTCTTCTAAAGGATGCTTTTGGAGGATGAGGTTGGGTCTGGCTTGGTGTATGGTCTCCATTCTCCACTAGGTGGTGCTGCTTAGTCCACTAGGGTTAATTGGTGTGACACTCATGTATGTGTGCGTATATGTGTGGGTGTGGGAGAGGTGGAAATAGCTTTACCCAGCTTCCTAGTCTCTGGCACAAGAACTTAACACCCTCACTGATCCACAATCAAGCACCCCTCCTTTGCCTCAGACTTCTATCTACTTCCCGCCTCTATCCTGTCTGTGTCCAAGCTGTTAGCTTTCCAGGCTACACCTCCTTACAGAGTTTTTTTTCAGATGGGGTTGTGTTTCAAAACCTCTGATTTCAGAGAACCCGGTAGCTTGGACACTGCTGACTCTCTGTGGGAGGTTCTCGCTGAGCAGTGTCTGGGTGCCGGCTTGCCCCAGAAAACATTTGCTCAACGATGAAGTGGGAGAGGTTCAGAGATTGTGACAAATCACGACACGCAGCTGGTGCCAGGTTTAACCACACTCTGGCATCTTTGTCCCAATACCAGCAAACGTGGCTGCTCTCCAGGGTCTGCTGGGACCTTTGCCTGTGGGAAGGCTGTATGACCTCTACCAAATGCTCTCCAAACAGTAGAACCACTTCTCCCCGTACGGCACATGGACCTTCAGACTTCACTGTCTGCTCCTGTGAATTCACCCTTTTTCCTTACTGGAGCACCACCAGGTACTGAGCTCCAGAATTTCTGACTCTGTGCTCCACTGTTTATAGAATCCTAATGATATTGAAACCCTCTCCTTTCACCCTGTCAGTGGCTTTGGGGAATAGATTTCTTGTTCAGTCCCTTTCTCTCCAGCTACTTTTTGGGGAGTGCTTTTTCTATACTCTCCTCCTTTCTATGTCCTTTCTCCACAAAATTAACTTCCCACCTCTGCCACTTTTCTCTCTCCCAGTCCACCTCTCTGTACCATGTATCTGCTGAGTTCTGTAGCTCAAGTTATACAGATTGTTGTGTTAATCCTCGAATCGATTTCCTAGGTGTGCGAAATGGTTAGGTGCTGGTCTACCTTCATTTCAGGGATGAGACAAAATGAGAACTTCGATGCTGCTCTGCCATCTTGCCTTAATGCCACCTTTTTATAAGCACTCCAGTCATATGGAGTTAGGGTCTCTAAGACCTATTTCCAAATAAGATCACATTCTGAAGTACAGAAGACTAGAATTTCAACGTGTCTTTTTGAGGACACAATTCAATGCATAACACCAGTATTTCCATACAGGAGAAGAGTCTCAAATGAAGAGTAACGTAGAAAAATATTAAATGCATTAAGATATATTAAGTGAGCATAGACCAAGTCAATGGCAGGCCAGTCTTCTTGTATTAAGATCTCTTAAAGAACTATGGTTACCCCTGTTAGAACTTCTTATCTAGTAAAATTACTTATAGAAAGATTAATAACCTGGTCCCATCAAAGCCTAATGTACCAAAATATCCATAATTAAATACATATGGAGAGGAATGTCTGTGTTTTTGTGCCTTTTGTACTAACTAAAATAATATGCCTTGAAAATGTTAAAGTTTTTGAGAAAGCCTGGAATAAAAGAATGAGATTAAGATAAAAACTTCTGGCACCTAAATTTCTTCATAACAAAAGTGATTTGATAAAACAGCCCATTCTCCAATAGGGAACCAGGCTAGAACCTGGTTAGAAAGACCTCACATTTTCTCCATGAGATTTTGAAACTCACCATTGAAAATGACTACTATGTTTCTTTTCTTCAAAAAGAAGTCCTCACTGATATTAACTTTTTCCTGTTTCAACATTTTATGGTAGGTGTTTAGGAGACAAATATAACTTATTTCTATATATCATAGGTCTTCATCTAAAAAGTAAATACTTCCAGGGGCACCTGGATGGCTTAGTCAGTTAAGCTACCAATTATTGATTTCAGCTCAGGATACGATCTCACAGTTAGTGAAATCAAGCTCTGCAATCATTTATCTGTGCTGTCAGTATGGACCCTGCTTGAGATTCTCTCCTTCTCTCTGCCTTCCTCCACTTGTGCACACACACTCTCTCTCAAAATAAATAAATAAACTTTCTTTTAAAAGTAAATATTTCAAGACATGTAGATCATAAAATCCTGTATTTTAAGTTGATACTGGCATTGGATAAGACTTGGCAATCATGGAAGGGGTCAGTGGGTTTTGCAGGTGTGAGTGAAGAGAACATAGAAAATAGGACTGAACATATTGTGATTATTGTGAAAAGAAAACTCACTGCCTTTCTCTTCAGACCTTCTGGTGTCAAAATGCTACATTCCCACACCCCACACCCCAGCCACTCAACTTTGGGAGAGCCCATGGGATCTACTTCACCAAACATGGCACAAGAAAGGCTTCAAATATGTTCATGAAGTTGGAGTTGCTGTCTTCTACCTCTCCCGTTTTCATGAGAAAGATTTCCTGGAGTAGCTGCTGCTCCTCTATACTTAATTCCCCAGTTGAACACACTTGAAGCAGACCCAAGCCCAGCCTATAGCAGCGAGAAGACAATACCAGTTAGGCCTGCCCCTTGCAGAACTTCCCAGACAAGATCACCCTCTATCTGCTGAGCCCGGCCAGCTCTTAGACACGCAAATGAACCCCACTGGGATAAGAAAAGCTACACTAGCTGACTGGATTTTATGGTCATTTATTACCCAGCTTTATGTAGCAACACCTAACCAATACTTTCTAAGCTAAAAAGATAAATGATCAGGAAGTATTCAGCCTGCTCTCCTATTTGAGATACTGAAAAACCATTTTCTTTTTTCTCTTTTATTCATGTAACTGCCTTGCCATGATATATGTTTTATTTACATTCACATGACAGAGTTAATATTTGTGCTTTTTTGTTTTTTCTCTTTTGTTTTAAATGAAATGAAGATTCTTCACCTAAAAAAGAAGCAAAATTGTTAATGACTGTTACATTTAACTTCTGCTATGTTTATTTTAAAATATTGTGTTGTTACCGAAAAGCCAGGAGATCAAGGGTATAGCCGTGCCTTATTCTTATGCACCTATACTTGAATTTTAATCAGTAACTAATCTCTTCTAACATTCCTTTTTATGTCCTCCTACATAAGGCCCTAAATTAAGAAGAATAAAACTGCCAATGTGTCTTTTACTCCTAAATCATCCTTATCGCTCCCCAGACAGATGCTAGGCAGTACCAGTTTTACTCCACCTCATAAAAAGAAGGATGCTAGAGATATTTGGTATATTTGGAATTCTCGATGTTTTTAATTAGCTCAATCATATTTGAAGAGATTTTCTGTTTTTCAAACACACAATACCATGGAAAGTTAAATCACAAAGACAGAATTACCCGGGCCTGGTTTAATTTTATGAGGTCAAATGTTATTGATATAAATGGATTTTACTAGTTGTTTACTTGTTTTTGGATGAGTAGAGCCATACATATATTTGTATGCAAATGTTGACAAGATGACAGCTAACAAATTGACTTATCTAAAAATTTCATTTGTAGACTGAAACACCCTTTTTTATTATTGATGCTTGTAGCTCACCTTTTTTTTTTTTTTTCCAGATCAAATTGAAAATCCCTAGAGACTTGTCAATGGCCTTCGGAGTCTCTAACACATTTTTAACAGTATAGTTAACACTTGAGTCCTTAAAAAATGCAGGTAAACCCACATACTTATATAATACATAATGAAGAATTCAACTTTTGTCTATTCTGATATTAGCAGTGCTATAATAAATTACTCAAGCATTAATGATCAGTCTTCAGTCATATTTAATGGACCACAAAAGTTTGGTCTTCTGAGAAGAAATCTAGAGTTTCATAAAAAGGATGTGAATCCTACCCTGGGTAATTTCAGGGCAGATATAGGTAACTTTCTGCTAATAAACTGTAATCTAATACCTTCAAAAATTAAAATTGATGGGAAATTTTTAATTTTGCTAGTTTACCTTTAGAAGCTTTGGGTTTCTATCATTAGCATTTTGTTTTCCAACAGTTATATATCTTACTTTCAATAGTGTATGATACTAAAGAGTCTAAACAATTCTATTCTGTTTAGCCAGGTTGTAGTATACAAATCTGACTCCTATTGGAAGCAGAAGGTATCTATAAGTTAGTCTGTAAACAGTTTTAGCCTATGGGGTAGAATGTACTGATCATAATACCAACACAATGTAGTACAAAATTGTTAACCCAATACTGTGAGTCTAGGCATCTAGTAGGCTGGTGGGATGTTTAATTTTATGTGTTAACCTGGCTAGGCCATAGTGTCTAGTTGTAGTCCAATGGCAGGATAGATGTTGTTGTAGAATTATATTTTTCTGTGAGTAATATGTAAATCAATAGACTGTGAACAAAGTAGATTATGCTCCATAATGTGCTTGGGCCTCATCCAAACAGTTGAAGGTCTGAAAACAAAGGCTGAGATTTCCCTAGAATGAAGGAATTTGAACTTAAGACTGCAACATAGAAGGCTTCCCTAAATGTTCAACCTGCCTGGGCTGCCCTGCCGAATTAGAAGGGAAAAATGGCAACTTCTCCTCTTGAATTCCAGCCTGCCACCAGCGCCCACCCCACAATCCTATGAACTAAATCCTTAAACAAATCTTTCTTCTCTCCCTCTTCTCTCTGTCTGTCTGTCTGTCTAGATATGTGTATGCGTGTGTGTGTGTGTGTGTATGAGTGTGTGTGTCTCCTATTAGCTCTGTTCCTCTGGAGAACCCTAACTATTACAGCCAGTAACTAAGACAGACTGCATTTTCATAACACAACAGGAGAGTTTGGCTCTAACAATTCTCACATATGTAGCTAAACTACAGAATCACTGGGTAAACTCAGAGCAATACGACAAACTGTTTGGGTTCACTGTGACCTTTCATCCTGAGCTATATAAATATGGGCTTTTACCATTATATACTGACTTAGTTAGAACTTTTGTCATTTTAACATTATTGTCCTCTGCATTTAACCTTTTGCATTAATCAGCTGAGTTCTCAAGTGATTTAAATTGATCTTACAAGAGCCTTGTAATGGTAAATTTACACAGCCAGGAGCAATGCAATCAGTAGCAACAGAGCCATAAAAATTAGCCAACAATACCACAGGATTGTGACAGTGGAATACGCCAGTACTACCAGTACATACTCTTTTGCAGCTATGGGTCTCGAAAGTGGATATTTGTAGAGGAGTCCAGAGGAAACAAAACCTTCTATCATTATGTTTATGAGAAGGTTTAGTCTTCCAGCAACCATCTCTTTTCCTTTTCTATGTCCATAACTCAGGAGAGTGCCTGAATATCCAAGCTATAAGATAATCTGAACTCCACTGCTTATTTCTTATATATTTTTTTGTTTACATATCTACTGCAGGGGAAAGCAAACCAGAAGAGCATAGGATGGGTGTTGAATCACCACCAGTGTGAACCTCTTCAATTTCTCAGCTATGCATACTCTTTCTCATATCAACACCTAAAAACTAAGAGACTAATGGACTAATTCAACTAATTAGACTAATAAACTAATGACTGATAGAAAACAGTCATACAGTCCTACCTAATATAAAGCATGAGGATTTTCAGACTGTCCATCAATTTTGGCTTGCCTGATAATTTTCTAGGTATATTTTCCTATTATTATATTGAGGTTATGCATTTTTATAAAAACACTGCAGTAGTAATGTGGTCTTCTTCATGAATCAGATCAAATGGTATATTCTATTGATATGTCTTAATATGCAATTTTAACCTTGCTCATGTAGTTAAGGCGGGGTCTGCCAGGTTTTTCTACTATGAGGTAACTGTCTCTGTAATTAATCAAGGTTTTGCAGGAGATACTTCAAAAGTGTGCAAATATCATGTTTCTTCTTAACGTTTTCCTTACTGATTTTAGCATGACTTTTGTCTCAGAGGTAGAATGATGATTTACCAAAGAAGGCATGATTTAGTTATAGAAACAATTAGTCATGGGGATGCAATGGATGGCAAGATGGCTACAGTTAATAATGCTACATTGCATATTTGAAAGTTGCTAAGAGAATAGATCATAAAATCCTCATCACAAGAATAACAATTTTTGTAAACATGTATGGTGGCAAATGTTAAGTAGATCTATCATAGTGATCATTTCATAAGACATACAAATATTGAATCATTATGTTGTAAACTTGCAATTACTAAAGTGTTATATGCTAATTATTCCTCAATGTAAAGAAAGAGGAAGCTATGACTTTGTTCTAAAACTCAAATTGCCCACATTGTAATTCTTCTGTGTGAGGTTTTATGAACCATTACGACAACAAACTACTTATACATAGAAGAAGTATTCATTAAAAGTCTATATACTTGGGGCCATGTTAGTAAAAACTTGTTCAAAATAATTGGAGATTTTCCTTCATGCCTTCCTTATATTATTGTACTTTGTGTCATCTGCCATTAGATATATATTCCCAGCTTTTCCTCCATTGTATAGAAAGATCCTTAGTTACATAGGAAATCTACTCATAAGAGAAATTATTAGGAAATGCGCTATATCAGAATTGTACAAGTCAACTTAAAATACTGGCACTTCTCCCCTAGTATCTTTCCACCTTCTTTTCATGACCCATTTCTTGGTGGTCAATAACAATAACCATCTCTGTCATGTCCAGTCCCAACCCAATGATTGAGTAGTGTTATATAGCTCTACTTTTGCTGAGGTTAACCTTTCTTATTTCACACCGTTGCAGTAATAGATGATCAATAAATGTTCTGGTGCCCCTGGGATAGTGATAATGAACAATAGATCACATGGACTTCAGAACTGAATAGGTAGATGAGATAATACGTATGCTGCATAAATGGTGTCTCATTCTAGATGTTTTTATGGGGATATAAAGTATGAGACTCTTGGCTTAATAACTTGGAATAGCTAATAAACTTCATACTGTTCCATTTTCTTTGCAGTCACTTCATCCTTTATTGCCCATACAACCTAAAATGAAATTTACCCAAATCCCATAGCACATTCATAGCACCCAGAATCCATTTTCAACCATCGTAGAGATAAGTATACAGTATACTTTCTTTACCTTCCAGACCTAAATATTGTGGTGGACATTTTATTTTTTATGTGGTATGAACATTTTATTTTGAGGGAACATTCTGCTATATAAATGGGCCAGAGTTGGCCCATCTGTATTGACTTAAAATGGCCTCCATGTTGTTCACTTTCTCCATAGCAGGCTACAATGTTGACCTAAAGCCTGATGGTGTGAAGCCCAAATTCTTACACATCCAGATGTTTTATAGATAGTCCAACTAAACATATTTTTAGCTATCCAGCCTTCTTGTGCAGTATATCTCACAAAACCGCACACAATATTTACTAACCATAGGTAAGACAAACACTATTTCCATAAAGACCCCAAACTACTAATGTCTTTTGGAGCTCTCTGACCCAGAAACTCCTCACTATGCTACTGAGCTGTACCACCTAGACAGATGAGTGCCCTCTCCAGCCTCCTCTTCTCCCTGTAGGGTTCCCTGACCCTATTCCCCTTCTGGGTGGTAGCCTCTTGCTGTATCAGAAAGGTCTCTTGCTGGGAGGGATTTCTCCTCTCACATGACACTGTCCAAGCATCACCCAATATAACTTGTTGTGCATCATTTTCTCTGAGGTCCTATCTCTTCCTGGATCAATTTTGAAATCCTCTAACTTAAAACACACACTTTCAAAATTTAACAAATTTCAAACCACTATATTATGATATACTTACAAGTATATTATAGAATCAATATACTTAGCTCATAAGTTTTTCATGCCATTTTGTCCATTGTCAGTCTCTTCAAAAACTCAGAGAAGAGCAGACATTTCCTAGCTACTGAGAGACAGTAGGAGGGGAATGAGAAGTCTCAAGTTGTGAACAGCCAAAGGCTATAAGTGATCCCTCTGTCTTCGAGCAGCATGAAGAAAAGTCACTTAATATTTATAACATCAGACATATTGGTGGTATGTGCAGAAGAGAGAAACTGTATAGAGAATCCAGACAAAAGTAATACTGGGTGGACTTTTGTGCAGGAAAAGGACCGAGGAGAGATAACAACCAACAATACTGGGGGAATAATTGTGTCCTAAAGTGCTCCCTAGGTTGTTAATTATAAAACCTAATATAATTTCTATTCAGTCTCTGTTTCCCAGCGCTATTGGCTCTATGAGTCATGTCCTGAGATTCTCTGCTAGAACAGTGAAAAAAGAATTAACACAAACACTATTGCTTCTTTTCTGTAAAGTACTGAAAAGAGAGAGGGAAAAAAAAGGAGATGAAATGTTGATTATATGGTAGTACAAGATGGAAGCAGGAAAAGGATGATTTTTATGAGCTCATGTTCTTGCAACCCAATTCATCAGTTTGAAATTCAAACACTTGTCAAACAGGACAAGTTCTGCATGGTTATAGCTTGGAAGCACTATAGCTATTGATTTTTAAATTTAGATTCTTTGTCTTTTTTTATTCCTAGGAATGCACTGGGTTTAGTAAAATTTACTGCAATTTCAGTGGAAAGAAAATGACACAGTAAATACAAGAAAATAACTTAAGAAAAATGTTCAAAAAGTATTTTTCAGAAAATTGTATATAGACACAGGGTAAGCATATGTGTCAAATTTTTCAGTACAGAGCAGATTATAATATTCCGACTTTTTTTAAGGCAACAGATTGGACCATATGTCCTAATTTTTGCCTCAGAAAACTAAATGGCTACATGTACCCTTTCCATGAATGGAAAATAGGAAACCAATTATAATTATTATGTATTTCATATTCAATGAGCGAATTTGTCATAACACTTATTTATCAGGCTATATAATCTCTAAAATTGCATTTGTAATAGGTTTTAGAAACTAAAAATAAGCAACAACAAAATTTTTGCGCACCTAAAGACTCAATTTGAAAATCAGTTACAAAAATAAAAGGTAATAATATTAAACCTAATTGAATTATTTGAACTTGCTGTTATAATTCACACAATAGTTTTAGCATTAGCTACATAAATAGCATGTGTGACTAATTATTAATTATACGAACAGGTAAATTAAAATAAAAAATGTTAAGATCAACTCCATCATTAAGGTCTTAATAGTCCTCCCCATTTATGTAACAACCGAGTTTTGTTCAAGGAGACTTGGAGACTAATCATTAGATCATATATAAACATGGACGCTCAGGTTGTGTCCTGATTTTTTTCTTCTGTGCATTGGCACTACTATAAAATTTATAAATAATATCTTAACTCTATCCTTCTACTATATTTATAAATTATTCCATTTTTGCTAGTTATAGTCAATACAAGTAAATTAGCCTAGTTACTTACTTATAATGAAGGATATATACACATGCAAAGAGACAAGCTATCACTCCCAAAGTTATCTCATAAAACTCCTCTCCCTCCCACTCTGCTCAGTTCTCTCGATCTTTTATTTGGCCACTTATAGAAACCAGGTGCCAAGACGTGAACTGCCCTATAGACAGTCCAACACAGTGACAAAAACAATAACAACAAGACTGAGGGAGAGTTCTGGTCAACAGTCAGTGAAAAACTGAAGCCTGCAATTCAACAGCTCGACAGCCAGGAGAGTGGTCTTGGAAGTGGATCATCATTCAATCAAGCCCTGAGATGACTGCACCCTATCTCGATTGCACCGTTATGAAAGATCCTGAGTCAGAGGAGTCAACTAAGCCATATTCAGTTTCTTCACCCACAGAAGTTGAGAGGAAAATAACTGTGTGTTGTTTTAAGTTAATAAATTATGGGATAACTTCTTGCATTGCAATAGATTATTAATATACACAATTTCAAAGAAAGTTCCAAAGTATCATGTAGTAGGGTAGTCTGGTTGTGTGTTTGGTGTGGGAGGTGGGCAAGGTGCTGGAATTGCCCACCATTGCTATGCTGAAATCAAGAATGTGATCTAATGTGATATTTTTGGCAAATATCTGCTTAGTTCACTCCTTGTATCCTTAGATCCACTTGTAGCTCATATTAAACTTGTGTTGCAATTACTTGTCATGGCTATGGTTCTCCATAGGTAGGAAGATTAGATAGGTAGTCAGATAGATAGATAGATAGATAGATAGATGATAAATGAAAGAAGGTTAGTTAAATAAACCATAAATCTGATATTTTAGTTACTTCCAAGGAAAATATTAATTTGTACCATCAAATCTATTACCCGACTGTCTCTCAACCTTTTCCAGCTCTTCATTCACTTTAGATTGATTGCCTCATGAGATGATCCAAGTCTTCATCTTTGAGAGGGAATTACACTTTGAGAGTATTTGTTTTCATAACTCCCCCTTTAAAGTTATCACCATAAAGGAAGACCAAGAGATGAACTCACGAGTAGCTCAATTTCACATTTACCCCTTTGATCTCATTTTGTTTCAGCAATACCAGGTTCTGATTATAATTGGAATCAATTACTATCGCCAGTGTAACAATACCTTTTCTTTTTTGTCCTGTTTGTTTACAGCATAAGAATTCAAAAATGATAACGATATAGATATATTGATTGGGTGTCCGTTCTGATAGGGAAAATCGTTTCCCCATTCAGGATGAGGAGGAACAATGTAGTTGACTTGACATCAAGTAACTACCCAGGATCTTAAGTGGATGGTACACTAAAAAGACACCACTTCACTTCCGTTGTTGACTGACTGGTGTTTAGCTTTGGGAGTAGCTAGTTTGATTCTAATAAGATAAATCCCTTACCAGTGGGACCATGCGTAGCCTCCATTTCTACCATTTTGCTTACCATAGTCTAATACTTGTACAAGCAAGTTGGTACACAGAAGAAGTTAGAAGTTAGTTAATCCCCCTAGGACAAATAACCCTAATCGATTAAGGCACCTAGTTGATCAGTGCCTCCTCTCTATCAGATGCTATTTAGTGGCCACTGACAGGAAACAAACACCCATCAATTTTATAACTATTTCTATAACTTACTCCAAATGCCACATCCCTAGCTTTGAAATTTTGTTTCTGAATTTCTAAACTTTCTTCCTCACTATTCTGAACAATTTAGCCATATTATTCTCATCACCCAGTAGTCTGTTTATATAATGGCACCAAGTCGATTATTCCTATATATTAAGTTGATGACCTAGCAGAGTTCTAAGCTCTGCCTAATAAAGGCACTCACCACTATGTTTTAGGGCCACCCCGAATTGCAGCTGTAGGAGTTGCACATACGTATCAGGTGGACCCATCCATCACCCATGACCATGTTTTTTCCTCTCCCATTATATACTTGTAGGTAACCACCATTAATTGATTGGTTTACTCATAGAGAAAAGTGCTGGTACAATAGAAGTTCCATGGAAGTCTGTATCACCCATGCATTCAGGTTGTGTTTGTCCCCTGGTTCTGTCCAGGAAAATTTTCTAAGATCTTTTTTCATGATAAATGATTACTGCTTCATCTGCCCAACTTTATGACTTGACTAACCTAATAGTATCAAAGTCATGAGGAGCTGCTCTGATTGCACAGTCACTTGGGTTCCCACAGTCAGGCGCTCAGGCTCCATTAGTCATAGTAGCTTCGACGAGCTATATTTTGAATGATGAGTAATTATTTCCTGATATACTGTAGAACTGAGAGTGCATACTGCATATCTCTTCTTGGGGCTTGCCACAGTTTCCACACTACCGTACCTATGATGAGCCCCTCTAGCATCATGGATCTGCTGGGTCGTGTAACCCATGACAGATAGTGTGACCCGTATTCTGAACCTTATGCAAACCCCTCTCTTGCTATTGTCCTCACTCCAATCTGCAGCATGATAAACTGGTCAGAGCAGTACTCCAAAGGGAAATGCAAAATGTTACCAAAAGGGCCAAATAATTACCATCTTTTTCTTAGTGATAGAAAATTCAGGGTGCAATAAACTATCTTGAATACTAGATGAAACAGTGTACCATTACCCCAGGTTACCATAACACCCTGAAACTCTGTGGAGTTGTTTTTGTTGTTTGTTTGTTTGTTTGTTACCTCAATCTTTGGCACACATTTGTCTTGCTAATGCATCCAGAGTTTCTGCTACTTCCTGATATCAGAGGCTAATAGCATGCAGTCAGCAATACAGTGCACCAAAATAAAGTTCTGAGGACTGTCAATCAAGTCCTTGAAAACTATACAGTGACAAATATAAAACGATTTAGAAACCTATGGAAAGAGAATGAGTATCATCACTATTAATATGCAAAAGCATGCAGCTTTCTATTCTTTTTGGGAAAAAAAAAGATATTGCAGATCAACAGCTACCCAGGTGTGTTCATCAGCTCCAAAAAGAGTACCACATTCGTCACAGCATCTATTATTGATGCTATGAATTGACTGAATTTACTATAATTTCTACTATCTGACAAAGATAAGAGCAATGAGATTTATGGTGACCCATTGGTGATACCTGGAGTGGGTTTATTTATGAATGATTACTTGGCATAACTGGTTAGAAAACTTTTCTTGACTATATGGCCAAGATCATATGTTCTTGTGAAACCAAGATTGGTCATATACATCTTGGTACCATTTGGAGACAGAGCTCATCTATATGCCAAATAACACTGTAAAGTCTGTGCCTGGATGTTATTCAGATCCCCAGTGCTTGCCTGCATTCTTCATGCAGTATACCATTTGCTTTTAAATATAAACCTTCATAATAAACATTAAAATATATATATTATATTATATATATACAAACCTATATATTATATATATACAAACCTATATATTATATATATACAAACCTATATATTATATATATACAAACCTATATATATATAAACTATATATATATATATATATAACTTTCATGAGTATGCTCTGTTGAGTCAGTTGAGTTCAAGTATCTGCCTTTGAGAAGAGGAATTAATTGGCTTCAGTTGTGGAGAACTGTGGCTCAAACTTGCTTGGAATTCTAAGAAAACAGGTCAAAAAGAGGTTGACAATTTTACATTGAGAGATGGACGGGACACCTGTTTCCTTTCCAGTGACTTTATTCTTTACTTACTGGGTATTCCTAGAATAATAAATACCACTATATTCCCAGGTCGTGCTTGTAGGAGGGCTGAAGTGCTTTTCTGTCTGCAGCAAAGCTTCCAGGTATAAAGCAGAGAGATGTCTTAATCTGAAGCAAGATGTATTGAGTACTGGTAACATGCATAAAATTGTTCACTACAGTTCTTATGAAATCATGTGGCCCTTGAGACTATGATAAAATGTATCACAAGTTTCCGCCACATTGTTGTGAAGATAATGTGTATGTCTGTGTGAAAAGAAGGTTAAGTGGTCAGTGGCTGAATGAGAGCCATTAAACGTTTAGGGATTTTTAAAAAATAAAAGAGCTCCAATATCGAAAGTAACAAGTTTTTCAGATTATTTTAAATCATAAAGAATTAGCTGTAGAAGTGACTGCATAGGATAAATAAAAACTGCTTTTAGTTTATCTGTGATTTTTAACAATGGTAAATGTTCCATTGTGTTTTACTATTTCATATAATTTTGTGTAGTTATTTATCCCACACATGCCCTTGGAGACCCAGGGGTGAAAATTTTACACATGTCTAACCAATAATTGGATGCTGCTGCATTGAAAGGATGAGGGAGAGGGTTAGCACATGATTCAAGTAAGAACAATTAAGATTCTTTCCTTAAAACTAATGCCTGGATATTGGAAGAAAGAAGCATCTTTTTTTCCTGGGTTCTCTAGTCCTATAAGGTTGTGAATCATGAGTTTTGAGCAGCCATGTGTTGTGGATAATGCCAGTCAAATTCAGTTTTGGCAAGATAAAGGAAATTGTGGGATATTTTTAAACTTTTTTTAAATGTTTATTTATTTTTGAGCAATAGAGCGAACACAAGCAGGAGAAGGGCAGAGAGAGAGGGAGACACAGAATCTGAAGCAGGCTCCAGGCTCTGATCTATCAGTCCAGAGCCTTACACAGGGCCTAAACTCACAAACTGGGAGATTATGGCCTAAACTGAAGTCAGACATTTAACAGACTGAGCCACCCAGGCGCCCCATTAGTGGGACATCTAAAGATTAAGAAATTCAAGATTAGAAATGACATAAGTGGTCACAATAGAATATATATATATATTAAAATCAGAAGTTTAGGGGCACCTGGATGGCTCAGTTGGTTAAACATCCGACTTCGGCTCAGGTCATGATCTCACGGTTTGTGAGTTAGAGCCCCCTGTTGGACTCTGTGCTGAGAGCTCAGAGCCTGGAGCCTGCTTCAGATTCTGTGTCTCCCTCTTTCTTTGCCCCTTCCCCACTCGCACTTTGTCTCTCTCTCTCAAAAATAAATAAATATTTTAAAAAATCAGAAGTTTAACTATTTAGAAGTATAAAGTAGTTTAAAGATGTTTTAATTCAACAGATCAAAATATAACCAAAAGAGATGTCCAAAAATTATTTCTATGGAAAATATCACCCTGTTATTTGAAGACCTAAAATTAGGACTCCTAACCTGATTCAGACCATAGTTCATGCTTTTTTCCTATTCAATTTCTAATTCACATATTAGAGATGATGAGTTCTTTGAGGGACACAACGTAGACAGAGTGGAAACAATACCATAATATTTGATATTGATAAAATATTTATTATGCATCAGTCATGTGGTAAGGGCTTTATTTGTATTTCTTCATTGAATAGTAGCATCTAAGTGATAGATTGTGTTACTATATTTATTTCATTAGGAATAAAATTTATATTTAAGAAGTGTTTGTAAATTTCCCAAGAGCAATAGCATATCAGGTTGGACTGGAAATATCAGGAGCTTGAAGATGAGATTATCGAATTTCAGTAGTGTTGTACTAATTATGAAAAGATAAAAATGATTATGAACAATCATATATATCAATACCTAAATTTTAATTATTAGTTTTGCAGAGCCTATATACAAGATCCAAATTAACACACATTTTGACCACAAACCTAAAAACATAAACTTGAATTCCAGGTTACTCATTTTTAACACTACCATTTCCAACACACAGATTGATATCTAAGGTAGAATTGCTGCTTATCTCATTTTAGTCAAATGTAGGATAAAGTTGGAAAATATTGAAAATATTTTATGTGTTGTAGTGAATATTAAGGTGAAGAAAGTTGGGGCGCCTGGGTGGCTCAGTCGATTAAGCGGCCGACTTCAGCTCAGGTCATGATCTCACAGTCTATGAGTTCGAGCCGCGCGTCGGGCTCTGTGCTGATGGCTCGGAGCCTGGAGCCTGCTTCAGATTCTGCGTCTGCCTCTCTCTCTCTCTGTCCTTCCCCTGCTCACGTTCTGTCTCTCGAAAATAAATAAACGTTAAAATAAAATTTAAAAAAAAATAATAAAGTGAAGAAAGTTATGTAAATAACCCTTTAAAAATCTAAGAGTTGAAGTACCTGGGTAGCAAAGTCAATTGAGTATCTGACTCTTGATTTTGGTTTAAGGTTCATAGGATTAAGCCCCATGCCAGGCTCTGCACTGAGCATGGAGCCTACTTGGGATTCTCTCTCTCTTCTCTCTCTCTCTCTCTCTCTTTCTCTCTGCCCCTCCCCTTCTACCTATTTCTCTCGTTCTCTCTCTCTCAAAATAAATAAATTAATTAACTTTAAAAAAAATCTAAGACTTACTTTTTGATACATTCTCTGAGAACAAAAAAACTACTACTTTATTAATTGAAATGAAATAATTTTACTACTAATTAATGTTAACATGCATATTCTCATAAAAGTGTTTTTCTTTTAAAAACGTATAGCTTCAGACATATTTAACTAAAATATCCTAGATAAAATTAATTGTGAAAGCCTGTGTCCAACAAAATAGTCATTTTTAAAAGCACTTTAAAAACTGAAATTGTTTTATATTGTTTCTGCATATTGCATTTTTAATACAGGCTAATCAACAAGGACATGCAGTATTTTACAAAAGGAAATTTACCCTGCTGATATTATATGACTTCTAATTATTAAAAGGGCCTCAAATCTATGTATGTAAACAATAAAATAAATCTTTTCCTCCTAATTCTCTATTTTGAAGGTGTTCTGAAGTTATGTTTTGCTCATTCATAAATTCTCCGTTTCCTCCTTAGGCCAGTAACCATTTGTGCTTCTTATTGAATCAAGGAAAGAGTGGTAAACAGCATGTTTTTACTAATTGCAATTCACTTTTACCTAAGTAAATTCAGTATACAAAATATACATTGGTACGTGTTTATTCATATTTAAAAAGTTTTTAACATATGGGTCTTTTGTCCTAGTGTATTTCCTAACCAAGTATTTAAAAGTATTTGGTAACATATTAATTTGTGAAAGAAACTATGCATTTGTCATTTGTTCTACTCAAATTTAAATAAACTATTATGATCTAATATATACACAATCTCTAATATTTCTTGCATTTTAAAAAATATTTTGTTTCAGATCAGGGAATTAAAGAAACTATATTTCATTCAGAAATGTATAAGTACTATAAATAGATAAAGACCAAGTTATTGGCAATAGCAAATTTCACATTTACAAAAAAAAATCACATTTACATTTGAGCAACATAAACCTTCTTCAAGAACAAAAACTAACACATGTAATTTCAGATTGATAACTTATTTCTCCATTGTGCCTAGCTTTGTTATCCTGGACTTATTAAGGCAGAGAAAACGAAAAAGATGAATGATTATGGACTCAATTGAAATTGTGGGCATATATAATTTAAACAATTTTGCTCAAGACGACAATTATTTTTTGTCATTTTTCTGTTTTATCAAAATGTGTAAATAAGGATTTCAAAGAGTCATTCCATTTGGCTAATATGGAAGACTTGTATATTTAGTTCTCCTAACATCTTTATTTATCCTTGGCTGTAATAATGACTTGAATATGATTAATACATTTCTGAACTTGTGTTTTATTCAAGTTTTTGATGAGAGTAGCATTTGCTCACCTTGTATAAACACTCGTTTGTTGATTTAATTTTATTATTCAATAATTATCAGGATAATCAAAGAAGAGGGAGTAGGAGAATGGAACTAGAAGCATAGAGTCTAATAAAAGTTGTGCATAGCTTCCATCCATCAATGAAATATATTGTCCTATTTTTTCCTACCAATGATAACTTTTAACATTCATGTGACTAACATTAAGTATCATATGTATAACACTTTATAAATATATTTCTAATAAAATTTTGTATTTAGCACCTACCTCCTGGTGTAGTCAGAGGAGATATTTTACAAGTGAAGAAACTACAACCATACCATCAGAGAAAGTGACCTGAACAAGATTCAGACTCAGTAAACAATGGGACAAAGATTAAAGCCCAGGCCTTCAGGCTTCAAGTATTCTTTCTGGATAATTTTTCCGCTATAGCACACTGAGCCTGAAATTTACTAAATTTAATAAGTCTTACAGTGTTCCTGTGTATTACTTCAGATTTCAAATGAAGAAATGAGGGTGGGAAGTAGAAACTGGGAAAAAGCCTTAAATAAATGTTTGCCGTAGTAAGTTGCTTTTCGAGCAAATTCATGCCCCAAGTATGATCACTAAGTCAACACACCCTTGATATGCTGATCTATATGAATAGATTTGCTAAATCAGTACTTTGCTATGTTTGCATTATGTCGGCCTAAATACACATGCATGTGTGTGCACACACATACGCACGAATTAATAATGACATGATACAGATTTTTTTTTTGCCAGTTCAGTCAATTTTTTCAACACCTCTAAAACTAAAAGTAAAAAAATTAAATTAAATTAAAAAATTGGGGGCACCTGGGTGGCTCAGTCAGTTAAGTGTGGGACTCTTAATTTTGCTCAGGTCATGATCTCATAGTTGGGTTGGTGAGATGAAGTCCCCCTTTGGGCTTTGCATTGCCAGTACTAAGCTTGCATGGTGCTTTCTCTCGTTTCCTCTCTCTCTCCCTGTCCCTCTCCCTCTCCCTCTCCCCCTCTCTCAAAATATAAATAAATGTTAACAATAAATAAATAAATAAAATAAATAAATAATAAATAGAAGCGATATACAATGAAAGTTTGCCTTATGATGTCTTCTGTTAATCTCAGCATTATTTTCACTTCATTATCATTGTATTTTATGATATATACTTTCACTTTGATTTTTGCCCTTTATTTTAGCCAAATAGTATATAATTGTTTAGGAAGCAGCTTTAGCATTATGAAATAAATAAACACAATCAACAATTTATTGTCTGAGTAGGATTTAGTTTAGTAATATTTTAAAGAAATATTAATTGAGCATTTAATTTTAGTTTTTTTTCTAGACATTCAACATATCAGAAAAAATTCCAAATGCCCTACATTTAAATTCCAGAAATATGAATTATATTTTATCTCAAGAGATATTAATTAGGTTTTTAGTCCAATAGGTTATTTTTAAATTTTTTAAATAATTACATTTTAAATAAATTTCCTCAAGGAAAAGTTTTGTGTATATACAAGATGAAATGAAAAACATAAAGTTAACTAAAGTGAGTCTTAATTCAGTTAAAAATTTAGGAGCTATGAAAGATGAGTGAATGAATCACTCGACACATTTATATTTAATCTTGGTCTTAAAAAGGATTCATTCAAACACATTGAGGTTCTGGAGAGATTTTGATTTATTTTATAATAGCAACTTGCAGAAATACAATTCCTTCCCCATATGGAACTTCATGCAGCAAATCTATGTCTGAGAAGCTGATTACTTATGCAGTGCCAAACAATTCATCTTAGCCCCAGAGCTTAGTTGGTTGGAGGTTGTGAATTAAAGACAGCTCCTTAATTATATTCATAATTCCAAACTTTTTTCCCATTGTGATCAATTTTTGCAAATGCCAGACTAAATATTTAATAAGATTATACTTCCTTAATTAAAATACACTTTTAAATATTGTATGTATGTATGTATGTATGTATGTATGTATGTATGTATGTTTTCTAGTTGGAGCAAACCACCGAGGCTTCTAGTCTCAGTTAGGGTTCTTCATTGGGAGTCTCCTTGCACCTCTAGCCAATGAGGGATAAAGTGATGAGCACTAAATTAAAAATAGAACTACCATATGATCCAGGAATCAACTTCTGCATATTTATCTGAAGGCAATAAAAACATTAACTCAAGAAGATATCTGTATCCCCACCATGTTCACTGCAGTAATATTTACAACGGACAAAACATGAAAATAACCTAAATGTCCACTGATGGATAAGTAGATAAATAAAAGTTGATACATGTGTGTGTGTGTGTGTTAGTCAGTCATAAAAAAAATCATCCTGTCATTGCCATAACTTGAATGGAATTTGAGTGCATTATGCTAAGTAAAAAAGTGATATAGAGACAGACAAATATTGTATGATCTCACTTACATGTGGAATCTACCAAAAAAAAAAAAATCACAGATACAAGGAACAGATTGGTGATTGCCAGAGATAGAGGGTGAGGATAGGCAAACTTGGTGAAAGGTGGCCACAAGATACAGACTTTCACATAATAAAATAAGTCCTAGAGATATAATATATAGCACGATGACTATAATATTATTGTATATTTGAAAGTTACAAAGAAACTCGATTGAAAAAGTTCTCATCACAAGAAAAAAAGGAAGTGTGTGGTGATGAGTGTTAATTAGGCTTATTGTGGTGATCATTTTGCAATATATGTTCATATTTAGAATCACTATGTTGTACACATGAAATGAGTGTTATATATCTCAATTTTATCTCAATTTAAAAAAATAAAATAAAAAATAAATAGTTTATCTTCATATACATGTTTTGTAATAAAAAAATTGCATAGAAATAGAGATTTAGTATCACTTTTAAACTGTTAGCCAAAGTTTTAATTACTTGCTACAAGTGCTTATGCATACAACTGTTGAACCGTCCAGAAGGTCTACAAGAAGAGGTAGAGAGACAGAGAGAAAGAGGCATAGAGAATAGAAAAAAATATAATTATATTCTGGTATTTAATAAAACATTTATGGTAATATGTAGAATTTTTATTGAAATTCCACTATAGACTGTTTAAAAGTTAAGACACTATAGGGAATGATTTCCATGTCGCCTAAACTCTTAAAGAAATTAGTTCACCTCAAAACTCAATTGAGAATATTTGCTTTCTCCTTTCATAAATTTAAGCAATAGAAAGTAAAGATCCTTGCATCATAACTATAGTTATTGATATACCAATATTTTAAGAAAATTTTCATATATTTTGCTGTTTAATGTGTAATCTGTATGTTAAGTAAGATGATTCTGATTTCTTAAATAAACAATGCTTAACTTTCCAAATTTTGGAGATAGCAAATATTTTCATAAGTGAAAAGTACAATTTCAAAGTCCTTCAAAATAATGGAAACTAGAATCTCATAGATCAATTATTTTTTCTATATAATGCTCTTTCTATATCTGATTTGTGGACATATTTGGTTTTGAAAATACTGTGAATTGGTCCATGTATTTCCTGTAGCTAAATCATTCAGATTATGATCATTTTACTTGTCAGAAAGCATTTACTTATGTAATACATTTAATATAGTTTCACGTTATTATGGCATTAAAAGTGATGCTTGTTCTCTTAAATACTTCAAACTGTGTCCTCCAGTCTCCTGTGGACACAATGTGAATTCATATTTTCACATGAACTATAACTAAAAAATAGTGTGTTGCACAATTTATTTTGATTCAGAATGAATTTAAGTATCTACACTCTGTTATCTGTTCTGTGATAATTTTATTTCAGAAATAAGTGGAATTTCAAATGTTCATTATTCTAAGTAAGTTATCTTTTATTTCTGCAATCCCCCAAACATATGAAGATTGCACATATATAATTATTTAATACTCAAAAGATAACTGACAAAGATCTTATCTTATGCTTCCTTAGAGAATGCCTGGGATGTACTTATTATTGAATCAGTTTTATAGCTTTTAACTGAATCATGTGTAATAAAGTTTTAAAAATCATTATTAAAATATAGCGTTTGTGGAAAGGTAATAAATGTCATTAAGAGAGCTCTCTGTCAATAAATTATTATTAACTTGTCCCAAGTTATCTACATTGAGAGAAAAAAATGGTAGACAAGTAATAATTGTTTATAAATATGTTTATTTTAAACACAAAACTTGTAACCATTTCAAATCTCTGATTTCCTTAGTCAGAGCTCTTTACTTTGAATGGAGTTTCCAATTGTAAACGTTCTGTGAAAAGGTTTCAAAAAAAAAAAAAAGAGAGAGGGAGAGAGAGAGACAGAGAGACAAACAACTACGAAATTTAAACTTCACTTGCTAATTGATATCTGGATGTATAATGCATATCTGCTTTGCATTTTCAAGTCAATATCATTAAAACACCAATGTACCTTGTGATGAGGACCACAGGACCAAAGAATTATTTCTTGGCCATCGGGTCCGAACCCGACGAACCCCACCATCACCCCAAAACCTCATCACATGTCTCACTTGTATATTAACTATAGTAGTGATTCAATTTTAATAATATTCTACACAAGATATGAACTTAGAACAACTTTTCTTAGTAAATAAAGAACAAGCTTTATATTTTTTATTGTAATTGTGTCCTTCAGCACAAACCAAAATTTTACATTGTTAAGATATTTCAGACATGACTCAAAGTTATGGCTTGTAATACTGATGAGGCAGTGTGGGGCAAGCTGAGGGCAAAGTACAGGCTAACAACACCTTTCCCACCAAGTGGGGCACGTATGATATTCCTTGGATACTCCTAGCTGCCCAAAAACAAAGAAGAAAGAAAAGCAAATGGTTAACCAATAGAGATCACGGTCCTACAGGACATGAGTCTCTATCAGTTCACAAATATCTTAGTGAATTACAGGAAAAAGGCAATCTTATCAAGAGCCTGTCTCCAGAGACCTGTAGACTCAGCTTCTTGGAGCCCCAACATCACCCCTCCGTAGTGACATGGGAAACAAAGACAAGAAGGAAATGGCAGGTAAAATTAAATTTCCTTATAACCCGTAGCCCATTAACAAATACTTGAGGCAAGCGCAGTAAAACATTTCTCCAGGAACTCCCTACCGTCTTAATCTTAATGTTTTGCTAGAGGAAAAAATAACTTTAGCTTGATAATAGCTAGACCTCCAGTAATCTGTGTCTTTAGCATATGAAAGTCCTTTTGGAAACTTCCCTCTTGACTTCATCTCCCCCAAGTCCATGGCATATGATCAGTTACCCATCACGAGCCCAATGCAGCTCTTCTGTCCACAGGTCCTGTCCTTGCGCTTTTATAAAATCACCTTTTTTCCACCAAAGATGTCTTCAAGAATTCTTTCTTGGCCATTGGCTCTGGACTCTATGAATCCCATTATTACCCCAAAACTTCATCAATATCAATTTGCTTTTTATGTAATTCATACCCTTACTTTATTCCTACTTACTCAATATAGGCTAATCAATACTGAAACTCCCAAAAAATTTTTGAAATAAGTTTCAACTTTTAAAACTTGTGTCCCATGAGACCTAAACCACAATCCCAGACTAATCCAAAGTTTTGAACAAATGACAATTAGTATCTTATTGCAACAACCAGTGTTATTCTTAAAGATACCTTTTAGATTCCAGGCATTTAATTTTTTCATTAGGTGGTATACTCTTGGTGCCTAGCACATAGCCTTGCATAGAATGAGCACAAAATAAATGACCTCAATGGGCAAGCTCCCAGAAATGCCATGTAAGAATAGTACAGGAGCAAGGACATCCTAACTTAGAAGATATTGTCCCATTTCAGCAGCAAGAGCTGAAATTCTCCAGATAAGAATCGGAAGACTTTCAGAACGGCTAAAATCAGTAAGATAAGAAACAATGTGTTGGAGAGGACATGGAGAAATGGTAAGCCTATTGGTGGGAACGCAAACCGGTGCAGCCACTGTGAAAAACACATGGGGGTCCCTCAAACAGCTAAAAATAGAACTACCTTACGACCCAGTAATTGCACTACTGGATATTTACCCAAATGATACAAAAACACTAATGAGAAGGGATACATGTGCCCCTATATTTTTAGCAACATTATTTACAATAGCCAAGTTACGGAAGCAGTCCAAATGTCCATCAATAGATAAATGGATAAAGAAGAAGTAGTATATGTATACAGACACAAATACACATTTGTATTTGTATGTGTATACAATAATATACACAGGAATATTATTCGGTCAAGAAAAAAATGAAATCATGCCATTCGCAATGACATAGATGGAGCTAGAGAATATAATGCTAAGCGAAATAAGTCAGTCAGAGAAAGACAAATACTATACGATTTCATTTATATGTGGAATTGAAGAAACAAAACAAATGTACAAATGAATAAAGAGAAAGAGACAAGACAAATGAACAGAGAGAAAGAGACAAACCAAGAAACAGGATCTTTTTAAATTTTTTAATTGTTTATTTATTTTGAGAGAGAGAGGGAGACAGAGCATGAGGGGAAGAGGGACAGAGAAAGAGGGGAAGACACAGAATCTGAAGCAGGCTCTAGGCTCTGAACTGTCAGCACAGTACCCGATGCAGGGCTCAAACTCATAAACCATGAGACTATGACCTGAGCTGAAGTCAGTTGCTTAACCAACGGAGCCACCCAGGTGCCCTGAAACAGACTCTTAACTACAGAAAGCAAGCTGGTGGTTATTAGAGAAAAAGTGTGTGCGTGGGGGGGCAGATAGGAAAATAGGTGATGGAGATTAAGGAGTGTACTTGTCATGATGAGCACTGGGTGATGCATGGATTGTTAAATCACTATATTGTACACCTGAAACAAATATAACTCTGTATGTTAACTAACTGGAATTTAAATAAAAAAAACTTAATGGAAAAAAATAAAGAATCAGAAGGTCTTGATTCTGTTCCTTCTGCCACTTCCAGGATGTACAATTTGGTAAATCACATAACCAAGGCTTCAGTGTCCTCATGTAAATAAAGAAGTAACTTTAGGGGGCGCCTGGGTGGCTCAGTCGGTTGGGCGGCCGACTTCGGCTCAGGTCATGATCTCGCGGTCTGTGAGTTCAAGCCCCGCGTCGGGCTCTGTGCTGATGGCTCAGAGCCTGGAGCCTGCTTCCGATTCTGTGTCTCCCTCTCTCTCTGCCCTTCCCCTGTTCACGCTGTGCCTCTATGTCTCTCAAAAATAAATAAACATTAAAAAAAATTTAAAAAAAAAGAAGTAACTTTAGGAGATGACATACAGAGAATTCTTCTAATCTAAAAATTCTATGACTTCTGAAATTTCTGGGCTTTTACCTGCATGATATTATTTCCAACGCACAATACATTTATTTGAGCAGGTTGAGCCATATAGCTTTTAAATGGTCAAAACCTCATGGTTAATTAAATGTTAATGGTCACAGAGCTCATAATTAATTAATTCAGTAGTTGATTGAATTGTATATTCCAATATGAGCTTACCTGCACTATGTAACAACATGAAAACCCAGTTTTGATTTTAGTATTTCTTAAGTATAAGAAACCTTTCCTTGTTAATTATATTATATATATGAGAATTAATATTCATTGCTGTTGATATCATAAATATGGAAATATTTAAAGTCACCTAAGTCAACATCTCTGTAACTTTTGGTACAACTAGAAATGTCATAATAACTTTATAATAAAAATCCTGCTAATTCAAGTCAGGTACAATATTAGAAAAAGAATCTCAGCCTAAAGAGAAGATTGACAGTAGTTATGTTGGAAGGAAATGGAGCTGCCAAGAATAACTCTGTTGTTAACACTGACATCCTAAGCAAAAGTATTTAAAATATTTCAAATTCTTGTTCCTATATGATAGGGTGGTTAAAAATAAAGAGATGCCCAAATAAGGCTCAGAATTGTGATTTACATATAAAAATGTAATGGGTTTAAAATTTAATACCACCCATATAATTAATTCAGAAACCAAATATAGCTGTATAGATTAAATGAAGCTTTTGTAAGCAATAAAACTTGCTTGTAATTTTAATTGCTGAGTAGAAAGTGGCATTTGAAAATCCCTCAGAGAAATCTTAGGATTTATTTTCAGAAGGATACTAAATGGACATTTTGATTTATTTTCTTCAAATCTACACTTTGAAAAAGTTTTTTATGAAGTCTGAGAAAAGTGAATTAAAATAGCTGTATTAAATCAGGAGACAGGCAACAGTCTTGTGAGTTGCCTAGTAAGGATCATGGGGTTCTGGCAATACACAAAGAAAAATTAACAAACCTAAGTACAGAAGAGCTCAGAGATACAAGGAATAAAAACAGCCCTATTAACACAACGTCTAGGCAATGCCATGCTGACCTCTGTACTAATGAGGGTACTTTGAAACTGTTAACACTTCTAATGTAGAAAGGTCAAGAAGTCCACCTTCATTTTATAAACGAACTAAGAATAACTCAGGAGATCCAGTAAATTCCCTAAGGTCATTAAATAATCCAAGGTCCAAGTATCTCAAGGATTCAAATTCCTAATCTAAAATTCTTTTGCCCCTTGCTATGTATCACTTTTTAAAAGATACAGTATCTAAAGCATAGCTTTTTACAAATTGCTAAACTCTTTGATATGTTTCCTTTTGGTAGTGTAAAAATGATACCAGTGATTTCATCTCAAGCTATTAATTCCTCTTCAATAAAATATTTAAAAATAATATTAATTCCATAATTCAGCAAGAAATATTTTTAAATATTCAATTTATAAGTAATGAATTAAAATAAGTTGCAATTATATCACTATATAACAATTATATCATTATATTCAGAACAATGTTATCACAATTATATAACAATTATATCGTTATATCCAGAATAAATATGGCAGCTCAAATATGCCTAAGAACCTTTTCAATAAAACAGGAAAGGTTTGAATCTTTGAGTTTGTAAAATAATAGTTCTTACCACCTCTGTTCTAAAACATCAAGGATCAAAGAGTACCTTTTAAACTGTACGTAAGCACATATAGAGGTCTCTTAATTAAATAAATGAAGACAGGAAAAATAAAGTTGTCAAAATACCATCTTGTCTTTCTTGTTATTCTAAGAAATTGGATGTACCACAAGACTACCTTTTTTTTTTTTTTTTTGAGAGAGAGAGAGAGGGAGAGAGAGGGAGAGGGAGAGAGAGAATTTAAGCAGTCTCCACTCCCAGAACAGAGCTGACATGAAGCTCAGTCTTACAACTTTGAGATCATGACCTAAGTCAAAATCAAGAGTCTGATGCTTAACCCAGTGAGCCACCCAGGGGCCCAAAGGATATCTGTTTTGTTAAAATTCTATCACCCTCAATTATTTCAGTGCTTTTCAAACTTTAGTTGCATCAAAATTTTCTGCTTAAGAAAACTGCTGATCTCATACCTCTAGTTTCAGATTCCGTAAATATGACATGCAGACTGAGATTTAACATTGCTAGCAAATCCCTTGGTGATGCTAGGGCTGCTAGCGAACACATGTTAAGAAATCAAGCAATCAATCCCATAATTAATTGCACAAAAAACCATAAGATACCTAGGAATAAACCTAAATAAAGAGGTAAAAAAATCTGTACTCTGAAAACCATAGAACACTTATGAAAGAAATTGGAGAGAACAGAAAGGAATGGAAAAACATTCCATGATCATGGATTGGAAGAACAAATATTATTAAAATGTCTATACTACTTAAACAGAGGCATCACAATTCCAGACTTCAAGGTGTACTAAAAAGCTGTAGTCCTCAAGATAGTATGATACTGGCAAAACAGTCACATAGGTCAATGGACCAGAATAGAAAACCCAGAAATGGATCCACAACACTATGGTCAATTAATGCTCCACAAAGCAGGACAGAACACCCAGTGGAAAAACAAACAGCTGCTTCAACATATAGTATTAATGAAACTGGACCACTTTCTTGCACCATACACAAAAATAAATTCAAAATGGATGAAAGACCAAAATGTGAGAGAGGAAAACATTAAAATCCTAGAGGAGAACCTAGGCAGCAACCCCTTTGACATTAGCCATAAAAACCTCTTACTAGACATGTCCTTGGAGGCAAGGGAAACAAAAGCAAAACTGATCTATTGGGACTTCATTAAAAAAAAAAAAAAAAAAAAAAAAAAAAAAAAACTTCTCACAACAAGAGAAACAATGAACAAAACTAAAGACAACCTACAAAATAGGAGAAAATGTTTGCAAATGACATATTGATAAAGGGTTACTATCCAAAATCTATAAAGCACATATCAAACTCAATAACCAAAAACAAATAATCCAGTTAAGAAATGGGTAGATTAAATGAATAGAATTTTTCCAAAGATGAAATACAGGTGGTCAACAGATTCATCAAAAGATGCTCAATATCACTTATCATCAGGCAAATACAAATCAAAACTTCAATGAGATACCACCTCACACCTGTAAGAATGGCTAAAATCAATAACACAGGAAATGACAGAAGTTGGTGAGGATACAGAGAAAAGGGAGCTCTCTTACACTGCTGGTGGGAATGCCAACTGGTGCTGCCACTCTAGAAAACAGTATGGAGATTCCTCAATAAGTTAAAAATAGAACTACCCTATGACCCAGTAATTGCACTACAAGCTATTTACCCAAAAGATACAAAATACTGATTCGAAGGGGCACATGCACCCCTCTGTTTATAGCAGTATTATCAACAATAACCAAACTATGGAAACTGCGCAAATGTCCATCAACTGATGAATGGATACACACACACACACACACACACACACACACACACACACACACACAATGGAATATTACTCAGCCACAAAACAGAATGAAATCTTGCCATTGCAATAAAGTGAATGGAGCGACAGTGTATTAGGATAAGTAAAATAATCAGTCAGAGAAAAACAAACACCATATGATTTCACTCATTTGTGGAATTTAGGAAACAAAGCAGACAAACATAGGGGAAGAAGAAAAACAGAGTTGGAGGCAAATTATAAGAGATTCTTAACACTAGAGAACAAAATGAGGGTTACTGGAAGGGAGGTGGGTGGGGGATAGGCTAAATGGATGATGGGTATTAAGGAGGGCACTTGTGGGTGTTGTCTGTAAGTGATGAATCACTAAATTCTACTCCTGAATCTGGGAAAAAAAAAAAAAGGACTCTATTTAGTCCATTTGTATTTAAATTCATAGAATTCTACATTATTATGTAAAATTATTTATTAATGTAATTGCCAATATATGTTTTCCTGTAGGCTGTTTTTCTTCTAACTGGGGAAAAACTTGACCTGGGTTAATTTTCATATTTATACTCCCCCATTGTTTAAAAACACAGTATGCCTGAACCTATTACTCAAGTCTTTATGATTCTAGACTATATTTCTCATTTTAGTATGAGGTCATCTCATTTTTAAAATACATCTTTTTTAAAGTACAATTCCAGTCTCTTCTCAAAAATTCTCTCATGAACAAACACAGATTGCAGGTCTTGATGGAAGAGTACAAAATTGGTGAGTTGTAAAGTACAGCCTGCCACGGTACGGTGGGAGCTATTAAATCACCTTCGTTTTTTGTTGTTGTTTTTTTTTTCTTTCTACAGCCTGAATTACCAGCTCATTTATTTGTTCTTCCTTCAACTTCTCAGATTTTTCACCTTTTAAGTTGCTCTCTCTCTGACCCTGCCTTACTTCTGACGATCTAATTGAAATGTTGAACCAAAAAATGGACTCAGAGAGAGTGAAATATATTTTGAGTTTGCACATCCACTAAAACATAGATAATTAAAAGCATTTGCATGAACAGATGTGCACGCATGTATGTGTGTTTATTTAGCTTCTATACAACTCATTTGAAACCAGTGATTTTCTCTCTGATACAACTTTTCCTCAAAAGTAGTCCTGATTTATTATTAGACCAAGTCATTAAGCATTTAATATTATACAGTGGTCTACCAAAGATGAAATCATTAGAAAACAGGATTAAAGATTTTGGACATATCAAAATCCTTTCCAGTCTTTCATAATAATGGAAAAACTGTCAGTAAATTTCATGATAATGTTAACAGAATGGGGATTTCTGAGTTCCTCGGTCTTTGAAAAACAAAAACATAACCTCAAAATAAATTTTTAAAAAATTAGTATTTGTTGTAGAGTTGTGAAACTCACTACACAATCCTAAAGTCTGTTGTGATTATTATAAATATGTGGGAGTGTTTGGATTTTACTCATAATGTATTGTTCTTAATGAACTACTTTTATCCTATTGAAGTATAGTTGACATATAATGTTACCTTAGTTTCAGGTGAACAGCATAGTGATTGGACAAGTCCCTACATTATACTATGCTCACCACATGTATAGCTATCACCTATCATTGGTCATTATATAACACTATTACATCATTGACTATTTTCCCTGTGCTGTACCTTTTATTCCTGTGACTTACTTATTCCATAACTGGTCTATATCTCCACTCTCCTTTACCCATTTTGCCTAACCCCACATCCCCCCACCCTCTAGCAACCATCAATTTGTTCTCTGTTTCTACTTTTTGTTTCTTTGTAACTGTTTCTACTTTTTGTTTATTTGAGTTTTTGTTTTTGTCTTTGTTTGTTTTTGTTGGATTGTTTAGATTCCATATATAAATGAAATCACATGGCATTTGTCTTTTTCTGTCTGGCTTATGTCACTTAGCATAATATCTTATAGGCCCATCCATGTCATTACAAATGGCAAGATCACATTCTTTTT
The DNA here is from genome assembly GCA_030068075.1 of Paguma larvata. Lineage (NCBI taxonomy): Eukaryota > Metazoa > Chordata > Mammalia > Carnivora > Viverridae > Paguma > Paguma larvata. Next base: position 120,232,949 of record CM057824.1, on the reverse strand, counting down.
CATGGTTGAGTAATACTTAATGAACTGCTTTTAGAACTCAGTATAACCGTGTGTTCTGTAAAATGCTGAAATACAAAGCTTCTATATTAAAGCCCAAAAGATCACAATTGAAACTGAAATTTTCCAAGAACTAGCCATGAGATTATTTTCATGAAGTCTAATTCTTGAGTTCAAAAAGATGAAGAAGAATGTGTTTCTTCTGCAAGCCCCCTAGAAGCTATAGTTTTTGAGTGCTGCCTGGAAAGATACTAGAAACTACTCTACAACATCTGAATGGGTATACTCTAGGTCATGAAAATCTCAAGAAGCATCAGTGTATACTTGTGTGTTCTACCCTTATGCATACAGGCTTGCTTTGCTACTGGAATCTTAAGAACTTTGTTGTTGGAATTTTTTTTTGGCTTTTTGAATTTCACCTTATAGTTTCCAAATAATTAGGTAAATTTTCCAATATCTCATTTGGAAATAAAAATCAGTGTAACCTTGTTATAAAGTTTAGCATTATATATCCTAAATTTAGCTTACCAATTAATTTAATAATTCATAAAATAAGACAAATATTTGTCATATACTATATAGCAAAAATTTAAAAAAAACACATTGAGGCTTATAGAAAAGTTATAGGCTAGGCAAATAATCTGACAACAAAGAAGCTCTCACATATCCATTCCCAACCACTTACCTAGTGCTCCTTGGGTGTATTTTATATTATCCAGTTTAAAACTTTTGAGGGAGAGGGAAAAAAATACTCCCTTGTGTTCTTCTATATAAAAGAAGTAGAAAGAATGACCAAATATGCTGGTTAATTCAATCTTAAATATCACAAGTCTAAAATTGCGTCTCTGAACTTACACTTTGCTTTTCCACTGTGGATGAAGAGAACTTCTCTGTAAGCAGCCCGAAACTTATAGTGTGCATTTCAGATCAGATTCATATAAATGCACGATGTTTATTATTGAGTGATAGTGACCTTTACATTTTAAAATATTGTTTATAATTTATAATGAAATTTTATTATATTGAAAATGAATAACTTCAACTGGACTGAAATTTATTTTAATGCTCTTGGACTTGGCAGCTTCAGAGATTTGAACACAAAGATTTAAAATAAATATTAAAAAAATAAGTAGATTTCCTTTATATCAAGAAAGAGTATTATTTTGCAATAACATAAAGGCTTACATAATTGTTCTCTCTGTACTAATTATGGATTTTTTTAATATGCTTTGTTTTATAATTTTTGGTTAAAATGTATTTCTTATTTGGGGAAGGTAATAGGGTATATTTCAATAAATAATATATAGATTGTTGCAACTATTTCAAAAGATAAAAAGAGGCATATGAATGTTAAGTGTCCCCTGCCTCCCTCACACCCAGGTTTTAGGTTTCCTCTCCAGCAGTAACTATAGTTTCCAATTCCTTGTGTATCCATTGAGAGATATTTTATGCAAATACAGGAAGTATTAAAAAGATTTAAAATGGATATTCTGTCACACCAAGGAAAGGAAATATATTTTAATAGCATATATATTTCCATAATTACTTTTTCTCTTACAAACATGGGTTTCAAATGTTTTCTTTATTTGAAATGTAGCATGATATATTTTTTAATCTTAGTTTTCTTAGATATTATTCGAGCTATAAAGATATTTATTGTTACAAATAAATATTTTCTAAGATATTTCACTGAGTTTTATATTTTTTCTTCTTTGTGATGCTCCGTTATTTTATTAAGTAGTTACAGCTCAATTTTTTTAAGTGAAGGAACTATACTAATTTTAACTGTACAGAACTATTTTTTGATGTATATCAGGACATTGATTCATCATTGGTTGATTCTCAGAATCATGGTAAGTTGTTACATACTCCATTTGTAGAAAAAAGTTAATTTAACACTTACTGAACTGATATAATAACCCTTTTAACTATTTCTTAAACATTCAGAGAGCTAGGATTTGGAGAAGGGGATCAGAATAAAAATCTATTGTAATTTTGTTTCAAAATCATTGAAAATCACTGTTAATTGGATTGTATTCCACAAAATGTGAACAATTCTGTCATTTAAAATCCATGAATTAAACATACTATCTATAGAATCTTCAAAGCTAATATACAACATTATCTGTTTAATATTTACTTTTTTTGTTTCTTTAAACATATAAAAAAATAAAATATGAAGTTTTCAGGCAAATACCAGTCTGTCCCAAATACTAAAAATTATTATTCAATGTTTTTGCTAATACAGAAATTATTTCATTAATATTAATTTTTTATTATAATAGTTTATTTTCAAATTGGTTTACATATAACACCCAGTGTTCATCCCAACACGTGCCCTCTTTAATATCTGTCACCCCCTCTCCCCCCTCCCTCACCTCCCTCACCTTCCTCACCCTCAGATTGTTCTTAGTCTTTGAGAGTCTCTTATGTTTTATCTCCCTCCCTCTCTGTGTCTTTTTTTTCTTTCCCCTCTAGCCCTCCCCCTGGTTTTTGCTTAGTCTCACAAAGTCCACCTATTCGTGGAAACATATGGTATCTGTCTTTTTCTGACTGACTTATTTCACTTAACATAATACCCTCCAGTTACATCCATGTTGCTACACATGGCCAGATTTCATTTTTTCTCATTGCCATGCAGTAGTCCATTGTATATAAGTACCATAACTTCTTTATCCATTCGTCAGTTGATGGGCACTTGGTCTGCTTCCATGATTTGGCTATTGTCGAAAGTGCTGCTATGAACATTGGGGTACACGTGCCCCTATGCATCAGCATTCCTGTGTCTCTTGGGTAGATTCCTAGCAGTGCTATTTCTGGATCCTAGGGTAGCTCTATTTTCATTTTTTTGAGGAACCTCCACACCGTTTTCCAGAGTGGCTGCACCAGTTTGCATTCCCACCAACAGTGTAGGAGGGTGCCTGCTTCTCCACATCCCCGCCAGCATCTATAGTTTCCTGATTTGTTCATTTTAGCCACTCTGACTGGTGTGAGGTGGTATCTCAGTGTGGTTTTGATTTGTGTTTCCCTGATGAAGAGTGACTTTGAGCATGGTTTCATGTGTCTGTTGGCCATCTGAATGTCCTCTTTGGAGAAGTGTCTATTCATATCTTCTACCCACTTTTTCACTGGATTATTTGTTTTTCGGGTGTGGAGTTTGATAAGTTCTTTATAGATTTTAGATACTAGTCCTTTGTCTGATATGTCATTTGTGATTATCCTTTCCCATTCCGTCGGTTGTCTATTAGTTTTGTTGGTTGTTTCCTTTGCCGTGCAGAAGCTTTTTATCTTGATGAGGTCCCAATAGTTCATTTTTGCTTTCAATTCCCTCACCTCTGGAGATGTGTCGCATAGAAAATTGCTGTGGCTCAGGTCAAAGAGGTTTTTTCCTGCTTTCTCCTCTATGATTTTGATGGTTTCCTGTCTCACATTCAGATCCTTCATCCATTTAGAGTTGTATGGAACCACAAAAGACCCCGAATAGCCAAAGTAATTCTGAAGAATAAAACCAAAGCGGGAGGCATCACAATCCCAGATTTTAACCTCTACTACAAAGCGGTAGTCATCAAGACAGCATGGTATTGGCACAAGAACAGACACATAGACCAATGGAATAGAATAGAGAACCCAGAGATGAACTCACAAGCATATGGTCATCTAATCTTTGACAAAGCAGGAAAGAGTATCTGTTGGGAGCCGTTTGGGCTCACAGGTTGAGACCCCTCCCTGTGTGGAAAAGGTTGACACAAAAGCTCACCAGCCAAACTGGCGCCTAGTCTTACAACTACTCTCCTTGGCCTAAGGAATGTAATGCTCTTTTGTTTTACCACATTTAGATAAAAGGAAGGACCTGGAGAAGGATGCTTTGATGGATTGCATCTGAATGAGAGTAGCCTGACCACCTTAAAGTTGCATCTTGGGGATGGGTTGCATAGATTGATAGGAGTTATGAGCTGGCTGAATATTGGTGTGATTTGTGTAAATGTTGGGCTCCTATTATGTAAATTCACGGGCAAAGGACAAGCACTGGGAATTCTGTCCTTGCCAGACGGGTTGGACCTCCCCCATTGTAATTGGAAGAATAGGCAATGACTCCTGGCCTGTTTATAGATAATTAACATAGTCAGGCCCAGGTAACTTCCTGTCCTCTCCCCCAGCCTTAAATTTATATGCTAACTAACTTGAAAACAACTTGCAAGATTCCCCGCTTTACCGATATAACACATTATTGTTCAAACTATGCTTACTGATGGGCTGTCACTCATTGCTGTAATGTAACTCACTACCTTTAAATAAAGACACTGAGGCCGGCAGGGCAGAGATGCTGGAATTGCCAGGGCTGCCTGCTTGGTCATCAGATTCTATCTCACTCGTGGCTCTCTCACCTCATTTCGCCTAACCTTTCGTCCTTCGTGGACCCCTAGATTCGCAGGAACAAGGACCGACCCCGGCAAGTATCCAATGGAAAAAAGACAGCCTCTTTAACAAATGGTGCTGGGAGAACTGGACAGCAACATGCAGAAGAATGAAACTAGACCACTTCCTTACACCACTCACAAAAATATTAAATATGTGAGGGCTTTTGCACAAATATTCTAAGAACATAAATTGCTTTTATAGTAAAATTTAGATTATTGCAACTCTAGCTTTGTTTCTGATATTAGCACTGATATCCACATACTGTATTCAGATATAAATTAGTGTAGAAAATCATTTCATTTTCATTCAGAAATCATTGCCTCCCTTTTGAAACTAGGGTAGATGTATAGAGCTCTCTCTAAGCCCATGAAGGGGTGTTATTTGCTCTGTTTCAATTTAGAAAGTTTGGAAACCATGAATTGTTCTAAGAGGTAGATTTGTTTCTTCTCAGTACAGTTTCATCTAACACTAGATTAACTTACTATTTCAGGAAGAAATAAACCATCTGTGTTAGAAATGTAGGCTGCTAAGCAAAAAGATAAATAAATGGGTGAAAATAGGGGATAGATCCATAAATAGAGGCATACAGAAATACTGAGATAAAATACATAGACTAAGTGCAGATAGCTATCCACATCTACACCTAAATCTATGAACCTACATACCTATGTATCTACTATCATCTCTCATTCATCTATCTGGAGAAACCTTAAGTGCAAGAATTTCAGATGGATAGAATTAAATTGTTTATACTCCATTGGACATTATCACCATCATCTTGTTCATTGTTTTTCTAAAGTTTTCTCTTTCATCTCTTCCTCCAATTATATTCTTCCTGGTGTTGAAACTCACTCTCATAGATTTATTGAATTCATGTCTCAGTGATATATGTGCTTACATAAATATATGTTACTATTTGGAGGTTATTTATATAAATTTTGATGGTTTCTGTCATTTCTCTTTCAATATTTTTAGGCAATATTCCAAAATATAGTTTGTTATTTCTTCAGAATTTACTGAAAAAAAATAATTGTATTTAGGTAACATGTTTTACTTTTATATTACACTCTTGATGGAAAACTAAGATTTATTCAGTATGTTACTATTGTAAGCAAGGTTCAGCCAAAACTTTTTGTGCTGCATGATACATCCATTGGGCTACCTGTACTCTCAGTTGCAGATGAGTGTGTTACCATGCACAGAGAAAGCCTACTTCAAGAAAAAGATGAGTTCTTCCCTTTTTTGCTCCAGAAGAAGAATAAGAAGCTTAGTCAGTAATTGTCAGGTTTTAAACCCAGAATTACCAAGTCTGTCCCAAGACTTGACAAGACAAGAGATTACTTGTCTCAACAAGTGGAAGACTGAACATGTGACCTGATCCTAGCCAGCAGAGGACAACTTTGAAGTAGTGTCCGTGTTTCCTCAGTTGGGTACTAATGGGAATCACCTCTAGTCATCCATAGAGGTTACTAGCTCCATAAAACATAATTCACTGTTTTTTCTTCCTTCCCTGTCAAAATCTCTCCACTCTGTTTCTCCAGCTTCCTTGGATCACTTTCCAAAAGAATCATCTTCACTCAAGTCCTTGCTACAGGCTTTGAAAGAAATCAAATGAAGACACATGCTATGACAGACATTCCTTCATATGAATTCTTGTGAATTTATTCCAGATTGAGGGTAGTAGAATATGAACATAGGGACTATAAATATTGGATCATTAAGCCTGATTATTTATTCCTCTGTGCTATCAATTCATTTACTCATGCCCATAGTCATGCAAACTTGCAGTGGCTTCCACTATAATAAAATATATTATTTTATGTCATTAAAGCTAGAATTGTTCATATAACAAGCAAGCCTAATGGGATTTTAATGGGCAAGAGGAAATCAGTGGCTTAAATATGCTTACATGATTTTTCTTGATCTCTTGTGCTTCTAAGATACACTCAAAGAACAGCATGCCTCAGAAAGCATCTGTTCGTTCACTCTGAGCCCCAGAATGATAACATGTGGAGTTGGCATGACCCAGACTAGAAGTCAGATATTAGTTGGGCCCAACCAAATCCAGCTTAGATCAATCAAACTACAGCAAAGCTGCAGTTATATGCACAAAAAATATAAATATTTCATGTGTCTGCGAGATTTTTGAGGTTAATTTTTACCCAGCAACTCAATATCATAATTACTTTCACCAATAATATTCTGTTGCTCTGCAAAATAGCTGCCTAGTTATACCACAACAACTGATATTAACACTCTAATATTTGCCAATTTGCTAGGTATAAGATGGTATCTTATTAAGGCTTTAATTCAGTATTTCTCTGCCTACTGGTGAGGTTGTATATATCAATTTTTTTAACTATATGAGTTTCTATTTTCAAAAAAGAATATTCTTTTTTTGCAATTTTAATTTGATCTCTTTTGAAGGAATTCATTTACATTCTATATAATTGTTGTGATATTGTTTTTCAATATCGCAATGAACTGCTTGTCCCAAAGTATTCCCTTTTTATTAATTTTATCAACATATTTCACTGATTGAGAAATCATTTTCGTTATATATAACTTTGGGGTTTGAGAAACTTGTGTCAGAATCTTTCTTGACTTTGTGATCAAAATATTTTTTTAATTTATTTTGATGCTATTGTTTTACTTTCATAGTCAAAGCAATATGAGTCTGTATCATGTGGATAGAGAGAGACTGCTAATTTTATCTTTCTTCATTTCTTTTCCATTAATATGTGGAATCACAGATATACATATACCGAGATTCTGAAACACATTGATTTTTTTTCTGAACTCTTTATTATTTCCCAAAAGACTCCCTGTCTCTGCATCAATGCTGCAGTTTCATTGCTACAGGTTTGTAGTGTCTCTCCAACACCTGGTAGATCAGGCTTCCCTTTACCGTTTCTGACCCATGATAGATCTTTTGCAAAGTACTTTCAACAGTCTGTGGATTTTTTTTGTTGCATATTAATTTTAGAATCAGCTTTTTCAGCATCTTTTTAAAATTGTGTTTGTTTATTGACTGGAATTGCATTGAGTTTTACAGTAATCTGGGGGAAATATGCATGCCTCCAATATTAGTCTCCATTCCAATATAGCATGTTCAGTGTATTTAGATTTTCTAAAATAATTTTTATGGAGGTTTTCTAAGTTTTTATTTAAATTCCAGTTAGTTAACATATAGTGTAATATTTTCCGGTGTACAAAATGGTGATTGGACACTTCTATACATTACTCAGTGCTCATCACAAGCACACTCCTTAATCCCCATCACCTATTTAACCCATCCTTCCACCCACCTCCCCTCTGGTAACCATCAGTTTATTTTCTATAGTTGAGTCTCTTCCTTGGTTTGCAGCTCTCCTTTTCTTCCCCTTTGCTCATTTGTTATGTTTCTTAAATTCCACACAGGAATGAGATCATATGGTATTTGTCTTTCTCTAACTAACTTATTTTGCTTAGTATGATAATCTCTGGCTCCATCCATGTCATTCCAAATGGCAAGGTTCCATTCTCTTTATGCTTGAGTTATATTCCATCTCTTTATCCATTCATCGTTGATGAATTTTATTTAGCCTTTCATCACTTGATGGACATTTGGGCTCTTTCAATAATTTAGCTATTGTAGATAAGCTGTTATAAATGTCACGGGTGTGTGTATCTATTTGAATTAGCATTTTTGCATTCTTTGGGTAAATACCTAGTAGTGCAATTGCTGTATCATAGGGCAGTTCTATTTTTAACTTTTTGAGTAACCTCCATACTGTTTTCCACAGTGACTGCATCGGTTTGCATTCCCACCAACAGTACAAAAGTGTTTCCCTTTCCCCACACCCTTGCCAAGACCTGTTATTTCTTGTGTTGTTGCTTTTAGCCATTCTTACAGGAGTGAGGTGATATCTCATTGTACTTTCGATTTTAGATTTCCTTGATGATAAGTGATGATGAGCATCTTTTCATGTGTCTGTTAGCCATCCGTATGTCTTTAGAGAAATATCTACCCATGCTTTTTGCCCATTTTTTAATTGATTATTCATTTTATTGGTGTTGAGTTATATAATTCTTTATATATTTTGGATACTAACCCTTTATCAGGTATGTCATTTGCAAATATCTTCTCCCATTCCATCAGTTGTCCTTTAGTTTTACTGATTGTTTCCTTCACTGTGCAGAAGCGTTTTATCTTGATGAGGCCCTAATAACTCATTTTTGCTTTTATTTCCCTTGCCTCAGGAGACATAGCTAAGAATAAGTTGCTACAGAAGTTACTCAAAGACGTTACTGCCTGTATTCTTCTCTGAGATTTTTAATGGTTTCAGATCTCATATTTAGACCTTTCATCCATTTTGAATTCATTTTTGTCTGTGGTGAAAGAAAGTGGTCCAGTTTCATTCTTTGGCATATTGCTGTCAATTTTTCTCAATACATTTATTGAAGAGACTGCATTTTGCCCATTGGATACTCTATCTTCCTTTGTGAAAGATTAACTGCCCACATAATTGTGAGTTCATTTATGGGTTTTCTATTCTGTTCCATTGATCTATGTGTCTATTTTTGTGCCAGTACCATACTGTTCTGATTATTGCAATTTTATCATATTACTTGAAGTCCATAACTGTGATACCTCTAGCTTTGTTTTTCTTTTGCAAGATTTCTTGGGCTATTCATGGTCTTTTGTGGTTCTTATGAAGTTTTTAATTGTCATCAAGTCCATATTGACACCATTCTCTGCTCATAGAGCGTTTATGTGTACTGTTCTACTAGAAAGAGCCCTCATCATACTTTGCCCAGCTAATTTCTACTCTTCATAAGCCTCTCATTTTAAGCATCATTTTCCTCAGAGATATCTTTTCTTTAAAAAGAACTATATAAAATATCTCTATTCATATTCAATAGGTAACATATATACAGATACCGCTATCAGATCACTGTGTACCTCAAAGTCATCATTCTTGACAAAGTAGTGCAGAAACAATGAAATATACATTTATTTAATTTGACTGTGTACCTCAAATTCTCTCAAAAAAGACATAAAAAAGTAGATATTAAAGTTTGTAAAATATGTAAAGCATAATCATAAGAAATTTAGTAATATACTAACCATTTATTACATGCCAGATCACTGGGCAAAAATTTATATATATTTTATATAATTATAGGTGTTCTAATTACCATCCCCATTTTATAAAAATTAAAGAAAAAAGAGATTAAGTAACTTAGTAGGACCACACATATAAAAAGTGGTGAAGATGATATTTAAATCCAGCAGTGTGGTTTAGAGTCTATTCCCTTAAACACTGTGCAATTATGTTCTTGTTTATAAGTTCCATGTTATATGATCTTCACAATAATTTGACACAGTAAGTCACATTGAATTCATTATCTAAATGAGAAATTTGAGAATTCAAGAAGTTCAATAACTTGCAATGGACAGATAAAGTTCTGAAACAGACACTTAGAGCCATATAACTTTACATTCTATATGCTCAGTATTTATTAGATAAATGAAAAAACTCCATATTATATCTTGTAGAAAGGGTCTCATTTATGGTAATAAAACATGGCAATTTCATTAATATTTATATATTTTCAAAATACAATACTTAATCATTGATCACACTAATATAGGTACTTTTCTATTTGAAATCCAGGATCAAAAGTGGTATTTTCAAAGGATTCTCCATTATGGAACAATTCAGATGATCTTCAACAGAATGTCACTTAATAAAGGAAGCAGATGAAATTTCAGAACCTCTTTCTAGCAACCTTTATTAATTTACACTTACTCTTAAAATATTGTAGGGTTATAAAGAAAGTAGTAAAGGGGGCACTTTAACTTCATAATTTAATATTACATTTCCTAGATGTGGTCTAAATATTAAAGATACTATAAGATTACATAAACTATAAAATTATTTTAAATGTCCCTAGTACAAAGCTAACTTCCTTAATCACTCAGGGTAAGCTGTCTAAAGCCACAGTCTTTTGCTCAGGTCTACTCTGAGGAATGGAAATTTGGGGAAAAATAATAGCATTAAAAATTAATAAAGTGTTAGGCCTTTTCAGCATGGATTTGCTTTTAAGTAAAGATATTTCAGGTCTTCCATATCGCCACAAAATCATTATTAAACCATTCTTTGAAGTTTCAGATGTTTGTAATTCCTGAAATTATCCTCTGACATAAGACAGCTTAAGTCATTTTAAGAATTCACTGTAGGGGCGCCTGGGTGGCTCAATCGGTTAAGCGGCCGACTTCAGCTCAGGTCATGATCTCCCGTACTGTGAGTTCGAGTCCCGCGTCAGGCTCTGTGCTGACAGCTCAGAGCCTGGAGCCTGCTTCTGATTCTGTGTTTCCCTCTCTCTCTGCCCTTCCCTTGCTCACTCTCTGTCTCTATGTCTCTCAAAAATAAAATAAAAACGCTAAAAAAAAAAAGGAATTTACTGTAAATTCTAAAATCTCAAAGGATTCTCAAATTTGGATATATTTTTTATTTAGAGACAAAAAAGTACAAATTTTCATGTATTTTTTATATTCATTCTATCGGTTAAGGCCGTAAAAACAGGATAGTAATGGCATAAAAGCACATAGTTAACAGCATAACCTTAGTTTACTATGTGATGTCATAAGATACAGCAATATCTAAGACAAAAACATTGTATTCATACTGAAAACAAAAAGTAGTAAAACACTTTAAAAAAAAAGCATTTCCTGTGTATGTGAGTTTCCTCAGTTTTCATATTATTGACTAATTGTTTCAATTTCATCAGAAATTGATTTTATTCCTAAGTTTATTTTTTACATTTTCCCCCAAATGTTTTACTATAAAAACTCTCAAACATACAAAAAAGACAAAAGGGACACTTGGTGACTGTACCGTATACTTACAATCTCTGGCACAACTGTTAAATTTTGATATGTTTCTCATATATCTGTCTATTCATCCTTCAATCATCATATTTTGTGTATTTTATATATGTTATCCTCAATACTCCAGAATGCATACATTAAATTGAGTTTAATGGTTTGGGGAGTAACATTTACATGCAGGGATATGTATAAATCCTCAGTGCACCTAAATATAAATTTAAGGCACCTTGGTCTTGTTTCTGCTGTAAGTCTTGCATCTTTGTTCTACACCAGATGTCCCTGTTTCACTATAATTCATATATTCTAAATGGCAGAAATCACAAAGAATCCTGTTGTTCCTCAGCCCTTAGCCAATATGCCGCGTATTCTCATCGGGATACTAATATGTCATTTAGCTTTGTACTAGGCTGTTCTCTGTCACATTCTTACAAGAATATTGAACCAGAGCAAGCAGCCATTAGCATTTAGTAGTAACAGAGGAAAAAAGAAACAAACACAAAAATGCCAAAGCATAAGATAATTAATCACTAAATGAAAGGTCATTTATAATTTGGATATACAAAAGTGACATTACTAAAATTAATAATCAAGACTTCATAAACAGGATCTATTTTCCTGACAAAAGGTAGCCTACATCTACCTTGGTTGTATTAATATATGCCATTAAAGGCGATGTTGTTAGCCTAAAGGCACGGCACATTGCTAATGTGAAATGTTGCCTGAGGTTTACAAATGATAACACTTGATTGTTAACAGGCCACCCTATAAAATCAATTACCTCTACTCTAAATATATTTTGAGTGGTTTTATAAATAATTTAAACTAAGGGCTATATAGTACCAGAATATTTCCATCGACCTTAAGAATAATTTTGTCATTGTAGTCCTATGTCTTCATTAGAGGACATTTTTCATAGAGTTAAAATAGTTGTAAAATACAGTGCATAAAATTTTAACATCTACAAATCATGTAGCTTCTTTAATTTTCTAGACAGTCCTATATTCAGACTATATTAACATCATTTAAGAGCCAAACCACCCACCCCAATTCTTTCAATGTATTTAGGGAGCTCACAATAAATGTGAAAAATATTGATATCATAGTAATGTAAAAAATGTGTTACAAGATTCAGAGTAAATCAAACACTTAGTAACTATGAAATACTTTTAGAGGAAACTGTAGTTTGCTTATATATACAATATCAGCTGAATAACAATAGAAGTATGATGATCCTTCTTTATATATTGTCAACAGTGTAACGATGCCAAAAGAAGTTAGACAAGTAGCATTTATACAGAAAGTACCAAACAGAGCAGTGTATCAGTTAATCTCAAAAGGGAATATCCCCAGGACTTAGAAATGTAATACTTGTTATTTTATGAATTCTACCTTTTGTGTGTGTGTGAGATCTTTCATTTGTCACCACAATACAACAATGAATGCAAATCCTAGAAGTCTAGACCATGACGCAGAGCTCCAGGGTCCGGTACAGGTGAGACTGAGGTAGCCAGCTCCATCTATGAACTATGCAACCTCTTTCCTCATTATAGTCTATAAAGTATAATAAAATCTAAATGTGCAAATTTCACTCCTGCTAAGAAAACCCACATTTCAAAATGATGAAAGCAAAGCAATCTGCATCTTTTAAAATAACACCTTACTTTGTGGGACCAAGTGGCGTGAAAATGAACAAAGGGAGAAGGACATTCAAACTGAAGAGTCAAAACAGATTTAAAACAAAAACAACAAAAATGTTTACATATCCACAGTGTGATTCCAATTTGGAGAAACAGAGTAGCACTTTCACTTACAAATATGTTAGCGGGCACCAGGGTGGCTCAGTCGGGTTAAGCATCCGAATTCGGGTCAGGTCAGGATCCCATGGTTTGTGAGTTTGAGCCCTGAGTCAGGCTCTGTGCTGACAGCTTAGAGCCTGGAGCCTGCTTCAGACTCTGTGTCTCTTTCTCTCTGTGTTTCCCCTGCTTGTGCTTGCTCTCTCTCTCTCTCTCTCTCTCTCTCTCAAAAATAAATAAACATTTAAAAAAAGTGTCTTAGGAAGATGAAACTTCTGTATCGGTTATTACCATTTCTTTCTAAAATAATAAAAATGGAATAGTCACTAATAAATAATTGAACAGAAATATGTTCTTTCAGAAAATGTCTGAGTAAAACATGATAAATGAACTACTATCTAAAACTATCCAATAGTTTTTTTTTTTTTTTTCTTTTAATTTTACCTTGTTTATTCAGCAATGGTCTTCCAGGCAATGTGGCATTTCATTTTTAGGGAACGGCAGAATTGCAGGGGGTGAAGTTGTATATGTTAATAGAAACTTTGAAGTAGACCAGAAATAAAACGCTGCTCATTCATCCATTCACTCCTTTATCCTGAAAATGGTCTGTTGATCTAGTTTGTAAATGGATTTTATAGTAAATGCCAAGGCACACTACCTTGCCCCCGAAGCTGATTTATTCATGAACCAAACCTTCCGATATGGACTGGCCCAAATCAACCAGGGAAGGAGAAAGCGCATCTGAGTGGAAGTGGTATTTGCCTATGAGCCCAGCACTCAGACAGCAGTCTGACCCTTTAAACCCTCTCCTTTCTTTTCTCTCTTCTGATAAAACTCCTTATGGTTTTAACTTATGGGGTGTTACCATTTGTAGTTGAAAAATAATTGTTATAGTACTAGGGAATATTCATAAACCAAAAGGTCCATTACTAGACTGTTTTGATTTGCAAATATAAGGTCCAAGGAAGTATAAGTTACTAATTAAGCAAATTGTTCTGGGACGAATTGAATGATTCCAAATCCCAACTCTACCAGTCTTATCAGGTGGCTTTAAAGACCCTCTCTTTTCCCATCTGTAAAACAATTAGAATAGTAACACCTATTTTGCAAGGCCATTGTAAGAAGAAAGCAGAATATCGTATTTTAGATACTAAGAGGGAATTAGGTCCATAACACACACTAACCCTTTGTTATTTTATTGATGCAAAAGATTCTAAAAAGAAAAACTTAAGAGGTAGCTGAGAACAGACAACCAAATGTGTAATTTTGTATAAGACAGAAACTGCATAAAAGCTTCGTCTTCAAATCTTAATATAGTGGGTATGACCTTAAACAATTTTATATCTTTCTTATCCTTCTCTTTGCTGAACTTGCAAGAGAATGTTTTTGCTTAGAAGATTTCTAAAGGGTGATTTTTTAAAGAATAGGCCTCATGTTTACAGGAAGATATACAGGTTTGTTGGTTTGTTTGTTTGTTTTAATCCTCAGGTCTCAGAAACCCTCCCTGATGGCACAGGAATAGGTAAGAGGCCTGTATTGGATTTGCTGACTGATGAATAGATTAACAAACATTTCCATTCATCCAAAATCAGGCATTCATTTAGTGCCTTGTCCTCTAGGAACTTATAATCTGGGGAGAGCCGCAGAGAAAGCAAGCATTAGACAACAACATGATATTGCTGCAGTGGAATTTTTAAGCTGATGATGAAACGCATTTTAAAACTTTTTTTTTTTTTTTTAACATTTAATTATTTTTGAGACATAGAGACAGAGTGTGAGCAGGAGGAGGGCAAAGAGAGGGAGACACAGAATCCGAAGCAGGCTCCAGGCTCCGAGCTGTCAGCACAGAGCCGGACGCGGGGCTCGAACTCACAGACCGCGAGATCATGACCTGAGCCGAAGTCGGCCGCTTAACCGACTGAGCCACCCAGGCGCCCCTGAAACGCATTTTAAAAGTCCCCAACGGAATCACAAGAAATGTGAAGGAAAGAGAGAATATCAGGTAGGGGAAGAGCGTACGCAAAGGCAAGTCATTTAGAATAGCTAGAAAACTAAGTGCAAGATTTAAAATAAAGCTGGAGTGATAGCCATGGCGCAGGAAACAATAAAGAATCGAGAATGAATGAAGATGCTAAACAGGAAGAAAGACTTCTGGCAGATAATGAGTTGCAGAAATCTTTAAGGGAGGCAATTAGCCTATGATATGGCATGAAGGGGAGAGTCTAGCATGGAGAGGGTTAAGACTACATATTTTGATATAAAATGAAGAGTTGAGGGGCGCCTGGGTGGTTCAGTAGGTTAAGGGTCCGACTTCAGCCTCAGGTCACGATCTCACCGTCTGTGAGTTTGAACCCTGTGTCAGGCTCTGTGCTGACACCTCATAGCATGGAGCCTACTTCAGATTTTCTGTGTCCCTCACTCTCTGGCCCACCCCTGCTCACGATGTCCCTCTCTCTCTCTAAAATGAATAAATGTTAAAAAATTAAAAAATAAAATAAAACAAAGAGTTGAAAACAAAGGATGCCCACAACTGTTTTGTTTCTAAAAATTTTATCTTAAGCATCTAAGTTATTTTTTACTTTAAAACATTGATGGAATAGGAACTAGGAACAAACTCAAAAAACTTAAAAGCAAAAGAACATTAAACATAAAAATGGAGGGTCTATCAAATAAAATGCCTTGACCTGAATATTAACTATAAGAAAGAAAAAAAAAATAAAACAAAACAGAAATATCCAAGCTATACTATTGGATGTAGACAGGAAAATGGTAGAAGATAAAGTAGAAGGGTAAAAGGGATCAGCGGGAAACAGGTTGCTGTTGGGAAAAAAAACACCAGATGCTGAGTAGAAGCGAGGCAAGCTTTTGTTTACGACTGGGCCAAATCTGATCTCCTGATCTTAAGGAAACAGTGCAGAGAATGGCACCGAACAAAGGCAGCAGTGTGCTTCTATGGATCTCAGCAAGGCAGGGTACATCATCAATTAGTTAACCAATTACAATTTACAACATCCCTTGGTAGCCAATTACATAGATGTTACCTTTGGCGGGGGGGCTATTGCTTCAAGGTTCTTTTCCTCTTGTCTTAAGTGAGGTTTGAAATGACCAATTATAGTTAGACACTCCAGATACTGTGGGACAGCAGTTACGTGACTTCTTGCACGTTGGCCGTCCGTTCTTTGATCAGCTCAAAACAGTAGGGTGAAAGAGCTCACTGCAATCTAAATTAACTATTTTGCAAGCAGGCGAAGTTACAGGAGTGAGATGGGCAGTTAACCCCTTCTGATAACTCTAACAGGGAGCTGCATGGGCTTTTATCTCAATGTTTTAGCGGGTACCATACTGTTAGTCAGAACAGCGGATGGGGAGATGCATTCGCGAAGCAATTTACAGAAGCCAAAACAGCTGGTTAATGGTTTTCCATTGTTTACTCAGGTTTGTTGACCACAACAGTGGAAATCTCCATTTTGACTGGTAGGTCCAAGTGACATTCAGGGTCCCTGATCACTAAGTTTATTTGCAGTCAGTGTTTAACAATCCCTGAAATAATTGGGTGTTTTCATTTCTCATGCAGAAGTCTCAACAGTGACTGTATTTCTTGTTGGGAAAGGATTGGAGGAGTCATTACAGTGCACACTCATGTCAATATTGTAGCATCCTTTCTCCTTTCTCAAAGAGGCCTGGGCTCCCATTCATGGGTATTTACACTGTCTTATGTCTGAAAACTATAGAGAGACTACTGAAGCAACATTAGTCAGATTTTTGCCCACAAGACCTAGAAGTTTCCTTGTTATAGATTAATTAATATTTTAAAATGCAATGATCTGTTGTTTTCCTAAATAAATACTGATCTATTAGACATGCTGTTAGATTGTGAGAATAGGAAGTATACGGTAGCCTTGGGCTATAAGCCAGGAGGAGAGAAGCAGCCTGGGATGCTGAAGATGTGCACTGGCTGTGCACTGGCCGGCCGTGATTTATTTCCCACTCTGTGGTTTTGCCTGAGAATTTATACATATATAAGCACATGTATATCTAAATACAGAGGTGTAGTTTATGGGTTAACAAACCTCCAGTGTTTTTGTCCTATCCAAGATTTTGTTCCTTTTCACCTCTGTAATCTGACATTTAATAACTGTTACTAAATTTATATATGGTTCTGGAAATGGTGATGATTTATCGGTAACTCCACAACCATAGAAATAGTTAAGTTTTTAAATGATATTCTAGTCACTAAGAATTTTACAAATATCAAAAAAAAAAAAACAGAAGAAACCAGTATTGGAATTTTTTTTGTTGTAAATATATCACAGTCACAATATTTTCTTTTCCTTTCTTTCTTTCTTTCTTTCTTTCTTTCTTTCTTTCTTTCTTTCTTTTCTTTTCTTTCTTTCTTTCTTATCTTCCTTCCTTCCTTCCTTCCTCCCTCCCTCCCTCCCTTCCCTTCCTTCCTTCCTTCCTTCCTTCCTTCCTTCCTTCCTTCCTTCCTTCCTTCCTTCCTTTCTTTCTTTCTTTCTTTCTTTCTTTCTTTCTTTCCAGCTTCCTTCTTTAATCTTTGACACTATGTTGGCCAAGAAGCCTTTCCTCAATAAAATAACCATTATTGTATTTTTTCTTTGTTTTTTTAATGTTTATTTTTTGAGAGAGACATAGAGACAGAGCACGAGCCGGGGAAGGGCAGAGAGAGAGGGAGACACAGAATCTGAAGCAGGCTCCAGGCTCAGAGCCATCAGCACAAATCCCGACGCAAGGTTCGAACTCACAGACCACTAGATGATGACCTGAGCCGAAGTCAACCGCTCAACCGACTGAGCCACCCAAGTGCCCCACCGTTATTGTATTTTTATCATATACCTCACTGAACACATCACTGTATGAAAATAAGTCATTGATAAATAATCTAGAGCTATGTATAATGTCACTAATTTCTCACATATAGAGATTTTATAGAAACTATCATGTAACTGAGGCAATGAAATGAGATATTGTCACTGTGAGCTAACATGACTCCCTACTCAAAGCTAAACCATAAGTTATACTCAAGCTCGAAACCAACTAAAAACATTAAATAAGAAGGAATATCAAGGTTAATTGTGGGGTGCTTAAGGTAAATAACTGAATGTGATAATTTTTGAATTCATAGAATAAAACAAAAATAGAAATGTTGATTACCATAAACCTTTCATTGGTTATTCATTATTATAATGAATGAAAAGAAAATATAATTGAAGCTAAGCAGAAAAAGCACGAAGGTGATTTTTGGCATTGAGGATAAACAAAGGTACATTGTATTATTTGGTGCAAAGTAAATACTGGAGGAAGTCACCAACATCAAGCAAAGCTGGGATGCAATCTGTATTCAGAGATTCCAACCTGATTAAGTCAGGAGCCAGATGGTCTATCCAGGACAAAACACAATATCATAAAAATTAGGCCAACTAGGTGTTTGGTTGTTTTATAGAGCTACAAGTAGATGAAATGAGAGAGGAATGTTTTTCTCAGTAAGTCTTGGCCTCTGGAATCTCATTTGTTATTTAGTAAGATGGCTTAATACAGTTACATGCTGTGTTGCTAGTGAACTCAGCAGCTGAAGACTTCAGTCTCAGTGGAAGTCTTGCCACTACTTCTTTACAAATGGCTGTCCCAGAGCTAACAAGGGAAGGTGACAATATAATAAATAGAGTAGGTCGGATTTTATTAGATTGAGGGCCAGGTTACCATTGGCTCCCCAGTTTTCTTTACCGAGGTTTTTATACAACCATATGATTCTTCTAGTTGGTCCCTAATGCAAGAAGGAAGATGCCTCAGGGTGTTTATGTTTTAATAAGGCAGGTGGAAGAAAGTCCCATTAGGGTGAAAAATACAAGTATACGCCCATCGCAATCCCATCTATATGATTTGTTGTTTTTGGAGTTCTCTTAAACTAGTATATAGGGACCACTCTCTAGACTATCAGTGAAAGCTTTCAGTAGTATACAGATTAAAAGAGATCTACTTTGCAGTCACAACAGAGACACTGTAAGAACAGTGCTTAAAGAAACACTGCCTAATACATTTCCCCTGCCCAGTTTAAAACCAGAAATACAACCTAACTTTAGAAAAGATCATGGAAATGGAAACATTCTTAAGGCAGCACAAATTACAGATGATCCAAAGGTTTAGGCAGTAACAAGAGACCTTGAGCATGCTATAATAAATGCTCGTACTTACGGGGAATGCCCAAAATTGGCTTTGACTTATAATTAGCCAGACTCATCTATAGCCAAATCAAGGTGTATTAACTCACAGAAGTTTATGGCACCCAAAATTTATAAAGGTATATCTCAGGGAAACATTCCATGCCCTGTACCCCTTAATCAAACCTGACTTAATAGAGAACGAGACATTTAAAAAATATTGTATATTCATTATTTTTTGAGATGCAATCAGATTAGATGGATAGATTCCCAATAAGTTTAAAATGCCACACTAGTATCTTATATGTGCCCTGATCTTTCTAAAAATTTATTGTTTTTATATATGACATTTTCACAAATTTAAGGTTAGACTACCTGCATCATTTATTAGCAGCAGATACAGAAAAATCAGAAGCTAGTATGAGTAAAGTCCAGGGACAAAGGCAGCAGAACCAAGAATAGGCAAACACGAGGACCAAAGTCTGAGGGACACTGACACTTAGACCCAATAAAGAGAAACCGATAATAACGTATGGTAAGCTAAATTAGAAAGTGAGTATCAGACGGGGATAAAATGTCACATAAAGACAATATCCCACAAAGCAGTTCCTTTATGAAAGTGATACTAAAAATAAGATTGAACTACATATACACAGACAAAAAAGTAACTGTGAGGTGATGAATGTGTGAAGCAATTTGATTATGGTAATCATTTTACAATATAAGTATATATCAATTCATCACATTGTAGACCTTAAATTTATGCAACTTTAATTTGTCAGTTATACCTCAATAAAGGTGGAGAAAAATATGGTATGACCAAACTATCTGAATGGCCCCTGTGTTTAGTGCTGCTTCAGCACTTCCCCCTTTCTGGGGGAAAGGGCCAGAGTAGTAGTGAGTACTCACAAGACTCAAGGAAGTGCCTTTTGCAACATTTTAGAAACAATCACAGCCATGCCATGAGTACCAGTTCGATGGCAGCTATATCTGTGCCTTCCTCACTGGATGTAAAGGAAAGAGGGTATAGCGTTTAGGGACTGATCGCTGTACTGGTGTGCCAGAAAAGGCCTGCTCTGCTCTATAGTCAGCCCCACTGCATTGGTGTCTTCATGTCCTTTAGTCCTTTGAAGTAAAGACTGTTGTTCTGTCATCCTCTCCTACCCAAAAACAGATTTTTTTTAGTGTTTATTTATTTTTGAGAGAGAGAGAGAGAGAAAATGTGGCAGGGGAGGGGCAGAGAGAAAGGGGGCCAGAGGATCCAAAGCAGGCTCTGTGCTGACAGCCTTGAGCCCAATGTGGGGCTCGAAACCATCAACTGTGAGATTATGACCTGAGCTGAAGTTGGACGCTCAACTGACTGAGCCACCCAGGTACCCCCCCACAGAGATTTATCAGGCCTAGTGTTCACTCTTTCATCCCTTCATCCAAGCTTCAGAACCTAATCTCAAGTTAGGGTCGTCTGATCTAGCGGGGAGATCATAAAGGTAATACCTCAAGAGAATTTCTCTCCACCCCTTTTCCCCATCCCCCCCTTCTCTGTTTCATACACACACACACACCTTAGGAAAAAAATAATTTGATTCTAAGTGTTAAGAATAGTATCTGACTTTTGAAAAATGCAATCTAAGTAATGCAAAATAATAACAGCCATTAGACTCAAACTTTGAGAATATAAGTTGTACAATTAGCTGACATATTCCATAATGTGGGTTACATACAAGCCTATATAGTCCAAATACTGGCTTCTGGAGGATAAGCTAATGCATTTAAGCAAAGGATCTAAATAATCCAAAAAGTGATTGCTCAGCACCTGAAAATGGAAAGTGAACTAGAAGAAAGGAGCAAATAGGCTTCTTATATGGCTTTCCCTAACCTTAAAGAAGCCTGAGAATTTCATCCTTAATTAAATATCTCTTATAACATTAACCTCAAACATTTTGAGGAAATTAATTGTACTAGTTCCATGATATGTGAGAGTCCATCTGAGCACTATGCAGTAGATTAAATTCCTTCATCTATTGTTGAGAGTGTTTATAGAGTAATGTGTGACCAATATTAATGAGCTGTTAGAAGACAAAGGAATGGACATCATCATGTTTATCCCTGGATGGCTACACAAATTACGCATATAAATGTAAAAAGACAACAGAACTGGCTGTCCTAAGCTGAGGTTTATATACATATTAAGCACTCCTTCATGGCTATAAATGTCTGGAGTGCCAAATGACTGAGACATTCGAGGATGTGCCTGGGAGTCATAAGACCTTCATTATGCTTTAGATAATAATACTTCATAGTATTGATGCGTAGTCTCTTTTAAAACCTTGGCATAGCCAAGAAACAGACTCTTTATTATAAGAACAAACTAATGGTTATCTGAGGGCTTGTTGGTGGGAGATGGGTTAAATATGTGACAGGGATTGCATAGGAGCACTGGGTGTTGTAGAGAAGTGTTGAATCACTATATTGTACACCTGAAACTAATATTACACTGTATGTTAATTAACCGAGTTAAAATAAAAACTTACAAAACAAAAGCTAAGCATATTTCCTCAACTTGAAGCCTGTTTGTCTCTTGGGTTGATTGAAAATCTGAGATTAATAAACCCGCTCCTAACAGAATAAAAGAGCCTTAGAAACTAAGAGAATTAAAAAACATTTGTAAATATTCTACAATGACTGGCCAAAGTGGATCACTTCTTTGAAGTTGTCATTTCTAGTAATAATTTATTTGTGTTTAGTCATCCTTTACCTATCTCTGAGACATTTTAACTTTATGGCTCCTTAATCCCTCCATATTGAAGCAGTCATCAAATCATGGTCCTCTATTTCTCTTTCAGGGGATGCTCACACCTGTTTCCCCTTGGTCATCTTCCTACAAGCAACCTGATTTGGGC
This sequence comes from Paguma larvata, assembly GCA_030068075.1. Classification (NCBI taxonomy): domain Eukaryota; kingdom Metazoa; phylum Chordata; class Mammalia; order Carnivora; family Viverridae; genus Paguma; species Paguma larvata. The sequence continues at coordinate 120,210,787 of CM057824.1, read as the reverse complement.
CTTTATCCTGCCCCCCAAAAAAGCTTTGTGTTACTAATATAGTTGCCTAATTGTTTTTCCTTTAGGCACTTTTTTTTCCTCCACTTTTCAAAGGAATATTTATTTAACGAATCTCTTAGCGCAGTGAGCCTAAAAGAGATTTATAATTCAATGAAAGGCTTAATTCAAAAATGTCCACATTTCATTGAAACACCAAGACCAACATAATAAAATTATCAACATTGGGTGTCAATTTCCTAATTAACTTTAAGCAAAGTCTACTTGGATGTACCCTACAGGATACTAAATGAAATAAACGAGATATAAAAAGTCTGCCAAACCTTTTACTTTGTAGTACAGCTTCTCTATTTGTTTCCATTAAAAAACAAAAACAAAAACAAAAGATACTAACAGTGTTCGGTATTATGTGGTTACAGACATAATTGAAACTGACCTTACGTACGTTTCTATTTTCATGTTGAAAAGTACTAAAGCTAAACATTCCAAAAACAGGTTCCTGGGTATCTCAGTCTGTTAAGAGTTCCAGTTCAGCTCAGGTCACGAATTAATGGTCTGTGAGTTTGAGCCCTGTGTCAGGCTCTGTGCTGACAGCTCAGAGCCTCGGGCCTGCTTCAGATTCTGTGTCTCTCTCTCTCCCTCTGCCCCTCCCCCACTCATGCTCTGTCTTTGTCTCTCTCTCTCAAAAATAAACATAAAAAATTAAAAAAATAATAAAAAATCCAAAAACAAACCCTTATTTCTACATGTAATGATTTTTATTAATAATCATGATTATCCATTCGTCAGTTGATGGACACTTGCTCTCTTTCCATGATTTGGCTATTGTCGAAAGTACTGCTATTAACATTGGGGTACACATATACAATGGAATACTACATGGCAATGAGAAAAATGAAATCTGGCCTTGTGTAGCAACATGGATGGAACTGGAGGGTATTATGTTAAGTGAAATAAGTTAGTCATAAAAAGACAGATACCATATGTTTCCACGCATAGGTGGATTTTGAGAGACTTAGCAAAAACCATGGAGGAGGGGAATAGGGGAAAATAAAAAAAGACACAGAGAGGGAGGGAGACAAAACATAAGAGACTCTCAAAGACTAAGAACAAACTGAGGGTGAGTGGGGTGTGGTGGGGGGAGAGTGGGTGATGGGCACTGAAGAGGGCACTTGTTGGGATGAACACTGAATGTTATATGGAAACCAATTTGAAAATAAATTATTTTTAAAAAATAAAATAATCATGATTTTATAAGCTAGCATTTTCTCAGTACTTGTGTTCGGGGCACCGATCTCTACTTTTTCTATAATTATTTTTTCAATATGTGCAAAAACTCTTTGGTAGTCGCAGTTATTAGCCATGAGGAAACAGAAGGCTAATTCATTTGCCCACGTTCATCATTCTAGGAAGTACTTTGGTTAGATTTTAAAAACATGAACACATGATGATTTCTAGAATTGTAATATTCAAGATTAATTCCATTTCTCCAACACATTTTACTGGAAATATCAGTGCCTTCCTTTTGCTCTTCCCATTCCTTCAGATATGTAGCTTTCATTGCCAAATAAATATCTTAGGCTTTGGTTACCTATAAAATGTATCTTTAAAAGCCACTGGTCTTTTATTATAAAATATTCATCATTTTCCTGGTCCCTAAACTTCCCTAATCTGTGAACTACTACAGGACAAACCTGATGATATTAATTGGCTTAGTTATGCAAAGCCCTTCCTGACCTCACAGAAAGTCCATTCAACCTTACATTCAAGGTCTGTTTTCAATATCACACAGTTAACCTTGTTGTATTCTAGTTGGGAGCAGAAGTCTTTGCTAGGTCAAACCAATCTGTCCACTGGTCTCAAGTCATCTTTATTTTGTTAGTGCCCTGCTTTCTGTAATAATTTACTCATTATTCACAGGTGTATTATAATCATCCCATTTTTTCAGATCTCAAAATTTCTATGATGTCTTCAAAATTCACTAGGGTAACTTCTGATCTTTTTCAGCAATTCCATACCATTCATATTTTTCTTCCCCTATTTTTTGTCCTAAAGGTTATGTACATATATTGAACTTGATATATTTCGATTATTTGAGCTTGATAAATTTTGAGATTGAGATATTCCCAACTGACCTAATCCAAATGTTTTTAATATCATAATCTCTTGATAAATGCTTGTTCAAATATGAAAAAATATCTTTAACATCATTATTGTTTTCAATTCTGTCCCTCATTGATCTTTGCAAACTTTCTTAAATATTAAAAAAATATTCTTCCCAGAAATAATAGGTCAAGTGGTAGCTGTGAACATACACCGAATTCTGAGAACAACTGGATGCAATGTGAACTGCGACTCTGTGCTTCATGTTATGGCTCTGGAGTGGGGAAATGGCACAAAGGAGAGGTCAAGGTAGGATAAGCTTTTGTATTCTCCAGTATATTTGATAGCCTTTGACTTTTCTGTCCACAATTTAATTGTCACTGGGTTCTCTCTTTTTCAATTCCTTAATAAGTGTTATATTTCCACAAGAATGTCTCATAATAGCATATCTATTTTACCCAGAGATAGGTCAATTTTCCTATGATAGCCAATAATCATAGAAACTTGTAGTGCTAAGCATTATTGGTGATCAAATAGAGACCAGTGAAGGAATATTGTTTTAATGACAATAAAAGGAATCAAATCTGGTGACAGCTGACTTTCCTGTAGTAACAAATTTTCCCTTCTTTGTATTAATCCCAATATTTGTTCTCAGATGTCCTTGGCTAACTGTCAAAAACAGAAACATTAGGCAGATAACTGTCAATGCTGCCAAACATTTGCTCTTTTAGTTTGAATTCTCATTTTCATCTTTGTTTTATAAACATGATCAAGACATAATCAGAAAAGCTTGTATTCCTAAGAGAGAGTATCTTTAAAATCTGCTATCGGGCTTTCCTAAAAATATTTTTGCTGAATTAATCCTTTCAGAATTGTTCAAAATTGTTCAAAGTTAACAATGAAATTGCCTTATGGCATTACAATAAGGTCACTTTCTGTTCCACCTGAATGATTTTAGAAACTCAGGTACATTCTCTCCTGTGCCTTCTAATGTTTTAAACGAGTAGACCACAAAAAATTTATTTATTTATTTACTTACTTATTAACTTATTTATTTATTTATTGCTCAATAGCTGCTTCTTTCCTGCAGTCCCAGATACATTACCCAGATTTTATTTGCTCCCTTCATAAGGGAGGTTTAGTTGTCTGCAATAGCCTTCAGGCAATGAGAAACATTCATACTAACATGAATGTATTTCTATATAGGATTTAACAAATAATGAGATTCCCCCAAACATGGTAAAATTCATGCAAATTTCTAGACATAAAATTTTTATTAAACTAAATAGAAGTCAATTATGAACCTCTCAGTAGGAAAATAATAGTATAAAGGGAAGATTTTATTAGATCGCTATCTACAAAGGAGTAAAAGGGCTCAGACCTAAAACACCAGATCATCTTAAGGTGTAGAGAATCCATTTATAATCAACATTTGCTGAATTCCAGGTATATGAGAAGCAGTCTGAATTATTATGGGACACCAATAGACATGAGCTTTTGTTCTTGTAGGTAGAGAATTGAAAATATAGCTGGGTAGATAACATTATATATGAACATGTATGAAATATTGTTAGAAATTAAACAAAGAAGTAAATCCAGCAATCCATGAAGAACTGGCCCATTTGAAATTTTAGGTTATAGACTATATTTATTTCTAATGTGGAAATTATCCATAAATTCAGTAAAGCATGAAAATCCATCCTAAATTCTAGTCACAGCTCCCTTAGAAGACAACCAAATCACCTGAACAAAATATCTCATGCGTTCAGTAGCAATACATAATCTCATTTAATTCAGTTTAATAAATATTTCCTGCAAAATTTGCTCAACATTAAGGAATGTGAGTGTCAAAACTTATGTATGAATTTCTTCCTTTTTGTCGATTATAATTATTTGAAGAAAAGATTAATACACATGAAACTAGTTAAATATTAGATATTAGGAAAGCTAATTGGCCACTATCATCTGCCTTATCAAGCCTTAAATCTAGTGTTTAATGGTTTTCAACCAAATTTATGAAATGATTGAATAGATGAATGGACATGAACCTGAAACTTCAAAATCCATTAATGACATACCACTAATTAGCTGTAAAGTAAAATGACTGTTTGCTTCATATTTGATTTAAATCAACTGTAAGTGTGTATAATCCTGTCATCTGTAAATTCAGTTACCTAAGGGAGAACCAGATACTTTCCACGGAATACACAAAAGGCAGTAGTCTTAAGACATATACATTTAAAAACTGTGCTACATTTCCAGTACACTTTAAAAAAGCATCTACTTAAAAACAAATATTAACTATTTCTAAATTAAAAAATAATCTTATTGAAGTCTAAATAGCATACAATGTTATATTGGTTTCAGGTGTGCAACATAATGATTCAACAATTCTATCACTCAGTGATCACCACGATAAGTGTAGTCACCATCTGTCACTGAACAACATTATTACAGTCTTACTGACTATATTCCCTATATTCAACTCCATGATTTTCTTCTTTTGTAAACGGGAGTTTGTACCTCTTAATCCCCTTTATTTCACCCATCTTTCCACTCACCTTACCTTTGACAACCTCCCGTATGTTCTTTGTTTTTAAGAGCCTGGTTTTTGTTTGTCCCTTTTTTTTTGTTTTTATTTCATATATTCTCATATATGATCAAATCTGAAATATGATGATCCATGAGCATATATGGAATACAGTGATAATCATATGGTACTTGTGTTTATTTGTCTGATTTCACTTAGCATTATATTCTCAGGGTTCATCCATGTTGTTGCAAATGGCCAGATCTCATTGCTGTTGTTGGTTTTTATTTATTTTGTTTGTTTTGTTTTGTTCTGTTTTTATGGCTGAGTAATAATGTCTCATATATATTCATATATATATATATGTGTGTGTGTGTGTGTGTGTGTGTGTATATATATATATAAATCACATCTCTTTTTTTTTAATTTTTTTTAACGTTTATTTATTTTTGGGACATAGAGACAGAATGTGAGCAGGAGAAGGGCAGAGAGAGAGGGAGACACAGAATCAGAAGCAGGCTCCAGGCTCTGAGCCGTCAGCACAGAGCCCGATGCGGGGCTCAAACTCACAGACCGTGAGATCATGACCTGAGCCGAAGTCGGCCGCTTAATCGACTGAGCCACCCAGGCGCCCCTAAATCACATCTCTTTATCCATTTATCTACTAATGGACACCCTGATTGCTTCCATATTTTAGCTACTGTAAATAAACACAAAGCTGTATATTTAGTGCAAAACATTTTACCTTTAAAGCCCTAGAGGCATCGTTATTTATAAAATGCGTCAAAATTCAGTTTAATCATCTTGAGACATTAAAAAAGATCCACCACCTTTCATGTCCTTATTAAAGGCCTATAGCTGCCCATCCGATTTTGTAAAATAATCACTCTAAAATTATATTTAACACATTAAAAAATTTAATTATGAAAAAAGTACTGCAAGTAATATAACGACTCCTTCTTCAGTAAGGATTAACTCCTAAAATATTCGTGAATCATATATCATATAAGCGGTAATATACAAAATTTAGAAAGCACTCACATGATACATTACCAAAAAAGAATAGACTAAACAATGGACAGAAAACTGAATAGACACTTTTCAAAAGAAGACTTACAGATGACCAACAGAGACATGAAAAGTTATTCAATATCACTAATCACAAGGAACTGTAAATTATTATAATGGCCATATCAAAAATATAAGAAACAGTAAGTATTGGTGATGGTGGAGAAAAGTATAGAGGTTCCTAAATAAATTAAAAATAAAACTAACCTATAATCCAGCAATTCCGCTTTTGCATATCTATTCAAAGACAGCTAAAACAGTAATTTGAAAAAATACATGCACTCCCATGTTCTTTGCAGCTTTGGTTGTTCTTTCAGAAGAGATTCCCAGAAGTGGAATTGCAAATTTTTTACTTACAAACTTTTACATCTTTAAAGCAGGCAACTAAAAAGAATTATCTTTTACTATGGGAGTGTACAGATTAGTGCTCTGTTGCCTCAAATATGTGAACGTAGTAGTGTCCATTTAACTGCTTATATCTAGAAAATTTTCAAAAATTCAAAATATAATTAAAATTATTAAAAATATTAAAATGTAACACCAGGAAATATTCACTTTATGCCAACAGAAGCCATAAAGGAGAAAGAGAAGGGGGAAAAAAAGTGTGAGACATAGAGAAAGCAAAGTGTAAAATGTCTGATGTAAACCAACTATAGCAACATTAACATTACATCTGAATGGATAAGACAAGCCAATCAGGCAGACACTGTCAACCTGAAAAAGAAAACAAGGTCCAGTGAAATGCTGTCTGCAGGAGATAAACTTTAGTCAGAGATACAAATGAGTTCAAAGTAACAGAATGGAAAAGAACTATAGTATACAAAAAGCAACCATAAGAAAGGTGGAGTAGTTAAGCTAACATAAAAAATAGACTTTAAAACAACAAAAAAAGTTACTAGAGAGAAAGACATTTTAAAGTTAAAATAGTTAACCCATCAGAAAGTTACAATTATAAACATATTTTAAAAAAATAGGCCTAAAACACATAAAGCAAAAACGTCCAGATTAAAGAGAGGAACAGAGAAGGTAACAATAATAGAGAGGCCAATGTCACACTTTGAATAATGAATACAAGTAGGTGGAAGACCAGAAAGGTGCTAAAACCCTTGATCATTAAAAATCAAATAGACCTAACAGGTACGTAAGGAATACTCAACATGACTATAGCAGGATACATATTTTTAAGTGCCCGTTGAATATTTTCCAGGATAGATCATATGGTAAGAAATAAAAGAAGCCCACATATATTTAAAGGGTTGAAATATTGCCAAGTCTGTTCTTTGACCACAATAGAATTAAACTAGAAATCAACAATAGAGGTAATCTGGAATATTCACAAATTACATGGTAATTAAACCACACACCTAAATTAGTAATGGGTCAAGAAGAAATCACAAAGTAAATTATAAAATACCTTGAGGTGAATGAAACGAAAAACAAAATCCTCAAACTTGTGAGAAGCAGGTAAGGCAGTGCTCAAAGAGATATCTTTAGCTATAACTGCCTATATTAAAGAAGAGTTAGAATCAGTAATCTAACCTTAAGATTCTGGAAAAGTAAGAGTAAATTAAACCAAAGCAAGCAGAAGACAAGAGATAATAAAAATTAAAATCAAAATAAATAAAAAGAGAGTAGAAAAATAACACGAAGATTAATTAAACCAACAGTTGATTCTTCAAAAAGGTCAACAGAATTGACAAACAGGTTAGTTAGACTGATCAAGAAGAGAAAAAAAAACTAAAATTACTGATCTCAGCCATTAAACAAGGAATACCACTAAGGACCTCAGATTAAATTAAAGGAGATGAATAGATCCATAATAAGAAAGATACTGAATGAGTAAGCAGAAAGTTACCCACAAAGAAAAAAAGCACAAACCCATATGGCTTCGCTGATGAATTCCATCAAACATTTAAAGAATGATTCCCACTTTTTCACAAAAAAAAAGAATTTTTCTATTCTAAATAGAAAATATTTCTTAAATATTTCTTATTTCTTATATATTTCTATTTATCTTCCAAAAAATAGAAAGGAGGTAGTATTTTCCAATTCATTCTATGAGGCCAATATTGCACTGATACCAAAACCGGCAAAGAAAACTACATTTTGTAGTTGTTTATGTCTGTGGTGTCAGAGCTAAGAAATTATTTTCCAATCTAAAGTCACAAATATTTACTCCTATTTTTTATTTAAAGAGTTTTAAATTTTTAGTACTTTTATTTAGATCTATGATCAATTTTCAGTTAGCTTTTGTGTTCTGAGTCTTATGTCCACACCACAATGCACACACACTGAGGAGGAGAGGATATGTTCTCAAGGACGATTAGGACGTATCACCAAAAGAAAGTGAAATATACACAGGTGAGCATAGATACAGAAATCCATCACTCTTGGACAAAGGACTTACTGCTCTAGTTATGAATTTTCTCATCTGTAAAACATGAAGTATGATTGGATGTTAAGATCTTGACCTGTAAATGTTGTGAGAACTAAGATGACTAAGTTTGATGCCACCTGTTGCGTGGCATTTATTCAAGACTGTTAACTAATATTTTTATGTGTTCAAAACATTACAAGAAAATTTTTATCAATTATAAACTCTTATGTATTTTAATGTTAGTAAAATAACTCTTTGATTTTATTAGAATGTTGTCTGACTATTGAGTGACTTGATATAATTTTATTCTTCTAGAAGATGCCTTCCTCTTAGTCATGTACTATAGTATACAAAATTTCATATCACCATGTTGTTTTTGTTGTTGTTTACTTGGGCACACTGCTTACATTGGCAACATTAAAAAATGCAGATAAAAATAAATAAAAGCATTTCTTTTATATATGAAAATAATTTATTTTTATTTATTCATTTTATTGTTATGAACTCTATTCAACTGAGACCTTTTCCAAGCTTTGGCAGCAAGGGATGTAATTCTTTTCTCTGAAAACAGCCTTGAGGGTCCAGGGTGATTGTATTCATCAAAATCCCTTTTGGGACACGCTACAAGTAGAGAGGTGGCTCATTTTCCCTCAGTGCCTCTGCCCATCCCTGGATTTAAGAAGTCTGTTATGCTGCCGTTTTATCAGCAGAGCTAGAATACTCTCTCTAATAGAGCTATGCCTGCATGTATACTAACTTTTCTCACTGCCTTCTCTTCTCCAGCATGACATATTTTCTCTCTCATTAACTATGTTTCATGGCTACATTAAATTGTAATGTGAGTCTGTAGCTTCAGGCAAGTCATAATTAGCCTCCATCCCATTTTGAAAAACTACCTGGTCAGACCTCAGTACCTGACTTTATAGCTTGCTCTAAATTCTAGAGGCTTCTGACCTCTGCCTGAAGAGAATGCTTTGAGACTACACAGTCCCAACTAGGTCTATCCCACACCTTACAGTAGCTATGTTTGTGTATCCTATTTAATTTTAAAGCCCTGTGTTGTGTTGGTTATGCTCACCTTCCCCTCACCTTATTCTCTATTCTTGTTCTTCTGAAGAACATTTTGTGTGCATGATTTCAGATCACTTTTTTCTTGGTCTTACTAATTTAGACATAACTAATTTGGAATTTGAAATATCTAATTTTCCATTGTGTACTCTTTAAACTCTTTTTACATTCTAATAATTTAAGACTTCCATATAAAATATGAATCTGGCTTCCAGAAAGCTCACCAATAGTGCTTTAAGGGGAAAGGCATGTGAATCCAATCTGTCAATATCATATATATATACACATATATATATATATATATGGGATATATATATAGTTTAAAATATCAACTTATTTTATTTGATTAAAAAAAAAGAAAGAAAGAAAAGGCAAAAAAATCCTCTCAGGCATAAGCAAGTCAGAATTGATTTTTGTGCTTTGCAACCAGAAGATATCCACTCATTTTCCTGTAATAAATAGATCTAATTTTCACCACTTACCAAGATAATAACTTCTACAATTTCAATCATTTTCTTACTCTTGAGAATTAAAGAAGCAACAAGTGGTATGAAATTGATCCTGAGAAACATGTCATTGCCTTTGGATAATGAGCAATTGTAACATCTTCCCCAAACATACGGAATGATGCTCATTTATTTAAGCTCTAAGATAGTAAAAGTTATACATCTTCTTCCTGAGGTGATTATATAGATATATAATTTTGGTGCTTAATGTTGTTAGAAATCACAAATTGCTTGCAAATTAATCTTAGCCCAGATGCTCTGTGCTTGATGTGGGGAATGGGACCTTAAAAGCTCTCCCTCACTATTCTCTTTATTTTCTCTGCACTAGTCACAGTTAGGAAAACAGCAACTGCTTCCACTAACCGCCTCACTGTTTCAGAATTACACTGGACATCGGTGATAACGCCCTTCCAATTGCCTCTTTATGGAGCATGAAACTGAGTCTGAAAGAGAGCAAGGAAAACAGCTATGAAAGCATCTTGCTGATAATTAGATAATAAGGTGGAGTTCATAGTAACCAAGAGTGTTACTAGAACTGGATGGAGTTCATAGCAACCGAGAGTGTTATTCCCTCTGTAATATAGAAAGAGAAAGAGTGGAGAGATGCGGATTACCCTAATTAAAAAAAAATATGTAGGCGTGCTGTCAGACCAGAAGGGATTTTAATATACAAACAGTGACTGCATGTGTTTGACATACACAGTGACAGTTTGAAAGGCTTTTTACATTCACCACATTTTCATTAAAATTGAGCATGTAAAACTAGACATTCTATTACCGGATCATAAAACCAATATGTCCCTTGTTGTATCTTGAAACAAGATTTTCACAAATTTTCAACTGTAAGAATGTAACCTTGGGAAAGGTTCTCAGGGGCCAATCAAAAGTTAATACAAAAATGTGCTTAAGGAAAAGATTTTTAACTGAAAAAGAAAAGGCTGTGTTGTTCCCTAAACAGCATTATTCATAACTAAAATGCCTAAGTTTTCATAAAACTAATCAATAATCATATTTATTCTGAATATCTGTAATATTTTATTAATAGATATTAAATGGTATAATGTTAAAATATATATATTACTTAATGTTGTATTTGTATATTTATATGATATATTATATTAATAGGATAATACATTAAAATGCTAGTTTATAACAAGGTCAGTATAGTGAAGAAAATAATTTTTAAATCTGCTTAGAAAGATAAATTCATACAAAATTAAAATTAATTTGAGAATAATTTAAGTGAATTAGATTCTGAGTTTCCATCTGTGATTTTGATCCCCTCTTTCATTTAGCAATACATTTTTCACATCTACATTCAATCTGTCTTGCTTTATTGCTTCTTTCTTTTATTCAGTCAACACCACAATGGTTTCCTACTTAGCTAGGTATTTTCATAGATTTCATTAACAAAAGTTTATATTCAAAATTGTTTTAGTTTAACCAAACATCTTCACAACAAATATTGATTTTTACTTAAAAATTAGATAAAGGCCATCTGAAGGAGGAAAAGCTAACATAATGACCTCATGTGGTCATATTTAAGATTGTGCTTTTGACATTTGCTTTGATGCCGAAGGAAGTTACTTCCATAGTCACTACAGAAACAGATTGTACCTGGTTAGGAGCCATTTCTGTTAGTGATTGCTGGTAAGGAATATATATAATGTATTATGATAAACACTAATTATACTGACTGTGTAGCAATAGATTTCAAATGGTATGATCCAGTTTGGACAGTCAGATTTGTATAGACGTTTGAACTCCCCTTACTTCTGAAAGTATTAACTTTCACTGGTTTTATAATGAATGTTGAATAGACACCACGTTGGTCCAGGGACTAAGCTAGGTACTATCTGTCTTTAATAAAAATAATAGTTAGTAGAATAATAGAAGTTAGATAATATATATAAAAGCTAGAATCTAGGTCAGTGAAGAAATAAGGGAATTGCAGGTAACCAAGCCAGAAATCAGACAACTTTAAATCCTGAAACAAGTCCAAAGAGACAAAGACATCCTTATTTAAAAAAAAAAAATGGTACAAGTGCCTGGGTGACTCAGTTCACTAAGCATCTTGATTTTGGCTCAGGTCATGATCTTATGGTTCATGAGATCAAGCCCCATGTCAGCACAGAGCCTGCTTGGAATGCTCTCTCTGCCTCTCTCTCTCTCTGCCTTTCCTCATTCTCTCTCTCAACTTAAATAAATAAACATTAAAAAAATGATAGGAACCACCAGATGATAGGAGAGAGTTATGGAAAGATCATTATGCCAAACACCATTGTAGATATATATTTTTAAATCCCCTACCCAAGCAACATTAAAAGTGGTTTCTACAATTATAGGCCTCTATTATAAGGCAAACATTCTCTGGGCTGTGGTTCCCTAATGTTTTAAATGTTTGAGATCTTAGGAATTATTTGACAGTTTGCTATATTATTGGATATAGAGGATAATAGGTGAGCAGAGAAAAGGCATCTAAACAAGAAAACAAAGTGGAATGATAAATTTTACATACATACCACTTAAATCAGGAGTGTGGAGCACAAGAAACACTGCAATATCAACCTTCCAACTATGGCAGGCACTGCTACCTGAGCGACGGCTTCTTTTCTGTCAAACTAGGATGCATTTCAACCAGAATTCTTGAGCTCAGAATTATTTGGAACCTATTAAATTGACCTAATATTCTCCAGGTAACAAGAAACAGAAGATCTTGGATCTACATAGCTCAGAATTATTTGGAACCTATTAAATTGACTTAATATTCTCCAGGTAACAAGAAACAGAAGAAAAAAAAAAAAAACTGGCTCAAATCAATAGCACGGTCTTATCAGAGATTATCAGACCAGAAATAGAACTGAATGAAGTACAGGGCTGCCAAATTAACAGAATTTTGCTAATATCAAGCCTTGTATGTAGCAACAATGAATGAATAACCTTGCCCCAAATATTCCAAAATGCAAATTATAGAGACCTGGATATTTGTACTTTCATGTAAAAAGTATGCTAGATGTTTCCCCTTGTCCTGGATCCTAGAGTCTAAAAAGATTGATATACATATATACCCAGCAACATGAACAGTGTCTAGCTCATGACATATAGTAAATAACATCATTGTTGGTTAGACAAATAACTTAACAAATGCATTGCTGTATCTCCAAACACCTAAACATCTCTCTCTCTTGCACACCCACACACACACACACATACACATACACACACTGCCCTAAATTAAATGTATGTAATAAGCCTGAATAAATGAGGAAACAACCTAAATCCAATTTGAAAAATGTCAAAAGTCTAGCTGGCAAGATTTAGAAAAGAGCAACAACCTGAATATATAGATAAGTCCCACAATTTTAGCTTTGGCAGATGCACAACCAGACTTCCCTTTGTCACCAATACTAAGAGAATGCAATATTAAGGTATGGAATTGGCTTCCAGCCCCTTTCTCCTTCCATTCCACCCATGATTGAAATGTTACTTTATTATACAGAATTTTCTTCAGTTCTCTCTTATATGAAAATAACTCCTTTCTAAAAAGTCTTATTATCATTTTTTTCTCTGTTAAGGTCCTCATATATTTAGTCACATAAAGAATCCCTGGCCTCCTTTCCATCTCCTCACTTCACGTTGTGAATGCAGGTGAGGTCTCACCTAAGCCTACAGAGCTATGGACAGTGTCAGACTGGTCACCCATAGTGGACTACTCATGCTTCTTGAACTGGAAACAGAAAGTAGGAGAAAGTCCAGGAAAGTGGTGAGATCTCTGGACTGTTTAGGGTTAGGGTAGCTGCAGGATTTGAAAGGATCTTTATGAGATTGTTTTCAGGTAGTAAGAAATGAACAGTTATCCAAAGCATACCTGGGAAGCTTGTAAAATATATCATCTCTTTGGATTCAAGGTAGAGCTATCTATTCAAATAGATGATGGAAGAAAAGTTTCTAGTCAGTCTGCACACTGGACTATCTGCACAATAGAATATCAATAGACTTATGCTTCCTGTGTGTGTGTGTGTGTGTGTGTGTGTGTGTGTGTGTGTGTGTGCCTTCTTAGTTTCTATTTAGGAACTTCATTTAGAAAACTCTATCCATACTCAACAGTTCTTAGAAGAATGGGGGGAAAAAAAGATTGCTCTTGGCCAAATAAGACCATTCCCAAAGATAAAGGAATATGGTAATAGTGGCTACTTTTATGAATGAATCTAAAGTGGAAGATAAAAACAAGCAGAATGAACACTATAAAACATTGCAGTTAAGAACACATGTCTTGGAATCAAGAAGGGGAGCATTCAAATTCTGCTTCTTTAATTTATTTTATGATATGGAGAAATAATTTGACTTAATATCCTCACTTTCTACAAGTGCAAAATGACACTAACTAAACCTACATCATTAGGTTACTGTAGGGTAAAGTAAATAATGTATGCAGAATGCTTAGCACAGAACTTAGCACATGGGAAGAGCTATGTTATAGTAAGTCATTCCTAACATCATTGACTGACATAGGAATCTACCATCTCCCAAATTTTCAAGTTACGAAAGACTGGGTATTATGTTTTCTGAAAGGAATATTTTGCCTATGTACACATATACTCCAAAAAAATCATGTTTCAACACAATGTTAATTCTTATTTCCATTAGAAATTTAACAGAAGTATGTACTCAGATGCTCATAAATATACATTAGATTATAAGATAAAATGCCTAAGGGAAAATGACCAAAAAACAGAAGCATTTTTTAAAATTTATTTTTCTTGCCCATCTTAATTTCCTTTTGTTTGTTTGGTTATGCTTTACAGTCCAGACTTCACTTCAATAGATTTCACTGTTGTATTGTCTTTAGGGCTGTTATTTGGCAAGGTTTTCACAATCTCACCAAAGAAAATCTTAATTTACTCAGAATGTAATCAATAATTTAATATCCTAGCAAGAGAGAGAGAGAGAGAGAGATCTGTATAGCAAATCTTAACGATGTTATAATAGCTAGATAGACCATACTGCTTCAGCAACTTTATTGCAAACTCATGAATATAAAATCAGCTGGAGACTTGAGAGTACAATAGCTGTGAGCGATTATAGAAGGAAAAAAAAAACAAAGTTAAAAGAAGTGAATTCTTGTTGTTGTTGTTGTTGTTGTCGTTTCCCATGGACAAGGTACAAGAAAAGAAAGAAATCTGAACCAGGCCATGATAGCCATCTAAGCATTCAATTAAAACTGTGCAAGATCAGGATGCCTGGGTGGCTCAGTTGGTTAAGCATCCTACTTCAGCTCAGGTTATGATCCTGCGGTTTGTGAGTTCGAGCCCCACATCGGGCTCTGTGCTGACAGCTCAGAGTCTGGAGCCTGCTTTGGATTCTACATCTCCCTCTCTCTCTCTGCCCCTCCCCTGTGCTCTCTCTCTTTCTCTAAAAAATAAACATTAAAAAAAAAAAAACCTGTGCAAGATATATAAGGCTAAAGATGAAGTGGCTGATGAGGATAAACACTCAGCCTCAACCATCTGCTCCCTTGTGGAGACAGGGGGATATTCTCAATCAGTAAGTTGTTTGTTTTGATCCATGGTCTATTTACCTGAGTTATTGAAAGAATCAACCCAGGCTTCAATCTCAACTCATTCCCTACTTAAGATCCTGATACATAAGTACATTTCATTTTAACTTACATATAATGGGTAATTAGGGGGTGAGTATAAACTCCATATTACTATGGTATGTATTCATAATATTCTAATAAATACAAATCTAATAATCAGTAACCCTCTTCTAACTTTAATTGTATTCAAATTGTTTACTCTTTTATCCACCATTTTTAAAATTATCTGCTTCTCACAGTTAAATTGAAATATAGTATTTTCACATAAATTTGAATAGGTTCAAAGCTTAATCCAAGTGTATTGTACTTCATTAAATACATATTCATTAAACCTTGAAGCTGGGGATTTAGTTCATTTTCATTTCTGGAAAATATCTGCCATATAGGTAAGCTGGCAAAGCTCATTCACATCGTCCAACCATACAACTAAATCAGAAGTAATTTCTTTCAGAACAATCTGACCTTACTTTTTTAAATTCTGATAAACAGGTTAATATCTTGTGGAAACTCTTGCCTTCTAAATTTCTAATTTTAAATTAAAATAGGGGCACCTCGGTGGCTCGGTTGGTTAAGTGTCTGACTCTTGATATCAGTTCAAGTCATGATCTCACAGTGCCTGAGCGCAAGGCCTGCATCAGGCTGGATGTGGACAGCTAGGAGCCTGGAGCCTGCTTCAGATTTTGTGTCTCCCTCTCTCTCTGTCCCTCCCCCACTCACACTGTGTCTCTCAAAAATGAATATACTTAAAAAAATATTGTAAAACAAAGAAATGTTTGAAAGAAAGAATATTTGAAAGAAAGAAAGAAAAGAAAGAAAGAAAGAAAGAAAGAAAGAAAGAAAGAAAGAAAGAAAGAAAGAAGGAGAGAAGGAGAGAGGGAGGGAGGGAGGGAAGGACAGGAAGAAAGAAAAGAAGGAAGAAGGGCAAACACAAGTTAACCCCCTCCTAAAGTCTGAGTTAATCTTGTTTTACTTTTATGTGTATCAACTTGAGGAGCATTGCACCTCTGCTTGTTCCCTTGGGGGGTCTCATACTTAGGACAACATGCTAAAATAAGATACCAGTGAGACACATAGTTTTCTTCTACAGAACAGGAGAAATAGCTCTGAAAAGAAGTTGGATATTAACAGTTAGTAGATTGATTCTTCATCTTATCAACTTTCGAAAAGTCTACCTAAGGAATTGAGAATCTGCAAATGGCTATCCATGCCCTAACTAACATCTGGAAATTCTTCCTTTTCTCTAATTTGAAGATAATGACTTAAATCTTCTACCCTGTTTTCTTTTTCAATAATATCTATTAAAAATTTATTCTGCTCCTGTAAAATCACTGAATTGCAAAATGTGTGGAGAAAGAATGTGTTGCCCAGGGAATTGGTTATTAATGAAGAGGTGAAAGTGAATTCTGAAAACTGCATTTACGTGTCTGAATTCAGTAAGTCACAAAAATTTGGACCAAATTGTTAAGTAGCTGATTTACGAGGCCCGTGGTAATAGCAAGAATGATTGCTTCAAGTACATCGATTTGACCTTATCTCTGACTCTATTCACGGCTTGAGAAAATGGTGTCATGTAGACTTCCCAGGCTAAAATTCACTTTAAGCTGACAGGGCTCACTTCGTGTGCATGCCACCATTTCAGTTTTAGCCCTAAGACCTCTACTGTATGGTAAATACTTAGAGCAGGAGGAGTCACTCAGAAACATGAGGAAGTTATCATTCAGGGGCCATCTCCAACCAGTGGAAAATAAAAGCTGAGGTAAAGGCAAATAGCATTTGGAGGCATTCTGCATGCTTCTCCAAAGGTCCCAGCTGAAATAAGCCTCTCACGGAGATGACTTGAATAACTCTTCCATGTACGTTTTTTTTTTTTTCTTTCCTCCATTCTCATCTATGCTCCTCATCTATGAGTTGCTATGCTACCCAACTGCGATTCTCTGTAATATAATGAATTAGTTTCATGCAAGACCTTATTTCAAGGTGTACATTCAGAGGAAGACAACCTGGAGTATTACTAATAGCAACCCTAGGTAGCAGACTCTCAGAAAGAATATCCTTAGGTACTTGAAACGTGTTGTATGTGCCTTGCTTAGTTACCTGTTTTTGATAACTTTGTTAATTGCTTTTTAACTGTTAACTGCCTTATTAACTTCTTTTAGAAGTCACGAAATAAAGAGAAGTGACAAGTTCTATTCAATCAAGTGTCAACGTAGGGAGTGTTGTAAAAGCTAGTTCTGCATGACATGACCGTTTTAAAAAGATCTTTTCTTAATGGACTGTGGTAGACTGGGACAAACCAGCTCACTGATGGGTCTGACAATGGATTGCTGTCCAACCCTACTCAGGGATATTCTGAGTTATGAGTGGAATATTTGTTATTTCACTTTATATAGAGGAAATGTATATGTAAACATATATAAAAAGCCTTTCCAGTGACAACTAACTTGAATGATTGGTCAGGGGCCTTGGAAGATCTGCTAAAAGGAGACCGGAAAACAGGAATATGAATGGACCTACAGAAGCGGGCAAAAGACATGTGTATTTTTGTGTCTCCTGTTAATGCTTACCGAAGACCATTCATTGCACAAGAAGCAGTTAAGCAGAAAGGCGGACTAAAAGGTCTTTACTTTAAAGAAAAGTTCATCAATTCTCATCCTTTCCATTGCTTATGCGATGAGCCCTTTAAAAGTGAATCAATTGTAGAAGAGACAAAATCTATGCATTGGTTTAACAAGTTAGGCTCCTTCTTACCAAAGCTTATCTCACTACTGAGGCTGCTAAATATCCAATCTGTCATCAGTAGATATAGACTGATATAGCACTTTCCCTCGCTGTTAAACAAATAAATAACAAATATATAATATGATAGGTGGGGATTGATGCTACAAAGGAAAATAAGGCAGGGTATGAAGAGAAAGTTCTCAGGGAAATGGCTGTCTTTTCACATAAATGAGTAAGAACTGCTTTCCAGATAAGGTAATATTAGAGGATATCTAAAAGAAAAGAAGGAAAAAAGAATATGACTATCTGAGAAAAGGACATTTCAGGAAGTGGGAAACTCAAGTTCAAAATTCCTAGGGTTGAAGCATGCTCAGTATGATGGAATAATAACAGGAAGCCCGTGTGGCTGGAGTATCCGAAAGAGAAGCAGAATACTAAAATGCGAGGCCTAAAACAAAGTGGGAGGGATGGGTGTAAGACCATTTATATAATTCCAAACTCATGAGAATTACCACTAATGAAATGAGAGCCATTGGAGGATTTGAGAAGAGGCATCATATGACCTGGCAATTTAAAATGATCTCTCTGTGAAAAGCATCTTCTCCATGAGCTGTCAATTATATCAGGGATGCTATGTAAGATGGTTGTTAGAGTCTCCTAGAGAGATAATCCTAAGTCAGATCAGGTGCCTACAGGAAAAGGTAGTAAAAATAAGTGGTCCAACTCTGGCTGTATATGTGTACACACATATGTAAAGAGACTAAATTAAGAGAGAGATTAAGGATGGACTCAAAATCTCAGCTGTCACATTTCTTGCTCACATGTCAAAGACATTAATCAGAGAAATATATTTTCTTTCCCTGCGTGGATATTTAATAAATAACCCTCAAATTTGGATTGAGCGCACATATATGCATAAATATACATAATCATATGAATATGTAAAAATTACATTTCCTGATTAGACTCATCATTCATTTTCCTCCCATCTTTAGACAATATGTAAAAATTTGGATAACTGCAATTTGTGACTTGTTTTTTTTTTTTGACATATTCCAGAGATTCCTTAAAATCTCATTCAAAGTTTTAAATTAAGAATACTTGTTCTATGTTTATCTTTCATGTGTAATCCTTTTTTAATATATATTACTGGTCTTCTTACAGTTTTTCAAAAGAAGAAAAGAAGAAGACTTTTTAGACCTTACAAGTTACTATTTTAAAAATAGAGGCAATCTTACTGCGACTTTTGGGAGAAATTGCTTTTATGTCATGATTTCAACTGATGTGCTTTCAGAGCGCCTGCAACCTGGATGCATCATCATGATGTGTGAGGTGCCACAGTTGAGATGTGATTCATTTCCACATAGACACATTGTCTTCAATTTTTACAATAAAGTTTATTGAAAAATGCATTGGTTAGAAAGATCAACTTCCCTTCCCCAATAACGTTTTCTTTTTTTCCTTTGATGTTAGCTCTTCACTAGCTTTCTAATAGAATTTTAAATTAACACTTGAAATGACTTCCTACAGAAGAGAGCCCTGGTGACAGGGACGCTAACCTCCATTCACCTCAGGAAGTTCAAGGTGGGCTCTTCACTCCAGATCCAGCATTTCTCTCCTGAGAGCTACAAATTCCTGGTCTCTGAAACCTCCCTGAGACTTCCGCCCTCCCAAGCTTTCCTTGGGGTTTTATTCTAGCCCTCCTCAGCAGCTGCCACTTATCTATTTCCTGTCACTTCATAGTTTAGCAGATGGAGAAATTAAAAAATAATGAATTTGTAGAGTTGAACTCATCACGGTTATGAAGTCACATAAATGATCCTTCTGCCAAAAGACAGTATGTTTAGTTGGCATGATGGTGGTGCAGTTGCAACAAAACAGGGCGGCCAATCTTCAATTCTATATGTCTCACCTGGATGGATAGACACTACAATTTGCAAGTCACTTAACCTATTTCTCTCTTTATTTTTTCTCATATGTATTCATATATATGTATGAGGATGGTGGATATAGTTTTAAACAAAATGAACGCGCTGTTTTCTGGATAGGTGAGATTAGAACTGAGATTAAAAAAAAAAAGTGAGAGAGCGACGAGAGAGAGAACAAGGAATATGGATATCTAGTAAAAGAACATTTCAGGAAGTGGAACATTCAAGATCAAAATTCCTGATGCTAAGGTAGGTTCAATGGCAGAGAATAATATTGTGGAGACCAGTGTGGCTGGAATACCTGAATAAAGAAGAGCTTATTAAGATATAATGTCCAAAACATAGTGGGAGAGATGGCCATAAGACCATTTATAAAATTCTAAGGTGTTATATTTGTATTTGTATATGTATGAATTATCACACATTTATTTCATAATTATGTAGATGATGCCTTAGATCATTGTTCATGCCATTCATAGACACACAGTGTATATGCGTAGGATTGCATATAGCAATGAGAAAAAAGACAACTTCTAACAGCAAATCTATGACTCTGATTACTTATTTTGTCACCAAAAGAAAAATATTTTTCAGATGGGAAGAAACAGTAGATAATATCCAAACTTAATTCTCAATTTATAAATGAGGAAAATGTAGCCTAGGGAGGTGAAATGACCTACCCAAGGCCAGATGGTGAATTGTGGGAAGAAGAAAAATTAGAATCCAGGTGTATTGGCTTTCAACTAAGCATCTTTCATCTACAGTGGCATGTACCAAGACTAGGAAAATCATGATATTATTCTGAAAAAAATTAAAATTCACAGGCCTAATTAACAGAGGAAAACATTTACAATTTACAATTAGGAGGAAAATTATACAACATAGAACATACTTATAAATTCTTGAATTATGAACAAAACTGATTCTCTTAATAGTATCCTCAAATCAAAACTAGTGAAGCATGTATCATCTTAGTCCAGTTGTTTGAATAGGATTTCCTTGAGAGAGTGAGCCTCAGTTTTACTTAAGAGATGATAGGATGTTTAAAGTCAATATAATCCCACAGGCTAACATTGCATATGTGCTGGGAAAACTTCAAGGCTTTTCTCGAACTTCAGAGATGAGAAATGTGAATCATTACCCAGATGGATAATGATTATTCACTACAGTCCTTCCCTCCGCCAAACAAAGTGTCTGTCTGGATAAGACATAAATATTAATAAAAGCTCTTGTTCAGGAATCAGTGCTGAAATCAGACGAGTATGAAAAATCCAGACCTCTGTGGGAGAGTTAGCTGAAGGGGAAGCAGAAATACCTGGGCAGTGCCAGATCGCCCTAGCAATCAGAAAGGGGGTGACAAACCCTATGAATCAAGTCTGGACCATTTACAAAGGACAGAAATTCTACTGGAGACAATGAGAAATGGAACATTTGCCTTGGAGTGCCATAGAAATGAGGCATAAAATCAAAGAAATAATCCAAACACACATTTTGCATAAGATTACAAAAAAAAAGGAAAAACGAAAAATACCTTCATTGAAAAGTATATTCAGAATAAACACAGAACGAGAAATCTCTGAGAGTCATATGCTTTCCATACATCTGACTCCCTTCATTTTCAGTTTAAAGGGGGCTCTTATTTCAGAACTTTGATATGATTGAAAGATAGTACAGAGGCCAGAAATAAGGATCTCTGAGCTTTTGTGTACACATTATTTTCTTCCATACCTCCTGAAATATTGCTCATTTGTTGCCTTGGGAAACATGTTAACACTGTCCATCACTCTTGTATTCTTAGAGAGACCTAATATTTGAAGTAAATGTGTTCCTCAATTTCCGTTTAACTGTGTTAGTTGACTTTGAAATATCAGAGACACTTTAAACTACAAAACTACTTTTATTACCTCCCTTTAAACCTGGGGTGTTGGAAACAGATAGGAAAGTTGTCTTCCAGATGCATGTCATATAATAGTTGGATAATCTACCCTTTATGAAAATATTTCAAGTACACTTGCAAATACTCCGTTTTCCTTGTTAAATGGCCTACCTGAAAATTTGATACAGAAAATCATGGATGTCGTTAGAATATGTGTATCCTTAAACTATTTAGCAACATGTCCAATTTGTACACACTGGTCTAAATGAAAAACACAGCCCATAATTATAACATAGCTTCAAAAGAGTATGCATGCCTCACTGGCTAAGGATCTGTATTTTTTAAACCCTTGCCTCCATACCCTGGTTTTGTTTATATATTAGACACAAGTCCTCACTGAAAGGGAACTCGGATTCTGATTTGGTATGAATGATTTTATGACTTATCATAAAAAGCCTGTATATATTTTGGAGAAGTTTTCTTTTTAAGTATTTTAGATACTCTTTGTTAAAGTTTTGCCTTGATTGAAAAGTAAACTTAAAAAAAATCAGCATATGTGTTGTTAGAATTGTGTATGTTGACAATCCTAGACCTATAGTGAGTGTTCATTAAAAAAAGAATAAATCTTTAAGGCAACACTCATATCTTGGAAAAGTATCTTTATTAACCATAAACCATTAAATAGCAAGCGGTTATATTATTGGTGGTAAAAAGGAGTTCTTCCTGATGACTTGTAATTACGTCCTTGGGACTAGCAAGAAAATTCACGGGGCCATAATCCCGGGATAGAGGGACTGGAATACATCATAGTTTCTGAGTCACATCCATGGAGTAAAAATATATTAAGCATTAAGAGAGTAAAAACAGGTTTCAATAATATTATCAAGAAATATTCCTCTGGTTCAAGTCTTCCTGTTAAAATTGTAACTTTACCCTGGTCTCAAATAACTCCCAGTGAATTCTAGAACTTTTCAGGAGGCAGTTCACCTATTTTCATTGGAGGACTCCTATTGGAACCCAGTTAGCACGGTAACTGCCTCCACTCTCACCCCAAATGTCCCTAGTAAGTACACTCTGTGAATCCTTTCCCCTGGGCATTCTGCGAGAACCTGCCAGACGCTGAGGCTGCTGATGTTCCACGTGGACAGTGCTGATGTCTGCCTTGAGGCATTATTTCATGTTGCTGCCAAAGCAGCTGGCAATGCCTTCTATCGCTGCCGAAGCTGCTGGCACCAATACTATGACTGCCTTGCGCTCTCGATGTCCCAAGGAGATGTTTGAGCTTTTACTCAATTGTTAATTACAGGCCTTAAAGACTCAGCACAAATCTATGGGAGT
Source organism: Paguma larvata (assembly GCA_030068075.1). Lineage (NCBI taxonomy): Eukaryota > Metazoa > Chordata > Mammalia > Carnivora > Viverridae > Paguma > Paguma larvata. The sequence continues at coordinate 120,187,679 of CM057824.1, read as the reverse complement.
GGAGAGGGGGTGGTTAGGGGAAGAGAGCTCTGAATAACTAACTCCATTCTGATTTAGAATCATTCCTCCTTTCTCATACTGGTCTTTGAACCAAATGTTTGCAACCAATTTTTCTTAATTAGAATAATATTATCACCAAAAGTAATGCATTTCTCTCTCTAGAAATGTTGGAATGCTTGTGAATGCTTAGACTCAAGCTAGAATTTCAGCTCTAGAGAAGAGAAAAACCAAGAGCACCACAGAAGGTTATAAAAGAAATTTCAGCATCCAGTGATTGGAAGCAGTTATGGAAAGTAAAAAAGAAAAAAAATATCAAATTAAGAAAGCTATTTGTAGGTAAGGAATTTTGTCTCAATAGCCTTTAAAACAATGGAAGCAATAAGAATTTTGTACATATTGTTACAAAAAAAAACTAAGAGAAACAAGTAAATTACAAAACCATTTGAATCCAAGTTTGGATTAAAATTAAAAATTATTTAGGGGCTCCTGGGTGGCTCAGTCAGTTAAGCATCGTCTGACTCTTGATTTAGTCTCAGGACACAATCTTACAGTTGTGGGATGGAGTCCCGCATCAGGCTCTGCGATGACAGTGAGAAGCCTGCTTGGGATTCTCTCTCTTCCTCTCTCTCTGCCCTTCCCCCACTTGCACACATGCTCTCTCTCTCTCCAAATAAGCTTAAAAAAGTTTTAAAAGATTAAAAATTATTTAATACTGCATTGAAAATATTTATTAGTTAAAATACTGAATTTTATTTTTTCACTAATCACAAAGCATTCACAGTCCACTAAGTACTATATTATGCTAGAGGTCTATTTTCCTTAATTGAAGTTTTCTGTGTAAACAAGTCAAAATTCCTGATGAGCATAACCTTCATTCTGAAAAATGCTACTGTTTGAAACTATGTCTTAAGGCTAGTATTTGCAGGACTCATCAGACACAACATACACTAATCAACTTTGAGTTCCTCGCTGTCTCATTCAAGCTGTTCACAAAGAATTTACTGATCCCCCATTCTAGAGGAGAACTTGTGAAAATTCCTGTTACCTTTACTAGTTTTTATGCAGTTACTCAAAGTTCTAGTGTCGATTTAAGTCATGAGTACAGCCTTAATAATTAAAGTGCCAGCTCTGGAAATCAATTAATTCATGAATTTAAAGTAAAGATTCATCCCTCAATGCAATATCTAGGCAATAGCCCTACAAAAGAGGTCATTGTGAACTCCTAATTTTCAGGCTCTGGCCTTTCTCTCTTCTTAATCAGCCTTACTACAGATTGATCAATTTCATTAACCTTCAAAGAACCAAAATTTAGCTTCATGATTTTTGTATATTATTTGCACAGTTTATTGCTTTCCACTCACATTTTATTATTTATAATTTAATTATTACTAAATTATTGAGTTTAATTTTCTCCTATTTTAGCATTGTAAGTGGAATCTTAGATCCTTATTTTCTTGTATAAGTATTTTGACTTATAAGATTTAAAGCTAAAACACTCATTTTTTTTCCTAAACACTGTTTCAGATAGATACATAGACAGAGGTCCTACAACTTTTGCTCTGTTGTATTTTCATTATCATTCCATTCAGATTATTTTTAAATTTACCTTGTTTATTACTGGATCTGTGGGTTATTTAGAACTGTTTGACTTTATCCCTACATGTTTGGGGTACTCTAGATAACTTTTGTATTTATTTCTAATTGAATTCATATATAGTCATAGAATATATTCTGTATAACCTTGTTACAGGGTCTTCATAATTCTATTTCATTTAGTTTTTCATGTGTATTAATGAAACAAAATCTCTTCTGAACAAACTGAGTATAGTGCTTTAAAGTTGTATACAGTGCTGTCAGGTCAAGATGGTTAAAAATGTCAGAACTTTGATATTCTTATTGAACTTTGTTTTCTCATTCTAATTACTGTGAGAACATTTAAATTTTAAATTTACTTGTATTTTTGTTCCATTAGTTCTGTCAAACTTTTAAGGACATTGAAGCTCTGTTATTAGTGGACAAACATTAAGGATTATTACCTTTTCTTGATATTTGACCTTCTTATCACTGTGAAATGTCATTCTTATTTCCTTTCAATACTCTTCATCTTGGAATCTACTTTTTCTGATATTTACATAGAAACATTCTTATGAAGTATTTGCAACAGATATTTTGTATCATTTTCATTTTATACACTAAAGCTTTTCTCTTGTAATTAGCATTCAGATAAACTTTGCTTTTTTTCCCAAAACACATAATCTTAGTTTTTATTTGGAATGTTTAGTCAATTTACATTTTTATTTAGTCAATTTACAAATTTACTTTTTATATTAAGTTAGTTGGGTCTAAGCCACCCATTTTGCTATTTGTTACTATTGTCCCATCTGTTTTGTTCTCTTGTTCCATCTTTCCTGGATCATTTTAGATTATTTAAGCATTTTTAGTCAGATTTTATTTTGCTCTAACCCTTTGTTAACAGGGTAAGACTAAGACCATTTTCATTCTAGAAATATGGGCAACATCAAAATATATTCTAACAAAACTTAAAACCAAGCTTTTACAAGGTCAAGGTTATCTGCCAGTAACTTATTGCAACTCAACATTATATAAAGAATAGTTAATAGAATCCAGATTCTCGACATATATCATCCACGATGTCCCATATACAACAACAAGTTACTAAAAATTTAAAATATTTTATATATATATATATACACACATATTTATTTTATATATATATATATATATATATATATATATATATATATAGAGAGAGAGAGAGAGGGAGGGAGGGAGAGAAGAAAAAATGACCTATAGTAAATGGGAGGGAGAAGTCAATAAATACCATCTAATGTATAATCCAAATGGTAGAATTGGCGGACACAAACTTTTAAGTAATTATAAGAAATATATTTAAAAATCTATAGGAGACAGTGTAAAAAAGATTGGGGAAGGAATTAGGAAAATTGCAGAGATATAAAATATCTTAAACTAAATGAAAATCCTAAAACTAAAAACTATAATATTTGAAATTAAACATTAATTAAGTGGAATTAACAGTGTCAGTAATTAATGATTAATGATCTTGGAGATAAGTCAATATAAATTATCCAAACCAAAAAAATTGACAATTTTAGAAAAGGTCAGTAATCTGTGGCTATAAATAAGCAAATATATATGTAATTGGAATCCCAGAAGGAAAGGAGAAATAAAATAGGGCTAAAAATTTCAAAGAGATATTGGCTGAAAATTTTCCAAATTATATTAAAAATATCAAATGGATCCAAAAACCTCAGCAAATCTCTAAGCAGAATTAATATAAATAAAACCAGACCAAGGTACGCTAAAGGTCAATAATAAAGAGAAAATCCTAAAAACGCCAAATAAACACATACATTGCATACGAGCAAATAATGATAAAAATGAGAGTTAATTACCCAGTTGAGGCCAGAAACAAATGAAACTGCTAACCTATAATTCTACATCTAGCAAAAAAAGCTTTTCAAAATGATTTAAATTTTCTGTTAAAAGTTGCCAGAGATAAGGAATACACTAAAAAAATGATAAAGGAAGGCTGGTTTAGGCTGTATTAAATTATGTTGGATAGAAAACTATATCTACAGAAATGATTGAAGAGTGTTAGCAATAGCAAAAATGTATTTTTCCTTCTTTTCTAATATATTTAAAGGTCGGTTAAGCATCCGACTTGATTTTTTATTAAATTTAAATAAATTAGTCTACTAACAGTAAACCAACAAAACAAATAGAAAGATTTAAAAAATATTACGTGACTTGAAATTTTTCTAATATAGAGCAAATTATATGCACAATCCAGTTTTGGATTGTTTATTGTGTTAGCACTGTTAGTAGTGATGCATGCATAATAAGATAGTTTGAAGTTCTAATAATATAATTGTTAAAATTCCCTTATTAACTATAGTAAAAATTAATTTAAAAACAAATCTAAGAGCAGGAAATATAAATAATCATTCCTAGAATATCATTGTAACAACTAATATTTCATTTGCAAGTTAACCACAGCTTTAGAAATTTAAATCTATCAATATAATCATATAAGAGAAGACTAATTCACATTACTTTATATTTTATAAAATACAATGTTATAAGATATATATGTATATATAAGATACAATTGCTTTTGATTATGTGAAGGTTGATCTATTTTGAAATAATAAACTGGATATAAATGACTTGGTGTTAAGTATTCCTTAATCTATACACTAGTTATCTCTAGTAAATGATGCAGATATTCGACAGTATTTCAGATATACTAAGAATATTCAGTATTTCTACTATTAATTTCTGTAGACAAAATGATAATCTGCTTATTAAGTCCTATATTATACTAAACTTAAAAATGTCATTACTACTGAGCTACATAGTGGGAAATGACTCTATTAAAAAATCAATGAGTGAAACATGATTCATTATAATTATGGGATGTATAAAGGTACAAGTGAGTATATATATTTTCTCTTCACATAAAGTTTTGGGTGGTGAGACATACATATCTCCATAATCAGAAGTGCCATCTGTGCATGTAAATAAATTAAAAATGGTGAAAATTAAGCTATATTGCCAAAAACATTTTCAAAACAAAAATATTACTAGCATATGTTAATCTTTTCCTTTTATTCAAACATTTTCTCAAAATCATATTCTATCCTAGGCAGAATATATATATGAAAAAATATAAGGATATTATGACATTAAAAACATGATTAACATACAATGAAAAATTAATGCAACTGGGACCATTTAATACTATGTCAATATCTAAAATATTTTAATAATGAGTTTCTACTTTATATGGCTATTGTGAGAAAAATAAAATAAAATTAAACAATAGAGTTTTGTATTGTGCATGGTAAGTAGCACCATTAGCAGTAATAGATGAAGAAGTTGTTGCAATGAACATTTAATGAGGGCTTATTAAATGACGTTTTCCTAAATAATTTAAAACTATCAACTTACTCAATTACCAGGATATTATATAAGATATGTGATATTATTTTTCTCACTTAATAGATATGAAAATTTAAGCAGAGAAAGGTTAAGTAACTTGCCCAAGGTGACAGTAAGTAGCAGATTGAATCTGTAAACCCAAATCTTGAATCGTAGTGGATTATAAAGAGAGAATTTGGGTTTTCCTCCAATCACAAACAACACTTTTCACTTGAGTGTATTATACTTTCACTTTCTTTAAAATAAGGAATCAAATTGTATTCTCTCTTTGTTTTCCTATATATTTATGATTCTATTGAAAATTATAAAGCATACCACTCAACCTAGAAATATTTATTAAATGCCTTCTCTTTCCAGGTCAATGTGTAATTTGATCTAGTAAGTTCTTTTTCCTTAATGTTTTTTTTTTTAATTTTTTTAATGTTTATTTTTGACAGAGAGAGAAAGAGAGAGAGAGAGAGAGAGAGAGAGGGAGGGAGCATGAGCATGAGCTGGGGAGGGGCAAAGAGAAAAGGGGACAGGATCTGAAGTGGGCTGTATGCTAACAGCTCCATGCAGGGCTTGAACTCACAAACTGTGAGATGATGACCAGAACTGAAGTTGCACGCTTAACCAGCTGAGCCACCCAGGTGCCCCTAAATGTTTTTTACTTATTTTTGAGAGAGAGAGACAGAGAGAGAGAGTGGGAGTGGCAGAGAGAGCGGGACAGAAGATCTGAAACAAAGTAGGCTCTGCGCAGACAGCAGTGACCCCAATGTTAAGTTCAAACTCGTGAACCATGTGATCATAACTTGAGCTGAAGTGCCAGAGTCAGCTGCCCAACCAATTGAGCCACCGAGGCACCCTTGTTCTAGTAAGTGTTTTCATTGATCTTGTGCTATTAATCTATGTTCTATATCAGAAAGGAATCAAAACCCAGGTAGAAATATCTAATAGGATATCTTTTGCATACAGCTCATTGAGTCTTTCTAGAATCATCTCCACTTTCTTACAGAGGTAGTGTACTCCTGAAAAAATACTTGAATGTGGAATGTTTAAATCAACTTGCAAATGTCTGAAAAATATAAAACTCTTAAGGTAAAAGAGTTTATATTTTATTCCAAGTAAGTGCTACCTATTATACACATGAGATAATAAAACTCAGTATGAGGCAGCATACAATATTGTTTTTAGAGGTTGAACCTTGCCTTAGCCACTTGAGGCTGCTCTGACATAAGAGCTTAGATTGGGTGGTTTAAGTAAGAAACTTATTTCTCACAGCTCTTGAGGCTGGGCAGTCCAGGATCAGGGTACCAGCAGGTATGGGGTCTGGCAAGAGCCTGCTTCCTGGTTTGCAGGGCGGCCATCTTCTCCTTGTATCTTTACCAGGCTGAGAAATCATCGCTCTCATATTTCTCATAAGGACGCTCATCCTATTCATAAGGGCTCCACCCTCATGATCTAATCATCTTCTAAAGGCACTGCCTCCTAATACCATCATCAAAATTTAGAATTTCAATGTATGAATTCGGGAGTACACAAATATTCTATCTAAAACTGACCTGTAACTAAATCTTAGTTCATCCATCCATTGAACAGATGATCATGGACAATTTTCTTAATTCAACATTCATTTTTCACATGTATTAATTGCAAATAACACTAATATGTGACTTATAGTATTCCTGTGAAGATAAAAATAATAGATGTAATGCTTTGTAAATAATAAAGAATACACAGGGTATAGTATTATTATTAAGTAAACATTATAGGAACAAATCAAATGTAGATATTAAAATAGTCGTTTTAGGCATTGAAAATTGCCACTAGTGAGACTGAGATGTTTACTTTGAAGGAATCAATGTTCTTGACATTTATATCATAAGAAGGAAGATGGCAGCCTTCATTTAATGATCACAGAGTCTGTAGTTAAATTCTGTCTCCCTCAGCAGTTCCGAACCTGTGAGTTTCGTTAATTTTCTTCAGGATCAAGGTGTTAGGGAGCACTTTGGAGTCATTTAGGTGGGGATCTATTTGCCAATCTTGTGGCAAATTGAAAGTGGCTTCAAGCTACATTCACTAGGGCAATACTCATTTTCTAATAATTGCACAAATAACTCTGCTGAGCTGAGAAAAAACTGATGACAAATCTAATCTTTTCCAACAGCCTGTATCCATGTGATTATTCAAAGGCATTACTCAACAATTTGGTTGCTAGTGTACAAATTGGAAGATAAGAAAGTATAGTCTGCCATTCTTAGGTATGTTCAAATGTCAAGCAAATGAGAGTAAAGACCACGCCATAAGAAAACATGCAACAGACCTTTTAGATTCTTAGGTTTGTTGCCTCATTGCATTCCTTATCCTTTGTCATTTCTTTGAAAACTAAGACCACACTGTACTTGTCTTTGACAACCACACTGGAGCAATACATTAAATATCTTCTCATTTAAAGAAAGAATAAATTAATATTCACTTGTCCCAGAGGATTATTGGAAATTTCTAACATTTTAAATGAGATCAGCATGCTGAGTGACTTACGAGAATGTAGAGCAGCATCTTCAAGATGCAATTAACATTAATTCTAATTGTGATGTTTGGGGCAGAAATAATTTTATTACTTTAAAACTTACATAAAGATAAGTCAAAATATTTCTTCAAGGGATTCAGATTACCTTAAAAACAACCACTTAATATTTCATACACAGTACAATTTGTATTCTCATAAGAGCTCTATGACTCCTATTATCATTAAATATTGTTCTCCCCATTTTTCTACAACTTCTCTCATGTTCATTTCTTGTTTTTAACAGACCTCATTGAAAGTAGAAAGATTCTAATTTTAAGTTGCATAAATTATTGAATTTAGCAATTTCGCACTGAAAGAATGATTACTTAACCTAATTCTCACACACACAAAAGTTTGGTTTCCATTCGCCTAATTTATTTGGGAACTTCAACTCTTTACTGTCAATAGGATAACTGACAAAGCATCAGGCAGTTAAAGCTTGGGAACTGAGCATTGGGAGAAGGGAACTAGAAGGTGAGTAGAGAGTAAAGAAGTGTTTGATGTTTGTTTATTAGGAAAACAAAAGGATAGTATCATAGATTTGCCCATTTTCAAACCAAGTGTTATCAATAGCTACCAATGATTTATTTTCTTTAAATTTTTGTCTTTTCAAGTATTGTCCTTTTTTGGATGAATGTGAGTTGATATATAAATAAGTAAAATTTGATTGCATGTACTCTCAGCATAAAATAGTGAGCAAATACATTCAAATCTTGTCATTGCTCATAAAGCCTTCAAATTCAGAAGTTTCATTTGCCAGGAAAAAAAGGAAATTAATGCGATTGCTTTAAAACAGTGAAACAAAATGTTTCCTTTCTAGAACATTCAGTTTTTTGTGTTGGAAGGCGGTAGGGAGAGGTGGTACCGTTGCGAAATTGCTAACCACTATTAGGAAGTTTTCCTAGGGTTAAGAGTGTAACAAGTCAGTCAACAAACAATATGTGTGTCTAGTTATCCACCAGTACTAAACTTAATGTGCCTACTAGGTTTAATGTTGCATTAACTTCATTTTGCATTAACTTTGAACCCATTATTAAGTTATGGGTTCACATATATCCCTTTTTTGCCAGCATTTATTTGTAAGATTCTTTTGATTGCATTGAATTTCTGAAGCTGCCTTCCAATAATGACACGTTTCAGCTGTGAGAACTTATTAGGAAATATATGATGCTTGCAGTTTTGCAGAAGTTGATTCCCCCCTGTGGAATAATCTCCATTCTAATTTGACTGTAAAATTCCCATAAATTATTTCAATCTCAGTTTAGACTGGGATATATTTCATTGATTGGTAATAGCCTTAAATTACTTGTTATTGTGATTGTAATGTTTTCTTGTCAAATAGCAGGAAACAGTAAATTACAGAGTAATTTAACAGGTGGAAATATACACAAGCAAAAATTGTTAGAAACAAAGATAAACCATTAGAACAAATTACAGTCTGCACATACCTAATCACTTCTTTCATGTCTATGGCTTAAGAAAATAAAGTCCTTTCTTCCACAAAGTTTAATTAATCTAAAATCCTGAACAAGTATGCAGAATAAACCCTCTATATTTAGGATCCATGAAATCATAAAATTAGAATGCAACAACATATATTCAATGGCATTTATCTGGGGGTAAGAATGCTATAATTTTAATACCAGAAACTCCATACTGAAGGACCACTGCTAAACTATATTCCTTGGCCTTAAATGAGCTTTTTCACCACACATTTAGATAAAATGATATCATAGCTCTCAATGAAAGAGAAGTGGGTTGTACACAAGAAGTATAATTGCACTGAGAATATTGTAAGCATAGGGCTTTCGTGGAATTTGTATGCTCATATCATATGGAAGCCCTCAGGGATTTCTAATGGTGTCTAATCGAAGTGAAAATTTATGAAAATCAGCGTCTTTCATAGGAAGGCTGAATCTGCAAAACCTCTCAGTCATCTGAGTGGTACTTCTATTTAATCTCAGATGAGTACTTTATTTTCAAACCTAAATGAGATCCACTTTACTGTCCTTAGAAGATACTCTGTCTCTTCCAGAATCTCTGACATAATTAAAGGAGAACATCATTTTTAGAGATTTTCAATGACATTTAGTCATGGCCTTGACTTTTGGAAATTTTGAAATCTTAAAAATATACTAAACTTATTAAAGAGATTGGCAATAGTGGTTCTTACAAAATAAAAGTGTGAAGAAATGCAAAAACTCAAAACAATGATATACCAAATAGTAAATTATGTTTTACTTTGAGAAATGTTCAATGCTTCTGTGTATATGGAAGTGTGTGTATATGTGTGTGGTTGTGTTTTTGTATTTCTATATCTCAAAAAGTAAAATTTAAATTCTTTAACTAAATTCAATATTATATTTAATCACTAAAATAATATATAACATTGTCATTAAGCTTAATTGAAATAAAAGTATTGTATGATATTTTTCTTGTTCAAAGAGGTAATTGAATATATAGAAATACATGAATTCATGAACCAAAAAGGCCCACATTTGATCTCTGGTTCCAGTATACACTTTTTATACAGAATCCTTTCCTCCACAAATTTACAGTAGTTAGGGCCTACATGAATTATGGCATGAAGGTTCAATATAATGTTTACATTTGCCTTAAATCTTTCCAGAAATAAATAATGCCATAAATGGTTTAGCATACACTCAACAAATTTTAAGTAAATTTTAAATTCAGTTGCACTGAATCTAAGCTATCAGTTTATAAGACACAATGTTATATCCCACTTTTAAAAAAATACAAACAAGGACACTAATATTTCAAAACAGTTCAATATGGCATGTTTTAGTCTCATTAGCTTCTATTTGCTTTGAAAAATCTTCTCTCTCTTCTGGAAGATTTGACATTTCTTATGCCTCAATTTCATTTACATAACAAAATATGCAGAGTTTCAGCTACTTGCATCTTCCTCTTTTAGGTCTCATAAACCATGTTGTAGTTGACTTGTTTCATTCATATTATGTATACCCTTCTTTTCTGTTCAATGACTGTCTGCATTCTCAATAACATTTTTGGTTCAATACAAAATCAGTGAATAGTTCTTTTTCTTTCATTTTTAAATGGGCTTTTGAATAATATTTAAATGGAAATTACACTCAACATGTAAAATGCCATCAATGCATATAAGTCAATAGAAATGGTTACAATATGAACTGTTATGACCAAATTGATGTCTGCATTGACAATGACAAGTCAGTCATGACTGCCATCTGGAATAGCAATATACAATAGCAAATATACAATGCTGTTGATTGAAAGTTGCAATTCAATATTGAAGATGGAAAAAATGTGAAGTATTTTGTATCTTAGAATGGATGACATACAGGATTATTACTGTTCTGGGACACTTAACACCTGTTAAGTTTCTATCATGTTCCATAAACCCTTCTTGGAAGTGTGCTTGGGCCTAAGGATAGACAAAAGGAGAAAACATTTTCAGTGACCTACAGAGGCCAATTAAAATGTTATCATGGTAGTTGCAACACATTCTAATCTCTTCTTGGGTTCAGGTCTGCCTCTAACTTAGTATATCTCCCAGTAAATGGAGTCATCATTGGTTTTTATAATTGAGACTCACTGTTGGTTCTGGCTATAGCTGTTGAATGGAATAGCTTTTAAACAGAATAATCCATTTTAGGTTCTTTTGATTAGTTTTTCTCATATAGCTAGCGTGGTGAAATAGCCCCCTTGAGAAGAATCAGTCTAGCTCTTAGAATATCTAACCAAAACCAGGTGGAACACAGCAGTTACAGCTTCCACTGATTCAGCTCTTCAACTCTATTAACAACTCGGCTATGGCCATTCACTTTTTTTCTTCATTAAAAAAATAACAAATTAGTGATTTCCTACTATACATGATTCATTATATTATGTACTCAAGATAAATCAAAATTAATGAGTTGGAAACAAAATACTTTTTGAATATAAAACCCTAATAATACAAGGTTGAAAATTGTTCAGCATATGCTGTCTACATATTTGTGGGGACTTGAGGTAGTATTTATGTGAGGATTCAGTAATCTGGAGGGTTTTTTTTTTTTTTCAGAGAAGTTTAGTCTAGTGGTAAATAATATACTTTAAGATGATATTTAAGCATAGAGTGCATAAATTTATCTATGCATTTAAAATACATATGTATTTGTGTCTTTCATGAAGTTTCAATGGGTATGATTTTTCAGACAATAAATATGCAAATATCTAGTAAATCAAGTGATCCTCACCTGCTCGCTGATAAAGGTGGTTTGATATAAATAGGCAATAGGTCAAAAGAAATGCATTATAGATTATGAGATGTTGAGATGTATTTTACTTAAATGTCCACAAGAGTCATGAAGTATAAAACTGAACCATATGGAAATAATACAAGATCTATAAAATATCTGTTAATGAACTACAACAGAGGGTTTATGGAAACTAAGTGAAATGTTATTCCACTACTAAAAAAATAGAAAAATGAAGGGATGCAATGAAAAGAGCAAATAACTATAGGGACATCAAACACAAGCGTTGAATGAACATAATTACCAAATTGCAATAATTGTGAGAGAACAGACAAAATTATTTCTCCATTTCAGAAGTAGAGTGATTTTGGTGTTTTTGCCTGCCATATATACTTTTTATTCCATATGAACACCAAAATTAAAAGTTTAACATTAAATAAAATTTTAAATATTAAAATAATGGTTTAAATAATAAAACAAAATAAAATAAAAAAGTTTCACTAAAATAGAAACTTTCTTATATATTTATCCATTTCTATAGCCATTAAAAAAGGACAAGTTACACTTATTAGAGGACATATTTATAATCACCAAAATAGAGATCAAATCTATATTTATCTTTCAGGATCTTTCATTGGGGCTTCTTATATGTAGAATATGAGAAGATCATAAAATAACTAACAGTTCTCTGAAAACCCCTCTAGAAAGAAATGTTGCCTGTTAGAAACAGTTACAGTAATTCCCCCTTAGCCGCAGTTTCACTTTCCATAGCTTCAGCTACCTGCTGTCAACTGCCATTAGGAAGCAGATAATCCTCCTTCTGACATATTGTCAGACGGCCTAACACATGTAACAATGCCTACGCCATTCACTTCACTTCTCATCATGTAGGTATTTAATCATCTCAAATCATCACACAGGAAGAAAGGTGAGTACAATACAATATATTTCACATAACTTTTATTACAATATATTGTTATAATTATTCTATTTTATTATTAGGTATTAATTTTTTACTGTGCCTTACTTATGAATTAGGCTTTATCATAGGGTTGTATGTATAAGCAAAAACATGGTATATTTAGGGTTTGGAATTATTTGCAGTTTTACACATCCACTGGGGATCCTGGAATATTTCCCTGGTAGATAAGGGGTGTGGGGGTGGCTACAGCATTTTCCTTTTTTCAAGGTCAAGTTTCAGCATGTTGAGTTAGAAAAGTCTTGATCTGAACCCCTTACCAATGGATCTTACCAATCAGCTACCTGCCTCAAGAGGATACTAAATTGTTCTTGCTAATGCTGTCAATAGCCTTCAAATTATTAAATCCACTTGTCAATTTTGTCTTCATTTTACTTGATCTATCAATAGGTGATCACATAATTTACAATCCAAATGAAGACTCTTTTGAAGGTGAAAAGTCACACTATTATCATTAATACAAAGATCTCAAGGTACATGAATACTGTCTTAGAAAAAACTGAGTTGAATCCTTGGCAACTTTTGATAGAGTTAATAGTCTTTCTGTATCTCCTGCTTGATACAGTCTTTCTACTTGGCTTCTAAGATAACACTCTCTATCTGATGTCCTTCTACTTGACTCATCACTGCTTTTCAATTCATACTGTTGATACTACCTCTTTCTTCTTGTCTCAGGCCTGGGTTTTCAGATCCATGGAGGTAAGTCTTAGGCTTTTTTTTCCCATCCGCACTCCAACCCTTATTAATCTAACCCAGTATCATGAATTTCAATGCTATAGATATTCAATGACCCTCCCCCAAATTTATATTTATAGTGAGTATTTCTCACTACCTCCACTGTTACACACCTTCATCTGAGTGACAATTATTTCTTACCTGGATAAATGGTCTCAATGATTCTAACATTGCCCTTCTATGTTGTATGTCCAAACCAGCAATCAGAGTGATTTTCAAACAGAAATTAGCTCATGTCACTCTGTTTCTTTAAACTACCCTTCAAGCAAGGAGAAGCCAACCATCTTTATGTTGTATTTCTTCCCTAACCACATATTCATCTTCAGCCATTATAGTCTACTTTCTATGTCCCGTAGTGTCAAAGACATGCTCTAGCCTTAGGGATGTGAAATTGGCTTCTTTTCCTGCCTTGAATGGGCTTCCTAAAGATATCTCTATGGACTCTATCACCTCCTCCAAGGCTTTGCTCACATGACTTCCTGTCAATGAGGCCTATCTTGACCATTTTTTTTAAGTATTTGCCTGGGGGCACCTAGGTGGCTCAGTTGGTAAAGCATCTGACTTTGGCTCAGGTCGTGATCTCACAGCTTGTGACTTCGGGTCTCACGTTGGTCTCTGTGCTGACAGCTAGCTCAGAGCCTGGAACCCACTTTCGATTCTGTGTCTCTCTCTCACTCTGCCCCTCTCCCGCTTGTGCTCGGTCTCTCTCTCAAAACAAAACAAAACAAAACAAAACAAAAAACATGTAAAAAAATTTGCCTGATTTTTTCCATCCCAATCGTGATTCTTCTTGCCTTGTTTTTTCCTTTTTAATATTACATGGTTTGTTGTTGTTATTGTTGTTGTACTGCTGTTTGACCTTTCTCTACTACAATGTTAGAATCATAAATGCCACAAATATTATTAGCTTTTTTCTTATTTAACATACATCAAACACATAAGATATTGCCCTGTAATCAGACACAATAATTATGTATTTATTTAATGAATTGGTTATGTTAAAGAATGTCTTACTTACACTTATTATGTAAGATATAAAGCATTAAATAATAATATCTCTTTATTTTATTTATCTATTTTTAATCTTATACGCTTAGCTTATTCTTAGGTAAATCGAAAAAGAACTGTTCTTCCTTAAAGATAAATATTAATTATTTTCTCACTTGTGTAAGATATCTATTCTGCTTCTAGATAAGAACATTTTTTTTAACTTAAACGCAGAATTTACAAAATAAATGACTCTTGTCCTTTGAAATGACTGTGTTGGGAGGCCAAGTATTTTACTCTAGTTATGCTGCCATATTTGAAAATTCTTTTTATAATGCCTGCCTTCAGAATCAATTTATGAGGAAAATGAGGAAAAACAGTCTCATAACTATGTGTTCAATCTCCTTTTTTGACCAGAAATTGCACTGTCCGATTTTATAACCCGTCTTATTCTGTATGTTTAAAATGACATCTGGTTTTTACCTAATTTAAAATCTACCCTCTAGACGTAATTATTTGCCACCATTTAGGATGTTCAAAAGAATGAGTAAGAGTTTAGGCAGGCAATTCAAAAAATACATTTCTGGAAATAGCAACACATTTGAATGCATTTTTAGAAGAAACAGTCATTTGAATATTTGAATTTTGGAATGTCTGTTAAAATATCAGTAGCATCACTGTATAGTTATACTCTACATCCTCCCCCAACATCCAGATATAGAGCTCTCTAAAAAAGTTGAACAAGACAATAGTGAGAAGATCAAGGAGAATCTGTCTTAATATTATTCTCATATAATAATCTCATTATTATCAATAAGAATAAAAGATTTGTTTTCTTTCTTTTATTACATCTAAATTTTATATGTATATCTGTACACACTTCTTTTCCTAACTCTTCTCCTTTATTAACATACTGGAACTATTGGTTTCTGCAAACCTAAACACACTGACAATTATTTTGGGTGTATACTCTACAATCAATATATGTTATTAATCCTATCCCAACTATCATAAATCTAATTAAATATATTTTGAGAATATATACTTCAAAAAATTAAGACAAACTATGACCTACAAATTGATCAGAACTTAATTTGGAAAGCATAACATTTATAAGATTTGGGGAAAATATCTGAAATTTACCAAATTTTTTGTTATTAACATAACTTCCACTATTTTATGTCTAAATTTCTTAGATACTTTTCACTGACCTACCTTTTGGTGGACATGAGAAACTCAAGCTCAACTTTTTGTTTATTTCATAGTAACACATAGAATGAACACAAATATAATTCTAATCATTTTCTCTAATTTATTTTTACTTACTTCACCTCCTAGAGATTACCATCTAATCCCATTTTTTTGAGTTTATTTATTTATTTTGGTGGGAGTAGGAGCAGGAAGAGAAGGAAAGAGAGAATCCCAAGCAGGCTCCGTGCTGCCAGCACAGAGCCCGACGCAGCTCTCATTCCCACAAGAGTGAGATCCTGACCTGAGCTGAAACCAAGAGTCAGATGCTTAACCTACTGCGCCATTCAGGCACTCCCATTTAATTCCATTTTATGGTTTTAAGTTAAATATAATCAATTTAATTTAAAAATGTAAGGACATAAGAAAAGACTTGTGTGTTAATCATGCTCCCTTATTTCCATATAACGTTATCTTATTAATGCTTTCCCGGCTCAAATCCCATTTTAATTAAATCCATATTATTAAGATAAATATATTCATCCCTGTTAAAAATAATTTTGAGGTTAATTTTTTTTATTTTATGTAGATGCTGACTCAATGACATTTTTCACAGAGCAAGAACAAACAATTCCAGAAACCAAATAGCCAAAACAATCTTGAAAAAGAACAAATTTGGAAGCATCACACCTCCTGAATTCAAACTATATTACCAAGCTATGGTACTCAAAAAAGCATAATATTGGCATAAACTTAGACATATATATCAATGCATCAGTGTAGAGAGCCCTGAAATGAACCCACGCATATGTGGTCAATTAACTTATGACAAAGGAACCAAAAATATACAAAGGGAGAATAACAGACTTCAGTAAATGGCATTGGGCAAATGGTCAGCCAAATGCAAAAGAATAAAACTGCACCACTATCTCATAACTGTTGGAGACCAGAAGACTCTGGCCCTGGTGACATTGCCTAAGGAGAAGACTCAGGCCCATAAGACAGTGCCCTAGACCGGGGCCCTCATCGGTGGATGGGGATGCCTTGAAGCAAATGCCAGGTTGTAATACAACAAGAACAGAATTATGGCTGGTCTGACTCTGAAGGAGGGCTGGTTAGCCAGAGACGGGTAAGACTCCTCACGGGAGGGGCGACCTAAGACAGGCACAGTCGCAGTAAGAGTCACCAGGACACCTGGCTATAGGGTCACTGGGCCTTTGTGCTGATTTGCGATTCATCCTAATATCTCCTGAAAGATGGGCCATAGAAAAACAGGAGTGCTCCACAGCTTCCTCCCCTATTAAGCCAACATATGCTGCTATACTTTATTAATAATAAAATCATATTGAGAATCATGGAAATAAAATCTTTAAGAAATCAGTAGAGTTTAGAATGTATTATTGATCTGTTTTAGGGTGATGCCAGACTCTCAGGAATGTGATTATTGCTGTGAGTCTTGGGACATAATTACTAGGAAATAGAAGTTAGAGTATGTTACAGAAAAATAAGGATGTTTTTCACATAATCTTTCAACTGTAACCAAAAGCCTTTGTGCTTGTTCTTTCAACCTATACCACTTACTAGAGTGTGCCCATTCGTTGTACCTTCCTTGCATGTAAGTTGTTCTTGATCTTTTGACTGAAATTGTTTTTGAACATTTCTATGGAATGTACCCATTTGTCATACTTTGCTTACATGTGAACTGTGTAATCGAAACTGTTTCTGAACATTTCTATTGTAAATTGCAGGAACAATCATGAGGGCTGAAATCATTTTTTAATTATTACAAAATATATGCCTGTACTGCTTCTAAAACTACATAAAAACCCAGAGAGAAAAATAAACTTTGAGCAGTCTCCAAAAGAGGCTGTCTCCACATCTTTGTGGGTCTTTGTCTTGTCTTGTCTTTATGTTTCAGCCCTTACTTAGGGAGCCCCAGACCACTCCTGATATGAGGCTGACTCCGAGAGACTGACTTTGCGTCTTCTCTCGCGCCTAGACCAACCATCACGCAGGTGAAACCCTGGACCAGCCGGAAGCCCTGAAGTAGGAGCTGGCCTCCTCTCAGGGTGACCCTGGCACATAACATACACAAAAACTAACTCAAAATAGATTAAACACTTAAATGTAAGACATATTTGAAACCAAAAGCGAAGGCAACGAAAGAAAAAATACACAAGGGGAACTACACCAAAAAACTTCTGACCAGAAAAGGATACCACCAAAAAAATGAAAAGCCTACATATGGAATATAGGAAAATCTTTTCAAATAATATATCTAATAAGAGGTTGATATCCATAATATATGAAGTGCTAACACAACTCAATAGCAAAACAAAACAAAACAAAAAACCCACAAACAATCCAACTAAAAAAATGGGCAGAGGATATAAATGTCATTTTTCCAAAGACACACAGATGGCCAAACAAGTATGTGAAAGGGTGCTTCCACATAACTCATCACCAGGAAAATGCAAATCAAAACCCACAATGAGATACCACCTCACACCTGTTCGAATGATGATTATCAAAAAGACAAGAAATAAGTACTGATGAGAATGTGAGAAAAGAGAGTACTTATGCACTATTGGTGGGAATATAAAACAGTGTAGCCATTATGGAAAACAGCATGGGGTTTCCTTAAAAAAATTAAAAACAGAAATATGCTATGATCTAGTAATCACACCACTGGGTATTTTCACAAAGAATACAAAAACACTAATTTAAAGGGATATATTCACCCCTATGTTTATTGCAGCATTATTTACAATAGCCAAATTATGGAAGCAGCTCAAGTGCCCTTCTGGGTATTTATCCAAAGAAAGCTAACTTGAAAACTATCTTGAAAATATATTTGCTGTCTAACGTTCATTGCACTATTAGTTGCAATAGCCAAAACATGGAAGCAACCTAAATATCCATGAGTGGATAAGTGCTTAAAGAAAATATAACACACACACACATACACACACACACACACGCGCGCACACACACACACACACACACGAGAAAATTATTCAGCCATTAAAAAAGGAAAAGGGAATCTTGTCATTTGTGACAGCACGGATGAAACTTGAAGGTATTGTGCTAAGTAAAATAAGGCCAGACAGAGAAAGACAAATACCAAATGATCTCACTTATATGTGAGAAAATAAAAAACAAAAACCGATCAAACAAAAAACCCTGGACTCATAGATACGGAGAACAGATTGGTGGCTGCCTGAGGCAGAGGGTACGAGGGTGGGAAAGATGGGAGAAGGTCAAAAAGTAAAAAGTTTCATTTATAAAATAAATAAATTTGGTAATATAATTTACATAGTGACTATAGTTAGTAATACTGTATTGCATATTTGAAAGTTGTTAAGAAAGCAAATCTTAAAAGTATTCATCAAAAATAAAAGACAATATTATTAAGATAAATATCCTCATTCCAATTGAAACAATATTTTAAAGACAAGTGTCTCATTTTATAGAGATGCTAATTACGTTTATAGACACACAACAAAATATATATAACTTCATATTTTCTTATTGTTTCTTAAGAATGTATCCTTATGAATTATTCATATATCAATGTATGCCTAAATCTCCTTCATACCTACCTACTTGAAAGTGAAATCATTCAGATTTATTGAGAAAAATAAAGTTTAGGTGAAAAATGTGAATGGGTGAACATTGTTGATGCCACAATTCTTGTATTTTATTAGGCTTTAAGGTTCATTGACATACACATTCTAAGTCATAGGTGCAAGGAACAGAATAGATGTGACAGGATAAATTTAACAGTGTTTTCCACCTTAATTATGGTTACCTGTATTGAACAGTAGTACCCTCTGGTAGCTTACATGAACAACTGTGGTATTTACTGCATAAACACATAATTCCATTTATGTATCATATCTTTGTTTGACATATTAGTTATTTATCCTGCTATACAAATTGCCCCCAAAACAGAAATGTTGATAACAGCAAATATTTATTATCTCACATTTTCATGAGTCAAGAACTTAGATAGAGTTGGGTGTCCCTGCATCAAGTTATTTGAAAGGGCTGGAATCAAGAAGCCTCGGAGCTTCAATTTCATCTAAAGTCTCCTCTGGGGGAAGATTCACTCCCCAGCTTAGTCAGGTGACAGCATTCAGTTCCTCATGCTGGACAAAGGGCTAGCATGTTGGACCACTGACATGCTGCAGTCTGCTTTTCCTTGACTGTTGACAAGAGACTTCAAAGCTCAGTAAATGGCCCTCTCCATAGGGCACTTAACAACATGGGAACTTGCTTCCCTTTGAGCAGCCAGAGAGCAATCAGGTGAGGATGAGAGCTATAGTCCTGTTTCATCCTGATCTCATAAGTTATATCCCATCATTTACATCATATTATCTTTGTTAGAAGCTAGTCACTAGATCCAGCCCATACTCAATGAGATGTAATACCAAAGAGTGTGTGCCAGGAAGTGGTATTAAACAATGGACATTAAATGTTTAACTCTCTTTTTTCCTCTCTGTCTCTCTGTCTCTTTCTCTGTTTCTTCTCTGTCTCTTTATTATAGGGAAGCATCAAAATGGTTGAAGAAACAAATACAAAACCATACTAATAATAATGGAATATTTTATTATATGAAAGAGGTTTTGAATTAATGACATGGAATAAGCAATAAGATACAGAGATAATTATATGTTATGTTATACATAGCATTATTTGCATGTTAGGTATAAATAGATAATAGATAAATAGATTCCTTTCTTTATTTTAAACAAAGCAATTATTACCATCTTAGACCTTCTGCCCTCTTGCAGTGATGTAATGACCTATTACCTCAGAAACTTTTCCTTTAGCTTTATTTGTAACCTCTCTCCCCTTTCTTAATCGTGTCTTTTAAAGTTTTTATTTTATTTTTTGAGAAAGAGAGAGATAGAGCATGAGCAGGGGAGGGGCAGAGAGAGAGAGAGAGAGATGCAGAATCTGAAGCAGGCTCCAGGTTCTAGCTGTCAGCACAGAGCCCAAAGCAGAGTTTGAACTCATGAACCACGAGATCATGCCCTGAGCTGAAGTTGGACGCTTAACCAACTGAGCCACCCAGGCGCCCCAACCCTCCTCCCCTTTCTTGATCAAAAAGATTGCTTAAAAGATCAGAAAAGTTTGTTAGTTGAAATAATCTTAAAAGTTTTAAAATCTAATAACCGTTATTCCTCTCCCTCCATCACAGGTGGCTTCTGGGTCTTGATGCTTATTAGTAAGTGTCAATATTCTCATTTTGGTCAAAACCGCAGAATTGGAATTCTGCATAACTTTCTATCACCATGGTTCTGACTATTTACCTTGCCTGGCACTATCATGTCCCACTAGATGTGGAGTTCTGGCCCAAACTTGGCCACGGTCCCAGTGAGTACCTTGTGTCCTATTTCTATCAACAAATTTCCTTGGTATTTGTAGTCTTATCTCTGTACCCTAGTTTGTGTCTTATATCTAATCTCAAACCATAATTAACAATTTGCTTATGTACTCACTCTGAGTCTGCCATGGCTACAACAGTCCAGTATCATTCCTGATGATACTTCCCAGCTGTGAAGAATACCTGATTACACTGAAATCTCATTGGTTACTACATCAGCTGAGCAACTTTTAAGTCAGGAGGCTTTTGTTTGTTTGTTTGTTTCATTTTTTTGAATTAATTAATTAATTAATTAATTTTTATTTTATTTTTGAGAGAGAGACAGAGCATGAGCAGGGGAGGGGCAGAGACAGAGAGGAGATACAGAATCTGAAACAGGCTCCAGGCTCTGAGCTGTCAGCACAGAGCCCGACATGGGGCTTGAACTCGGGAATGGTGAGATCAAGACCTGAGTCAAAGTCAGATGCTCAACTGACTGAGCCACCCAGGCGCCCCAGGAGTTTTTCTTTTTAAATCATCTGTGAGTGAATCACTCTCATCCAAATCTATCATACTTGATCCTTCTTTCTTCTTTTCCTCCATCACAGGGTGATTTCTCTGAGGTTCTAACTTTCCTTAACAAAACTGAACTGCTTTAAGGTTGCATGCATTTCAGCATCACCATATCACCTTTCAAGTGTGGTTTCTCCAATGGTTTTTCTCTATATGTACCTCTGGATTTATTCTCATTTCTTCTGATATGCTTTGTGTCATCTGAAGCTGACCATAATGACCAAGGTTACTTTCTCAGTGAACACCGTCTTTTCTTTAGTCCGTGAAAGATATGACTAATAGGTGAGAAGGCAGGGGGAGGAAAAGAATGAGATATTTTCTCCTGTTCCTCTCAGGCTCTAATTCCAAATGTCTATCAGGATTTTCTTCTTTCACAATTACAACACCTCACAAGTGACCTGTCCTGCATGGTTCCAGTTCTCTCTAGATTCTGTAAAACCATTCATCTCTTTGCTTCTTCAGCCCTAGGGATGGTATTATCTTCTTACTTGATATTGTTACTCTAAAGGCAGTTCTTTTGGTTCCTTAACCCTACTTAAACCAATGCAAATTTTAACTTCATTAAAATCTCTTCAGTTGAGGGGTGCCTGGGTGGTTAGTCAGTTAAGCATCCGACTTTGGTTCAGGTCATGTTCTTGCAGTCAATAAGTTTGAGCCCTGTGTCAGGTTCTGTGCTGACAGCTCAGAGCCGAGAGCCTGCTTTGGATTCTGTGTCTCTCTCTTTCTCTACCTTCCTCCACTAATGTTTTCTTTCTCTCTCTGTCTCTCAAAAATAAATAAAAGTTTAAAAAAAAGAAAAATAATCTATTCAGTTGAATCGTGAATGGAGCCTTCTGTCTCTCAAGAATGTTTAATACAACATGTACAAGTGAACAATACTCCAGAGGTTACCTGAAGCAATAGAGCAAAATAGATGAATGCACATTTTTGAAATTATTAATTTTCCTGTCTATTAAAAATTTCTATGTCTGCCTCTTGCCAAATTTGGGATGTTTCAGCCTGTTTCATCAAATCTTTACTCTGTACTTCATACTGTCTTCTCTCCTGGGACTCCAATGACACCAAGGTTAAACCTATTGCTATATTCCACAGCTTCCTGACCATCTGCTATTTTTTTTCTCTTTTCCATTGAACTATCTTCAAATTCCCTGGTTTTCTTCTGTTATATCCATTATGATCTTGACTCTCCCATGTGGATTTTTAAAATTATTTTATTTTATCTCATTTTGCTTCTAAAGTTTATATTTGATTCTATTTTATTCCTCATATTTGTCTGTAAGAAATTATATCTTTCTATTGATTTCAAGAGCATGCATTCATTTCTTGGAACATCATCATAATGACTATTTTAGAGTCTTTGGCTGATGATTCCAACTTCTATTTGACTTCAAAGTGAGTGTTTGTTGATTATTTTGTCCCTTGAAAATTGTTGTGATGGTTTTATCTTTTTCATATGTTTACACTACTGTATTGCATCTTGGACATTTTTTTTTTTTTTGCATCCTGATATTTTAAATATGTTATATCTCTGATTCTTGTGAGAATCTTATGAGGAATCATTGTTTGTTTTATTTTAGCATGCAATCAATCAAGTTAGGTCCAAGCCATAGTTTCTATCACCTTCTGTGAGCTATGGTTCCAATGTCAGTTCAGTTTTCAAATCCTTTCAGTGCTGTTCATTATCTATCCAGTGTGTCTGCCACCCAGTGGTTAGTCTGGGGCTTGGAAAGTGATCTGATCTGTATCATAGATGTGTTTGCACATCCTTTGTTCAGATCCACATCTATGAAACTCAGGTGTGAGCTGAGGAGCTTATTCACAACTTTTTGGAACTTTTTTTTTTTTTTTAGCTCTCTTCCCTCCCCATCCTTCCCAATAATTTCCCAGATGCCATCCTTCCGTGTATATTGGACAGCAATTGAGGGCTTTGTCTTCCCCACTCTGCCACATGCTTCCCATGACATTTCCATTCTACAACCAAGCAGCAAGAAGAAGAGCGGGGGGAGGGGAAGCTGTAGAATGTTTCCCATGCTCTGTCTTCTTGCCAGAGAGAAACTCCCTGCTCAGACACTATTGCCCATCCCTACCACCAGAGCCATGGAATTCTTTAGCAGCTGGGGAAGAGAGAACCGGAAATCAAGGATTTCTCCCACTCTCTCTCATCTTAGGGCCCCCATTTCCACTTGAATGAGGAATAAAGAGTTCACACAGGACACTCCTGCATGGATTCAGTGCAAAGTTCCAGGTATTAGTTTCTATTGTAATTGAAGATAGACGATATTGAAGGAAATTAACCATTGATGCAGCTGTACTTTTGGTTTATACTTTCCTTCCACAACCCATTTGCTACAATTTATTTTTTAAAGTACTTAGGTAGCTGCTCCATGCATTCTGTCTGGAGATGTTAATTGTATTCAGTGGGAGATTTAGGTTGGAGTCTGTTTACTACATCTTGACTGGAGCAGAGACTTTGTAATAGATTTTAATTATATCATTCACAAGCATTTGAAAAGAAGCAGCATTCAGTATGATCTTGTCTAAATTCATTGAGATTATGACATTGAAACCCAATATCTGGCTATCATTGCTAGAGTCACTAAACTTGCTATGTGAGGAGTATCTGGCAATGTCTTATGTTGAGACAGCCAATTGATGGAGTCTCCTGGAAACCTTGTATCTGAAATTAGTTTATGAGGACTATAATATAGATTATTATGGATTTTTATTTATTTATTTTTAATGTGTATTTATTTATTTTTGGACAGAGAGAGAGACCGAGCACAGGGAGGGGCAAAAAGAGGGAGAGAGAAGCCCAAGCAGTCCCCGTGCTGTCAGCATAGAATCTGACATGGGGCTCAATCTTACCAACCATGAGATCACATCCTGAGCTGAAATCAAGAGCCAGACGTCAACCAACAGAGTCACCCAGATGCCCCAAGACTATTATGGCTATTTTTTAAAGTATTAATTTGTAAGGAACAAATAACAATTTCACTCTGGTTCTGAATATTCACCTCACAAGTGTAAGCCAGCTTCACTTTCTGCCTTCTGTCTAATTCCCTAATTAGTATGCCACTCTCTTGGACACTCTGACTAACTGGACCAACATAACTGACTACACTTATTTAATTTGTTTCTCAGAGTTCAGTCTCCCAAGGAGAAGCATCTTTAATCTGACAGTCTATGGTTTTCCAAACAGCGAAGCAGTTTGGCCACTTGGCAAAAGCCCAAGAATCAGTGAAATCATAATAAAGTTCATCAAGGGGTACCATAGGCTCAGCTATAAGAAAAGACTTGAGTCATGCTAACTGAATCGAGTGACTATGTCCACTTTTGGTTTCTCATAGCTGGCACCAATATTAAAAATCCATAGCATCTCAGTTTATGGAAATTTATAAGTCATAGGAAACTTTGAGACTGTGGGGCTCCGAAGAAACTACCATGTTTTTATAGGCAGTTCTTCCCAATCATGATAATCCACTCTAAAGGTAAGGAAAGGAGAAATGAAAGCACATAATACATCTGTTTTTGCTATAAATTCAAATGTAGAAGTAACAATAATACACTGATGCAGACTACACTGACCCTACCCAATAGGTCACATTAACCTCCTTCTCTTCTGCACATGTCACCCAAACCCCATCAGTTAAGGTGTATTCACCTCACACCCAATGTGACTTAAGAAAATATATCCACTTTATCAATGAAAATATCGAGTCCCTCTTCTCTCTGAAATTTTTCCAGCATACTCATATGTATGCATATGGCTCTGGACTCCTATGGGGACAGAGTCATTGGCTATACTCCTCATCATCTTTCTAATTAAACAACAGGTGTCAGGGTAGAGATGAGTAAGGGATCATAAGATACAAAAAGAGAAAATGGAACTGCACTAATATCAAAGAACATTTATTTTCAGTTACAGGTGATGCAATAGGTTCTCAGAAACCAAACTTCTAAAGTTTATAGTCTACCGAAAGCCAGTAATTGGACAGCAAGGTTCTCATGGCTGACAATGTTTATTTCACCTTTGGATAGCACTTGATCCAATAGCCACAGAAACACTCCTTTCACTCATGGAGATGGGATTTGCATTCCTTGCCTAACTCAGCCTTGACTCACAAAGCAATTGTATTATTTGAGTCCATTTTAATTTGGGACAACAGATGCCCTATTCTAGATAATCTCTAATTTCTAAGTCAGTTAAAATATAAGGGTTAGACGAGTTTTCCAGGGCAGTGAGGCTGCCAGTTATAATTTATCTAGATTTTTACACATCTTTTTTTTTTCAGTTTTCAATGGATCACTTTCATCAGCATTGTAAACACAATCTGAGATGGTAAAAGCCCGAACACGATTCAATTTCTCATCTATGTTTTCCCATGGGTGTTTGCCTTAGATGTATCTCCCTCAGATGGCCAAAGTTCCCTTGTAGCAGCTGGGATTCACTGAAAAATTTCTGAGACCTTTTATGATCATCTTCAAATTAATCTAAGATTAATAAGATAGAATATAGTACAGGCTTAATGGTAAAATGGTACAACTATTTGCATTCATCCTTGCAATGTCTTGCCCCATTCATATCCCATGTTAGTTAGCTAACAAGTCACCTGTTTTCATTCATATAGATCTTGACTTTCTCTTCTTTCATGCTAAGGTACATGTGTATCTGTCACTCTTGTCTGAAAGGGAATGGAAGCTGTTCACTAATCAGAACAGATTTCAATACCAATTGTTACAAGGCTAACCATTAAATTTGTGCAGAAGTTTCCCTGCCCAAAAGATGATTAGACACAATCAGGGTACTGTTTACGTAGCTATCTTTGAGCCTACTTTCAGCTACTTGACCCTGAATCCTTCTTCCCAATCCCTCTTCAATAAAAGACAGTAAGTGGAGGTACATTTATTTCCCAGTTGCCCATACACATTGCTCAATATATTCATTATTCATTCCTATTGACTTTCCTCTTATTCAACACGCAAGGCCTTATAATTTCTCTTCCAGGAGTCCATCATTGTTAGCATCTCATCTCTGTCTCCAAAATTATTATGAACTGACAAGGGTCTTAGATTTTACCCTTTATGCAAATCAACAAGTAAGCCTACTATAGTTTCATATGTTGGCACAAATGTATGATTCCTGGGTCAGAACAAATGGGTAGGTAACTAGGAATAGTAGTAGATTTTTATCTGCTTTGATTAGTTTATTAGTTGCTTTGATTAGTTTATTAGTTGTAAGTCTGTTTTGTTGCTTTAGTAGTTACTTTGAGTTTATTGTAAATAAAACTCAACTTAATTTCATACAATAAAGGTATTATATTTTAATAATTAATCTAATTTAATTAATAGTATTTAAATACTCTCATCCCTCCCAACCTTTGTGTAGTTATCTAGATAATAGTTTTCTTAAATATATTTTATACTATATAAATCCATTTTATATTTATTATATCCATATTACTATTATATGGCATAATTTATATAGGTATTATTATTTATTATAATTCCTATACTACATTGTTATTATTTCTGGCTAAATATCAATTAATAGATTTAAACAATAAGAAAAAATAAAAATCGCTAAAATTACTTCCTCTTCATTCCTCTGTGTAGATACATAAAGTGACATGTTGCTGGTGACATGTTGCTTCCAACTGAACGTTTTCCCTTAATGTTTCTTGCAGTGAATGTCAGGTGATAAATTCTTTCAGTTCTTGTATGCCTCCAAATATTTTTATTTTGTCTTCATTTTTGAAGGTCAGTTTGTTGGTCATAAAGTTTTAAGTCGACCATTGTTTTTTTCTTTCAACAGTTTAAAAACTATTGCTTAACTCTCTTCTTACTTGCATTGCTTCTAATGATATATGCAATCATTCTTTTAATTGTTCCTTCGGACATGTGTTCTCTTTCATGGATGCTGTTAAGATTTTCTATCACTGATTTTCCTAGTATAATTATGAAGTGCCTTAGTGTAGTTTTCTTCATGTTCTTAGTACTTAGGATTCCAACCCAAAAGAATTTTCCATTCTATGCATTTGTCTGGAATCTGCCTCAATGGCAATCATAGTCCTTATCTTATTTGTTTCCCATCTTCTAGGATACACTGTCCATTGTTTCCTGATGTACAATGTTATGATATGCCAGTCATCAAAAGTTTTATAAATTGTTTCCATATTTCTTTTGTTCAGGTAGGAAGATAAATTTGGCACCTATTTCCATCTTGGCTAGAAGAGGACCTTTACCTGATTTTGATTCTCATAACACATTTATATGAGTTTCTTATTATTTCCATTTTACAAATGTGGAAACTGTAACACAGATATTAACTTGTGGCTTTAGTTAGAAATTTAGTTAAAAAATAACAAATCATGTTTGAAGATAAAGAATATAAAATTTAGGAAACATATTTCAAGAATGATAATTTACCCAGGTTGATCATTATATTGATCAATTCATGTATTTATTTCCAGAAAACAATTATAAAATTATTCCTGGAGTTACTTAAAATACTATTGTTTCATTAGAATCAATGTCCTCTATCGATATTCAAAGTCCAATTTGAAGAAATGTGAGACAAGCTGTTTGTTTGTGTGTAACCCCAAAATTAAAGAAAATATGAAGAATTAAACAATTTATAATCTCCATGATAGTATGGTTTTATACCATTAACCATATGAATTTTTGCCATAATGAAACGTTCATTTTAAACGTTTTTCTTTGATTAAGCTAGAAGACTGAGTCATAATTTCTCATGGTCTCTTACACATTTATGATAAAGAGAAAAGTATTGATATTCACTGATTTGTAGTAGAGACAGTGTCAATATTTAACTTCTAACTCTTGCATGGAAATGTCGTTTCAAAGTAAATGTATTACACAAAGTACTCAGAAAAAGAGACCTGAGTTCTTCAAGTTCTTGCCTAATTCATGACATGGAAACTGGAGGAAAATACCACTTATCCAGGATATGGTTGGTGCAGGTCTTAGAATGTAATGTCAGAGTCTCCATCAGGTTGGAATTCAGTGTACATTGGGGATAGAGAACTGGTATCAAGAACATTCAAAATCTAGACAGACATTTCAAAGCAAGACAAAAATTAACATGAAGGCAGAGTCCCTAATACAATTAGATTTTACTTATTTAACAAATACATACTGACTTCTTTTTCTGTTTCATGAACTCTGTTACTAAGTTCTTGTATTAGAAGATTCACTGAAAATAACTGAGAATTAAGATCCAAATCTATTTGATAGTCTGATTGTCAAGTCATTTCTAAGACTGTAAGAAATGACAGCCATTTATGACAAGCATATATTCTATGAGTCAAGCAAGTAGTTCTCATTCACGCAGAAATATCTGAGTGGCAAATTCAGACAGTATCCATTTTACTTGATGATAGTTTAGTTTCTTTAACTGTATTTTGGTTATATACATATTTTTGTATTTTTTATTGTTGAAGATAAAAAAAAACAGTTGACAGAATGCAGGATTTGAGAGTAAAGGTGACGGAAGATTCATTTAAAGTGGGGGTTTTGAGGCATCTAGGTGGCTCAGTTGGTAAAGCGTCTGATTCTGGATTTTGGCTTGGGTCATGATCTCAAGGTTTGTGAGTTCGAGACCTAACATTGGGTTTTACACTGACAGTGTGGAGCCTGCTTCAGATTCTCTGTCTCTTTGTCTCTCTGTCTCTATCCTTCCCCTGCTTTTTCTCTCCCTCAAAATAAATAAGCATTAAAAAATTTAAAAAAATAAAGTGACAGTTTTGTTGGGGAATACTCAATAAGACAAGAACTGCTTAGAACAGCTGATGATTTTTGGAAAAAATGAGGAAGTATCTGTTGAAGATTTTGTGAAAAGGTTTTTTTATACTTACTTATTTGCCAAAAGATATTTTCCATACAGCAAACTTGGAGTCCTCTTGTTTCAAACTCTGCTAAAAATTCTCTGTAATGAGTCTCCAATCTTCTACCTTAGTTATCACCTCTTCTTTCTCAAGAAGGGTTTTAAATGTCTACAGATAAATTGTCATGTCTAAGGTAGCCTTGGGTTATTTTTTTTATTTTAAGGATTTTGTTTTTTATACCAGTTATAGCTTTACAGAAAAACTGCATAGACTGTAGAGAGAATTCTCATATACCCCCAGCTGTCTCACTAGTTCATAGATTCCTTTATAGTATCTCCCATAGTGTGCTACAGATGATTAATATTGACATATTTCTTAGTAATTAAAGTACATAGTTGACATTAAGGTTCACTGTTGCACGATTCCGTGGGTTTTGAAAAATGCATAATGCCATGTATCCTTCATTGGGGTATCAGACAGAATAGTTTTGTCACCTTAAAAATACCTGGTATTCTACCTATTTGTCTCTCCCTGCTTTTGCCAGAACTTCTGGCAATCACTAATCTTTTTATCGCCCCTATACTTTTTGCTTTTCCAGAATGTTGTATAGTTAGAAACATAGTTTATCACCCTTTCAGATTGACTTCTTTAATTTATCAATATGCATGTAAGATTCTCTCAGGTCATTTTGTGACTTGATAGATTTTTTTTTTTAATATTCCTTTGCTTGCATGCATGCACCACAGTTTGTTTATCCATTCACTTGTTGAAGAACTTTCTTGCTTCCTATTTTTTGGCAATTTTGTTAAAGCTGCTGTAAATAAACATGCACAGGCTTGTGTGTGACACGAGCTTTCAACTAATTTGTGTAAATAGGAGTGTCATTGCGGGATCTTAGGGTATGCCTATGTTTACCTTTGCAAGAAACTTTTCAGCTGCCTTCCAGAGTAACAGCATTTTGTATTCTCAGCAGCAATGAGTAAGAGTTTTATTGCTCCATATTTTCCTAAGCATTTGGTGTGTCAGTGTCTCAGATTTTAGCTATTTGGATAGGTGTGTAATAGTATCTCGTTGTTTTAAATTAAAGTTCCCTAATAAATATAATGTTGAACATCTTTTCCAATGCTTATTCACCATTTGTATATCTTCTTCATTGAGCTGTCTTGATTGTGTACATTTTTATAAAGCTATATAATATAGTCTGTGAAAAGTATCCTTGGTCTCTCCCTCCACAAATAATGATGAGCTGTTGGAACATTGGACCATATCTTTTAGGGATGGGGTGTACTTTTCAGTTTGAAAAAAGTGAAGCAGTTATTTGGAGACCACAGGATAGACTATAGCTGTCAAAAAATGTTGGGAGCCATCCTGGGCTCACAGGTTGAGATATCTCCCTGTGTGGATAAGGCAGATGTTGCAAAGTCTCCTGCTGACTAAGATGGCATCCAATATTATCTTCTTCTACTGATAACCTCTCAGGTCTGGACTTCTTGAAGTGCTCTTTGTTGGCCTTACGGTACCCTTTGGTTTTACAGCATTAGAAAAAAAGGAACCTGGAGTGTGATGTCTTGATGGATAACATCTGAACGAGAATAACCTGGCCAGAAATAACCTCAAAGTTGCCTCTTGGAGACAGGTTACACAGAGTGATCATACAGAATAGTAGCTATGAGTTGAAAATTAGTGTGACTTATGTAGACGTCAGACTTCTATTGTGTAAAGTCACTCACTCATAAAGAATAGAAATTCAGGCATTTATGAATTAGAAAATTATGTCTCTACTGAGTGGGTTGCACGTACACCATTACGATTAAGAATGCTGGACACTATGACTCCTAACCTACCTATAAATGATTAACATAGGTCTTAAGGCAACAATGTATGCACCACCTGTCTACTCAAGATCACCATGACAACCCTGCTTTTTCTTACACACCTCCTTTCGCCCCTTGCCAAAAGCTTACCCAACCCTACTTCAAAACAGTTATGTTCATTAACTTAGAAACAGAATCTTAAAAATAGCCATTTATCGATCTATCCTTACTGATTTAATGTCACAAAAGCACTCTTTGATGTAATGTCATCTACTGCCTTTAAATAAAGACACTGAGATCAGCAGGATGGAGTTGCCTGCTTGATTCCAGTAACTTCGCAGCTGTCTCATCTCATTCATCGTGCCAACACCGTTCATCCTCTGGGACCCCGAGAGCGCCGCGGCAGGCCCGTGGCAGACAAATGCTATCTTTCCACCACATCTTTCTTCTCTTTCTGCTGAACACTAAATAGATTAAATGTTTTAGCCTCTTTCCAGTTAGATGTAGCATATGACTGAATTCTAAGCAATAAAATATGAGTGGATGTAGTATCAGACCCTTCCATATCAAGCCTATAAGAAAGTTCACTACTGGTTCTTTCTGCTAGATGTACATTGGTTAATTTGGAGTCAAACATTGAAGATGGCAAAACCTCAATCAGCCGGACATTCTGAACAATTGTGGGAACCAATATGCCACTATGACACATCACTATCATACCTACCACATGCACAGTGATGGGACCTTATGTAAGCAAGAATTCAACTTCTATTGCATTAATAAATGAGATCTTAAGGTTCACATGTTATAGTATCTGGAGATAGCCTACCCCTACAAGGGTCTACCCCTTCAAGGATATTCAGAAAAAGTTGCTTGAATAGACAAATTTGTTTTCATATATATGAAAAGTTTTCTTATTTATTTGCATGTCACATTGATAGTTTTAAGAGATCAACATCAATCAGCTATGAACATAAAAACAAAGCAAAGTAAGTAAATTATTGAGGGGTTTAATCAAACACTCGTATGTCACCTGAGGTCCCTATATCAATAAAGTCTTGATAAAATGGGCTGAAGTTTCCCTTATAAATGGCCATATAGCACCGTAAGATATTTGCAAAATTTAAGGGTGACCTCTAAGCTCACTGATAACCTTCAAGTTCATGATTCTGTTAATTTACTTCAATGTATTAATCATCTTTTTCTAGTTTTCTTTTCCTCGAGGTATATAAGCAAAGGAGTAATGTAAGCTATTTCTTTAATACATGCACAGATAGTCCTATGTGCACATATGAGTTCATACACACCTACATGCAAATACACAAACTCTCATTCTAAGTCTATATATATAGTAGGCTTCACTGAAGGTTTAGCATAATAATTAAAGCACGGAAAATGTAGCAACTTAATTATAAGACTCCCTGTTTATTGAAGTTAATTTGGCCATCCTACCGCCATGAATTTTTACTTACTTATAAAAATAACCTCATACTCTTGTAATTTTTTGAGTCCTTTTTTATTCTTCTCTCTGTGTGTCCTCCTTTTGATTTCAAAGAAATTTAAACATTTCTCTGTTGTACTCTCTTTTTCCA
Organism: Paguma larvata; assembly: GCA_030068075.1. Classification (NCBI taxonomy): domain Eukaryota; kingdom Metazoa; phylum Chordata; class Mammalia; order Carnivora; family Viverridae; genus Paguma; species Paguma larvata. The sequence continues at coordinate 120,154,827 of CM057824.1, read as the reverse complement.
GACACTAGCTTTTTATACATTCCTGGAATATAACATTATCTTTCTAAATAAGACAATTTTTCCTGTGGATGTGCCAGAACAAATTATTTAATAACACAACACCTTTAAGAACAGTTATAAAAAAACATAATCTATCTGCACACATTGAAATAACATAAAATACTTGGTTCATTTTTTTTGAATGCTAATGAAAAACATAATTGCATAATAAATGTAATTTTTTTTAATTTTTACTCTTGACTTCTTAAAACTAGGCTTATAAAACTACAGTAAATTCCCTTTTGAAAGCATAAAGACATTACCTATATGTGACAATGGTTAAAATAATTTATGAAAAAGTCATTCTTTCATTTTATTGTAAAGGCTCAGCTAAGGAGCAATGAAATTTAGTAAACTGTTCATATCTTGTACGTTTTCTTATCAAGCAATGTCAAGCTACAGTTAAGACACTGAAGACACAGTGAGAAAAGTATAAAGATTCATGAGAAGACCAGGTAATTGTTAATGACAGCAGACAGGCCTTACCAGTGTTCACTATTTTGCCTTTTGTCTCCATTCTGAGGATATGAGTGAAGGCTTTTATGGTTATGTACTGCATAATGCTTATTCATAGATACTAACTGGAAAGAGCTATTTTTCAAATTCTATACACATAAGCTCTAGTGGTTTTAGTTTTTTTTTTTCTATGTTGTTCTAAAATCTTGGCATCTATAAAGATGTTCAAAACTCCATGATACAGTTGACTGACAGCAACTTCTCTGCCAAATTTCAGTAGATGTTCCCTTTGGGATAGCACACACATTAAAAGATAAGGTTTTTATGATATCTATCTGGGAGAAAATGAAGAAACATTGGTGGTTAAAGAGGTCCAATCACAGAAAACTCAAACCTGTCCCCACAACCAAATTGCTCCACCATCCTTCCCAGAAAGAGCAATTCCCACTATTTGAATCATTCACTAGGATTAAGATAGTGACTTTGCAGGAAATTTCTAAAAGAGTAATCCATGAATCTTCATGCGCTATTATCTCACATAATACACCCTCACCAGATATATTTTAATGCTATGAGGCTGGGGGACCAAGTCCGAGGCATGAAACAAATGTTGGATGTCCAAGTGGGAAGAGCAGACAAGGCTGGGTGTGCACACTCTGATTACCTAAAAGGTAATATGGAATAATAAGCAAACTGAGGGAGAGATAGGGACTTATTTCTAAAATCATAACAACTTAGCATAGTATTTTTTCTATCACAACTGCCTAGTTGTTTTTTTATCCCTATTGTGGTTTCATTCTGGGATACAGGTCAAATTATCTAAAAAATCCAAAATAATGCATAAATGATGTATTTGAATATATAATTAAATTTACCAAATTTGATGGAAGGAAAGTAAATTCACAAAAATCACCTGTGTATGTATATTCTATCAATAAATAGACAGAATTTAAAAATAGTATGCTATTTTTATTACATCAGAAAATACCAAACACAAAAGGATAAATCTCAATTTTCAAAAAGTGTATAAACCCTATATAGATAGAAAAACATTATTGAAAATAATTTGGAAATACCTAATTACATTGAAAAAAGTTATTTCTTCTATTTACATAATATCGATTTTTACTTCTTTTTAAAGTTTATTTATTTGTTTCAAAACAGAGAAAGAGAGAGAAAATGCAAGTGGAGGAGGGGTAGAAAGAGAAAGGGTGAGAGAGGGAATCCCAAGCAGCTCCGCAGTCTCAGCACATAGCTCAATGGGAATTTGCTAATGGAGTAGAACTTAAATTTTCTTACCAAAAAGGGAAAAAATAAGGTAACTTGTGAGGTAATAGATGTTAATTAGCCAATGGGAGAATCCTTTCACAAGGTATATGAATTTGAAATCATCACATTGTAGACTTTAAATGTCAGTTATATCTCAATTAGAGTTAATATCTCAGTAAGATTGAAAAAGAAAGAAATTATGTTGTGTGACTCTAAAACCAAAAAAGGAAAATAAAAAAATATCTTTGGTTTCCTTCTAATAAGGGGGGCTTAAACATTACCTTCTGATTATGACAGTTACATTCCTTCTTTTCCTATCCTTACATGTTTTATTTTTTGTCTTACTTCACTGCCCAGGATTCCTAGTACCATTTGCAATAGAAACGATGACAGTGCATATCTCTATCTGAACGCCAAGACCAGAGAGAAAGCTCTCAATAATTCAGAATAAACTGGATAAATAAATAAAGAATAAAATAAAGAAATTTTATTAATTTCTTTTTATTTTATATGCATATACAACAAAGCTTCTTGCCTTAATTATGCTTAGCAAACAAGATCTGAATAGCTACACCAACTTTTGTTGAATTTCCTTTCTGTTATAACTATGTATAGCCATTATTTCATCATGCCTGTGTCCTTATTTTTAAAGTGTGTGTCTTCTAAACAGCATATGTATGATTTATGTGTGAGTGCAATCTGAAAGTTGTCTTGTAATTTGAGCAATTAGTCCATTTGTATTAATTATATTAAAACTTGCATCCTCCATCTTATCTCTATGTTTTCTATTCAATCTATCTATATTATGTATCTTTCTTCTACCTTCTCTCTATTTTGTCTTCATGAAGATTAATCAAATAACTTACTTTGACTTCTGTCTCTTGGCATGCCTACCAACTGTAAGTCAAATGTCATACTTTGTTTTCAGAACACTTGTACACGATGTCATATTTTCCTGAGTCCAGAATGGAGTCTGATTACTCTATTCCAATCAGGGGTTGAGCTAAAGGTTTGATAATTTGAAGTTTGGGTGTAGCGTGTTTACTTCATTTTGCCCAAAAGATGCATTACTCTTAGTTTTTGAACTGACAAGTTAATATGTTCTCTTGGGTCTATCCCCCTAAAGGAACCTGAACTCTAGATTTGTCTTCAAAGTATGACACACAATTCCCACTCTATTCTTCACTAATTTTATTTTTTTCCCATTCTATACAACTTTTCAATTCAGGGACCGTTTTGAGGGGAAGACCAGCCTACATAAAATTCAATTCTCACACACAACTCAGACAGCATTCTCTCAGGTATATTGGCCACTCAAGGTTTCGATTTTGTCTCATCATTTCTATGAGACCACTGTCATCTCAGAAACACTTTTTTCAAGCCCTCTTCCATCTTTGTATCTATCTAAGGTATAGGGTGCCAATTCTCCCTGGTTCACTGGAGACTTTCCTGGTGTTAGCACTAAGAAATCTCACATTTTAGGACACTCCTTAGTTTTAGGCACCTTCTAGGAAGTTAATAGTTGGTGAATACTAAGGAATACATTTTATCTGGTTTTTAAATCTTGGCATTGAAATGAAGCTAAATGCATAATGAAATAATCACAAAGTAACTGACATCGAACTCTGAGTTATTTAGAATGTGTTTGAAACATCAAGAAATTATGCTTAAGAAAAAGAGAAAAGCCAAATGGAATAGCATAGTGAGGGGAACTAGGGGGGGTTGGAGTAGAAGCTGATTATATCCCATTGAAGGAAATGAATATATTCAATGGTTGAAACAACTTAAATAGCTCATTGAGACTGAATTGTTTGGAAGTTATCTAAATATTGTGTATTCATCCGCTAGGTCTGCCATAATGAGGTATTCTAGAAAGAGTGGCTTAAAAGATAGAAATTTACCATCTCACAATTCTGGAGGCTAAAAGTCTGAGATCAAGGTATCATCAGGCTTGGGCTCTTTAGACAGTTATGAGGGAAGAATCTTTTCTTGGACTCTTTTCTTGGTTTATAGATGGCCATCTTCACCCTGTGTCTTTTTACATCATCTTCTCTCCATCTGGGTCAGTTTCTGTCTTAATTTTCCCCTTTGAATGACTTAGTCATATTAGATTAGGGTCTATCCTAGTGATTTCATCTTATCGAAATGCATCTGCAATGACCCTATTTCTAAATAAGTGTACACTCTGAGGTATGGGGGTTAGAACTTAAACATATAAACTCGGAGAGGGGGGTGCACATAATTCAACCCATAACAGGTGGCAATTCAATATGTGACCTGTGAGGAAGAAGTAGGGTATTCATGTGCTAGGAAAAAGATAGTTTGAGGGCTGATTTACTGAAAAACACCCTTGTCGGATAAAGATATGAACAGCTGTGCACTTATTTCTGAACTATCTTTAACTTAAGTTGTAAGTTTGTGAAGTGTTATTTAACCAGCAAATCTATTGGAACTGAAAACAAGTAGGAGTAGAAGATCTCCAAATAAAAGTACATTTGTCTGAAAATTTTATATCGCACCAGACCATGAAAGGATATCAGCCTTAGGGAGTTGATATAAAAAGTTCTCTTATTCTAGATCATGAAAAAGTGTGTTTATATAACTGCCTGCTTCTAAACCCTATAGTTGCTATTTTAAATTAATAAGATTTGAAACCATTAAAGTATTCACTAAGCTTTAAAATTTTTAAAGTACATCTCATAGTGATCAGATTAAGTTTCTAGAGAGTTTTAAAATAGTTTAAATGGATATCCTTTATTATGTTATATGAGAAAAGATTATGATAAATTGTTATTTGCAAAATATTCAGTTCAACTCTGACTTACTAATTTTCCAGCCTAAAAGAGGTTAACAAGAGCACCTGGGTGGCTCAGTCAGTTAAGTGTTCGACTTCAGCTCAGTTCATGATCTCACAGTTTGTGAGTTTGAGCCCCGCATCAGGCTCTGTGCTGACAGCTCAGAACCTGGAGCCTGCTTTGGATTCTGTGTCTCCCTCTCTTTCTGCCCCTCCTCTGCTCTCTCTCTCTCTCTCTCTCAAAAATAAACATTAAAAATAATTGATAAAAAAAGAGGTTAATATTACTTAATGTGTAATAAATATTTTAGGTCATTACTTGTTTTAAAGCTAATTTATTCAAAATTATTTTAATTTTAAATTACTTTAAATTCTATATCCACCCTTCTGTTTGTTAACATAGGAAACATCTTTTTCTGTATTTAGCTTGCTAAAAGTAGTTATAAAACAGAAAAGAGCAGTTAAAAAAGTAAAACTATTTATATTTTAAATATGAAGAAATGGTTTCTAGTTTTATGAAGAGAGAAGAAAACATTTATATAACCTTTATTTATTTTCCTTTTCTAAAGCATCCCTGATTAGATTTTACTAATCAGTAATATCCACTTGTTTTGAAAAAACCTAACACCATTTGACCTTCCACACAAAATTCAGGCACTTAAGCTAAAGTCCATAACACTTTGTCTCTGTGGTAACTGCCAAATTTGCTATCATACCATATGCCCAACATACAATTTGCATTTGAATTGGGAAAAGCAAATGATGTTTTAATGATTTAATGTGCTGAAGAATGAGGTAGATGGCAGAAAGGGAAAACAATACACATTCAATAGACTTCTCATTTGTGATATTCTTTCAGTCATAACACATTGCAAAAGGGAGGCTACATTCTCTAGAGTTACTTATGAAAAATCCCTAAAAATAAATATTAGGTTTAGAAAGAATTAGAAGTACACCATAAAACTCTTATGAGAGATCAGCTGCAAAGCCATGTTAAATTGAGCATTGACTCCATTTTCACTAAGATGAATATTATGATTGGATGATAAATGAAATTCCACTTGATGATTTGATGCCTTACATTGAAAAAATGACAACACATACTCAAGGTGCTTTTGAAAAATGAAACATAGTTTATTAATATATCAAACACTATATATTTCAAAAAAATCCAATCCATTTCACAAAGATATTAAAGAGCAACCTGGAAAATGAGGTGTGTCTTTGTTAAAATGACAGATATTAATTGGAGGTCATCACAGTTGATTGATTCAGTTATTTGATTATCGAGTATTCAGTTTTTGTTTTCTAGGTAAATATTAAAAGCCTATGTAAATTTAAACTTTAATTATACATATATATATATATATATATATACATATGTATATATTTATCTTAGATGATTGTATGTTAAAATTCCATTTGAAAATAAAAGGCATTGAAAATAGAAACATATGTTATAGTTCATGAATACATCTCAACGATTTGAATGGAAATATACTATAAGTTGTTATAAGACTGACCCAGTAGAGCAATGAGAGAAATTTAAAGGAAGAGAAAATTAAGAGATAATGTGTGAGATATGCCTATAAGTGCTTTCTTAATTAAGATGATAAAAAGTATGATTTTTAGACACTATGAAGTAAAAGTGGTAACTATTAATAAAACTTATAATTCTGCTCTGAATGAACTCACCTTTTTGTTCTTAGAGCTAACAGATCTCCATTTATTTTTTATTTTTTTTAACATTTATTTATTTTTGAGAGACAAAGAGACAGAGTATGAGCAGGGGAAGGGCAGAGAGAGAGGGAGACACAGAATCTGAAGAAGCAGGCTCCAGGCTCTGAGCCGTCAGCACAGAGCCCGACGCCGGGCTCGAACTCACAGACCACGAGATATCATGACCTGAGCCGAAGTCGGCCGCTTAACCGACTGAGCCACCCAGGCGCCCCATTTTTTAATAAAACAACCAATAGAAAAGTTTCCAATAGAGTTGATATGAATACGGGCTGTCACAGTTTACTATGACATTTGTTTTCACCAGATAATATAGAAAAATAAAATAGTTATATTTATCTGTAATATGTGTCAATAACTGCACATCCTGAAATATCCAAAGCTTTAACTGAATTTTAAAATAGTGTCATACTGTCTTCAACTGCTTATTTACAAAGAGACAAGGTTTAGAGTCATATAACTTTGAACTTAAAATGTGCTATGGCAAAAATTGAACCTGAACTTCATTTTCTGGAATGCAGCAAGATTAAATGGCATGCCTATGGTTTCACAGACAACAAACTGAGCTCAAAACCTAGCTCATCTGACTAATGAGGTAGCAGTAAGTTGCTTTTCTCTAATCATGTAAAGCTCACTGGAAAAAGAGCTGTCAGGTGTATATCACTGAGGACAGATATAATGCTTTGAGTAATTTTTAACAGTAAATACATGGTTTAACCTCATCACAAGGAAATCTAAATATGTATGATGGAGAATGTTATTTTCATGTACCTATTTTTCCCTTCTCTTTTTTTCTTTCCTTTTTTCCTTCCTTGCTCTTTCCTTTAAATAATAGATTCTACTCATCACCACCTACCTTAGTTTAAGCTGAAGGCATAGTTATGCATGTGGCAACTACATTTCCCAGACTCTGTAGCAGCAAAATGTAATTTTGTGAGTCAGTTGGTTCTAATAGAGTATAGCTGGTAATGTTGTGTCTGACTTTCTTGCCATCTTGTTATTGACAGAGACACTTGCCCTTGGCTTGCCTTTTCTCTCCCTTATTTTTGTCTAGAAATGGCAGTAGTTTAGAAGCACATCAGGGATAGCAATCAATTATTGGAGTTTTTTGTAGTGTAGCATATAAATATTTTAGTTTTCAAATTCATGATAAACATTCCCATTTCCTCTCAATTTTATTAGTTTTGAATCATTGATTGAGTCTAACAGAATAATTTAAAGGATATAGGAATTCAAAATTTGGTTATGGAGAATTTGTATCCAAATACTTTGTTAATGGTCTTCCCTGTGTATTACTAGCAGAAACATACAGTGAGTGGGAGTGTTATCAAAATGCTCATGTAACTTAAAATCAATCTTACTTTGACTTATTAGGTTGTGTGAATTCTCATGAAGAGATTTACTTACCAAAGACCTTTTTAAACACATGTGTGTTTACAGGCATTATTTTTTGATGTGGAGATATGGTATGAGTAATCTAACAATTTTTACGTAGCAGAGATTAAGATCAGTATATTTGATGAATGAGCATGAAAGAATAAAAAAAATAAGGATCCAGTCCCAGAACAGAAAGAGACCAATAATACCATGGAATCCTACACAATGTTAAGAAGCATACATAAAAATACATTTATAGAGCTAATTACATGTCAAGCAACATTCTAAACAAAATAGGTGCATTAATTATTTAATTTTCAAAATATGCCTATCACTTAATATGATTATTGTCATTATTATTATTATTGATATATGAAGATGTATAAACAAACAAGACTATTAATGTCTGAAGCATGAACTTAGTAAATATTAGCACTGGTATTCAAATCCAGGCAGTGTAACTTCACACTATCTACTCTTAGCTACCATCCTATAAGGCTTCTAATAATGGAAAGGGACATCTGAGACTTGGGTAATCGTATGTCTGTAACCGGAAAATCAAAGAATAGTTTTTGGAGAGCAAGATTACCAAAGAAAAATACGTCCAGATACACACCATTGTAGGTTTTAGTCAATGCCTTACACATTAAATGTTGTTGATGTAATTATACTAATTTTGATTAGCGGCCCTTCTATTTGATGAGTAACAGGAATAATTCTAGAAACCAAACGTTAGAAGTAAATACATCATAAAGTTTCACAGGTCAAATCCTGTGTTGACTCTAGAATTTCTGAATTATCTTACTTTTCTGTTTTATTTTCAAATAGCCAGCACCAACCTATGGTATCATGTGAATTCTACCTGCCTGCTTCAAGGAGATTCTCCAACAGTGAATGTTTATTCATGCCAATAATTGCCGAGTTCTTAGAATCTGTGCCTTTAGATATGCAAAAAATAATGTATCCTATTGATCCAGAGGATAAGCAATGAATACTTGTGTTTTGGAAAAGAAATACAATGAAGATAAAATAATTTTAACACTTACTATAAGTCATTTTACATGTTATCTTTTGCATCCAACCAAAAACCTTGACAATAAGCCTCTAGTGTCAAGGAAAATTATGGTAGAAGGGTACAGGGAACTCAAGGATGAGATTAGTATAGTATGGATTTAAGGGTGAGATAGTAGAGTAGAGTAAAGTATTATTATACTAATAGAGAATTCAAGGGTCAAGGGTGAGAAGATAAATGCTGAGTGTTAAAAGAATAAGGCAGCTGCCAGTCTCAAGTTTTTAAATTGAACATCTGGTATTCCAGTACGAGCATGTCACTTTAAGAGTCCTGTCTCTATGATTTCCAAAGTTCGAGAGTCTTACTTGGACCAAAAGCAGCAAAAACAGTTCCAACCCAAGAATCGATGCCCAAATTGCATCACAGCAGCAGAAAGTGCATCTCTGAGCATTAAAATCAACACATTTTGCTAAAATATCTTCAAGTGATTAAAAGGTATTTTCAGAGATGGAGCCCAGCACTGCACAGATAGAGTTCGATGCTGAAAGAGTAACACAGAAAATCTTGCCCTGTGCTGCTCATTCTCCATACATAGCCTGAATTGCTAAGTTTAGACACTCATCCATGAGCATGACCTTCCTGCTGAGATTTAAAACAGAAAGAAAAGCACTCAGTAAAGGTTCCAGCTTAATCAGTCATACTTCGGAAAGCTAGCCAACATGTATACCCATCATCCATCTGGGCAAAAGGCTTTACAGCTTTTAGACTTTAAATGACTCACTCTGCAAAGCTCTTTCCAGACTAATGGTGGCTCTAATTTCTCTATTAGATGGACCAGAATATTAGGGAGGCAAATCTTTGCTATTATGCTCCCAGAGAATGAACTCCCCCAAAGCATAGCTGAGCATAATAGCTGATAAAACCTTGAAAAGCGCAAGGTTAAAATTGTGTTTATCTGCACCATGCCATCTGTATCCCTAACAGCTTGAACAGGAAGGATTTGTTCCTAAAGCATTATTATTTTTACTAAAAATTGTCCTTGTTTTTCACTACCCCAAGGAAATAAATGGCATTGTAAAAATGAGACTGCATTTATTATAACCTAACCTATGGACCACTTTTTCAAAAGTAATTTGGTCATTTGACATCATATACCTCCCAGTGAGAACAAACAGAAATAATGTTTTTTGTTCTCTTCAAGTTCAACTTGCCCTTTATGTCAGCTTTCCTCTCACATTGGTTTACATTAAATAAACCTCTTCTCAAAGTATTCCTGAACTTAGTTGTCAAATTTAATATTTTTCTATTTTATTAGTAGATTACAGCTAGTTGTCAATATGGTGTTCCTTGAGAGGCATTAACTATTAAGAGGGCCAGGGAGGACTTCTGGGTACAGGCAGTATTATTTTTGGTGTTGGTACTGATTATATAGTTGTATTTCACTGTGTGAAAATTCACGAGGTTCCAAACTTAGCATTTGTTTACTTTTCATCTACAAATATTACCTTTCAATAAAATTTACAAAGAAAAGATGGTCTATTTAATAAAATTTAGTGATACCCAGAACATTGGTTCTATAAAATACAATAGAATTTGGCAAGAAGCAACTTTTCTGAGGAAGGCAGAACTATTAAAACACTTCTAAGATGCACTTTTAAATAAATTACAAGGAAACACAACATCTTAGTTATCTCTCACTAAATAAATAAATATGAGTAAGAAAAATTACTTGAACCTATAATTTTTACCACTCAAAATAAGCTGTTATCATGTGTCCTGGAGGCAATGAGGACACACTAGCATACTTCTACTAAATTATTACTAAATTATTTTCTACATTTATTTATTTATTTTGAGAGAGTTTGTTTATTTATTCTGAGCTCCTGTGCGGCATAGAGCCTGCTGTGGGGCTCAGGCTCACAAACCATGAGATAGCGACCTGAGCCAAAATCGAGAGCCCCCACTTAACTGATTGAGTCACCTGGGTGCCTCTACTTCTACTAAATTATGATAGGGCAAATACAAAACCTTTACATGTCCCGTGAATTCTCACATATTCTTAATAAAAGGTAAAAGTAGTACACTAAAATGTACATCTAGGTTGGCTCTGGAGAATCCCTGCTATGATCAGAGTTTATTTGTGGAGCATTATCCAAAAAAATTTAGATTTAAACCTCAGTAACATGAGAAACTGAAAGACATAATCCTAAAATGCTTTACCTTGACTAAGAAAGATTTCTTTTGACCTTAGAATGCTGTTTGAAAATCAAGAGATTTTATCTTTATTAAGTATACCATTGGTATTATTAGCAATGAATTAAATCTCCCAAATTATCTAGTCCACTGTTCTCTTAATATGACTGATATCTAGAAGAGGTAGGACGAAGCCATGAATATATAAAAGAAGAAGAATTTTAGGGAAATTATGAAAAGTTAGAAGAAAACTGGCTTACATTTGCAAGCATTCTACATTTCTCTTGTCAGTTCACTGGGAGGAAGATAATTCCAAAAATCAAGAATTTCCCCACCCATAGATATTTTATACGTAAATAGATCTCCCCAACAGGGCAAGATATTTGATAGTCTCTGTACACATACTTGCATGATTGCTAACTAAGTGATCATTTGAAGATCCCATGGGTACATGGGAAGGGTGTATTAGGTTGTATTAGGTATTAGGTTTACATTAAGTAAATAGATTATTTCTATCAGTGAAACAATGGGTCCAAAAGAAAGGTTGAAACAAATAAGATAATAAGATAAAAAGTTCCAAATTAGCTTGCCTGTCATTGAAGGAGTAAATGAAATTTATAAACAGCTTAATGAAAATATACTGCAAAATACTTAATATAAAATAAATAACTAATTATAAAAGTTAGAGTCAAGGAAAACTAACTCAGAACTAACCTTCCAGTATTTGCACGCTTCCAATGCACCTGATAAAATTTCACTTTCTTATCCCCACGTTATCATAAGAGCCCTTCTTTACCTTTCCCTGTCTGTTTACTCAAGCTATAAATAAATGAAAGACAAACTTTGTGTGTGTGTGTTAACTAACAGATTTTCATGTTCATGATTACTGCAGGATAACCCAGCCTACATTTAGTCATCTACATAACTACAGATGAACAATACTGTCTGTCTAATGTTCATGGATCAAGAATCAGAGGTTCATTAGGTACATTATAATAAGTCATAAATGTAATTAAAAATGAACAAAAAATAATATCATTAACAAAATATTCAAAGTGTAATGGGGAAGGTGAGGTGCTTTTATATGAGTATGAATTTATATTGTTGACTGAAATGCCCACAACTTATTCACACCTCCTTATGTCTACATATATATGACCAATAACTTCTCACACTGACTCTGGTCTTAACTCTGTAATGCATTTTGGTCAAAGGTACTGTTGCAAATGTGAAACAGACACACGAAAATGCTTGTGTATTTGAGCTTATTTTATTTTAATTGCTCTTGAAAACCTGTTGCTATGAAAATGAACTAGAGTAGCCTGGAGGTTGATGAGGGACATGTGCTCCCAGGCTTTCCCACTGACCCAATTGACAGGCACCTGACTTCAAGGTACTAAAATCTGAATGAGCTCATCTAGGCTCAGCCCATCCCATAAAATCTATGCCCTGTAAAATTATGACCTGAATAAGTGTTGTTTTAAGCCAACTGAGTTTTGGAGAATAATAGGTTATATAGGAAAAATTAACCATTACAAATACTGATAACTAAGTGCTATAGCATTCATCATGCATTCTGCATTTGCTAAATGACAGTTACTATATCAATCTACAACTATCACAAATGAGGGAAAAGGTTCAGAGTGTTAATAATTCCATGCAGTATGTAAATACACCTACTTTGGCTGAGTTTATACTCTTGCCTTGTTCTCGGGTTTTATCCTGGGCAAGCTTTAGGGGAATTTTTGGACTGTTGTTAGTACAACTGCTGTATCTATTGACCCACTGTTGACATACAAGCCAGGCGCAAAGGCAGCATAGCTACTACGGTATTGAATATTCTGAGGACATTCTAGACATGGCTTAGTTCCTTTCTTAGGCTTATCTGCTTTTGATTTTTTATTCAATGATTGCAATTGTAAATGAAGCTTTCAATGATTTTGTTATACATGCACTGTCACCTAAGTGATGGAGCCACCCAGGCACCCCCAAAAAAAGAAATTATAAAAATTGTTTACTTGTAAGTAGTAGGAATGGGAAGAGGTTACAGTGTAAGATAGTCTTAATTTATTTTTTTTACCTTTTGAATATTTAGTTTCTTAAACAAAAAAATGTATTTATAATAAATACACAGGCATAAAGAGTAAAATTAATTCTCTTCCCTGATTTAATAAAAAGAATAACTGAATATTTGTTTGGAGTACAAGTCAGTACTTAAACTACATAATTTAAAACATTATATATTGGAACAGAGATTTCACATGGGACAGAACACAAAAATCTGTCTTTGTTTTTTTATAGTTTTTTAAGCTGCAATTCATGTAAAATAAACTACACATATTTAAAGTGCATCAGTTGATGTGTTTAGACAAATGTATGACCCAAGAAACTCTCACCACTATCAAGAAAATGAACATTTCAATCAACATAAGAAGTTTCTCCATGCACCTTTGTAATCAATCTCACTCACTCCAGACCACCCACAGGTAGTAATTGATCTGCTTTCTGTGACTATGGAGTAGTTTGTCTTTATAGAATTTTATATAAATGGAATAATAGGTTATGTACTATTTTTTAATGTAGCTTTTTTTTAAGTTTATTTATTTACTTTGAGAAAGAGAGAGAGAGCACTAGCGGGAAAGCGCAGAAAGAAAAGGGGAGAGAGAGAATCCTCAGTAGGCTCCAGGCTATGAGTGCAGAGGCTGATGTGGGGCTCAAACTCATGAATCGTGGGAACATGACCAGAACCAAAACCAAGAGTAAGATGCTTAACCGACTGAGCCACCCAGACACCCCTAATGTAGCTTTTTGACTCATCCTCAATATTTTGAGGTTTAGCTATTTTGTTGCATGTACTTTTTATACTTTTAATGAAGTAGTATTTTATTGTATGGGTTAGTCAGTGTGAAATTCATTGGTGACCTTGATTCTTTGAGGGATAGAGCCCAAATGTAGTAGATGGGAACCATTCAAATGAAGATGATATGCTGAAAAATTATTTGTATTTCTTAAAGAAGGATTGTTCTGAAAAGAACATACACATTGCATTACGGAAAGGTGAACCAGTTATGTGATATTTGAGTTTATGTTTATGTTTGGTGTGTTGGTTATTTGTTTCCTTTGTTTTGTCAGATGGGAGATGCCACAGTGTGTTAGTAACCTGGAGTGCAAGTTCAAGAGATACTAAGACATTTGATGACATCAAAATAGAAGCTCGCATTAGGAATAAAATTCATGACAAAGTAAAAGGTTGGCATTTAATAGAAGTAGTGATATTTTTTATTAATATAGATTGGAAACTAAGTGAATATGAAAACAAATGTACATATTCGGAAGTTTTGGTGGTGAGAAGATAAGGAAAACACTGTATGTTTGTTTCTCTATTTTAAAATAGAAAAGAATAGAAATACAAATTTAGAAGGGTGTTAGGGAAGATAATATGGGAGGTTTAAAAAGATAGAAGGTGAAAGACCTCATTTTTACCTTCAGGCTGAACTTATAGAGCTCTAAAATAAGTATTTTCTTTCTTGAAGTAATCAGGGTAAATTGTTAAAAATATTCGAGAAGTAATAAAATAGAGATTAGGATTTAAATCCAAACTCTATTACTAAATATGTGAATTTGGGTAAATCATTTTAACCCCAACTTTTCTATCTATAAAACACAAAGTATAGTTTTCATCTTGTATTCACTGTGAAGATTCATCAAGATCAAATATAAACATTGGTATTCTTTATGACACCTCAAAATTTATACACTAAAATTCCCTGTTCCTTTATAAAATCAGACTATGTGAGCAGTTTTGAACAGAGTCATTGATGCTTATGCAATTATTCTTACCAGTATGAGCTCAAAAGTTAGGAAGCACATTGTGGAAATCTGGAAATCTAGACCTAACAGTGGAAATGATAAGATCGTGCTGGTGTGATCTCCTCAGATCCTTGCAGTGGAAATGAGCAAAGGGCTCTTTCTCAACATGGATTCCTCCCAGTTACTTGTTTTTCTGTTTCCTTTTTCTTTTGCTGGGTATTCTGTATGAATTTGTTCCTTTTAGAAGATCAGTGAGTGGAGTGGCCGGGTGTGAGTATAATTGGTAGAAGCACACTATTTTCATCTACTTCCTCAGTATCTAGCTCTCAGCGGCTCTCTCCAGATACTGGACTAGCAGAAGGAGACTGCAGCTGCGGTCACCCGCAGACGTCTCATCAGGTTCACACTACCTGAGGGCACAGAAGGCTTCAGAGAGCAATGAGCACCAATGAGACTGTAAAGACCTGTGAAACAAGAAATTGGCCCAAATCCTTCTTTTTCTTGCTGTTCAGCACAATTCCCCGTTTGCCACTCTGCTAAGGCCCCATCAGTTTGAGTAATGAGGCTAAAAACCAACAAAAGATTAATTACTCTAAGGCAAGTGAGTTTTAGTCTGGAAGCAGCTTTAGATGGATTAACCCCCAATTTCATAATATGTGGCATAAAGGAGTGTGGAATGAAAGGAAACTAATGCACACAGAAGAAAACTTACACAGATGTCATTTCCAGGTGATATAAAACATAAATAAAAGTATCCACAATTACTAATATAAAATATAGAAACTTACCATTTAATAGATAAGCCTAGGCTTGGAAAAGTCATGGGATCACAGGGTTTCTTAAGTGGCAGTACCATACCTGAGCATATTTTTTTCCATTTTACTTTATCCCAGAGAATTGAGTGTCTTTATTCCCTCATCAAATTTTAAAAAGGTAATAGAAAATGCTCTGGGGTGAATTAGAAATGTCTTTTCTTTCATATGCAAGTTTTACATAAGAAAATTTGATATATTTTTTAATTTTTTTAAGTTTATTTATTTTGAGAGATAGAGAGAGCACCAGTGCAAGAGGCACAGAGAGAGAGGAATAGAGAATCCTACTGTCACACTGTTAGTGCACAGCCTGACGCGGGGCTTAAATTCACAAACCTTGAGATCATGACTTAAAACAGAACTAAGAGTCAGACATTTAACAGACCAAGCCATCTAGGTGCCCCTCAAAAAATGTTTTATAGAATTTGTAGACCAAATTTTGATAAATTCATAAAACTTACATAAATACTCAGAAATAACTTTAAGGAGATAGTTTATAATCTTTGATAATTTTTATGGACAATCTTTAATAAGTAAATTATCATTAATAAATAATTCCATGATGAGCTACTTTGACTACAGGCAATTGTATGTTTTAATTTGTATTAATTACCATTTAGTCTTCTGTAAATACAACTGTTTAATTCTAAGTATCCCTCACTCCTTTCCCCACCCAAAATAAGAGAAAAGTCTCCAAAGCAACCAGTCTTTTGTCTTACTGATTTTTTTCATGCCACAACATCGACCCTAATGTGATTTCACCCCATGCTGCTAACTTTTCAATTAATGCTCTCCCAAACTAAATAAACCAGAGCCGCTAATAATAATAGAAGGAAAGCTATGAGATTATAATGTTGTGTTTGCTCTTCAGATTGTTTTTTTTTCTCAGCACTAAGTAAAGAATTTAATAGGAAATTAAAGTAACTATGATATAATTTTCCTTTTTCCAGAAATAAACTCACACTTTATCTTTATGCCAATAACTTGGAAACAACTGCCAAAGTACTACTACAGGTAGCAAAATGACCAGTAATGACATTTTTTAACATGTTTAAGAATAGTATTTCTCATATTTCTGTTAAGTTTATTTCCTGTATACATGTGTACTAAGTTATTCATGGTATGATTTAAAATCTTTACTTATTTTTAACTGAACTATAATTGACATATAATATTAATTAGTTTCATTTGTACAATACAGAGATTTGATACTTATGTACATCGTGAGTGATCATCACAGTAAGACTAGTTAACATCCATACCCTTACATAGTTACAAATGTTTTTCTTCTGATGAGAACTTTAAACATCTACTCTATTAGCAGGATGCCTGGATGGCTGAGTCCATTAAGCTTCCAGCTTCGGCTCAGGTCGTGATCTCCTGGTTTATGAGTTCGAGCCCCTCATGGGGCTCTGTGCTAACAGTTCAGAGACTGGAGCCTGTTTCAGATTCTGTGTCTTCCTTTCTCTCTGCCCCTCACTTGCTTGCACACACACTTTCTCTCAAAAATAAATAAATATTAAAAAATTATAAAGATCTACTCTCTTAGCAGCTTTCAAATATGCAATATGGTATTAATTATAGTCATCATTCTATTACATACCCAGGACTTCTTTCTTTATAAGCAGAAGTTTGTACCTTTTGACCTCCTTCACTATATTTGTTTTTATGTAATAACCCTTATATGGTGCTTACTAGGTTCAGGCAATACTGTAAATATTTTTACTAATAGTAAATTATTTATTCATATGTCTTAATTCAGGTTCTCCAAGAAGCAGGAACCATGATAAGATAATATGTGAAAGACCTTTATTAGGAGAAATGCTTGCGCATGATAAAGGTGAAGAAGAGGAATATAAAAGCAGCTCAGATTCTGAAGCAGGCATGGCATCTGGTGAAAGGAGGAGGAAGGAAGGAAGAGTCTTCAAATGCAGCAGGGTACTAAGAAAGATTCTGCAAGGTCAATGGTAATCCCTGAACCAAAGCTGCCAGTGAGTGAAGCCCTGAATCCTACAGAAGCTGGGGGCACCGGAACCCCTGCCACGTCAGTCACTGACTTGGGAACATCCTGGGACAAGGATAGCTTCAGTTCAAATGCTCAGATGGATGCAGAAGGTGGCATACTGGGACAACAGTCACTTTTGCAGCTCCTTGCAGCCATTTTTCTAAGTGTTTATTTTTGAGAGGCAGAGCTCATGCGCATGTGCATGCACACGCGCACACGAGCACATGAGAGGGGAAAGGGCAGAGAGGGCGAGTTCCAACCAAGAGCTGTTAGCACAGAGCCCCATGCAGGGCTGACCTTTCCAACCATGAGATTATGACCTGAGATGAAATCACTAGTGGGGATGCTTAACCGACTGAGCCACCCAGGTACCCCTCCTTGCAGGACCCCCTTTAATGAAGGAGACGATCCGGGCACTACAGATCCATACCTGTCATTCCTCACAACGACCCTCTGAGTTGTGTATCACTCCAATTACATTTTAATCATGAGAAAACAGAGATGGCGGTTAATTAATGTGCCGAAGGTCATGTCTCAAGGTCCAATCCGGCTATACAGATTTCCTCATTTGAGTGTTTCATTCATTCACTAGCAAAATTCCACATACTACATATGTACTTTGTACATATCTTTTTTGGTTAAATATTTATGATAAAAGCAGAAGATAATTCTACCACTATTGATGATAATAGGTAGACTATTAACAGAATATTCAGTTTCCAAGTGATCTGCTTTTAAACTGCCTCTCAGTAGAAAAAGCACTAAGCAACAAGGGATTGAGAAGGTTAAAAAATTGGATGGAAATATTAGAAGCTGCCTGTAATCATAAATGAAAATTCTGAGAAAAAAAACTCAGAGATATTAAAACTCGACTTTTCATTGATTTTCATCTGCCCTCTTATACCAAGGCAATATTGACAACATTAGGTAAAGAAAGAATCAGACACTAAGAGGCCTTCTTTTCTCTGATTCCCATTGTTGCTAAAATAAACAAATTGGGTCATCTCTCCAGGCCAATATCCTCTGATCTAAAAGTTAACTTTTATTTTTTTCAAATTACAGCCCCTCAAAATCGGTGAGTACTCTTTGCAGTGAGAACACAGGGACGGAGATGCTACACAGTGCCGCAGACTCCCAAACGAGGCTCTAATCTCCTGATGAATATGTGTCTTAACTCTCCGTTGTCTGGTTTCTCATCTATGTACAAGAGGAGGTGGATTGTATCAGAAATGTGAAAAAAGAAGATCATCAGTCACCTGAGAAGTATTTTTAAAAATCAGGTTTTCTGGCCCAAACGCAGACAATGACTTCAATTAGATTAGAGTGAGGACGGGGAATTTTCTAAAAGGGCATTAAGATAGATTTGGTTTGGGAATCACCAAACTAGCTTACGGTCGTTATAACACTCCTTTTAAAAAAGGTCTCTACTTACTCAGTGTTAACACTTGAAACTCATTTACCAAAATGCTTGCATTCAATTAAATTTACTATGATTTCTTTTCAACTCTGCCATGTGATCAGGAAGAGTATCAAAATACAATGCAGCTGGTGTTTAGCCAAATTCCACCTAAAATGTAACATTCTAAAGCATAGTGTCAGTTAGAAACATAACCCATCTGCTTAGTAGGATAATGAAATCTTTTGTACCAAAACTTAAAAAAATTATATTATCTACAATATGTTAATCAGTTATTGGTAGAAACGCTTGGTATTTATTTTAGATAAAACTTCACATGACTTGAGCACAAACTTTTTTCAAGTGGGTTATTCTTTGTGCTTTTGGAAGCCCAGCCTTCCCCAGTATAGTGTAAAATTTCGGTTGAATGATGTTTTTAATTTAAGTTTCTCTATTTTCATATATCAGCCGTAGATTACCACTTCATGTTACAATTACTCACAGTGCTTATCTGTAAATGAAATTCAAAAACATGATGGGAACATAATTTGCTGCCAGTGAAAGCTGAGACACAACCACCCCTGCGCCCATCACACCTCGTGTCAACATGTTCATTCATAATAATAAACAAAATACACCTTCGAGGAAATAATTTGATTAAACCTTATCAGAGCAACTAACATTTCCTATTTGTGTGTAACATTTCAAATACTCCAAAATTGTACAAGCCGGTCTACAGAACCGAGAAGTACATCATGGCAACGCTTTTCAACCTTCAGCGAGGAGACACTGAGTTCTGTTCTTGTGTTTGTTTCTGTCTCCATGTGACATCGCAGGTGTGCGGCAAAGAAAACCCTTGCTGTGTTTTCTTGATGTTGTTGTTGTTTTGAAATTCATACAATCACCGTTTAAAGCCTCCCAAGTACTTGCATTAGATAGCTTAATTTCAGTATATTGAATAACTGAAATCTGCTCCCCACTGCTTCCACCGCCGGCTCCCTCCCAAACATATACACCTAGATATTATTTTAATCCAGAGCGTATCACCCTCTTACACAAAGGCCATTAGAAACATTGTTATTGTGCTAATGAACTACACGCTCTGCTCCATTCTGAAATCAGGAGGAACTACAGAGTGGATTGAGGATGAAAGGCCTGCAGGAACAAGAGTTACATCATCCTTTCTGGGATTGAAAGGGAAAATATTCTTAAAATCACATCGGAAGTTCGCATTATGTAATTAAAGGAACGATTCATGATCTCTGTAACAAATCAAGTGGCACAAAAATGCATAAAGAAAAACAACATTTTCTTTATCATCTTCATCCCATTCCATGTTGCATCTCTCTGGAGGAATCAAGTGGGCGCCTTTCCTTAGAATGCTGGTTATGTGGGGCACCTGGGTGGCTCGGTCATTTGAGCATCCAGCTTTGGCTCAGGCCACAATCTCCCAGTTCCTGAGTCTGAACCCTACATTCACACCCCACATCGGGCTCGCTGCTGTCAGCCTGTCAACACAGATTCCTCTTCGGATCCTCTGCCCCCCTCTCTCTGCGCCTCCCCTGCCTGTGCTTGCCCCATAAATAAATATATGTTTTTAAATGAAAAGAATGTATATTAAGTCTACATGTAGAGATTTTGAGCTTTACATCTTTAAATACAAATTACACATAATAACTTGCTTTTTCCCCACATTTTGTCTTCCTCTTCACTTAACCTCTCCCTCCTCCTCTCCCTACTACTAGCTCACTGTCTCTCTTCCTCTCTCTCACTCTCGCTCTCTCTCACTTACTTTCACTCATTTTCCTTTAATCTTCCTACGACTGTGCATAGGAGACATACTAGAGCTCCATCAGGAAAACAGAAAGCAATCTCGACTTTCAAGCATGGAGAAACTAGGAGAGCAGAGTTCCAAATAAAAACTGTTCTTGGTTTCCTGGGGATCTGCAGTGCTGGGGATCGTTGCCTGAAGGGTCTGCGAGCAGTTCACACAGAAGCCACTGCAAACCTCGTGTTCTCTGTCCTTGCAGCTGCATGTCATTCCCTCTTTCCAAAATATCTGTAATAGCCTCTCGGTGGTAGCATCTAACCCAGATTACCCTGCAAGAGAGTCTGATAGATATAGATCACAGCCTCATCCTTTGAGATGCATAGGAAATCGTGGGAGTGAGAAAAACATAGTACCCTGAATTGAAGCTAGTAGACAAGTCCTCCTCTGTCCTCAGTAATAATGAATGTGCCATGGTGAGGATGAAATAATACATCTCTAATAAAATATCCCATTGAGAAAGCATACAAAGAAATGACTAGTACATAGATTTTTACCAAATATAGTTGTGCAGGCTTAACATAAACTCCTATCCTAAGGCAGGCTTTGGGTCTGCTCTCCAGGAGCTTATTTCCCTGTCAATATTTACCAGGCTACAACTAAGGTGGACCATGGGAAGGATACCCAGAATTCCTAAGGGATCTACAGTTTTCACAGCTGACCCTGTGATGCCGTATGTTCAGGGGTCTTGAAATTATCTTAAGGTCCTTCCAGCCACAGGCTACTGAAGGGTAAAACTAGAGATTCTTTCACAAAAGAAATAACAATAATAATAAAATATTAATACTCTCATTCCCAAATATAATAGATTTCAAATTTTCCCTTACATAGTAACATCAGTGGTTGCAATTTAGGGTATATGCCACTTTAGTGAGATATCTAGCATCTTTGTAAGAGATTTAGGATATTTTGGAATACGCAATTTTATTAAGGGTCTAAGAACAAAATAATAAAGAGATTACAAAATAAGATGTCAGAAAATCTAGTTTGTCTCTACATCTATATCTACTAGATATTTGGCTGTAAACAAGAAACCTATATTCCCTAACTTAGTTTTGCCTTCTTTAAAATGCTATTAACCTCTACAAGGAACAAATGAGATAATATGAAGGAGAGTGTTTTGTGGATTATAAAATAGCCCATTATATTAGGCATTATTGTTATGACAGCAATCATTGAAAAGCACCTACTATAATAGAAAATTTTCTTTATATCAAGTATGTCATAAAAGAAAAAAATTATACAATGTGCTGAGCATGCTATCAAGTATCATGTATTGCTCAAGGGACATTTCTATGAGAACTTGGCATTGCTATTCTTTCAGTGTCAAATGCATCACTGTGGCTGCGTTACAGAGCATCGTTATTTGGGGCATCTTTCACAAATTTCACATATAATGAATATATATAATTTTCTTTTTTGAAGCAAAAATAGAGACTATGGGTTCTTATGATTGAAAAGGATTATAATTTATTGTAGAAATGAATGCTTATCAAGGGCTGTGTGACCTTGTTTCAATAAAGCTTAAAAGCCCAGCTCCATATATTTCTTAATGGCTAATAAACTGTACAAAAACATACTGAACATGGGGGAAAATCTGAAGCTATAGTAATGTGCAAATATAGATGTCCCAATCCTATTGTGCAGATGGATTTTCTTCCCTAGCTCTCCTGGAATGAATCCAGAGTATTCTGTCTTATACACAAATCTAGGTCTCCAGCCCAGGGCAATCTTTTCATTGTCAAGAACCAATGTTGAAACACTGACATCAGATCAGTAAAATGTAGACAACAAAGCTACTCAGACAAAGAATGCCAGATTGGCCCCATAGATATTACTTTTGTAAGGTATTACTTACAGTAAATGACTTATTTTCATATTCCAGGCAAATTTTTAGAATTTAATTTTCAAGGGTTTGCATATGTAAACATACATATATATGAAGACCTATGGAGTGCATATGTATCATTATATATATGAGCATTTATATGCTTATTATTTGCACATATAACATGTGTACATATGTATATTAAACATTAAATATATTTATATATAATTATCATTATAGTTTTATAGTGGAAAATATCATTCTTACCTCCATCTAATCTACACATACATAAAAATAAGGACTATTACTGTTTTTTGCCTTTATTTCTTTGATGTTGCCTATACTTACACAAGTAACAGAGGATATATGGCCTAATAGTCTGTTATATAAGAAGTACCATACCATAACATTCTTCTGCATCTTGCTTTTTCATTTAATAATAGATTATTAATACTTACATTCTTCATACATTTATACAGGTACATAAATTGTACTTATAATGATTTACCATGTATTTAACTAGCTCCTTCTGGATAGATAATACCATATTAAACATCGTTTAATGTTTAAAAGTTACTCGAATTGAAACCTTCAACATGTTATTTCCTAAGAGTGCAAGTAGACACATTGGTCAACCTAGAAAACCAAGAAACCTAGGTTCTTTGAAGAACAACGTAGAAGAAGTGGACAAATTCCTAGAAACATACAATTTAGCAAAACCGAATGAGGAAGAAATTCAACATCTGAATGACAAATGCCAAGGAAAAGATTGAATCAGTTTTCAAAAACTTCCCAACAAAGAAAAGCCCAGGATTGGATGGCTTCACTGATAAATTCTACTAAGCATTTAAAGAAGAATTAGAGGTTCCTGGGTGTCTCAGCCAGTTCAGTGTCCAACTTCGGCTTAGATCAAGATCTTGCAGTTCTGAGTTCAATCCCCAGGCCAGGCTATGTGCGGACAGCTCAGAGCCTGGAGCCTGCTTCAAGTTCTGTGTCTCCCTCTCTCTGTCTCTCCCCTACAGACAGCCTCTCTCTCTCTCTCTCTCTCTCTCTCAAAAAAAAATGAATAAACATTAAAAAAATTTTAAGATAAAATTAATATCAGTCCTTCACAAACTCTTCCAAAACTTGAAGGGAAGGAAACACTCTCAAACTCATTTTATGAGTAAAGAATTACTGTGATATTAAATCCAGTTAAGGACACTATAAGAAAACAAAATTACAGGCCAGTATCTGACAGATATAGAAACAAAAATTCTCAACAAGATACCAGCAACCTAATTCAACAATACATTAAAAGCATCATATACTATGATTGAGGAAAATTCATTTTTGGTTTACCAGGATGTTTTGATATCTCCAAATCAATAAATGTGATATATCACATTAATAGAGTAAAAGATAAAAGTCATATGATCATCTAATCTCAACAGATGAGAAAAATTATTTGATAAAATTAACATCAATTTATGATAAAAGTCTCAGCAAATTAGGTATAGAAGAAATGTATCTCAACAAAATAAAGGCCATATGTGACAAGTTTATAGCTAACATCACATTGAATCACTAAAGGTTTAAAAATTTTTCTCTAAGACAAGAATTTACATTCTTGGAATTTCCATTCCACTTTTATTCAGCATAGCATTGGAACTCCTAGCCCGAGCATCAGGCAAGAAAAAACAAATAAAATTGGAAAGGAAAAAGTAAATTTTTCTCTGTTTGTGACATGATTTTATATATGGGAATTCCTAAAGATTCTACTAAAAAATATTTGTTCCTTCTATTCCTGAAATCGTTATTACCCTATATGTTAACTAACTGGATTTAAATTTTTAAAAATAAATAAAAGTGTTTTCAAAAGCAAGCAAGCAAACTAACAAAAACCGACAGGTCCAGTAAAGTTTCAAGATACAGAATTAACATACAAAAAACAACAATGTTTCCATACACTAATAGTGAACTATTAGAAAAAGGTAAAGAAAGCAACTATTTTTATCATAGCATAAAAATAATAAAATACTTAGGAATAAATTTAAGAAAGGAGACAAGAGATCTCTACAGTGAAAACTGCAAGACACTGATGAAAGAAATTGAAGACAAAAATATCTGGAAAGACTTCCTATGTTGATAAACTGGAAGAATTAATATTGTTAAAATGCCCGTGCTACACAAAGCCATCTATAGATTCAATGTAGTCCCTATCAAGATTCCAGTGGGATATTTTATAGAAAAAAAATTTAATTTATATAGAACCACAAAAGATCCCAAATAGTCAAAGCGATCTTGAAAAAGAGCAAAGCTAGAGGCATCACACATCCTGATTTCAAATTTTATTACAAAATCAGTTATCAAAACAGTATAATGGTGGCATAGAAACAGAACATGGACCAATGAAATAGAGTTGAAAGACAAAAATAAACCCATGCATATATAGTCAACTAACATTTATAAGCAAGCCAAGGGTACCCAATGGAGAAAAAAACATTTTCTTCAATAAATAATGCTGTGAAGATTGGATAGTCACATGCTAAAGAATGAAGGACTTGAAACCATAAAACTTCTAGAAAAAAACATAAGTAAAACTTTTCTTAACATGGGTAGTGGCAATTATTTTTTTGAAATGACATCTAAAGTACAAGGAACAAATAAGAAATTGCTACTGCACAACAAAAGAAATAATCAATAAAATGAAAAGGAAACATACAGAATAAGAGAAAATATATATTAACCACACATGTGATAAGGGGTTAATATCCAAAATATTTAAGGAACTCATACAGCTCTATGGTAAATAATAATATAATAATAATCCAAATTTTAAAAAATGGGCAAAGGACCTGAATAGACATTTTCCCAAAAAGAGATACAGATGGCCAATAAGTATGTAGGAAAGTCCTCAATATTGCTAATCATTAGGAAAAGCAAATTCAAACCACAATGATATATCACCTCACACCTGTTAGAATGGCTATTCTCAAAAAGCCAAGAGATAACAAATACTGAAGAGGATGTGGACAATAGGGAATTCTGTGCACCATTGGTGGGAATGTAAATTAGTACAACCATTATGGAAAATAGTATGGATTTCCCTTTAAAAATTAAAAATAGAAATTTTATATAACTCAGCAATTCCACTTCTTGGTATATATCGAAAGGAAACAAAATCATTATCCCAAAAAGCTACTTGCACCCCCCGCCATATGTATTGAGGCACTATATACAATAGCTGAGATATGGAAACAACCTGAATAGATAAAGAAAATGTCCCATGCTATTCATTCATAAAGAGAAAGATATCCTGCCTTTTGTGACAACATGGGTAGGAACTTGAGGGCATTATGCTAAGTGAAATAAGTCTGATAAAAACAGAAATCAGATTTGCCACAGGCAGAGAGTGAGGAAGTAAGAGAAATGTGTGATGGTGGTCCACAGGTATAAACTTCCTGTTGTTAGTCTTGAGGATGTAATGTACAGTATGCTGGCTGTAGTTAACAATACCGTATTGTATATTTGGAAGTTGCTTAAGACAATAAATCCTAAAGGTTTTTATCACAAGAAAAATTGTAACTGTGTGAGGTGATGGGAAGTTAATAAACTTATTGTGGTCTTCAATTCAATATATATGAAATCATCATGTTGTATACCTAAAAGTAATAGTGTTATATGCCAATTATATCTTGATAAAACTAGAGAGCAGAAATAAAGTAAATTTAAATGAAAAAAATGAATATTCCTGTTGTCCATGTTGATATTTTCAAAACATATAATTAATATTATTATAAATAAAAATATTTTTCAAAATCCCTATGTAAAGTGGTACCACAGAAATAACCTCATTCTACAACTTCATGCTAAATCTTCCATACCATCACAAAAGTCTCATAAAGATTTCTGAAAATTCATTTTATTTTCTTTATATATATGTTTAAGATTTTATTTTAATTCAAATTAGTTAACATACAGTGTTAGATTACTTTCAGGTGTAGGATACAGTGATTCAATGCTTCCATGCAATAACCCATGCTGATCACAAGTACCCGGCTTAATCCCCATGACCTATTTAACTCATACCCCTACCCACCCTTTCTCGGTAACCATCAGTTTGTTGTCTATAGTTAAGAGTCTGTTTCCTGTTTTGTCTCTCTTACTATTTTTCTCTTTTCTCATTTGTTTTGTTTCTTAAATTCCACATATGAGTGAAATTATATGGTATTTGTCTTTCTCTGACATATTTTGCTTAGAATTATACTCTCTAGTTGCATCCTTGTCATTGCAAATGGCAAGATTTTCTTTTTTATGGATAAGTAACATTTTATTATGTGTGTGGGGGGGGGTTGTGGGTGTGTGTGTGGGTATGTATGCCACATCTTCTTTATCCATTCATCAATCAAAGGATACTTGGGCTGCTTTCATATCTTGGCTATTGTAAATAATGTTGCCATAACACAGAGGTACATGTACACCTCTGAATTAGTGTTTTTGTATTCTTTGGGTAAATATCCAGTAGTGCAATTGCTGGACATAGGGTAGTTCTATTTTTAAATTTGGAGAAACTTCCATACTCTTTTCCACAGTGATTACACCAATTTGCATTCCTACCAACAGTGCAAGAAGGTTCCGTTTTGTCCATATCCTCACCAATATCTGTTTATTGAACTGTTGATTTTATAACTATTCATACAGGTGTGAGGTGATATCTCATTGTAGTTTAATTTGTATTTCCCTGATGATAAGTGATGATGAGCATCTTTTCATGTGTCTTTTGGCCATCTGTATGTCTTTGGAGAAATGTCTGTTTATGTCTTCTGCCCACGTTTTAATTGGACTACTTGTTTTTAGGGTGTTGAGGTATAAGTTCTTTATATATTTTGGATACTAAAAATTTATTGAATATGTCATTGGCAAATATGTACTCTCATTAGGTAGTTTATCTTTTAGTTTTGTTGATGGTTTCCTTCACTGTTCAAAGTTTTTTATTTTTTAATATAGTCCCAATAGTTTATGTTTGCCTTTGTTTCCCTTGCTTTAAGGGATCTATCTAGAAAAAAAGTTACTACAGCTGACATCAGAGAAGTTACTCCCTGTGGTATCTTTTAGGATTTTTATGGTTTCAGGTCTCACATTCAGGTCTTTGATTCATTTAGAATTTACTTTTGTGTATGGTATAAGAAAATGTCCAATTTCATTCTTTTGAATATTTTCCCAACACCATTTATTGAAGAAACTGTCTTTTTCCCTATTGAATATCTTTTCTGCATTGTCAAAGATTAACTGACCATATAATTATGGGTTTATATCTGGGTTTTCTATGCTATTCTGTTGATATATGTGTCTATTTTTGTGCCAGTACTGTACTGTTTTGATTACTACAGCTTTGTAATATAACTTGAGGTCCAAAATCGTGTTGCGCTTAGTATTGCTTTTCTTTTTCAATATTGATGGTGTGTGTGTGTGTGTGTGTGTGTGTGTGTGTGTGTGTGGTTCCATACAAATTTTAGGATTATTTGTTCTAGTTCTTTGAAAAATACTATATTTTTAAATATTGAAAGGGAAATCTAATTCTAAAATCATTCATATATAAGTCACACATTATTAAAACATCAAAAAATATATGTAATCTTGTCTTCATCAACTCAGACCTCTATAACAGAATACCATAACCTGGGTGGCTTATACACAACATAAATTTATTTCTCACAGTTATGGAGGTTGGAGGTCCATGATCAGGGTGCTAGCATGGTCAGATTCTGGTGAGAGCCCTCTTCTAGGTTGCAGACTGCCATGGCAAATAGCAAGAGAGTTCTCTGGTTTCTCTTTTATAAAAACACTAATCTCATTCATGAGGGTTCCAATCTATGACCTAATCAGCCTCCCAAAGGATCTACTTCCAAATACCATCATATTGGGTATTATGTTTCAACATGAGTTTTAGAGGAAACACAAACATTAAGTCTATAGCAAACTCACAATTAAAATA
Source organism: Paguma larvata (assembly GCA_030068075.1). Classification (NCBI taxonomy): domain Eukaryota; kingdom Metazoa; phylum Chordata; class Mammalia; order Carnivora; family Viverridae; genus Paguma; species Paguma larvata. The sequence continues at coordinate 120,126,294 of CM057824.1, read as the reverse complement.
CCACTAAATTAGCTGTTTTCAATACTTGAAATAAAACTTTCAAATGTTTTTTATCAATTAAAAAATTATTGTTAAGCTATAGAAATAGTTTCAGACTTACTTAAGGATATGTGGGTAAGTAGAAAAAAAAAGAGATGCAAAAAACTATATTCGATGTCACTGGACTGTTAACAGAAACATAAGAAATCTGAACATAATCAGATCTCCAAAAGTACAGAATTCTGAATTTTATAAAAAAAGCTGCTCATTTTCAATTTCCTTAAATTTAAATTCCACTCAATTTGAGATTCTTATTCTAGAAAGAGAAAGTCAGATTGGTTTAGATTTTGTTTTGCTTATTAACATGTCAGTTCTCACCCTCATGTTCCCAGTGCTATCAAAAACTTAAGAACTAGGAAAGATCATAACCACCATCAAAGATTGATTATATCACCAAAAGTAAAGCAAGTGTTGCTGACGATTGTTAACATATTTTCAGAAAACCTTTTAAAATGGCAATTTATAATAATTTTACTTATATACAAAAACACTAACATTTAGGAACTTATATTTCAGACATCTATGACTCATTTTGGTTCATTTCTCAAAATGATGTTGTACAATTACTTCAACAAAAGTAAGGAATGATAAAAATTAAAATAAAGATTTTTCATCCTTTTGCTGGTAGGAAATACTTTCTTCATGTTTTTCAGGTATATGAAAGACTACCACCAGATAAATTTCTCCACCTTCCATTGGCATTCAGGAAAATTTTTGTGCCATCTCTTTAAATTTTTCACAACGCAGCATCTTTTATTAAAACTTAAAAAGATAATGTCTTTAAATACATTAGATATATAGATATCTAGACACTAGATAGATATAGATATATAGATATATATAGACATTATATATCTAGTTAAATACATTAGATATATATACCTAGTATGTCTATATATCTAAAGGCATTAGATATATATCTTATATTAGATATATTAGATATCTTATATATATATATATCTAATTAAAGACATTATATATACAGATATCTAGACAATAGATAGATATAGATATATAGAGACTAAGAAATAAAGATATTTCTTAATATATTATATCCACTTGAGGCTTATTTTTACTAAACATGTAAAACATCAGCAGCCAAACATACAATGACACTTGTTTTTAAAAAATGAGGTAAAAAAAAAAAAAAAAAAACGAGGTAGTAGGTAAGTATAAATATATTGGCATAATATGTGTATCCCAAATGTGATTCTAGAAATATATTAAAGAGTGATGGCTATAAGAGAAATATTGAATAAAAGCCATCAGAGTGACTTCTTATCAGTTAATTCACCACTCTGATACATGGCTCTGTTTAAAAACCATTGCTAAAAGGTTAATGGTTATAGACACAATCCAAACTATTTTATCATCATTGAATTCACCATTCTGAATACAGTATAAGACACTGAGAGTAAAATGGAACAGAGACTATATTAAAAGCCTAAATTTTTAATAAGCTTTATATAAAATAACTAATTAAATACATTAACTACAAGGTTAATGTTGAGGCCCAGTGTCAAATACTGGAATTATAGCTTAAATGTTCTAATTAAAAACTCTTTCAGTCATGGTTATTTCTTTAATAGAAAGTTTAATTTTATACAGTAGTAGGGAACTAAATTAGAATTCTGATTTCATACATACACACACAGAGTCAGTCACATACACCTTATTGGTAACTCAGTTTTCCCATAACTCTATACCATTAATACTAAGGCAAGTTTATTGTGAAGATTCAATGACATGATCACAAAACTCATTTTTCCCAAGGAAAAAAAATGGCTGGGATAACATCAAGCTTTGCAAAACGAAGCAGCAATATTTATGAAACAATAAAAATCAGAATTTACTATTATGACTTTTATATGCAAAGACTTAATCATTAAATACATTATGACATCTCTGTATCTTAATGTTTATTTACTAGGATTCTTGGCAGAAAGTGACTGGGGACTCTGCATTGTACTGGTGTCCTCATGAACCAATGGCCGGAATGTAGCTCAGCCTCACAAATACACAATCAGGTTCTTGAATGCCACTGAAATTTGCCCTTTCATTTCTGATTCTCTCTGTTTTAGCTCTCGACCAGCTCCCTCTAACTAGGAAGTAAACATGACTTTTAACAGTTCCTGAGTTTTAGATTTTATAGTTTGAACAACCTGTAAAGAGAACAACATGTTCTAGCTGCAAGTATAGAAATCTCATAGAATGAGTTCATTGCCCAGTCTAAAGCCAATGGATATCCAGCCTTTGGTCAGCCAACTAACTATGCCTTGGGTGAGGCAGGGAGCACCTAACTCTGGCTAGAGAACAGATCATATTAAACTTGTGATGCCCACAATCATGTGATTGAGAAGGAAGCAATCCCAAACCCCAGAAAGTCCAACAATTACAAGTAAATTAGGAAGCTTCAATTAATCGGTTTTGGTTGCTCAGTTAAGGAAGTTTTCTCTGAAAGATTCCTGACAATAATCCCCTTGACACATCTGAATAATTCCTGTAATGAAGAATTCATTAATTTGTTAATTATTTCTTACAAAATGGAAGCAGGCTGACTTGAGTCCCAATTATGAGTTTATTTCATCTTCTACGTGTGACTTTTTACAAAAGCTTAACCTACAACATCTCAGTTTCATCATTATAGTTTGGGTTTATCTTACCTTCCTGGCAGCAGAGCTATAAGGGTTAAGTAGAATAATTATAGCAGAACATCAAGGTGCTATATGGACAAAATTTCTAAAAATGTTAAATTGTATTTTGTTAAAAAGTCCTCTCATGTTCTGCTACAGACTCCCTTCATCTTTTGTTCAGTTTCCTATTTCTGTCTTTGAGATCCATGCAAACTATATCAAACTTCTTTTCTATATAAAAAGCCCTCAAATATTTAGAGATTGTTAATATGTTCTCTTTAAATGCACTTGGTATTTTTTAAATCGAGTGCACAATTTTATCTGCATGTAAAATTTTATCCTGCCGTAGTTGAACTCTTATTCCAGTCTGTCAGGAATTGAACTATGGATTCTGTTGTGCAAAATACTAGCTGTCAATCTCAGCTGTGTGTATCTGATAACCCTAACTTCCATATCGTTATCACTCTGATGAGTAATAAATATTTAAAAATGTGGAACCAGGACAGACTCTGATCTTCTCACTGTAGAACTATATCAAGCTTAACATCAATCAACACTCTTTGGATAAACATATTTAATCAAAAATCCACCTATTTGTTTTATATTCTAGTCCACAGCTTTTCATTTTGTCCAAAAGTTGTAATAAAAGACTTTATCAGGGCTTTTCTGCACCAAGATTTACAGGAAAACTAATATAATGTTGGTAAAACTAACTTTGTCAGTGCAGGCAAATCTCCTAGCATCTCAGGAATTCAGATAAATAAGATAAATAATGTATTATTTGCCTAATAATCAGAATTATTGTGAATATCACAGAGCTCAAGAGCTAAAAATGATGTGATATTATTATCATGCAAATTCCATTTGTCTTAAATGGCATAACTACCAAAAACAAGGAAATAAGACTGGTTTGCCCCAATTAGGGCACTGAATTCACGTTGTATCCTAGCAATCACTCCTCACTGGTCCATCTTTTCCCACAATCTAATTCCTTCTGAATTCTTGAGCAAATTTTGGAAGTTAATATTGTTTCCTTAGAAACGATGTTATAAAAAACACTTAAGTTCACAAGTTAGCCTTCAGAGGCCTAATTATCTGAAATGTTGATATTTCTACCTTTGCTTATCTTTAACTTTGCTAGATATTAAGATCCCTTGAGAAGATTAAAATAATTCTAATGATCAGGCACTTGAATGAAAACCAAATGAGTAGCAGTCTCTACGGATATCACTTTTAAAGCTCTCAAAATTGGTTCTAATGTCCATTCTGACTTGAAAACTACTAACACCACCATTTCTACATTTGAATGCCAGAATGGCAGAAACAACATTCTTCTGCAACCTAGCATAAATTGATTTAATTAGAAAAGTCTATTATTGACTTTCAACTATCCTTTTTCCAAACTCTTTTCTACCCCCTTTCCTTGGTGGTGTTATCTTAGGTATGTGGTTTTCATGCCTCTTCACAGCATGGCTTTTTTTTTCCTATAGATAGGGCTTTTCTTTCAGTGATACTTATTTGATTTTTCCTCCTCTACATTCAAAATTCTTATACTCTCTTAACCCCCAATGTATGCACTTTGAAAGAAGCTTCTCTGTGAATTGGATGTTACCCAGTTAAGGTAAGGAGCTTGGGTCAGAATATAAATCTATTGTGTCATTAAGAACATCCTTTAGTCTACCTGTCATTCTTTTAACAACTTTCTCCATGAAAGAAGATGGACATTTATTTATATCCTTGTACAATTTCTTATCTCATTGTAGAAGAAAAATAGTTTCCAGACTGCTACAGGTCCACACCCCCCAGTTTTATAGCATTACTAATGACTAGCTACTTAAACATGGTCTGTAACCAGTAGCAGCAGCATCACTTAGAATTGCAGAATCTCTGGCCATATCTGAATCAGAATCTTAGTTTTAACAAGATCCCCAAGAGATTCGTAACTGCAATAAATTTTGAGAATCAGTGATCTACAGTTTACCATAAAAAGAAAACATGCTGATAAGAAAACATTGCTGGCTGATATGCTAACAGAGGAATTACATTTCCTAAATGTAGTAGAATAATGGCATAATTTTAGGAATATGAACAGAATATCACCTTTATACATGAAACATACCAACTCTTCTACTTATTGACTATGTAACATTAGGCTAGTAATTCAATCATTATGAGCTTCATTTTCTGTCTTATAAAAGAAAGTTAATATTATTTACATTTTGGTGTTTTCATAAGTTAGTTCTAATGTGTATAAAGTACCTAGTACAGGTCCAAGGCATTACAGATGCTAAACTTAATGTTTCTTATGATATTGGAAAGTAAACCAATTTTGAAGACAGGCCCCAAGCAACGGACACCATTTGATTTTTCACTCAGTGGTTATGCTGTCACTTTAAAAACAGTGAGCTGACGATGGTCAAGAGATGTGGATTCTAGTCCTAATTTACCATCTGCCCAGCAGGCTGATCTATGATCATGGACCTAAATTTCCAATGCCTTCGTTGTCTAATTTATAAAAACAGAGTTTAAAGCAAACAAGTTTCATGTCATTTGACATTTACATTTTTTTAATCTTAGAGCTAAGCAATAGTATGCCTCTAATTATATCAGTAGTTCTTTCAATATGTTAAATTGTATTAAATTTGATCTCAAAGAGTTGAAATTATATAAAATAGCTAGAAACCTATAAAATGATTCTCTTAAGTCTTAATTTTGGTCTACTCTTTTCTATCTGAACATTATACGTATATGATAGGAATGATATAGCAAAGTATTGAATGTATTGTTTTCATTGCTCTGTTATATAGATATTACACAATTTAACAAAGCAGTGACACATCTCTCTTTTTCCTTCATATTTTGACCCCTAAACACCTCTGTTCAGTCTTTCTTGACTTTTTTCCCCAATATAAAACATATTTCTAGCTTTGGCTTTTCTGAGACACTCTTACCTATGTTAATACCTCTTCTTATGTATATGAAACACAAAATGGTTTTTCATAAGTTCTACCTTCATATCTCTGAGAAGAAACTTTTTATACCTCCTGTATTACCTTGTTGTCATAGGGGAGGAAAAGAAATTGTCCTTCTATTCTTCTGAGTTCTTGGCTGAAACCTTTGTAATTAAAGTTTAATAAGAGGAAAAAAAGTTTATTAACATGTATACTTCATGTATATGGGACATACCCTGGGAAAAAATGAATAAGTCTCTGAGGTGGCCTAAGACACTGGCTTAAATACCATCTTCAGATGAAAACAAAAGAAAGTTGTCAAAAGGCCAGTTATAGTAAGGTTACCAGAAAAAGTAAGATTTTCCTGGTAAGGTAAGGGTAAGATTTCTTATGCAGATTTAAGCACGGGCTTCTCCATTTTTAATATTTTCTTTTGAATCACATTATCTTCTCTTCCTGGTACAGAGAGAGAGATAACCTTACAAATCTCTCCAGAGATCTCTCTTATAAATGTACATTTCCCTACAAAAGGGTAACTTCTACTTTGTTTTCAGAACTTCTTCTATGTCTGTTCTTCCTCAAAATAATCCTTATGTCAAAAGGGCTTATTTTGAAGTGGCATATTCTGATACCCTTTACTGCATTTTCCCTATTTTACCCAAAGGCACTGTCTGTAGGTTCTTTTCTACCCCAAAGAATTAGCATCTATCATGAATTGGATGCAATAATAGAGCCACATTTTTTTAGACTCTAGAAAACAGGCTGTTGGAGGAGTTTAAATGACTTTAAACTGAAGTATGCTGTAGATATTTATTTTATCAGGTATAGAGAACAAGATAGAGTCACTCATGTTAAACAGAGCCTTTGTCAAGCAATGATGCAAGTAGTTAAGAATACAGTAATTGCCAGGTATCGCCAAGACCAGCACCTGAGGTCTGAGGTGCCAGCTGACAACACCTCAGAACTGAAACTAGCAGATCCAGAGTAGGTCTACAAGGGCCCTCAACTTATTAAATCCCTTTAACAAGGTGGATTTTTACAGCAAATGGTAGACTCCTCAGACACTGTCCCCTCTATGTGTGACCTCCTCAAAAAGGCAGCTGCCAAAGAAGGCTCAGCCTGACCCATCTCCGAAGAGAACTGAGATCCTTCACTACTTGAATATAATAAACAGTAAGTGCTGATAGCTGATGCAGACCAAACTGAAGCTTTATCTCAACTGCGCACCACAGACCGACTTCATATTTTGTTCCTTAACTTCCTACCCCCTGTGTTATATTTTTTGTTCTGTGACTTGTCTTGTGTTCTGCTCTGTGTTCCACACAAGAATCCATGTTAACCACGTAGTGAAATGTCATTGTGCTTGGAATCCTGAACATACTTTATAATTATGTAAACCCTGATTTATGACTGAATAAAGCTGACATTGTAGAAAGACACAACTCGTGTGTGCACCTTCATAGAGTGTTCATGACAACTCACAGGGTCTCTAAAATCTTCTGATCAGGATGCATAAGCCATGAGTCACGGCTGCTCATCATCTTATTGACTTAAGCAAGCCACATGACCAAGACCAAACAAAATGGAATAAAGAACAAAATAATATCTAATACTCCTAGCATCTATGAGAGCCACAAAAGGGTCATGACTATAAGAGTGAAAAAGAAATATAGCAGGATTAGTCACGCATATGGAAATAGTGAAAACTGAGAAGACTCAGACCATATGTCATTAATGAGATTTCATATTTGATCATTATATCTCTGGGTATATATATTTATGTACTTTAATATTATACATACCGTTAGAAATTTGGTGACTGATAGAAAATGTGAAACTCTTCTACAGTGCTACAATTTTTTATACATTTGATTTATCTTGTTTTTCACTAGATCACAACAATTTATATTGCCTTGGTACTGCATTTCTCTGTTAAAAATAATGATGATGTGTTAAAAATATATTAAGCATATATTTGTAATATTTGTATGTATCTCTAGCAGAATAATTCCAAGCCTCATATTTAACTTGCGATTGTAAGCTTGGCTTATGGCCTTTATGCAAGTATAAACTTGACTTAGATATTTTTCCCTTTATTATTTAGTATGAATTTAGTACCTTTGGGAAATCTTTCCAGTACAATTTTGGACACTTTAACAGTTTTATCAACCCTTGCGGGCAGCTCAATATCATCCAATTTTTTTATATCCCACCATGTGGCACAAACCTCATACATAATAGAACTTCAATCAATATTTGTTGAATGAGTAAATAAATTAATGAATATTATCTAAAATCTTAAGGTAATGGAGGAAGAAAATGGAGCTAAGAATATTTAAGAGATGTGCCCTTGTTGCCTAGATCACAATGATGACAGGGAAAGTCTGATCTTGTAGGTCAGAATATTTTCTACTACTACAGTGAACCAGATCTAGAACAAATGCTACTATAATGAGTAATGAGTGAAAAGGTAAACATAGGAATAGAAACATCTACAGAATATACTATTTGTGAAAAATCTAGTATCACCTACAGCTTAATTTTTATGTAATACTCTTGAAAAGATCATTTCCTATATTGACTGAAATTTCTCAAGAGGTCTTATCACCCACCCTCTGCTAGCTGGAGAACGAGGAAAACCAGTGGTAAAAAGTCCAAGAACTAAAGAAGGCCCAAGAACTTGGAGGTCAATGGTGCAAATCCCATTCAAGACTGCAGGCCTAAGAACTGGAGGGCTCCTAATATAAGTCTCGGATTTCAAAGGCCCAAGAACTAGGAGCTTTGATATCCAGAGGCAGGAAAAGATGGAGAAAGAATTCACCTTTATTTTGACTTTTTGTTCTATTCAGGCCCTCAGTGGATTGGGTGCTGCCTCCCACACTAGTAATGGTAGACCTTCTTTATTCAGTCTACTGATGCAAATGCTAATCTCTTCCAAAAACACCCTTGTGGATGCATGCGGAAGTAATATTTTACCAGCCCTCTGGGCATCTCTTAGCTCAGTCAAGTAGACACGTAAAATTAACCATCATACTTCCCAAACTACTAAAATCAGCCTCATTACACAGCCTCAGAGATGCTACCGCAAGCTTATTTCCTTGAAAGTCTGAGCTGTAGCTTCATAGAGCTATATCTCCAAATTCTCAGTTTCCTTATACACTGATTTAAGGCAAACTTCAAGTAGGAAATGTGAGTTTATTAGTTGAGATGAAGCAAGAGCAATATATAACATTAAATGAGATAAAATGCAAAACCAAGAACAAAAAATAAAAAACAAAAACAAACAAACAAACAAAAACAAGCCTTGGAGTTCTGTTCTCCGGGTGCTATGGTTGCCTAAAGGCACTGATTATCCTAATAAGGCACACACATAAATTACTTATATTTTCCAAAATTTTTTAAATTGAGTAGATCATAACTTGTAACATAAACAACATTAGCCAAATATAGATGGAAATTCTGTTTTTAAAAAGTAATATGAGGCTTTAAAATCTATATATAAGAAATTTTATATATACATATATATGCAAATATATATGCAAAATATGTATATATATATCCATCCAATTCCAACACCAATTCTCATGTGTGTGTTCGTCCCCACATCACCAAGCAATTCTCCAACATCAGATGGATGTCCTACAATTTAACTCAATTATAACACTATCTACCTGGAGATAGTTACAAATCCCATAGGGTAAGGGCTCAATCTTACAAGACTGTTCCCTCAATCCTACTTCAGACACTAGTCACCAGTCCAGGTTGTCACCTGGTGTTCTGACCAAACCACCTATAGATCAGAGGTTCCAATGAACTCCTTGAGTGTGATTAATTTGCTACAGCAAGTCACAGGACTTAGACAAACGATTTACTTAATGGATTACTGTTTTATTATAAAAGGATGAATTGGGAACAGCCAGACAGAAGAAACGCATAGGGTAAGGAGTCTTGGAAGAAGTGCGTAGCTCCCATGCCCCCTCCAAGCACACCTCTCTCGCAGCTCCTTCACCTGCTCGCCAACCCAGAAACTCTCCTAACCACATCCTTTTGGGTTTTTACGGAGGCTTCATTACATAGTCATGACTGATTTATATCATTGGTCATTGCTGATTGAACTAAACTTTCACCCCTCTCCCTTCCCCAGAGTTGGGGATAAGACTGAAAGTTCTAATCCTCTAATCATATGGTTGGCTCCACCGTCAATCAACTCCTTATTAAAATAATGAAAGACACTTTTATGCCTCTCCTCATCTAGGAAATTCCTGGTGTTTTAGGTGCTATTTACTAGAAACAGTGGATGAAGACCAAATATTTATTTATTATTATTAATCTCAATATGACAATATGATATATAAACTATTGATGTGACATTAAAATATATAATATTTACTCCAATTATGTATTTGCCTACCTATTTTCCATTATCACTGTGTTCTGCTAGTGTAGGAATCATGCTTTATTTACTTTTTCCTGTAACACTGACATGTATTTGGGCTTCAAAAAATGTTTGATTAACGGGCAAATAACTAAAAATTAAGTTGCTATATGGTCATTGACTAAGTATATTGACAGAGTATGTATGCTGAAAACTCCACACAGCAAGTAGTATATAAAGTTTTCCGTGCTTAATAGTTCAGGTTTTCTTTAAGTTATTTTCTATTTACACAAAGTTATTGCTACCATTCCCAAACTAGGATTTGGGCTTAGTAATTTGGTCAGGGGAAAAAAGGATTAAGAAATAAATAGGAAATGGAATGGTTCATGCGAGCATCTCTATGAGAAATGTACTTTATATTAACTATTAAATTGTAAATGTACTAGATATTTATTATATTCTTGTCCTCTTTTTCATAACTAGTTCTTATTTTATGTTACTTTTTCACCCAAGTCTTCGAATGCTAAGACACGAGATATTGTGGATTCCGTGGATTCGATCTAGATTTAGTCAATGAACCACAGTGATTATTCAAAGAATACAGTAAAAAGTACATAAAACGGCAATTAAAACACTTCCTGTATGATCCCTCTAATGCTGGAAAAGTAGAGCCTTTATGTTTTCTGAGGTCAAAAAATGTAAGAACTAAGTACTTCTGGATATATTTATGGTCATATTTTTGCGTGAAGAGAACTTTCAAGAAAACAAAGCACAACAGACCAAAGACCCACTGTAAGAAACACAGAAAGAGAGAGAGAGGGGAAAAGTGTGTTGAAAAGGAAGGTTTCTAATATAATTTGATCACTTGGATATAGTGATGCCTGAATCTACCTACTCACTTCCAAGACTATGCTGTTAAGTGACTTTATAAATTTCTTTTGGGATTAAGCTGGTTTGAGTTTGTTTATGAGTCTTGATCATACCTCCTTTTATTTCTTTTCATTAGCACTATTCTTATAGAGATAACGTAATTGGTATGACTTCACATTCTAGAATACAGTTATTTACAGTGAAGATTTTTTTTTAATATTTTAACGTTCATTTATTTTTGAGAGACATAGAGTGAGCAGGGGAAGGACAGAGAGAGAGGGAGACACAGAAACTGAAGCAGGCTCCAGGCTCTGATGAGCCATCAGCACAGAGCCCAACGCGGGGCTCGAACTCACAGACTGTGAGATCATGACCTGAGCTGAAGTCGGCAGCTTAACCAACTGAGCCACCCAGGCACCCCGTGAAGATTTTTTTTTAATCCATAAATCAGACTTCATTCCAGAAGGACTAAACATTATTTATTAACCACTAAATTCCCTTAGAATCTATAGATAAATGACCCTTGATGTCGTCTACTCTACTCCTGGAACAAATGCAACAATTTCACAAATACCTTGAGGAGATGGATGGTCATCTTAAGCCTTTACCAAGTGGGACCTCCAACTTCACAGTGTAGACTGTACTAATGATAAGGAGAGCATAGAAACTTCTTCGTCTGTCAACTCCAAATCTACATCCTTATAATTTTTGATTTCAGAATAATACTAAGTGAGCATCTTCTTTCTTATATTTGCAGCTCCTCACATACTCAGATACAGCTATTTTATTTTCTCTTGTGTCTTCTTATTTCTGAGTTAAACTCACCTTGTTTCCTCAATTACTCCTCTTAAATAAAATCTGGACTGTCTACTATTTTCCTTCCTTCCCACAGATGCTCTCTGTTTTGATTAGGTCATCCCCCCTCTAAAATGTGTTACCTTGAATCAAAATCAATTTGTAAAATGCTTTCATACCTAGTTTAGCATATAATGAAAACATTCTTAATCATGACTAGGATACAACATAATTATCAGTACCATCTCAGTCTGTGTTATATTTTAGAATGTTTTTGAATACTATTGAGCTGTGGTCAACTAAAATCCACAGATCATTTACATACAAATCGCTACAAACTTTGAGCCTCGCACTAACATGATGATGTAGAGAACAAAGTAATCCACCTACTACTAGTTTCTCTGCACATTTTGTTATTAAATAGTACAAGCCAAATAACCATAAACTATTTAGCACTACTATTTTGAAGGCCTTTAGCAGAGTATTTTATAAAAACAATTTAAGTTGACTGAAATACTTATCATTAGCAAACAGTATTCATACAAATGGTTAGTGAATTGCCTTTCATTCTTAACTAAACGGTGTAGGTCTGTTTATTTCATTAAGTAAATCAAATTAATACATTTGTAGACCCCAAATATCATATTATACCATATTCTGAGAGCTAAAGTTTCATTAACATATATTTTATATGTTTTCTGATTGTAAAATTTAAATATGCTTATTTATAAAATTTGGAAGCAAAAGAAATGAATTGTTTAGAACTAACAGAGTTGAATTTCCTATGTTTTAGTAATCAATCACTAAGAGTTTTAGGACTTTAAAAAATATGCATATTATTTCAAGTAAACCCAAGGGGGCTGTAAAACAAGACTTGTGGCTGCTCTGAGGGCCTGTTAGTAAAATTCCAAAAATGTCTGGATAACAGATCTTTTTGTCTATCTAGTTCTTGGGTGAAGTTCAGGAAAGTCCTTGGATCTTTTGTTAGTCAGTGGGAGCTGAGAGTGATAAATGCAGGCTGACTTCATGCCTGTGTGCACTGTACTTCATGGTACTCTGTAGTCCTAATGTATATCTCATAATGCCGAGATTTATGAGATTTACCTGGACCAGCTGAGGTAGTTCCTGGCACAAAACCAGATCCATCCCTCTGCTGAATTTCATCAACCTAATGCATGCCAGGTTGAGCCTGGATGGTAACAGTGGAGCATCCAGATGGCCTGAAATCATCTTAATGTCTTATACCATGATCCACAGGCTTGTATCTCATGGTCATGCCTTCTTGGGGGCCAGAAATTGACACCTCCTTTGGAGAATGTTTTTGATCATGCTGCTGTCTCCTGACCATGCTTATTTCCTTGTGACTCTTTATGCGTTTAAACCTTATTTCACTTATACCTGTGGGCTCTATCTCTCTTCCACTTATTAATGTAACCTCATGTTGAACATTTTTCTATGCAGTAGTCATGCAATTGTACCCTAAAAAGTGCAGCATGCAAGAGAAGGAAAAGAGGTAATTGTTTCTCATACAAATATCAGTCACTAACTGTATCATACAGAGATGACAAATTATGGAATAAATAGAATGTGATTTATCTTCTTTTGGTTGTTTTACATTTTACTTTTAAGTAGTCTTTGTCTACTACAAAGGGGATTTCTGTTGGTTTTGCCCAGATGACAGGAAAATGTTAAAATTTCTTAATAAAAGGATACAATGTACAACACATTTGAAGTGCCAAGACCCTTCGAATACCAGAATATTCTGTGCTTTCTGAAGGGTAAATCAGTTACTTCTCAGTTTCTTCTCCAAAGAAATATATATTTCCCAGAATAAAGTTAAAAAACCTTGCACCAAAATGGCATCCTTTGGATGAGGTGTGGCTTCCCAAACATGCCATCTGCTAAGGCTCAGACTGATGGAGAATACGTTCTTGACAATCAAGGCTTGTATTTTTTTAATCATAAATAATGAATCAGATGAGTATTACACGTTGCAACTATATTGTTACAGCCTCTAAACCCCTTGGTCCTGTTCTTTCTGGCTTCTAATGTTGTGTGTTTACATTTGAGCCCAGCCTGATTCTTCCACATTTATAGATGTTTTTTAATGTTAATTCTAGATCCTAGTTGAATTGTATTTTATTTATGCTTGAAATACATATTCTATATCTGAATCTCAATTTTACCTTATACTTGGCAATCCCATTTTACATTCAGAATCTGACATTTCATAAGTAGAGGAATACTGTCTTTTACTACATATTCAATTATTGAGTTTGTTCAACTTCTCTCTTCTTCAGGCATGAATATAAATTGTGAACTTGGGATTTCTGTTTTCTTTGAGAGACCTTTATCATCTTTTGTTGTTATTTTTAATTCTTATATTTTCCCTTCTTTTATTTTTAATAATATTTCTCTGTTTTATTTCTTTTAATGTAAATATTAATTATGCCACTCACTTATAGTTTTCTCATCCTTCTTTATCTCATCTATCTTCAATTTTATTTTGCCTGATAGTTAGAAATTTCTCCAATTTTTTTGACCTCTTCTCTTTGGTCTAGGAATCTAATTGACACTATAAAGTAGATGCTTTCTAAATATTTTGCTGTTGTCACTCTTCAACTGGAATATTATTTTCTCCTTTTTGGTACATAACATATTCAGAGATCTCACTCTTACTTATTTTCAGTGCCCCAGGACTTCAGTCACAAAGATCTCTCCTGGTCAGGGTTTTGTCCATAAACAGGGTTAAATGTCTCCCTTGTTTCTCCTAACTGTATATTTTGACATTAGGAAGTACCCCCTAATGTAATAGTCTGCATGACTGGTAGACATGTACAACTCATCACTAAATCCGAGGTAGGAAGAGTTATTCAATATTGTGTTGTTGTTGGATTAAACGATATTGTTTTGTTTGGACTTTTAGGCTATCTTGAACAGTCTGAATTCCTTCTATTAAAGTGAGAAAGGGAGAGAGAGGGAGAGAAAATATGAATGATAATCAAGAATTCTCAGCAAACAGCTTTCCTACAATTTTTTCCCACATACATTCTTATACTACTCAATTTGTATTCCTTATGTAAAATTGCTAGGCCTGTTCATTTATGGTCTGGATCTGTAGTATTTCTGGGAAACACTATCCAAAAGAGGATGGGAAAACAATGTTATGGTTGTGTAGAAATGGGGAAAAACAAAATGTAGGTCAAGGATAGTAGCTCCTGATACTAAAGTGGCACTTTTTCTGATTGGTGTAGCCAAGAAGATTTTAACTTTTAAAAAAAGTATTTAGTTTGGTATGTATAGTTCTTTCAGATTTTTTTTTTATGTGAATGCTTTTAGACAGGCTATTTACTTACTTTATATATGAGCCCAAATTTCCGTATAATTGAGAATAGAGTCTGATTTACATGTTTATGATGCCTACCTGCCTCTACCAGGCATTTGAATTTACAGTCACAGAATAGATCTCAGAAGAGGACCAGTGAGTTTAATTGTGAGCCATCCAGACGATCAGCATACTCCGTACATTTGGATAAATTTTAGTCTGGTCATTAGTGGAAGTGTCTAACAAATTTTACCAATAGTGTGGCTCAAATATTATCTCAAATTTTGTATTATGCCAAGGTATAATAGATATTTCAGTCAGAAAATTAATCTAATCATAAAATCGAAAACAAATTTGCACTTTTTTATCTAATCAAATGATTTGATTCCTAGACAGATCCTTCAAGAATATTCAGCCTAATGTCTTTGTTTTATAGATCCATTTCAAGAATTTGAAATTACTTTGTGAAGATTATATTGCTTTTGTATGGTAGCAAATTGGCTTCAAACTAGAAGCCAATATTCTTTCCACACTTATTTGTACATCACAGATATTTCATACTGAATTGTTATTTTGTCAATCTTGTCCAGGATGTCTACTCTTAAGTTCCTTTAACTTTTTTTTTTCTTGTTCTAAAGCCATACGTGGGAACTATTATTTGAAAATTCATGTAATTCTGATAAAATAAAAACAATTTTTAGACAATCTTTTTTTTTTTAATTTTTAGACTCAACTTCTAAAGCCCCAACACCAACCACTTATTTCATTTATTTATTTATTTTACTTAAAGTGCCATATAATCAATTTCTTTGTGATCATTAAGACATTTTGTGGGCCATGAAATATACTTGTTTAAATCATATCCGCTTTACTCCTAATTTGTTTTCAACTCAGAGTATTTTGAATACTTGTTTGTTCTTTTCCTGACGTAAAAGTCCTCATTTTTTGTGTGTGATTTTCAAAACTTAACCATTTACATTACCTTAAGTGATCTACAGAATATTTGCAGCAACCCATTGTTAAATCTGTGAAGTCAGAGCCATAGGAATAAATCAATCTATATTAAGATTTTTTGTCCTTAATTTTTATAGAAAATTTACTGGGTTTTCCTTTAAGCATGTGACATTAGCATTAATTATAGACATTGTAAACTAATTTGTATCCCCAACACATCTTTGTTAACAACAACAAAGTAATTGATATATTAGCCCCATAAAATGAAACACACACACACACACACACACACACACACACACACACACACTAATTAAAAAACAATCCTCAAGTTTTATAAGTTAATCCTTTCCTATTAAATGGGGATAAATGATGTTTTTGTCTACTAATGATACTGACAGAGAAAAGTATGGGCAATGACCGTATTCTAAAAAAAGGGACAATTTTGATGTTGTCAAGAGTAGAGGCACCTGGATGGCTCAGTCAGTTAAGCATCTGACTCTAGCTTTGCTCAGTCCATGAGCTCATGGTTTGTGGGTTCGAGCCCCACGTCAGGTTTTGCAGAGCCTCCTTGGGATTTTCTCCCCCACACCACCCCTCTCTGCCCCTCCTGTACTCTCTCTCTCAAAATAAATAAATAAACTACAAAAAAGAGAAAAAAGAGTAATCATCAACTTTATTTAAGGGCTTTACTGATACTTGAATAACCTTTTTTTTTTTTTTAAACCTGTTTATTTTGAGAGAGAGAGAGTGCACACAAGTGAGCGGGAGAGCAGCAGAAAGAAAGTCCCAAGCAGGCTCTGCACTGCCAGCATGGAGCCTGACATGGAACTTAATCCTACAAACCATGAGATCATGACCTGAGTCAAAATCAAGAGTTGGACACCCAACTGACTGAGTCACCCAGGCACCACAAATTGTCTTTTATATTTAGATCGAGTGTCATTTGGCTAACCTTTATTTACCGCTTAAGTACCTTCTTTTCAACAGATAGTTTCAAACTCTCTCTTTGTAAGCTCGTTGAGGGTTATGTCTTATGTCCAACATTTAACACAATAGTCAAAAACTCCAGAACACATGCTCAAATATATACTTATTTTATTGAGATTTATATTTACAAAAATGACCTTAGAATTAATTAATCTGCATACACGCTAGTTCCACTAAACAGATATCTAGTTTATCCTAACTAACCTTAAAAAGGACGTTAATATTTTACATCATATAGAAATATCCATTGACTATTCAACCATGATAATGAGGACCATAACTACTAAATCTTCACATATCCTAGGCCTATGAAAATTTCAACATGGATTCAATTTCAAGTGGATAAGATTTGGACAATATCCCTGAACTGTTTGTCACACCTATCTTTTTCACTTTATGACTGCCTTTCAGTTACTAAATGTAGAAAGGTGACAAGACGAAATTCTTAAATACATGACACAAGTGGTAGAACTGATGAAAAAGATGGCTATTTATTACAATAATGGGTTCAAAGTACTCTATTTTAAACTTATTTATATTTAATTTTTTTATTCTTATTTGCTAACGCTTATAAGTTATGAACTTTTAGTAAATTAGAAAGGAACTGGCCTTCTCTGTGGCTCATTAAATCCATCCGGCTTCATTTACAGGCAGCATTTAAATGCACTTTATCCTCAGTAGTATTTTCTCTTGTTCTAACTAGTTCAAATTGAACCCCTAACAGCCCAGGGCTTAGCTCACAGTGATTTCCCTTTCTGTACTGGATTTGAATATCCTTGTAAAGAGGCCTAGCTATATATATACTACTATTTTGCAGAGCCCTAGTACTCTTCTGATTTTGTCTGATTCATGCATTTCAAGACAACCAGTAACTTCACACGTTCACATGCTTGTATGGCCTCAAGGACATATCTAAAATTATATAAAGTAACCACTACAAAACAGAAACTTCCTTTTGTCCTAAAAGATGGCTCCCTTTATTATACCAGGCTTAATAATTAAATGTCTACTGGGTGCCTGGGTGGCTCAGTCAGTTGAGCATCAGGCTCGTGATTTCAGCTCAGGTCATGATCCCAGGGTCATGCACTCGAGCCCCATGTTAGGCTCTGTGCTGAGCATGGAGTCTACTTGGGATTCTCTCTCTCTCTTTCTCTCTGCCACTCTCCCCCACTTGCATACTCTCTCCCTCTCCAAAATTAAAATAATAATAATAATAAATGTCTGTTGTACTAACCAGGAACAGTATCTAAGAAAATACACAATAGAATTTTTTCATCTTCTTCTTTCACTTATCCATTATAATTTAGATATGAAAGAAATATTTAGTTTTCATAGCTTAACCTGCACATAAATATGTCTTCAATT
Organism: Paguma larvata; assembly: GCA_030068075.1. Classification (NCBI taxonomy): domain Eukaryota; kingdom Metazoa; phylum Chordata; class Mammalia; order Carnivora; family Viverridae; genus Paguma; species Paguma larvata. The sequence goes on along the minus strand of CM057824.1, from coordinate 120,107,997 downwards.
AAGAGTTTACTATCTTTTATAGAACTGATTCTCATAGTAGGGTTTAAAACTCTTTGAGGGGTGCATGGGTGGCTCAGTCAGTTAAGTGGCCAACTCTTGATTTTATCTCAAGATCTCAAGATTTGTGAGATCGAACCCTACATTGGGCTCTGTTCTGACAGCACAGAGCCTGCTTGGGATTCTCTCTCTTTCCTTCTCTCTCTCTCTCTCTGCTCCTCCCCTACTCACACTTATTCTATCTCAAAAATAAATTAACTTAAAAAAAATTGAGAACTCAAAGGGATCTGAATTATTTTTGTTCCCTCAGAGAGTCCCTTATTTCTGTCCTTACAAATCTGATTCACTCTCTCTAGAGTTTGGGAACATGTCAATGTCGTATCTTCCGAAGCTGTTCTCCTTCATGGAAAGGTCACATATGGCAAATTCTAACTTTGAGTGATTTTTGTCATTTCTTTTTTCTTAAGGGAATATGTGACATGTCTTAGCTATTTCAAAACATTAGTATAGACTAACTAGGAAAGAACTAACTATAAGGACAAATTGCCCTTTGAAAATAAGCAGAAGAAAACATTTCTCCCCCCAAAAATGAGAAATTCAATTTATAAATATACAAAAGTATGATTGATTTACTATTTATAGATAATTTGGAATTTTTTAATATAAAAATAGGAAAAGCTGTGAAAGTCTTAGAAATGGGTAAAAGACATTTTTAGGTTTTTTTAATAGCATGCTGGGCACTGTCTGGTGGAAACTCTCTGGGTATTTCTGTAGAATATGTACCTTTGAATGTCATTGGCTAAACTGTTTTATAATTCTGTAGACATAGAAGTCAACTTGTAGAACACTAAAAGCAGTACAGATTTTTCTTCTTTATAGCAATAAAATGGTTCTCATTTGGGCTAACACAAATGAGGTTAACTGGTAAAGGATATAAATCTCTGTGACTCAAATTTTTATTTTACTGATTTTAAACTCTCACTCATTCCCTCATTAACTAATGAGTTAAAATATTTGACATATGTTCATTTTACATTTGTATAAAAATAACAGTTGACTCTTTAAACATTACTGAAACACCACTGGAGTTTCTCCAGACATGACAGAGCAGGAGGGAACATCAAAAGGAAAGCCTGTTTACTTGAGCCAGGAAAATATGAACTTTATTCTTATCACCTCTTTTGTTTCCATAACGTTCTGAGACCTGAAGGACAACCCTTGAAATTATGATAAAGGCCTAGAGATATTGCTTATTAAGTGTTCACTGACTTATAGTGGAAGGAATTTCTTAGACTCTCTTGACTTAAATCAAATAGCTTTTATTGAAGGCTTTCTTATTAATAATAATTTTCCCTAAAATTGTTTTTCTTATCCACTATCAAAGTTCATATTGCTAGTAACAGATGAAGTTAAAATTAATATAGAAGTTGTTTTGTTATTTGCTTTCTCTCTCTCATATTTTAGCAGCATGAACAAATTTTTATCATTTTCAAAATATTGTGGCTAGGGTCTAGTAACATTTATCTGAGGAACAGGAGTAAGAGAGATCATGGTCATGGACATTTTGACAATTCCAGGGCTATAAGCATATTTATGAAACAATTACGCAATATTTGGCTACATGAATCTGTTTTAGAAAATTATCTATTGAAATACAAAATTACAGAAAGCTGTTATATCTATATTATTTTCTTTAGAAAAATTATCCCTTGCCCCTTTTTTGGGATAATTCTTAGATTTAAATTTGGATATTAAGGAAGCATTTACCTTAGGACCAATAATTAATTATATTAAGTTGTATATAATGAGTATGATATTTCAAACTAAATTCTTGATTGAGCTTCCTCACGTTTATGTGGAACGCCTTTCATATTAGCATTATATGAATATCTGGAAAATGCATTTAAACAAGAAAAAAAAGTATTTGTAACTTAGGATCAAATTACTTCTGTATCCATTCAATACATTTGTATTGAGCTCTGCCTATAGGGCAGGGCAAAGGTAAGGAAGAAATTAGAAAAACATGTAGTCTAAACTTCAAGATCTTGCAATTTAGTGATTATAAAGGTCAGAGTAGCCTGCCCCAAGGTGGGCCATTTTGGCATAAAAGTTATTTTGAGTTAAAAGTAATAAAAAATCCTCCCCTCAATGCCTAAATTTAGGTTAAAAAGGAGAGCCAATAACAGTAAGAGAGATATTAACAAAGACTCGCCTTTACTTAAGGAACTTTTCTGCATAATAGGGCGAGCCTGTTTTTCCTTTCACCTTCCTTCTTATGGTCTTTCACCCCTTTGTATCCTCAGGCCCTACCCCTCTCCTTAGCTCATTTAAGCCCCACTGTCTTTGGAATTACCATGTCTCTGTGGATTCTCCATATATATGCTATTAAATTTAATTTTCTTCTGTTAATGTGCTTCATGTCATTTTCATTCTAAGTTCAGCTAGAAGGGCCATAAAGGCAGAGGAAGGTCTTCCTTCCTGCATAGCCAAAGTAGATACACATGCTCACAACTGTATTTCAAATCAAACTGTGGTTGGTACATTGGAAGACTGGTAAACAGAGTCCCATATGACTTAAAAGGCTAAACGTACTATACGAAGGAAATTAATTCCAGGTGGGATCATGGGTAAAGATTTCAAGGAGTAAGTAGTATTTTATTTGAGCGATGAAGATTGGTAGGAATTTACAGAGCAGAGGTGCAGAGAGAAGACGGATGAGTAGGCACTATTCAGGCAGAGACACAATACAGACACAGAGCCATAAGAATACATGGACAATAGTAGCAAAATAAGAAGTTTCAGATGGCTGGAGGGTTGTATACATACATAGTAAGAGAAGAGATGTGGTATGCAGTGTGATACTGGCTAGAAATTTAGATTGTGGAGTACCGTGCATGCCCAAATAACAAATAGTGATGAAATTAGTGCCCAATGAGGAGCCACTAATATCTTGTTCCATTTGTGAAGGAATATAACAAAACCTCATGTTTGCATACCTCAAAGGTTTATAAATTTTATACTATTCTCATTTAATGAATGTCTAGCCTAATAACTTGAAAATAGTATGTAACAAAACTAGTAGTAGAGCTCAGATCTTCACTCTGTATTGATTCAAATCTAAGATTGTGACTGTTGCTTAAGTATCAAGAAGTTCGTGCCTTTTGAGAAAGGTGATTTTTTTAAAGCATGAAACCCAGTATTCAAAATAATTCATGAAAAGTTTCTTCAATCTACCAGCATGCATTTAGTAAATATTTTCTGAATTTTAAACATACTAATTTAGGGCATTATCTTTCAATGTGCAGAAATTCAACCACCTTGGTAAAATTATGCAATGTAATAAGTACATTTTATTTGTAAAACATATCTAAACCTATGTTTTAGTTTTTAGTTTTATGGAGAGAAAAATTACCAAAAAGGCATCCCTTAGAGTTTCTTAAACATTTCATTTTTTTCTACAAAGCTTATATTTCCCATAGCTTTAAAAATAATAAAAACCCCTGAAGGTAGAGTTTATAGCAATTTATGTCACACTGAAAAGTCAAGCGAACTGCAGATTTGAATCACGGAGATTTCCCTCCTACTATGAAATGGTCAGTAGAACGAACGCTGCTATTATATATTTATGATGCTATTTGACCTCTACATACAAACATCTATTATCTGACAATAATATTCAATTTGCAAAACTAGCCCCAGTCCTCTGAAAGGGCTCAGTTCAGGGAAGCGTTAGATATCGTGTGTTGGTTTTTATAGAGGGTCTGGTAGTGACCAGACAGGTACCTTCCATTTTTCTCTTTTAACAGTCGGGTTGCTGATCTCACAAATCATATTTCGGTTGGAAATGAAAGGTGCGCCACTGCCAGCATTTTGTTAGAAATAATGACACACTTTACTACCTGTAAGTGCTGACCGAGTGGTTCTGCCTTTTCTTCCCAAGGTGACTGTAACACAGATTGATGAAAGATTCTGCAGGACGACAAAGGTTAAAGATGCAGACCCGGAGCTAGAAGCCAGTGCTGACACTGATGGAGTGGACTGCAACGAGAATGCCCACATTATTGTCCTATCCTCTGATAACCAATGTAATATGAAAACTGACTACAGAAGAAAGGAACAAATTAAATCCATTAATCAAGCATATCTCTGCTAAACAGTTGTTCTAAAGAGATGAACAAATGAAAAATTTACTGTTTGTTTTCATGCTTTCAAGGATTGGGGAAGAAAATTAATTATAAGGCACTGGCCACACTATTAGTTAAGTTTTTTCTTGAGGAAACTATTTATTGCATTGTCAAAGGACAAATGAACCTCATTAGGGAGATTAGTTTCGGTTGGTAGTTTGCATTAGGACAAACTAATAAAACACACTTCAAAAGATACCCTAAGTAAAATTATGGAAATTGAAAATCTATGTTTTACTTCTTAATTTATGAACTGGTCGAAAATGACCACTCTATTACCTATCAATGCAAGCAGAAGGAAATCCGATGTAGCCCCACTTTTCACCCAAGTGCCTGAAGGAGAACTATTTCAGTGTGGGTTTTGCAAGTGTTGTGATGATGAACTTGTGTATTCAGGGGTTATAACTTGGCCATGGCATTTTACTCTTACGTTGAAGCATGTCAAGCAGAGCTCCACGCCAAAAGCAATTTTTGATAAGCTCCTCTGAAAGCCTTTTCTTTTCAAAATGTTTCAAGTGCCCTGGATAAATAGCAAGCTAACGTCTGGTATTCTGAATTTCCCTTTCAATCCACACAGGGCAAGGCAGGGAAAGGAAAATACTACTTTGCCATCAATTCTGTAGGGCCAGTGGACTGAGGCTCCTGAGTTGGCCACAACAAGTGTGGTTCAGCTTCAATGTTCATTTCATCCCCGGCCTTTCTGTCGAGGCAGCTAACAAGGGGGCCAATTACTGAGCTGTGTGAGGGGCAGTGCTAGACTGCAGACACCTGTCTTCCAAAACCTGGAGTGAAACCAGGCTCATTCCACAGAGTGTATAAATCAGCTGTGAAATAATAATGACTTTTTTGGATTCAACTGACCTGAACTGGACTCAGACTGCTGACCCAGAAAGAAAAGGCTTCACATATCCCATTACCAACCCAGTGAGCCATTGAAGACATCCCTATCCTATTCTGACTTGCTTTTATTTATAGAAGTCTTGCTTTTGTTTATGGGAATGTAAGCCAAATTGACATTTACTTCCTGTTTTTGTTTGCTTTGCTGGTTTAACTTCTATAATTTAACAGTAGCTTTAGAGGCATGGCATTTGACTGAATCAGATCAAAATGGTAGCAAAGTTCACTGCTTCAATCCCTAAGCCTGTTATTGAGAAATGATGAAGGCAGAGTTGTAAAATATTTTTCTTAATATAAAACTAAAGGGTTTCCTTCAGACAGATTATCTCATGATATAAAAGAAAGAAGGAAGGAAGGAAGGAAGGAAGGAAGGAAGGAAGGAAGGAAGGAAGGAAGAAGGAAAGAAGGAAGGGAGGAAGGGAGAGAGAAAGGAAGACAGGAAGGAAGAGAAAAGAAAAGAAAAGAAAAAAAGTTCCAGCTTTTTAAAAAGAAAATTATGTAATTCTGTAACAGTGATTCACCTTGCCTAGGGAGCTTTCAGAATTAGCTAAGGATATTCTTATTTCCAAAGTGTGCCACCTGAAATGAGAGTCCAGGTTGTGTAGGGCTTGAAGGTTATACAATATTGGGGCCCTTTTAAAGAAAGATAATACAATTTGCAAATAATGAAACTAAATCTCTTAGTTTGGGCTTCCCAAAAGCTAACTTCCAAAGGAGAACATGGGAAGGATTAACTTATGTGGGAAGGGACTGATAAGCACAACAAAGAAGTGAGATAATGACATGGAGAAGGGTGAAAGCCAATAAAGGAGCATAAATCATAGTCATCACTTGGAGCACTTGGGGCTCAACCTTGCTGAGGGTCCTCTGGAAGAGATTCTAGGTCGCACCTCAGAATGTCACATCAATGAGCATGGAAGCTGAGGTCTGTACCTCCTCTATTCCTCTTTGATGAAAAATTATTCTTAATGGTTAGTAACTCCCTGGCATTTTGGACCTTCTCTATGCTTGTGATGCCCATGAGCTATGCACACTCACACAACCAAAGAAAGTCCATAGGGCTTGAGGCATCAACCATGGAAGTGCACGGGAACTGCCCTGTTGACTTCCAGAGTAAGTTTGGGGTAGGGAATACAAGAAGGGTCCTGACAGCTCCTACCATATTAAGTATGAAAGCACGTATTTAATTAAATGATAAGAATCATTGTAAATCACAAATTTGAAACGGTGACAACGATGGTCATTCCATTGCTACCCACTGTGAGAGTAAGTGTGACATAGAAGAAGTCAAAACAGAGTGTGATAATGACCTTAATTGACTGCTGCCCATCTTATTGTTGTAATAGTATGATCATAATAATAGTAATAATAGTAATACTACTACTAATAATAATATATAATAAATGCATGAACACATGGCTAGGGTCTTTCCCAGTATCTCAAAAGTGCTCAGCTTTAAGTGAGGACCCCTGAAATTTGGACTTAAGTAAGCTATTGGCAAATTGCCTATGGGTGCTATTAATGAATTTTTCTTATGTCCTTCTTACTTGTAGTTCAGAAATTAGGTTGAGCACCACCTGTCAAAGTATTTTTGAATGAGAACAAGAATACAAAACCTGGCAAAATAACTAAAAATACATATTTCAATACATGCAAATATTTGTGATAATTGATAAACTGTTTATTTATAGCCTAGTTTCTCAGCCATGGCACTACTGGTATTTTGAGCTGGATAATTCTTTGTCGTGTGTGGTGGGCAGGTGTCCTGGGCATTTAAGTATGTTTAGCAGCATCCCTGCCCTTTACCATTGAATACAGTAGAATGTCTCCCTCAATTGAAACAAACAAAAATGTCTCCAGACATTGCCAAAATGTCCCCAGGGCCAAATAACCCCTCGATGAGAACCACTGATATAGAGGACAGAAAAAGTTAAAAACTAGAGATTTAACAAATAAAAAATATCTGGGGTTTGTTTCAATTTGGTTCATCTATGCACATCTTAAATCTACCTCTATTCTACCATATGAATAAAATAATCTTCTATTTCAATTTTTTAATATTCACACTAGGATATCATTTGCATATTATGTGAATGAGAAAAGACTGAAGCATGAACTTGCATTGAAGTTATACTTGAAGATTATAAAAAAAAAAATAGACACTTTAAGGAGATACCTAGCTACACCAAAGTGGTCAATATTCCTTCCAGAAACGTAAGAATACCCTGTTTTTATTCTGTTGTTGTTGTTGTTGTTGCTAAGTTTATTTATTTATTTTGAGATAGAGCACAAGCCAGGAAGCGCAGAGAGAGAATCCCAAGCAGGCTTTCCACTGTGAGTGCAGAACTCAACACAGCACTCAATCTCATGAGCCACGAGATCATGACCTGAGTGGAAATCAAGAGTCAGACACTTAACTGAATAAGCCAACCAGGCATCCCAAACAGCTCCTGTTTTTAAATAATTCTAGGGTAGAAGCTGAATATTCTATTAGTTATTTAAAATTTTTATGTAAAAATGGTGGGCTGAGGGCATTATTCAATTCCTCTCTGGTATTGAATACCAAATAAAAACTTTTTTGTATATAAGAAATATTTATGACTATGATACATATATAAAAAGTGTTTAGCATAGAGGTGACTGGGTGGCTCAGTCAGTTAAGCATCTGATTTCAGTTCAGGTCATGATCTCATGATTTGTGAGTTCAAGCTCCGCGTCAGACTCTGGGCTGGCAACTCAGAGACTGGAGCCTACTTCAGATTCTGTGTCTCCCTCTCTCTCTGTCCCACCCCTGCTCACACTCTGTCTCCCTCAAAAATAAATAAGCATTAAAAAAAGTGTTCAGCACAAAACATATATTAGCAAAGACTAGTATTCTGGAAAACCATAATTGTACGGTAAAAATTCCATTAATTTCATCTATCATTTAACAAACAACTACCATATGCTGTAAAATTTGCCAAGGTCTTAAAGGTAAACAAGTAAGGCTGACCTTTTAAAAACACAGGGTTAGGGGTGCCCACCCCCATTGTAGACAAAAATCCACTTATAAATTATGACTCCCCAAAACCTTAACCACTAAGAAGACTATTGACTAGTAGCCTTACTGATCACATAAACAGCTGATTAACACGTATTTTGTATGTTATATGTGTTATACATTGCATTCTTACTATTAAGTGGGAGAAATGAAAATATTATTAAGAAAATAATAAGAGAAAACATATTGACAGCACTGTATTATATTTTTCAAAAAAATCTGCGTATACGTAGACCTACACAATTCAGATCTGTGTTGTTCAAGGGTCAACTGTATAAGCAAGATAAACTTTTTGCCCTCAAGAATTGACAATCAAGTAAAGGAAGAAATACAAGTTCATGAAAAATTACAACAAAATCACAAACAATAAATGTAACAAACTAATGCCAAATGATGGTATTCCTGCCAAATAGTATCCTCGTAATCCTAGGAAATGTTAAGAGGTGCTTCTCCCCCCTCACCCCACAAAAGCTCTCTAGTTAAATAATTTTGGAAAATACTGGATGGCACATTCCTAGAGACATCCACATTATCATATTAAAGCCTCTGGAAGGTTTATCAGAAGAAACATCGATTAGAGTTTGCTTAACCCAACATTTTACAAACTAATTTGTACAGAGTACAATTCTTTCAAGAGATTAAAATTTGTTGAGCCATCAAATCAGAAAAGATGTATTGGAGAATTTAATTTCCACCAAAAGATGAAAACAAGTATAATAGAGAAAATGTAATTTGACGTGGACACCATGAGACAAGAAAAGTGTTCCCATAAAGGAATGTCAACGGAGACCCCAGAAGGTATATGAAATACCCAAGTTTAAAAAAACTCAGGTCGTATTGAATGAAGCCTGAGAGAAGTATAAATGCACGTGGGAAGCTATTCCAGCAAATGTAAAATCTCAGCAGTACAGGGCAAGTGCCTCTGAAATTTTAGTTTTGGGTCAGTGAATTTCAGGGAAAGGTATCTGGACTTTATTCTGTAGGCTATGTAGAGACACAGATGTTTTGTGAAAACAACATGATCGGAGTAGTAGTTTAAAATTAAAATGTAGAAAATTAAATGCACAAAATTAACATAGAAAGCAAGTTAAAAAGTCCAAGAGAGTTTAAAGACTTTTATTTGAGAATCATATCTTGTGAAATATAAGAAAGGGCATAGTTCCAACAGACACTGCTGGCCCCTTCACTTGGTGATAAAGGCCATAAACTTTGGCCTGAGAGTTAAGACCCTTCACAAACTGACTCCTTTTTGTTTATTTAGCAGCCACCCTCCCCAGCCTTATCTCACACTTCCCTTCTCATACAATCTATACTCCAGTAAATAAATTACTCAATGTTCAAGTAGTTCATCTACAAATCAGAAAGGAAATTAGGAAAAGAAATTTAGATACAGAAGTAATCCACTTGCGATAGAAATCAGTGATATTACATAAAATCACTTGCAAAAAAAGTCATCCATAAAACAGATATGAAAAAATTATAATACTCAATTATTGTTTTTGCAATAGACAAGTTTGGGTCCTGGCTATCTCAGTGATTATTTGAATTCAGCTGGTCATCTAACTGCTAGTTGTGTGCTTCTGGAAAGGACTTAGCCCTTCTATCATAACTTTCTTGATTCTTAAATGGAGGTTATGATAGAACTTATCTCCAGGGTTTTCATGAGGATTAAAGAGGTCATTGATACACATGCTTCATACAAGTTTTGGCATATATCCTAAGTATTCAATAAATGTTAGCTCTTATTATCATTACAATATTATTAAATATTACTTGAGTATCACCACTTTCATCTGGAAAAATGAGTCTCTTGGTATACTGAGTTCCTCACGGAAGTATTATGAATCTCAGATTATCTAATTATCAACTCTATGTAAAACTATTATTTATACTCTAAAGTGCTACCTAAGGAGAAAATATTATAAGTATAACTTGAGTAGTTTCTACTTTTATCTACAGTGAATCAATGAATCCAACCACTTTCCAAAATCTTCTATCCCGAGTAATCAGGATAGTTTGGGGTGAAAATTGGATTTCCAAGTCTAGGTTTTGCTAAAAGAAGCTTCTTTATTGGAAGAATGTTGGGGTAACACTGAGGTGAAGGAAAATCTACAGAAACCAGAGCTCCACTAGGGACTTCATATAAAACACATATTTAATCCAAGGACTTTTATTACCTTTTCCAATCTCTTTTGTCCTTCTTATATGGGGCTCCCTCATTCATTTAGTCTTTTCCATGGAGACATGAATGCTGATGGTTCTGAGACTACATTCTCAGAACTTTAGGACCCTGAGAAAAAAGGGAATTTCCCTACCAACTAACTATCCTTGGAAATCTCCAGATGAAGGAATTCGATTGTGTCTTATATCACATTCTTTTTCATGTGTCAATCCATTAACTCAGTAAATATTACATGAAAACTTATTATGTTCCAGGTCATGTTCTCAGCCTGAGCATAAAGGAATGAACAATACAAAGTCTGTCTGTCTATCTGTCTGTATGTCTCTCTCTCTTTCTGTGTGTATGTATTTTAAATTACAATGAGGGATCAGAGAACCATCAAGAAAAAATAAGTGGGTTTAGTCAGGTAAAAGTTCAATGAAGGGCTTAATACAGAACAGGGTGACACAAAGAGGCCACTTTCAGACAGCCAGAACAATGACAGCACTCTACTGAGACAATTTAGTCAGGGTTTTCTTTATTTATTTTTTTGTTTAAACATTTTATGTATGTATGTATGTATTTTTAGAGGGGGGGGGGAACAGAAAGAGTGAGAGAGGGAGGGAGAGAGAGGGAGAGAGAGAGGGGGAGGGAGGGGGAGAGAGAGAGAGAGAGAGAGAGAGAGAGAGAGAGAGAGAGAGAGGGAGGGAGGATGGGGGGAGAAAATCCCAAGCAGGCTCCACACACAGCACAGAGCAGATTCTGGGCTTAATCCCGTGCCCCTGGCATCATAAGCTGAGCCGAAATCAGGAGTTTGGCTTTCAACTGGCGTTTAACTGACTGAGCCACTAGTCAGTGTTAACATAAAGTTAACTTAAATTTAAGTGTCACCTGGGTGGCTCAGTTAGCTTCCGACTTTGACTTCCGCTTAGGTCATGACCTCACAGTTCTTGGGTTCGAGCCCCACATTGGGCTCTCTGGTGTCAGCACAGAGCCCTCTTCAGATCCTCTTTCCCCTTTTCTCTGCCTCTTCCTACTTTTCTCTACCTCTCCCCCTTTTCTCTGTGTGCTCTCCCTCTCTCTCAAAAATAAATAAAAAACATTAAAAAAAAAAAAGAAAAGAAAAAGAAACAAAGTTCAGGCAAGGAAGAACCAGTTCCCTCAAAGGAAAAGTGTGTGCTTATCTCTTATTTTATTATCCCCAAAGACATGATGCTGAGCAAACAAAACAAAGATGTCCATTACATCCTCTTGTTCAGTCTTTTACTGCCGTAGATTTGTTTAAGCTTCAGACAAGGCATGAGAAAAACACAGCACATTACAGATGGCTTCATAGCCTTCTTACCTACTGCAGCCACAGAAGATACTACTTTGTCATTTGACTATTTAGTAGTTTATCCAGAAATCCGAAAGTTTCCAAGCCTTTCATTCAGGAAGTAAATAATTATTAAGCAATAATCCTGAAAAATTACTTTATATTGTTAAAATAAGTCTGTTCCTAAAAATGTATGAAAAACCATTACAAAATAATGTATAAGTTGGAATATATCTGATGCACAACTAAACATTTTAAAAACTGATCCTTGAGATAGTGTTTGAGAGAAGAAACAAAGTGCAATGACCAAGCTACATTCAAATTTAGATATTACTAGTTATTTTGTACACATTTTTTTGAGACTGCTAATAAACTTTCCACTGAAATTTTCATTATTTTTTATGTGTTTTGTCTTACTATTGATGGAGTTGCAAGTCTGTAGGTAAGTCTGTAGGTAAGAGGAAGAATATAAAGAGAGGTTGTTAATCATTCCCTCCATAGTACTGCTTCTGATACTTGCACACAAACTTATTAAAGCATTTCTTTTACATTATTTTAGTGTATATGTTTATGGTTCTGTCTCCCATACCATCGAGGATGTTTATTAGGGCTGATACAAGTGAGATCCTTTTTTATCTGTGATTCTTCTCCTTAGAGAATGTTTCACCTTAGAAAAACAAAATGTATGAAGCAAGCTGATCACTTATTTCACTTCTCAGCATAATGTTGGAAGAGTCATAAAATTGTTTCCCTTCATCGGGGTGCAATGTGGCAAAACAGGGGTGGTCGTGCAGACTCAGCTCAACTTTTCCAGCTATTTAATTGGATGCCATTGGGTGCTGTCTCGGTGGAGTATTTCCCATAAGAAAATGATTCTTTTCTGTGACCTCCAATGTAGTGAAAACTATTTGGCTCAATTTCATCTTTTCCAGAAGAACAGATCCAAAGAGAAATTACAAAAGAAATGTAATAGCATTTTTACTCCTTTCTGCTGGAGGGGTTTGCAATGTGACTGCTTTAAAACTCACTATTTTGCAAAAGCCAATTTTCTTCAAGAGGCCGTTGGCACTCAAATCAGCAGCACAATAAACTTGCCAGAATCAGACTATATGTTGAATGATGAAAAAAATCACTGCAATTTTATAAAGCAGAATAACTTGCTTTGTTATATTATTTATTTATTTTACTATATAATACATGTTAGAATTGAGATGAAATGGGTGTTTCTGGTTTAAGTTCAATGCTTACTCCACAATTTGGTGAACCCAAAAGTAGATACTCTATTATACTTTCAGAATAGGCAGCCTCATGAGGATTGACTACTCAGACATCTGAGCCTGACAAGCTTAGAGTCAAACCTCAGCTCTGTCATTTACTAGCTGTGTAAAATTAGCTAGCCCGCTTTGTGTCTTATTCTTTTTCTATAAAATAAGAATAATATATATATGTGTGTGTGTGTGTGTGTGTGTGTACATATATATGTATGTAACTCTATATATATGTACTTTAAGACATATTCACAATATATGCCCACATGTGTATATTTGTGTGCTGATATGTCAACCCCAATTACATATTCAAGAGCTCAGTAAACATTTACCAGATTGGCCCACAGAACCACTGGACCCACTGGACGTTAGCTATTATTGGACATTGAGGAACTAGATTGGCCCATTTGTCACTCTTCCTCTACAATGTCCTGTTCTGAGAAGAGGGCCATAACGATACTTCAGGTCTTAATGGCAACTCAAAACCTGTGTGCAATAATCCTCATAATATCCAAGCATTTCTCTTTCCTGAGTGAAGAGTCACCTGAGCAGTCCCCTTCGTGTTGCCACACTTACCAACCACCATGTTATGAATTAGTTCCTTACTAAACCTGAAGTAACTGCTTATCAAGGTTCGATGAAAACGTGGTTCAAAACCTTGACTACCTCTCCTTACTTCTCACCCCATTTCCTTTCTTATTATAAGCTTGTGTATATTTCAGGCTTCTACTCCCTAACCCCTCCTGCACATTCTGCTCCTAAACCTGGTTTAAGTTCCCCAATCCTGGCCTTTCAGTGACATCACTGCATTCCCCTGTTCACACTTGCAGTCCAAATAAACATCACCGTTAAGAGTGTATCCCAAAGCAGCTCAGCAAATATGCCCAGTTTCTCCTCTTCAAACTCTGTAATTCTTCCCCTATACTGCTGAACTTATTAAAAGTCCTCTTTGGTGTGAATAAATGTTCATTTCTAGACTTTTCAAGCCACTTGTATACCTGTGCTTAAAGGTTTTTTACAAAAGACATGATCACCTATGTTCTTGTTTTCTCACTATCATTTTCTAAATGGATTTTTTTTTTTCGATTACCACCACCATTTATGTTGTTGTTTTGTTGTTGTTGTTGTTGTTCTGGAAGCCAAAACAAAAACTGGCTGATATTTCAGAATACTGTGAGGCATTATAAAAGTATATGACATTTAATTCTAACTGAATGTTCATTATGCTCAAATATTTTAAGCCTTAGAATACTCCCCTGAGTACTGTTTCATACTTTTATGATTTTCTACGTCTTTCTAGATGACATAATAGTCATACAATATACACATATACTATTCTGATATCTTCCTTTTGAATTGAATTCTTTATCATTACGCCATGCCCTTTTAATTTAGTTGTGAGTTAGGGCAGGGCTCTGTATTGGTAAGACTATCAATTTCTGATACACCTCTGTTCCTAAAGCATTCCCTTTCTTCTTGGGCTTCTACTTTTTGAGAGAGAAAGGCAGAGAGGTGCAGAGAGAAGGGGAGAGAGAGAATCCCAAGTTGACAGCACAGAGCCCAACATGGGGCTGGATCTCACAAATCGTGAGATCATGACCTGAACTGAAATCAAGAGTTGGACGCTTAACTGACTGAGCCACCCACGTCCCCCTCTTCTTAGGCTTAAGGATCTTTATCTCCTCATTACTGCAAGCATGCAGGCATACTGAGTTTTGCCCTTCAGAAGTATTTAGCTCAGCTCCTTAACACTTCATCTCATGCAGTTTCAAAATTTGGGAAAGATTTCCAGATATAAAATGGGTATGTGTTTCAGGTCTCTCACACGCCACATCAGCTCCATATGAAGGCCAAAGAACTTACTGGTTCTCTATTCCTCAACTGTGTTTTTTGACTAGGACAATTCCTGGGTTCTCAGTCTCTAAATATATCCATATTAGTGTGTACCAGCAAAAACTAACTCTAAATCCCTAATGTCAATTCACCCCTACTTTAATGCTATCTTCCTCTCTTGCTCTCAAACTCCTTACCCAGGTGGGTGTGCCTTTTGTTGTTAATTTCACTTGTCCTTTTAGATTCAGAAAATTATGATACAAAAAAAAACCTAACTATATATTCAAGGCCCTTTAAACTCCAAATTTGTCATTTTAGCAACTCATACAACCATTAAATATTTGGTACTTTGGCTCTTCATCCAGAGGGGCCCTTGGCTTGGCCCATGCTCCTGTCTATAATCCATGCCCGGCACCAGCAAATGCTTACACAGAAAAATAATAACTGCCAATTGTTAGTTCACATATGAACATTTCTCCTTTCTCTGAATCTTTCATTCACTTTAGTCCTCCCATGGCTTCCACTGCTCTTGGCTTTAAAAATATAATTTTTGGAACTTATCCAGGCTTCTGTAATAGTTGTCGGAGAAAGCACTGCCCTGCCAAGACCAACTATACCTAACTCAAAAACAAGAGTTCAGTTTTATTTTAATGTTCAATTTGTCCCTCTTGGCCTTTAGTTTTCTTTCCTGTAAGTTGAAATTTCTATCTGATCCTACTAAATACAATCTTCAGTGCCCATGAAAAAATACTTTCCTCCTGGCAAGGCTCACTTAGAGTTTTCCTATCTCAAATATAGAATCAGTTATTCTACTAAGAATCCTGGTTCCTTTAGTGAAGAATAGTATTAGAGCCGTAGAGGCCAAAATCTTAGCACAAGGTTGTATTTCAAATTGTTTCATGGGATAGCTGGGAAAGTGCTACCAGAAACCAATGGTTATAAAAAATTATCCCTTGAAATATTATTTAATGTTATTTCTAATTTGATTATGAATGTTACTATAATAAATTTATTGGCATCCTTCCTTCCATGCTTTCAATAAATCCTAATGTACTACTTTCTGATATTATATTGTTTAACTTTTTACCAAGTCTCCCCTTTTTTTCTTTCTTTTTCTTTATTTTCTTTTTTTTTAATTCTTGAATTAAATGTCCAGAGATTGAGTTTAAGGCAAAGAAGTCAGTAGATAACGATCGTCAAATTCATTTTAATATCAATTACCCAGAAAATATTAAAAAAAAAAAAAAAACTCTTAGCCTTTGTCTGGAAGCAAACAAAACAGACAAACACATTCACTACCCTATGCCATATACATATTTCAGATTAAGTCACAAACAATTAGTAGAGGACAAGGAAAACTATAAAGCAGACAAATACCACATTCTGGTTTTATTTTTTGTTTGCCTAAAACTCATTTCCTCTCTGTGACAAGGCTGTCATTTATATGGTCACTTCCTCTCATCTGAAAGCATAATAAGTATTCTTTTATCTCCCCAAGAGAGTCAAGTAATTGTAGACCTGACTACATTCTTACATTAAGCTCCCTCAAGTGCCAGGAGATTGGAATGCTATCTTCTTAGATATTTACATTTCCAAAGAATGAAGTAGAGATCTGAGAGACATCTCTAGATCATAAAAGCCAGAGACAGCAGGCATTTATCTAGTCCTTGGAAAAATGTATTTATGTTCCAAAAGTTAGCATGAGATCAAAACACCTTTCCATCAAAGGAATAAAGGTGTTTCCTTTTTTCAGGAACCTCTATATTTTCAGGAAAATACACACACATGTATATTCATGCTATGTATATGTTTACATATATGCATATATATATATTTACAGGCATATGTATGTATGTATACATACACATCTGTTTTTGTCCTTCACCAATTAAATATCTAGTCACTTGTGTAGTTTTCCCAGCTGATTTTTGTCATGTCACTAGAGGTAAATTCTAGGGCAAGAAGGGCTGATGCACTTATTATTTGCTATATGGTAATTAATTACAAATGTTCCTCTGACCCAGGCAATACTCAGGAATGTATGCTAGACAACAGTACTTTTATTTGCTAACATACTTTATTTGTAGCTTAAAATTTACATTGTATTTAGGTACCTACAATATCAGAACATGCACAGCCATGTATAGTCTGTGGCACTATGTTCTGATCTAACTAATCCAATGCAAGTTTTCTCCATTGTTATCACCCTACACACTCAGCACATAAAGCTCATCTTTAGAACTCCTAATGCCATTGGATTTATGTGTATGTGGTGTGTGTGTATCCAATATAAAGCAAATTATATATATATATATATATATATATATAATCTTCACAGTGCTACCTATTTAGTATCCTCACAACTTTAATAGTTAAACACATATTTTACATCATGTCGCTTGAGGTTTTCTCCCCCAAAAGTTTGTAGACAGACGCAATGCTACTATCTTCCACTACTTCATAGTTCAGACACTACCAAAACTATAGCAATTAATCAATCTAAACCATTTCACCATTTGTAGTCCTGAAGAGGAATAATCTTAAAATAATTGCGGAACCCTTTTTTTGAAACTCCATCTTATTTCTGAAATAAGAAGGGTTCTTCTCCTAACAAAAATTATAGAGGGAGGAGACGAGTCCATCAATATATTAGTTATAGTGCCTTGAGACTATCGCAATGTATTACAGAGAGTAACACTAGAAATAAAGACACATAGTTTTCAATTTCTCATGTATGGATAAGTCAAACACTTAGCTATTTTACACACCCTGGCATCACATAGACATTTGTATATCTATTTAATGAAACCAGGGGTGTCTTCTTGTATAGTTTATAAAATGTTTTACTGTCGATTGAAGAAATTGAGGACATGCTACCTCAAAATATGATGCTTTGGTACACTGATCATTTTGATCTGAAGGCACTTAAAACAACAAATGCAGGGACAAGCTTTCTTTAAATTCACCTTATCTGCTTAAGGAAGGATACTGCAAAAAAACTCAACTGTCATAAGTTCCATCCCAAGGAGTTTCATCAACCAAGGGAAGTTTGACTCTTATCATAGGAGAGACAAGAAGTCAACAATACTCCTAAATTGTCAAAACTATCATACTTCCCATCTATTTTTTAATGGCCCATTCATCTTTCCTAAATATAATTTACACTCCCCTAAGTTGCCTACATTGCCCCTCCTCTTCCTCTTGTAATACTAAAAATAAACAAATTCACAGACTTTTTCTCTTGTTAATATGCCTGTTTTCAGTTTGTTTCATAGACTCAGCTATGTAAGGTAGGAGGTCAGAAAGTCTTGCCTTCCCTTGAACAATTAATAGTAGTATTAATTTTTACTTTTCTGCACAAAATGTTCAAAGTTTCTCTGTGATGATGAGATAAAGTTTTCTATGCCTTCCCTATTAAGGTTTGATCTAATTTTCTGCCACTCTGGTCCTTGTTCCCAGCAAAGATAATCTCAGATCCAGTTTGATTTGATACCTCTCGTCACCTAAATGTACCATAGGAATTGTTATATCTTTATTTTATCTAATTTCCCCCATCTAATGATGGCTTTCTCCAATTTCTTACACATTGATTTCCCTATTTTAGAAACAAATTAGAGTCAAGATTTGAGGTTTTGCAAATCAGGTACCCCTTTCCCTTTCATCTTGTGGATAAACTTATATTTCCCTCAGGGAATTATATATTTCCAACTCTCCACTCCCTGTAAATTAAATGGCACCGTACTCCCCTGTCTTAAAAGAGGAAGGCAGTGGACTCTGCCCTTTGCAACCAAGGTGATAAACTCTTTTGACTATAGGTCAGTGAAGGTCACATGATTAAGTTAGTCCAGTCAGATATATTCCTAGAATTTCAGCTGGGTAACCTAAAGGAAATTATTTATTTACTATGCTTAGAATTCTGTGAATTTATGCCTGAAGCTATGAGGGATAAAATGTGAGAAAAACTTGGTTGATATTGTTGGGTAGAAAACATTTTTCTCTATCCATCAAGGTTCTTCTAGGTGGTCTAAGACCCAAATTGACATGAAACAGATTAACAAAAGAAAATCAAACAAAAGTTTAATAACATGTATATCTCCTATATAACATGGGAGAGACCCACCAGGAAATCTGATTAACTCCCCCAAATGGCTTAAGCTATCACTTTAAATACCATCTTCAAAACAATTGTATATATGAGGGAAAAGAAGATGAAGAAGATGAAGAAGATGTAGGGGGTGAGAAGCCAATATTGGCAGGTTACCAGAAAAAGCCCAGGCAATAAGTATAAAGTTTTATGTAGATTTAATCCCAACTCTTTTCTTAGAGATTTAAAGTTCTTCCTGGCTTCCTTATACAGCTGGAGGAGACAGCCTTATAAATGGAGATTTCCTTTATACATGTAAATGTCTCTTACTAAAGGGTAACTTTCACTAGATTTTCAGAGCTCTTTTGTGTCTCCAGTTTCTTAAATATAATCAGCCTAAAATTAAAAAATGCCAGAGAAGTATATCTTCAGGTGGCAAAATTTCCCCCCCCTCTTACAGTACAATGACAGTTGAAGAGGTATGCAGAGAAAAGACCTGGGGAGAGAACAAGATTAAGTGAGAAAAGATGAGGGAAAGAAAATGGGTTTTCAAGACATTGTGGAAGCCCTAGAATCTAGCCTTGCTTGAAGCACTTTTCTTGCTTAAATATTTCCCCTGCACATATTTCAATCAAGGAGCCATCACATCCCACATGTCTTTTCCCTAAACCAGATGTTTAGGAGGGTTCATTCCTGAATGATACTCAGACATAGCACATTTATATCACAGTAAGTATGATATATACTTTATCTTTATAAAATCAGATTTTAAAATATAATTTCTTTTAGAGATGTTTTAAAAACATAAATACATAATATTCCCCCGAAATGCTTTATTTGTGAAAAAAGTAAACATTGATAGATATTTTCTTTTTATTTCATGATTCAAAATTTAATTATAAAATGATATTCATCTAAATCCAAAAAGCATCATATGTGCTAATTGGTTACTATTAAAAGTAGTATTTGGAGGGGGTGCCTAGGTGGCTCAGATGGTTAAGCATCTGACTCTTGATTTTGGCTCAGGTCATGATCTCACAGTTTCATAAGTTCAAGCCCTTTGTCAGGCTCTGCACTGGCAGTGTGGAGCCTGTTTAAGATTTTCTCTTTCTCCCTCTCCCTCTGCTTTTCTCATACTCATGCCATCTCTATCTCTTTCAAAACAAACAAACAAACAACAAAAAAAGTAATATTTAGCTCAGAATTAATTTGGGGAATGATTTTATTTTCTTAAAGCAATATTATTTATTTAGCATTCTTAATAATTACAATAAATGTCACAAATCTAGGTAAAAAACTGAGTAAATATCCTTATAGGAAACTATTTTGTGTTTTATATTATTGAATAAAACATAAATTCTTAACAAAGAAAAAATATTTTGTATAAATAGGATAATTAAAAAATAAAAATAGATTTTCTACAAATCCTTCAATTTTTCCTCTAAATAATTTAGTAATAGAAATTATATAAGAAAATAGAAAATCCAATTTCTATTCAATAGAATAGAATTTTTCTATTTCTATATTATTCTATAATATTTCTATATTATTTCTATTTCAATAATTCTATTTTCACTGTTTCTACACAGTTTAATATAAGATGTTGTATAGAATCTTGTTATATCTGATTTTCAGTCCTATAGCCTGTTAGATTAACTGCATATGTAACTATTTACCTTAATATTGGTAGTAACTGTGCCACAGGTATGATTATTTGACAAATCATCTAGTTAAGCATTGTCTTAGGCTCTGACAGAGAATTGTTAAAGTATTAGAAAGGAACAGATTCCTCTTTTAATATAATAGAGTAGGGACAAAAAGACAGATTATCCAATTATACTCTGATTCATACAACTTTCATCATTCTAATACATATTAGCATTGAGGTAGGTATATAGATCCTATTAGTGATAGGAAGTCACATAACTTTTAGGTGCCATTGTAAATATTTCATAGTCTAACAATAAGAGTTTTCCTTATGTGCATTAATTTCTTTCTGAACCTGAGGAAAAATTTTCATTGCTTCCTAAATAAGAGATATGAGAAAATACAATATAATGAGCAACAAGCCTAGAGAGGACTAAGCTTGACTAATGAAGTGTTCCGTAACAGATGTATTTTCTACAGTGGCCCAATTCTGCATGCTAAAATATTACTTCCATTCTAAGTTAGGGCCCATGAGAATGGACCACCTCCTATAATAATATTAGTAAGGAAAAATTTTTAGGACTTACAGAGACAGCTAAAACAGTAATATAAGATGATTAAATCTACATTAAATCATAAAAACAAATGCAGTTTACTACACAATTAAGGCATAAATACATATAAAACTAGGCAAAATAATTACGGGTAGCTTTACCTTAAAATTGTATGAATTATTCAAGTGTATTCTTATCACAGTATTTTTAGAATACAGTAAGTTCTTTGCTGATGTGTTAGGATATAACAGAAGCAAGAAAGTAAATACATCTTTTTGGAAGGTCAATTCAGGACATCATTCTGTTCAATTAGAGAACATTTCTGGAATAAAAACTTTTATAGAAAAATATTAGATACTACTATTAGTAATTATTTAAACTATTATTAATTTCACATGGGAATTTCAACTCATATTTTATTTTTAAGTACATAATACATTTATATAATGCAAATTTCAAGAGATTTAAAAACACTTGAGTCCTACATCTACCATTTCTCCAAAACTATATTTACTTTTTTTTAATATTCATTTACTTTTGAGAGAGAGAGAGACAATGTGAGCAGTGGAGGGCACGGAGCCTGACATGGAGCTCAAACACATGAACCATGAGATCATGACTTGAGCCAAAGTTGGACGCTTAACCAACTAAGCCACCCATGCGCCCCACAAACAATACTTTCAATGATGTTTCTATAGTGAACAATTTTAGAAGACAGAGATAGTGTCTCCTTTAGAGCAAATAAGGGGAGTGTTTAGGCTATGATAAAATATTGGGTTTCCAAATCACAGGGCTCCTGAAGCACCATAGTCCTATGCTACCAATAACACAAACCATTGCATGTACAAGTATCTAAGTCCTTTGCATCACTTTTAAAGATTTGGAGGAAAAAGAAAATGACAGAAATATGCTGACCTATATGTTGCAGTTTCCCTGACTTGAGATATAAATTCCTTCATCCCTGACCTAAGAGTTTGTCTTCTCCCAGCACTGATGAAATTGGGACAGACCAACTTATTAGCTTGTTAATAGGCTAACATCTCAGAGTTTTCATAGTTCTTGTCAATTCTGCAATAAGGACAAAATAGTAGCAGACATGGTTTACTGCATAAGGAAAGATAAGGGCTCCAATGGCAAGTGCAGGTAAAAAAGACGACACTCCATGATTTGGTTGTGAATGTTCTTGTCTAACTTGTGAGTGAGGAGGTTGAAGAGTAAGTCTCTCACTGTCCTAATCCTCCACTGAAAGTTCAGAAGCTGAGTTATGAGAGATAGGCTTGAAAGGGTGCATTGGTTGTTTATTCTTCTCTGGTCTGGGAAAGGAAAGATGTCTTAATGATAACAACTCAGCATGTTCCCAATCCCCACCTAAATCAAAATTTGATTGTGGAGGCTGAATCTCCACTGAAATAAGTAGAATCAGCAATGAGGGCCTTGATAACCAATATAAGATTTGGGTTAATAAAATTTTAGGCATTCATTTGACTGCATCATGAGTCAGTACCCTTTCAAAACCACTATAACAAAATGAATGAAGAGTCTTGCTTATGAGAGCAGAGCTGCTCTCTCCCTAAACACTTCCTCATTTCTCCTTCTCTCTTTACTTTGACCTAGCTGCCGTAAAGGGAAAGATAATCAGACTGAGAATGAGGTCTGCCTATCACAGGAGGAATAAAGGCCACACATATCCATTCATGTACGCTTGGAAATTTTGAAGAGAGGAGAAATTTAAACTTTTATGACTCTGTTGGAAACAATTTCTATCCTATCTAATCCCACGGGGGAATAAGAGGTGCCAAGTTAGATAGAGAAGGAGAAGACAGTATGACCTTCTGGGTAGATCCATTTGATCGATTTAATTTACTGTTGTTGCTACACTAAAAACTCAAAAATTTAAAACCATGATGTTGATGTTAGCTAATACAAACATTTATTATGTAAAATATTTGCTAAATTAATGACCTCAGTTAAATGTACTCATTCAGTGACTATTTTCTGAGCTTCTATAAGAGCACATCGCTGGGTTTATGAGGCTATGTCATATGTTTTAATACCTGGTACCCAGTAGACACTTATGTGATTTGCTGAACTGATTTGATGTGAGCCAAAGCAAA
This sequence comes from Paguma larvata, assembly GCA_030068075.1. Classification (NCBI taxonomy): domain Eukaryota; kingdom Metazoa; phylum Chordata; class Mammalia; order Carnivora; family Viverridae; genus Paguma; species Paguma larvata. Next base: position 120,084,903 of record CM057824.1, on the reverse strand, counting down.
TTTCATTAAAAGCTTATGATGTATTGGGTAGTTGGCAACTGACAGAAATTAAACATCATACTGAATGTATGTTGAAGTTCTATGGAAGAGAAACTCAAAAATCCATAAATATTTAATTGCAAAGGCCAATAATTATTGAAGAGATGAGATTCGGTTCTAGGAGGGCATTTGCTACTCTTCAGAACAAATGAAATTGGAGAAAGGGAATTTAAATGATACCACCTGTATCCCTAACCACCTAATATTTCAATTTTCTACCTTCAATCATCAACTTGAAATGCATCCTGTGGTCTGAAAGCCACTCGATTTAGGTGATGTAATACTGCATTCAGAATACCTCATTTTATTCTGCTTCACTTATTGCACTTGACAGTTATTGCATTTTTTATAAATTGAAGGTGTGTGGCAACCCTGTGTGGAGCGAGTCTATCGGTGCCATTTTTCCGACCACGTCTGCTTCACTTCATGTCGGTCACATTTTGGCACTTCTCCCAATATTTTAATGTTTTTCATTATGTTTGTCACACTGATCTGTGACAAGTGATTATGACTCATGAAAAGCTCTGATGGTGATTAGTATTTTTTTAAAAGAAGTACTTTTTAATTAAGATATGCACATTATTTTTTGAGACATAATGCTATTATACACATTATAGACTGCAGTATAGTGTAAACATAACTTTCATATGCACTGAAAAACCAAAGAATGTGTTGGACTTGCTTTATTGTGATGTTTGCTTTATTGCCATGGTCTGGAAACTAACCCAATATCTCTGAGGTATGCCTGTATTGTAAAGACACCAGGGTTTAGAGTAAATGACCTCAGAGATTCTCACAGTACTCATGAGCAGTTTTCAAGAAACCGCCTGGAGAAAGTGAGCTCTATGTGAAGCAACATAAATAGACATCCACTTTTCCCTAAAATATTTGATTCACAGGAACTAGAATTTTCAGAAAACTCATATATAAAATGGGTGTGAATTAAGGTAATAGGATATAAGGCAAAAATTTTAAAATACAAATCAAATGTCTACTAGATGATACAGAAATCAGGATATTTTGTCCCTTCTTATACGCTGAGTTGTCCAAGTCACAGATATTTTGAATTAGTCAAGATAATAGAGGCCAAAACTTATTCTACATGTTATTTGATGATTTAATTAAAGAAAATAAACTTTTCTGGAATCCTTAAGTACTAGGGGAAAAAACTGAAGAATTTGCTTTATTTGCCTACTGAAGTATCAAATACAATTATGAACATAATTCACATAAAAGTCGAATTTCTTCTAGACTTATTCACAAAGTTTTTCAAATAGTTTTTTTTTTTTCCTTTTGTCAGGATGTGTCAACTCCTATGACTAAACTTTTCTACTCCAGCTAGTTTGTCTGGGGTGGGGATGGGGATGGCTTCTCTAAAGACTCTCAGCCCTGGCGTTGGCTAGAATTAGGAAATAATTAGGTCTGCAAAGGTTTAACAGTGAAATCATTCATCCCCAATAGTTAAACTCAACCTTGGAAAAGGGTGTGGGTCAGTTCTTAATATAAGCAGAGTGGGAAGCTCAACCCTAATGTGTTAGAACATTAGTATGTTCCTAAAGTTAAATTTTGGGTTTATTAATTGGGAAGAGCTTTAAGAGGCAATGCTGTGGAATGCAATGTGAACTTTCCAGGTTTCTGCTCACCTCAAAGTCCACTGGGACATTTTTAGGGTATAAGTGAATTTTCCAGTTATGCTACATTGATCAAACACTATAAAAATTGAAGATTAACTTGAGTCAATTATAGTAATAAGAAACTTTACACTAGGTTAATAAGCAATAAAAATAAGTTTAACTTCTAATGTTTTCTGTTTGGGGCAAGAATTCTTAGTTTGCATGAATTTTTCCTAAATACTAAAAATTAGCAAACCTATGGAAATCAAGTTGATAGATAACTCTATTAATGGCTATATAACTCCATTTGAAGATTTAGATAAATGTTTTTATTATATTCTTGAAATATTTAAACATATACATTTCAGAACTGATTTTTATTTCTCAGCGTCACACTTAATAGATGGCACCTTTGGGACGCCTGAGTGGCTCAGTCAGTTGAGCATCAGACTTCGACTTGGGGCATGATCTTACGGCTCCTGAGTTCAAGCCCCAGGTCAGGCTCTGTGCTGCCAGCACAGATTCTGTGTATCTGTCTCTCTCTGCCCCTCCCCTTCCTGCTCTCTCTCTTTCTCTCAAAAATAAATAAACATTAAAAAAATAATAGATGGCACCTTAGCCTCCATTATAAATCAGATTGTTTAATGTAAACAATTAGTGCTTAGAAATCATTAAGCAAATTCTGACGCATTGGTAAATATATAAACTTACAATAATCTCTCATTATCTTAATCACAACATCAACCATCCCACTCATCCAGTCAGACCATACTAATCTCCCATAGAAATAGTAGTACACTTATCTTAATGTTGAATTACCTATCTTCTTCAATAGATTCCAAGCTCCTTGAGGACAAAGATCATCGCATCCAATTGTACAATGTTGGGCTCCAGTACATAGTACATACAGCCTTTGGAGCCAAATAAGTGTTCAATAACTCTGACGAAATCATTTAAACAGAGAAATTGAAGCAGCCCAACTGGAGGACTAAGAGACAAATTACATTTCTAGTGAAATCCTCTTCTAGGCCAAGACCATTTGTGCCGGTAGCTAGTAACTACTGCTTCTCAACTTTGAGCTACTGTGTACTCTGGAATTATGTCAGAGCCAAGTATTTCCTTAAATCACAACTTTGAGAATCTCATTCTTGAATCCTATACATTTGAATTTGGTCTGGTTAACATTTAGACCTCGGATGTATGTTAATCTATCACCTGGCAATATTACACAAATTTTATGCGGTATAGAAAGAACATCTGACTTGAACTTTCTTTAAAGTATAAAGATAGTATTGATTCATAGAGACCACAATATTTTTAAATAATTTTGCTTTGAAGGACACTATTTAAAAATTGTTAATCACACTCTCAAACACTAATTGGAATAAGAAGACTGGTTTTCTTTGGATAACTCACTTATTTCATCATATTATAAATCTTACTTTCATTATTTGCAATTCACTTCCACTTCCATTTCACTTCATTAAGTTATATTTACATACTAGATGTTGACCATCAATATCAGCAAAAAGCCATTTACGGATATGTTCAGCTTCCTCCATTTTAGTTGAATTGTTTTGTTGTGTGTATAGTTAGAATTACTATTATAATTCCCAATTGGCATTTAAGTATAATGGATCAAACAGCTTAAAATTTTCTGCCATAAAATCTTCACTGTGTGTGTGGTGTATGAAATATATCAATCTAGTACTTCATTTCTGGAAGGTCCTCTCTTCTTCTGGTCAATTTTATTCCCTTCACCCTCTAATCATAACTTTATTTTTTGTCCACATCTTTTTTTAAGTAGCTTGTGTTCTCAACAATGTTTCTAAGATATGATAAAATAACTGTTTTCTGATAATTATATATTGTACAAGAGGTTCTAATTATTACTACAATGACAATCATCTTATAATATGTAAATGTTAAATTATTATATTGTACACCTTAAATTTACACAATGTTATGTTATATGTCAAATATATTTCCAAAAAAGATCAAAAAAAACATTGTAATCTGATATAGTTGAATAAAATTCCTGACTTTTTTTTAACATTTATTTATTTTAGAGAAACAGAGTGGGAGCAGGGAAGGGGCAGAGAGAGAGGGAGACGCAGAATCTGAAGCAGACTCCAGGCTCTGAGCTGTCAACACAGAGCCCCATGTGGGGCTCGTGAACCCTGAAATCATGACCTGAGCCAAAGTTGGACACTCAACTGACTAGGTCACCCAGGAGCCTGAGCTGCTGACTTTTTTATAGTCAATATTTCATGCCCTTTTACAAATCTCATGAATCTCTCATAATTGGTAAAATAATGCATACCATCTTCTTCTGGAAGCACTCATTTTATCAAACCTAATTAGTGCACTCTCTCTGGCACTTTGGATAGAGAGGAGAGTTCAAAGGAATAAGTACCTCCATTGTTCATTCTTTTCCCTATCAGAGATTGCTTTAGGTGTCTCCAGGTACTCCTGAGCTTTGTGTCTCTAGGTGATCCCAAAACAAACGAGGAGAAAATAAAAGAAGGCAGTCATTCAATCAACCAACACATAGTTCTTGAACTCCAAATCTGTGCCTAGAAATATTCTAGACTGTAGGAATACATAAGTGAACAAAACAGACAAAATGCAGCCTTCATGAAGCTTTTTCTCTATGCTGTGCTGGCTGGTAGAATTTTCTATGATAATGGAAATCCTATATATCTGTACACTCAATATCTGTAGCTAGCCACTAGCCACATATGGTTATTGAGCACTTAAAATTGTGGTTAGTTTGACTGAATCTTAAATTTCTAAGGTATTTAAGAAATTTAAACTTAAATTAAACTTGTGGCTAGTAGCTTCTATATTTCACAGAATGGTTCTATAGTGTTTGTATGTGTGTTTGCAGGAGGGTTATAAAGCAAGACGAGTTGGGTGGATATGGCATAAAAAATTAAAATGAATGAGACTTCTTTCAGACTTCTTAGTCCTTTTCAAGATGTAAAGTCTGACGAAAATGATTCCGAAAGCCACAAGATATATGAGTCCCTGAAATCCATAATTAAGCTGCAAAATGGTCTTTTTACTGATAGGCAATCATGTTGATGTCACAATTAACGCCTGAACACCAGCTAACGTCCACATAGGGAAGAATAATTACAAAAAAATCATTAATTAGGGTCTATTTACTATTCCATTGTCAAAACTAATTGCCTGGAGTAAGATGTTCTCTCTTGATTAATGGCTTTATAAGTGCAAGGCCAAATCTATGAGAGCTATGTTACCTAGGAAAAGAACTTAAGGTTCTAGTAGGAGTTAATACCAGGTAACAGCCATATCTTGTGCTTTGGCTGCCAATGCCAGACCTTAGTGTTAATTTCAAGACAGTTAATTGAATTAGGGGCATCCAGTAGATGATCCAAATACCACTTTTTCTAAAAGGCACAACCCTTTTCAAGAAACAGAATCTTCTGTTCTTGAAGTATTGCTTTTATTTTTGGAAACTTCAGTCAACATGTAACATGGAGTTAGAGTAAAAAAACATAAGTCCTTCTTTGATTGCTATTTGTGTTCATGACCTTATTCAATGATCTGACTACCTTGATTTAACATTAGATTTTTGTTTGATTTTGTTTGATGGGCTTGTTTTTTGTAGAATCCAATCCAGATGTGCATATTTACTGCGGCCTTGGATGATGAGCTGGTATCCGAGGAGAAAAATAGTTCAGCAGCAAAGTGGGATGCTTTCCCAGGTCTCTCTGACTGTAACTCCTATACTGTTCCTCTGAGCTTCCAAAGCTTATTTACTCCTCTTCCAAGCTTATGCAGCCAATGGAACAACTTAAGGATTGGGACAAGTATTAGATATTAATTGTAAAAAAAAAAAAAAAAAAAAAAGCACTAACTTAGAAAATGCCATTTTTGTCAAAAGCTAATATAGTTACAAAGAACAACTTTACACAAAGAGATTTAAGTGTGTGCCATATTTAACATCATCACTTTAGTCCTCCAAATCAGTACTTTCAGTAAGAGGTCTGAATTCGTACTCACAATAGAGATCGTTAAAAAATAATCATCTAGTTTAAAAAAGACAAAATTCTCTGAGATTCTACAGCGACATTAATGCAGCCAGTAATTAATAACACTTTTATTCTTCATGTGCTTTTAGCAGAAGCAGTTTGTGCATATGACAAGGAAAGGAATTTTATTAATGCACGTTGCTCAGTATGATGAAACTACATTATCAACCCAGCATCTAATACTTAACGTGAATTTTCTTTTCCAGATAACATGATGGAATTTTAATAGCAGCTTAGCTATGTTTCAAGCTTTGCAGAAATCCTAAATGCAGTTTCAATTGATGGAGAAGTATCAATGACATGATAATATGAAATATCTGTTCTTATGTTATCTTACTGATTATTCTATGATATGTTAAATTCTGCTTTTCTGAATGGGATGCACATTCCTTCTACAGTACAGTCTAACAATTAAATACCCCACATGCTTCAATTCTTAGGAAATATTAATGTTTTCCCCTCCACTGACAGAAACAATTACCAATGCAATGCCTTTATTCAACTATTATTTATTCTCTCAGTCATACATACATTCATTTAACGTTTCATATTACACAAGAGTCTAAGGATGTAAAAACAAATAAGGCATTCTCCCTAAAAGAATCATACAAGGGGAGATGCAAACTATTAATTTTAATACAAAATGATAAGAACTATCATAGAGGTAAGTTGAATCTCTTCCCTACTGCATTTCCTCAGGTATAGGACCATCTTCATGTGCAGAAAGATTTAATCATTTTAGATTCAATTTTGTCTATGGCATTTGTTTGTTACTGTTGTTTCCAAGTCATGGCATCAAAACTGTGTTTAGAGATGAGTGTTCCATGTTACAAAAACAAGAATCAAAATGTATATCTCCATCTCTACTTCCTCTAATTCTGATTCCAATGATTTTATACTGTTTCCCTGTTATTCATTTTCTGTCCCTTGTGAGGGCACAGCAATAGTGGCAATTTTTCATGTACCTTAATTTGTTTTATAATGTTCTGGGTATGGAGGATACATTCTCACCCATTCTCTTGCTGTCATGTTACTCCTCCCCCCCCCACACACACACTCTCTTGTAGCCAAGGCTATCTTCTTTTTTCTGATAACGTTTGCCTTATATGTATCTATATTCAAGGCACCTAAAAATTTATGCATTACATTAACATCTACTGCAACTTTAAACAAACAAGTTATGGAAGGCAAGGAGACTAAAGTTATTTTACAATAATGTAGGGGTAGGGTAACACATGTTTGGGTGTTCAACCATTTCCTGACATGCACATAGAGTTAGAGCAGCAGAAAAGCAGAGACAAATAATATTTCCTGTGAAATATTTGTCCCTATGAGCTAAGGATGAGTATACCAGGTTGTACAGCAAAGAAAAGACACTCCCAGAAGATAATATGACTTTTTTTTTTTGGTAAAGTAAGACAGAATGTGTTGTGTATTGGGAATGGCACATAATTTGTTATTGTTGCATTACAAGGTTTGTTGAAGAGAGCTTCAGAAATTAACCCAGACAGATAGCAAGTACCCACTAATGGAAGACTTTATACTATGAAAAGTCTGCATTTTAAATTATATATGAAAGTATACAGTAAATAATTTTAGGCAGAAAACTTACATTATTTAAATTTGAATTTAGAAAGATCATCCTTTTGCAACTGTAAGAGATGAATAGTTAAGAGTAGTTCAAAATCTACAAAGATAGAATTACCTCTCACTGAGATGAACAAAACCTAGAAGAATGATTTATTTCATTTATCTTCTTACAATGTACCTGTTAGATAGAAATACATGGATATATGATTGCGTGTGTGCCCAAAAGGAAAAAAAAAAAAAAAGTCCATAGCAAAAACAATGCAATGATTGTTAATGATTTATTTTTCATTTGTTTTTTTGGTGGTAATTTCCCAGTAAATATAATACCCTGACTTTAGACTTTATCTATAGCACCTTATCAGGCATTTTTTACCTGACAGATACCTAACTAGCAATCTGCCAGCGAAGACTGGACTAATGATTGATGAAATGTCACCTACGTATTCTAAAATCTTTAAACCCTTAATACATCCTTGAAGTTTCATTTAATGAGTGTAATGTATAAAGTATAACTTACAGGTAAAAGTGCTAAGCCATAATTTATTTTTATTTTTGCTTTTCAACAATTTCTTATGTATTTAGTTAGCTATTATACTCTCCAATTCCACAACATATAGGACACCAACATAAAGAAAAGTATAGCCAACTACGAAATCAAAGTAAAAATTGCTAAGGGGGAAAGGAAGTGCTATGGGATGAGAGAAGTCATAGTAAACAAATGTGGAGGACCTAAAAGCCAACAAGGTTTCTAGAATTAATCCGTACTTTGGATCATAGCCCCTCATTGACCAAAGAGAATGGAAAATATTTTCGGTTATAAAAATGCTCATTGTCAATAGAACACACTTCGACTTCTCAAAGAAGAAAAGATTTTCCTAATGCATAGTTCTAAAAATAATTTCTCAGAGACAACCAGAGTTAGAAATTGCTCAACTCCTTTATTGACTTAAGATAAATAACTGGCTTTATTTTCAACTCATAACTTTCAAAAAGGGTGCTTATGGCCAGTCAATTTCTCTCAGAGAGGATAAATTTACATATTAAAGGGTAAATATTTAGACTATAACACTTAGACAATTCTTCAATTTGCAGGACAAGGGTGAGATCATAAGTTTTATTTGGACCACATGTCTGTATTTAACAAAACAATTCTATTCAGTAACATTTTATCTATAAAGATATGAATCCATACAAATCTTTGAAATACTTGCTATAAAAATACTATTTCCCAGGTTAATTTTAAATATTTATTGTATGAATAAACCTGAAAACTAAAAAAACTTTATCAAATATTTTGTTACTATAAAAAGTAAAGGGGAATAAAGCATTTTTTTATTACACATGAGAAAATATAACATCAAATGGATGCAAATGAGAGTTAAAGTCTTATATATACATACTCTTCATACAAATGATCTCTTTTTAATCTTCCATTATAATAATATTGCTAATAGAAAAAAACAAAGGTTATTTAAGAATCACAAACCAAGCACAAACAATACAATAGCATGGGAAACAATAAATGTTAGAGATTCTAAGTAACGAAAACACAACAAGAAGTTCTTTGTCTCGTCATAGAGATATATCACTTGATTGTGGAGAGCTTCTCATTGTTTTATATCTGTATAAATCTATAGATCCTATATATACTACCAAAGGTATCTATAGTTAGAGATGATATAGATATAGATATAGAAGACACAGACATATATACATAGATAGAACTAGAGATAGAGATATAATCTATCAAAGTGAAAAATTTAAAACAAGTTTGAAGAAGATTCTGGAACAATGACACTTTAGAATCCTTCTGCCAAATTCAAACTATTGCCTCTTCTGAGTCAAGCTAAGGCTGGCCTTAAAAGGCAGGTAGTGCAAGAATGTATGAGTGAAACCTCAAGGTTCTGTTTTGAGTTCTGAAGGAGAGAAACGTTACTGAACTCCTTTCTGATCAGGAGGAGATGTTGAAGAACATTATCAATGGATCCTAGGGAGTATTTAGATCACCAATCCAAAATCACATGCTTGAGAAAAGTTAACCCAAACTGGAATTAATGTATCTCTTTTGTCAGGCGCCACATTCCTGAAGAGGCCTCACAAGCCGAACTACATTATTTCTAATACTAAATATAGGAAAGTGGCAGTGGGGAATAGGATAAGGGCCTTCTGTCATTTCTATGAGATATTGGCAATAGACTTGTCAATATCTGCTAACTCCAATAAGAAGAAAATTCTACAATTTTTGCCATTGTTTAAGTAGCCCAGAAGCTGGGTCAGGTCCCAAGCCAGGGAATCTGCAAGAAATATAACATGAAAAGGACATTGTAAATAAGTTTTTGATAAAAATACCAGAAAAGAACCAGAAATACCAAAAATACCAAATATGATAGAATCACTTAAGGGACTAGGTAACATCAAATCAAACTTTATAAAATTACCAAAATTAAAATTTATTAAATGAAAAAAAAAAACACTTGACGTATTATTAGAGATTGAAATACAAACTAAAGTCTGGAACACTAAATTCAAGAAATATGTTAAAGTAATCCTTTAGCCAAACTCATCAAAAAGAAAAAAAAAGAGAGAGATGATTCAAATGACCTCAGAAATGAAAGGAAAGAGATAATAATGAACAACATAGAAATATGAAGGAATATAAAAGAATATTATGAAAAATTACATGCCAAGAAATTAGACAACCTAAAAGAAATGGATAAATTCCTAGAAACATGTACCCTCCCCAAACTGAAGCATGAAAAAATAGAAAATGCCAACAACTAATTACCAGGAAAGATATTGAAAAAAATAATCAAAAATACCAACAAAGGTCCAGGACCAGATGGCTTCACAGGTAACTTCTTCTGAATATTTAAAGAAAAGTTAATACCTATTCCTCTCAAACCGTTCCAAAAACCAAAAGAGAAAGGAAATCTTCCAAATTCATTCTAAGAGGCCAGTATTACTCTTAATCAAAACCAAATAAAGACACCACAAAATAAAAAGAACTACAGGCCAATATCTTCGATGAACATAAATGTAAATACCCTCAACAAAATATTAGCAAACTGAATCAAAAAATACATTAAAATCCGTCACCATAATGAAGTGAGATTTATTCCTAAGATGCGAGGGCAAATCAATATTTGCAAATCAATCAACATGATCCATCATATCAACAAGAGAAAGGGTAAAAATCCATATGATCATTTCAACAGATGCAGAAAAATAGTTTGACAGAGTACTACATACATTCATGATAAAAACCCCCTACAAAGTAGGTTTAGAGGGAACATAACTCAACATAATAAAGGCCATATATGAAAAACCCACAGGTAACATCATCCTTAATAGTAAAAAAAATTGAGAGTTTTTCTTCTAAGATCAAGAAAAAGACAAGGATGTCCACTCTCATTTCTTTTATTAAACATAGGACGGAAGACCTAGCCATAGAAATCACAAAACAAAAAGTAATAAAAGGCACTCGAACTGGTAAGAAAGAAGTAAAGCTTTAACTATTTGACAGTTGACAGTACTATATATATATAGAAAACCTGAAGACTACACCTAAAAACTACTAAAACTAATAAATGAATTGAGTAATGTTATTAAAAAACAAAATAAAAATACAAAAATCTGTTGTATTTCTATATACTAATAATGAAGAAGCAGAAAGAAAAAAATTCCACTTACAATTGCACCAAAAATAATAAAGTACAAAGAAATGAAATTAATTAATGAAATGAAAGACCTATAAACTACGAAACATTGATGAAGGAAACTGATGATGACACAAACAAAAGGGAAGATACTTCATGCTCATGGACTGTGAGAACAAATATTGTTAAAATGCCCATACGACCAAAAGAAATCTATAGATTTAATGCAATACCCCATAAAACACCAGTAGCATTTTCCAAAGAACTAGAACAAATAATCCTACTTTTTTTTTAATGGAACCACAAAGGACCCTGAATAGCAAAAGCAATCTTGAAAAAGAAGAATAAAACTATGGGTATCAGAACCCAAGGTTTCAAGATATATTACAAATATTTAATAATCAAAATTACTGTGTGATACTGGCACAAAAATAGACACATATATCAATGAAACCAAATAGAGAGCCCAGATATAAACCCATGATTAAATGGTTAATTAATATTCAACAAAGGACACAGGAATATACAATGATAAAAGTGTTCTTCAACAAATGGTGTTGGGAAAACTGGATAGCTATATGCAAAAGAATAAAATTGGACCACTTTCTTACACCATACACAAAAACAAACTCAAATGAATTCATGACCTAAATGTGAGACCTGAAATCATAAAATGTCTTAGAAGAGAGCACAGGAAGCTATTTCTCTAACACCAGCAGTAGCCACATTTTTCTACATATGACTCCAAAGGGAAGGAAAACAAAAATAAAAATAAATTATTGGGACTACATCAAAATAAAAACCTTCTGCACAGCAAAGGCAACAATCAACAAAACAAAGAGACAACCTACTAAATGGGAGAAGATATATGCAAATGATACATCTGATAAGGGATTAGTAACCAAAATATATAAAGAATTTATACTACTTGACCCCAAAACAAACAAACAAACAATCCAATTAAACCTGGGCAGAAGCTATGAAAAGGTCTTTCTCCAAAGAATGCATACAGATGTCCAATAGACACATGAAAAGATGCTCAACATCACTCATCATCAGGGAAATCCAAATCAAAACTACAATGAGATATTACTACATACCTGTCAGAATGCCTAAAATCAACAACACAAGAAACAACAAATGTTGGTGAGAATGTGGAGAAAAAGGAATCCTCATATGCTGTTGGTGAAAATGCAAACTGGTGAAAACACTGTAGAACAGTTTGGAGTTTCCTCAAAAATTTAAAAATAAAACTACCACGTGACCCAATAATTTTACCAATGGGTATTTATTCATGAAAAAAAAAAAAGCCTCTCATTAATTCACAAAGATATATGCACTGCTATGTTTATTTAAGCATTATTTACAGTACCCAAATTATGGAAACAACCCAAGTGTTAATCAATGGGTGAACAGATAAGGAAGTTGTGGCATGCACACGCGCGCGCACACACACACACACACACACACACACAAACATGATGAGATATTACTCAGCCATAAAAAGGAATGAAATCTTGCCATTAACAACAGCATGGATGAATCTAGATGCTAAGTGAAATAAGTAAGTCAGAGAAAGACAAAACCTACATGATTCACTCATATGTGGAATTTAAAAAACAAAACAAATGAACAAAGAAGAAAAGAGACAACAAAATAGACTCTTACAAAACAAACTAACAATTACCAGAGGGAAGGTGGGTTGGGGAATGGGTGAAGAAGGTGATGGGGATTAAAGAGTACACTTATCATGATGAGCACTGAGTAACGTATAGAATTGTTTAATTTTGCTGTAGATCGCCAAATTGCTCACTGTAAGGGTTTTATCATCTGGATTCCCACCAGCAATAAAAGGAAGTGCTGCACAGTGTTACCAGCAGAACGTGTTGCTAAACTCATAATTTTTGGACAACCTGAGAGAAAAGAAACTATATTTCACTGTAATTTTATTTACTTTTCTCTTATTTTGAATAAAACTGAAATAGTTTCCCATAAAGAAGAGAAATACATTAAGAATAGAACTGAAAAAGACAGAAAGTCTGTGCAAATGGAGTCAAAACGTAGGATGACAAGCCTGTCTTCAAATCTTGCCTCAAAATGATAACAAAATAGCATTTAAGCCCAGATTAAACCTAATTTTACTAGATCCCATGTTATGATTCTTCTATTACCCTGGAGTTGGTCTGTATTTAATCTTTCTTTAAAGAAGTTTCCTCGGTGCAGTAGGTAGTATCTCAGTCTCATAATATTGCTTAAAAGAAATTTGAAATTCAGAACAGAAAAGAAATAACCAAATAGAAATCATAAATTTTGAATCAGAGGATAGATATAAGAGATAAAATATAGGTAAACAAGACACTTTAGGGGTGCCCGTGTGGGTCAGTCAGTGAAGCATCTGACTTTGGCTCAAGTTATAATCTCACGCTTTGTGTGTTCGTGAATTTGAGCCCCACATCTGACTCTGTGCTGACAGCTCAGAGCCTGGACCCTGCTTCAGATTTTGTGTCTCCCTCTCTCTCTGCCCTTCCCCCCTACTCATGCTCTGTCTCTCTCTGTCTCTCAAAAATAAATAAAAACATTAAGAAAAAAACAAGAAACCTTAAAGAATATAAAGAAATATGGAGGAAAGAGATATAGAGACCTGGTTCTATAGATTGAAAAAACTCAGAGTTCTATTTGTGATTTGACTTATAGAAAAAAATTTAAAAAAAGATATACCTTGATAAAATTTCTGAACTATAAGTTAAATGAGAATGTATTACAAACAGAAAGAATCTGCTATGTACAAAAAATAAAAATTCCACCCACACATTCTGAGTATAAAATAAAGAAATGACTTCAATAAAATAAGACAATGAATAAGCACATAAATCTTAACAAAGATAAAGAAGAGATAAAAGACTGGAAGGAAACAGAGTTTCCTTTATAACTTGAGAGTTAACTGTAAATGGATGAAATCAGATCTCCGTATATTTAATATAAGTAGGGAAAGATCCTTTCAGTGGAAGAGACATGTGACAGTAAAAATGCTTCTGTTAGTTTAGAAAAAAAAAATTAAGCCTAGGACAGCAAAACTTAGAGAAAAGAGATGGAAAGTAGTCTAGCATTCTGATCTGTTGGGGAAGAGGTAAAGCAGAAAGAAATGATACATGCAAATATTGTGAAGGTCTTAGAAGCTGATGGGAAGGGAAGCAGATGGGAAACAGTTGAGAAAGAAAGTATATTGCTGGGAACAATGATTGGAATTTTACTTTCATATAAGAGTGAAGTTACTATGTTTGATTATGAACTTTGGAAAATATCCATTAACAATGGGAAAAAATAAAGGAAAATTCCCAAAGTAACAAGGAAGCATAAAAAGAAGAGTAACATTATTATACCTTATAAAATAGAGAGAAGAAAAAGACAACAACCAAATCAAATGAAGCCTAAATATAAATTTATGTGGAAGGAATACCAAGTATATAGGTTATTATGCTGAATTCTCCATTAAAAGTTGAAAATCATCAGAGCATCTGGGTGGCTCAGTCAGGTAAGCATTCAACTCTTGACTTTGGCTCAGATTATGATCTCAAGGTTCATGAGTTCAGGCCCTGCGTGGGGCCCTACCCTGACAGCACGGAGGCCTGCATGGGATTCTCTCTCTCCCTCTCTTTCTCTCTCTCTCTCTGCCCCCCTCCTGCTTGTGTGCATGAACTCTCTCTCCCTCAAAAGAAATTTAAAAATATTTAAAAAAAAACAAAACAACTCTGGGTGCCTGGGTGGCTCAGTTGGTTAAGCGTTGGACTTTGGCTCAGTTCATGAAACCGCAGTTTGTGAGTTTGAGGCCCGTGTTGGGCTCTGTGCTGACAGCTCGGAGCCTGGAGCCTGCTTCAGATTCTCCCTCCCTCACTCTGCCCTCCCCTGCTCACACTCTGTCTCTCTCTCTCTCTCTCTCTCTCTCAAAACTAAACATAAAAAATATTTAAATCATCAAATAGATTTTATTAATAGTACAAAAATGAATGAATAGACAAAGGGATATTGAGTAAACAAAGCACATATTAAAATATGAACACCAGACAATATGGAATTTAACATCAATTAACCAAAATATTCTAAGATAGATACTAACAGCAATTTCATAGTATGGCTATTTTATTAATTATAAAACAATAGGTTTTAAAGAAATGCTTACATGAAAGTGATCTCAATTATCTATACATGAATGATATGCTTTTATGTGGATTAAGATAATTTTTAATGCCATGGTTATACTTTTACTAAATAGCATATTCTTTGAGCACTTAACATTATGAGTCTGGTGAAACACATTTAAGGAATACAAACAAATTCATGAAATACAAATTTAAAAATTGAAACATTTGAAATACCAAAAATGATATAGATATTAATAAAAATAATATAAACATATGTATGTGTATATGATTATTTATCATTAATAGTCAAAAACTTTTTGAAACATGGAAGGAAGGAAAACATAAAAAGCACAGAGAGAAAAAAGGAAGAATCTATTAGCATACATTATTCCTGGAAATCAGGAAAATACTGATTGGTGAGGAAAGAAGGGCAAGTATGTAATAGAAAGGAAAGTTGTTAAAAATTCCTTGAATATATAGTATGATACCATTCAGGTAAATTAATGTGTATGTGGGTATGCAGAAATAAAACAGGAAAGTCTATGCAGTTAAATACCAACCCTTTCTATCAGCACTGAGAAAGCAAGAGAGTATTTATAAGACTTAGATCATGACATTGGCACTGGAGAGATAATTTTAGGCTTTTCCTTGTAATATTTCTATACTATTTTACCCTCATTCATCCGTGTTTTAAAATAAAGCCCCCTTTAAAGTAAAATAAGTATCAAAATATAAGCAATGAAAAAGTTATAGCCCTTGAGATACCATAACCCATATATAACCACTTTCAAAATTATCTTGACAGAAATACAAACATTTGAAAGGTCAAGAATAGCCCATGATTAAAAAATAAAAATTTCTTTCTTCCCAAAGAAAATCATGGATTCTTTTTAATGACTTAAGGTTACACAACAATAATTATCATGTTAATTACTATAAAATAACAATTATCCTACTGATATAGTATCCCAATTTGATTATACAAAGAATAGGTTCTTTTAAATATTGCCTTGTAGTTTAGAAAGTTATCATTTAACTAGAAGCTTATGTTAAAAGATTCTCAAAATAAACAAATGTACTTAACATTATTGGCAAACAAGCTATGTATATACTTGGGATGACACATATAATTTTGTTGCCATAAGAAAACAATGCTTAATTTTCTTAGCTCCAAATGAACAGTTTAAAATACCAGCAAAACATTCAAGTTAGTGAACCTGACTCTGATATATGCCTTTGCAGGAAAATATAGACAGTTTAACCTTGTATATGGTTTCTGACACTCAGTATTTGAGAAGAATGAAGGAGCATTTCTGGAACAGCCCTGTAGAATCTTCTTATAGTCCTCGTCTCACTTGTTGAGGGGTTTACATGCTCCATTTTCTTGCAGAAGATTTATGGGTGTGCATGTGTTGCACACATATCAATATAGAGCATATAGGAAGAAGTGTTTTGAAATTGCCGTCGGAGTTAAATCCTTTCCTGGAAATAAAATTTTTCTTTGTGTTTTTGGACAAGTATCCTATGTGACAGCTGAAAATTATTTTTTGAACTCATATAAAAAATTCCTCACTGGAGAAATATCTGATCTGACACCCAGGGGCAGTTGAAAAGCTAACCACTCTGCTGCCCAAATCAAAATCCTTGGAGTGATTGCCTCGCATTGGTGCATCTTGCTATCTATTAGCATGATATTTCTGTTTAGTGGGAAAGAGGTTGTGTCTATATTGAGGCAAAATGATGGTCTTCTCAGCTTGAAAAGTAAGGTAGCATAATAGAAAAACCAGAGCTCTAGAAACCAAAGACCTGGCATGACCAGTAAGCCCTCCGCGGCCTTGGCACATTCATTTAGCCTCTTTGTACCTCATTTCCTTTACTGTAGGAGTGTTTGTAATTTGTCAATAGTTTACTGACTAATCTTTGCTTACAAGAAAAGCTAGGTCCCTAAGGATATTAAAGGCAGCACCAAGCCAATCGATTTAGGAAATGGTGCTGATCCAATGAACATCATGGTACTAAAACATTGTGTGAAATCATGCATTAGATAAGCGTGAATGGTTCAATTTTAAATATCTAAAACCTGTTTAATTACGGACAATTTTATTTTTATTTTCTGCTCACTGTTTTGAGTCTTCACAGAATACAATTTGGGAAATAATTGGATAAATGATGTTTAATGTAGTTTTCAGGTATAAAAACATATAATTTATTAAATAAATCATTCTGAGTAGAAAAGCTGTACCCTTATTTTTGCATCATAAACTTGGCACAATTTTTCATATTTAGCAACATTCTTGCATAATGCAGACTAAGCAATGCTAGTACTTTCTTGTAACATAAACAACAAAATAACTATTTTTCTTGCAACTTTTTTCTTACTCATCTGCTCACAGATTTTACTTAACATTTATGTTTAGTACAAAAAAAAATTCTCAGTATAACATATTAGTGTGATGATGAAAAATATTTGTTGTATTCCATTAAGTAGTAATTTCATGCACTTTTTCAAATGCGTATAAATTGTCTAAATAAGTTGCTGACAATTCTAGAACTCTATACAGTGCTGTTTTCCACCTATCTAACTGAAAATTGTAGAAAGATTTTTTTTCTATCAAACCTTCCCAAGTAGTTCTCACAGGTGTACTGAATATGTATGAATCCAAAATTAATTATTTTCCTGCCTTCTTGAAAGATGCCTGAGCCCAGGAGATACTGCCATAAAAGGGACTCACTTCATTTACACCAACTTTAAAATAACCTGGCTGTGGCAAAGCATGACCAGACAGCTGCCTGCAGCCGCAGTCCTAGTCACTTTACATTTAATGAACTATTTTGGTTATATAATGAGTATCACTCAGCTCCCCCAGACATGTGCTATCTTGAGCAGCTTCTGAGGTTTTGAGAGTTAGAGCAAAGAAATGGTAGGAGGCAGAAAAAGTAAATGGGTCCTGATAATTGCCACCTTTGGCACCAAACAAAAACAGATGGTAGGCATCACTGAGCTGACTCTACTCTGCAGAATGTAGGCTCACCCGGACTTAGAGCAACACATGGCACCTCTTCAGTGTATATGTTTTCCTTCTGTTTTCTGCTCTGTTAGGTTTTTATTTAAATGCAGAGATCTGACTAGAACATCAGAGAATTGCTTTTCATGGAGTGGATATCCAATTATTATGACAATAGTCAGCAAAGAAAAATTAATTTCATGTGAAAAGTGACAAAGCTCAAACAAAATGCAACCTTGAATACAGATGTATTCATACTGGGGAAAGAAACTGTTCTTTCTTCTCAGTCACCCAGATACTGGCTTAGTTACACAGGGGGATATGTTTTCTTATAAGTTTATTTTACATTTTCATTATTTAAGGAGTGTGTGGGTGTGTCAGGTGGTTAAGCTTCTGGCGCTTGGTTTCAGCTCAGGTCATGATCTCATGGTTTTGTGAGTTCTTGCCCTGCATCAGGCTCTACGCTGTCAGTGCAGAGCTTGCTTGAGATTTTCTCTCTCTCTCACAATCTCTCTGCCCCTCTCACTTTTGCATCTCTGTCTCTCTTAAATAAATAAATAAACTTAAAAAGTAAAATTTAAATATTTAAAAATATTTTGGAATATTATTTTTCATAATACACATTAATTTTTTTCATTAAAATATGAAAAAAATTTAATGATGTTATTAGAATCTTTGACCTTACTGTATATCTCCCATGCCATTTAAAAGTCTGCTAAATTAGGGAACAGAAAATATATCATTATAAGATAGATATGAACATAACTTGTTCTAGGAAGAGAAACAAAGAAAGTGGTGCAAATATAAAGACATGGAGGAGGGGGTAAAATCAGATGAATGACTGTTAATAATGTTCAGAGGTTTTCTTTTTGTTCTAATACCATTAACCTACTGTATGTTTTATAGACAAAAGAGCATGGTATGATTCATCAGGTGAAAAAGTCATTTGGTCTGCCATCTAGAAAATGGATGTTAGGGCAGGATGGGGTGATGACGTCTTGCACTCGTACAGAAATACTAGAAATTAAAAAAGTAATGAAATACCAGAATAAATTTTAGTGGTGCTGAAAGATTTGTTGATGGATTATATATTGGGGAGGAGGGAGTGATTACGTTAATCAATTATGACACCTTGAACCACTTCCTATTAGATTCAGGGACAATACGGTGTTGAGGGGAAATAACTGGGCTGAAAAACTAGACACACTTAAAATATTCCTGGTTCTTTCACTGCTAAGTTGTGAAGGCTCCATAAGGAGCCTCTTTGTTCCTCTGTAAAATGCCCTTTGCTTTGCCTTCCTACTTGAGAATGCCGTGGATGTTATGCACAGCAGTCTACGTTACTGCTGATTGTTCTCACGCAACTCCTTTCTCTGTCTTAATTGCATTATGCTACACTTGTTCCTATTGAATGTCAGTTCCATTTGTTTTTCATAACTTCCCCAATTTATCAAAGTCAACAATCCAATCTTATCCTCCCAAGGTGTTGGCCTTCCTTTTTTCCACTTGTTATTCCCATGTGTACTCCTAATGAGGTAAATTTTCTACTCTTATCATTTAGATTCTGGATTCTTCCTTTGTTATCTATCCTCACTCTTTATTCACTTTTCACATGCCTGATGATAATCAGGGCTTCAAAACCTCTTGCTTCCTATTAGTACTAACTGTAAAATGGTCATAGCTTTTAACATAGAAGATAAAGTTATGCTTACTAAAGATATAGTCTAATTAAAATTCTCCACAATATACTATATCCAACATCCTAGATTCAGGATTAAATTAATCAAACATCACTGCAGAAACGTAAGGCATCATACTGTAAATCCTGCCCATATGAACACGTATTTCACATTGTGATTAATCTTTCAGATGTAGAAAGTACAAGTATGTAATTTCAGGTTCTACAAGTAACTAGCATATATGGGATGGCTAAAAAATCAATAATATTAGTGAAATAAATAGAAACAATTAATAATATATAATTAAATAAATATATAATTAATATGAATAATATTACTATGTGTGTATTTAATATGTATATATAATTAAAATGTCTTTCACCATATCACTCATGATGTTGGTTTGATTATTTCCTCTTAGCTTGCTTTTATTTAATGTCCTTTTTTTGATAAAAGTAGAAGAGAAATAAAAAGCATTAGAAAGTCTATTTTTTTGCACCACACTTAGTGTATTTATTCTCATTTCATTTATATACAACATAAATATATGTATGACCTATATTAGGAATATACTCTAAAATATAATGCCCTTCACTTATATTTAATCATGACCTTTAGACAATAAGTATTTTAATCCTGCAAACTCCAATCTGCAGAGAATAAATGTCTAATTACATGGGAAAAATAATTAAAAATACAACTGACCTTTCCCCGTGATTGCATATTGTATGTTTTTAATTAGAAAAAAAATTAATATAAACCTATGAACACAGATAATTATTTTAAAATATCAGTGTGTGTCCGACTTAATATGGTTTACTTTTCTGGATCAATGACTGCTTTCTATTCATTAATGCTAATATACCAAACTTTATAAAAATATGACATTTTATAGTCGTAAGCAATGCTTTTATTTGTCATTTTAGAAATAAACATGGAATAAACTCATGGAAACATGAATGCTAAAAGAAATCTGCTAACCCACCTGAAAATACACTAACAGCATGAAGTAATGCAGAATAGAAGGTAATTTTTCTAATGCCTCTTACATACCTTATATGAAAGTTTATTTCCAGGCTTTCTCAATATTTCTCAGCTAATCTATGTCCTAAAGAATACATATGTAAAATAGTTTATATATGTGTATATTTTCTCTGAAAGTATAGAGCTTGACAGCAGTGATCACATAATTATGCATATGTATATCAGATCATCATATTGAACAACGTACATGCGAAAAATTTTTATTTAAATAAAAGATAAAAAGAAAATTTTACCCAAATAGAAAATGTATATTATTTAAAATAGCAAATATAAACTTTTCCAATGCTAGATTCAATTTTTTATATTTCTTTTTAGGCGAATAAGATCATATGATAAATATATATAATGTGACTAAAAACAGCAATTCCTTATCTAATAAGTATCTTTACATGATTAAAGACAGTGATTATATTTTTCCATCTTTGAGACAATAAGTTTATTTTCTTTCTCTTGTGTTTCCACTCTCCAGAAATAAAGCCTTAGAATTTATCCGTTGAGTAAAACAGGTATCAATAGTGCATTATAACATGACCACAATAAACCACAACAGAGAGGAAATACAGTCTAAATATTCTAAGAATATAAATTCTTTTTATTATATCTAAGATAAACCATCCATCACTAATATGGGGAATATGCTCAAAATAACAGCATGTCAGTTACTCTACCCACAGTTCAGGAGCACTTTGGGACAATTCCTATGATAGGAATTTCCTTAGATACACAATAATAAATGTCTCAATTTTGTGACAGGTTTTATAAATTATTTCGGCTATATAAAACTGTCTGTCACTCTCAAAATACTCACAAATGAAACATATATTTTAATCAAGTGAAGACTTCATCATTTAAAGCCTTGAAATAAATACTTGAAAAATGTATTTTTAAAAACAGGCATTCAGCAAGAAGTCAATTGGTCCTAGAAAGTGTAATGGATGTCTTTATAAAAGTCATTCATTTAAAAAAGAAATGCCATTAAAAGTTGAAAGTAGTGATCATATAAAAGAAACAATTATGGAAGAAAATTATTTTGAGTAACATAATTATATGTGTCCTTCTATGTTCATCATCATTTGAGTCACTTATTTGAAAATAGAACTTTGTTGCGCTATCAAATATTAAAGAAAAAATTTTCATGGTTTGTAATTCAAACTCTGATCTCTTTTTAAAATTATAATGTTGACAGTTGTTATAGATTACTCATAGTCATGTTTGATATGCTAATTAGAAAACTATCCGCATAATTTTAGTAAAATACTAAGAAAAACAGGCAGGTCAAAAAGTTGATAGAATATTCTATATATGTACTGTCCAATATGACCGTCACTATCATGACTATAGAAATAAAAAATAAAATAACTAAAATGAAATTAAATTAAAATTTCAGTCCCTCAGTTATACTACCAACATTTCAAGTGATCAATAGCCACTTTGTTACAGACTACAGTAATGGGCAGTACAGATAAAGAACTTCTCCATCGTTGCAGAAAATTCTATTGGGCACCATTAAATCAGACTTTCTACATAATTATAATTTTCAAGTAAAATTCAATTTGTTTCCATATTTTCTCTGAACATTTAGACACCAGATGAGATAATATGATATCCTCTTAAAGGTGAAAACAGTTATAAGTTATTTAGCTGGGATGTAAATCCTATTCAGAAAGCCAAGAGACAGGTAACCAATGCTAACCCTAAATATCAGTGATTTCTAAATTTGGCAAAATAAAGAGGTAATAATTTATATTACGAGACTGAGAATCAGACTACCAATTGATAACACTAATCCATGTTTGTCACTGAGTCTGAAATGTAGGGAAACATTTATAAGGAATTATTAACTAAAGCCATGTGTCTTCTGCTAGGAGTGATACGGAACAGGAATCGCAAAGTTTCAATTATGAATGCTTCTATGGATAAACACAAATATAATATGACTCAAATTTCTTCACCCCTGGATATAAACTGCTGATTAAACACTTGTATCAAGTACACCAATAGTCTGTAGACTAGTATGCCAATGTGCATGGGAGTACATTTTCATGAAATTCCAAGAATTAGCTGCTCGATTAGCAAATATATAAACTCTAACCTTTTAGGGTGAGAAGAAAAGATAAGTCTGGTCCTTCAGTTTTGAGACCCCTTAAAAACACTGACTCATTCATTCCATTAACCTATTAACATGTTAAAATGTCAGAAGGAGCTGAAGTCTCACATACATATCTTCAATATAACGTGAATTTAGCACAAAATTTTGTTAATCAAAGGAGTAGCAGAAAAAATATACTTATTTATAGCCTTGTCTTTCTAAATATATAAATCATGTGGGTTTTGTTTCTTTTTTTTTGTTTGTTCGTTTTGTTTGTGGAGGGGGTCACCTTTTAATGTAGCCGTGATGGTAAAGTGCTTGAATGCTTTTGGTTTTTAAAAAATTTATAGGTATTTATTTATTAACATGATTTATATGTAAGGTATGGAACCTCCCAAAATAAATAAAAGGTAGGAGCTCTGAGGTTGAGAAGAGGAAAAAGAGAGGATGCAGAAATAGATTGGATGGTAGCTATAATACTTATTGCCATGGCCAGAGTAGAGATGAAAGTCAGCAGCTATGGAGTGGTCTGGAAAGTGTGGTCATTCCAAGACCAGGTAAAGGTCTAGAAAAAGATTAAAATGAGGAAAGCTTAAGAAAAAAATTCAGTAATGGTGAGAAACGCAGGTAGTCAAGAAATATGTATGAGCAGACAAAGGAACAATTCCAGTAGAGAAATGAAGGCAAGATCTCTAGCTATTTTGATTCAATTTTCTTTCATAAAGTCTCTATTTCATTGGTGTCTTCATTACCTCAGACCTCAATTTCCATGCAACTCAACATACTCCCACTTGCTCCTTCATTCTCTCCAACTATGATCATGACGTTAATCTCCTAAACAGTTACCAGTGGAAAGGACAGAATGACTGCATCTGACA
This sequence comes from Paguma larvata, assembly GCA_030068075.1. Classification (NCBI taxonomy): domain Eukaryota; kingdom Metazoa; phylum Chordata; class Mammalia; order Carnivora; family Viverridae; genus Paguma; species Paguma larvata. The sequence continues at coordinate 120,061,110 of CM057824.1, read as the reverse complement.
AGTAAAATTTATCTGAACTAGTCAATCTTGTTATTGATACAAATTCTCTCTGGTTCAAATTCTCCACTGTAGTTACAGTGATCATTTCAGGGTTCTCCAGTCATACCAGCCTTAAGGTACCAGCCTTAAGTCTTTGTACGTGCTACATCGTACCTACCTAAGATTTTCTCTTTGTTTCTTCTCTCTGGATTTCCAAAATTATTCCTAAAAGAAAGCAAAACATCTACCTTCTCCCTAAAGCTATTATAGTGCTATTTACATGGTAGTACTTATAAACCAATATCTTTAACCTTCGGAACAAAGACCTAAGAGAAGGAAATGAAATATTGAAAGGAATTACAAATCCATAAGTACACAATGAATTGCCTATAGACTATATAAATAAACACCACACAAAATTATATAAAAATATTTAAAATACATACATAATTTTATGTATATATAGGTAAAAATTCTTTAAAACATATTTTATAGTCACATTTTACTTAAGAACATTTATTATGCAAAATATAGTGGTTTCTTAACTCTTTCCTTAGAGGACTCTCATCTAACTATTCAAATTGCAAGGATATAAATTCTACTACTATTTAACATTTAATGCTGGCTAAAGTTTTGTGTTTAAATTCAGGCTAGTGATTCTGGGATAAAATGCCAATGAATCATTTTTTTTTCTATAGATAAAACTTCATCATTTCTGAGGTTAGATTTGTTGGGCAAGATATAAGGAATTTCTTTTAACCTCATGTATTAAACAATCTATAGCCTTAATCATTTTATGAAGAATATTTTCTTGGGGAAGGGAATATCTGACAAAAAACATGGACATCCAAAATTATATCAACCTTTATTGGCCTAAAAAGTCTATTATGAAACTATACTCCTAATATGACTTAGGCAATAAATGCTAATATTTGCTCTATTTTCAATTTTCTATGTTATTGTAGACCCACATCTATCCATTATCCCATTTTATTTTAAATTAGAGGAATCATTTTAGATTGTCTTACCAAGCCCTACACATACTCTGACAACTGAAAAAATCAGAAAAATATAAACCATTCTAAATCCTTTTGAGCAACAAAAACGTATCATTATTTATCTGGCCTTTAAAATACAGTATGTAGGGACTATTTGTATTTCTAAAAATACAAATGACATTAACTGAGAATGTGTTCTGAGAGGAATAGTTTAAAATATACTAGTCCAGTATTTTAATGGATAAAATGAAAAATGTAATAATAGATACATACATCCTCAACATTTCTTTCTATTTTCCATGAAAGGTATCAAATCCAATATCCAGTGAAACTCAACATGATTGAAACATTTAAAATTTTGAATTTTTGACAGAATACAACCATATGAATTTGGATCACGTTTTTGAGAAGAACGCCTCAATTCTACCTAAGGATAGAATCTACACTTAGATGACTTCAGATACTGGATGCAGAAATGGGATAATCTTACAGAAAATAAAGAATGATAATTTATTCAAGTCACCTTGACTTGACTCCCAGGCAAAGATGGACTTGCCTCTAGAAGGGTGCTTCAATCTGCAAAGAGAACAAATCTATGACTTTTTCTACTGGGGGAGGGATAGTAGAATTAAGATGACACATCTTTCCAGTTTGAAGAAGAGGGCATAAACTGTGTCTGACCACTCTCCATAGCAAGTACTTCCATCCTTTATCACTAAAGAAAATGTTTTCTACCATGTACTTCACTTCTGAATAACTCCTCTGAAGAAATAGAGTATCAAATAAAAGTAACAACATGTGGAAACAAAAGAAAGGCCTGACTCTACTGAAAGATTTGTTTTTCTATGTTTTAGACAGATAAAAAAATTCTATCTAATATCGTTGCTAGTATCTCTTAACTAGAATATTAGATTCCAACCTTTATCAAAATACTTATTTTGATATGGACTAGCTTGGTCCAACAGAGCTAGTAAATTTGCTAGTTGGTTATCAAATAACTATGTTTATTTAATTATATTGTTTTCTTTAAAAATTTTCACCAAGAACACAAAATTTTCTTGAAAATTTGTGCCAATGCACATACCTAGCCAAAGAGATTAATAAAAGAAATCATTAATCTAAGTGAAAAATCAAATAATACAGATTTATTTACAAAATAAAAGAAACTTAGCTTCTCTCTCCTCTTATACAGGATTTTAGTAAACGCTTATGTAGCAACCTAGTAATGACAAGATTACAAGTAAGAAAATTGTATTTGATAAAAGAACATGTCATCAACACCTGTATATGAATGAGAATCTAGCAGGATGTAAAGATCGCAGAAAAGTACTGGCAAACTGGAAAACGTTTGTTTGATTACTTTCTTCCAAGGAATTGGTTGGCACTAGGTTAAACATTAAATTCATTTGTTTGAAAATCTGATGTTGAAAAAGATTTCTAATGTGTATTAGTTTCATCTCTTTCTTGAGTCTCAAGGGAGTAGTGATGAGCTGTGAACTCTAGAGTGAGGTAGATTTGGGTTCAGATGAAGTCTTCACCATTTAATCTGTTTGAACTTACATACTATACTTTTAATTCTTACTCAGTAAAAGTCTAAAGTAAATACTTTTGCTAAGCCAGGAGTGTGTAATGGGGAGGAATTGGGGGGTGGATATGAACTGGTAGAGTAGTGACAGAAAAATAAATGTTCTTCCATCTCCGATTTGTAACAACCAGCATTGCCTGGAAACTGCTTCCCAGTCTTATGAAAGCAGGAAAGAAAATGCAGAATCAAGTGTGGAAGCTGTGTAAATCACATATCGCTTCTGCTAATCTTCCACTGATTAAAATTTAATTAAGTGACCACACCTAACTGTAAGGGAGGTTGAGATGCTATTTGGCTGTGCGGCGAGGAAGAGGAGAAAATTGATTTATTGGACAGGCAGAAGTCTCTGCCACAATGTAATATAATGCTACCTGCCACATAGAGCTGTATTTCAAATTAAACGGCATCATATAAAGTTCAGTATTCACCATGTAGGGGTTAACAAAATATTTGCTATCATTATTAATGTCAGTGTTACCATTCTGAACTTCATTTCTCATTACAGAGCTTTAAGGTTGTGAAAGAGATTGTAAATTGGTTAAATATTTACTCTTTCCTGGAGAGAGACTGAAAATTTCCTTTCTAACACTCTGGTATAACTTTCTTATTTTGATAGAATGAAAAGAGAATAAACTTTGGAGTTGTACTAACTAGAAACTAAACCTCTACTTTCTCTGGGCAACTACAACTTAATAAATGGTTATTGAATATTTACAAAGAGTTGACCTTGTAGCATGCTCTAAGAGCATAAAGAAAATTAATTTTGTCAAATAAACGTTAAACAATGGCAATGTTTTTAGGTGAGTCCAATTACAGTAATAAATTCAGAAAGTAAAATGGTTATGATGAAATGCATCAGGGGACATCAAATAAGAGGATTATTGTGCTAGTGCAGGTGAGAAATGATGGGGACTTAAACTTGAAGTGTGGCTAAAAAAAAAAGAAAAAAAACACATTTAAATAACATTTTAGAGGTGAAGTAACAAAGAGTACTTGATCAATTGAAAGTTGGGGAAATAAGGAAAAATTCAAAGGTCTTTTTGGGATTTATCACCTGTTAGAGGTACAATAGTACAGGGGCAGAGAACACATGAGAAAAAGTAGGTTTAGCAGTGAAGGTAGGTAGTAATTTAAGACTTTGGAGTGCCCTCTATGAATTAAACTGAAAATTCCTTATTGGTATTTAAAAACTTTCTGGAAACAGAAGGAACACATGGTTAAATATTTCAGAATAATGAACATAAATGTGAATTACTGGTGAAAGGTGATCAGAAAAGACAAAGAAGGGAAGCCTGGAACATGACTAGGAGGACTCACTCGATACAAGAGGAGAGCTGGGAGCAGCTGTGATACACACAATGACAGTGTGAAGGACAGGGGGACAACCCACACAATTCTCAGCGACTTTTTTCATACTAAGTTTTAGTTTGGTTAGGTATTTTGGAAATGTCAGCTTGCCCAAGGACCAAATCAACTGGATGTCTGTACTGTAGTTGGTTGAGAAATAAGAGTGATTCCAGGAAATGGAGACTAGCTGCAGAAAAATCATTCAACAACGTTCTTGTAGGGAGAAAGAAAGAATGGAAGTCAGGTAACGTACCAAGGAAACAGGTCAAAGATTAATTTTGAGATTACAGGATAGCTCCAGATGTTTGAAGACTGAGATAAATAATGTCAGTAGAAAAGAGAGTTACATTACAAAAAAAAAAAGAGAGAGAGAGAGAGAGAGAGAGAGAGTGAGAGAGAGAATTTTCATAAGCCTAGAAAGGAGTTGAAATACTGCTTTCCTTAAGACAAGGTCAAGTCAGAGACGCTCCATGGAGGATGAAAGGGAAGATGAGGAAATGATGGCTCTGTTTCTCAGTGAATAATGAACATGGTTTTGTGTAGTAGACTGTGAAGAGAGTGATTTTGAAGGTGCAGATATTATTTATTCATTTATTCAAAAAATACCTGTGAACCCTAAGTTCCAAACACTGATAGGCACTGGAAACACAAAATTGAATTCAACATGCTTCCTAACCTCAAAGTGCTTACATTTCTATAGGGAAGACAGAAGGAAACCTCTGATTTGGAACTGTGTGATAAGTACTGTAGTAAAGGTGGGAACAGGAGGCTTCTTAGAGAAGGAATGCTAACAGAATGCATGCGGAGAAGAGAAGGAAGAAATTCTTCTTGAAGAAAGAAAGTTAAAGGTGAGTCTTAAGGGTGAGAAGCCTTTATGTAGGCAATTAAAGAGTTGGGAAGTCTGTTCTTGGTAGAAAAAGCAGCAAGACTGAAGGCAAAGTTAGAAAACAGCATGAGGAATAATTAGAAAAATGGAATTTGTTCATAAGGTCGGAGCTAGAACTTGAGTGAGGAATGTATAAGTAAGATAAGATGCACTCAGGAGCCAAATTTCAAAGCACATTTGCAGTTAAGTTGTATTTTCAAATAAGTATCAGGGAACTATCTTAACACTGAAAATGTAAAGGTAGGTTCGTTAGATTTGCATTTGAGAAAGAGGACTCAGTCTCAAGGAACAGAATGTCTTCCTGGAGGCAGCAAGTAGTTAAGGTATTATTGCTTAAACTGACCCCAAACAACGGGGATAGAAAATATATAAAAAAAACTACAGGAGCTCTTTAGGACCTAGAGCTAGAAGGACCAGGCCTGGGAAAGAAAAGAAGTGTTCCCATATGATGGATAGGTCTGTCTCTCTATGTCTCTCTCAAAAATAAATAAACATTGATCATTTTTTTTTTGTTTTTAAATGAGAATCTGAGCAAGGATGATTTCTAAGGTTTAAGTAACTTAAGCTTATCTGTATGTTGAAGGAGAGAATCTTTTGAAAGTCAGAAGGTGTATGAGTACAAGGGTGGAAGAGGGTGGAGCAAAACAATGATCTGAGTAAGGCAGTGCAGAACCAGGATTTGGACACCTCCAACTAGCCCCCCGATAGTGGGATTAGAGGGAAATAAAAAGCATCAAGTTGAGAAGTTACATGGGTACCAATGTAGGAACAAAACCATTTACCAGCATAAATGTGAAAGTAGAAGTAAAGTAAAAGAATTTAAGAAACTGTCTTGGCAATAGGCACGAAAGTCGTAATTTAGTTTTAATGATAATATTTGATTGATTGGAGTCAGAAAATAAATAGAAAGGATACAGGGAAAAATTGGACCATCGTTTTCCATCTAATATCTGAGTATGAAGTTATGTTCGTTCCTATTAATTTGACTCCTGGCACCATGTTTTTGGCCTGTTGTATCAGTTTTGAGTTTCAGTAGCAAAGAAAAGTAGCATATTGCCATTGTCAGAGCAGCAGAGGGTAGCTGAAAGTTAAGATTTCCTGATCTGGGAGCCCTTATCTTATTGCGTTTTTATTGTCAGTGCAGGGAAAGGTAACTGAACAATTTATTCTTCCATACCTAGGTTTGCATATGTCCTATGTGCTCCCTGAATACCCTTTAGGTCACTTATCTCAGGGAGACTTTTGAACGTTAAGGAAATAAGTCAGCAAATAAATTGCATGTATATTTAGATTTCACAGGGGAAATTTTTCTGATTCTACATTTTTAAAATGAGAAGGAAAGAAGACAGGAAGATAAGAAGAATGATAATGAAAGAGTAAAGGAATGAGTATGGACATACCATGCAACCCCTTATCTTGGTAAACATGTAAAATAAAAAACACCACTATACAACAATAACAACATTACATTAATTTCCTAGGGCTGCCATAACAAACCAGGTGGGTGAAAGCAACAGAACTTTATTTTCACAAACTTTTAGAGGCTAGAAGTCCAAAATCCAGGTGTAAACAGGGCCATGATCTCTCTAAAAACTCAGGAAAAATCCTTTGTTGCCTCTTCCATGTTGTGGCTGTCTGCAATCTTTGGTATTCCTTTGCTTGTAGCTACATCACTCTAATTTCCTTTGTTGTTGTTTGTTTCAAGTTTTTATTTAAATTTGAATTCGTTAACATATAGTCTAATGTTAGTTTCACGACTAAAACTTAGTGATTTATCACTTACATACAACACCCAGGGCTCACCACAGCAAGTGCCCTCCTTAATACCCACCACACATTTAACCCATCCTCCCACCCACTGCCCCTCCAGCAACCCTCAGTTTGTTCTCTATAGTTAAGAGTCTCTTACAGTTTGCCTCCCTCTCTATTTCCCCCTCTTCTCCTATGGTCATCTGTTTTGTTTCGTAATTCCATATATGAGTGAAACCATGTGGTATTTGTCTTTCTCTAACTTGTTTCACTTAGCATAATACACTCTAGCTCAATCTACGTTATTGCAAGTGGCAATATTTCATTCTTTTTGTACATCACTCCAATTTTTGTCTCTATCTTCACACGGCCACCCTCCCTTTCTGTGTCTCCATCTGTTTCCAAATGTCCCTCTCCTTCATCTTATAAAGACACAAGTCACTGGATGTTGAGCCCCCCCTAATCCAACAGGGTCCCATCTTAGCTTGATTACATAATCAAAGATCCTATTTCCAAATAAGATCCCGAGGCTTAGGACTTGAATTGATCCTTTTGGGGAAGTAATTAAATTCACTACCACAATAAATGTTTATCAAAGAAAAACATTGCTCTTCAATCATTTCATTTCAGTTCAAAAATAATTGAACTAGCATTTCTTTCTAGTCTGGTCTCAATAACTTGGTCCCTTCATCTATAAAATGGGGACAATGCAAACTTCTACCCTCTCAGAATGTTGTGAGAATTTTGTTGGTAGACATCTAGTGTTTAGAATAGCTCTTTGCTATTCGAGGGCAGCCTCAAAATAGTTGCTAGACTCTCCACAGCAATGATTCTGCCAAAACTTCAGCCTGAAGAAAGGAAAAGATCAGCTAAATCTTATTGTCCGTGTGGGAAGGAGCTAGTCTATTAGGGAGACAGCACTAATTAAAGTATTTTTATCATGTTTTCCCTATTGTTTCTGCAGCTGACTCTATAATTGGACCACTTACTCTATTAGACAATGACCTTGGGCATTGTGGTTGGTTTTAGCAGCCCATTCTCAATTTTCTAACAGAAGCAGGTGAACTCTCTTAATTGGTATGCCCAGAGAGAAATATAAACATGTCAGACGAATAACCATCAAGTAATACACAGGGTTGGGTGACATTCACTTTCTCCTCTGCCAACTGCCTTTAAGGTAAACTTGAAAACAAAGCAGGACAACTTTTCCTAGTCTATACAGAGGTAAGATTAGCTCATTTAAGAGGTAAAATCAGGGAGGAATGCTTCTGTAGTGAACATTATAGTCCAGCAATTCTCACCAAGTAAGCACAATTAATAGACAAATACAGCTTGTAGAAAACAATAGATGTACTACTTGAAGATTATTTTCCTTGCCATATGTCAGTCAAAACTCTCCTTATTAATTTTAACTATCACAGAAATAAATTTAATGAACCACCAGCCATCAGGCCAATTAAGTGGTGATGTTATTTTGCAAGCTCTTAAGTTGAAAAATTCTATTATACCACCACTTTAATCTGTATTATGCAGGCTGAATTTCTTTTCTCCTTAAATTAAAGGTGCAAGAAAAAAAAACAATTATACCTCCACTAATGTATAATCCCATAGTTCTATCTAACCAGACAATGACTCTCAATATTATGAGTAATCCCCTTTCTATAAGAGCTTCACCATGTAGAAAGAATTAACAAGGAGCTGTAATAAAAACAGTAAATCCTAGTTCTGTGTAATTTGGGGTTAGCTTGGCCTTGTGCCCTAGAATCCATCGACGGCAGCCAGATACCTGAATCCTTCATTTTCATAATGTATCTGGGAGGAAATGAGAAAAAAGGAGGAGGCCAGAATTAGTCCCAATATTTTAACTAGGAAAAGGGAAAGCTGATTTTTTTAAGTCTGGCTTTCTCTAATGATACATATTTATGTACATATTTAAAATAAATTAAAAATATTTCTCTAATTTTCCATCTTAGCATAATCCCATTTTCATCAAAGAGACTTAAATCAGTGCTTCTCAAACTTGTTGGTTCATTAGCATCACCAGGAGGTGATTTTAAGGCCTTGTGAGACCTGACCTGGACCTGGGCATGGGCCAATTAAACCATAACTGACTGGGGTGGGGAATGGGAATACTGCAGAGGTATTTTTCAAAATCTCCCTGAAGTATTCCCATCCATAGGGGTGCGAACCACTGACTTACATGGCTAGAATTTGATATTTGAGGTGCTCCATTTTGTTCATCTCCCCATCTGTTCCTTGTCATTTCCCCAATTTGTAGAAATCATCACTCAATGTTAATGAGGTTCTTATGTTGAAAAAGCACCTTTGCTTTTTCATTTTCCCTTTCCTTGGGAATTTCCAACATTTGGTTGTGTGGGGATTAACTTCTTGACCTTTCTAAGGTATAGCCACATTAGGCTATTCTATGACAGCATTAGGAACAAGAGCGCCTGTTATGGATCCCATCTCTGTGTAATTGTCTAGAAAGCCACACGAATACAGCTAATGTCCTTTAGAATCTTACACCGATAATAATTGAAAAGCAACCAAAACACATTATCTTTAGTAAGGGTTCAAGTATATATGCTCAGTGGCAGCAACTCAGAATATCTAGCCATAATTACCCCAATTTTTCCTAAAGTATGGCCCTTCTTTTTGTTTAAATAACTCTTTAGATGTCAGATTACTGCTCTAGAGATCAGAATACTGCTTATCTTTCAAGAATTGTGAGTACTTGAGCAGGGTCAGAGGCCTAGAATAACTCTGCAACCTCAAACATTAAAGAACTGTGTATAATTCTGTCTCTTAAAGAACAAAGGCTTGAGGTATAAGGTGCATTATAAATAGAACACACTTCGGGAACAGTGTGATTTCAATATTTATGTATTTATTTCTACACCAGAATGGGAAAAAAATAAAACTTCTGTGCATAGCCAATAGCAACATATATATTTCTCATATTATTGCTTCCAAGATGTCTCAAACAATGCTTTTTTCTAGAAAGCATTCATTTACAAATCTGGCAGATTTTGTTTGTTATCTATTTCTAAGATATTCTCAGTAACCTTTAAAACTGGGAAGCAGATCCATTTATTATGAGAGTACTATTTGCCTATCCAGTGTTGTAAAAAAGTAATAATAATAAGCATTTTCTACTTGAAATGAAGTAGCACTAACTTTAAAAGGATTGACTAGAAATTTAATGGTGAATACTACAAAATTTACCATGGGGCAAAGGCCACATCGGAGCAGACCTGCAGATAATTTTATTTTGCGGCACTTCACCAGATCAGAGCATTGATTTGATTTCTTTCATGTATTACATTACAGATATTAGAGTTACAGAATCAATTGTATAGCTGGCCCCACAGACCGCTTTGTTAAATTTATGAGTACCTGGTTAGGATCAACTGTCAGAAAATCAATTTCCTTCTATTCTCTTTCTTATTAGTGTATATGTTTTGTTTTGCTTTGTTTTTGTTCTGTTTGAGATTGCCTAACCTATTTCAGAAAGCAATTTGGTCTATTCTTGCATATTCTATCAACTTCCCATCAAGCTCCTCCATGGCAAACACGATTTTGTTTCCACACAAAAGTAACAACAATAATAAATGGTTTCCTTTGTAATCGTTCTTCCATTAAATTAGCCTGACAGTGGTCACTCACACACTGCCTAAAACAGTGGGGTCATTTTCATCCCAAAACACACTGTAGAAGGGAAAGTATTTGGATAGGATTTAGTCATGAATATGGGAATAGAATGTCAACAAATGCTCAAAACTTCTGGATATTTAACTCAACTGTCATGGGTTCCTTATTGTGGAGCCTGTCCTGCTTGTCAGCCAATAAATATGTATTAGATACCCACAACATCCCAAAAGTAATTAAAAATTTAACAGATTTCTTCATCTCCTGAGCCTACAGTTAGTTCACCATAAAATCATAATCATCAAAATTCATTCTTATTCACTTGGTTCTCTGATACATTCAATTCGATCCTATAAATATTTATAGCATGCTGCTTTCTACTGTTGAAAAGTTTACAGTCTTGTATGAAGGCTAACACAAGCACATATAACCAGCTACCCCAATGTAAGTGCCAGCAGACAAGCATGAATGAAGAACTATGACTCAAAGTACAGGCAGAGATACTATTTATCAGAAGCCCACGTGTCAGAATAAGTACCAATGTAAATCAGGAAAATTTTAAAAAGTAATTGAGTAATATAAGTAGATAGAGACTTTTTGTGGTCTACAAAGTTGTAAGGTAACATGACGTGTCAACAGTGAAGTATCTTCCACTTCTGGTTATGATGGAGTAACAGACATATAAGACTAGCCTTCCCTCTGCCCTCTCTAAGCAAAACAAATGTAAACAAAATATATGAAACTATGTTTTCAGACACTACACAACAGGTAACACAGAACTGAGTGAAGGCAAACTATCCAGGTGAATTCCGCCTCCCATCATTCTGCCTGGAATCACTTTATATGCCATGTAGGAGAGGAAAGTCCAATGAAAGAAATGTGGTCTCACTGAAAAAAAGAGGGGTCTGTACAGAAAAGGAGCACTAGAATTCTGCATAAAGGTTCCCTTATATCAGTACCAGAACACTAAACTGCATATGAAAAAAATCGTGAAGGATATAAATAGTTGATTTATTGCTAAGGGTATGAATTACACAACTGTATTTGTTACAACTTATCGAATTCCACACTTAAGACTGGTATATTTTACTTTCTGTAAATTATACCTTAACTTCCTAAAAAGTGGTGACATGACTTGGCTCTCCTTTTAACAGGATCACTGTGGCTTCTTTGTTCAAATTTAATCGAGGAGGGACACATAGAACCAAGAAGGAGACCTTGGAGCCTATTGTAGTAAGGTGAATAAGAGATAGCTGGATCTCAACCATGGTGGTTTCAGTGGACATGGCAAAAACTTGTTATAGCTCTGTTTAGATTTTGAAGCTAGAACTATCAGTTTTACTGATGAGTCGGGAAAGGAATGGAAGACAAAAGAGTGAAGAATGACTCCAATTTTTTGGCTGGAGTGAATAGAATGGTGAAATAACCATGTACTGACATAGGAAAGAGTATGGGCAAAGCATGTCGGAGAAAAAAACCAGGAGTTCTAGTTGTGTTAAAAAAGCTGGATGAAACCACCAAGAAATTGCTTGCAGAATGAGAAGAGAACTGTTCACAGCCTGATTCCTAGGGCACTTTCACAGTAAAAAAAAACCAGGAGAAAAAACCAAGATTGAGTGGTGAGTGAGGAAGAATAAAATCTAGAAGCATGGGATGTCCTGGAACTCATACTCGATCTCTCCCTTTCAACCATATCCTTAGACTTTGAAACGTATTCCAAACCTTTCTATTAAAGCAAAACAAAGCAAACAGTCCCCCTCCATATACTCCAGTTATAAACCTAGTTCTCTTGTTGCTAAAGTCAAAGTTTTAGAAAGAGTTTTGTTTCTTCTCTCTTCTTCCACACTTTTTCACTCACTCCTCAATTCCCTCCAGAATGGGTTCACAGCCACTAGTGCTCTGAGAGAAACTCTCACTAGACAATCAATAAACTAATAGCACTCAAAATCTAAAATTTATGTTCTTCCCTAGATCTGATCTGAGCTGATTCCTTAGGAATATTTGATATGCTCTACATCTTACAACACTCTAATTTTCCAAACATTACATCTTCCTGCTTTTCTTCCTACCTTTATGGCTTTTTCTTAGTCTCCTTTTTGGACTCATCTTCTAGCCTTTGAATGTTGGAATTCCTCAAAGCTCAGTCATAAGTTCTTTAATCAATCTATATTTACTCCTTAAACAATCTAATTCATGACAGGTGGCATAACAGAATGATTAAGAATATGAATGTATTCTCAACCTGCCTGGATTCAAATCTTAGCTCTGATACTTACAAACTTTAATATCATGGCAAGAGCTTCACCTCTATTTATCTCAGTTTTACCATTTACTTTAAAATGGGGATTTTAGGGATGACTTAGTCAGTTGAGTGTCTGACTCTTGATTTTGGCTTGGGTCCTGATCCCAGGGTCATGGGATCAAACTCAATGTTGGGCTCGACACTGAGCATGGAACCTGCTTTGGATTCTCTCTCTCTTTCCCCCACTCACTTGCTCTCTTTCTCTCTCTTTGAAATAAAATAATTAAAAATAAATAAATGGTGATTATAATGGTATTTATTTCATTGAGTTATCACAGAAATTAAATGAGTGTATATTTGTAAATCAATAACAGAAAAGAACATAGATTGCACTAGCACGTGTGAGCAGCTGGTTCACACTTGCTTTTCAAGGACCTAGACATTCTGTTTCTACTAGAAACCCACACACGCAAACATTTTTTATTTTTAATCTCAAATTTCTCAAGGTGTCTCAAACTAAACATAGTCCAAAACAGAACTCATGATTTATTCCCCAAAGCCTTTTGTTCTCTCAGCTCAGAAAATCAGGCAATATTCTTGACACTATTCTTTCCCTCATCACAACTTTCACACCCATATCCAATCCATCCCCACATTTACTGATACTACTTTTTATATATTCCTTGAATCTACCTCCTTCTTTTCAGTAAGTTCTACACCACTAGCCTATTCTAATTTACCTTTATGTCTACTCTCTCCTATGGGAATAGTTTCTGAACTGGGCACCCTAAATCTAAACTTTTTCCTATTTTCTATGCTTCAGGCAGAACAATCTTTTGATTATATTCCTCAAACTGCTTGAGGAATATATTTTGAGAACAAAATGCTTCATTGATTTATTATGATTCAGGGAAAAGACCAAAATTCTTGACATGACTTACAAATCCTTCCACAGTTCATTTCTTCATGATCTTATTCCTACCTTTAGCTCTTCTCTTGTTTTCTATAAATTCATCAAATAATATATGTTTCATTCTGCAACAGGGCATTTATGCATGCCCTTTCCTCCTCCATTTAACTTATTAAATTTTTACTATGCTTTCAGAATTTGGCACAATAATTATTTTCTTAGTGAAGCCTTGCTTGGTCTCCAAGTGTGGTAAAATCTACTAACGTTCACACATATTTGCCCATATATGCTTCTCCTTATCCACATATAACTGTGGTAATTTTACATTTTTAAATAACAATTTGGCTAATGAAAACTTCATTACAACAGGAACAGAGTCTACATTTGCTTATTATCATTGTAAGCCCAGGTCTAGGATGGATCTTAGCAGTTAGAATGTGGTCAGTACATATTTGTTGAATGCATAATAGAGTAGCAATACTTACTAGAGAAAAACAGTTTCTAATGAGCTGTGAAAGAAAATTAAGCAATTAAGTGTAAAGAACCATCAGCACAAGCACAGAGATAAAGTATGTATTGTCATTAGCCAGAGAATATTACTGAAGAATAATCATCTCAGAGTGGTAAGATTGCCGAGCAAACATCAGCCTTTCCAGAAAACAAGTATTATTCCAGATGCCCTCTTAGGAAAGTCAAAGAAGCAGAGCTCTAATATGCTTGGTGATCTTTAGACTTGAAACACGATGCATGCAATCTTTCTTTATAAGTACCACAAAACCAAATTAACTCACAAAAGGTTAGGAGAAAAAAATAGGCAAAAAGACTGTAACAGGCATATTGGAGCCAATTAGAAACACAGAATGGAATAGGTTCAGCCATTAAGATGTTTCACTCCAGTGATCAGCTTGGTCTGCAGACACCTGTAGGTCATTCAGTATTTTCTCTATGGGCTCTCTGCATATGAGCAAGGAGCTTAACAGGAAATAGACAACAGGAGGTGGGACTATCCTTTATCAGTCTCAGAGATAATAATGTCTCTCCCAGCATGCAGCTGATTAGAATTAGATGCTGAGCAGCGGAAAATATGGTAAATTGAGCAGCATTCCAACTCTCTCTTGAATCAGTAGTTCTACCTCTAACTTTATTATATAGTTCAAATTAATGTTAAAAGGGCACAAAGTAGACATAGTTAATAGCAGATCAAATTTATATAATACTAAGACTCTTTCCTCACCCCAGATATCTTCCTTGTTAAATGGTCAGTGAATCTGAAATTTCTCGCATAGAGCCACTGATTAAGTACTCAAAAATAATGTTACTTAGGTGAATAATAAGATGCTTAGCTATCACAGATTGATTCCTCTAATTTTAAAAACAAGGAAACAACAACAAAAACAACAAGAATAAAAGACCCAAAATGGAGTCACTTATGCTAAGCACCATGTCACCAAACTGAGACTTCACAGTTTTGGCTCTTCCAGAACTGGAATCTTAAACCAGTCAACCAGGAACTGCCTGATCAGCAAAATTAAGTAATCTGCCTGGTAGATTTTTCCCTAAAGGAAAGTAATCTTGTAATAACCAACCCACTTTTTCACCTAATATAACTTCCTTGTTCTCTCTTCCTTCTGCCTACAAAAGTCTTTTATTTTGTATAGCAACTCTGAGAGATCCATTCTATCTACTAGATCAGATGCTGCCCAATTAAGATTGATTTTTTCCCAAATAAATTTAAATTTTATATGCCTCAGTTTACCTTTTAATACCTCTAGTTTCATAAGAGGGAACTGTGAGCCCTGACAGGCCCCAGGAGCAGCAAGCAAGCAGACATAGATATCTGTTAAGTCCCTTGGTCTCACTGCTTTCTCAGTGCCTCTGGAGGTAGTGGGTAAGTCCCTCTCAGGTCCTAGCTCTCTAGTTTTTGTGTTATGTACTTTCAGACTTTATTTGAGCATTTTATTTTTCATACTGGATCTGGAAACCAGCTGTAGTCAGCCTAGGTTCAACTTCGAAACTGAATTGTGTCCAGAGTCAAACTGGTTCTTACTTAGAGACCATACTGGGCCCAGAGTCAAACTGGATCTGACTTAAAAACCAAACTGGGTTGTATGAGGCCTCAAGTGACTAAAATTTTGTTTCAAGCCTGAACGAGAAGGCTAACCTTATCAAATCTTGAATTACAATGGCCATAGTAGGGAATTTTTAACCTAGATAATATTATCTATTTACCTTAGTTAGAGAAAAAAGGGTCTCAGTCAAGTACCTATCATAAAAGGTAGAGGGAAGATGATTCAGTGGCTCAGTCATTTAAGCATCCAACTCTTGATTTCAGCTCTGGTCATGGTCTCACTGTCAGAGCCAAGAGGGAGACTGCTTGGGATTCTTTCTCCCTCTCTCTCTCTGTGCCTCTTCTGCTTGTTTGTTTTCTCACTTTCTCTCTCTCTCTCTCTCTTTCTTTCTCTCTCTCTCTCTGTCTTGATAAATAAACTTAAAAAATAAAGAGTAGAGGGAAATTATTTTCCCCATCTACGGTATCCAGCAACTAGGATGAGACTAGCTGAGACATCTCATTCATTCCACAAACTGTAGACAGAACTAGCAGAAACCAGCAAATGAGAATGCTTACCAAAGTCAGCTCCCCCAGATATCTATCTGTGATGCCTAATTAAGAAGGGGACATAAAATGTAATGTTGTCCTTTCCTTTCCAAATTCGGATTGACAGGCAACAACAAAAAAAACTAATATTCAGTTCTTTGAATTGGGACTCATGAATTTGCTTGTAAGTACCTATCAGTTGTAGATCCTTTCTCTCTCAGTCAGCTATTATTATCTTCTTGTCTAATTTTGTGTTCTGACTTCTTGGCTTGGCAATTGCCAAGTTGGGCCTCCAAAAATAAAGCTGGACAGATATATGAATCACACTGTATTTACAGCTAAGGTTCTATTCGCTGTGGGAAGCTCTCAGGGGAATAATCTAAATCTTTCTTTCCTTTGATTATCTTTGGTAATGACAATAGATCTCAAGAGGACTGTGTCTTTTGCATCCTCTTTAAAGATGCCTCATATAACAACGGGGTTGCTCAGTATTGCCAGGATTATTTACTGTTTGTCCTAGTTGAAACCTGATAAGATAGTGAAAAGGATATAAATATATCTATATAGATATTTATATATATATAGAGAGAGAGATATTTATATATAGATATATAGATATAGATATGGATATAGATATATATATTAAGTAACTCTATGGTAAAGAGTTGGTCCAAGTGGAATCTGATATTTAGCACCTGATAGAAATGTTTTTTAAGTCTTCTTTCCACAGTAAATGAAACAATTTTTATATGGGCAGTGAGGGGAGGGGGACATTCTGAAGACTTTGTGAAAGGATTTACTGAAACATTCCAAAGGCACACAGCTCTAAATCTAGAACATAGAAATTGTTTGATTTCCATTTTAGTTGAAGAACTTCTCCCTATTATAATGAAGTAAACTGAAGAAAATGTAGTTTGATGGATGGGTCAGTCTTCATATAATTCAGCTTGGAACCCAATTCTTTGAGGAATTAAAAACTATACTTTCCTTACAAATAGTGTCTTTATGAAAACATAAATACAACACCAAAACAAATTCAAAGCCCACCTATCCTTTTTACCAATTGCCAAACCTCCTTTATTTGTCTCAAAAAGCTTGGAAGATATTGTAAAGATATGGAATTAGAAAATGAAAGTTCTTCTTGGTGGAACTTACATTCTTTCTCTGCATCAAAACAAGGTAATTCTTATCAGAGGAAGAAGAACAAGAAAAAACAGAAAAAGCTATTTTGAAAGCTAGGCCTGTGAAAAATAGTAAAAGTCTCTTCCACAAATATTAGTAAACACTAATATTTCCCCATCTGGGAAGATAATTAACTTATTCCATCTGCCAGAAACCTAATTCGGATCCACCATTTTTATAAACTAGTGAGTTTTGCATCGTTGTACCTTTCCCATGGCTAAATTTTTAAACAAAAACTCTAAGATCTCTGTTTATATTTTTCTGTATGCTTGTGTATGTCTATATATGTACATTATAGATGTGTGATTTTGTTCTACCTCTAGATGGTATTGTGAAGATCTTTACTCAATTGCCTTAAAGACAAATAGGTGTTATTTAAATCAAGTATACTCTCAGAAATATAGAATATAACCAAAACGTTTCAAGTTCACATGTTCTAGGATACTCTTCAGGCACTTGTATGGTTCAGTTGGTTAGCTGTCCAAATCTTGACTTTGGCTCAGATCATGATCCCAGGGCTGTGGGATCAAGTCCCACATCAGGCTCCATGCTGAATGTGGAGCTTACTTAAGATTCTCTCTCTCTCCCTCTCTCTCTGCCCCACCCCTGCTCACTTTCAGTCACTCTCCCCTTCTCAAATAAAATACAAAAATTCTAATTAACATACATAATTAAAACTATTAAAAATAATGAGTGAGTGACTGGGTGGCTCAGTCAGTTAAGCTTCCAACTCTTGATTTTGGCTCAGGTCACAATCTCACGGTGCCTAAGATGGAGCCCTACGTTGGGCTCCATGCTGATAGCACAGAGCCTGCTTAGGATTTTCTCTCCCTCTCTCTCCCCCTCCCCTGCTCTCTCTCTCTCCCTCTCTCTCAAAATAAATAAATAATCTTAAAAATATAATAAGAGTGAAAGGAAACAACTGTGTGTGAAAAGTAGGAAGGAAAGTAAAATGACTAGTTATTCCAGAATAGGAAAAAAAAAAAAAAAGGGCAGCACAAAATCTTAAAATGGTTGTAGAATGCTTGTGGATAAGGAATCTTGGAAATGAAATGTTCTGTGTGCTCAAGCTAAGATGGGCACAGAGGAGGGCACTTGTTGGGATAAGCACTGGGTGTTGTAAGGAAACCAATTAGACAATAAAGTATTCAAAAAAATTTTAGAACTTATTTAAGTTTTTAAAGAATGAATTTTAATATCAAAAGAACACTGGTGAAAAATTAGAATTGGTTTTCTCTCTGTTACAAGGACTGTTCTTGGACTATTGATATGCTTTTGATTAGAGATTGTGAAAGGTGTGGTGTGTGTGTGTGTGTGTGTGTGTGTGTGTGTGTTTAACCTTTTGGGTTAAGCAAAGATTTTGTTTCTTACCAAAAGAATTTTCTGTGCCTCCCATTGTCTGATCTTTTATTACTTAAGAAAACTCAGGCTTCTCCATGTTAAAATAGTTAAGTTTTGTTCACAGCTATGTTACCTTCTGTATTAGCTTTAAATTATTCTAGTGCAGTTTGTTAAATACATAATTAAGTTTTATTTCATAATGATATGTGATCTTATTTAGTCAAATGTTCAGAACTTTTGACATCTTGGCAACTTCCCAACTTTTGACACCTTGGCAACTTCAAAATCTAAATGGAGTCTTTTTGACCTCAAAGTACTCTGATATTTCCCAGAGGGCTACTAAAAAAAAAAAAAAAAAAAAAAACAACCCTCAAGTAATTAGTCTTTCACCTGTAAAAGAACATATTAAACTAATTAGGTTTATTTTATATGTTAAATTACATGGGAACCATTGTCAAATAAGTGATAAACCTTCTTAGCATATATTTTATGAATGTATGTTATTAATATAAGTGTCCTAAATATTGTATAAAAATCCCTAACAATCTAATACATCCTGGTACAAAGTTATCAGTCATAATTCCAGTTATTATATTTAAAGTGTTCTAGGCCACAAGAATAATCCAATTTCTTTGTCAATTCCATCATAATGAACTCTCATAACATCTTTAACTATGAATATTTTAAGCCCATCTGTCGTTTACAGACTTATTTTATTCTAATGCTTTGAAAAATTGAGATTTATGGAAAGGACTCTACCAAGTACTATTTACTGCATATCTCACAACTGAAGAAGGGTCTGCCTGATATATGGTAATTACCTTAGAGATCTCAAAATCAAATCGACTAGGAAAAGAAGTAGCCAATATAAAGGTAGACAGCTTCCCCCCAAGATGTCAGATCAAGAACATTTCTTCCCATACCTCCTTCCCTCTTTGACCATCCTTTTCCTAATTCTTAGACCATTTAAGTCTTTTTGGTTATTTTGTTCTCCTTTGCCTTGCTCTGTCATGGAAAGATAATGCTATCATTCACATATCCCAGGCCATTGCAAAATAGGCTAATTCAATCTCCAAATAACTGTTACATTTGCTATGCTAGTAACATTTCATTTCCTCTGAGATAAACTAACTCTGTTCTCTATTGTGTCAGAGTCCCTAACTTGAGGGTCAATTTCTCTGTCTTAAATTAACAACCCCAAATCCAGGGAATCATGAGTCCAGGCTCTGTACAAAGAAAGGGAAACAAGGCTGAGGTAACTAGAATAAAACCACCCGAGCAGGTTAACGGATCCTTAAATTTTACTGGCCTCTATGTCTCATCTTTTTACTTCCAAGCCATACACTCAAATGGGAATTACCAGGAGATATTCCTGATTCAAAATTTGCTTCCTTAGAGGTGCCTGGGTCGCTCTCTCAGTTAAGTGTCTGACTCTTGATTTTGGCTCAGGTCATGATCTCATAGTTGAGTTCAAGCCCTGCATCAGGCTCTGCACTATCAGTGTTTTCTTTCTTCCTTCCTCTCTCTGCTCCTCCCCTGTTCTGTCTTTCTCTCCCTCTCAATAAATAAATAAGCATTTAAAACATGTTGCTTCCTTAATACAATAGAGAACCCAGAAAAGGAATTACAAATATATGGCCTGCTAATATTTGACAAAGCGGGAAAGAGTATCCAACAGAAAAAAGACAGTCTCTTTAGCAAATAGTACTAGGAGAACTGGACAGAAACATGCAGAAGAATGAAACTAGACCACTTTCTTATACCATAGACAAATATAATTTCAAAATGGATCAAAGATCTAAAAATGAGACAGGAAACCATCAAAATAATACAGGAGAAAACAGGCAGCAACATCTTTGACCTTGGCTGCATAAACTTCTCATTTGACATGTCCCCAGAGGTAAGGGAAATAAAAGCAAAGATGAACTATTGCGACCTCTTCAAGATAAAAAGCTCTATACAGCAAAGGAAACAATTGACAAAACTAAAAGTCAACTGACAGAATGGGAGAAGATATTTGCAAACGACATATTGGATAAAGGATATCAAAAATCATAAAGAACGTACCAAACTCAACACTCAAAAAACAAATAATCCAGTGAAGAAATGGGCAGAAGACATGAATAGACACATTTCCAAAGAAGACAACTAGATGGCAAACAGACACATGAAAAGATGCTCATCATTCAAAATGAGGGAAATACAAATCAAAACCACAATGAGATACCACTTTGCACTGGTCAGAGTGGCTAAAATTAACAACTCAGAAAACAACAGATGATGGTGAGGATGTGGAGAATGGGGAACCCTACTGCATGCTGGTGGGAATGCAAACTGGTGCAGCCACTCTGGAAAACAGCATGGAGGTTCCTCAAAACATTAAAAATAGATCACCCTATGACTCAACAAACTACTAGGAGTTTATCCAAAGGATAAAAAAATGCCGATTCGAGGGGGCACATATACCCCAATGTTTATAGCAGCACCATCAACAATAGCCAAATTATGGAAAGAGCCCACATGTCCAGAACATGGATGGAACTGGAGGGTATTATGCTAAGCAATATGTCAGTCAGAAAAAGACAGATTTCATATGTTTCACTCATATGTGGAACTTGAGAAATTTACCAGATGTAAATTGGTAAAGTAAGGAAATTGGGGAAAGTAAGGAATAAATAAGATAAAAATAGAGAGGGAGGCAAACTATAAGAGACTCTTAAAAACAGAGAACAAACTGATGGTTGATGGGGGTGGGATGGGTTAAATGGGTGACAGGCATTAAGAAGGGCACCCTTTGGGCTGAGCACTGGGTATCATATGTAAAAGATGAATCACTTGGTTCTACTCCTTAAGCCAAGACTATGCTTTATGTTAACTAACTTGAGAATAAAAATTAAATAAATTGCTTCTTTAGATCCCTGCTCCCCTGGTTAGGAATAAATGCAAATAAGGCTCTGATCAGAAACCTTTCTTTAACACTTGAATATATTGCAGAATCTGTCAAGAAATACCTGCCCGCCCCTACATCTAGGGTGTGTGTGTGTGTGTGTGTGTGTGTGTGTGTGTGTGTGTGTGCATCCCCTAGACTCTCTGGTCAAAGTTGTTCTTCATTGTAGAATATCCCTCAATTATTTTTGCTAGCAAAGATGTATTTTGCTATAGCCAACATACATGAAATATTGGATCAATACTTCAGAGGAAGGTGAAACTCAGCTACAGAAGTTCACTAAACAAGCCAACTGGCTTAAGAAAGTGGCCCCTTCAACAGGGATTTATTTGATCCTGATTGGTTTGGGCTCCAATGTGCACTCCAGACAATGGGAATTATAGCACTTACCATAGTCATAGTATACCACAGTCCTGGTACATTATAATCTCCCAAAAGCTTTAGGTGCATGTTCATACCCACTAACCACCAAACAGATAACCTTTCTAAAAACAAAACATAGGCAAAGGAAAAAGATAAATTTAAAGAATATGACCCAAATGTGCCCTATGAATACCAGACAGAGATTGGGCAAAAACTGAACGAATTCCAGAATTGTAGCGGATGGTAATGTGAATGCCTTCTATTTCTGATTAAGTGCCTCAGTTAGGCTGAGAGTCTTATCAAAATGGGAGAAAGACAATCGATCAATCAGTCAATCAATAAATCGATGAAAACAGGCAAAAAACAGACAGATGCTTTTGCTAAGCATCGCATCACCAACCTTAGACTTAACTTAGCTAACTTGGTTTCAGCTCTCCCTGAAATGGAATCTAAATCAGTTGATCAGGAATCATCCAATCAGCACTAGTTAGGTAATCTGCCTGATAAACTCCTGCCATTCCTCTAAAGGAAATAACACTAGGAAATCCTATCCGCATTTTGACTTAGTATAAATTCCTTGTTCTGCTCCCTTCTGCCTATAAAGTCTCGTTTTGCACAGCTCGTTGGAGCTTCTTACTATCTGCTAGATTGGATGCTGCCCAGTTTGAATCAATTTTTACTCAAATAAACTCTTAAGATCTTTAATGTCTGAGTTTGTTTTTTAACACTAATAAAGACCATTTGCAACACAAAGCAGAGTCATGACATTTAGTATTGCATGAGTTTCAGGCATTAGTTTTGGTTGTAAGCCATAAGAAGAAAGCACTGAGAGTAGAGTTACTTGATCATATAAGATCATGGAAAAGTGAGATAACATCGTGAATTAAAGGCATCTTTAAAAGAACACAAGTGAGGTTTGGCTGCAATAGATAAGCAATTTCTCACACTTTAATACTCATAGGAAGTAGTGGTAAGGTAACTACCTTGAATCACCTTGTTCATACTAAATTGTCCCACATAATAACTTCTATTCATCCTGTTTGCTTATTTATATTTGGGCTTCTAGAAGAAACCCTATTATTTCCATGAATATACTTTTCTCACTGCTAAATCACTGAATATATCTGAAGTTTCCTGTGTTCCAGAAATGATCTTTAACACAATTGATTCCATAACCTCTTTTCTCAGTAATTGTAATTCTCCTACATATTTCTGCTGATTTGAAATTAAGATTTTTATCTCTGCTGAACAGTCTCTGTAAGCTTCAAAAAAAATTACTTCCTAAAAATCCTTACCTGGTGTCAACCTCAAACTCAATGAGGGTCCTCCTGTGCCCCTTTGCTCACAAATCAAAGGATCTACATGAATAATCTGGTTATTGCGCCTCCACAACTGTTTTTCCATTATGGATATTGTTATGTATCATACGAGCACGTATTTACAGCTCTATGTGTGTAAAAGGCAGCTCTACATAGAATTCTGCTTTTGTGTGCTCTTATATAACCCACTTATCTAAGGGAATGCTCTGTGGCCATTCAGAATTCAAGAATAGACTTTGTCCCTTTTTTTTTTTTTTAATGTTTGTTTATTTATTTGTTTGTTTGTTTGCTTATTTATTTATTTATTTATTTATTTTTTAAAGTTTTATTTATTTATTTATTTTTTTTGTTATAATAGTTTATTTTCAAATTGGTTTACATATAATAAGTCAGTCAGAAAAAGACAGATACCATATGTTTCCACGAATAGGTGGACTTTGTGAAACTAAGACTTTGTCCCTTAATGGACAGGATGGAATTAGAACACATCTTTTCACAACCACTGACTGAGATTAATTTGACAAATACCCATTAGACCATCCAACAGCTTGCTCAGTTACTCCTATTTACTTTAATTTATTTAGCAAGAGACCCTGATCTATCAAGTTAAATGCCTTGATGATTCATCAGTTCACAGATAGGGAAGTGTCCCAGTCTATATCCAGATTATCAATCTGTGAAAGGTGAACATTTGGGTAACTCATTTAACTGAGCAAGGTCTAAAGCCTCTAATATTTTAAGTTATTTGGAGGCCATGACGGAGCTATAATCTTCCTCCTGTCAAATATTACAAACTTAGAAGCACACATTTGTTTCGATGAACTAAGTGAGCTCTAAATAAATGTATTTTCCTTGGCAGTTCATTCCTACTAGGTATTTATTCAGGAAATCTTCATTCTATTATTATATTGGATATGCTTTGGTTTGTGCATAGAAATTATATTGTTTTGACAGCTCTATTATTTTTACTGGTTGGCTTGCAGCAATTTATCTTACAGTACGTGAGGAATTTATTTTTTTAATTGGCTCTGCCTTTCTTCATGAATGTGTTTATGAGGCACTATAGCAGTTTAACATTTTAATGTTTCAGTGTTTTCCAACAATTTGGTAATCTTGTAAATAGCAGTGTTTCTGAAGGGCCTCTAAGCAGTTTTGAAAACAAAATTAAAAAGAAAAAGCTAGTAAATTTGGTTTCATCTTTAATACTTTCCTGACAGTGCCATCCTCTACATACAGAGGAGGTAGTTATTTGGGCTCAAAAGTAAAACTAAATATAAAAAATTCTGACCAGAATGAAGACGTTTTAAATCCCTTTAAATTTCCTTAGAAACTGACAAAAGAATTACTATTAAAGAAGAAAAATATCAGTTTTTTTATTGCTGGTATTACCATAAGAGCCTGCACAAGTGGTGCAGCTTAGCACAACAGAGACCAAAGTTCTGACATCCCAATAGTTTACTTCTATCTCAGAATTCTTAACTTACACAGCTGGAAATGGAAATAAACTAGATTTTGACCACTGAATTCAAATTTAAATGCTTAATTTCATAGGTAGGACTGTTTTTAGGCCCATCAGTTTTCATGAAACTTGATGCTTAGTCAGTTAAAATATATTTTAATCACACCCATCTAATAAAGATCTCTGAAATGTATTGCAATTATAAATTAGATAACTCAAGCATTTATTTGTTCCACATAGCTGAAAATCAACCAAATAGGTGGTTAGGCTTTAATGCAATTTGGTAACACATAAAGTTTCATCCCAAAATCCAACTACTTATAACAGTCACATGCAACTTATTATATTAATCTACATATTTACTCATTCAGCAAATATTTAATAAGTACTTTCTAAGTGAAAATACTATGCTAGGGGTTTTAGGAGAATGAAAGATTAATCTAATAGCCTCAGTATATATTTTCATTGTCTATTTATGTGAACGTTTAAAAGGAAATGTGAAGTAGAAAACCACTATTGTGACACTTTGTGGTGGTGTCAGTAAATCACCTTGTAAATCCCCTGGGGAAAAAGAGAGAGAACTTCCAGGAAATAGGGTTAGGATCACACATGAGAAATGATGGGAAAGGCAATCCAGGAGGAAGAAAGACCCTGAGCAAATCCTATCTGACCTCTAACCCAGTGTACTTATGACCTCAGTTGACATTTTGAACCAGATGAACACAAAGTATCGGAAGGAGAAAATTGAGCAGTACATGGCAGCATGAAGCACAAAGGGACTCGCCCACTACCTGGATATTAGAATCACCTACCATGAGCCCTGCCTCACATCAATTAAATCAGACTCTTTGGTAATGAGACCTGGCTTAGACTCACCTACAACCCAAGTGTCCATCAACAGATGAATGGAGAAAGATGTGATGTAACTATAGACCCACAATACAATATGGCTTAGCCATAAAAAAGAATGAGATATTGTCATTTGCAACAACATGGATGGACCCAGAGGGTATTATGCTATGTGAAATAAGTCAGACAGAGAAAGACAAATATTACATGATTATATTCATATATGGAATCTAAAAAGCAAAACAAAGAAGCAGACAAACAAAAAGCAGAAATAAACTCATAAACACAGAGAACAAATTGATGGTTGCTGGAAAGGCGGGGTTGGGATATTGGATGAAATGGTGAAGGACAGTGGGAGACACAGGCTTCCAGTTATGGAATGAATAAGTCATGAGAAAGGTCAGAGAATATAGTCAGTGGTATTGTAATAGCATCATATAGTTACAGACGTAGCTACACTTGTGGCAAGCACAGCATAACATATAGACTTCTTGAATCACTATGGTGTACACCTGTAACCTAAGTAACATTGTGTGTCAACTATACTTCAATAAAAAAAAATAAAGCAAGGTAACATAACATAACATAACGCAATAAAATAAAACACCCAGATGATTCAATATGCAATCAATACTGAAAAACATCAAGTACATCCATTGTAGCAGACGACACCACCTGGCCATGAGATGAAGTAACCAAGGGTCTAAATATACTTGGGACATTCCTCCCATGTCGTTTTGTTTGGCTTACAATAGCCATTTTTGTCTTTGGAAATTTAGTTTATGCTCTTAAATCACCTCTTCTTCTTTCCCTCACCGCCATTATATTATTAACCTATATTTTCTTCTTCTGTATTGAAAACTTTATCTCTAAGATTATAGCCTCCATCTCCAACCTTGATCCTGCCATAACTCTGAAAATGCCAGCATATCTTGGCTTCTAAATTCCTTGTTATTCATCTCCAGTCACCTTTTTCTACAGTTGGTCTCACAGTTTCCCCTTGAACTCTGACATCCTCACTTACTCTACCTCTGGAGCCATTAGTTAACTACTCCTAGTCTCCTACAAAACTGTCCAGTCTTTCTGCTCACTTTCTCAAGTTTCACTGTAATAATTTTTTAACTAGAATCATATATCCAATGAGTCTTCTTTGTCCACCTACCATCATCTCATTCTATCTTTACTTTTCTTCATGTCCAGCCAAGATATCATAATATATATTATGTATATATACATATATATTAAATAACATATAATAATATATAATGTATAATATATATTATACTGGATATTTTCATTAGCATAAATAGGGTGATGCCAATTCCTCTCCATTCATCTTTTTTTTAAGTTAAATTCTTCAGACAATTTTTTTCAATTCCCTCAATCTCATTCTTTCCTGAACGCAAGTCATTCAAGTTTTTACCAATCACTTTTGCTTTGTTATATCCAAGGATTAGTTCTCAGCATCTTAGCTCACCTATCAGCAACGCTGACATTGTCCATCACCTCTTCATTTGGTTTCCAGGGCACTATGGTTAGTTGGTTTCTTCCATTTAAAAAAAAAAATCACTTTTCCTTCTCAGTCTGCTTTCTTGGTTGGTGTCGTGTCCCTAACCTCAAGAACGTGAAGTGTCCTACATCTTCTTTATGTCTGCCCTCCCTTCCTTAGTGGTCTCATCCAATCTTATGACTCTAAGCACCATTAATATGCTGCTTTATAAATGTCTGTTTTCTGCCTAGAAATGTCCTCTAAACTCTGAACTAATTTTTAAATATGATCATTTATGTCTTTACCTGAATAACTAATAGATATCTCAGACTTGAGAAGAGAATACATACAATCCTCACATTCTCTCTTGACCTGTACTCCCCAAACCTTTATCTCACTAATGAAATCTCCATTCTTTCAGATGTTCATTCTAAAAACTTCAGAGTCATCTTTGACTCCTATTTTTTGTCACAAGTCACACTACATTAGTTGTTAAATATTATAGGTTCTACCTTCAAAATATCCAGAATCTTGTTACATACACTCTCAAAATTTATCCAGAATCCTATATCTCATTAAATTCACTACTACCATCCTGGATCAAACTTGGATTATTTTAATTATTTAGTTCATTTGTATCTCTGGTAAGGATTTATTTTTGTCAAACTTGACTTCTCTTTGGATATGGAGAAAGCAAAAGGCAAAAAGAACTCCACGAAGAAGTCAGGGGAAGAATATTTGGCTTGTAAATCCCAACCTGTATCAAGAGAAGCCACAGAGAAACAGCAAGCTTCCGGTGAACCAGAGTTACAAAAAACCCCAGTGAACGGGACCAAACGAAAAAGATCTATGAACGAAGACAAGGAAAAGACAGCACAAGACAATGGAAGAGTAAGACTTCGGAGGAAAATCCCTATTCCTCCATTACCTTCCACACTGCCACCAGTCAACCTCCTTCACAGAGATGTCGTGTTGGCCTGATGCCAACAACTAAAGCTGAGCACCAAAGGCCAGAAATTAGATGTATGTAGGAGGCTGTGTGAATATGCTTACCCTAATCAAATGAAAAACACTCCCTTCACTGCAAAGGAGGCCAAGATTCTCACACCATCACAAAAAAGATCAAAATTGGACAAGGGGGGGAATGTCTCTGGAAAATTTTAAGAAAAAGATCTCTTCTCATGGAACCCCCCCTCCTGAAGTGACTGCTCCCCCTGAGGGTGGGGTGCAGGCCCTTGTTGGGTCTGATGCTATCTCGGAGGGAGTCAAAACCATTGTTGTGACAACTTCAGCCCCAGATGCTGTGTTTGCCTCCTGGTCCAGAATCGCAGCCGTGGCTGGAAAGATGGAGACCGTGGAATCCCCACAGGACGCCTATGGTGTCCGGTGGTGCGTGGTCCATGGGAGATGTCTGCCTGCAGACACAGAGGGTTGGGTTCACCTACAGTTCACACAGGGCAAGCCTGGGTGTCTGAAAAACCGGGGAGACTGTGTGCCCTCTTCCTGCTGCCTGCCTGCAATTTTCCACCCCCACATCTGGAGGACAATACGCTGTACCCCAAGGGTGTTCGGAGGAATAAGGTGTTAATGAAAAGCCTCCAATGAGATCACAGTACCAAAGAAAGGGGTACAACTGTGAGGATAATTGATGATAGAAAGGAAACTACCATCAAGTCGGTGGTGTCACTGTCAGCTGGACTGGGAGCCACTCCACCCTCCATGCTTCCCGCTGTCAGGACACACAGTCTGGTGGCTCGCAGACATTACCCTCAGACCCCAAACAGGGCCTGCTTTCCCTTTGATTTAAAATACTTAACAGTTTGAAGTGATGAGACTGAGAAGGTTAGCAGCCTCTAGAGAAGTCAGGGTCTGAGAGCGGAAATTCAGCATGGAAGCACCCCTGTTCTCCACTCCACCCCTCCACTCCTCCACAAGACTCAGCTCAGGCGCCCACTTTATAAGAACTGTTAAGGTCACTTCTATTTCAAAAGGGTAAGTAAATATTTGGTAGTATGATTGACTTTTTCATCTTACTAATTGGAAGGAACTTGGGGTGGGATCTTATGGGAGGAGCCAGGGGAAAAGAAAATTTCCAGTTTCCTATCCGGAAACGGAAGTAGCAGATCTGTCTGCCCATACACACACAAGCGTTGTGCGTGCAAAGTATGAGGTCCAATGGAAATGATGATAGGAGAAATCCGGGGCCGGCCCTCCAAATTTCTCTCAGCTCCAAAGGGACACGTAAGACTCCTAAGAGCTGGTGTTGGAGTAACTGAGCTTCAGTCAGAGGTTCTGCCAAGACGGTGGCTGCCTGAGGCAAGTGGATCTGCGTGAGGAAAGTCTGACTCCCTGCCAGAAAGCAAAACCGGAAGTGGCTACATCTCCAGGGATCTCAGCCCTACGGAGAAGATGGGGCAAATTTTAAAATACTAATTCACTGAATTGGAATTCACGTACCTCATCAAGTGACTCAAAATGTAGATTTTGCAAGGTAGGGCTTGTAGACAAATATTGGTTATGTCCACCTTGACCAAGTATTCAGACTTATCACCAAGAATGACACAGAAATGTGTTTTCTGACAGAATATAATCACTGATGCTATTCTTACCAAAAAGATTTAATATGAGTCTAGTCCTACAGAAGTAGGCAGTCTGGATCATACCTGTTTTCTCAGTATTAAGTGAGTTTACCTTGTTTTGGATGGAAGTTACTTAGGCTTATCCTATGTAAAAACCTACCAATCTATGTACTTAACGTGTGTATATTTTACCATATGTAAGCCATGTATCACTTTTTTTAACTGCCCTTGTTTGAATGATAAGTTATAGTTCCTCTAGTTAAAAAGGTGCTGGTGGGAATAATGGGAAATATGAATATAGAGTAGGGATTAGACGGTATTAAAGGAATGTTAATGTCTTGGTTGTCATAGCCACAGAATTTGCATTTAACACTTGGTTAATGAGACATAGGTGTTATACCAACTTCTGTATCTGAAAACTTTTAAATAACTTAAAATACTCAGTTGCATATATGAAAAGATCCTTTTGAAATACAAGTCAGGGGCACCTGGGTGGCTCAGTCTGTTAAGTGTCTGACCTCGGCCCAGGTCATGATGTCACAGTTCGTGAGTTCGAGCCCCGCATCAGGCTCTGTGCTAATGGCTTAGAGCCTAGAGATTCTGTGTCTCCCCCTCTCTCTACCCTTCTCCTGCTTGTGCTCTGTCTCTCTGTCTCTCAAAAATGAATAAATGTTAAAAAAAAAAAAAAAAGAAGAAATACAAGTCAGCTTATGATCCCCTGCTCAAAATTCTATGGGTCCTGTTTCATTCTGAGGAAAAACCAAAGTCCTTGTTAGTTCCTCCGAAGCCTTACTTCAGTACCTCCTACCCCATGCCACTCACCTCTGACCCCATCCCCAGTATACCCTGCCTTTGCTGTTCCTTGACCTTGTCACTGGCTGGAATGATCTTTCCCCAGAAGTCAATATAGTAAAACTTCTTGACTTTTAAGTCTTTCTTCAAATGTCACTTGCTCAAAAGAAAAAAAAAAAAAAAAAAAAGCATACTCTGAACCCCTTTTTAAAATCGCAAGCTAGGGGCGCCTGGATGGCTCAGTTGGTTAAGCCGCCAACTTCGGCTCAGGTCATGATCTCACGATCTGTGACTTCGAGCCCCGCGTCGGGCTCTGTGCTGACAGCTCAGAGCCTGGAGCCTGCTTCGGATTCTGTGTCTCCCTCTCTCTCTGCCCTTCCCCTGCTCATACTCTGTCTCCATGTCTCTCAAAAATAAATAAACGTTAAAAAGATAAAATAAAATAAAATCACAAGCTGTTTTTCAACCCCTACCAGCACCATTTAGCCTCCTCACCCTACTCTAGTTCTATGCTTTTCTATAACATTTATCTCCCCTAACAAAATATGTAATTTGTTATTGATTGTCTCCCACTAAAAGTATAAAGGAATTTCTGTCAATTTTGTGCCCTTGGGTTTCACGGTTTCCTAAAACAGCCTGACACATAGTAGGTGCTCAAGAAATGTTTGTTCAGCGAATGATAAGTGAAAAGGTTTAAAGTGAACTGTAAAAGGAAACAGATTACAAGTTACCTAGGAATCAGTATTAAAAAATGGTCTCTGTGTTCTATCTAACGTATTACTACATACTCACTGTCTAATTGTACCCAATATTCTCTGGGAAAATAATTTCTTGCTTTGACTCACCTCTTGGGAAGAAAAATGTTCTTTTGTGTTTAGCACCCAGAATTCTGTTTTCTATTCTATTAATGTTTTAAAAAAGATCTCTTAGTACTATTTTAGAAGGTCTTTAGCAAATTTGTTTAAAACCAGGAAGTTTTGTTTTGTCTTTTTTCCAACACCCCATCTTCCCATTTTAGAATATGAAGTCCAAAGGTGTTAAAAACAGGAGTAATCACCCAGTATTTCAATCACCATTTTTTGAAGGATAAGAACATTGTTGAAATTACAATGTTTTGAAGGATAAGAAAGGAGAGCTTCAGTACTGGAATGAAATGGAGTAGAGGGAGATACTGGCTTGCAAAAATCACATCACTGGGCCTAGAAGACACTTCTCATTAGAAGGATTAGCTTGGGTTATCTTATTTCTGGCTATGGCACAGCTACATTGGAAGCCCTAGAGAAAGTAAATTATTTCAATTGTTAATCTCTTCTAAGTCCATTACCTTCAAAAACAAAAGGCCAAGAGCCTTTAGAAGTTAAAGAGGCTGGACTGAAATGTCACTTATATTTTGAAAAGATTATTTGCCTCTAGTGTAGAGAAAGAACAGAGAAGGCAGAGGGTGTGTTACAGAGGAGACCAGCTAAGTATTTCTAGCAAGAAATTTTGGCAGCTTTGACCAGCTGGTGGTGGAGATAGATGGAGGTAAGCTTGACAGGACTCATTAGTGACTGGATATTGAGAGTAGGATAATGCAGGAAGAACAAAAAAAAAAAGTGATTCTAAAACTGGTGTCTATCAATAACTTGCCACATTCTTTGTTCGTTTTTTTTATTCCATTCTACCATCTCTTATTTTTCAAAACTTACCAAACTGCACTTAGTGTATACTTCACTATAAATTCTTCTGAATTAAGTTTGGAGATCAAAATAGTTCGTTTGTATCTCTAATCAAAAATCCTTTCTACTTTTGTTCTAAGTGGCCTATTAATTCAATGCTTGCCTACTTCATTCTATTTTTAAATATAGCAGCCAGAGGATTTCTGTTAAATATAATTAGAATCATGTTGTTCTTCTGTACAAACACTTCTAATGTCTCCCTGTGTCAGCTGGAGCAAAAGCTACTCCCTATGCTGGAACCAGAGTCTTCTTATGCACTCTAGGCACACTCTGACATAGTATTTTTCCCTTCCCTCAGTCTGGAATGTCCATTCCCCAGATATCTACATCATGCTTTGCCTCATTCAGATCTCGATTTCTCTGTGAGATCTTTTCTTTTTACCTTTTTTTTTTAATTATAATCCTAGTCAAGGGTTCAAAACCTAGAATTCTCTCTCCCCATTCCCAGCTTTATTTTTCCCATAGATTTTATCCCCTAAAATATTACATATTTTACT
Organism: Paguma larvata; assembly: GCA_030068075.1. Lineage (NCBI taxonomy): Eukaryota > Metazoa > Chordata > Mammalia > Carnivora > Viverridae > Paguma > Paguma larvata. Next base: position 120,028,635 of record CM057824.1, on the reverse strand, counting down.
TATTTATTTGGAGTATTTTAGGTCTCCCCACCTCCTAATATAATATATATTCTATAATAGAAAAAATTTCTAGTTCATTTTGTGCATTCCTCTGAGTATTTAATACAGTACACGATATATGGTATACATTCAATAAAGCCTGTTAAATGATGATACAAATAGATATTACAAATAGAAAAAAATCGCCATTTTTATGTTCTTGTCCTCAAATCTGAATATTTTATTTTCATCCGACTTCTTCTCTTTTTCTTCCCTAATCTTATGATAAGGGGAGTTACCTCACCTTTTGTCAAAATACATGTCTCCATATGCACTTTGAACCCCTCTATCTTTCCAAGAACTTCACTGTGTTGTTATCCTCATTTCACATTTTCTGGAACATTCCTTTCAGAATTCTAATATCCTCTACTTTATCCCATATTTCGATAATATTTTCTTTATCTCACACCTCCTTCCACTTAGTTCTCTATGCTCCTTAACATAAAACTTCCTTGAAATAGCTGATTATGCATTCTTTTTCGTTTCTAACTCCCATTCATTTTTCAAGCATCTCCATTCTTTTTATTTTTTTAATGTTTATTTATTTTTGAGAGACATAGAGACAGAGTATGAGCTGGGGAAGGGCAGAGAGAGAGGGAGATACAGAATCTAAAGCAGGCTCCAGGCTCTGAGCCATCAGCACACAGCCTGACATGGGGATCGAACCCACAGGCATTGAGATCATGACCTGAGCCGAAGTCGGCTGCTTAACCAACTGAGCCACCCAGGCGCCCCTCAAGCATCTCCATTCTTAATTCTGCCCCCCAAATTTCACTAATTCTTTCTAGCTGAAGTCACCAGCAAGCACCAGTGAACAATTTTCAGTAATAATAACAGTAACTTCAACATTTATTGAGGTTTTATCATATGCTCAGTTTATTCGATATATTAAGATTATTGATCATACAACAATTTACAAAATATGTTTCTTTTAGGCCTGCCAGTGACCTTGTGAGATGGGCATTATGGTATCACTGTTTACCAATGGGAAACTAGAACAAAGAGGATAAATGACTAACTTTAAATCAAACCTGAACCCCATTAATGTGAAACCCAGGTTTTGTACTGAGGTAGTTTAACTCCAGACACTGACAAAATTAAAGTTTACAACTTTCTGTTAGCTTATTGATAGTTTTCACTTCTAGGAGCTTTTAAGTACACGTCACTGATTCTTTTAGGGCTATTTGACCTGTAAATTTTGGAGCTCCTTGAAAATCAGTCCTGGACTCTCTTCTTTTCACCATTTCTGTACATCTTACTAGATGAACTTATGTCCGATGATTTGCAATATTATCAGTCTGCCAATCTTTCAATGTAAATATTCTGCCCAAACCTCTTGTCTAAACTAACTTGACAGTTTCACCTCGCTTTCTCATAGACTTTCAAATAAATTTTCAAAATTCACATCATGATCCCTGCCCACTCCTCAAACCTATTTTACCTCCGATGTTCCCCACCTCACATACTAGCACCTCCATCCACTCAGTGTCCAGCCAGAAAATTAATCTTCTTTGACATCTCCTCTTCCCTCATTTCTCTCATTCAATCTGTTAATAAAGTGTCTTGATTCTAATCCAAAAAAAATTTTTTGAGTCGTTTCATTCTTTCCACCTCCACTACCACAGTTCTAGCCATGGTCTCATTCAAGTACAAATAAAATACCTTCCTATCTATCATTCTTATTTCCACTGTTACTTTGTGCCAAACCATTCTCTGCACGAACACACTCTCTTGCTTAAAATTGTCCGATAGTTCTCCATTTTCCTTAGTATGAGACGTTTAAAAATGCCTAGTGGGCTTAAAAGCTTTTTACAATTGGTCTCTGCCTACCTCTCTAAAGTCATCTAACCCCATTCTCTTCACTCACTGTATTGAATATACAGATTTTACTACAGTTCTATAAATATCCCATTAGTCTATAAATGAAGCTGTTACTGACACTAAAACTTGAAACTGAAGCTGTTACTCTTTGTTTATCTGAGTAACTTTACGTTTGTGCATAGAAAAGAGTCCCTAGGATTCTTCTCTGAAAGATTGGCCCTGAATTGTGATGAGGAATAACTGGATAAGCAATTTCGAGGAGACAGACAAGAATAAGCCTTATAAGCTTCCTATATCAAGAAATAAAACTACTTGCTATTAGCATTCAAATACATAATAAATGTAGAATATCTATAGAGTACAGATAGAACTAATTTTAATTGAAGATTAGCTAGGATTTAGAAACCTGTGAATAAAGTAATACTAAGTGATACTGTATACATTAAGTTCCTTAAATAACATTTCCATCTTATTCTTATATTCTTATATCTTATTCTTAAATTTATCAATTTAAACACTGTATAAAGTAAGAAGAAAAGGTACCTATTCTCTGTATAACTTCTTAATTTGATAAATGATCACTTAAAAGATAGGCATGTGGGGGAAATAGAGATGGAAAATGTAATTAGATGAACCCATATTTTTAAAATTTAAGTACATATATTGGTGATGTAATTGTGTGTAGACTATGTTCTAATTTTAAAAGGTTATGCAGATTTTGATATTGAGGAAGAAGATAGGTAATATTTTATTTTCAATACAGGAATATATATTCATAAAGAATAATAGTCATATTCTTAATAGATGAGCTATATCAGACACGGAAGAGAAGTACTAACACTGTAAAAAATCAAACCAATTCCAAGAAAACAAAATTAATTGGTCAGTCTTACAGAAAGAGTTAGCGGATTTCGATTACACAAATTTTTCTGGTGTATTATTTTATGAGCTGTGAAAAATAAACAAAGATTAAAAGACTATACTATTCACATCCTCATCAGAATATATAGGACTAAAATTAATGATTTTACTCTAAAGGAGAATTTTTAAGGATATTTTTATGAAAACAAACAAGATTTACTGGGAAAATGTTTAAATTCTAGGTTTAATTAATACGAATACATTGTAAATAATAGAGCAGATGTTATAAAGAACATCCCCTAAGGCTCAGAATAGAAACAAGTAGGTACTCGAAGATGATAAATAAAAAGCCATGAAAATGATAATGTTCCCTTGCCCTCTCTTACCTCACTGGTTTCCAAGGTATAGAATTGAGAGATAAAAAACAATTTTTAAAATGACAAGTTTATCATGTATCCAGTAGGATTACTAAATTTATCATTTAAAGGCAAATCACAACTTTAAAATAGGTTTAAAAATAGTACAAGAAGTCAAAATTATTTCTAACAATGAATTAAAGTTGAACTGGGACATCATCTAGGAGGTAAGATAAAGACAATCTTGATAAAAGTATTTTTAAAAATTAAATTGGCACAAAGAAGAAAAATCCTTAGATATTTTCCAACATAAGTTTAGGAGGGGCTTAACAAAGAAACAAAATAAAATAATAAAATAAGATAAAATGAAATAATAAAATGGAAGCCTGTATTACTACTAATTAAAATAAAAAGCAACTCTTCTAAAAGTAAAATTTAACAGTATTAATAAAAGATAGAAGATTTTATGCTTTAGGAGAAGTGTGCAAAGAAAATTTTATTAATATCAAAGAATGTTTGAGGTTATTTTACATTTGCTTCTAACAGCAGACATATTTATTTTTTCCTTCACTTATGCATTCAATATATATTCATCAATAGAATCTAGTGCCAGGTATTTCTAGGTGATAAGGTCACAGTGGTAGAAAACTAAATTCATACCTTCAACAATTCATAGTCTAATATGTAATAGAACCCAAGATGGAAAAAATAGTTTTAAAATATTGCAATAGGTATTTCAAAAGTTAGAACCACTCCAGTATCAGCAGAGAAGATAACTTTTGAAATTCAGTTTGGTAACTGTTCTTAAACTGGTAACTGTCCTCACTCTTGGGTTCACCCTGTAGAGAATCCCATAGTCGGGAAAGGTAACACAAGTTTGCAAATTAAGAGTTTTCTCAGCCTATTTTCTGCCAATAGAAATTTGAGACCACATTTGCCTCTTTTCATTTTGTAATGCCTTCTACCCCTTTTCAATTCAAGCTGGCAGTGTTTCTTCCAATATGATTTTCTCCAAATGGATGAACTTTCTATGAATATATTAAGGTGAATATCATATCATCCCCACTAGGTAAAAGACATACCCACAAATCTCTTCCTTAAAAGCACTTAGCTTCTTATAGGCCCTATTGTTGGAGTGAGAAAATTTGTGGGACAGACCCATCTTCTCTAGGCCAGATTTTCTGGTAATGCTCTGTATCTGAAAATTGCTCAGAAGTCATTTCTTAATTTTAGCATCTTTGCCATCTAGAAATTGTCAGAATTTTAAAAATGATAAAGTCCTTATATTTCCACAGCCTTTCTTCGATTTATCTCTCTCCTCTCACATTCTACTATAAAGCTGCACCTTCAACACTTTGCTCCTAACTATCCTTAGCTAGAACAATAAATTCATTAGACACACTTTCTACTTTTCCATATTACTATAGACAACAGTGGTGTGAAAATTTGTGCCCTGAAAAACAAGGATTCTTCTTCCTCTGGTTTCTAGTAAAGTGTTATTCACTTTGCTTTTTAGCTTTCCTCACCAACATTCTCAATGTCCATATTTCCACCAACAGTCCATTACAATTTAGCCTTTCTCTAACACCCTCCTCAAATCCTTACAGCTTTTGCTTATTGCCTAGACCCAAAGATATGCCTAAATTTTTTAGGGGGGGAGGGTATTTGTTAAGGCAGCTTTCTAATTTCAGATACAAAAATATGCATTATCTATTGCTCTATAACAAATATGTCAAAACCAAGTGGCTTAGAACAACAAACATTTGTTGTTGCTGTTATTGTTGTTGTTATAATCTCAGTTTCCATGGGTGAGAAATCTAAGCATGGCCTAGTTGAGTGATTTTTCATGAAATTAAAATAGTTTCTTCCAAAGCCGCAATCAAGGTATTCGACCAGGTAATAGTCTCAAGTCCCAACTGAAGATGGTTCCACTTCCAAACTTACTTATGTAGCCATTGGTAGACTTCAGCTATTCCAGTGTTTAGCCAGACACTTTAATTTCTTGCCACATAGTCTTCTCCAGAGGGCAGCTAACATGACAGCTGGCTGACATTCAAGCAAGTGAGGAGGGAAGCAACAGATCAAGGCAGAGGAACTAAGATAAAAGCCCCAGTCAATATAACGCAGTCTCGGAAGTGGCATCCCATCATATCTGCCACAGATACTTAAAGGAAGTCATACTCAAGAAGGAGGTTACGCAAGGGTGTGGAGAACTGAATGTGGAGATCTTCAAGGCCATTTTAAAGGCAGTCTCTGGGGCGCCTGGGTGGCTCATTCAGTTAAGCGGCCGACTTCGGCTCAGGTCATGATCTCAAGGTCTGTGAGTTCGAGCCCCATGTCGGGTTCTGTGTTGACAGCTCAGAGCCTGGAGCCTGCTTCAGATTCTGTATCTCCCTCTCTCTCTGCCCTTCTCCTGCTCATGCTCTGTCTCTATGTCTCAAAAATAAAATAAATAAATAAATAAATAAATAAATAAATAAATAAATAAATAAATAAAGGCAGCCTCTCAACATGAGAGGAGATTTGGGGTTGGTTTAAGCCCATTTTCTTGAAAATAATAGAGTCTGGACAAATACCTGCATGCCCAGTAGATTTGTGTAATAGGAATAATAATGATCTCTGAAGGATATCCACATCCTTATTCTTAGAACTCGAGAATTTATTTTATGACAAAGGGGAATTAAGGTTTCAGATGAAATTGTTTGCCATCAATTAACCTTAAATAGAGTGATTATCCTGGTTTATCTGGGCAGGACCAATGGAATCGTAAGGGCAGGATGTTAAAAGTGAAGGACAGAGGTAAAAGAGAGAGTCGGAGGAAGAGAGATGACAGTGGAATCGGAGGCCACGACACGCTGTGTTCAAGAAGGAGGCCACTAGACAAGGAAACCGGATAGGCTCTAGATTGGAGAAAGGTAAGAAAATGGATTCTCCTCTAGAAGTTCCCCCAGAAAGGAATGAAGTGTCGCCAACGCCCAGATTTTAGCCAGTGAAACCAACGTTCACCTTTAACCTACAGAACTATTAGATACTAAATTTGTGTTGTTTTAAGCCACTAAATATGTGATAATTTGTTAGAGCAGCCATAGAAAAGTAATACTACTTGTATTTAAAAATGCTCTCTATTTAGAGAAAAAATTATTAAAAAAGCAATAAAAGTCAAGTTGGCTTGTGTATTTGGAAAATAAGCATACGTTAAATCATTAAGATGTTTAACAATAAAACTGAAAATATTAGGAGACTAGAGAATTACATTATTTTCAATACTCCAACAAATCATGTTTCATTAAGACTATAAGCTATATGTGCATGTGTGTATATCCTCATTATGTGTGTATAGTATATATACATATATCACACATAGAGTATATAGTACATATATAAACACTCACACACACACACACATTAACTGCATCTGGTTGGAAAACACGAGTTTATGCTCAAGGAAGAAACTCCGCATTTATTAAAGCAGAGATAAACATATAGGCTGTGCGAACAGTGTTTACCATTAACATCAGATAAAGGAATTTTTCAGATGATTTTAAATCCTGGGCATATTTTTCTGAGTTTTGTTTTATTGTTATAGTATTTTCTGTAATCGAGAGATTTTGTCTAATCTTTAAAACTTTTCTGAATAGTTTTACAAACCTGCTATAATCTTTCAAAATAATCACTTACTTTCTCTTTTTTTTCAAAATGTGTGCTTCCTACTGTACTTGCTGTGTTATGTTATGGTGATTCTATACTCATTCATGTAAGCGTGAAAAGATAGAGCTTCCTAAACTTTTCCTCTTTCCTATCATTCATGTCTAATTTATCAGCATAAATTGTTTATTTTGCTAAAAACATCAACAGCAATATCACCCTCATTATACATTTTCCTCTTTACTTTTATACCCTGATAGTTTATATCTATTACTATCACTCTCCTGAACTATACTCATGAGTTCCTGCATTGTTTGCTATCCACAGGATTTTCCCATCACCTCTTATGCCTCCTCGTATCTAATGTCTACATTGCAAATTTCTGTCTGTAAAAGATTAATCTGATCAAATCTTTAAAAATTTGCACTGATTTGTTTAATCACCTGAACCTGTATTTGGATCTCACATACCAAATTATATTACTTTGTATATAAACACACAAATTAATTGAAAAACGAACATAACATTTTTAACATTATTTTGTCAGGTAAAAAGTAAAAGCTTCCATTTACTATTGAGATAATTTTCAGGGGAAAAAAAAAGGAAAGGAAGGAAGGAAAGGGGCACCTGGGTGGCTCAGTTGGTTAAGTGTCCAACTCTTGGTTTTCGACTCAGGTCGTGATCCCGTGGTTCGTGGGTTTGAGCCCTGCATGGTCTCTGCACTTACAGTGTGGATCTTGCTTGGTATTCTCTCGTGCACGCTCTCTTTCTCTCTCTCTCTGCCTCTCCTCTACACACACTTTCTCTGTCTCTTTCAAAATAAGTAAATATACTTAAAAACAAAAGGAAGGAAGGAAGGAAGGAAAGAAGGAAGGAAGGAAGGAAGGAAGGAAAGAAAGATAGATAGATTATAAAATTAAATTGTAAAAATAACAAGATCTCAGAATATAAAATTCAGTAAAACCTTGGATTGTGAGTAACTTGTTTCTATGAGTATTTGATAAGATAAACAAACATTTTTAATACATTTTAAGTTTATAAATGAGTGATATCTTGCAACATGAGTAGTATGTGATGCTGAATATCACATGATCACAACTTAGCCAATGGTTCCCCTCTCTCTCTCTGTCTCTCTCTCTCACTGGGGGATTGTGGGGGATTGGCTCCCATGCTCTGATGCTTGCTCTCAGGCCTTGGTGTTTGGCAGAAATCAGTGATTTTTCAAAATGTTGGAGGAGGTGCCCATAACTGACATTAGTTTATTTCTTGTCACTTCAAAGCACCTATGGACAGTCCTTTGCTTTTCCATACAAGAGTAATCTTAGGAATGCTTTGCTCCATTCTAGGTTAGGCTGCCTGTAGAAACACCCTTTCCTCTGCTGCCTTATTGCCAGTTACATTAAATACAGTCTATGACAAGAGTTTATTACTACTATACTGTAGTCAACATCCCTGCAACCATATACAATGAGCCAATAGATAGCAGTGATAGTGAAAGTCATCCTACACAATAACCCTCCTCTCTCGTCTCTCTCACACCACCATGAAGGTTTTCAAAGGTAAGTGCAAGTTAACGTATTTTAATAGTTTGTATTTTCTTTATTATTTTGTATGATATTACCATATAGTAATCATTTTTCTATGAATATTTTTGGGTTGTGGAATGAATCATCTAAGTTTCCATTGTTTCTTATGGGAAAATTCATTTTGATATACAAGTGCTTTGGGTTACAAGCATGTTTCCAGAATGAATTATGTTCACAAACCAAGGTTTTACTGTATTCACAAAATAGAGAACACAATAAATGTTTATAGAAATGTATGAATACAGAAAGACAGAAAACAGAAAAAAAGGAAGGAAGGTAGGAAAGAAAGAAGGGAGGGAGGAAGGAAGGAAGAAGGAAAGAAAGAAGGAAAAGAATAAAATTAAAATGTTTGCATGTTTAAAAGGATACATCTCACTACGAAAGCACCAAACAATTGTGTAGATCTCTCTTGAAATTTCTCCTTCATGCAATATGTTTTTCTGCATCAGAGATACATATGGAAGTAGACTGTAGAGAGCGTAAGAAAATTTCTCAAAACTCTTCTTTCCTAAAGTTACAGATCTCATACTCAGCAACGTACTTCTGTCTGGCTTCTCCTCTCCTCCCTCTTCCTCTACTCTAAATAAACCTACTTTGTGGTCACCCAATCACTTTATTCTGTAGATAATTTAGATTTGTTAGTTTCTCATTTTTACCTCATCTCTGGTCAGAAAAAGAAAAGCCCATACCTGAAGAAGTTTAGGTTGAAGTGAGAGAGAGTGGATACTTTGTCTGATCACTTGTTGTTTTATTGGTAGACATAGGTTAATTTAGGAAGTGATATTTAAAAGCTGCAATAAAGTTTGTATGTCTAATTTGTCCTGATACTGTTGTGGCACTGTAAAAAATCCTGGGGAGGGGTGCTAGAGTGACTCAGTTGGCTGAATGTTGAACTCTTGATTCTGGCTCAGGACATGATCCCAGGGTCGTGAGATCGAGCCCTGCATAGGGCTCTGAGCTGACTTTGAGGCATGCTTGAAATTCTCTCTCTTCTGCCCCTCTCCTGCCTTCATGTGCTCTCTCTCTCCCTATAAAATTAAAAAAAAAAAAAAAAAAAGAATCCTGGGCCAGCCATCATCTGGAGCTTCACAATTGTAGGGTCCAATTCACCACTGTGGAGCTGTCACAATTTTTAGGAAAAATGGTCAGGACCAAAGATTTTGATCATTAGCAAGGAGCTAACCACCCTTTCTCTCAGCTTCTATGAGAGAAGCTATTGTGCTTCCTCTGAAGCTTCATTTGCAATCAAACACAGCTTTCATCACTTATGCTTCTTTGGGGATGCTTCCCTGAAGCATCAAAGCCTTAACACAATTAACCAATTTCTGGAAGAATATCCAAAATCCTTAGCAGGTACCACCTTTCCTTCTTCACCAAAATTCATTCAAGTCGATCTATTTCATATCACCATTCTCATCACCACTAAATGATGCGCTCTTTATTGCTACCTGACTTGTATTGTGTTTCCCTGGTTTAAAAAGTCCTTGATGCTAACCCACATCATACAGTTATCTTAAATGTAGCACTTACCATACTGTAATTTAATTAAATGTAATTATTTATAGTTTGTCTCCTCCCTAGTGTATGAGTTCCTTCCATATTGTGCTTCTCTAGAAAGGACTTCACTCTCACTTGTGACATGAAAGAATCCTTGTCATAAAAGAGTATCTCAAAATGCTTTTGCCCTCTCTTTATTTAAAGACTTTCTAGTACTCTTAGCCTCACTTCCCATGTTTATAATAATGGTGCGATGTAATGTGGGATCTAAAACTGTCTACTATTCTGCAGTGTTAATGATTCCTGGCTAGTTGGTCCCCTAGGAAAATATAATAATTAATAATGGTAACTGGAGAGTCTGATTCCCAGTATACACATTGGAAACACATTTTCCATAATTATTTCTAATTACTCAATTAATTAAATAGTAAAAGCATAAACTTTTATTTCTTCAGAGTCCTGCAAAATGGTGTATCTCAAGACTGATTATTTTCTCTTCCTCACTGTAAGCATTCTTTTGCTCCGTTTCAGATTCAACCTAATCCACTTGAGTTTTATCATTGCGGTATTCTGAAAAATTGCCACCTCCAAAAGATGCATGAAATCCCTGGAATCTGTGAGCATTACTTTATTTGGAAGAAAGGTTTTTGCAGGTGTGGTCAAGTCAAGAATCTTGAGATGAGGTAACTCTTAGTTACTCAAGAGGTCTCTAAATCCAATGACAAGAGAAGTTATAAAAGAAACAGAGGAGGATTTCAGACAGATGGAAGAGGAGGGGATACAAAAGTAAGGCAATGTGAAAACAGAGAATATCAGGGTGATGCAGCTGCTAGGAATGTCCACAGCCACAGAAGCTGGAAGAGCTTCTGGAGGGACTGTGGCCTTGTTGATATCTCGTTGTGTGAGAATACCTTTCTGTTGGTCTATGACAGCAAGTCAGTGATCATCTGTCTCAGTAGCCACAGGAAATTAATATACTACAGAAAGTTATAACCTCAAAAATAAAAAAGTTACAACCTTCAGCCCCCTATGTGCACACACATGTGTACACGTACACACACACACACACACACACACACACACACACTTTGCCACTTTCCTGTTTTGCGTTTCTTCATAGCATTAACCAATTCTAAAATACATATTCTAAATATACTTGACTCATTTATTTTGTTCACCTTCTGTCTCTCTAGCTAGAATGGAATGAAGTTACAGGGTAAGCATTTTCCTTAGGGAAATTCTTTGGTCAAATTATAATACCAAAAGACATATTATATTTCCCAAGTAATAAAAAGAAAAGGCAATTATCATATTTGGTTTACTCTCATGTAAGTAAGTAAGATGCCATAATTTCATTATTAGCCTCTAATCCCACCAAAAGTCCATCTTTCAAACAATACAGTTAACATTAGTGAGAACAAATAAAACAAACTAAAAGGAAGGTTTTTCAGTTGGTGAGGGAAACGAGTTATATGGGAAACAAGAATCCAAAAGTGATATGTAGAATCTTTAAGTTACTCAACTTACTACTGTCAAATTTGGTATTTCATGAAATGGAAAGAGACATAAGCTGGTGTGGCTTTCAACTGGGAAAAATCTCCCAAAAAATACTCTAATGAGGCAAGGAAACACAAATATAGCAGCAAGTATATCGTGTCCTGATAAAGACAGTTTAGGCTTAAAGAATTTTTTCAATCGATAATAGAAATATATTCCATTTTTGTAAGACATTCAATTAAATATGAAACACTAATGATACAAAATAAAAACATTTAGAAGAATACTTGACATACTTAAGTTTTACATACCTATGTAAGAACCCTAGTGTAGTTTGTGAAAATTCTCTATGCTTATTACTACAGATATAATGTAAATTATTTTCTATTTAATCAGATAAATTCTATTTATTTGGAATTAGAAATAAAAGAAAAATAAATTTTTATGTATGGAAATAAATGATAACAAGATATAGCAGCAATGGATACTATAAAATGTGCATTGCGATGTTATTGGTATTATAATCTTATATCACTCATATAAGGGGGCCAATAAAAAAGTAGAAAATATTACTCTATAATTTGTTATTATGTTTGTCCAGAAAGAAGTGCAATGATGAAGATCACATACAAAATGATCAATAAAATATCGGTATTTAAAAAGAAATCTCTGTCACCACACACATACACACACACTAACATTCATCTAAATTTAAGGTGAACCTGGGTGGCTCAGTCAGTTAAGAATCCAACTTCGGCTCAAGTCATCATCTCATGGCTCATGAGTGGGAGCCCTGCTTGGGGCTCTGGGCTGACAGCTCTGAGCTTGGAGCCTGCTTCAAATTCTGTGTCTCCCTCTCTTTCTGCCCTTCCCTTGCTAATGCTCTGTCTCTCTCTCTCAAAAATAAACAAACGTTTAAAAAAAATAAATTTAAGTAATATTCAGACCACTACTTATAAAATGCCTCTGTGTGTAAGCAAAATAATTAAGTGAATATCAACTGTTATATTCAGCAAGCAGTATTATAATCAACATGCAGCACAATACCTGATAAATAATTTGACACAATTCACCCCACTCCAAAAGAAGGTAAATTTTTTTATCTGTTTCACCCATTATTACTCTAGCAACTTTTGAAACTTTATTAAAGCAGGAGTAAGTATGAGGTATATGTGTGACACATACACACACACCCTTTCAGTTGATATTAAAGGCACCTGAAAGATTTTTGTTATTTTTAATACATTTCTGGCTTTATAGTTTTAAATCTAGGACAGTCGAACAAGTAGTATAACAGTAGTATTCCCTACTACTTTTAAAGAATAAGTGCAAATGAATTCTTGGTAAACTCCACATTATCATGTTAAAATCCAACTTCATTTTTATCTTTTATTACAAAGGAAATGTAGATTTATATTCCAAGATTCGCTAAAGCCATCAGCCTATTTTTAGACTGTCTAATCAAAACTAATACATTGATAAAACATGTCCCTCACAAAATAAGAGTTACTGCTGCAACTTCTACCATTGGAGATATTTGATTTCATGAATATGTATGACTCACCAAAACTTTAAAATGTCCATTTCAAGGCATTTACCTGAAACTCTACAGAAACTGATAACAAAAGGGTATAGAATAATACTGATTTTTTAAAAAAGACATCTGAAGCTATTATAACATGGTAACAATTCCACGAATAAAACTATGTAGACCTTATGAATAACACAATAGCCCACTCTTTGTATTAGGATACTTATGCCAAAGTCTTTCATTCTTCAGACTTTATTTAGCTGTAATAAACATGTAAATATAATCTGTTCTTTACTTCCTAATATCTAATTGTTAGCCATTGTTAAAGACCTAAAAAGGCTTGAGTGATTGTTATACAACACAGCTGTCTATAACTGTCTTCCAGCTTACAGATCGACATACTTACCATATACTTAAACACTTAATTGAATTTAAAGTCAAATAAACGAACCCACCATATTCCCTATAGCTCTAACCTCTTCTTCCATTATATTTATCAATATTTATGGATCACACGCTACTTGCTAGGCATCGTTCTAGGTCCTTGTGATTCATCATGAACAAAACTCATATCTTCACCGCACAAAAATACCTGCCTTCATAGAATTTGCATTCTAGAGATCTATCTACTGCCCCCAAACATCTGAATATCAATTATGATTCTGCTATTTCTCACCCTAGCACCCAGTCAATAACCAAGTTCTTTCCATGCTATCATTGAAAGAATTTTCTTAAATTCCCCCAATATTTTTGCATTTGACATTACCAAAATATAAGCTAGAATAACTTTTCTCCACAACTATTGGTACTTCTCCTAACTTTCCTTTCAGCTCTCTTCCTTCTTTTCACTCACTTTCCACATATCAAAAGATATTTTTAAATGAAACTAAACATGTTGCTCACCTGCATAAAATTCTTCAATGTAATGAGAATTCCATTTCTGGCTGAACAAGGAGAGAGTAGGTCTCTTTGCCTGTGAAAACAACAAAGGGGAAAAAATTGATGGATTAAAAAATGAATACTTCTATATGGAATATCAAAGAGTATTAAATGCAAGACACTCTTGAGGAACTAAATGCAACAAAGAATGAGAAATTCCTCAAAGAATAAAGAGTGATGGTAGCTTTCTTTCCAAAGATAAGCACTTGGTCTGGGTGCCAATGTGGACTAAGAAGTGAGATGAATTTTATCAACACTACTGTCAGGTGCAACTGAATGCAAAGCAGAAAATCCCCAAATGCAACAGTAAACATTATTAAAGTCATCATTTCTTCTATTCATTTTTCTATTCTCAGAAATTTGTTGAGGCACTTGAGAAAGGTCTGGAAAGCAGAGGATGTTCATAGTACTCCATATATCATGTGGTGCTTGGATTCCAGGTTCCTACTCTCATAAAATACATTGGTAAACCAAAACCAGCTAAACTATGGTCATATTATAATGCCAAGTCAGATACTGACAGCATCAGAACAATCAGAGCCATGATGGTAGCAATACCAGAGACTGGGTATGGAGGGTTGATAAATGAATTCAATCTAATTCAAGGTGTAGCCGGGAAACAAGTGAAATTAATTCTTGAAGGAATCTAAAAAATCAATCTTTTGTCATAATTGCTGCATGGAAGAAATAGCTTACACTTTTGGAATTAAAGATGGTGGCAAAAATATGCTTCAGTATTTACTGGATTTTTATCAAAGTTTTCAGAATATATATATGTATACATATATACATACATGTATATATATATATATGGAGTGTACAAAGAAGCAAGAAATTGTATTCAACATTCACAATTATATTTAAAAAATTCTAATAGAAGTGGATCTATAAATGAACCATTTATTGGTCATAGGAAAGACTTTAATACATTCATTATGTTTAACAAATACATATAATAGGTTAAGAACTGGAAAAAGAGAAATGATACTTCCAAGGAAAATAAAAAATAAAAATTCTAGAACAAGAGCACAATTCTGAAACATCAAATATATTGAGCTGGCACTTCAGAAGGATCATTGAACATGCAGATAGTGCTCAGAAAGAAACAGTTTGAGATGATTAGTGATCTAATTTTCAAGTTTAAGGAGACATGAAAAGATGAGCAAATTAAAATCAAAGTAAATAGGAGTAAATAAAGTAATGGTAATAAAAGTAGATATCAATTAAATAAGTAACAGTCAAACAATGGAGAAAACCAACAGGGAAACTAACGAGCTCCTAGGGAGACTAGAAACTATCCATATCATAGGCATATACTTTAGACTTTATACACCATAAAAGGATAATGATGGAATATTATGAACAACTTGAGATCAATAGGTTTAATAACTTAAATGAGACAGATACATTTTTATAAAGTAAAGCTTGAAAAAAACTTGACTACACACCAAGGAGCCCATAAGAGGAACAGTGAATCAGAAATGGCGGCACAGCTCTGGCTGCAGTCCTTTTGCAGAGCTAGGAGTACTCATGCACAATGGCCCATGACACAGTCCGAGAGCCACGTCACCTTCTCATTACAAGGTGGGCTTGTTACGTTTTTGCAGGTATATAATCTAATGAAAAAAATGGCTGTCTTGTGCTGTTCTGTGATATAATCCATACAGAGCTCTTGTGCCCCTTGTGGATGTTACAATGGAGACATATCCAAATAAGAAGTTGTGACAGAGATTTTTTTTTTAGTTGCTGAAATTTTATTAAACAGTATTCTCAAAAATAAAAATAAATCTGAAACAAAATCTTAATAATCCTTTATTTATCTAAGATATCAAATATGTAGTTTCCTCCCTAAGCTACTACACGTATAGTATGACGTTTCTACCAGCACAAGAGGAGTAACCAAGCTTTCTTATCATCTCTCCCAGAGTGCGACAGAGGAGAAGGAGGAGTGGGCTTAAAAGCTGCCCAGAGCCAAATACCAACAATGGATTAAGATTTTTTTCTTACAGCCATTTAAAAAACACATTTAAGTTTTTATTTACATTCCAGATAGTTAACAGACCGTGTAATATTAGTTTCAAGTGCACAATTCAGTGATTCAACACTTTCATTCAGCCCCAGGTGCTCATCACAACAAGCACCCTCTCTAATCCCCATCACCTATTTTACCCATCTCCCCCACCCACCCCCTCTGGTAACAATCAGTTTATTCTATATAGATAATAGTATATTTCTTGGTTTGCCTCTCTCTCTCTCTCTCTCTCTCTCTCTTCCTCTTCCCTCCCCTCCCCTCAATGCTTGTTTATTTAACACTCACATCTTATATTCAACTTAATGGTGAATCTTTGAGTGCTCCCCCTAAGATTGGGAACAACTCAGATCAACACTAAACTATCCTGCACGCCTAGAAAACTGATCTGAGGATTAACACAACAATCTGCACAGCCTGAACCACAGAACTCAGCAGGTACGCAACATGGCGAGGTGAACTAGGGGAGAGAGAAACCACGGAGGGCAGGGACCCGTTTTTGCTTGTGGGGAGAGTACACGAAAAACATCCTTCACAAAAGCAGCTGAAGAGAAAGTGGAAAAGTGGAAACAGATGCAGGGACTGAACTAAAAAAGGGAGAAAGGATAAAGGAGAGAGTTTAAAATCCATTAAGACTCTATAAACAGGGGAAGTGCAGAGTCTGAAACTCTGCAGCTCAATACCTGGCGGTGCTCTGGCGGGAAGGGCGAATTCCCAGGAGAAGAGTGGGCCCAGGAGGTCCTCAGGCCATGCCTGATTTTCCATAAACCCCAAAAGGCTGCTGCTAACAGGATCACGGGTACTTTTTCTGGGGCGGGCTGGCACCCACCCGCACTCTCTGAACATCGGCAGTAGCATGGTCCCACAAAGGTTTCTGGGTACAGCTGGCACCCGGCCATTGCTCGGTGAGACCCTCCTGCAGAAGATGAGCGAGGGTCAAAGCCACAGTCCCTCAGATGTGAGGGGTCGGGAAACAAGCTGCATCCGAGATAAAACTTGGGAGGGAGGTGCTGCCTGGCAACCTGACGGCGTGGTCACGAACAGTGCAGAAGCGAGGGGTGGACAGAAGCTGGAGACAAAGGACGGGTGCGCAATTGCTGATCTGGGAGAGCGGAGTTGGGATAATAGAGTCGGGTACCTGGGTGACGCCATTTCACCCCTCCCGCGCGTGCGCATACACACCCACAAGCGCCACAAGGATCTACCCCAGTAAGCTAAGCAGTGCCATCTAGTGGAGAATGGAGCTGCTACACTAAGCCCTGTCCAACTGGGCCAACCTTGCTTTTCAGGAACACCGCAAATCTCTCTGCCTGCTTAGTTTATGGACTATAAAGTGCTTCATAGTTTGACTTCTGGGGAAAATGATGTAATTTCAATCGTATTTCAGTCTGTTTGCTGGTCCATCTACCCAATTTTCTTTTTTTGTTTCTTTTACTTGAATACAGAAAGAGAGAAAACTATTTTTTATTTTAAATTTTTATTAAAATATTGTTTTTCTACTAAATACTTTACTTTCTTGTAATATTTTCGAATTCTATTTTACTTCCATCACTTCAAGTTATTCTATTTCATCGTATTCATTTTCTCAAATTTTCAAATGTTTTCCCTTTTTTTATCCCCTTTTTTTCTCTAATCAGGTCAAGCACCTTTCAATAAACAGACCAAAAATAGATTAGAATCCTTCTCTATGGAGATAAAAGAAGCAAAAGGTAGTCAGGATGAAATAAAAAATGCTACAACTGAGAAACAATCTCAAATGGGTGCTATGGTGGCAAGAATGGATGAGGCAGAGCCGATAATCAACAATAGAGAGGACAAACTTAGGAGAATAATGAAGCAGAAAAAAAGAGGGAGACTAAAGCAAAAGAGCACAATTTAAGAATAAGATAAATCAGTGACTCATTAAAAAGGAACAATATCAGATTCATAGGAGTCCCAGAAGATGAAGAGAGAGAAAAAGGGGTAGAAAGGTTATGTGAACAAATCATAGCAGAAAACTTTCCTAACCTGGGGAAAGACACAGACATCGAAATCCAGGAAGCACAGAGGACTCCCACAAGATTCAACAAAAACCGAGCATCAACAAGGCATATCACAGCCAAATTCACAAAATACACAGACAAGGAACGAGTCATAAAAGCAGCAAGGTAAAAATGTCCTTAACCTCCAAAGGAAGACAGATTGGGTTTGCAGCAGACCTATCCACAGAAACTTGGCAGGCCAGAAAGGAGTGGCAGGATATATTCAATGTGCTGAATTGGAAAAATATGAAGCCAAGAATTCTTTATCCAGCAAGGCTGTCATTCAAAATAGAAGGAGAGATAAAAAGTTTCCCAAACAAACAAAAATTAAAGGAGTTCATGACCACTAAACCAGCCCTGCTAGAAATTTTAAAGGGGAATCTCTGAGGGGAGAAAAGACAAAAAAAAAAAAAAAAAAAAAAAAGTCAAAAGCAACAAAGACTAGAAAGGACCAGAGAATAACACCAGAAACTCCAACTCTACAAGAAACATAATGGCAATAAACTCATACCTTTCAGTACTCACTGTAAATGTGTCAATGGTCTAAATGCTCCAATCATCCAATCATTAGGGTAACAGAATAAATAAGAAAACAAGATCCATCTATATGCTGTTTACAAGATACTCACTTTAGACCTAAAGGCACCTCCAGATTGAAAATAAGGGGATGGAGAACCATCTATTATGCTAATGGTCACCAAAAGAAAGCTGGAGTAGCCATAAGAGATGAAGAAGGGCATTATATCATAATTAAAGGGTCTATCCACCAAGAAGACATAACAATTGTAAACATTTATGCTCCAATGTGGCAGCACCCAAATATATAAATAAATTACTCACAAAAATAAAGACACTCATTGATAATAATAACATAATAGTAGGGGACTTCAACACCCCACTTACAGCAATGGACAAATCATTTAAACAGAAAATCAACAAGGAAACAATGGGTTTGAATGACACACTGGAACAGATGGATTTAACAGATATATTCAGAATATTGCATTCTAAAGCAGCAGAATACACATTCTTCTCCAGTGTGCATGGAACGTCCTCCAGAATAGATCACATACTGGGGCACAAATCAGCCCTAAGCAAGTACAAAAAGATCGAGATCATACCTTGCATATTTTCAGACTGCAACACTATGAAACATGAAATCAACCACAAGAAAAAATTTGGAAAGGTAATAATACTTGGAGACTAAAGAACATCCTACTAAAGAATGATGGGCTAACCAAGAAGTTAAGGAGGAAATTCAAAAGTACATGGAAGCCAGTGAAAATGATAACACCATAGCCCAAAACCTCTGGGACACAGCAAAGGCAGTCATAAGAGGAAGTGTATAGCAATCCAGGCCTTCCTAAAGAAGGAAGAAAGGTCTCAGATACATAACCTAACCTTAAACCTCAAAGACCTGGAAAAAGAACAACAAATAAAACCCCAAACCAACAGAAGACAGGAAATAATAAAGATTAGAGCAGAAATCAATGCTATGAAAGAAAGAAAGAAAGAAAGAAAGAAAGAAAGAAAGAAAGAAAGAAAGAAAGAAAGAAAGAAAGAAAGAATGAAAGAGAGAGAGAGAAAGAGAGAGAGAGAGAGAGAGAAAGAAGGAAAGAAAGAAAGAAAGAAAGAAAGAAAGAAAGAAAGAAAGAAAGAAAGAAAGAAAGAAAGAAAGAAAACCAGTAGAACAGATCAATGAAACCAGAAGCTGGTTCTTAGAAAGAAATAACAAAATTGATTAACCACTAGCCAGTTCGATCAAAAAGAAAAAGGAAAGGACCCAAATAAATAAAATCAAGAATGAAGAAGGAGAGATCACAACCAACAGAGCATAAATGAAAACAATATTAAGAGAATATTATGAGCAATTATACGCCAATAAAATGGACAATCTGGAAGAAATTGAAATTCCTAGAAACATATAAACTACCATAACTGAAACAGGAAGAAATAGAAAATTTTAACAGACCTATACCCAGTAAAGAAATCAAATTAGTAATCAAAAATCTCCCAAAAAATAAGAATCCAAGGCCAGATGGCCTTCCAGGGAAATTCTACCAAACCTTTAAGGAAGAATTAACACCTATTCTATTGAAACTGTTCCAAAAAATAGAAATGGAAGGAAAACTTTGAAACTCTTTCTATGAAGGCATCCTTACCATCATTTCAAAACCAGACAAAGACCCCACTAAAAAGGAGAACTATAGACCAATCTCCCTGAACATGGACACAAGAATCCTCAACAAGATATTAGCCAACTGCATCCAACAATATATCAAAAAATTTATTCACCACGACCAAGTGGGATTTCTACCTGAGATGCAGTACTGTTTCAATATCCACAAAACAATCATTGTGATTTATCACATCAGTAAAAGAAAGGACAAGAACCACATGATCCTCTCAATAGAGGCAGAGAAAACATTTGACAAAACACAGCATCCTTTCTTGATAAAAACCCTTAAGACAGTAGGGACAGAAGGACCATATCTCAAGATCATAAAAGCCATAAATGAAAGATCCAACTCTAATATCATCCTCAATGGAGAAAAACTGAGAGCTTTCCCCCTAAGGTCAGTAACAAAACAGAGATGTCCGCTCTTACCACTGTTATTCAACATAGTATTGGAAGTCCTAGCCTCAGCAATCAGACAACACCTAGAAATAAAAGGCATCCAGATCAGCCAGGAAGAGGTCAAATTTTTACTCTTTCACAGATGACATGATACTCTATATGGAAAACCCAAAAGATTCCACCAAAAAACTGCTAGAGCCGATCCATGAATTCAGCAATGTGGCAGGATATAAAATCAATGCACAGAAATCTGTCATATTCCTATACACCAACAATGAAGCAACAGAGATAAAATCAAGGAATCGATTCCATTTACAATTGCACCAAAACTCAAAACTACCTAGGAATAAATCTGACCAAAAATCTATACACTGAAAACTATAGAAAGCTTATGAAAGAAATTGAAGAAGACACAAGAACAAATATTGTTAAAATGTCAATACTACCCAACACAATCTACATATTCAAAGCAATACCTATCAAAATAATACAAGCATTCTTCACAGAGCTAAAACAAACAATCCTAAAATTTATGTAGAACCAGAAAAGTCCCCAAATAGCCAAAGCAGTCTTGAAGAAGAAACCCAAAGCAGGAGGCCTCACAATTTCAGACTTAAGCTGTATTACAAAGCTACAATCATCAAGACAGTATGGTACTGGCACAAGACCAGACACTCAGATCAATGGAACAGAATAGAGAACCCAGAAATGGACCCACAAACATATGGCCAACTAATCTTTGACAAAGCAAGAAAGAATATTCAATGGAATAAAGACAGTTTCTTCAGCAAGCGGTGTTGCGAATACTGGACAGCAACATGCGTAAAAATGAACCTGGACCACTTTCTTACACCATACACAAAAATAAACACAAATGGATGAAAGACCTAAATGTAAGGGAAGCCATCAAAATCTTCTAGGAGAAAGCAGGCAAGAACCCCTTTGATCTTGGCCGCAGCAACTTCTTACTCAACACATCTCTGGAGGCAAGGGAAACAAAAGCAAAAATGAACTATTGGAACCTCAGAAAAATAAAAAGCTTTTACACAGTGAATCAGCAAAACTAAAAGGCAACCGATGGAATTGGAGAATATATTTGCAAACGACATATCAGATAAATGGTTAGTATCCAAAATCTATAAAGAAGTTATCAAACTCAACACCCCAAAAACAAATAATCCAGTGAAGAAATGGGCTAAAGACCTGAACAGACACTTCTCCAAAGAAGACACCTAGATGGCCAATAGACACATGAAATGATGCTCAATGTCACTCATCATCAGGGAAATACAAATCAAAACCACAGTGAGATACCACCTCACACTCATCAGAATATCTAACATTAACAACTCAGGCAACAGTAGATTTGGTGAGGATGCAGAGAAAAAGGATCTCTTTTGCATTGCTGGTGGGAATGCAAACTGGTGAAGCCACTCTAGAAAACAGTTTGGAGGTTCTTCAAAAAATTAAAAGTAGAACTACCCTACGACCCAGTAAATACATTACCAAGTATTTATCCAAGAGATACAGTTATGCTGTTTTGAGGGGGCAATGCACCCCAATGTTTATAGCAGCACTGCCAACAATAGCCAAAGTACTGAAAGAACCCAAATGTCCATCGATGGATGAATGGATAAAGAAGATGTGGTGTACACACACACACACACACACAAACACACACACACACACACACACACACACACAATGGAGTATTACTGGGCAATCCAAAAGAATGAAATCTTGCCATTTGCAACTACATGGATAGAACTAGAAGGTAGTATGCTAAGTGAAATTAGTCAGTTAGAGAAAGACAAATATCATATGACTTCACTTATATGAGGACTTTAACATGCAAACCAGATGCATATAAGGGAAGGGAAGCAAAAATAATATAAAAACAAGGAGGGACACAAAAACAGAAGAGACTCTTAAATATGGAGAACAAACAGAGGGTTACTGGAGGGGTTGTGGAAGAGGGGATGGGCTAAATGGGTAAGGGGCATCAAGGAATCTACTCCTGAAATCATTATTGCACTATATGCTAACTAACTTGGATGTAAATTTAAAAAAAATTAAATAAAAAAATAAAAAAAGAGGAAAAAAAACTAATGACAACATTAGCCTTCTAGTTCTGTTTTCTTCTAGGTAAGATTTATTAAGGTATACAACGTTGCTCAATCCAGAGCAAACTTTTGCTTTCTTAACCTCTCCAAAATTACTTAATACAAGTTTAAATCATATATTAAGTACTTTCTAACACTCTTTTACTGAAATGTCCCTATCGTTTACCCTGGGGTGTTTGGTTTTTCACTGCGACAAACAGTAGATATACTTTGTTCGGCTACTGAGGTATTCTAGGTCATCTTTGGCTGAGGGACATTGAAAGATTTTGATTAGAGAAAGCTCTATGGGTCTTTACAATAGTTTCTGAAATTCTACTCAATGTTGTTGAAATTTCCCTTTTGTTTCTTTCTTTTCAAGATACATCGTTAACTTTTTAAATTTTTTTAAAATGTTTTTCTGTTTTTGGGAGAGAGAGACAGAGTGTGAGTGGGGGAGAGGCAGAAAGAGAGAGGGAGACACAGAATCTGAAAGAGGCTCCAGGCTCTGAGGTGTCAGTACAGAACCCGATGCAGGGCTGGAACTCAGGAACAGTGAGAGCATGATCTGGACCAATGTCAGACACCAAACTGACTGAGCCACCCAGGAGCACTAATTTTTAACTTATTTTTTTTTTTTTTTAAGAGAGAGAAAGCACACATGTGAGCAAGGGAGAGGGGCAGAGGGAGAAAGAGAGAAAATCTTAAGCAGGCTCCACACAGAGTATAGCTTAATCCCAATGACCCTGGGACAATGACATGAGCTGAAATCAAGAGTCAGTCACCGACTGAGGCGACTGGGTGTCCCAGAGTTAATCTGTTTTTGGCTCTGCCACTAAATTCAGGGAAAAAAATTTTTTTTGAGGAGGAAAGAAAGAGATAGAGAGAATGGAAGTGGGACAGACAGAGATAGAGAGAGAACCTGAACCAGGACCCACACTCACCAGGGCTTGATGCAGGGCTTGTTCTCATGAGATCATGACCTGAGCTGAAATCAACAGGCAGACACTTCACCAACTGAGACACCCATGTGTCCCCATCTTTACCTTTTGTATCACAATTTTACTGCATCTTATATAAATTATAATATCGCTCACAGCATGATTCTAGCATGTTTTTTCACCTTGATTCCAAAAACTGTGTTATCTTTTCATATCTCAACACTATGAACAGACATAAGTGTGAGAAATATCCATACAAATGAACTTCTATGCTTTGTTATATGTAAGTAAACTTTTTATTGAATGAGATGAACTCAGTGGGATACGGAGAAACAAATAAAAATGTATTCTTTTAATTCTTTTAAAGCTGTTGTTTTAATCACAGTCGGCATGATTGTTCATTCATTGTTCTTCTCTGCCTACATAAGAAATTTTAGACAAGGCCACCTTTTCCTGGAGACATTTAGGTATTGTTTTATTGTTTTTTAATCTAGTCACTTTCATTCACAAGAGTCTCAATTAAATAATAAAATATCCAGCAAATAAAAAGTTTCTCTCTCATCCAGTATTTTACTGATTTCAACACACAAGTCAGGACTAGGTGGAGTAGTAACCCTGAGTCCTCTTTTCTCCCATAACTCGGTCTTCTACTTCTCATCCTCCTCATACTAGGATGCTTGAGTCCCTCTAACATTGTACCAGAGGCAAGAAGAAAAGGTGGGTGTTGTCTGGCATTTCTGGAATTGAGACCAGTTCCCTCTCAGGGGGGAATATTGTCCAATGCTGACTCTTCTTCTCCTTTTTGGTGAACAGACTTAATAAAAACCAACAAATGATAGAATAGTACCTGAGGGGTGGCAATAATGGAAGCTGTTACCACACCTAAGCCTGAAGAGTAAAATAAATGTTTACCAAAGCTAGAGAAAGAATTATAGCTATAGGAAAAAGACCTATTAGTAGAAGCTGTGATCATCAGTAGAGAAATTCAACCACTACTAGAATAGTGGCAAGGCTGAGAAAGAACCAGGGGCATAAATACCCTCGACTCATTTGATCAGATACCCTCTGATCTCCTGCCAGCAACTCTAATTAACTGAATCCAATCAGAAGCCAGAGGGCAAAGAAGCCAGCTAGTGGATTCTGTTATATAGCTTCTCAGGGCACATAAGAAGGTGAAGAATGATGAGAAGTTAATCTAAAGGGACAAATAATGAATATCCATCGTATTTCCTCAGGCCAATGAATCTAGCCCCAGTTGATGCAATAAACCATAAAAAATCCAACAGAAACAATCAAATGTTAAAACTATTATAGAAGTTCAGTAAGCTTTCTGGACACATAATCAACTTTAAATCAATGATATTTTCCTTACCAGCAACAACCAGCTAGAAACTATAATAGAAAATAAGGGATCGTTCCCACTATCAACAAAATGATTAAAAAATAGGAAATCAATTCAGTCAAAAAATGCATAGGAACTTTCAGGAGAAAATGTATAACTTCTATTAAAAGACACAAAAGAAGGTTTAAATATATGGAAAATACTCAATATCCATATGTATATGGCAGCACTTAAAATTTCTCTCAAATCTACACATTCAACGATATTCTAAATCAAGGAGAAATATGTTTTTCAGACTTGACAAACTAATTCTAATATTCACATTGAATTTGTTTACATACCAATAGGGTAATTGTGATAATCATAGATATATGACTCATCCGACCAGTTAAAATACATAGTTAGAAAGTTTAGCACAAAACATGGGTATAATACCAGTGCGAAACAGGTAAATAAATATAGGAATGAATAAATAAGAGGTGTATGTGAGTACTTGATACACAGCAAGATGTCATCACAATCAGAATTAATATTGTTAAAATACCTATACAGTCCAAAGCCACCTATAGATTCAGTGCAATCCCTATCAAAATTTCAATGAGACTATTTACAGAAATAGATAAAAAAAAATCTTAAAATTCATATGGAACCGTAACAGGCCCCAAATAGCCAAAGCAATATTGAGAAAGAAAAACAAAGCCAGAAGCATCACACTTCCAGATTTCACACTATACTGCAAATCTGGAGTAATCAAAACAGTATGATACCGGCATGAAAACAGATACACAGACCAACAGAATAGCATAGAGAATGCAAAAATAAACCCACATATATATGGTCAACAAATATATGACAAGGGAACCAAGAATACCCAACAAGGAAAATACAGTCTTTTCAATAAATTATAATGGGAAAACTTTTACATAAATGAAATAAGGCCCTTATCTTCTGATCCTCACAAAAACTAACTTGAAAAGATTAAAGATTTAAATTTAGGACCTGAAACCATAAAACTATTAGACCATATAGAGAAAACGCTACTTGACATTGGTCATGGCAAAAATATTTGCACATGACACCAAAAGCGCAAGGAACGAAAGCAACACTCAGTGGAATGGACTACATCAATCTAAAAAAGATTCTGCCTGGCAAAAGCAGCAATCAACAGGAACTTGATTGTCAACAGAATGCAGAGCCAACCTAAAAAAACAGGAGAAATATTCGCAAGCTATATATCACATAAGGGATTAGTATCCAAAATATATGAGGAACTCAACTTATTAGCAAATAATAACAATAATTAGTATTATTGATTACTGATTGATTACTATGATTAAAAATGGGCAGAGGACCTGAATAGACATTTTTCAAAGGCATACAAATGGCCAACAGATACATGAAAAGGTGTTCAACATTACTAATCAAATGTAAACCATAACGAGACATAACTGTTAGAATGGCTATTATTAAGAAGATAAGAAATAACAAGTGTTGGAGAGGATTTCAGGGAAAAGGAATACTTATGTACTGTTGGTAGGAATATAAAATGGTACAGCCACTATGGAAAACACTATAAAGTTTCCTCAAAAAATAAAAAATGAAAACTGAACTACCATATGATCCAGTAATCCCCCTTCTGGGTATATATCCGAAGGAAATGAAATAACTATCTCAGAGAGATGTCTGCCCTCCCATATTCATTGCAGCATTATTCGCAATAGCCAACATATGGAAGCAACTTAAGTGTCTATGAACAGATGAATAGACAAAGAAAACGTAGCATATATAACAATGGGATATTATTTGACCATTAAAAAAAAAAAAGAAAACTCTGCCATTTTAAACAACATGGATGAAACTTGAGGGTATTATGCTAAGTGAAATAAATAAGACAGAAGACAAATCCTGTATTTATATGTGGGATCAAAAAAAAAAGAAAAAGAAAACCTACCAAATTCATAGAAACAGAGCATAGAATGGAGGTTGCCAAGGTTGAGGTGTTGGTTAAAGGTCATAAACTTCCAGTTTTAAGGCAAATAATTACTGGAGGTGCCTGGGTGGCTCAGTTGTTTAAGAGTCCAAATCCTGATTTTGGCTCAGGTCATGATCTCACAGTTGTGAGACTGAGCCCCATGTCAGACTCTGCCCCGATAGCATGAAACCTGCTTGGGATTCTATCTGTCTCCCACTCTCTCTGCCGTTCCCTGGTTGAACAAACTCCCTCTCTCTGTTTCTCTCAAAAATAACTAAATGTTAAAAAAAACCCACAAACATTAAAAAAATATAATTTGGGGGAACCTTAATACAGCATGGTGACTAGAGTTAATAATACTGTATTATATCTCTATTATATTTGAAAGTTGAGAAAAGTAAATTTTAAATGTCCTCACCAAAAAAAAATTGTAATTATGTGAGATGGAAATGTTAACTAACCTTATTATGATCATTATTTTGCAATAAAATGTACATCAAATCATGCCATATACCTTACACTTATACAATGGTATGTGTCAATTATATCTCAAAAAAGCTGAGGAAGGAAAAGGTGGCATCAAAAGATAAACATTTTTTTCATGATACGGCAGGGAAACCTATCTCTCTATATGTAAAATTAAATCTGGGCCCCTAATTTACATAACAGATAAACGTGTCTTGCAGATTAAGGAACCAATTACAGAAAAGTAAATATAAAGGTAATTTAACTACTAAGGAAGATATTTATGATATTATGGAAATCAATATTTAACATACTCAAAGCAAAAACAACGACCTGAAACCTATAGAACTGACCACACCAAAATTAAGGATGATTTAAGAGAGTGTAGTTGGAAGAATATATTTACAACCTCTAAAACTGATAAATGATTTAAAAAGAGAATATACAAGTAATTGCAATTCCCTGAGAAAAAGAAAGAAAATTTGATAGAAAAAATAAACAAAAGATTTGAAAAGGCAATTCACAGGAGAACCCAAACATCTGACAAGCAAATGTAAAGTGTCCAAACTTGCTATTAATGAAATAACTGCAAATTGTAACGATGAGATAGAATTTCATATTCATCAGAATGCTGAATTCAGAATATGGGTTAATTCCAATTACTGGCAAGGATGTGGGTAGACAGGAACTTTCACGCCCTGCTGGCAGTGTGTACTGCAACAGCCATTCTGGGAAGCCATCTGGTAATATTTAGCAAAATTACGTATGCGTGTTTCCTATGACACAGAAATCTCAGTCTTAGTATATATTTGAAAAAGCACATGCACAAATCAGTGTAGTGATATTTATAGAGAGACTTATCTTAGCGCTTTTTATGGTAATAGAAAACATGGGCATCCTAGGTATCCATTACCAGGGAATTGGTCAGTAAAATGTAGGGGACATGGGCCATAAAGCAGCATTAAGATGCAGTGAGCCACATGTGCAAATAACAACAAATATGGCTGAAAAACAGAGCATTTGCACAAGACAGGAAATTGACTGAGGTCACCACCCACACACACAGCCACATGTGTGTACACACACTGATAGACGCAAAAAGGTAGTTATTTACTACATTGTTTCAATGAGTTGGAATTTGATTTTAGACCAGATATATGTGTTTAAAAATAAAAATCACAAAATATCTATGGAAGACTTAATCAGCTGTGTGTATGTATACATATGTGTGTGTGTGTGTGTGTGTGTGTGTGTGTGTGTGTGTGTCTATGAAACACATGTTTTTAAAAGTCATATTTAAGGTCATCCTCTTAGTTCAGGCTACTGTAACAAAGTACTATATAGACTGGGAGGTTTGTAAGCAACAGAAATTTATTGCTCACAGTTCTGGAGTCTGGAAGTCCAAGACCAGGGTGCCAGCATAGTCAGGTTCTGGTGAGAACCCTCTTCCAGATTACAAACTGCTAATCACTTTGTATTCACATTTAGTGGGAAAAGAATGAGAGGGGCCTGGGTGGCTCAGTCAGCTAAGCGCCCGATTCTTGATTTTGACTCAGGTCATGATCTCTAGGTTAGTGAGATGGAGCCCATTATCGGGCTCTGCACTGAGCATAGAACTTGCTTGAGATTCTGCCTCTCACTTTCTCTCTGCCCCCTCCCCACCTCACAGGCTTGCGTGTGCTCTCTATCTCTGTCTCTGACTCTCTCAAAAAAAATAAACCTGAAAAAAAAAGGAATAAGAGGGTTCTCTGGGATCCTTTTTTACAAAGGTACTGTTCCCATTCATGAGGGCTCCACCCTCAGACTTAATTACCTCCCCAAGTCACCACCTCCTAATACCATCACGTTGACGATTAGGATTCCAACATATGAATTTAGGGGAGAAAGGAAATAAACATTCATTCCACTGCATCATCGTAATATAGAAAGATTTTACACTACACATTTTTATCTATCTCCATGATTTAATTACAAAATGGTAGGATTTATATTTTCTGATATTAAAATATTAGGAAAGGAAGCTTGGAATATAGTGATTGCATCGTTCTGAGACTTATTTGGGAAGGACTATTGAAAAAAATGCAGAGAGCTGCTTCATAGCCAAGTGGTGACAGTATCAATTATCCTTCACATGAGTTAAATTCTTCTCTGTGCCTTCTGCGAATTTGCAGATTAAAGCTGGAGTCAGAAGAGTGTTCTGAGAACACATAAGGGACAGTAAAATGAATTTTGCCCTTAAAATTTTTGATGGAAAAAAAAAGGAAATTTAATCAGCCACTTTACATTTACATTATTGATTACCAGCAGGATTTTGACTGTCATGGGTAAATGTCAGAAACACTAATTAGATTATTTCACAATTTGTGTGGAAATTAACAGCAGACATTATTGCACAGAAAATGCAAACTCAGAAGAAAGGAGTTGTGTTCTTTTAAGTCTTTTCTTTCCTCGTAAGGCTGCTTTCTTTTCCTATATCTTTTATATCCGTAGGATGATGGGATCAAACTGTGCATCGCCCAGAATATAGATTGGTGCTCGGATGTTCTGTAAGTTTAAGTATGCAGACGGTGTGATTCTTATCCCTGATATACCAAGGGTCTGCATAGCCACGTGGAAAGATTAATTACGGTGCACATCAATTTTGGCCTCTAGATGTCATGTAAAGAACATAACATCAGAAAGGAAGCTGCAGAATTTTGATTATAGCTTTCTGAAAACTGTATGAGTGGGAGTAGGAGGAAAAAGGGACTCTTGTATTCTTTTACAGGGTATGCATTCTTTTACTACGCAGTCAAAGGCAGGTAGGCTGAAAATCAAGCTTGGAAGTGCTGCTAGGAAATGTTACTTCAATTAGTCAGCTGGTAGGATTAAAAGAAGAGAGCTGAGGATTTATAAGAGGCGTGCTCCCTATGACCAGCCTCTAAGACTGAAAGTGATATTGTTGATAGCATTCAATGTATTCAAGACAATGCAGCAATTAATCCTCTATTGTGTATTTAAGAGAAAAACCAGAAAGCAACAAGAACCGGCATTTCTGGGCACTTTACTCATCCTTCCCTGAAAAGAGAATAAATAGGAGAGGAGCAGATTTGAATGAATCTTAATTAAATTATTATATATGTTTAATTGCAGTATTTTAGTGTGACACCAGACAAATGATTTGGGCTTCATTTTTGTGCAAGCTGCCTCACAGCAGGAAAATAAAATGTGTTTCAGCCTGTTTCACAAAACCGAGCAAAATGGGAACTAGACGAATCACAGAAAAAATCCATCACAAAAATTGTATAACACGGATTAGAAAAGAAGACCATATCTGTTCGTTCCTATGTTTCTTACAATCTTCAGTTAATTCATCACAGAGGAGCTCCCTGGATATTTAAGGACAATGGGAAATGTCCACAAGCCCTCCTCTTATTTCCATTCGTAGCCCTCGAGTGCAGTGGGCTGCAAACAACAAGCCATTTAAATGCCTCCCGAGGAGAATAGATATGCTGCAAGTAGGCAAGCTTGCTGTAAGATGAGCAAGGAAACACAAAGCAGACACAGTGAGGACAGGGAAATCATGCAGAAGAACCAAAAGGAAGGAAGAGGGGCAGAATATAAGAAAATGAGAATCTGCTTAAACCGATGTATGGTAATAAGCTCAGACGCTGGAAAAACTTCACAGCTGAAAGTGAAACAGCACATCTGATTTCGGAAGCAGAACAGTGGAATAATGAATAGTGTTGAACCTTTTGGTCCTTAAAACTAGGTTCAGATTCATCCCCAGGAAAACTCTAGTGATTGAAAAAGTACCGATTCCCCTTGAGTAGCTAAAGTTGAATTTCTTCTTTTTCCCTGGAGCTGCTAAAATAGAAGAATAAACTCAGAGTAATTGCTGGACTTGGTCTCATAATTATAGATCTTGTTTGTGCATCTGAATTAAGCAACTTTTCGGCAAAGAAAGTTTCACTGAGTGCACAACAAAGGAAATTATTATTATTTATAAAATTAAATTATGCTTTTATTCTAAAAGAAAAACCATAGTATTTTCAAATCATTGTAGTACTAGCCTCAAGCATTTCTTAAGCCAGAAGCCAAATATTCTTGATCATTTCTTTCACCACTGATTATTTTGAAGTTTTCCTACAGAAGAAACAATTTTAAAAGAGATTACTAGGCCCGGATCAAAGAATTATTGGCTGCTGAATCTTGGCGGGCCTATAGTTCAAAGGCGAATGGAGGGGAGAATTTCTCTTTGAAAATGACACCCATCACCCAGCTCATGACAAAAACATCCCCCAACATATCACTAAGGTGTCTATGAAAACAGGGACAAAAGATAGAACTGACAATAGCCTACACTATAATTCTTGGTCAATCTACAGGTAGGATCTATAAAAATTTGCATTTATCAAGATTTTGTAGGAAGTGGGATACATTTAGTTTGCACATTTAGTCTGTGAGCTGTCCAGGCTAAGGCACTTAGAGTGTCACCTAATTGGAAGGAAAAGGAGGACTACCTTCCTGACCGACACTAGATCGGCAACTCGAATGCATGAACCAAGATATTAGACATAGGACTCGCATCTCCTTATCAAATATCTGTGTGCTTCTATTAAATTATTTGCTACTTGAATGTCCCTCAACTCTCTCTGTCTCACCATCAATATGTACATTAGACCGTTGGGCCCATTCTCATTCTGACTTTTTGTTTTTGTCTGTCAATTACCACAAGAAGCACAGAATTCCCATGTTACACATCATACCAAGTAGCCCGTGTCAAGTGAAGAGAAGCACTGAAGAAAGTAGAATATAAATTGGAGGAAGATAAGAGAGACAGAGACAGACACAGACACAAAGACACATAAACAGAGAGAGAATGAGAGAGGAGTACTTCTTAAAAGTAAGCACATAGAAAGTCAAGAGATACGTCCGAAGTCCTTGGTGCTCAAAGGACAGGACAGAGGAAGTATTCGAGCAACAGAATAACAAGAAAGACCAAGGATCAATAAATCAAAATAGACTCTCTTTTCCCATCTTCATGTTCTATTTCAATCTGCACTTGCTTGGGGATAAATAA
This sequence comes from Paguma larvata, assembly GCA_030068075.1. Taxonomy (NCBI): domain Eukaryota; kingdom Metazoa; phylum Chordata; class Mammalia; order Carnivora; family Viverridae; genus Paguma; species Paguma larvata. The sequence goes on along the minus strand of CM057824.1, from coordinate 119,996,354 downwards.
GCCATTTTCTGTTCTCTGTAGTTAATTTTGTGTTCAGTGGAGTATATAAGTATGCATCTTAACTCTTATAAATAATGGTGGATGTGCTGAATACAGGGAGAAAAGTGGCTTAAAGGAAAATGAAATAATACTCTTTTTTAAATCAATAATTCTGTTTTTCCAAGCTTTTTAAGCTACAAGTCAAATCCTAAAAAGAAATTTTGTAATATCTAATGGCAAAAATAGATATCCTTATGTCAGTGCTTACTCAGTAAATTTTTCCAGTCCTTTATCACATAATAAATAACCAAAAATAAATTATATATCACTCTTTGAATTGTCAAATGCTACACAGTTCTCTTTTTTTTAATTTCTTAATGCTAAGCATTGTCATTTCCAACAGTATTTTTAACCATATCACTATGATGCACTGCTCCACAAATATAATTACTGATTAGATTTTCTTAACTAAGAAATGGAGGCAAAAGAAAATTTTCATAGTGTTAAGACTAGTTATTAGAAATAGAACATTTTTCCCTTAATAGATGCCAGTCAAGCTTATACTATACTTTATAGATATTCATCCAAGTGTTGAATCACTTTACTGTATACCTGAAACTAATATTACACTGTATATTCACTAACTGGAATTTAAATAAAAACTTTCTAAAAATGATTTTAAAAGTCACTGAAACACAGGTCCAAAAAGGACTTCAAATGACAAATTCCTCCACTTCACAGCGCACACATTTCAAAGACAAATAAATCAGGCCTCCACTTCCCTCTTTGTCCTCTTGTCTCCGGGATTGATTATAACAATAATTCCCACCTAATAGTCATTGTTATTCCGAGTTTATTGTTATACCTGATTACGTACACACATACTCAATGTTTTTTCTGTATTAACCATTCTCAAGGAGACTTTTTCATAGCACATCTTTTACTCATCTTTCTAAAGAATAATATTCTCTAGAGCTCCACATAGCTCAATTTCTAGTCTCAAAACAATAATGATCATGTCATCATTTCTACTGATTAACCCAAATTCAAGATACTGCAGTTTTAGCCTCTGTCATTCTACCAACACCACACACACACACACACACACACACACACACACACAGCATTGTTAGCTACCATCTAGATAAGCTTTCATGAACTTAGAAGGTAATAGTAAGCAACCAAGGCCATCTTATTTCTGGAATAGATCAATGCCTTTAGTTTTCCTGTTAAAATTCTTTTCCCAACCAAATAAATCCCTTTGTTTCTTGGGCCTCCTGTGGATATTGTACGTCAGCTTTCATTTGCTGGATCTTGCTGGGCATGTATGCTAGCGATAAAAAAGAGCAATTTCTGGATAAGTATCATAAAAAGCAAAATTTCCTATATATCAGAATTAGTATATTCTGTGGATTTCTGTTCAATACAGGGTAATTCTAGCTTCTGTAATATATAGACTCCCAGATCTTAATGGCTTAACATAATGGCATTTTATTTTTCTCTTATGTAACATTTCAATACTTGTGTTCTTTGTAGAATATGGATTTCCATACGGTGATTCAGAAAACCCAACTATTTCTATTTGATGGCTCCCAAGGATTCCCATGATCCAGAATCCCTGAGAATCTCCAAGACCCCATCGGTGGATCCATCATATAATAAATATGATGTCTTTTTTATTCTTATCCCATTAGTGAATAATTGCATTTTCCAAAACTATATAATGTGTGATATCACAGCCACTTGAATGAAGAATTAAAGACTTTTCAAAATGTAAACAATGTCAGTCTTCTCCCTATATATATTTTTTGGAAACTATAGTTATTTTTTCATAAAAGTTCATTGTTTATATAATGTTTTTTTTTATTTTTGTGTTAAGTGTATTAAAATAAATCTAATTTTTTTCTCAATTTTCATTTCTAATACAATAAATATTGATGGATACAATTTATAAATATGGGGGCACCTAGTTGGCTCAGTTGGTTAAGCATCTGACTCTTGATTTCAGCTCAAGTCATGATCTAATAGTTTATAGGGATTGAGTCCCGCATTGGGTTCACAATCTTAGTGAGAAGCCTGCTTGGGATTCTTTTTCACTCAGCTCCTCCCCTACTCTCTCTCTCTCTTTCTCACTCTCTCTCTCTCTCCCCCTCAAAATAAATAAAATAAATTAAAAAATAATTTATAAACATGAATGCTCTTGAGAACTACTATATTGTTTAAGGCCGTAATCAGACCTTGAGATAAAAAACATTGAGAACTACTACAGGAGGCATCATATATTTTCCTTTCATGTGTAAGAGGGAAAGAGAGGAGGTAGTCACAATCGTATCTTAAATCTCTTTGCTTCAAAGTGGAATACATCAATTCTGTTGCTATCCTTTGCTGAGTAATAACACATGACCCATGAATAAAAGGAGCAAAGGCTCTCAGAAGTGTAGTCACTGTGCATCAGCCACCTCAGAGCTATAATTCTATGCTATGGAAAGAGGAACACAAATCTTTAGTGGACGAATAAACTGTCCCTTCCACAATTTCCAATAGTGACACTAATTATTCTCTTTTAAAGATATTTCTAAATAGAAAGTTAAACATAAAAATGTCTTAGTTGAGTCTCTTCCATTCCTTTTTATTTCCTTTTTTTCCAAATAGAAGTATAATCCACATACAATATTATATTAATTTCAAGTATACAACATAGTAATTCAGCATTTATACACATTACAAAAGGCTCATCTTAGTAAGTCTATTTACCATCTGTCACCATACAAAGTTAACAAACTATTATTATCTATATTATCTATGCTGCGTATTACATTCCTATGACTTATTTAGTTTTTTTAACTGTAAATTTGTATCTCTTGATCTCCTTCACCCGTTTTGCTAATCCTCCAATTCCTCTCACCTCTGGCAAATATCAGTCTGTTTTCCATACCTATGAGTCTGGTTTTGTTTTCTTTTGTTAGTTTGTTTGTTCTGTTTGTTTTTCGGATCCCATGTATCAATGGTATCATATGTGACTTACCTTTTCCTGTCTTATTTCAATTAGTGCAGTACCCTCAAGATCCATTCATGTTGTTGCAAAGATTAGATCTCATTCTTTTCATGGCTGAGTAATATTCCATTGTAAATATATACCACATCTTCTTTATGCATTTATTTATCGATGGACACTTACGTTGCTTCTGTATCTTGGCTCCTGTACATAATGCTTCAATGAACATAGGAGCGCACATATCCTTTTGACTTCATGTTTTCATTTTCTTCAGATAAACATCCAGATGCAAAATTGCTGGATCACACAGCAGTTCTATTGTTCACTTTTCTGAGGAACCATCAGACTGTTTTCCGTAGTGGCTGTACCAATTTCTATTCTTACTAACAATACAGGACGATTGCCTTTACTCCACATCCTTGCCAACACTTGCCTTTTCTTGTTTTGATTTTGTTTGTGTTGGATTACTTTTGCTTTATTTTGTTCTTGATAATGGCAATCTGACAGGTGTGAGGTGGTATCTCATTGTGGTTTTGATTTTCATTTCCTTGATGATCAGTGATGTTGAGCATCTTCTCAAGTGCCTGTTGGTCATCTGTATGTCTTTGGAAAAATGGCCATTCATATCTGCCCATTTTAATTGGATTGCCTGGGGTTTATTTTTGGCTTTTGAGTTGTATGAATATTTAATATACTTAGGATATTAGTTCCTTATCAGATAATCGATTTCCAAATATTTTCTCCTATTAGTATGTTGTCTTTTTATTTTGTTAGTAGTTTCTTTTTCTGTGAAAACACTTTTTAGTTTTGCATAGTCTCATTTGCGTTTATTGCCCTTGCCTGTAAAGTCAGGTCAGAAAAATATTTCTAAAACCAATGTCAAAGAACTTATTGCCAATATTTTCTTCTAGAAGTTTTATGGTTTCCGGTGTTACACCTAAGTCTTTAATATGTTTTGAGTTATTTTTCGTACATGGTATAAGATAGTGGTCCGGTTTTCCCAATATCATCTATTGAAGAGATTGTCCTTTTCCCATTGTATATTCTTGATTCCTTTGCTGTAAATTAATTGCCTATATATGCATGACTTTTTTCTGGGCTTACTTTTCTTTTCCGTTGATTTCTGTGTCTGTTTCTGTGCCAATTCATACTGTTTTGATTACTATAGCTATGTGGTCTACTTTGAAATCAAGGGTTATGATAGCTTCAGCTTAGTTCTTCTTTTCAAAAGATTGCATGGCTATTTAGAATCTTTTGTGGTTTCATGAAAATTTAGAATCGTTTTGTTCTAGCTCTGTGAAAAATGCCCTGGAGTTTTGGTACAGTTTGAATTCAATCTATAGATTGCTTTGGATAGTATAGGCATTTTTATAATATTAATTTTTCCTTTTGTTTAATCGAACTGTCCTTAAAGCAGTCTTTTTTTTTTAATGTTGATTTATTTTTGAAAGACAGACAGAGACAGAGCACGAGTGGCAAAGGGGCAGACAGAGAGGGGACACAGAATCTGAAGCAGGCTCCAGCTTTCAGGCTCTCAGAGCCCAACATGGGGTGCAACCTCATGAACAATGAAGCCATGACCAGAGCCGAAGTCGGATTCTCAACTGATTGAGCCACCCAGGCGCCGTCACAATATTAATTTTTCTAATCTATGGGCATAGTATATCTTTCCATTTATCTATGTCTTCTTAAATTTATTTCATCACTGACTTATTTTTCTGGTTTCAGTGTAGAGGTCTTTCACCTGCTTGGTTAAATTTATTCCTAGGTAATTTATACTGTTTGATGAAATTATGAATGCGATTGTTTTCTTAATTTCTTTCTGATAGTTTACCATTAGTATATAAACACAACAGATTCGTGTGTATTAATTTTGTATCCTGCAACTTCATTGAATTTATTGATTCGTTCTAATAGGTGGAGCCCTTAGAGTTTTCTACATATAGAAACATGTCATCTGCAGCTAGTGATAGTTCTACTTTTTCCTTTCCAATTTATATGCATTTTATTGCTTTTTCTTGCCTGATTGTTGCGGATAGGGCTTCTAATACTATGTTTAATAAAAGCAGTGAAGGTGGCATTCTTGTCTTCTTCCTGATCTTAGAGGAAAAGATTTCAACTTTTCGCCATTGTGTATGATGTTAGCTGTGTGTTTGCCATATATGGCCTTTATTATTATTGTTCCCTCCATATCTACTTTGTTGAGAGTTTTTATCATAAATAGATGTTGATTTTTCAAATGTTTTTTTCTTCATCTGTTGAGATTATCATATGATTTTTATCCTTAATTTTGTTGATGTGGTATAGCACGTTGGTTGATTTTTGGATGTTGAACCCATCTTTACATCCATGGAATAAATCCCACTTCACCATGGAGTATGATCCTTTCCCTGATTTGTTGATTTCAGTTTGATAAAACCTTGTTGAAGATTTTTGTATCTATATTCATGAGGTATATTAGCCCATAATTTTCTTAGTTTGTGGTATTTTTGTCTGGTTTTGGCATCAGAGAATACTGCTAGCCTCATAAAATTACTTAAAAATTGCTTCCTCTTCAATGTTTCCCTCCTTTTCCCTCAAAATTTCATAAGGGGAGACATTAAATCTTCTTTGAATATTTGATGAAATTCACCAGTGATACCTTCTGGTCCTTGACTTTTAGAGATTTCTTTTAATTATTATTTTTAATGTTCATTTATTTTTGGGAGAGAGACAGAGTGCCAGAGAGGAGGGAGACACAGAAATCGGAAGCAGGCTCCAGGCTCTGAGCTGGAATTCACCAACCATGAGATCATGACCTGAGCCAAAGTCAGACACTTAACCACTGAGCCATCCAGGTGCCCCTGTTGGAGTTTTTTTTTTTAAATTACTGATTCAATCTCATTACTATTGATTGGTCTTTTTAGATTTTCTATTTCTTCATGATTCAGTTTGGGAAGACTGGGTGTTTATAGGAATACATCCATTTCTTCTAGGTTGTCCAACTAGTTGGAATATAATTGTTTGTACTATTCCATTATGATCTTTTGTATTTCTGTGGTATCAGTTGTAGCTTCTCATCCTTTTTTTAAAAGTGTATTTATTTATTTGAGAGAGAGATAGAGAAAGAGAGAGCTAGCAGAGAAGGGGCAGAGAGAGAGAAAGAGAGAGAATCCCAAGCAAGAGAATGGAACTGCACTGTTAGTGCAGAGCCACGGGGTTCAAACCCAGGAACCATGAAATTACCTGAGCTGAAATCAAGAGTCCCATGCTTAACTCATGAGCCACTCAGGCACCCTATAACTTCTCTTTCGTTTCTGATTTATTTGGGCCTTTTCCCTTTTTGCTTCGTGAGTCTTGCTAAGGGTCTGTCAATTTTATGTGTTCAAAGAACCAGCCCGTAGTTCCAGGGTTTTTTTCCCTATATGTTAGCCTCTGTTCTATTTATTTCTGTTGTGACCTTTTTATTCCCTTCCTTCTACTAATTTGAGCTTCCTTTGTTCTTATTTTTTCTAGTTATTTTATGCATAAAATTATTTACTTAAAAATTTTCTTGTTTATTGAGGTAAGTATATATTGTAATGAATTTCCCTTTTAAATTTACCTTTGCTGCATCCCATAAATTTTAGAATGCCATGTTTCCATTTTCATTTGTCTCAAAATATTTTTTTAATTTCCCCTTTGATTTCTTCATTGTTTCCTTGCCATTGTAAGGTGGTTAGAATGAGTGTGCAAAAGTGGCACCTGCCAGTGACAGCAAGGTGGAAAGAGACTATAAAGATGATGTCCACTAGCCTTTTTCCCCTGGAGAGAGTCCCAACAGACTCTGCCTCTCTGACAGACATTGTAAGTTTAGCAAGTAAATCTCCTTCACCTATGGTTTAGGGTCTTTTCAAACCGTGACTTTTTGTGCTGGGCAAGTGGGTTTTCAGGTGAGTCTTTTATTTTTTTTTATTTTTTAATGTTTATTTTTGAGAGAGGAGAGAGAGAGAGAGAGAGAGAGAGAGAGAGAGAGATAGAGAATGAGAGGGTGACACAGAATCTGAAACAGGCTCCAGGCTCTGAGCTGTTAGAACAGAACTGTGTGAGATCATGACCTGAGCTGAAGACTGACACTTAACCAACCGAGCCACCCAGGTGCCCAGCATTTGAGCCTTTTAAAAGAGCAGAATCTTTATTCCTTACAACCCTATGTTTCCCTGAATGTATTCCTGTTGATTTTCAAAGACAGATGTTTGTTGGCTTGTCTCTCCAAGGCAGGACCCGAGTGTTTGTTTGCCTGGTGTGGAGTACTAACCTTTTATTTCATTAGGAAGAATATATATACATATCTTTGTTTCATTAGTTTTTGTTTCTTGAGATCCCTTATTATTGCAAGTTGTTGCATACAGTGGTGGGATTTTTGGTGAGAGCATGTTTCTGCCTCTTCTACCCAGTTCGATGTGGTTCTTTTATTCTTTATTGTGTAGCAGATGTTCAGCTAGTTCTCAGGTTATTTTCAGAAGGATTTTTTCTACATATGTTTGTGTGACATATATATATATATATATATGTATATATACACACACATATATATGTCATACACACATATGTATACATACATATGTACACATATATATACATATGTAGACACACACATATATATATGACTGTATGTCCTTGAAAGGACATATCGTCATCTTAAGACACCTTCAAGTTTGCTCCATTCCTCGTTCTTATAATTCTTATAAAGTAGATTAATCATTCTTCATTCATTAACATAGCCCTCTTCCAAGAGCATTATAAGCAAGCCCAAAAAATATAGACATTGAATAATGAGTAAAAATAATAAAGGCAAAGAAAGAGTGGAATGTGAATATACTGCACTGTTTAGGGCTCATCACGCAAACTGTGCAGTTTGTACACTGAATAAAGTTGACAGCTGCAGATCTCCTGGAAGCTGAAGTCCAGCCGGCTCTTCTTAACAAATCATTCAACTGGCATTTGACTGTTTCCCAATAAAAGAGATACTTTTTATATAATAAAAAGCTTGAATTCACCTGACAGGTTGCTTTGTTCTGTTTCATTGTTTTTAAATAATTTGCAAAAAGGTGTGATATAGGCCATCAACAGTCCTGTCTATGAGGACAAACATTCCGTATGCTTTTCTTGTCATATCTTCAGCACCTCGATTAGCCTCTGATGCATAATAAAAACCCAATAGATACTTGTTAAATGAATACACAAAAGCATTGAACCATGGATCAATACGTAACTAGAAAGATGCTTATAATGGCATAGTTCTGTACTCTTTCCTTGACTCTGAGCCAGTTAACATTTTTATTAATGCCTTAAATATAGAAAGAAAAGTTATGCTGATTACGTTTTCAAATGATCCAAATATGAGAGGATTAACTAATGCAATTGATATTATCAAGGTTCGAAAATAAAAATGACAGGGTAAATGATGGGCCCAAACTAACACAAATCAATTTAACCAAAATAACTACCCCACAAGCGGGCTCAAAGAATCAATTTGATAATGATATTCTTAGGAAAGCTTGACAAAAAGTAGTTTATATGAAAAATGCCTAAAAGTTTTTGTTGACTAATATTTTGAAAGGAATTAGCAATACGACTCAGTGCTAAAATAGTAAATGAGTAAAGAAAATAAGGTGTCCAAACTTAAAGATATAGTACATTAACCAAATGATGGATCAATCAGTCATCATCTTAATTATATGTCAGTTTGGGGTGCCATATTTTTAAAGCTTGTATTGGTATAGGCAGAGTTTGTCCTGTGGAATGTTTGACCTTCAAGGAGAATGAGGGGGAAAATATTTAAGTCTCATTTGATATTCATCTTCAGACATTTGAAGGACTTTCCTGTCTTACACTGAATTTCTCTAGAAAGCAGGCCTAGAATTTATATTGGGAAGGTAAAGGGGATATAAGAAAATATAAGAAAAATATAAGAAAAGTCATATAATAATTAAAGCTATCAAAAATGAAAATAGGCTATGTGTAAGCCATTGTGCTCTTCTCTCTTGATAATATTCACTAAGATTCCAAGTGACAGTGACATGTGTCTGAAGAATAGTCCTCTTTATCCAGGAGCATATATAACTTTGAAGATTTCTTTATTGGTTAAGATCCTATGCTACACTATGATTCTAATTCTAGTATGATGTAGTAATAATAAATAGGGAAAAAAGGTACTGAGTCTCTTTGTTCATTTATTGATCCAGTAAAATGTTAATGGATTAGTCCACGTAAACCATTAAGCACCTTTCACCCCCATTTCACCTAAACATCAGGAGCTACAAATATATACACCGCTGCCCTCACTGATCTCTCTCACTCACTCTCTCTCTTCGGGCATATTCAAATTCTGTTATCACCTGTTGTGGTGGGCTGCTGGACCGCCCATCAAGTACTCCTTTGCTTTACTGTCCTACTCTCCATTAATTCTTAATTTCAAACTCCTCAAACTGTTAGCATATTCATGAGGTCACTTTGTCTACAGAAAAGGCATCACATCAATACGTTCATTAAAGAATCCTTCTTTACCCAATAGCAATATTGAGGTTATCTAGTGCAGAGGATTTCCAAAAGAAAAAACACGTGTGTTTTCTGTCACCTTTAATCATTACCATGTTCAGAGACAATTACAAAATTTAGTATATGGCAGTTGAATCCAATGTATATTTGTTTCCTACACTAAAAGTTATTTTGTTTTGTGTTTGTTTATTTCTTTTGCTCAATGACCATATATTGATTTACCTAAAAGGCGAGATAACACAATAAAATGGGGAGAAAAGTGAATTGCAAATACCCAGCTCATATAAGCTACATACCTGCATGCAGATACTATTATCAAATTTGTAAATACTAGAAACAACACACAGAATCTGTTTTTCTTTTCAAAACTTGTATAGTACAATGCAAAGAACAACTGCTTTAAAATACTGAATTCAAAGAAATTTTTTTGATAGCACAACATAGAACTGCAGAACAGAACTAATCTCATGCTCCAAACACCAAGTCCAAGTCAGAAGCTCCAGTCATAACAAATATTACATTCAGCAAGGGGAAAGTCATACATATCAGGCAATAAATGTATTTGATGACAAAGGATAATCTGAGCCCAGAGATTCATCCAATATGGATCCTTTTGGGCCAAAATATGAATCATAAAATCAGCCTCACAATGAAATACAGCAACCAGGTGAAAAGTCCCACTGCTGCTTTGACACTGCTACATGCAGAATTTGAAACAGAAATATGAGAAGCAGATGGAAGAAGAGTTCTAACCTACAGTAGGTTGATAGTACTCGGGGGCAGCTCACTAATTTCTTCCTGTCAACCATGAATCACCCGACTGCATCTCTCTCTTATTTATGCAATCTATCAGCAAGCAGATTTACAGTTTATACTAGCTTTAACATACAGAATATTTGGTTACATTCTGTTGTTTTTCCAAGAAATTATAAAAAGTATACTCTCAAAATATGATGAAAACTGACAAAACTATTGTGAAAGTTTTTTACTACTTTCTAAAGGCACTAGATGTCCTGTTTAGCTCATCAGTCAGATAAAAGACAAAGCTTATTCATAAAACATATGAAGACAGAGGTAAGCCTAAATCCATTGATCTTATCAATATATATAAAATAAGTATAACTTGTTTACTTAAAGAAAAATTGGGGTATCCGGGTGGCTCTGTCAGTTGAATGTCCAACTATTGATTTTGGTTCAGATCATGATCTCACAGTTCATGAGATCAAGCCCCCCATCTGGCTCAACACTGACAGTGCAGACCCTACTTGGAATTCTCTCTCTCCCTCTCTCTGCCTCTCTCCTTGCTCATGTGTGCACATGCTCTCTCTCTCTCAAATATAAATGAATAAACTTTAAAATAAAGCAAAATAAAGCACTATTTCCCCTAAAATAAAAACATTCAAAGAAATGTTTTAAGTGGACAAAAATAGTCTTGCCTAATACAGTGTAATTGTTATGAAGAAAAATTTAATAATATTTACTGCAATTACAGACCTATTCGCCTTTTGACCTGTAATCTCATCTCTAGGAATATATCCCAAAGATATACTAGACACAATATGAAAAGGAATATGCACAAGGTTTCTGAAGAACTGTTTTATATTAGCAAAGAAAACAGTGTTACTTAGCCTAAATATCCATCAATATAGGACTTGTTTAATAGGTTATGAAATGTACCACAAGATATAACTCTCTGCTACTATAGAAATAAATGAGGAAATTTCTATGTATTACTCTAGAGTAACTTCTTATGTTTATCATTAATTGAATAAAGTAAGATAGAAAAAAAGCAAATATATCATAGTTTACCTAAGAAAAGATATGGATATATATGTTTATACTTGATAAATAAGCAATGGAATGAAAATCTGAGATAAAAGAAAAAAATGTTTACCAATAGGTAGAGCAAGGGTTTAGGATCATGGGCAAAGGAATACCAGGTAGGGGCGCCTGGGTGGCTCAGGTGGTTAAGCGCCTGACTTCAGGTCAGGTCATGATCTCACAATTCATGAGTTTGAGCCCCACATCAGGCTCTGTGCTGTCAACTCAGAGCCTGGAGCCTGGAGCCTGCTTTGGATTCTGTGGTTCCCTCTCTTTCTGCCTCTTCCCTCTAATGCTCTGTCTCTCTCACTCTCAAAAATAAACATTTAAAAAATAATTTGAAAAAAGGAATAGGAGGTATATATCTTTGAATACACATAAAAACATACACACATTTAATCTTGAAAAATAAAAAGTATACAATAAATAACAATAAACACATAAACAAAATTGTATAACTTGGTGGCATAACTATCCAGAGGGTAGATATTTCATGAGCTTTTAACATAGCAATGTAACTAAAACAAAATCAAAAATATACACTGATTTCCGTAGTCATTCTGTTGGTGAAATTGTGATTATCAATGAAGAATTGTATATATTTTGTGGGATAAAGCAGATCATATTCTATCACTGCTAGCACTGTTGGGAATTGGCATTCTGTGTGTGACAGAAAGGGAATTTAAAATAATATTAGAATTGATTAAATGAAAATTTAGTAGTTTTGAATTGTAATTGAAAGAATCAATTGAATTCATGAAATATTTTACCTTAAAAAAGTAATCCTACCTACACTCACTGATCAGTCCTAAAATTAATGACCTACACTTGCATATAAATTAAAGGACACCTTGGAAAAATGTCCATTCCAGCTATGAAGCTGAATATATATAAAATGATCATGGACATTCATAACTCTCAAAGAAGATTAGTCATAACAAAAGGAGTAACAAGTCAATTTGATTGGGCTCCCATTGACCAAAGAATGGACAAGAAGGATAACCACTGTAATGGAGGAAGCACTTCAAGTATATTTAAACTAATTAATTCATAATTATACTCAAAGAGAAAAAATGGTCACCAGTGAAGTACACTAATTAACCCAGTATTTTAAAAATTGGCGAAAAGAATAAAAGTAAACATTCATCTTGCTTTTTCTATGTGAATTTGACTGAACAGTAACCAAACAGACAAACCAAATATTTGTCTTTTCAGAATTAATCCAGGTATTAAATGAAAAAGGAATTAAAAGAATCAGAGTATAACCAGTTTTAAGTCCCTGAAATATTAATGAATACAGCCATTAATTATTAATGGCAATTAAGTAACAGAAAGAGAAACAAAATTGTGTGCTTCCTAATGAAAGGACATATCACCACCTATGAAGGAGATTTAGCAAAAATATTACATTTGAATCTTATCGAGCTTTTAAATTCAACTACCAATGCATATGGGGACTAGACAAATATGCTAAAAGACCCCATGAAGATTCAATCAGCTAAATCCAGACTGTGGGAAACACTAAAGAAAAATGACAATGTTTTTCTAACACACAAACATCAAAGAAAGAAAATATGGAAACCTCTATGTTAAGAGATTAAGAAGACAATTCAAATCAAATGTACTGTGAAAACCTTGTTTGCATATCAAGTGAATCAAACAACTAAACAATTATATTTACGGGGCAATTGAAGTTAGAATACTGAGTGGTATCTTATGTATTAAGGAAATTTATGTCATATTTAGGTGTGATGACAGTAATGTACTTTTTAAGAGTCCTTAACTTTTAGAGATTTATATTGAAATAAAGTTGAAATGCTAAAATGCTGGGGATTATTTCAATATAATACAGTAAGGTCTTAGTATGTGAAGGTATTAGGTCAAATTCCCCTAAACCAGACCTGTTGACAAGGATTTATGGTTCCCTTTTGTTAAGTTAGCACTGCTAGCCAGCGAAAACAGAATGAGCGTGAGGAGTACAGGTGGGATTTCATGGCATGTCCTACAGAAGGTAGCTTTAACATGATCCTGCAGTGGAGGTCAGGAGTACAAATTAAACCTTTGACATTTCCAGACTCAATACATAGCAGCTATGCTGCCATGCCCCACATCCATCAATGATTGTTCAAGAGCCATTCAGCAAATTGTAAATTCCTAGTCACTACTGTCTTGGAAATGAGAGTGGGGAGTCGGAAACACACAAATAAGGAATTAAGAAACCTACCTGCATGTTGCAAGGATTGTATGTTACAAGGACTATGTGTGAAACAGGATTGGTCAAGTTGATAATTCTAATGTCTGGATGATGGATTGTGGATACATGGATGTTCACTGTATTATTATTCTGTGTACTTTAGAATTTGTTGTAAATCCTCTCTCTACAAAAGATTTAAAATGTGAAATTCTAAAATAAACAAATAGACTGATTTCAAAGTATGCTCCTGGTATTCCTTGGGTTTATGGCATCTTGACTACAATCTCTGCCTCCATCTTTACATGGTCTTATTCCCTGTTTCTCAGGGTCTATGTTTCTCAAATTCCTCCCTCTCCTTTCTCTTGTAAAAACAAGTCATTGGATTTAAGGCCCACCCTAAATCGAGATTATCTCATTTCAAGATTCTTAATTACATCTGCAAAGATTCTATTTCCAAATAAGGTCACACCCACAAGTATCCAGGGTTAAGACTTAAAACTATCCTTTGGGGGGAAGGGGTCACCATGAAACCCAGTACAGGTTGAGAAAGGATAGGGAGTGATTTAAAAGAACTTGACATAAAAAGCAGAGGCAGAGTCTTCAGGCATCATCATCTCTCTGTCCTCTAGTTCCTGGGCAATGTCCTTAGGTTATCTAGTAGGTACCCACCCCTTTCTCATCTGCTGTGTGGTCTGTTTACCATTAACTGCCAAGTCTCCTTTGTGGAAGCTCACTCGTAGGCTAGAAAATGGCCTGCAAATCAGCTTCTCCTGGAATCCAAAAAGGCATCCTGGGTAGAGAGAGGCTACATGCTTACTTAATGCAGAATCTCCTATTTGGACATAAGCCTGAAGAGAAAGTGGGGATACTCTTCTTGCTTCTTAACTCATTCTCAGGGGCATGAAAATTACTGGGAGATTATTTATCTCCTATATCATATCCTCTTACCAGAAAATAGAAAGTTGTAGACATAGAGTATATTCTCTTCACACCAAGAGAGCTCTCTGAACTAAGTCAGCCAGACTAATCGTTGATATATTCAAGAAGTCGATAAGGAAATTTAGAAAATCCTTTTCCAAGCTAATTTGCCCGGCTTAAAAGCCTACTATGTCTTGTGCCAGATCCTTTTAGGAAATGTAAAAGTGAAAGATTTTCTGGGTATCTCTGTTTACTTCTGTAGCATTGCTAATCACTGCCCACCCAACCACCCTCCACCCTAGCAGGGAGATGGATACTTGGGCTAATTATGGTTAAGAATCTTAACCTCAACGTCTTACCCTATCAAAAAATAAAATATAAGACACATGAAATAAAAAAGCCAACCGAAAGTAAGAAAAAATACAGAAATGAGAATAGAGAGAAGGGCTCACTCATCCGGGATCTTTGTGAGACCCTCAAATTCAAAGTTGCTGGTGGTTTCTCCTCTCTGGCCCTCTTTCACAAGTTTTCTGCGCCTTGGGTTCATGTTGGCTTTCCTCAGCCAGCTTCCTTCACCAGCACTGAGGGTAGGATGCACTCCTTCGTCACTACCCCACCCTGCTCTGCGAGTCTTCCAACCGCAGAATGTCACCAGCTGCTCAGGACCACTGCTGACATCCCTTGTCTGGGGCCTTTTTCCCGCCCTCCCCCCCCCCCCACTTCATCCCCGCATACTCAGCAAGCAGCGGATTTTCTTTAACTCCAGTTTAATAGCATTATCTCAAAGCCCCAGTGTGACTGAAGCTTAAAAGAGCATCAACTGTGGAACTGTTTGCATACATAGGTTGGAGAAATCTGAAACCCACGCTTAACATGCCTTTCCTCAGCTAAAGCAAAAAAGTTTGACTCCTGTAGGTAGAACAAAGGAAGAGTGGGAAGCTTTTCTTAAACTAACTCTGTGTACATGCCTGAGCAACTTTACAGCGCGTGTTCAGCTTTAATCAGAAGATTTCTGCACAGCCTCAAGACCTAACCTCGGCCTCCAGCATGCGGTGCTCACTGCGCCTTATCCTGTAAAATCAGTGAACGCTCGGGTGCACATATGCACAGTAGCTGACTTTACAAAATGGGTAGAAATGGCGCTCCAGGGCCAAAGCTTGCCCTTTGTTTAAGGCTGGATCAGATTCATGTTACAGGTATTTTTTCTTTCCTTAAGATTACAAAAGTGTGATATTAGTTCCCTTGCCTGTAATACATCAGCTAGATTTACAAAAATTAATGGTAGAAGTAGCTTGCGGCGAGAGTGTGTCAGGGGAGGGAAAGAGTACATGTCCTTTGATCTCTCATGAATTTCTTCCTTCATAGACTGTATATGCCTCTTATGTGAATTTTATATACCAAAAAAGAAAAAAAAGAAAGAAAGAAGAAAAAAATCTACCCATTGTGGAAAAAGGACCTGAGTGAGTTTGGAATGAAAGCAAAGACAACAGAAAGGAAAGAAGACCCTAGCCTATAATGCAGTAGAGCTCTATTTTGTCTAGCTTCCTAATGAAGGAGTCACAGGTGAGTAAATAATCCTTCTCTTTAGTCAAACTCAGAATCTTAGTTGCCCTTCCCCACCCCAAGTTCCTTTGTTGTTTAGTTCTCACTTGGGAAAATAGAGCTTCTGCTGAGGCTGATCACTTAAATGTTCTACCCTGGGTTTAACTTTAATCACATGGCATTTTAGCTCAGAAAATGCAACAAAATTTTGATTTAAATCTTTTTAAAATATCCTTTTACTGCTATTCAAATTTAATTATTGTAAGAACAGTACCACTATATTAAAATATAATCACCTTACACCTTTTGGCCTCATGACAATGTTCATAAAGTGCTTAATATTCATGTAACATGCTACCTCACCCTGTAATATCACTATATTTATGGAAAGAAATTGTAATCCTCTTTACTGGCTCAGGTTAATTCCAATAAAATATTAAATCCATTTTCTAATCTAAATGAGTTCATTAGGAGAGGCATGGTACTGAGAATACCAAACTCTCTATAGAGTTCAGCTTCATTACATTTCCGCACTGTGCGTTTCCAGAGCTGTTGTACTACATTTATGAGGATTTATCTGTACTGTTCCAAAAACATTCATCCTAATTCTACTCCTTCTGTGCATGCTAATCATGAATATGTTAAGTGGAAATACTAAGCTTGTAGCCAATCTCATCCCCAGATGGGTTCAAGTTATGATTACAGAAGCAAATTTGCCATAAGCACTCCTACAGCAGTGCCAGTGAGGAGGAAATGAAGGTTTGGAGCTTTGCTAAAAAAGAGAGACGGAGAGAGAGAGAGAAAAGACAGTTTGAGACAGAGTGGTAATGTCATGGAGGCTAGAGGGAGGGGAAAGGGTATTTCTAGATTGCTGTGTCTCAGAGAGAGCTTCTAGAATATATAAATAGATCTGTTCAGAGAAAGTTAAAAAAAAAAAACAACAGGTATTAAATCATTAGTTTTAGCTGCTTGGAGTCTCCAAAAGTCCATAATCCAAAGCTGAACTCCGCATTATTCAGCTCATTACATCTAGCAAAGCTTTACTCCATTAAGCTCTCCATTTGAAAGGAATAATGGACTTTTTAGGAAGGGAAGATGAGACCACTCTGGGATGTTCAGGTAGTGAGTAATTATACAATCCCCAACTGTTTGCCCACACAGTGATTTGACCTGTTTTTCACATATGCCTAGCAGTTCCTTCCCTTCCCTTGCAGGTAAAAGAAAAATAAAATACTAAGGACTCTGGTTTGCATATCACATAGGATGAACCCATTAAGAAACTTCCAGCCACCTCTCATATGTGCATTTGCACTGACCTCTTAGTAAAACATTTTCAACTACATTTCAGATGCTTAGTTAATAAAATAAAACATTTTTCAAATAGACATGTGGTGGCCATATACATATTTTTAGTAAAAGATCAAACAAAGATCAGCCAGAAGCAAGTTATTTTTCGGTGCTACTTATTAAAGGCGGACATAGGCCCTTGTTAATCTCTACAACGTTGGCAATAAATTGTCAGCCTAAATAAATTGTCAGTGAAATCCAGCGGCCACTGGTTGTCACTGTTGTACCACAAAACAGCAATGCAGGTAACTAGTCTTTCAAAAGACTGCCTTTAAAGAACAAAGTTTGAAATGATATATGTGACTATGTGGTTAATCACTAAAGCAGAGCACAGAAACCCATCCCAAGGCCCCATGGATTTCAGACTATTAGGCATTTTGATATGGAAGTCTGACCCAAAAAAGATATAAAATAAAGATATAATTATATACTTAAATGAATCCTTTTTTTTTTTTTAGTTAGGCGAGCTACATGCTGTATCTTTAAAGCACACATTCTTTCTGATGTTTAAGGTAAATATTATGTTAATGTTCAGTGTGTATAATTGATCACTTCAAGACTTAGATACATTATTCAAATGACGTGCTTTCTAATGATTTCACTTACAACATTTTTAACCAATAGATGAGTAGACAGCCTTGACATAATCTTCCCTTTTCCCAAATCTGATTAAAACTGGCAAGACAAGAAATCAATGGGATCCTGAATATAAAATCCCAAAATATTCCTCTGTGTTTGAAATTAATTAAGTACTCTGATGCAGGAGTCTCAAATCAATAAACATCAATGATGGTAGTGTTAAAGGTGGGAAGAGTTGGCAAGAAATCGGCATGGTATTCGTGGTTATAAGATGATTATCTACTCAGTGAAATTAAAGGTTAAAATTAGACCAGCAATGTTTGGGGAAAACACAGAGGCAGGTCTGGAAAGTCAAGAACGATGTGTTCCTGAACACAACTTTTCAAACTTGAAAAATCATACGTTTTAGATGAATACAAGGTTATCACTTCTATTTCAATTTTAATAAAATAAGATATCTTCCAAACTGTGTTAACAATCAGTAAAAAGCGGAGCACTGGTGTTTTCCAGTGATAACAGCCAGCAGTGGGAGAGGAGGGGGAGGCTAAAAGTATCAAAAGTGTTTTCACTCATTATCATTTGTATGGACCTAGCTGGACTGTGAATCTACTTTCATCTGGTTCTCAAGATAAAGTACTATTTTTGTCAAGGTCATTCTTTGTTGTTTTATTTTTTATCCCCTTTCTTTCTTCCTTTCTTCCTTGTTTTATTTCTTGTTCATTTGTTCCTTTTTTTCCCCCTGATCTCTGGCTTGCTGCTGCTGCTGCTGCTGCTGCTGCTGCTTCTTCTTTACTTAACCTCAGACATAAGTTATAATCCAGAAGCAAATAAGGCAAAACACATAATTAGGAAAGATGAGATAACTGATACTACCTATATTGCTAATAATAGGTATAAATATCGGTCTGTCCCAATTTAACATCTTTTCTCATCAAAAAATAGGTAAATATATAGAGACCACGTCAATTACACCTCTTATGTGATATTCCATTTTCATTAACACGTAAGCACTTTAAATACATTGATTTTTTTGTCGTAATACGGCTAATGAGAATAATTGCCTTCTCTAGCAAGAAATGATCATGGTAGCAGAAACAATTGCACAATAAAGATGTTTACACTATGCAAAGAAAGTTTATTAGTAGTGACATCTATTCATAGAAACTCCCCACAGTATGCTTTAAACCAACCATTCTTTAAAGTGGGAAGAGGAGCAGCTAAAATAATCAATAGGGTGCTTGTGGAATACGATAGTTCCTGGTCTTTATACAAGGTCTTTGGAGTCAAGTCAAGTCAAGTCCATAGAGTCTTTAAATCTTCAGCAAACTTCCTATTTGATTAGAAACATTAAACTTTGAGAGTCACTCTTTATGTCTCATTAAAGAAGAGAAAAATGTTATTATATTATAAACTTTACAATTATGTCATTTTCATGATTAACAGAATCACAGAACAAAGGTTATATAATGTAATTTAGATGAACAGTCCTGAATAGAAGGTAGCATTATTTTTATTTCCAAATATAAAAATTATATATGTTTACAATGATGTATGTGACATCATTTCATTTACTACAGGGAATATAACCACTAATTCAAGAAAGGAGTTTTTTGAAAATGCATGTGATGAAAGAGGTTCCATCAAATATACACTAAGCAGCCAAAACAAATCAAAACAAGACAAACAAACAAAACCCCTCATCTCTTCTGTCCTATGACAGCTCTTGTATCATTGCTCTATTTGGTGATTTTTTTCATTGGGTTTCCCCAGATGGTTAATAAATTACTTGAGGAAAGTTTCTTTGTGTTCAAATTGTTTGCATCTCCAAAATACTACACTCAACTTTCTTGATTTAGTAGGTACAGAGTAATCATTTGATGAATTAGAAAATCATTTAATTAAGCACACACTGCATACTTCCCTAAGACCACAAATATAGTCTCTAAACATTTAGGGTAAAGCACATTTTTGTAAATTAAATAACTTTCAATTTAGTATTAAAGTAATATCATTTAATATCCAACTACACTCTAGTGTCATGCGTCTTCCATGTTCTCTGAAGTAAGTGCAATGAAAACATAAACAGCCTTAACCAAAAGAGAAGGAAAAGATTAGGAAGGAGGAAAGCATCAGTATGTAATATAGGGCACTCTGGTGTTTCAGTTGTTTGAGCATCTAACTCTTGATTTTGGCTCTGTTCATGATCCCAGAGTTGTGGGATCAAGCCCTGGAATGATCTTTGTGCTGAGCATGGAACATGCTTGAGATTCTCTCTCTCTTTCCCTCTGTTCCTTCACACCTCTCCCTTGCTCTCTCTGTCTCTCTAAACTAAATTAAAAAAAAAATTAATGTAATATAAACATCACCAGCCTAAAATTTAAAGCTATGACAATTTCTAGTTTCCCCTTCTTCTTCTTCTTTGTCTTCATCTTCGTCTTCATCTTTTTTTTTTTTTTTTAGGGCCAGAACCACCCCCACATTTTAGCCCCAGCTACAGATTGTAATTCTCAAATTGCCTTGTAGCTAGGTGTGGCCATGTGACTGAGTTCTCTCCAAAGGATTCCGAAGTTGCAGTCTAATTTCCATAAAGGGATATCTTTTCCCCTTTAGTTTCTCATTCATTTTTCTAGGAGGTTAAAATGCTAGCATGGTAGTGACCTAGCCTCCGTCCTGATTGACTACAACACCCTTGAGAAAACACAATAATGAAATATATGGAACCTTAATTTCTACTCTAGACAAGCAAGGAAAAAGTAAAGTTCTAGTTTGTGTGAGGTGCTGCATTTTTAACCCTCTATCTTAGCCTATAACTAATTCAACCACACAAAAAATAGTGTTGATACCACGTTCAATAATCCACTTCATGATGAAGTTTTATTCACCATGAGCTGACTGATCTAGTGCTGACCAGAAGAAATTAGGGCACATTTCACTGGTGCAGTGAGTGGGCAGAACTCCAGGAAGGCAGTCAAAGTCTTGGGAAAGAATTGATGTGAATTTTATGATTACTGATGATGAGCATTTGGGGTTAAAGAATCTGCTTTAGTCTCAAGAGAAAGTAGAATATTTAATATTCTAAGGTAGAAAAAAAAAACTTAGTTCTTGTCATGCCTGGGGATAAATGTCATTCTTAGAAAGTACCTAGAAGTGAGAAATACAAAGTATTTAAGTAATTGCTTAACAAAACTAGGGAGCAAGTAGAGGATGAACCAAATAACAAGTAAAAAGCTTCCTATTTTAACTCATTTAATGTTTTAAGACAGACATTTTTCTTTAAAAACATGACTAATTCCAGTACCTGAAATAGTTATTTCTTAAACTTAGATTTTAAACTGCACATAATAATATTGAGTGTCAATTTATAAATATGCCTTCCAGGTTGGATGTGTTAGAGTCCAATTTATGATGCCTTTTCTCCCTT
Source organism: Paguma larvata (assembly GCA_030068075.1). NCBI lineage: Eukaryota > Metazoa > Chordata > Mammalia > Carnivora > Viverridae > Paguma > Paguma larvata. Next base: position 119,975,039 of record CM057824.1, on the reverse strand, counting down.
GCTGTGAACCAAAAGAGCCATGACTTTAAAGTGTGAAACAAGCCACCACCCCTAAACATTTGTGAAATCTGGGCTCTTTTGAGAATTCAATACACAGAATAAGTAAAACAAGGGAGTCAGAAAGGGGTTTTGTGAAGAAAGCAGAAGGAGCTAACATAAAAATAGAAAAGAGGTTGCAGGGGCACCTGGGTGACTCAGTCGGTTAAGCAGCCAACTCTCAATCTTGGCTCAGGTCATGATCTCACAGTTTGTGGGTTTCCAGCCCCATGTCAGGCTCTGCACTGACAGTATGGAGTCTGCTTGGAATTCTCTCTCTTCCTCTCTCTCTGCCCTTACCCCACTTGTGCTCTCCCTCTCTTTCAAAAATAAATTGATAAACTTAAAAATTAAAGAAAAATTATTTAGAAAGGAGGTTGCATTTATGTTCTCGATCTTCCTGACTCTCTGCACCTCCCTCACTGTTTGGATCACGCTTGCCAGGGCTGTGCCCTTTCAGCAAATCCAGCCCAGCCAGACCCCATCTGCCTCTGGTGGTTGCCAATCACTCAGATATGTCAGGATTCTCCTGGAATCTTTGTCAAACTCTCAGCTTCTGAACGAAGTTATTTTCCTCAGGGATGCTGGGAGAGTTTATATGTCAAATCACACCAACACCTTCACTATGGCCATGCATCTTGTCTCTTTAGCCCTAGTAAAAATGTCTGAGTCTTATGTCCTCCAAAATTATCTCTATGCAGTAAAAATGCCTGAGTCTTATGTCCCAAGAAACTGTCTCTCTGCAGTAAAAATGCCAGAGTTATTTTCCAAGAAACTGTCTGTAGCTTTTAAGGTGGTCTTTAGCCAAGCAGATTGCCTATCATATAAGGCAAATGAAATGGGAACTCCTTTATCCCTTCATCTACAGATAATGTGGATTTATTTTAAGTAGACTTTTTGATGACAATGCCTGATTGGAACAGAGCACAGACTCTTGTGTTAAGATTCTGAGACAATATGATAGGGGGCAATCTACTCAGTGGGCAGTCTTTTGGAAATTCACTGGGCATAAGTTCACGTGATATTTTTTAGCCATCCAGGCAAATCAGTTAGAGTTCATGAAAACTCGATTCTGAAATTGACTCAAATATTCAAGTCAAAATTACATTGTTTTTATTAATTAAAAAAATAACTATGACATACGCCTTGCACCTTCAAACTTTTAATATTATATTTTACCTGCCCATGTCTATAACTGGCTACTCAATTTGCTCCTTTCTATTTTCCATTCTATGCTTTGTGTATGCACAGCAATGACTATTACTGAACATTTGAGCTCTTCCTCCCTGTTGCTAGAGAACAGCAAAGAGAAAAGAAAACAACAACAACAAGACTTATTGTTCTTATCTCAACACTGCCAAATAGACTGACTTGAAATATCTAAGATTTTCATCCTTCCTGGAAATGGTTTTCAGCTTAAAGGCATTTGACCTGGAGTGAGGTTATATTTCAGTCAGCCTACTCAATGGTATCTAGAGAGGCCAGTCAGCAGAAGCTTAGCAGAAAAATATGAGTGAAAGTTCAAGTGCCTGGTAGCTGAGAAAGCTGGAGGAGGGCAATCGGCTTGAATATCAAAGCTAAATTCTGTCAAAATGTCAAATGTGATTTTCAAAACAAGACATCCCAGGAAGGCATTAATTGAGGAAGCTTTAAAAGTAGTTGACCTATTTGACTAAAGGTCATCTTAAAAAGCTTTGAAACAGTTCCTTGGGACATAAGACTCAGACATTTTTATTAGGGGGAAAGGGATAAGATGCGTGGCCAGAAGGTGTTGGTATAATGTGACATATAACCCCCTCCTAATATCTCTGATGAAAATAACTTAGTTCAGAAGTCAAGGGTTTGACAAGATTACAGCAGCACAGTGCTGACATATCTGAGCAAAACGTCTAAGGAATTTCACACCGAGGTGTTTATGAAGAGGGATCAATTAAGAATTGATAGTAGAGCTGATTGTTTTAGCCTGAGCATGTTAAAGATGGTGTTTTCTAATACGGGTGGAGATGATCAGGGGAGAGAAAATATTTAAAACTCATAGACTGGCACCAGGTTAATCAAGACAAGTGTTGGTGACCAGGTCACTGTTCTCTGTATTCTGGGATGATGGCACAAAAGCCATCAATGCCTGATGCTTTACAACTTTTTTTTCCCCCTCAAATTCAGCAAAAACCTGGTCTGCGATGGCTGTGCATAAGCATTGTGTGCTGGGCCACTTGGCAGCAATTTTCGGTCCATTTCTGTAAATTGAGTTTCACAGTGCCCTTTGAATGTTTTCCCCTCTAGATTACAGGGGCTCCAATGCTCTTCAGTATACAGGACTCACTTTTGCCTTTAGCTGCCTTCCAACATAATCGGGCCTGGATAAATTGAGTAGTGCACCTCATTTTTATTAGTCGCGTGTAGCATTGCCCAGAGCTGGTGCAAGTGCTTTCAGGTTTAGTGAAAGATCGAGGAAAATGGTCAAAGAAGGAGTTGGCTACCTGATTCGAAGTTTAGAACAGTCAAGAGTCAAACCGTCCCACTCTCTGGCCGAGAGCTTCTTTCGTGATTCTGTGAGATTTTTGGTGGTGATTCTTCACGAATAAGTGAGCAGGAGTTCGTACTCTTTTGCAAGCTTGTGCTTAAACTGACTGAACGGTAGCAGCCAGATAGCAACCACTTTCCTAAGAAGAGTGAAGAGGTGACATGCATCAAGAAATTCTACGTAGGCGACACGTATGCTGTCATATCCCCGTGTCCATATATGCTTAGTTAGGCACCGCGGCCCAGGCGTCTCTTTTCTGACATAATGATTAGGAAGCACTCACTCCTGTTCTCTCACTGTGACTTCACAGGCATGAAATTACTTATTACTAACTCTGGATAACAACAACCAAAATTGGTTATGTGTGACCACTGATAGGAGCAAATCACCACCTCCCATTACAAATGCAAAGCCAGACATGTTTATCTCCGGGTGTGTCTGTATCAGACACTTTCACACAATGGGCTTGGTAGATCTCAAGGAAGGTTACGGAGAGAGAGCATAATTTCTTAAAGTCACAAGCACTGGAAATTTTATGTCGATTGTGTTGATAATTTCCTCTCTACCTTCTACCACGATAGTTTTCGCATTTATGTTAGTAGAATAGGAAAGTAGTTTGGTTACAACAGCAGGTTATTACATTCCTAATTCAGGTCATAAGTACTACCAAGGAAGTGAACTCATACATTAGACATCTATTTATTGTAACAATATTGATAAGCTGGAAAGGGAACATTGCTAGCCCACTGAAACTCACTTGCAGTAATCAATAAGCAGATAGTAAACTAAGACCCTATCTGACACACGCAGTCCTCAAACAAGCACAATTGGATTTACAATGTTTATTCAGGTTAAAACCATCTTTTTCTTTGTGTATTTTTTATTCCACCCAGGTTTGAGTTCAGTGCTTCCTTCAGAGAAATCCTGACCACACTTTCCCACAGTGAAGTCCCAAAGCACTGTCCATCTCCATGCTCAGACTTGGCGTACATACCACTTATAGAGAGTGATTTGATATCCTTGGCCACCCTGTGGCCGCATCACCGTCTTTTTTTATTTTTTGAAGATAGTCCTAAAATCACTTAATTTATTTCTAAATATACATAAAACATAATATACTTCTATGACATAAAATTATGCTTATGCTTGAACCAGAATTTTATTTTCCAGTTTGATACTTTATGTTTGATATCTTACAGACACCAGTTGATAATAAATTGACTTCTTTTTTATCACTGCTCTAGTGTTCAATTCTATTCTTTTTCCCAATGCTGTTTTCTTCTAATCATTCATCCTATTGATTTTAAAGCAATATCTGCCCTTGATTACATTAATGGTTATCACTGTTGATTTTATTACTTATCCTGTTACGTCTCAAACTCTCAAATACAAAACCTGAGTACGCTCTCTGCTACCTAAACCTATGAACCCAAAAGTATCCTGTATTATTACTCACATGTGAATGTAAAATGCTTCTAAATAAAATGTTCTGTTTTCAGAGTTCAAGGATATGACTGAAAATTTCCAACAATATGGATTGAAATAAGCCAATGTCTCAGTAGTCATAAACTCCATTTATCTACTTCAAAACAGAGCAGTTAGCCACTTTCAGTAAGTAACATCGCCCAAACTCTTCTGGTTCAGGTTGCCTTATGCATTACCTAAATGTTTCAGAGCCCAGAGGGATGCCAACCATACACATCTTCTGTGGAGCACATTTTGAAAAGAGTTAAAAACTTCAATCAATTTCTTAAGATTTATACATCTTGTTACTAAGGATATAAACAATATCTGAGTCAATGGCTCCTCTGTTTAGGTGTGACCTAATTCTATGACATGCAAAGAAAGACTGTCAATGAGGACAGCAGATGATCTATCTTGTATTGCTTGTGTCTGGCATTGAGTAAAACTTAAGCTATTATTCCTTATGCCAAACCTTGACTATGATTTGAAGAATACAAAAATAACAAGGAGTTAACCCATTCATTCTCAGTTTCTGACCTCCTGCCATGCTTTTTATCTCTAGACAAAATGAATAAGTTATCACTTATAAAGGGCTTAGTATGGACCAGGCACAATGCCCCATCTTAATGGATTAAATACATTACATTTAATTCTCACAAAAGTCCTAGAGGGTAGAAACTAGTATTATTCCCATTCTATATTGGAAAACTGGGTTGAGAAACTCGACCTAGCTCATATAAGTAGTAAGTGCAATAGGGACTCAAACCCAAGTAGTCTGATTTCAGACAACATGCCATGTATTATTGAATTTCACTGTCTCGCCTCCATGGTGCTTGATTCCATCTTAACCAAGCATCAAGACACAGCCAGCCTGGCCATTGGGGATGAGATTGGCAGGGAGCCTGGAGGGATGTGGTTGTAAATCGGGAATTAGCATCATCCTAAACTTGGTATTCTTGGATCTGTGTTCCACCTACCAAGCAGCAGTCTCTCCCCAATCCATTTGCAGTCCTCATGCTGGAAATTATGCCTGGCTTCTAAAGTCCTTCACTTTTCCATAGAGCATTCCATTCTCTGGAAACTGGAGCCCCTGCTTACCTCTTAATGACTCCTACATGAATTATATTCCTCGTGACCTCAATCTTATCCTAAGATCTTCCTTCAAATTAGATACAAATTTCCTGAGATTATGGTAGAACCTTTGAGATATAAGCAGAGATAAGCAGCACACAGTATCTCATGGAGTTAGAAAGGATTATTTTCCTTTGAATTTTCCCTTGAATGTTCCAAATCCCTCTCTGCCCTACAGAACCTGCACTCGTCAATGTGTGTGAGAGCCCCTTATTTCAGTTTCTCCTCTTCGACTTAAGCCAGTTGGCCTTCTTATCCATTGCTCCACTCACACCTCCAGCTTTTCCACATTAGCTGCTTTCTTTAAACCCACTGCAGGAAAAGTGCTGTTTTCAAAAGGTATTAATGCTTTTTATTTTTGTTTTTTTTTAATAATAACTAGTTTTTAATCTGAGCTTGTATTCAAATACATTTAATCCTTATCTTTTTTATTTTTCCTTCCTGACTCTCTCTTAATGGTTTTACTAGAAGAAGACATACCATTGTCCTCACTTCTTGTCTTTCCTGCCTCCTTTAATGGAAAGAAGAAAGAGAATACAACTTCATTGCTCCTACTTTTTCTTCAACCATGGTAGCTAAGATTCACGATATATCTAAAGGAAAATTTCCAGTCATCCTGTTTTCTTTCGCTCAAGCAAAATCAACTTTCCACACTTCCCAACAAATATTTAATCAGGATGCTATCTCATTGTGTATATTAAAACAGTTCTCCATTACTTTTTCCAGTTTCTTCCCCTTTTATATTACATTTCAGGCTGCATTTTTTTTGGCAAATTCTGCATTCAATACAATGCCTGGAAAAGTGTGGGTCCTCTCTATTTATTGAATAAATAAATGATATTTAGTGTAGTAATAGTAAACTACCATATTGACATAGCAAACTACTTCATAGCAAAAAATAATAAAAACAAAGTGTCATTTAACTAGCAAAAGAATAATATATTTTTAAACTTCAAAAAAGAGAAAAACATAATTGAGTATATATACATACAGAATCTACCCTCTCTCCAGGTTAAAATACTTCTTTCTATATAACAAAGAACCAAAAGTTTGTCAGGTAGATCACTTTTTAATTACGACCATTTTCGAAGTTTCGTTTTTCTATACAATGACCTGAGGGGGGAGACGCCAAAGAGTTCTAAAACTCAAGCACCGATATTGGTAAAAATTCAAACTGTAGAATAATATTTATATATAAAGAGCAAATGCAACCTTGAGTAGACTTTCTCAGCTGCCAGGTTTAAATCAAAATGAATCAAGTGTTACCTGTGGGGAAAATTTTTGATTTTATATCACAGGGTCCCCAAGGGCAGGGGGAGAAGCTCCATAAATACTTGTTGAATTGACTTTCCAGCATTTTGAAGAAACTAACTCTTTTGGGAATTGATGCTTCACTTCTACCTCAATTTTTCATGGCCTTTCCCACTAGAGAGGGGCAGGGAAGGAGAGAGAGGGGGAGAGAGAGAGAGAGAGAGAGAGAGAGAGAGAACATCATATTTAATATTTGATTTTACATGTTCCACAGTTTTCTTAAATATTAACATTTTAGAAATGGTTTAGTTACTATTTCTAATTTTTATTGGTTTTAATGACATAAAAAATGAAGAGGAAATTAAATGTCATAAAAAAGGAAACATGAACAGAAATACTTGGAAAGATAGAAAATCTGAAAAGAAGTTGCAAAGTTTTCTCATATGAGAATATGAACTTGTATATGTATGAACACACACACATATACACATATGTGCACACACACACACACACACCTAGAATTCATATGTTATCATAAAAGGACGTGGCATGCTTTAGAGATTTTTCCATAGGTTAGTGTCATAAATATTTAGGTTGTAAAATGATTTTTGGAGGGATTTGAAAATACATGAAACGTTTAATTAATATATTTTAAATTACTTTCCAAACAATTATTTTCTCTCAAGATTACAAACTGTTTAGTATGCTCATTTTTTTCTAATTCAAAATCCAGAAAACTATCTGCCTTTATTGAAAATACCTGAACTTTTGGAAAGCCATTTATTATCACAATACACACAGTATTATTTGTATTCTCTTGAATATCTCTTGACCATTTGATTAGTTCAGTTTTACTATAATAAATGTTTAGGGGATGAGGAACTATGAAAGTGTTGCAAAGGTTTTCACATTTTATCAATGTATGTATAAATATGTCAATTTATCATTTAACACATATGGAGTTGGGATTGATACTTTTCATTTCTGTATTTAAAATCAGATTCCGGGGAGCCTGGGTGGCATTAAGTCGTTATGCTTCCGACTTCAGCTCAGGTCATGATCTCACGGTTCATGGTTCGAGCCCCATGTCGGGCTCTGTGCTGACAGCTCAGATCCTGGAATCTGCTTCGGATTCTGTGTCTCACTCTCTCTCTCTCTGACCACTCCCCCCACTCGTGCTCTGTCTCTCTCTCTCTTTCAAGAATGAATAAACATTTTTAAAAATTTAAAAATTAAATAAAATCAGATTCCATTGACTTTTTTTTTTTTTTTTAGTTTTGCTTTGTTAAAGCAAATACATGATGATTGTCTCAAAGACTTGTAAATCTTAAAGCTTACAGTTACCTGTAAAGATTTAAAAAAAATCAGATCGGTCACCTTGGAATTAGGACTGCCTTCAAAAATCCTCAAGTTTATCCTGATTTCTCTTCCAATAGATGGCATGCTGAAGACAGTGGACTGTTGTCTCTCAGTAAGCAAAGTAACTATACATTACTTGCCTGTGTGGAACTGAATAAAAATATTCAAGACATCACTGAGTAAAGCGAAAGTTTTCATCATTAACCAAGGATAATTTGAGTAAGTTACTCTGCCCAGCCACTGACTTGTGGGAAATAAATCTTTCATTCTATTAAATGAAGGTATAAATGATTTAAGTACCTACAAACAGATAAATTTTCATGAGAGAGACAAGATTAATAAATTAAGTGAAAACTAAACTTAAAATAAATATCAAATACCTCACCTATTGAAAACTACAGTAATTATGGGATTACATCCTATATACTGGGACATGTTCAGAGTTGAGTTTGGGGGATTTTTTATACTATCCAAAAAAGCTAAATGTGGTAGTTTTTCTGACTGTAAGTATAATACAGAGTTCTGTACCCTAAAAACCTTTTTTTTCCTGACATCGATCAATCACAGCAAAAGCCATACTGTCTATTCATGTGTTGCTCAGAAGTGAAAGTAGGTAATTAGCCATTTTCTACCTTTAGCTCCTCATCAAGATCTGAATTATCTCTGGGATCTAAACATCATTTTTTTTTAGTTCTACTGCTTAATAATTAAAACTAAAATTTAAATATACAGTGTATTGATATATATTTTTAATGACAAATAAATATGTTTCTGTTTCTCCAGCTGCAAAAGTCTCTGGGAGCTTAGTTGGTTTACTAGTAAGTAGTTATTAGTAACACCAGAGGTTACTAGACAAACATTGCCCAAAACAACAACGAAAATCTTCCATTGCCATAACCAGTGACAGGAAATTGTTAAATTTCATGCCTACATAAGGACTCATTTGACATGCACCATTTATTTTCAATCAGCCAGAAAGATGTCAAAGTTCATAATCATAAGTCAACCTCTCATCTGCAAGAACAAAACACACCTTTCTATATAGACCCAGGATGTGAGAAAATGCTATTTTAATTTGCATGTAGTCTTTTGATATTTATCAAGTCTGCACTATGCAGAATGCTCACATGATCTCTGCCCTATACGAGATAGTGTTTCTTCATAATTTTGATATGTAAATATCAATTCATAAATTTCCAAACCACATATTAGATGATGCATAACTGGGGACATCACGGCAAGTTTTTCTTCAGCAAGTCAACAATGATAATTTTTACAGATTCTACAGAATTTATAACAGGAACAAAACTGAAGAAGTAACTGAATGGAATATTGTTAAATGTAGGGCTGAGAACATAAGAAGAAACCCAAGCCTTACCAGGGTGATCAGGGAGTTCTACATAAAAATCAGATCCATGAATAGCCAAACTGCAGGACTGACATGTGATTGATAATCAAGGAAGCAGATGGTCAAAATGACTCTTAGAAAACCAGGTAACCGAGATAGTCTGTGTTTATCTTCTCCAGAAAGGAGGAGAAACACATTGGATAAGGGAGATGAATATTTAGATGACTTTAAAGGCATTTTCTGTTATGATCATGGATGTTTCACTAGACTTTATCCTACCTGGATGAGAATTCCTTCCTAACACTCAGCTCCATTTTGTTTTGATTCCAAATGTCTCCATTTAGCAGTTCCAAAGAAATCTGATACTGAGGAAGGCATACATTAGAGTAGCAGAGGCAAATATTCTTAGAATTGGAAAGATTCTCATAGATTAATATAAGTGTGATTCATTCATTGGTCCTTTGTAGAATGTATTAATATGAATCACTCCCTGCCTACACAATATCATCTTTAAGTGAATTGATAGACAATTGTTTTGGAAACCTCAAAACTTCAAAACAGACACTGAAGAAAAAACAATCTCCATGCAAATACAGCCTATAAGTCAAGATGTGTTTGTGAAGTCAACTGGCCTCTCTAGATGACATTAACATGACCTTTTCATCCACTCTGGGGCAAAAGTCATGTTTTACTAAAGCTGATGTCACTAGCACTGAGCAAGGGCTAGTTACATAATAGGTGCAAAGTCTAGTATAATTGGAAGTTGTTTCTCTCTAAATGTAATACTTATATTTATTATGTATACACATAATGAATGTATGTATTCATTTGTAAATGCTCAAACTTTTAGTTTTAACCTTAAGTTGACCCATTTAACAAATACTTATTGGATGCCTATTACATTCCAGGCACTACTTTCTATACTTGGGGTACATGAATGAACAAAGCAAAGATCCTTGTCCCTTATCCCTGTGGAATGTATTCAATCCCTAGTACTTAAGGACTCTATCTTCTGTCTCCGATCACTCTCTCATTGTCTTACTCGGTTTCTCATTTCTCTGAATCTCACCGTCTCTGCCTATTTCTTCACTGGCATGCATATCTTGAATTATTTCATGTTCATCTAGTTTATATACACAAAATACATTAAAAAGTGGAAATTTATTATAAATTTTATTAATTTATATTTAAATTTATATATATGTTTATATATATATATGGGGTTCTTATAGTATCTGAAAAAGATTTAGCTTTTATATATATACATACACACACACACACAAACCGGTGGAAAGTTTTCAGTAGGGCACTGAAATTTCGTGCCTCATTCACTATACTTACCGTAGTCTTGCACTATTCTATTAAACCAGCAGCCTCTGGGTGATATGGTAAATGACAGGACCAGCGGATGCCACTTTCTTTGCTGTGAAGCAGGTTACTAGGATCCTTCTATGTTAATGAATTAAACACTTTGTAAGGTTTGAGATGGGGAGACTGGCCCATACTACAGCAAGGGTAGCTACATAATTGATCGGGCCCATGTAAAATGAAAATGTGCGGTCCCTTGCTTGAAAATTAAGAATTCCAAAATGGCAATAGAATAACACTAAACTAAGCATGGGACCCTTCTGAGCCTGGGACCTGTGTGACTCACACAGGTCTCATGCCCATGAAGTTAGTCATAGATGGCAGACAGGAATGATAAATCTATAATGAAGCACATACACAAAACAAATCACTGCCATTTCCAGGGAGCAAGAAGATAAATGTAATTAATTTGCTACCAAGTGGCTAGTTGGCCTCCAAGGATGGTGCTATCAGTGACTTAGCACTGGTCTCTTTTGCTAGAAGATTGGATATTAGCAATGCCAGATTAGCCTTGGTGTGTGAAGCCCATGCTTACCTTGCATCCCTCTGTTATCATGGCTATCTCCTTATGTACCCATTCTGCCAGAATTGAGTGACCAATGTTAGGGGTTGCCAGACAACTACTGATTGGTTCATTTTTGTACAGTTGGTTAGTGCCTCTTTCCTAGTGAGTAATCTTTGGTGAGAGTTAATAGATCATACAAAAATCATAATACACTCCCAAATCCATGTCTCTTCCTCAGACCTTGATATTCCCTGACTTTTATCTCCTAGAACTTTGGACAAACTATTCACGATGGCCCATTATTTAGTATATATTTTACCTCAAACAATCTTTCCATTCAAAGTATATCATCAGGTAAACAACTTGAAGCTCTGTTCATTGAGAGACTCTATCATTATAGTTAGTCATTAATGCCATCCTGATGTGGGTGCTCTACAAAAGATGTCCATTTGTAGCCCAAGCAAAAGGCCTGGACCTGCTGAAAGACTCTTTTTCTGGATCTTTCTCAAACCTGGCAGTTTTCTATGGTTACTCAGTAGATTGATTAGGTTGGTATTTCTAAATATAGAAACCACCACTATCAAACCCAAAGAGACTTAAAAAGTACTAGCTTTCTTCTTAGTGGTGGGAAATGTAACATAAATAATTTGTTCTTTACTTTGGAACGAATCTCCTAGCATGTCCTTTAGAGCACATGTGATGGACCTCCTGAATTTTTGCATATTTATCTCCTACTATAGAGCGTGTATATCTTTAAAATGTCTTTGATATACTTACAAGTTGGTCTGATCACATGATATACTCAACAGAGTAGAACAATATAATGTTTATGACCTGATGAGGGAAATGATAGCTAGGCCTAAGGAAAGATTACAGATACATCTTCTTCTCTGTCACACGTAAGTGTAAGCCACTTCTAGTCCTCCTTACTTACAAGGATAGAAAGTAATTCATTTATTGAATCTATAGCCACATACCAAGTACTTGAGTCCATGTTAATCTACTCTAACCAAGATATCACATGCAGCACACAGCAGCTACAATAGGGGCAAATACTTGTTTGAGTTTGTTCATGGTCATACTTCAGGATCTGATTGTTTTGGGTAGTAGCCAGACTAGTAAATTAAACGGAAGTAGAATGGGAACCACTGTATCCACATTTAGTCCTTTAAAAGCGTCACTCATATATTACCAGTTTTAATTTACTGTATTAGCTGTGGGCTCAATTTGAAAGACTTCCACTTGGCTTTGCTTACTGTGCCAGCTCTCATACTATAGGCAAAGAAAATGATGTTGGGGTTTTGCCAGCCACAACTATGTACATTCCAATTATGCACTTGGGATTGAGAAAAGGAATCCTGGAGAGGTCCATGAATACATTTGAGCCAGGACTCTATTTACTGCATGACACTCTTATGTCCCCTTGAAGGGAAATTCTAATATAGTCCATAAATAAGAAAAGTGACCAAGAGGTAATAGTAAGATAAAGGAGACTCCATGAAAATATAAGTATGAGGTCATTAGTATTCACCAATACATTAACATTGTCTCATGCAGTAAGAATTTCATATTAGGTACCATGGTATTTGGGATATCATATAGATGTTTGATTCTACCAATGAACTAGTCTATTTTGAAAGAAACAAACAAAAGGAAAAAATTCAATCAGGAACTTTGTTTTGTGTAAATTATTTCCAATTCTATATTCTCAAGAGTTCAGTTGAAAGGGTTTACTCCTATGGAAACATAAGTTTAAAATTTTGCGTTCAGTGGATAATCTGTTGGAGGTGACAGAAAGATAAGAATCAGAAAAGCACTAAAGAGCTATCCCAGAGTGGGAGAGGCTGAGAGATAGGGAGGCAGAAGAGAGGCTATTTGACTCAGTGTCCTTATGATTCCTGCTTCATTGCTACCCATAATTAATACTGCCATCAATCTAACTATACCATCACACCTGGATCCAATTACCTTGTATTACATCAATGTTCTTTAGTCAGAAAATGTTTTGAAAAACATATGAATCTGCACTTAAGTTTTTTTTTTCTTTTTTGTTAACCCATTTTCTATATCTTGTACATTATCTTCCTGCTGAATGTTTTTATTTCCAGTGCCCCAAACACTGCCTGGCACTTGGTAGGCCTTCAGTAAATAAAGATGGATCAAATGAATGTGAGCATATGCCTGAGAGAGGTGAACAAATCTCAGTCCTGGCCTTGATGGAACAGTCCTTCAGTATGGGAGACGATGATGTCACCAGGCAAGCACAGTGTAAGAATACCAGGCAAATGCACTGTAAATGGAATAAGTGTGGGAAACTCCAATTACCTGGGTCTCCGAACTTAGAGTCTCCAAAGGCAACATCATCTAGTCTAAGACCTAGAAGATGAGAAGGAGTTAAAGAGCCTATGTCGGGAGTGTGACTGAGTTGTGCTTAGTCTGGAAAGAGCCTTCCAGGCAAAGTGTTATAGCTGATGCAAAGGCCTAGAGTCAAGGGAGAGGTAGGCACACAGCACTAGGTTCAGTCCAATTCCCTTGATAGATTTATTTTTTGGGTATTTTGTAGGCCTGACTTCCAATGCTTCAGGAAGATAAAAGCAATAGACGCTGAAAATAAACATGACTTGCTTATATTCAGTATTAGTTATCTACGATAGATACTATCATCTTCATGAAAGCAAATGATATAATCCTCATTGACAAAGTTTTGATTCTGTAAGATACTGTGTCCCATTTCATCATGCCTTCCTCTAATGCTTATAATGATAAATAGGTTGTCATCCTAACTCATCAGAGTAACATTTCATGAAACCACACGAAGAGTAATGCTATGATAATGTGTCTATTACATGCTACCTTGAGGGGAAAATCCGTAAGTAGTACTTCCGTGCTATAAAGATATTTCATACTATAAAATGGCAGAGACTGAACACTGAAACCATTACCTGTTCATAAGCAGATTGAATTGCTTCGTGATGTGGTTGCATTTCTACAATCTTCTTACTCGAGAATAACATAAACATTTGAATATATTTGCTACTCTTTGAACAAAGTATGGCATGTTATTTTACACTTATAAATTAGTATCTAACATTTTTCTTGGCGAATATGTACACGGTTGTGTATACATGATTAATACATGTATTAATTCTGTTAACATAATAATGTTCATATATATCATTACAGATATATATTAATTCTGAAAAATTTGAACAGATGCTTTGCTAGAGATTTTTCCCTTGACTTGTACTGACTTTTAAGAGAAAATGCAAGAAAAATCATGATTAAAAAGCCTTTCCAGTATTCTAAAGTTATTGTTTTTATATACCAGATATGAGAGCCCCAACCCATAGGAGAAAACTCCATACTTCTATTACCATTTGGTCTTAGTCTTTAGCAACCTTATGGGCAAAATATTTTTAGGGTTAAAAAAATATAGAAAGCACATAATGTCCTTTAAAAGTTCTTTTATGGTGGTGTTTGGATCCTAAAAGGAAGGGAAAGAATACTGCACAGGAGTGATACGAACAGCCTTGAACAATGTTGTTTTCTATGCAATGATGATGCATAACAGAAGAAGCCAAAATGAGTCAGACGACGGTATATCAAGTCCATTTTCCTCATTTTGATTCAGAGGTTTTTGCTAAAAATCACAAGCCAGTCTTAGTGGCGAGCTTCAGAAAACTTGCACAGCTCTGATAAGAAAGGACATCGCTCATAAATATTCATTAAAAATTACCTTTTCTGGATCATGAATTTTTCAAGCAGACACTGATTTGACCTCTACAAGGAACAAAATCCAGCCTATAGTGGAGTGTCTCCTATTTCTGACAAAAAAAAAAAAGGTGAAAAATTGGTTTTCCCAGCTAAGCAGCTACTTTGTACACTGTGTGAGGTCTGAGGTCAGTTACCTCTGCGTTCCACACACTTGAGCATTAATATTCATTCGAATTACAATCTTTAAATTCTAAAGTCCTGTTCATACTTCTCTGAAAAACTGATTGTACGGCAGGCCAGGGTTTGCATTTTAACTAATTTTTAAAGTAACTTCATCTAACTTCTCTGTTGCTAAAAAATGTATGAATTCAGTAATTTTCTTTAGAAAAAAGTCACATCTGCCTGTTTTGAATTTATATGCCCTCTCACTAAGGATAAAAGCCACGTTTTTCCTGGTAATTATCTGCAGAGTGGGTGAATGGATAGAAACATCTACATTTATGTCTATCAGAGAGCTATTGTTGGGATTTCATCTTCATATAGCTCCTCATAGTTCATTCATACAAAAGGAGCTTTGCATTATTTGGGAGTGTGTTTTTCGTTTGCATTGTTATTCCTAAAATATCTCAGTGGGATAGTCAGCATTACCACCTGCATTGTTTAAATAGAGTAACTGATAAGTAGAATATGAATTTTGATAGCGAATTGTGTGCAAACTTAGCAACTAAATAGGATTATTCTCTCAGAACTTTATGGGAGGTTCTTGCTGTAGGTTAAGTTCTAAGAATTTTGCAACTAAGGTTTAGGATTCATATTTGGGTAACTTCAGAGAGTAGCAAAAAAGTGGCCAAAGGAACATTTGAAACACTATATAGTTCAAGCTAAGGTGGAAGAATTTTGATTTTTTTCTTGTGTAGTTAAACAGCAGTGAAAGTCTTCTTATTACAGCTGGATTCTAATCTCAGCTACTTCATTTTTTTTCTGGATTTATGACCTTGGACATATTTTAACCTTTCTAGGTCTCGCTGTCCATGTGAAAATGAAGGTATCTAGTTTAGAGGATTTACAAGGCACCTCAATTTATGCCTGGCATTCAAAATAGTTACTTTTTAGTATAGAATTAACTTGATTTAAGTACTATGTAACTTAGCACAAAGACAGTAATGGAACTTTTACTGGAATGTAGTCTCCAAGAGAAATGGAAATGTGCCAAACTGGAAATTTCTACCCCTTCCTCCTCCATGAAAAAAAGAAAGAAAGAAAGAAAGAAAGAAAGAAAGAAAGAAAGAAAGAAAGAAAGAAAGAAAGAAAGAAAGAAAGGAAGGAAGGAAGGAAGGAAGGAAGGAAGGAAGGAAGGAAGGAAGGAAGGAAAGGAAAGGAAAGGAAAGAAGGAAGGAAAGGAAGGAAGGAAGAAAGAAAGAAAAAAAAAAAGAATGAAGTCTTCAAGGAAGCAGCAGAAAAGAGTAGAGAGTATTGCAAAAAAGGTGGTTGAGTTAGAGTCTCTGCTTCTCCTAGTTTATTCACTTTTTATTCATAATCCAACCCATACTACCTCCTTAGTTACATGTGCAGCTGATTAGCATAGGACAATTCTTTGAGAGTGGTGGAACCTGAATATTATTTCAACATCCTTGGTAATTTAATAAGTCACATACTGATGTTGCATCTTATTGACCCTTATCTCCGTAAGTCTTATAAATAGTTGCTCCTAGATACAAGGATCCTCAGCCTGGCCTCCCCAAAACTGATGGCTCATGGCCCCAACTCCACTTGTCTCAGGTCAGAATGTGGAACAAGGAACGGTAGTTAGCAGAGGAGGCTGAAGACCAGTCTAGACCTTATCACCCCCTCCTTTCCCTTCCACCCCAAGGATGTCCTGTACTCCAGCTGCCAGATTTAGTAAAGGAAAATGCATGACATCCAATTACATTTGAACTTCAGATAAGCAACAAATACTTTTGGTAGCATAAGTGTACTATACGTAATGTTTGTGACATATCTTTAATAAAATTTTTGTTTTTATAGGTAAAATTCAAATTTAACTGCATTTTATCTGACAACCCTCTCATGTAGCCCAAATTCATTCAAAGACTCTGTTGCATGAAGAAGACAACTGCTTTTAACCTTTTCCCATCATCCAACTCACTCACACAGAATGGCAGAAGTCCCAGTGTAGTTTGTACTTCCTTTTTATACTTCTCTATTATGCCATCAATGTAAACCACAAGACAAATCTGTCATGCTTTTATTTCTACTGTGGAGTCACATGTTACTAGAGTTGTTAGGTTCTGAATCCACTAACTATGGCAGAATTCTTCGACAGTCATAAATACACTTAAAGACTGATTAGAATGACACAGTTAGAAGCTCTTATATAGTCTCTCATCAAATCTGTTGTGGTCTGGTTTTCTTGCTGCATCAAAGGACATTGCCATTATGTTGTTGTTGAACATTGAATGAATTAGGAGGCTAGATGTTGAAGCCGTGTTGTATGAGAAATAGGTCCTTAGCCTCTGGCTCTTGATAGTCATCAAAAATTGTTTTTTAAATGTAATTTCTATGATATATTTAACTTGTTGCCAGAAATATCACTTTATTTTATATCATATTTCTGGGAAAGGAAATTATAGTAAGGGAGGAAGAAAAGAAGGAAGGAAAGAAGGCAGGCAGGAAGGCAGGAAGAAAGAAATAAGGAAGGGAGGGAGAGAGAGAGAAAGAGAGAGGGAGAGAGGAAAGGAAAAAGAGCTTTCAGAACTCTAATGTCCAGAGCTATAATTATTTTCCAAATAGTATTCAATAAAGATGATGGATACATACTGATGATATAAAATGTTAATTTATATAGAAATGTCTTGAAATAAGAAACGATAGATCACCAAAATACACAATATTTGTTTGGTGAATATTAACATATAACATTTTAAATGAGAGAGGACAAAACTGTAGGAGGACGAAAATTTGGATGAGTAAATTTTATTTTAGGGTAAGTCTAAAAATCATTCTACCATATTGCTTCTAGTACAAATTATTCTTTTGGATAAATAAGCATGTTTGTTGTTAAGAGCTATTACCCCCACCAGGCGAACTTTTCCCCCACCAGGCGAAGAGACCAGACCATGAGATTCCAAATATGTATTCACTTTTGTACGTGACAGCTCATGCTAGAAAATAATTGTCCTTGCTCTGCAATGGGCTCTTGGCACAGGGGTATTCGGCCACATCATTCTTTGAGCACCATAATAGCTACATTTTCTCAAATGCTAGAAGCCCGTTTTTAATATTAAAAGCAATATTTTACCATGTTAAACTTCTATTAACTTTTTGTTTTCACATGACACTTAAATTAGCTTCTGACAGATACAACTCCATATACACAGAATAATGTATCAAGCCGATGTGTTTGGTATGAGAGGTGCAGTCAGAAGAGGAGATGTATTATGTTCTACATTTGATTGTTTATGCACGACAATACATTTAAGCTGAGTTTCAGCAAGCCAGTTGCCAGAGATTCAAAGCCTGGCAAACAGTATATTCTCTTCACAAAATAAAAGTGTACAAGCATCCACACCAGCTTACAAGTTATTCTTTATGAACAACAGAATTGCTTTTTGCCCATTTCAGACAGGACCCTAAATGTGCCCAGCACAGCAAGAGAGAGCATAGGAAGCAAAGAGAGCTTAATATTCTAGCCCAGCTCACTGGAAACAACCACTGCCACACACACACACAGACACACACACACACCTAAAATGACAGAGCAGTGTTCTGTAAAGCAACATGATTTGTCTGCTTTAAATGGAGAATAATGGTTTTAAGTTTATAGCAAAACTAAAGGGCTCAATTACTATTCATGGATTCTGAATTGTTCTACTTTGGAAACTCCTTTAGCATGAAATGTTCATCAAAATCTATGTGTGAAAATATAGGGAAAAAAAGCAGAAAACACCTAGTTTCCAGTATGAATAAAGGACTTCCCCAATTTAGATCGCTGAAAAAAAAGTATCACCAATTTACACAAATACACCTTAGGCAGTAGTACTAAACATTTTCAAGTAATAACTTTCTGGTGGATGTTGAACGATAGAAAAAAAATATATATATATGATGTCAATAAATATCCCTGTTTATGCTTCCAACTAATAAAATAGCATGCTATCACATGTCAGCCTTTTAGCTAAAATCAAGTGTAAAACAGTGTGCTAACCCTCATGTAGAAGACTTTACCACTGAATCACCATCGATTTTCTTTAATCTTTAAAAACAAACAGCCATCTAAAATATGTAGGAATACCTACTGGAAGTAATGGGTGAATTGTTTGTTTGGTTTTTTTTATTTTAAATAAAATGAATAAAAATAATTAAAACATATACACGTAAACTTTTACTTAGGAATTGTTGCCATTAGAATTGAGACTTTCTGAGAATAGTGTAATGATAAGTTGACAAATACATCACTTATTTAATTGTGCTTATATCTAAAAATAAGGAGCCTACTGAGTACCTGTTTTATGATAGAACTATAGAGCTATAAAGGAAGTATTCAGTAATGTAGCAGTTGATAACTCTTTGGTAATCAGAGTGGAATCAGCTGTTTGTTTTGTTTTGTTTTCTATTTATTCCCCTCAATATTATTATGCTTTCCTAAAATGGTGAAAATAAAAATGGTGACCTGTTTCCCTAATCATGTGTTTTAAACAAACAAAAACCTATTAATGAATGAAATATCCATTTTGATTTTGCTTCCACCATATGCTTTTCTCGTGAGCATGGTATTATCTGCAAAACATTGGTAATAAACTAAGGTAAAAATGCATTCCTTACATACTGACTTGTGGAGGAAAACATTTGCTTTTATATTGACATTGGCAAAGTTTCATGTGGACTACTATGGATTATAATTGCATTTCATTCACTATATTAAAAAATGTCAAACCCTAAAACCAAGCAAAACGGTATCTGCATTTTTTTCGTCGTTATGTAGGAGAATGGTAAAGTCCTGAAGGCAATTTGAAAACCTTAGTTAACCAGCTCCTTCTGTTTGCATATTCAATCCCTCAATGTAACATATGCATAATTTTATCATCATTGTGTGCCATCTGGAGTATACTGATTGAACTGCAGTTTGAAAATGAGGGTTAAAAGATAATTTGGTTGCATGCATTTAGAACCGAAATGTCTCTCATGGAGCAGAACAGTTATTTAAAAACGGAACTATGACTAAAAGATGAAAATACATTCTATAAGCTCAAGAAAACCAAGGAAGGCAATTAAGTCTTCATGCGTTTTCACTTCAAGCCTCTTTAAAATTTTAATAGCAATGGTATTCTAAAGGAATTACAGTAAAAAAGAAAAAAAAACAAGTATACCTACCTCCTGATGCAATAATTATAAATAATCTTTCAAGCTACTGTACACTTTTCTTTGATTATCTGGGAAAATTTAACAGATTATCAACAAACGGTATCAGCTAGGACACCAGTGCGTAACCAATTTATTTTTAACTGTAACATCACAATGTTAGGTTGGGTTGCAAACTAGCAGGAGTTCATCGAATCTGAGCATCCTAGCTGAGAGCAATTGCTGTGCAAGCACAGGAGAGCCGTATTGAAGGCTGGCAATACTTCTAATCCAGAATTTTTACTTTCAGTTATCACAGTGTGATGTCAAGTGAAACACTCTGTAAAACCAGTTTTAGAGTGGGATTACTTCATACGTATTTGTAAGAACAATAATTTGCCATCGTCTCTCTCTTCTGAAACTTTTTCACATTATTTCCGTTTTCTGAATTTTTTGAATTTTCTAATTTTTTTTCACTTTTTCAAATATCACTGGCTATTCTAATAGCACCATATTGAGACAGATATACTAAATTACGTGGTCAAAAGTATAGCCATTAAGAAGGAAATGACATGACCTAGACTTGCTAAGAATTAATTATCAAAAGGCTCTAGGTAGTTTAAGGTTATTAGATTTCCTTTACAATACATATTATCTTTCTTATCTGTGGAAGAGAACTTTTTAAAAAAAATAAACTCTCTCAAATTATGAATTCCCAAGTTTATATAAGGAAGAACCCTATTACTAAGTTACCACCTCCCCAGGTATGGCTTTCCTGTTGAAATAAAGACTTGCTCCTTCAGAACTGGAAGGTTCTCCCTCTCTTCATTCTCTCCTATGAATAGTTTTTCAGCAAATTCTGATATGACTATAATTCATTTGCTGAGTTCACAGGGCAGAAATGAAAGCCTGAGCATAAATACTTTGGGGTAAAGAACCAGAGTGCACATATCAGACACCATGGCAGGCCTAGCCACTAAATGAGGCAGCTCACAACTGAACTTCCCTTTATCCAGGACAGCAGAGAGGAGCAAGCATCTAATCTATTACTATCCCATCACAGAACATGACATTCTAATTCAGTCAGTAGGGACTCACAATAAACTCCAAATCACATTGAGTGCCTCCCTGGTATGACAATTGATTACATCTCTTAACCTTTCTGCATCTGTGGTACCATCTGGAACAGTTAGGGCTTACATTTTTGCACACAAAGAACAGGTAAGAGCCTATAGACCCATATTCAGACTCAATCCTTCTACTGTAAGTCTGTAATGACAACAAAAAGAAAAATGGAAACAATAGCCAGAATCACCTTGATTTCACAAAAGACGACATTCCAAAGAAAACTGAATACAATCCAATAACTAATATTTTGTAGAATAATTAATGTAAGATTATCAATTTAAAAAGTTAATCCATTCACTCTCAGGAAATTTGTCCAGACATAGAAGAGAGTCAGTCTTATAAGAACTATTATGTGCCAGAGGCTTTACATCCATGGTATTTCATTAAATTCTAAGTAGCAAGTACTAATGTCCTGCATTAGTACAAAACTAAGCCTCTTAAATGTTAAGTAATTTGATCAAGGTTACACAGACATTTAATTTGGGAGACAGGATTCAAACTCTGTTCTACTCCCATTAAATTTAATCCAGATTGATAAATATTAATTCTTTTGACAAATATTTATTAAATGCTACACTATGTGTTAGAAACCTTTACTAGTTGCTAAACAAAGTAGCAGATACCTCTACTATATGTAAAGAATTGTGCTAAGTAAAGAATAAACTCTGGTCAAAGCAGAGCTTAGAACAGGATTTGTCATTTGGGGCCAGATTATAATTCGTTGTGGAGTCTCTCCTGCACATTGCAGGATATTTTAAGCATCCCTGCCTTCTAAACACTGCATGCCAAAAGCACTCACTCCCCCAGTTAATAAAAATGTCTCCAGACGTTGGTGACAAATGCCTCTTGTGGGCAACTTCTCCCCACACCCCCACCACTGAGAACCATCCGTTTAGAATAAGGTGGATGGACAAGATTTTGTAAAACATATTAAGACTGTATAAACTCTTAGGGAACAAGACATTTCCTAATATAATTCTGCAGTAGTTAATTCTGTTGCTTCCCCAACAATAAAACCTTTGGAAACAACCTGCCAACAAGATACTTCTGTAACAGTCGAAAAGGAACACTGTGCAAGCACTAGTTAACTAAAAATAAGTAGGAAAGACCAGTTTGTTTTCCTCTTTTAGACTTCCTGCACTAGTTCCCAGACAGAAGAAAAACAGCAAGTATATGAGTAAGAGTGTTACCCAAATTGGCACACGCTTCTGCCCTCACTACACTGAGGTGGATCCTTTCTCATTTGCCTGATCAGGTTCTCGATATCCAAGCAGCCGTGCCCTCATGTGCCACTGCCAGCTGCCAAGGGTGGCAGAAATTCACAAACAATTGCTTTTTCCATAAAAGAGAGAGTTTATAACTTTAGCCTTTGATAACATCGTTCTTGCACCCTTGCATTTCTAAGCATCTTCTTAAGCGAAAGTAAAAGAAGATTTATGGCAACATGTGGGGAAAACTCAGAACCCACGATCGGCGTGAAAGCCCTTTGTGAGTGATGGCTAGTGTTGTCCTGACCTGCACTTAACTGATGTGCAATTCGGGATTATCACTATGCTTGGGCATGCGATTTTATAGTGACTTCCGTCTCCTCTCTAAATTTACTCATAGATAAATTTTTAATAAGGAAAGAGGCAAGGATAGGTGGAGAAAAATGAATAGTGCAATATGTCTGCACTGCACATGAGTGAGAATGAGGTAAGAAACCATTTTCTGAATACTGATCTAATAATGATGCAGATGACAAAATCAAAAGACAAATCCACTATAGGGCAACGATCACATCCACATTAACGATGTAGACAAATAGGCATTTTGTATGTGCTATAAATACCAGCAATCTGGCTTGCAATATTAACAGGCACTGTTGAGTCTTCACACTGTCAGGAATTCTGTATCGTATTATTTAATTCATTCAACAACTTTCAATGATAAGAAAAGTGGGGACAAGAACAGTTACCAACAAGGACTCCCTCAGAGGATATGGGGTCTTACTGAGTAGGGGGACGTCTGAGGACTTCTGAGGCTTCCTCTCCTACTTCTGTTTCATTTCTCAGATCTCAGAATCAGCTTTCAAGGCCAGTGTCTCTGGCACAGCACACCAGTGAGACATACATGACACTTAGCACCAGTCCTAAACATGACAATTGTTAGGAATGGTCTCCCAACTGTTTCCTAGCATCAGGATCCTCACGGTAGAGGGCTGCGGAGTGTTTGCCGACTTGGAGCAGGATCAAATCATGCGCAGGCTAATAGAGACATGAATCGTAATTACAAACAGGAGCGCACTGCAAAGGTTCTGTTGGCAATTTGAGGGGGATGAGAACACTCCACGGGCTACTGTTCACATACCGGTTGGTTACCCATTGCAACCAGACCAGTTCAGTCTCCTAAGTCAATGGGAGAAGACTATATAAACTTTATATTCAAACCGTTTCCCACTTGTCAAGCATATTTCTGAGTCACTTACTCATTTGTCATCTTTATTCATAGCAAGATGTCCGTTTGTGACAATTCATTGCTTTTTGGTGTGAAAGGAGAACACCACTGCTTAAATATGAAGAAAGCTCCATTTTCAACAGTTGAAGTAAACGACATCATTTTTAAACTCATCAGTGAAGAAAAGAGGTTCGCAAAACCTCACTTTCCTACTGTTTCTACAAAGTGTATTACCTAAAGATTATGAATTCTAAAGATTATAGAAACCATGAGACTTTACCTGGGGACACAAAGAAAAAAAGAATCATCCCTTTCAAAAATTGTGTTTAGAAGCCTCAACAAATCACCAATGAATTACGGTCATTTATGAAATCCCATATTGCAGTATCTGGTTAACAGGCCAGGACAGGTCCCCAAGTACAATCAACTTTTTTCAAGGACACAGCACCTGTGTGCAGGGGTGAGTGACTGCTTTGTCCTTCCTTAGCCCCCATTCTTGTAATTGCATTGCTGGCTAGCATAGGAAAGAATCAGGCTCATTTGGCCCTTGTCTCTTCTTGTCAAAGAGAGAGCTCCCTTTCAAACAAGTGACAAGTTTGGTGGGAATCTAGTCTGGGCAGCACATTTATACTACCATTGCGAGTACACAGCTTCTAGCAAAGAAAGCAGAATATTATTTCCTAGGCAAAATGCTAGGAAAATTCTGTGATCTTTGTTTTCATTCTGGGAGGAAAACCCATATAAACTAAACAAAAGAAATCGGAGAGCATAAATGAAACGTGGGAGCAAAACAGAACGTGTGATTGATACTTTTGTGCAAGACTTACAGTTGGCTGAGACACTGAATGGCTCCAGGCCTCGGAGTGAATTCATTTCTTTCTTCTTCTTCTTCTTCTTAGAGGGTTAGAACTTTTCCAGAATCGTCTTTGTTCTTTTTTTTCTTCCACCAAATAACCTCTTTCTTGAAAGCAGGTTGTTGAAGAGAGAAAAGCGAGACCAAGGAGAAAAGAAAATGGGAAGAAACATTCTACCTCTATTGGTCTTCTTTTTTGGCTTATTCGATGACTTGCAAAGAAAATGTAGATTGGATAATGCAGAGGTACAGATTTTAAGACTCCTGCCTTTTTTCCTCTTCTTTTCATTAAGACTTTAGTTTTTAGTCCTGTTCTTTTGTTCATTTTCCCCCTACTTTATGCTCAGCAATTTCTATTCTTACCACACATATTTCCTAGGCAATTTATCCACATTCAAAAATTCAACCAATATCTGTCTACACCAGGAGTCTGCAAATTTTTTTTATGAAAAGCTCTAGAAAGGAAATATTTCTGGCTGTGTGGGCCATACGGTCTCTGTCACAACAGAGCTATTTGTATTCAGTTCTGCTGTGTAGAGTGAAAGCTGCCATTGACAATATATAACCAAATGAGTATGGCTGTGTTCCAGTAAAACTGTATTTACAATACCCTTGGTAGTATGGGTTTGGTCAAAAGGCCATAGTTTGTCAATACCTGGTCTATGTGAACTCAAAAACATTTATCTGTAGTCTAGAAACTTATCTTCACTTTCTAACTGACTGCTATGGTCTGAATGTTTGTGCCCCCCACCCTAAATTCATATGTTGAAATCTTCATGCCCAATATAATGGTATTAGGTGGTAGGATCTTTGAAAGGGGATTAGGTTATGAGGGCAGAGCCCTCATGAATGAGATTAATACCCTTATAAAAGAGGCTCAAGAGAGCTCTCTTGCCCCTTCCACCAAGTAAGGATAAAACAAGAAGTCTGCAACCCAGACAGAAGAGGGCCACCACCTGACCGTGTCACACCCTGACCTCAGACTTCCATCTCTGGAACTGTTAGAAATAAGTTTCTGTTGTTAAAAGCACCTAGTGTGTGCTATTTTGTTATAGCAGTCCTAACAGACTAGGACATTGAATAACAGCCTTCTCTTCCTTGTTGTTTCACTGACTATTCAAACCTCTTTCACATCTCCTCCCATCAACTCCTGCTTCTATCTTCCATATTTCAGGTTCTGGCATCACTGTCACTTCCATCCCCTATGCCAGTGACTTAGAAATTATCGTTAACTAATCTTATTTTTTTGTCATCCATATTTAGACAGTTTTGTCCAATTTGCCGCCTAAATATATCCTGAACCCCCTCCCACAGAAGCACACTTGTAGCTTTAATGTAGTAAGGTGTCATCTTTCCTTCCAGGTTTGCCTTCCTTGAAGCTAGTATAAGTGTTCTCTTCGTAAAGTATAAGATAATCATGTTCTATCCTATGCAACATTTCAAGAGTCCCCAAGCCTGAAGCACCAATTTTTTTTCATGTTTATTTGTTTGTTTTTGAGAGAGCGAGAGAGAGAGAGAGAGCAGAAAGAGAGGGAGAGAGAGAATCCCAAGCAGGCTCCACACTGTCAGGACAGAGTCCAACACGGGGCTCGAATTCACAAACCATTGAGATCATGACCTGAGCTGAAGTCAAGAGTCAGACACTTACCCTACTGAGCCAGGTGCCCCTGAAACACCATTTCTAAACCAGGTTACAGAGCCTAATCCCAGACCTTGTTAATTAGAGACTCTAGTGATACTAAATAAATAATTTCAAGTAATAATTCTTCAGCAAGACTGACACTGATGAGACTACCACTAACCTACCTTTATATTAAATCATCATCTTTGACATGTCCCCCAAATCTTCATAATGTAGCCTTGGACTACGTCTTAAACCTGATCAATTTCTATAATCCCTTACACACATGCAAATGTTGTAGGCGAAGGACACATACTCCACTGAATCTCCTTACTTCGAGAGACACACTGGCTCCAGGAGTTCTGTCAGTCCCACAGCCAGCACCTGGAGCTCCTTGTCAGAGAAATGTCCCCTGCCTCCTGGGACTGCTTTGTCTACTCATCCAGGTGCATGAGAATTAAGTCTCCTCAGGAGCAGCCCCTGATCAGTAATCGCAGGAGGAAAATTTACCAGCTCCACATCCGCTGATTGGGATGGCCCTTAAAATAAGACCTATGCTGGGTTCAAAGCTACCAAGTGGGGTTGAGCCAAAGTTACTCGCCCTGGAAATTTATTTAGTATTGCACTCTTGATTGTCCTCTGTGAGGATTAATTTTATGTATCAAGTTGGCTATGCCACGGTACCCACATATTTGGTTAAACTGTTGTTAGATGTTGCTGTGGAGGCAGTTTTTAGATGAGATTAACATTTCAATCTGTAGACTTCGAGTAAAGGAGGTTACCCTCCATAATGTGATTGGGTCTTATCCAATTACTTTAAGGCCTTGGGAAAAAAACCGCAGGAGTTCTACCAAGGGATAGAGAATTCTGCCTCCAGATGGTCTTCAGAGTCAGAGCCACAATGTCAACTCTTCTCTGGGTCTCCAAAATACAGAGTTTGGACTTTCCAGCCTCTACCAACATGCAAGCCAATACCTTACCCTCATGATAAACCTCCCCCCACTGTCTCTCTCCCTCTTTCTCCTGAACTTCATATGTATTATTTCCCGTTAATACAGAATAACCTGTTTCCTTGGTAGCTGAACACAGTAATAGTAGCTACCTGGAAGGTTAATTATTTCAATGTAGGATCAAAATCGAAGACCCCAAAGAGAAGGTGCATTATTTGCTCAAGGCTAGAGAATGCTTCAGGATATTTTAGAGTTTTCCTTTCCAAATCTTATACTTGGGACATTAATCTCAGTTCGAGGTTATTAACAAAGTAAATTGCTACTGCAGTATATATTCAGTAAAAATATGAAACTGGAAGTGCAATATTTTGTCACCATAAGTAAATCAGCAGAAACACTTGGAACAATTTTATACCACAGGTTTAAAATGGTTGCAGTTTAACACCGTTGTTGCAATAGGCTGTAAAATTATGTGTATTCATCTTAGTGTAGTTAAATGGCAGGAGACAAACTTCTACTTTATCAATTTCTTATCAATATGTTGATATTTACAGGTTTAAAATATTTTTCCATTGGTAAAATTCATCCAGGGGGAAATTTTCACAGTGAGATAACATGGAATTCTAATGATGTTGCATGATATAAAATACCAATAATTGAAAGACACTGCATGTTATTCAATCTTTATCAAATATTTGTCCTACACTATTATGATAATGTGGAAATGATACTACTATTTATGTTGCTTATAATACAGAATCAAGGCAAAGTATTATAAATAACCTATAAGAAATATATTGTTATCACTAATTAAAATAATATGCACATGTAACTAAATGGTACTATTTTGGATATTTGTAAACTTACCCAGTTTTTGAAAAATCATAATCCGAAGTACTGCATATCATTAGAATGAGAATTGAAATATTGAAAAAATGTTTTCTAAACTTTGAAAGGGAAAAATTTGCTATGCTGAAGTTAACACATTTAAAACACAAGAACTTAATCACCCTTGTTCAGAAGTAGGCTCTTTCACTAACAGGCCACTAAAACATTCTTAGTTGCCAGAAAGTCATGCACTATTACAACATATTAAAAGATATAACCGAAGTACTCAAAGATGTCATCATGTTGAATGTTAAGAACAGTAGTCTTTAAAAATAATGATGTTTTTTTCAAAAAGATAAATGAAATAAGGGAACATTGATAGTAAAGACCAAACTCTTCCAGAGAAACATAGGAGCTTGCAAATCATCAGGACAGTCAGCGCAAGGGGAGGAACTCACAGTTGTTACTCAGTATATATATAGGAATTCAATGTGAGAGCAGAGGTTAAGCTGAAGAACAAAGGAACAGGAACTATAACTAGAAGAATCCATTCTGTTGTGCATATTCTACTAGACAATGTACAAGATCATAGAATATCATCAAAACAAGACTGGGAAGAGGTATGATAATCTCATCTGTATATACAAGAAATGTAAACTACAAATAAACTTTAAAAATAAAAATACCCAGAATCACATTGCAAGTAAGGATAAAAATCAGCAGTCAAACTAAGATCTGTGTCATACTGAGGGCCCTTACTTTCTACTACAATTCGTTCTGCCTCTTGTGTCACTCACAAGCTCACACAAACAGATCCATAACCATCTGAGTAAGACCCTGTGCACACAGCCAGAACCATGAAGGGACATGGAGCCTCACAGGATTTAAATTTTCGGTCAGTAATTTTGGATTGAGGTGAGAAAACCATCTCTATCGACGCCAGGCTGGGCTGTGCTCCTTAGTTAACAAGCTTCTGATCTATAGCAGGACAATGGGTTCTTAGAGGAGGTGAAGTTTTCAAACTTTCTGAATGGAAACTTCAAATGTTCAAGGTGTTACATTTGAATAAATAAAAAACAGGTGGTAAAGCCAAAAGTGTTCATCTAATAAAAGGTATTACAGGATCTTCATGTAATCTGGTCAGATGCTATATAGGTGATAATGGTACCAACTATGAATGAATTGGCACAGAAATCTGTCAATACCACCATCAGCGCTATTAATACACTAATGTCCTTAAAGAAGTTAACCTAACACTCCAGGTCTTCAGTTAATCTCTTAAATGCAAGGTGAGGTATGATAATCTCTTGTTGTTTATTTTTATTGCTATTCTTCCCATTTTCTCATATGAATCTCATTTGGATTTTTATTTTTTTATATGCTTTGAAATTTTAACTTAATCACTCCAGGTGATACCTGGTGATACCTGGTATCACCAAAAGTTAAGCACCAAAATGTCAATTTTTCAAGTTTATTTTTTATTTATTTTGAGAGACAGAGAGACACAGGGAAGGGGCAGAGAGGGAGAGGGAGAGATGGAATCCCAAGCAGGCTCTGCGCTATGAGTGCAGAGCCCAATGTAGGCCTCAAATTCACAAACCGTGAGACCATAACCTGAGCCAAGGTCAAGAGTCAGATGCCTAACTGACTGAGCCACACAGACACTCATCAAAATGTCAATTTTTTAGATAGTGTAAGCCTTTTATCCATCCAGAATATTTTAAAGTTTTATAGCTTGCTCACGTTATAGACCAAACGACTCTACCTGTTTAAAATAAAGTTTAATACACTCTTAACATGTCTTATCATTACTTCAAATAGTCATTTTAAAGAACACAAGATGCTTAAGAATCCAAGATTATTCTGAATTTACCCATTCTGCAAGGGACTTGATGATTCCTCCATTGTCTTTCCCTTTCCCTCTCGACTCTCACCTTGTGATTTCCTTTCCAACAGTCATAACATAATCATATTTCTACTCTCTAATCCACTGGGACCTAATCTAAGGAGAACACAAGAAACCAAGAAAAACAGTAATTGTATACATAGGCTCCAGCCTACTCCTAGGCCTCAGTATAACCATAAGCTTTTCCATCTTGTCTCTATATTTAAATAGGTTTTATTTAATCCTGCTTTTCCTAAGAAGTTCAATTTCTTTCTTTAGTTCTATCTATTAAAGGGAAAAATGGACTAACACTGATTTTCCTGGTTTAAACATAGGATTAGCTGAGATAGTACACCTTAGGCAGTATCTTGGGGAGACTGAGAAATAGTTTAGGATAATGAAGTCTGTGTTCCTTATGATAAACAAAATGATCCTTCTTATATATGACACTATTAGGTATGTTTAATCACTGCATATGTATCCACATATTTACAAATCAATGACATTTATTGTATAAAAATATTCTTCTTAGTGGGACTTCTAGCTGATCCATGTTTTTAAATCAAAGTCTTTCATGTCTTGTCCAAAGTTTTTGAGAGTCATATACTATAATATGCTCACTTTGATTTAATAATTTTCTTATTAATTTAGAATGCCATACTACATTGACCAGCCAAAATAAGTATATTTCTAAACATAATAACATATTTAGGTTGCACTTTATAATGCTCTGTGAGCTTTCATATAAACTGTCTTATTTCTTAAAAAGTTAAATATATGTTCTCTCCTTTTATATTTTTAAGTTCTTTTATTAAAATTTTTTAAATGTTTATTTTTGAGAGATACAGACAGAGCAGAGCAGGGGAGGAGTAGAGAAACATGGAGACACAGAATCTGAAGCAGGCTCTAGGCTCCAAGCTGTCAGCACAGAGCCCAGTGCAGAGCTTGAACTCACCAACCATAAGATTATGACCTGAGCTTAACTGACTGAGTCACCCATGCATCCCTATGTCCTCTCTTTTTACTGAGAAGTTACATTGCCATACAAGATTGATATATATGAAATCCTTAGCAGCTCTTTTTGTAATAACCAAAAATTAGAAAGAACTCAAATGGCTATCTACAAGTGTATGAGTAAATAAAATATGATATATCCAACCAAAAGAATACAAATTAGCAATAAAAATAAACTATTAGACATGTTACAACATCGTTGAACTTCAAAATAGTAATACTGAGTTAAAGAAGACAAAACATGTGTACGTGCTGTATGATTCCATTACTAGAAAACGTAAACTAATCTAGTGATAGAAAAGACTCAGTAGCGATAGGAGGCAGATCAGTGGTAGCCCGATGCTGATCAGGGGTACAGAAAAGATGGGCAAAATACAAGACTACATAAAAAAAAAACAGGAAATTTGGGGGTGTTGTATATGTTCACTATCATGATCATGATGATGGTTTTACAGGTCACATATACACATTTACATATGTGTATATACATAAGTATACACACATGTTGAAACTTATCAAATCTTACACTGTATGTTCAGTTTACTGTATGTCAGATGTAGCTCAATAAAAGCTCTTAAGCTTTTCAGTCTCATTTGAATTTCACTATCATCCTACAGAGTAGGGTTTTTCTGTTTTGTATTTGTTGTAACTATGGTTTAGAGAAGTTGTATTATTTTTTCATGATTGCACTTGAAGTATATGTCATATGGGAGTTTAAATATAAGTTTTCTTTACGTTTCATATTATCTCTATGTTAATATTTTCCCTAGAGAAGACCATGGTGGATTTAGTACAATCTTTATCATATTCAAGAATTTCCACCATATTTTGGAAAAAGTGTCATACACTATTCTCTGCATGAATACCATCTTCAATGTTGTAACAAAAGAGACAACATTTCTCAATTCCTCATGCCAAAGATTTATGGTTAAAGTGATTTCTAATAACAGATTCATACTTTAGTGTCAAATATCTCACCACAAAAACTAAAAATAATAATTGTGCATAGTAGCATTGAAACCTTGTACTAACATGAAACAATCATCAGAACCTGACCTGTGATACCCACTCTACAACAATTAGAATAAATGGACTATATGAGAGATTCAATGAATACACTATGATACTCTAAAATAGAGAAAAACTTGTAGTCTGAAAGAGAAGGTAAGGAGAAGAGGTTTACCTTCTTCCTGTTTCAAGGTATAGAATTGTCCTCTATACTGATGAGAACCACTTTTACAATAGAAGTCACACTATATCCCTTCCCTCAAAGTCAGTTCACTTCCATTCTACAAAAAGCCAGGGAAATGGATTCTGATGAATTAGGCAGGGGATTATCCTTTGGAAGATATAATTTACTTGTATTTATATAAACTTTTATACATGAAGGTATGTCAGTGAGAGGAGTGGTAGGAATGCATTATAGGAACAGCAACTTTTCAAATAGTTGCCTCAGTGTAGAGTTTTAGAAAATAAGACAATGGCTTAGGAGAAGTTTCCATTGCAGTTAATGAATTCTACTAAACAAAGCTAGCTCCTTGGATACCATGGATGTTCTCTCCAGTTGTGTATCTGAGAAAAAATATTCCATAATATTCAAATGAATAAGAAGTCAAGGCAAATTTGTTGTCAAGTATTGATTTGGATTTGATAAATTTCTCATCCTTAAAGTATGAATATAAAGGAAAGAAAGTAATGAATCCTGAATAAAACCACTTCAGTGCTAGATAAAGTGAACACTGATAAAGTGAACACTATTTCAATTTCGTAGGCTTGGAGAAGGAAAACAAACAAACAAAAAAACCTAAAAATAATTTATTCCTGGAATGAAAGAAAGAAAACCTGAAAATGGTTATTATATGTGTTCAAAATAATACAAGCAGAGAAGGTTTCCATGAAGTATGTGCAGAAATCCACAGAAACAAAATAGGCTGAAAAAAAAAAGACAGTAGGATATAATCAAATATAAATGAAAAAAAAAAAAAAAACCACTAAATATTCCTGAGTGATAGAAAACTGAAAGAGACAAACTCAAGATGGGTAAAAGAGAGAAAGTACAAAAACCGTAATAGCTAGCATATATTTAAATATATAATACAAAAAGTTAAAAAGGATAAACATTAATGTTTGAGAATGTGAAAATCATTCATTAATTTATTCAGCAAATATATAATGGTACTCGATCAGAACCACGAACTTCTTTCCAGGTTCTGGATATACTGTATTGAATCAAATACAAGAACCCATTAATTCATGGGACTTTTAGTGGGGGAGACAAACAATAAATAAGGTAGTTGTGTGTGTGTGTGTGTGTGTGTGTGTGTGTGTGTGTTAATAAAGATGGTATTATGTTCTAAAAAGAAAAAATAAACTGGAAAAGAGGATGTGAATTGAAGTTGGTGGAAAAGGTGTATGTGTTATGTGTTGTATTGTGAAAAGACTGCTGAAAGCGGTCCCTATTGAGAAGGTAACCTCTGAATGAAGCCCAGAAAGAAGCTATAGAAGGCTCTGTGTGACCATATGAGGGAAGAGTATTACAGACAAATTTAAAAAACACTCTGCAGGTCTTGATGCAACAGCATGTCTGCCATTTCTAGAAAAAGCAAGGCCACCACTGAAGCTTGAGTAAAGGAATAAGGGAGAGAGTATTAGGAGGAGTCAGAGAAATAACAGAGAGCCGAGAGCAGAGATCAAGGCATTCTTACATTGAGACATCAGAGAAAGAGAAAGAACCAGGAAATCAGTGGTCAGCGAATTAACAGGTGAGGCAAGTGAGGAGTCAGATAAGCCAAGAGAAGAAAGTGCTTCTGGAAAAACAACAACTAGCTCAAATAAGAATTGAGAAACAGCATTGGATTAAGCAAACTGGAGGTCATTGTGACTTTAACAGAAAGAGATTATTGGTATAATGAAGATAAAACCTGATTAATTGGATTCAAGAGAGAACAGGAAGAGAAAACACGGAGATGAAGGAGGGAAGATAGGAAGGAAGGGAGGGACAGAAAACAAATGAACAAAATTCAACAATTTTAAGGCAGACGGCTATAAGAGAACATATTCTTCCAGTGTGCTACGTTTTTATAAAACTCTTCCCTGGGTCAGGGATGCAGAAAGTATACTCTATGAGTACTGAGAATAATTGTATTTTCCCTGAAGACCTTTAAGGCTAAGTCAGAAGAGGCCACATGAGAAACCTGTTGATGATGAAATATATTTCATCTCAAAATGTACTTGAAAGGGCAAATGCAGGTACCAGGACACAGTCTCTGAAAAGAGCTGGAAAGAGTCTAGATCACTGAGTTTAAAACAGTGATCAAGGGAAAGGAGAAGTAAACGTCTCTTTTTTTATAGTAAAATTTATAATAAAACCATAATAAACTAGATAGTGTAGTACTAGCAGCACACGCATGAAAATTCCAAAATATGTAGAAAAGAAAAGGCAATGCGACAGGTCAAAATATGTAAAAGAACACAAAAGTAATAATGATCCATGAGCCCATTTAGAAGAAATGAATCAATTATGAAATGGTGTTTAAAAAATGAGATAATATTCAAGAGAAATAAAATAGAATCTTCACTTTATATCAGTGATTCTCAAACTTTTTGGTATTTGTGCAACACTTTTAGCCAGCACTTGTTGCATATACTGACCTCCAAATATTAGTAATCTTGAAAATATTGTGATAATTTTAATTACAAAAATGTACAAAATTCATAATATTTTTCTATCAATAACAAGGTTGACATTGGAAGCTTTCTATTTTTGGATCAAAACAGAATATATTAAGTCAAAAATCCTGTTCCGGGGGCACCTGGGTGGCTCAGTCGGTTAAGTGACCAATTTTAGCTCAGGTCATGGTCTCACGGCTCAGGAGTTCAAGCCCCACATCAGGCTCTGCACTGACAGCTCTGATCCTGGAGTTTCCTTCAGATTCTTTGGCTCCCTCTCTCTCTGCCTCTCTCTCTCTCTCTCTCTCTCTCTCTCTCTCTCTCTCTCCTCATTCTCTCTCTCAAAAAATAAATAAACATTAAAACATCCAGTTCCACATCTAATAGTTAATTTCCTTACTCCTTATTTCCACTACATTAGAAATTCTTACAACTGTTAGCTTCCGAGAAAAATGTCCAGGGCTTTGTAGTGTGTCAAAACCTTCCATATATTCAGACTAAATGTGAACACCACATATGAAGACATTTTTTTTGAGTACACAAAATGATACTAAGACAGTGATCGTTGGGAGTATTTAGAAAGCACATAAAAATACATATCATATTAATTTTTTTTGAGAGAGAGAGGACACAAGTAAGCAAGGAGCAAAAAGAGAGAGGAGAGAGAAAGAGAGAGAGAGAAAGAGAGAGAATCCCACAAAGGGGCAGAGAAAGAGAGAGGGAGAGAAAAGTGGGGCTCATGTTCACCCGAAGCAGGACTCAAGCTCACAAACGTGAGATCATAACCTGAGCGGAAGTCAGATGCTTAACCGACTGAGCCACCCAGGCACCCAAAATACATAGCATATTCAAAAGTAGAAACTTTAATTGTTTCATATTTGAGAGATAGTATCAAATAATTCTGAATCAAATATTTCACTGCATTTGACTCTAGAAAATGTTACTTTAAAAATATCCCCAAACATCATTTATTTGGAAAGAATAAAAATAAAATAAAAATCTTAACCAAAATCTGCTTCTGCCAAGGACAGGTATCCTCAAGATCCCCTACAACCAATTCTAACACTGTAGTTTTAAAGTTAATAGATGCAACTATTCAAGATACAGGATATATTCGTATTTAAGTAAACTATTGAACCCTTAAACATAGCCTTTGATGTTGTGTCATTCTTTGCTTCAAACACATAAGATTTTTCCTTGCATCATGGCAATTGCCTACTATTGTATCTGCAGATACCTTCCATGGAGACTTAAAGGAGAACAAATAAAACTACCCATAACCTGCACCTACAGTATAGCGAGGAGACAGAGATTTCCTCAAACTTGTACACATATGTAAGTGGAAAAATAAATATCCAAACCAAAAGAGCCATCTCCAGATCTGCTCAAGCTAAAAATTAGGAGAGATTATATAGAGGAGATGAACGAGGAACAAGGGACTGGCAGAGACAGATCACATATAAAGTCATCCACAGCAAGAGACAGTTTCACCCAATGTGGGGAAATATTCAAAATATGTATGTGACCTATTGGACATGGACCAAAGTTGACTCTAGCACTCTGGAGCTTCCCCTGTGAAATCTGAAACCATCCCTCATACATGGAGGGCAAGAAGAGACCCGAGAAGGAAGTAAGCCATTTCAGATTAGTAAGTGGCAGTTTTAGTAAGCAAGGAACCTTACATAGCAGGCTTGTTTTGGGTGACCCCAAGACAAGTAGATCTCTGCACCTGCCCTCCAGAATATTAACAGCTTAAGACAGAGAGACGTTGACTGGGTTCAGTATGTATACTACACAGACGGTCTCCACAACACCCCACTCTCTCAAAGCTACCTTCTTGGAATAGTTCCTAGTATGGATGGTGGGCAGAACGTACACTTGGAATACAAGATAGGGAGTGAGGAGCCTCCAACTAATAGAATCCAAATCAAGAGTGGACAATTGGTCGTGTCCCCTTGAGGACCTCCTCCAAAAGCACAATATAGGAATTAACAGGCCAACTATTAACTGGGAAACCATTTTACAACACATACTAATGAAAAGTGTTTAATGTTACTAATGCTTACAAATAAGAGGAAAATGGAGACCCAACATCAGATTGTATTCTCATAGGATGAGAAATAGAAATGCTTGATCAATACATCAAAATAGTATATTTCACTATTAATATAAGAAATATATATGTAACAAACCTTTATTTTTAATTATTAAAATTGCAAAGATTAAATAGATAATACTCAATGTTGTATTGACAATATTAGGATTATAAATAATACCAAAAAACTAGAATGTACCTGATGTTAAAAGTTTTTAAACGTTCATTATTTGTGGCTGAGTAAATATACTTCTTAGGAACATATTCTATGGAAAAAAAAAATCAGTGATTTGCTTGTAGATCTCTGTTGGAAGTTATTTACTATAATGATAAAAAATGGAAATGATACAAGGAAAGAAGGAAATTGTTCAATTTTAGTGATAAAACAGTATAAAGATTTAAATGGTGTATTAAAAATCGTTTACTTTTATGAGAAAATACTAACCACGTGCAAAGTGAAACATGGTATACAAACAATAACAATTTACTAATCTTGTTGCTTTGTCTCATTTGGGGAAAATTATCTTTTGGTTTTTTTAAACCAATGAGAAAATGTAAGGCATTTTTTTTTATGGTGAAGAGGATAATTATTTGATGACAAATCTACGTAAGACACATTTAACATGAAGTTTTTCACTTCAGATACGCAAATTACATTGTTGTTTATACTATGGTGAAAATAAACAATCTGTTGAAGTGATTAGAGATATATTTTTAATAAATGTGAGAAACTGGTTATAACATTTATAATTTTAATGCATCTTAAATTAATTTTTCCTTGGATTTTTCTGAATTAAACTTAATTCTCCTAATTTTAACTAAGTGTAAAAGGGTTTCAAGGATTTTCATAAGAGGCCAAGATTAAGATAATTAGAACTTAACTGTCCTCTAATTAAGAGTAGAACAATAAGAGGTTTTACTAATTCTTTTACCAACGTGTTATATTATCAAGGTATTAAAAAGAAACTTGTTCAGCAATGCATTTTTTAAAAGGGACTTTTCTTCAGCCTTAAGTTATAAAAAACAATTGTAATTATGTAGTCACTTAAGAAAATTTGTAAGTGTTAGATTTGATTTTATCATGACAGAATCTTCTATGTTTCTTGCCATAGTGAACTCTCTCTTCTCCATTGCATAAGGAATATGATTTCACATTGACTGAAACTGGACAGGGATCATGATAGTTCACATTTCAGTAACAGGAGTCGAAAATCTAGTTGACATCTTGCTGAACCGCGTCTACACAGTGCTGTACTGTAAATGGCAGCTTCGTATGCTGTTTCCTACAGTGACCATTTAAACGGAAAGATCTCAGGGATCATGTTGTTCACCCAACACAGCATCTTCTGTTCATCTAGATACATTATTCATTGCAATGAACGATGTTCATTGTTAAAAACTCATTACAAAATCATGTTTTGATTAGGCTACACACAGTAGATTTGATGGGAAAAGGAAACTACTTTTAAAGAAAACTACTGTCAAATGTAAACATCTGAAACAAGAATAACGAGGATAAAAATTACAACTTTAATGATTTGAGTCCCCAAACTAAGACTCTTTGGTGGCAAAAAAAAAAAAATCTGAATAAAATTTAAATGTTCCTCCTTTTCACCGCCAATATCCACTGATGAACCTGAGAAGGACGAAATGATTTAGAAAACATTTGTATAAAACAGAAGAATTATGAGCTTTTGTAATCTTTACTAAGGTAGTCAATAATGTTAATTAGGAATAGATATTGAATTTTTAAAATAATTACATTAGGTATAAATGCTTAAAATGGTGTTTTTTTTTGGTGTGTGTGGCAGAAATAAAATAAGAACAGTTGCATATTTTGTTGTTACTATAAGATGATAGTACATCACAAGCTTTGCTCCTTTAAAATTTGCTCCTTTGCACGTTTAAATTACACTAGATTTTGTGTTACATAAAGGTAAAATGGTAAAATTTTCTTTGTTAATAAAGGAAGAGAAGGCTGCTGCTCACTTTTTCCCAACCTTTAGGGTATCTTCTTGAAAATATAATCAGCCTGAAAAGAATCCCAATCTTTCGATTTTACAATGTAAGGTCATGATTTTACATTGTAAAATATTATAAGACTATCACGAAGTGCATCCATTTGTCTCTTGAGGAGATTTTTATTTGTTTTAGTTTTAATTAATTTATTTACTTTCATCCACACTTGCCGTTAAACAACATGGGTTTGCACTGTGTGGGTCCAGTTGTACGCCAACATTTTTCAATAAATACACTACGGTACTATAACCGTTTTCTCTTATAATTATCTTTGTAACATTTTATTTTCTCTAGCTTACCTTATTGTAAGACTATGGTATATAATATATATAACATACAAAATATATTTTAATAGGCTATTTATAGTATCAGTAAGCCTTCTGGTACACAGCAAGCTATTTGTTAAGCTTTTGGGGAGTCTAAGTTATATAGAGATTATTGACTGCAGGGGTTTGTGCCCTTAACTCCTTCATTGCTCAAGAACCCACTGTACTTCACTGTAGAGATTTGTAGGACATTCTGTCCGATTTTGTTATCTCTTGAAAATACCTTCATGCACGTGTCACAACTGCATTACTCAATTTTCTTTCTCTTACATATTAGTATGCAGGAGTAGGAGACCTTTTTATTGGCAGGGTTTTTATTTACTCAAAAATTAGGGG
Source organism: Paguma larvata (assembly GCA_030068075.1). NCBI lineage: Eukaryota > Metazoa > Chordata > Mammalia > Carnivora > Viverridae > Paguma > Paguma larvata. The sequence continues at coordinate 119,935,842 of CM057824.1, read as the reverse complement.
CAAGAATTTTTTTTTTTTGGATTTTTTTCTTAAGAAACAATGTGTGATAAAACACTTATAAAATAACTCTCATATAAAAATTGGTTTTACAGGGCACCTGGGTGGCTCTGGGGGTTGAGTGTCTGACTTCAGCTCAGGTCATGATCTCATAGTTCATGAGTTTGAGCCCCGCATCAGGCTCTGTGCTGACAGCTTGAAGCCTGGAGCCTGCTTCAGATTCTGTGACTCCCATTCTCTCTGCCTCTCCCCTGCTCACATGCTGTCTGTCTCTCTCTCAAAAATAAATAAACATTTTTTAAAAAATTGGTTTTACAAGTTAATGCAGGAGTATTAGTATTTAGAGAACTTTTATACTTAACTAAGTAAAAGATTAAGGAAGTAATAAGGAGTAATCAAATGAAGGTGTAAGCAAGATTTTGTTTATATGGTCGAGAACAAAAACATTTTATTGTTTGGGGGTTTTGTTTTCATATTTTAACTCTATATTTGTGCTAATGACCCTAGCAGATGATTTTTGAAGGAGAAATGAGAAAGTTTATACCAGCTATACATTTTGATAAATCATTTTTCCATATAGATTCGACGTAGGAGGGTACCAAAGGCCAAATTTCTCTATTTACCATGGGGATTTCTTAAAAATAAAGTCAGTAGGCATAGATATATGATAGATGGATGGACTAAGGAAAATATTGTACTTCAGTGAAAACTATACATTGTTAAGAGCACACTCTTGGTTACTGATGCTGATTCTATGGGAACCCTGCACCTTTCATTGCCTTTTAGCTATTTTATAACTCTGTATGTTGTAAATAACTGATAGCAATGCAAAATAATTCTTGTCTACAGACAGGGAAATAAATTCTGTTAGGCAAAGGTTCAATTGATTTCCCTCCCTTCTAGTGGAAAAAGCCAGTTGTGTGTCGTTTGCTCATTCATTTCAATATTCCTGATTTATAAATGTGTCTGTTCTTTAGATTTCCCTTCAAACCAACTGTAACATGTGCCTGACTCACTCATTAATAATGAATTAAACAAAATTTTTGCCATATGTTCATCTTACATCTGTATGAGAGTGATTTTACTGTTTTAAAAATAATTATCTTCATAAATAGATGATAGAAGGGAGGGAGGGAGGGAAGATGGAAAGGAGGGAGGGAGGGAGAGAAGAAAAGAAGGAAGGAAGGAAGGAAGGAAGGAAGGAAGGAAGGAAGGAAGGAAGGAGAGTTTGAATGGCTACCAAAGTAACTCTTTATTAATGTTCTGGAAAAGTGATATCTAAAAAGAAGTCAATTTTTAAAAATGGGGCTGTCATTCTTATAGTGTTTTTTTCCTATCGGCATTTCTCCTCCTTTATCTTCTTTTAAATTCTGGAAGATAGTCATATTTTGATATTAAACACAACAGATCGACAGAGAGAGAGAATAAATAAACACATACCATAGACTGTCTCATTACCCCATCTCCTTTATTCTTAGCAGTTCCTATAATCTTGCTTTCACATTGGCATATTTCTCTGCCTCTCTTTATGATTTTTATATTTTTATTTTTATATTTATCAAAATTCTTGGACTAACATTATGAAAAGAAAGAAAAAAGTTCAGCTAAATTTTTGTTTGCTTTTGTAAGACTTCAATTTTTGCTTTATTTCAGTGAATAAGTTTAGCATATCTGCCTTCATTGAAATTCTTTTATTTTATTTTCAAGTTTATTTATTTCTGAGAGAGACAGAGACAGCATAAGTGGGATAGGGGCAGAGAGAGAAGAAGAGAGAGAGAATCTCAAGCAGGCTCCACACCACCAACCCAGAACCCAATGTGGGGCTTGAACTCACAAAACCGTGAGATCATGACCTGAGCCAAAACCAAGAGTTGGATGTATAACTGACTGAGCCACCCAGGCACCTATTGATTGAAATTATTTTAATTAGTAAGCTTTAGAAAAGAAAAAATTGAGGTTTTTTTTTTTTTTTTAGTATTCTCTTAAAATTCTTTTGATATATACCTCTTTAAATAGTTTCAAGCATTCAGGATGATAATCAGGGGACACATTTTAATGTATGTAAATGACCTTCCCTCCCACTCCCTCTGAAATCTAGACCTATTTACATAAATGACCACGTGGACTGCCCTCCAAGAAGTTTAGCAATACAGCATTGCTTTGCTGTCACTGAATCTAGAGGTGTTACCTCTCTGTCAATAGCTCAGTGAGAAAATTGCTTTATCTCTACCATAAATTAATAACAATTATTTAAACATGATATATTTCCTTCTTTTAGAATTGTCCACAGATTAAAATATAGGTCCATGATTTAACCACCGAAGGAGCTAAAATTAAAATACTAGCAACCCTAAAAGTTGGTGTGCATGTAGAACAACTAATTCTCGTATATTGATGATAGAAGTATAAAATAGTTAAGTCACATGCAAAAATATATTCTAGAATTTTCTTATAAAACTAAATATATACTTACCCCCTGACTCAGCAAATCTACAAATCTACTCCTAGATATTTATAAAAGAAGAAAATAAACACACACACACATACACACACACACACACACACACACACAGTTTGTATATATATGTACATGATATATGTATATGTATGTATATATGTCAACAAAAGAACTTGTACAATAATATTCATAGCTGCTTTCTTCTTAATATACTCAAGCTGATTAAAAAATTCTGAAGTCTATCAACAGGAGCATGGATAAGCAACCTGTGGAATATTCATACAAATGAACTACCGATATATGCAACAGAATGGGTGAAGTGTAAAAACAAAACAAAACATGAAAAATACGTTATGCTGAAAGAAACTTCTCACAAAAGAATGCGTATTTTATGATGTCATTTATATGAGGTTCTAAAACAGTCAATACTACTCTATGGTAAAAGAATAAGCACAGTGGTGAGGTTGACCTAGAGGAACATGATGGAATGTTCTAGAGTGATGGAAATTTCTCCATCTTGAAATAAAATAGGGTTACAAAGATTTACATTTTTGAAAATATTCATTGGATGACACATTTTGAATCACTGCATTTTATTGTACGTAATTCTATCTTTTAAAAAACTGTAGTCAAATATTTAACTCTATTTAATGACATTGATGAAGACATGTGTGCTCAGAAGTGATGTGTACAATTTGCTTTGAAAACAACAAAAAAAAAAGATGCTCAGAAGTGAAATATACTGATGTCTGCAATTTGCTTAGAAATCATAAAAAAGATGGATTTATTGTTGGACAGAAGGATACATGGATGGATAGATATATGATAAAACAAATGAAGCAAAACATATGCTGCAGAATCTAAGTAATGGGTATTTGTGTGTTTACTATACAATTACTTCAACTTCCTTATATATATGAAATTTTTCATAATAAAAAATAAAGTAATAAAGGGATTTATAAATACCAGTAGGTATATAATCACTTGTTATCAGCAAGTTGATTATATGTTGGGTAAGTAATCAATGGCAAGATTTCAGTATAAAGCAAATCAAGCATTGTGTTGATTTTGTTCCCCAGTGTCCTTAGTCTCCTTATTCTTTTGTTTATGTTTGGCATATTTCCCAATATCTCCTGCAGCTAAGTATGGCAACATTAATGTTTGGACTAATGAAATGAGAGTGGGAGTAAAAGGTGCCACTTTGGACTTGTAACTTGACAGAATCTAAGTAATGGGTATTTCTCCAGCTTCTTTTTCTCTTTGTTTAGAGCTAAATATGCTCATGTCCCAGTGACATACCTTCAACCATGCAGATGCCCACAGAGACCTAGAGAAGAGGTTTGCACCCTGAAACCATTACCTGAAAGCTACCGAGCCTGTTTTATAAATAAAGTCTTACTGGCACACAGCCACACCCATTGAGTTATCTAAAGTCTAGGACTGCTTCCACACTACGATGGCAGGGTTGAATAGTTTAAACAGACATGGTATAGCCACAAAGCCTAAAATATTTCTATCAGATCTTTACTAAATATATGCATTTGCTCTAAAGTATGAAAATGGTGAGATCCTAGGTCCCTGAGTGAGCTCTTGGAAAAAAGAGATCTGACATCAGAGAAGACTGGCCACAGTGTTTTGTAGGAAAGAAAGAAACTCCTACCTATTTAGCTGCTATTTGTTTTTTGTGTATTTGTTCCTTGGTTGTTGTTCTTTTCATTGTTGCTATTTGGGGCTTTATTTTTTTTAATGAAAGTGACCATTATTTTAACAGATACCAGTAATATTTTTACATATTATTTCAGTGTCATCCATGCTGCTGTCAATACATAAACTAATTTTAACATCCTTTTATTTGAAAATAACATAAAAAAAATCCCAGCTAGCTCCCAGAAAGTATATTTTGGTATCTGGCATTTCGAAGCTGAAGAAAAATGACTTTGATTATACAGATTATTGTTTCCCTCCTTTTAGTGGAGTTCATTGACTTTTGGCATTTCAAAAACAGAACTCTGGATCTCTTCTCCATAATCCAAAAAGATATTTTTTCCCATTAGACTTTTAAAATAGTTTTCATTGGGGACAATAAATTTCAATGTCTATCTGTTCTAAGGGGGCACTAGGTCTGATGGGTTGCTCAAAAAGCTTTTTTTCCCTTCTCTGCTTCTAAGAAAGAACTGTGACAATAGTGCTACCTAGAGATTATCTGCTCCTCACGTTCTAAAGACTGTTTTGAGCAGACATTGACACTGTTACAAATAGAGAGAAAATGCCCTACTGGAGAGAAAGCATTAAACTTGGACCTGAATACCTGTAGTGAAGTCCATGTCTAGCACTCATCAGTGGAATTCCCCACCAAATTCCTCTCTGGGCTTCAGGTCTCTGATGTGCACAAGAGGAGCCAAATTATAAGAGAATTTCTAAGGTCTCCTCCAGCTTTGAAACCTCCACAACTTGAAATCACTGAGGAAAGTCCAAAATAACCATGTAATATCATATTTCTATTACATGTCACTGTTTTGCTCTGTATGTTTTACACAGTTTCTTATAAGAAAACATACCCACCAGGGGTGCCTGGGTGACTCAGTTGGTTAAGAGTCCAACTCTTGATTTTGGCTCAGGTCATGGTCTCTCAGTTTGTGGGATAAGCTCTGCATCAGGTTCACAGTAATGGTGTGTATCCTGCTTTTGATTCCCTCTATCCTCTTTGCCCCTTCCCCCATCTCAAAATAAATAATTTTTTTAAATAAAGGAAGAAATTATGTCCAACAGATTAATTCTAAAGCATAAGAACTGTTAGTTTTGTACTTCTGCTATGTTTTGTTCATCCCCAAACTATCACATTTTCCTATCTATGCCGATCGGCACTGACTAGAGCACCATAAGACTTCAATAAATATTTATTTCAACCTTGTACCCTAAAGTGTATTACCAACACATCACAAGCATCTTTTAAAGATAGGCAGTTAGATCATGTCATTCCTGTGTTTGAAATCTTCATAGATGTCCCATTTCGCTCAGGATAAAAGCTAATGCATTTGTTATAATCCTAACACGTGATCTCCAGGGTCACAGAAAACCTTCCCCCAGCTGGTACTACTCTTCCCTTCCTTCTTTCTTCTCCTATCCTTCGCGCATATCATTGCCTGGTTCCCTTGTTTTGGTTTACTTCCCAAAATTCACATAGCTAACTTCTTCACTTCCTTCAAAGCTTTGCCGAAACTTCGCCTATCCCTAACAGCTCATTTACAATTTTCACTTTCCTTGCAACCCTACCACATTCCCAGTCCCCCTCTCCCTTCTCTAGACCTTTTGTCCATAGCATTCACCACCTTATAACATACTAGACAGTATACTGCTTTGTGGGCTGTTTATTGTCTGCCATGCCACCCCACCAGAATGTAAGCTACCCAAAAGGCAGGGCTTTTTAGTTCATTAAGGTTATCTCAAGCACTTAAAAGAGTGCCTGGCACGAAATAAATGGTTAATAATATTTGTTGAATAAATTGGAAGAATAAAACGAATTACTGAATTTATGAATCTTCTTTCTCATTAACTATTTACTACGCCCAATATATATTCTTCAGCTATGTCCATTTACTTTAATCTATGGATGACAACAATGAAAACAACATTCATAGGGGTTATGAACTGATTGGTTGAATCTCTGCAAAATTCTGGGGCGCCTGGGTGGCTCAGTTGGTTGGGCGGCCGACTTCAGCTCAGGTCATGATCTCGCGGTCTGTGAGTTCGAGCCCCGCGTCGGGCTCTGTGCTGATGGCTCAGAGCCTGGAGCCTGCTTCCAATTCTGTGTCTCCCTCTCTCTCTGCCCTTCCCCTGTTAATGCTGTGCCTCTATGTCTCTCAAAAATAAATAAACATTAAAAAAAATTTTTAAAAAAATGAATCTCTGCAAAATTCATACGTTGAAGTCCTAACTCCCAAAGTGATGGTATTAGGGGGTGACGTCTTTGGGAATTGATCAGGTTAAGAGGATGAAATCTTCATGAATGGAACCAGTGTACTTATAAAGGAGACCCAGAGAGCTCCCTCATCCCTTGGAAAAGACAGCTGTTTAGTTTATAAACCAAGAAGCAGGCTCTCCCCTGATACCATTCTGCTGGCACCTTGATCTTAGACTTTCCAGTGCTCAGAATTTAGAGAAATAAATTTCTGTTGTTGTTATGCCACCTAGTCTATGGTATTCTGTCACAGGGCACACACACACACACACACACACACACACACACACACACACACACACAAAGGCATGTTCCTGCCCTCCAAGATTTCTAAACTTTCTGATAAAACATATCAGTCTTCAAACATTATTAACGAAGACATAAAGAAGGCATAAAGGAAGGCAAGGAAAAGGTTAAATGTGGTTCTACTCAGTCTTTAGATTCTGAGTTGGGATGCTGATGCTGTGAAGTGGGCTTCTTTTTAAATCCATTGGCAGTAAATACTTTAGTCCCGAGAAAGTACAGAGCAGAAGAGCAGATCAGACAGAAGGGATTTTAGTAGCTCTAAGACCCCAGTGCAGTATTTCGCAATTTTCTGTTTGGAAGAATCGCCCTTGTTCAGAACTGAGCACATCCCTTTTTTATAAGACACAATTATTTCTCTAGCATCGTAGAGTGCTGACATCACATACTCCCCTTCTTCTGTGACCAGTTAATGTGTGTCTCCAGTTGCTTGCCACATTTGCCATTTTCACTTTAAATGGCACTTCTGAAGGTCCTGCTATCGCTTTATAAACTTTTATTTCCGCGTCCCTCTTTGTTTTTCCAAATCATTTGCCATTAACTATTCTAAAAGCTTTCATCAAATGAAAACTCTTTCATTGAGCTATTCCAAGGATTTAAAGCATTTAAGTCTATCTTATTTGTGAAAGTTCTTGTGCTGGTTTTGCTGTTACAATGCGTACTGTTATGGCTTCTAGATTATGTTAATATGGCAACTCTCTGAAGTCTAACACACACAAAGCACACCATTGTTCAGCCCTCTGCAACCCGTGCATTTATGGCCATTACTCATGGCCATAAATTCAATCAGGGTGGCAGATTTACACTCACTCACTATCAGTCAGTACATTGACTTTAAAATTTGGCTCTGAGTTTTTCATTACCTCTATGGAACTTCCCTTTCACTCCTATCAGAATTGGCCTCCATTTATATGTGCCCTCAGTCCTTACTTTCTAATAATAAATCTCAAATTCATCAACCCCCTTGTCAGGTCTCTCATCCATGGGCAACAGAGCATTCACCTGTTATACCCTCGAGCTGTGGAATTCCCTCAACTGAACACTCCTCTCCAAATCCCCTGAGCTTTATAAATCCCCTTTTGAGTCTCACTTATTAAAATTTGCTTTTAATATTTGATCTGCCACTGACACATGCTGCAGGCTTGGCTGTTATAAAAAATATATATCTATATATATAAGGAGAAGAAAAGTATTTTTATTTTCCTCGCCATTTGTGAAAAGGACTGAAATTTCCTCTGCTTCTTTGTCTGTATTTTATATTTTCCCTCGTTCTTTCCTTTCTCCCTTTCATTACTAGGAGAATAATCACCCCACAGGCTTTGGTCAGTAACCAGGGTTTAGAGTTAAAGATTTCACGTGTTACAGGATTATAAATAAACTAGTCACAATATCATTAATTAATTTGCACCCTAGAGATTGGTATAGATTTTTTTTTTAGGAGACAACATGGAGTTCAGAGAAAAATGGCTCCTCCTAATACCCCCCCTCCTCCCTCAGAAGTCTTACATAGCCATTTTCTCTTCTAGGTTTATTTTAATTAATAACTATTCTGGCTTAACTTAACCCTTTTGTCAGAAGAAAACAGAAAAATGCATTTAATGGCACTAGAGGACATGCGGTTTTGTACTGTTCTGGCGATATAAACAATCACGCCCAACTTTGGGGCATAAATTGTCCTATTCCAAAGTAGTCGGTTCCCAGGATCTGCCAATATGAAAAGAATGACATTTATTTTTGCATTCTCCTTGACATAACCCGGCACTACGCACATAGTAGGCATTGCAAAAAAAATGTCTTCACAGCATCGAATCGATTATTTTTATCTCAGTACTTTAATTTTATTTCCATTCCCCTGGGAAAACGATCTGCTTTTCTCTCTGTTTTCCTACTCATTAGAGTACAGCTTTTCTGTCACCCTTGTCTCTCTTCTACAGCTGTTGATCACCCTATTGATTAGGACCCAGAGGCTAGCTGACAGCCAGGAAAGGGCATTATATTCTGGCACAATTTCCTCTAAGTGCTTAATGTTCTTTAAACCCCTCATTCAATTAGATGGCACAAGCTATTACACACAAGTGCCCCACCACAGAAAATTACAAGCTCATAGCTGAGAGATACAGAGAAAGCCAGGCAAAGAGTAAGTTAATAGGACATTGTCTGTATGTTTGGTAAATCCTGTGGAGTTTAGGGCTCCAGGTTAATATCAGAGTGCCAGGCTATGGAATTTAAGCAGCAGGTAGATTTCAATAGCACAAAATATGAGAGAGAACACAGTACCGCTTGATATATTATTCTGTTATTTGAAATGGCTACTGCGTAAAATTCAGCATTTCCCTTGAAACATTTTGAAGATGATTTGGGCCATTGAAAATAATGGCAAAGTTAAAACTTTTTTTTAAGGTTAAGGTAACAGTACTAAAGTAGGTGACCTGATTGAATTTCACTAACTGGTGGAGTTTTGAGAGTTCCGATGTATTTACATAGAGAAAAAAAGAAAGCACCTATGTTTCTCTGTGAAAAGGAAGATAAAATTAACCTCATAAAACAGAAACTTAACATATGACGATTATTAGTTATTGTTGTAGGATGACATTGCATTTTACACAAGAATAAAAACTTCAGTGTTTCTGCCAGCTTTTCGCTGCCCTTTCACTGAGAATGCATGTGGCTGGTGAAATACAATGAGGACTGTTTTTAGTTCCATTCACCCCAGTCCCTAGTGCCTCTGTGCAGTGCACAGATTTACACTAACGGATGACCTGGAAATGTTCTTACGATGGATATGAAAACCTAAGCAGACTAGAGATTCAATCTCCTCATCTATTCCAGGCAACATCAAACTTTATGACTATAATGTAACCCTTACGTACATCACCAGAGCTGATATGTAGAGCAAAATCAGTGTCAGACATAGTACTATAGCTTTGCCTGATTTCAATTAACTCCAAACTAACTTCATGAGGTTGGTAAATTTCTTTTTTCCATTTTACATGGAGACCAGAAGGTTGCCTAATGTCCCATACAGTTAGTAAGTGAAGACAGGACTGAAATTCAGACAATATGATTATAGAAGCCTGAAACATGATATAAACTATTAACCTAAAGCATATCATAGCATTTGTTTGACTTATTCTTAAATAATGAGACATTGTTTTAAAAGCTGGAATTCTGGCACCTGGGCGGCTGAGTCAGTTAAGTGTTCTACTCTTAGTTTTGGCTCAGTTCATTGTCTCACAGTTTCTTGGGTTCGAGCCCTGTGTCGGGCTCTAGGCTGGCAGCACGGAGCCTGCTTGAGATTCTCTCTCTCCCTCTCTCTGTCCCAACCCCACTTGCACTGTCTCTCTCTCAAAACAAATAAACTTAAAAAAATGGATTCAATAAACTCAAAAAAAGAAAATTTAAATCACCCATAATTTCATTACAAAAAAAGTGCTATAAATATTTTGGAAAATATATTTTCCAAATATAGTATCTCCAATTTTATTTCTTTTCTATTCAAATACTTCGATGAATATTTTGATTACTAAATCTTTAGCATCATGCTTAGAATCATGCTTAATTATTTCCCTAATATTTTGAATATTTTTTACAACTAGAATTTTTTACAACTACGCTTCTGCCCTCTACAAAGTTATGCCAATTTACAATCACTGTCAGTGTGTAATAATACTCATTTACCCCACACGAACTAACAGTGTCATTTTAAAACAAGAAAAGTTCCAGAGTGATAAAAAAAAAGTAGTATTCCGATATTTTATTTCTTTAATAAGTAATTTAGAACATTTTTTCATGTTTATTGGTCATTCAGATTTTCATGAGCAGATTATCAACTTTTTGTCCATTATTAAGGTATTTTATGTTATCCTTCATTTTCAATATCTCCTCATATTCAATGTCATTATTTTTCCATGTGTATCCTTCCCAGTTTATCATTTGTACTTAATTTTGGTTGAGATGTTTTACCATGTGTAAATTTTCACATTTTATGGTCAAATATCTCAATCCCACTTTTTTACGGTTTAGAGAGATTTGCTTTTCATGCTTAGAAGGCATTGCTACAAAAAGATTGGATAAATATTCATTCTTTCCCTAAGGTTTCATGGTCTTATTTTTATGTTTGAAACATTGATCTATACAAAAATTATTATGTATGGGGCAGAGTAAATATTTTATCTTCACCCCTAAATCATGAATCACTTGACCCAACTTTGTTCATTGAAGGGGTCTGATTCTGATTTCTCTAGTCTTTCCCTTTAATCATATACACAGATTATTTTAATGACTACTAGAAAAGGCATTCCGTATAGATTCTCTTCAAAAAGTTTCTTGGTCACCTGGCTACTTATTTTCAATGAAGTCAAAATTACAGATTCTTGATGATTAGAAATTTTAAAAGAATGAGAAATATCAAAAATATTTAAAAAGAAACTCAGTTACTGGTGTCCAACCTGTAGAATCTGAATGGAATGATTTTAATATTGAGATTTTTCAAAAATACATGATAAAAAAAAAAGAAATCCAAACAGAGGAGATATTCAGGCTTATTTGGATCTTATTGTTATTGTTAGTACTTTTTTTTAAGTATATAGTGTGATCACATAATATAAAAATTATCCTGGGACATACTTTAGAATTACCTCTGAAGTGATAAATGAGATACACAAAGTGTTTTACTAAAGCCACTATGCTACTACCACCCATAATAATAGGTAGATTATTGGTGGTGTTAAGTAAAAGAAATTAGACAAATGTGATCAGAGAAATCAATTGACTGTAGAACTCAAAGTTTTGAGACTTTTATTAAAGTTGTAAGATTTTGGGGTGCCTGGGTGGCTTAGTCAGTTAAGTGTCTGACTCTTGATTTTGGCTCAGGTCAGGATTTCAGGGTCCTGAGATCCAATCTCTCCTCAGGCTCCACGCTGAATGAGGAGCTGCTTCAGATTCTCTCTCGCTCCCTCTCCCTCGACCCCTCCCCGGTTTGCACTCTCTCTTTTTAAAAGGGTGTAAGATTTTAATTGAAACCAAGGGGATAATATAAAATTCACTTAAAATAGAACTTCTGACATATCCTTTATTTTTTTAAATAAAACTTTCATAACAGAACCATCTATTAAAGTAATTGACTTGAAAACACCAGGGTACAAAAAGTTCCCTGAGAGGTTCACTCTACGTATCACAGTCATGCTTTAGGTCTCCCAGAAAATGTGACTCCATAGTGAATGGTGATTGTTCATTAGAAATGATGTTATTTCTCTTATTATCCATTTCAGTGGAGGGAAAGATATTATTGGAAAGTTTTACCAAGGTTAGACACCAGGCTGTCAGAATTATTCCAGGAAAAAGACAAACAGAGAGAATGTTCATCTTTCAAGGGTACTCGTATTTTGCAGCCACTTGAGAAATGTAACACCTGCTGCCCCCAGGTTTTTCCCACCTGCAAGGATTGTAAAACAGACAGATTGGTCAGCTATCTTAGATTTCACAGGGCAAGTCTGGAGTAAATAAGCCATTCTCCTTAGCTTTGAGAAAAAAAATCTATTGGAAGTGACAGAGTAGTTGATGAATAGAGATTATTTTGAAGTGTGCTGCAGAAATTGACGTTGGTACAGGACTTTTTTAAAAGGATATTCTTCTTTTTTGTTGTTAGAATGGAGGAAAATTGTGCAATTTTGCCATAACCACTTGATTCTTTTCCTCTGTTATGGATATGGAACATCCCAAAAAAGGAACCACACTCATTGATTCACACCAAGAAAATAAAAGTCAGGCATCCCAGGAAAAATGGTGCATTCCTCGCTCTTCTCCTGATGAAAGAAAAGTCTGGTTCCATTCATGATTTAGGTTGCTGCCATTCACTAATGCGGCAGTTTCATGCCTGTAGAAGAATTCGTTCTTAATTTCTTGCCCTATGGGTAGATTTACATATCTCTACTCAATGGCAGTACCTATTGTCCAAGACTCAAAAATCTGCCCAACTATATTTCTCTTCTTCAGGGGAATAATGATGATAATCAAACTAGCAATAACATTTAAAGAATCTTATGTAATAAGATTTGCACTTTTTACTTTTTCTAGGCCTCATTCTAAAAACGTAATGTATGTTAACATATTTAATTCCCATATGCCCCTATAAGAGAAATACTATTATTTTTTAAATTTTTATTTGAGGGAGAGAGATAGAGCACATAGGCAGGGGAGAGGGGCAAAGGGAGGAGGGGGAGAGAGAGAGAAAGAGAGAGAGAGAGAGAGAGAGAGAGAATCTTAAGCAGGCTCCAAGCTCAGTGCAGAGCCCAATGTGGGGCTCCATCCCATGACCATGAGACTGGGACCTGAGCCAAATCAAGAATTGGATGCTCAACCAACTGAGCCGCCCAGGTGCCCCAATATGTAGTATGATTATCTCCACTTTACAAACAAGGAATCTGAAAAAAGTTAGGCAACCTGCCCAAGATCACAATGAGTAAAAAGTAAAAATGTGTATAAAATTCTCACACTTACAGGATTACAGAATACTATTCCTCTGTAAAGAATGGAGAAGCCTTCTAAAATGTTTTGAGACAATGTTTAAATGTTTGAGGCTCCCTCCATGCCTCAAAGGGAGCACATGTTATATGATTCCACTTGTCTGAAATATCCATAAAAAGCAAATATGGAGAGACAGAAATATATTGAGACAGAAAGTAGATGAGTTGTCACCCAGGGCTGTGGATAGGAATGGGGAGTGACTGTTTCTTTTTTTTTTTATTTTTTTAACGTTTTTATTTTATTTTTGAGAGACTTAGAGACAGAGAATGAGCAAGGGAAGGGCACAGAGAAAGGGAGACACAGAATCTGAAGCAGGCTCTAGACCGTGAGATCATGACCTGAGCTGAAATTGGCTGCTTAACCGACTGAGCCACCCAGGCGCTGGGGAGTGACTGTTTCTAAAATTAAGTTATGATGATGATGTGATGGTGAATATAGTAACATTTATTAAAATACACACCTAAAACAGGCAAATATTTTTTTTGCCTTTGTGTTTTTGGTTTTTTTGTTGTTTGTTTGTTTTGTTTTGTTTTGTTTTGTTTTGTTTTTTGAGGGAGACAGAGTGCGAGCAGGAGAGAGGGAGGGAGAGAGTGTGACACAGAAACTGAAGCAGTCTTCAGGCTCTGAGCCGTCAGCACAGAGTCGGATGTGGGGCTCGAATTCACAGACCGTGAGATCGTGACCTGAGCGGAAGTCGGACTCCTAACCGACGTAGCCACCCAGGCATCCCTAAAACAGGCACATCTTATAGTATGTAAGTTATATCTCAATAAAGCTTTTAAAAAAAAAATTTAAATCAGCACACTATCCCAACAACTCTACAAGAGAGCATAGTGGTTCTTCCCCAATCTTGAGGTGATGTTCTTGAAAAACCTCATCATAGATGAAATCAAAGTGGAACAATTTTACACCTAATTAAGATAAGGAGAGTCACAGAGAAAAAGTGTGACTGTGATTCAAGCATTCCCTTATTACTATTTAAAATTCTCTAAATTAATAAAAAATCGGGAGACATGCCAAAATAAAAAGTGTGGCGCATTTGTGCATAAAAGAGAACATCAATGCCATTTTATACAGCCTGTTTAAAGCAATTATGATGGGTAATTTACCATAAATTTTTATTTACCAAACTCTGGTTTCTAGAAATTTCTTTCTCCCATGTTCTACATAAAGCTTGTAAATGTGGTTTGTGTTACTTTAGATAATATGCAAATAAAAAGGCATCTCTCTGAACATCGTTCTTCCTCTACATGTTCCAGCTCAAGTGGCCAGGTAGTGATTTGTAATTCTAGAAGTTTAGGAACAGAGATGCTTGAACAAAACCACCAGAACATTGAACGGGTAGCCACATGGGCAATATCAATCCCTTCTGAACAACAAGTTCCTTTGTGTCATACCATAGCATTGAAAGTTTCCTTTTTAGCGTTTGCCAGCCACGGAAATGCAGTTTCCAGGATGTGAAATGCCCTGAGTCTCTTTTCATCTTCTTTTTTTCAGGTATTCCACTGCCCCGCTTCTCCGATTTATTGCATGCAAACAGAAACTCCTTCATTAGCAGTAATTTACCTCTCAGAGAATTTAAGTCAATGAGTTACCTCCTTTAGGAAGATTTTTATTTTAATCTCCAACTAATTCAATCATCTTTTACTAGAGAGAGAAATCTGAGTCAACACGCCTCCCTAGAAAATCTATTATGCATTTTTGGTGTATTTTTCCAACGCCTGTTTCACATGGCCGTGTTCCTTTATGATTCCCTTACCTTCATTTAGGTTTGCATCTAAGCCAGCTAGGTAGGTGAGAAATTATCTTATTTTAATGCTGTTTTACCAGGATTTTCACTACCTGCTTCAGTAAATCAGTCTAGGATTAAAAAAAAAATCTTTATGCTATCTCACAATTAAATTAGCCCTGCCTGAAAGAATTCCAAAGACACTAGATGGGTTTTTAAAGACTGGAAGATTGGAGGTGAAGAACATAGCAAATATTCCATGCAAATCACTAACATACACATAAATAGAAGCAAGAAACTAGAACTCCATTGAAGGAACAAGCGTACTGTACAGCTAAGCAACATAGACGTAGGATCTAGAATATGTCCATTCTGCCTGCTTCTGCTGGTAATGATTTGTGTCATCAGGGGACAAATTATGTATCTTTGCTGCAACTTGCTTCCCTTTTCTATAAAATGGACCTAAAAATAGCACCTGTAACCAAAAGGTATTTGTAAACACTAAATGGGTAAAGAGCTGTCTGATGTAGGGGCTTCTGGGGGGCTCAGTCGGTTAAGCATCAAACTCCAGTTCAGGTCATAATCTTGTGGTTCATGAGTTTGAGCCTGAGTCAGGCTCTGTGCTGACAGCTCAGTGCCTGGAGCCTGCTTCAGATTCTGTCTCCCCCTCTTTCTGTCTCTCCCCCACTCATGCTCTGTCTCTTAAAAATATATAAATACATTAAAATTTTAAAAAAACAATACAATAAATGAATGAATAACAAATAAAATACTGTCTGATATAATTGTTAACTCTTAATATCTTGTAGGTCATTGAGTGTCAGTCCAGGAAAGGAGACATGTGTCTGAATCACTTGGCAAGCTTTGCACACATTCCACCTATCCTTTCCCCTTCCCAAGCAATGTACTATGTGATAGAGAGTCTCAAAGATTTTTAAACAGGGAAGTGGCATGATATTTGCCTTTTGCAAAAATCTCTCTAGGGGCACCGTAGAGGGAGAGAGAAATGACATAAATCAGGAAGTCTATTGCAGACGTTCAGATAATTCTCTGAAAAGAAGCTGTAGCTATGGGAATAGAAAAAGACAAAATGGATATAAGATAGATTTATCAAAGAAAAAAAGAACAGAGTTTAATCACCTGGTGAATGTAGGACAACACCGAAGTTTCCGCCTCAGGGACCAGAATGGATGGAGCTACGATTGTCCAAGAGGGAATCAGAGATGAAAAAGGATATATAGCAGCTGTCTTCTTCATAACTAGTAAACTAGTAAACATGTACTCAGAAGTACACTTATTAGGAATAACTGCAAAGCAGACTCAACGAGAAGGAATATTGCTCTGACTCTCTGAAGGAAAGGTATATCTCTTCTTTACGGCACCCAAAATCTACCCATTTTTCTTCTCCAAAATCAAAGGTATCTTCCCTGTGCCTCTCATTAATTTCAAAACCCTGGCATCAGTAAACATACTAGCCACAGACTCCTAAGATTCTGACATAGTATTTTAGTTGTTCACCTGCTAAATAATGGCTCCAAGTTAATATTCTCAGATGCTGTTTAAAACTGAAATTCAAGAGACAGCGCGTGAGGGAGGATGGCACTGAAAATGTATAGTCAGCCCAGACCCACTTTGTCCAGTTCTCTCCAGTGGAAGGATAATCTTTATAGGATGAGAGAGGAATCACAAGTAAGTCCAGCAAAGCTGTGGGGAAATAGGTCATTTTAGGACTTGAGTTGGGGAAAAGAATCAAGAAGCAATGTATTTCCACAGGTCACATGTCATCCCACAATGCACAAGATCAATTCATACAGCAGGGTGGCAAGATCTGAAATTCCGAGTAAGTCCAGGGGGCACTGGTACCTAGAAATTGTACATGATGCTTGGAGAAAATTGATGTAATGTGGCACACAGATGGAAGAGCCAACAAGGTTTTTATTTTAATGATAGAACTGAATTCTGAAATTAAGCACAGCGGGTAGGAAATGGATCTAGCACAGATGTCAAAAGCTATCATTGGCTTTTGTGATAATTTTTTTTTTCCCGTAAGCCCAGGCCAGTGGCCTATATAGGTCATTGATGTTGAGCAGGAAAAAACAAACATCACAAGTCGAATGTCTTTCTGAGGAAATTTTGAAATAAGTTAGTGACATTCCAAGATTCCCTTATTTTAGCGAATCTTTCATTATCAAATAGCAATAACAGAGATACCATATTCTTAATAAAATACTTGACTGCAGAATATACAAAATAAGTAGTTGAAACTAAACAAAACAAATAAACTGACACCAGCTTCCTGGCCAGTGGCTGACATCAGGCACAACTTGCATGACCAAGAGGACAGCAGTGGTTTTATGTTAATTCTTGTTTATCACACAATTTAAATAATATTCCTTCCTGTACATAAATTGTTTCCCCAGAAATGACTTTATCTCACCTACTTTCCAGCTTTTTCACACAAAAAATGCTAAAGCTATTTAATAACTGATTTTTCATTTCTTTTCAAATTCTTTGTTTATATTAGACGCTGCAACTTCATAGTGTCTAATTTGAACAAGAATGTCAAATTTTCTAAGGCCTTTATCTTTGTAAATCAGAGGGAATCAGCAAAATTGAAGATTTGTCTTTTAATCAAAATGATCTGTTGGGAGCCGTTTTGGGCTCGCAGGTTGAAACCCCTCTTGGTGTGGAAAAGGTTGAAGCAAAGCTCCCCCCAGCCAAACTGGCGCCTAATCTTACCTCCTTCTAAATAATCTTTCAAGCCTGGATTTCTTGAAACGCTCTCATTGGCTTAAGGGATATAATGCTCTTTGGTTTTATGGCATATGGAAAAGGGGACCTGATCTTGATGGATAAAATCTGAATGAGAGCAACCTGGTCAGAAGTAGCCTCAACGTTGCCTCTTGGGGATAGGTTACACAAATTGATCATACAGAATAGCAGTTATGAGTTGGCTAGAAATTAGCAGACCTTAGGCCCCAAAACTCCTTGAACCAAACTAGATTTTCCCTGCAGGTATAGCATTGTGTTAATCATCCCCTCAGCCCCACCATAAAACCTCAAGGCACATCTCCGTAAAGCTTCTCTCAGTATTTGGTTAACAGACAATAGGAGAGATTGTAAAGAGACTTGGGACCTTCTCCGGAGGTTGGCTTAGCCCAGAAGTAAGGAGCACTGTTTATAGATAAGGTACAAACAATAGCCAAATAAAAGTAGCTACACATATCTTCACTGATCAACAACAAACATTGAGTACCTTCCTGAGGTTTCACGAATCCTTTTGCTATTCCCATCCCCATGCTCCTTTATAATAAAAAGGCAAAGACAAAATACTTTTACAGAAACTGCTGTTTGTATAAAGAACAGATTAACATGAGCCCTTATGATATAGGCTCACTCACTCATAAAGGAAAATAACTTAGACAAGTATTAGAGATCTTGTCTCTACCAAGCAAATAATACCTCCTCCATCATGGTTAAATATTATGGATAGAATGTCTCCTAAACTATCTATAGATGATTAACATAGGTCTTAAGGCAACAATGTATGCGCCCTCTGTTTACCAAGGGCTATGACAATCCTGCTCTCTTCCTAAAAACTTTATCTTGTTATTTCCTCTGCTCTGCCTAAAAAACAGTGTGTAACTTTGGAACAAAGTCATAAAAACAGTTACTGCCTAATCTAAGTCTGAGGGATTTGCAAATATGTCAACCTAAGAAAAATTGTAAATGATGCCTTGTCACGGATGTATTGTCACTCGCTACCTTTAAAAATAAAGACACTGAGACTAGCAGGTTGGAGATGCCAGAATTGCCAGGGCTGCCTGCTTGGTCATCAGATTCCATCTCACTCGTGGCTCTCTCACTTCATTTCGCCTGACCCTCCGTCCTTGGTGGACCCCTAGATTCGCCAGAACAAGGACCGACCCCGGCAATGATCAGTCACAGAAAATCCATGCATCATTCCCCATGTTAAGACTAAACCTGAGTTTTTATTACTAGTGACATCACTTCCCTAAGTATAATTCAAAGGACACCAGTGAGCCCTTTTGTTCCCCTCTTCCAAATCACCAGTAAAACACTGAGTCGTTTCACAATTAGATGTTCTATATTCTAAGTCTTTGAAGGATCTTCTTCTCTAATACAATCTGTTAAGTATAATCAACGCTGGGAAAGGCTGTGTAGTAAAGCACTTATTTTTCATCTTTTTTGTATAAATCATTGCAATTGCCCCTTGAACTAAATCATACATGGACATGCAATATATAAATAAGGTGGAACACATAGGATTAGAAACTCGTCCATATTTCTGTCCTTGACTCTTAACCCAAATCCATGTGACCTTTGAGGTACCGCTGTGAAATCTCAATGATTCCTGAGAGCAAGTTTGCAAACTGTTAAGTCAGAGAAGTAGACAGGAACAAGACCGTACTATGAGAAGGTCAGTTTCTTTTTGTAGTTATGTATCCATGTGATCCCATCATTACTGACTTCATTCAACAATGAATAGAGTTTTATGTACCAAATATTATGCCAAGTAATGGGCATTCAATGATAAAAAGATTTTCTGTTCTCAGGAACTTAGATCAAAATGGAGAATTCAGAAATAACCTCACAGATGTATGGTCAATTGATTTTTTACAAAGGGACAAAAATAAAATTCAGTGGAAAACGGATGGTCTTTCGAAGAAGTGGTGCTGGAATAATTGAATATCTCTCAGAGGAAAATGAAAGAAATTTGATAGATACCTAAAACTAACTCGAAATGGATCACAGATTTAAATGTGTAACCAAAAATCATAAAACTTTCTAGAAAGAAATTTCTGTGATCTTTGTTTAGGCGAAGAGTTCTAAAACATAATGTTCAAATAACTATCTGTTCTTCAAAAAATACTGTTAAAAGCATAAAATACAAGTCACAACCTGAGCCTGGTTAAAAATATTCCCGAATCATATACCCAGTAAAAGATGTGTAGCTAGAACATATAAAACACTCCCAAAAGTCAATAATAACCTACCATCCAAAACAAAACAAAACAAAACAAAACAAAACAAAACAAAAATTGGGCAAAGTATTTATTAGGCATAAGTAAGAGGAATAAGTTCTAGAGATCAGTGGTGTGATATTGTCACTCTAGTTAACAATACTGTACTGTACACTTAAAAATTTGTTAGGAGTGTAGATATCATTTTAATCATTCTTACCACAATAAAATAATATTTTAAAGTTCATACATGAAAGTTCATTACCTGCTTTATTTTTAGGAGCTGATATTTGTAAACAAGCATCAGGCGAATGGCTAAACAAACTGATATTTTATCTAATAGAATATTATTTTGAAACACAAAGAAATAAACTATTGATTTACATGACAATATTGTTAAATCTCAAGATAATTATGCCAAGTGAAAGAAGTCAGAAAATTAATACATATTTTATGATCTGGTAACTAAAAATTTGTATCAAATTAAGACAAGAGTGACAGAACGTATATCACTAGTTGCCTGGGGTGGAGAGAAGGGGCAGGAGAGAGTGTGGAGCAGGGCAGAGGGGCAGAGGGAGAGAGAAAGAGAATTCCAAACAGGTTCCATGCTCAGCGCAGAGCCTAATGTGAAGCTTGACCCCACAACCCTGGGATTGTGACCTGAGCAGAAATCAAGAGGCAGATACTCAACCAACTCAGCCATCCAGGTGTCCCAGGTTCACCATCTTCATTGAGGTGATGGACTCATGGGTATGTACCTATGTCAAACTTCTCTAATTATGCTTTTCAAATATGTGCATTTTATTATATATTTATTATTCTTCAATAAAGCTGTTAAAAATTCCAAATGTATCAAACATCTGTCACTAAATATAAAACTAAAAAAGAAAATTTAAAACAAAATAATGAAAAGGAAAAATAACATAAGTCAGTTTAGAGTATTCTGTGACCACGTAAAGGTGATGTGCACGCATTCCTCATGGAAACCTATTTTAGCTATGCCAAGCATGGACATCCTAGGCTGAAGAAGCAGTATGGGCTCATAGAGGCTCCAATTGAGTTAATACAGGAGCGGGCTAAAATATGACAAAGAAACACCAGTGATAAAAAAATAAGTATTTTTCTTCACATGATGATTCTCTGACATTGTGAACCCTGATTCCCAGCCCAACTGGATGCCAGTGGAGCAAAATTATAATCTCGGGTAATTTGAGAAAATACAACTAAGCTCAATAGAAAAGAGTGGAAGTGCATGGGGTGTTCAAATGAATATTCTATTGGCAAAAGTTATTTCAACCACTTCACACCTAAGCTTTTCCACTATTTTCATACTTGCCCTCTTTTGAAGAAGGAAAAAGGTGGGGGCGGTTAGAAAATGCCTAATGGAGGCTATCGGGGTGCCTGAATACAGGAAAATACTCTTAAGATCTGGTAGACTGAATTGATGGAGATAGAGATAGAGATAAACATAGAGATAGAGATAGAGATTGAGCTAGAGATAGATAGAGATGATAGAGAGAGAGAGAGAGAGAGAGAGAGAGAGAGAGAGAAATGACAGACATAGATGGATAGATGATAAACAGATGATAGATGGATGATAGATAGATATAGATAAAATTATATATATAATTATACATATATATAACTATATAAAACTATATAGCAATATAAATTCCAATCTTTTCTCCCGGCTCAAGCCTTCCACAGCAAATATGCCCCATTCTGGACTCTCTTGCTCTATATTAGTTTGTGCCACAGTGGGATCCCCTGATTTAGTTATAAACTGCGGAAGTACTTATTTCTAAATGTTGGCTGAGGCCTCAACCTTGGACTTCAGAAAGAATGCTCTCCTCCTGTCTTTAAAACAAAACAATTTGTAATTACTGTGATCTTTATTAATAAATAAAAGTAGATGTGAAGAGGGAAAAAACTTTATTCAATATTCCAAATGCAGCTTGAACTCTCTCTTTTTACTCATCTTTTTTTTTTGTTGATGGCAACAACAAAAAAGAACTTCCAGGGGCGCCTGGGTGGCTCAGTCGGTTAGATGACATTGGATCAGGTCATGATCTCGCGATTCGTGAGTTTGAGCCCCACACGGGCCAGTACAGAACCTGGGGCCTGCTTTGGATTCTGTGTCACATTCTGTCTCTACCACCCCCTGCTTGTGCTCTGTCTCTCTCTCTCTCTCTCTCCCTCTCTCAAGAAAAAAAAATATATATAATAATAATAATAAACATTAAAAAAAAAAGAGCCTCCTTGGGAATGTAGACGATCAGGTGAAAACATATCTTTTTAGAGAAAATTAATCGGCTCCCAAAAATGTCAAATATGGATTACTAGGAGATGACTAGATGCAGGCGGGTATTCTCAAATACGAAGCCCATGTAAAATACATGTCGGCAGTTACGAACGTCGTAATGAGTTTCACTGTTACTGCCCACAAATCCTTGTACGTATGCAAACAGCCGTTGCTAACTCTTCAGAAGAACAAATATTTGCGAAGCAAGGCTTATGCAAACTAGAAACTAATTACCAATGTTTGTTTCCAGCCAATTTTTACAAATTAAAATTCTAGCTCAGCCAAGGGAGCGTCTTTTAAAATAAACTGGATTATCAATATTTATAAATGATTAATCATTAGAAATGATATTGCATGCTCAAATTGTAGCCCATCTAACTGTCGTCCCATTGTACAAAGTGTATATTCTTCATCAAACAATCTAGCAAAGTAGCCACAAATGTCCTGAACTCTATAAACATCCCTAGCTCTAATGAATGAACATGTATTTAAGCGCCTTACATGTGCTAAAAACATAAAATATGAGTTATCCTATTTAGTCTATATCACCATGACACTTCCATCCATTGCAACCATAATAATTACTACTTATTACCACTAGTGTAATGTATAATCCCAAACTTCCCATTTTCAATGCGTGAGCTTGGCAGTAGAGCTGAAGAAAACTTCTTGGTAGTACAATTAGAGATAATTCCATGCTTTCTGGTGAAATAGAGTGTACCAAAAAAGTAAGAAAAAGTAGAGGAAAGGTGAAATGTAGGAGACATTGAGCATATAATTAATCATTCACTTAATTCATTATGTGTCCTGGTTTGCGTTTAAGGAAGGAAAACATAAGTTTGCTGTTTCTGTGCCTAGCGCCTAATACTGTCAAACAAGTTCACAGTTTCTAATTTAATTTTCAGTATAATAAATGATGAGGGAAAAGAAAAGAAAAAGAAGGCCAGGTGGGGGTATGTTCATGAAGGTGTTCTCCATGTCAGAGCTCAAAGTCTCTGTCTTCTGATTTCAAAACAAGTAATTTTCCCCTCCCTCCTTTTTTACCCTCATAGAATCATACATGTTTTAGGCTTTCACTCATTTCCTCAACTGCATTTCATCTCAATAATGTCTATTTTAACCCTAAAATTTCAAAAATATTTCTTCTGACTTAAAGGAATTAATTAGAACTTGCTAGGGATTCTAAGAAAATATAAGAAAGCTGTCCTTAAGTAAGTAAATACATACATACATACATACATACATACATACATACATATGCAATCTGAAGACTGTATTTCAACCTCCCAAAAGAATGAGACTACATTCTGCAGTAAAGTTTGTTCAACGTTTAAAAATAGACATTATTGAAAAACCTTAATCCAGAACACGGTAGAAAAGATGCCCATTGCCAAGTCCTTCACGGCTCACCATAAATGTGAACAGAGGAGTGCTATCCATTTTAAAATCAATCAAGGTGATGCAACGCTTAAAACACAATTGATTTGGGCTAATTTGCAAGTAGAAAGGTTTGGAACTTGAATAATTTCTTTCCCACTTTACCTGGTTCAACAGCCTAGTCGATGAGTTGCCTAATTATTAGTCTTGCTTATTTATTTTAGATCATTCCCCGATGAGATAACTTTTGATTTATTCCCAACTGCCTGTGGGTAGATGAAAGAGACCACAAACCAAGATTTTAGAAATCGGAAACCAACCCACCAGTCGGGGTAATCAGGATGAGGAAAAGCCTGAGATGCAAGGACAACAATCTCTAAACTGTGCATTTGGAATTTGTAAAAAGTGAAAAACAATTAAGAGCCTCCATTTCGGCCTCCTATTGGTGATTAGGTTGAAAAACAATGAAAAGAAATAGGAAGAAAATCACTGCGAATTCCATTAGGAACAGATTGCAATGATGTTAAATTACTCTCTCTGTCTGCCTTCTCCAGTCAGGCAGCCTAAAGAGCTTACCACCTTTCTGAGGAATCAGCATGCAACCTCAGTATCCTTTTCAATAAGCATTCCTAACATTCTTAAAAAGCTTTTATAAACAAAATGGTGTATTTGAATGATATGATAAGGAGCCTATATTCTCTGAGCACTTGAGGTCCCTCATATATTTCTCCTGCAAAAGGAGAGGAAGCAATATTCAAAAATCTGTCAAAAATAATCAACTTGGCACCTGGGTGGCTCAGTGGGTTGAGGGTCTGACTCTTGATTTCAGCTCAGGTCATGATTTCACAGTTCATGAAATTGAGCCCCACATCTGGCTCTGGGTTGGCAGTGCAGAGCATTCTTGGGGTTCTCGCTCTCTCTTTCTCTCTTTGCCTTTTCCCTGTATGCCCACTGAAGTTCTCTCTCTCCCTCTCTCTCTCTCTCTCTCTCTCAAAATAAATAAAACTTAAAAAAGGTGCAAAAATAGTATATAACCTGGATAAATATGCCCATACACACAGCCAAAGGGTGTTGCATCCTTTGGAATGCATACCTGTGTATGCAGATGAGAGAAATATACAAATATGTAGATAAAACACAGACATGTATGTTGCAAATGTAAACATTGGTGGATTTGAATATATGTCTCAGGAAAATGACAACTCAGTAAAACTTTTTCAGCAGAATAAGTGGTTCAAAATATCTGCTGTTTTCAGAAATGCCTAATTAATTGGGTATCTTTTTTTCCTCAAGTTGTATATTATGCAAAATAATTGCCCTACTTTCCTTTGGTAAAATTAGTGGTTTATCTGAATACAGTTAATTTAAAATCTGCTTGTGGTAGGGGAGTTTGCACCTTACTTTTCAATTTAATAAGGTTTTACTGAATATTCACACAATTATTAAAATATTTTTGTAGAGTTATACTTAGCGCTATTATAGCTGAAGTTCTAACAGCATTTAAATGCTTTTTTCCTATAGAAATTTAAAAACCTGGTGAATTGTTCACAATTTCCAGGCTGAAAGACTGTCTGTCAAACTGAAATAGCAACACAATGCAAGCCATTTTGTGACTCAGTTCTTGATTGCAGACAGCTGAGATTCAATAGCTGGAGGGGGAATTAAGGACACCATCCAGACGTCTGTAATAATTCCTCTACTTTCTTTCCCCCTAACTTGAATGCCGCATCAGTGTGTCTGCCTATTTCTCGTCCCTGTAATTAAACAGGACAGCAGCACCGATACACATCTTGATCATAAAAAATTTACCCATTCACTAAGAGACTAATGAACATACCAGCAGAGTTATCTGGTCCGGAAACTTTGCTTATTATAATTCCTGCGGCCCTGGTTCTGACATTTACAAATGACCCACTAAAGCCAATGCAGCTGATAGGGATAACCTCAAAGTTATCTTGGTGACATGAAGCACCCTCAACATGAAGAGTGATGCAGAGAATATCAGAAACAATAGAGCCTTCCCCACAGCCTGGACTGGACTTCTCTGAGATTCACATCGCTTATAAATAACGTACACACATGCATGCATGCACGCGCAAGCACACACACGCACACACACACACACACATTCATACATTTATGCATATGCAGTTCTTTGAGATGAATCAAGTAATTGTACCTTAATATAGATGGCCCATTTCTGCAGCACTAGGCTATATTTTCTGAGAGATAAATAGCAGACTAAATGACATGGTCTGCAACATAGCTGAATTCATAGTAGATGAAAGAGTTACAGGATTGTCCTGGGTCTTAAAACAATTAAACTTTCACCCAAATACACAGAAGCAGTCAAAAACACCCACACCTGCCAGCACATGAAGGCACACTGCCAACACTCCAGTTGTGTTCTCAGCAATCACCCTGGCACCCTAAACCATACCCAATCAGTTTTCCTTCTGATCAACACTGCCCAGCACTGATTTGTGACTCTTAACTGGAGGCACTGGAGCTGGCATTTGATTACGTCTATTTTTAGCATTCCAGCCAAGACATTTTTTCCTTTGTCCATCTGGCTTTCAATGCCCAGGGCAATCTCCTGCTCAGAGGATCCCAACCCCATTCCAGCCCCTGACTCTGGGAGGGAACATAAATAACAGTTATTTCATGTTATTTTCAGGTTCAACCACAAACAAAAATTCTGAGGCTTCTGTGAGATCTTCTCAGTGTCCTGTTCCACTGTGTCCTATGTCTTTGCTCTGCTCACTAACTGTTCCCAGCTACCATTCAGTGCATTAGTAGAATTTGTATCCTCTATCCTCAACCCAAATCCTATTGCCTAACTATGTAGGGCACAAAGAAGCATGTAATCATGGTCTCATATCTGCAGGGGTTATGCTGATTGGCTCATGTATAGAACCTATGTACAGAATGATTACTGAAAAAGTCTAGTTTTTCATGAAATCACCTGATGCCATTTTGTCATTTCTCGAATGCTCTAATCCTGCCCAGTTGTGGGTGTAGAAGATTTTCCATCAAAACCATCAGTCACAGTTAATCTAATAGTTGGCAAGGAATTAGAAGTCCACCCAGAATAGTAGGTAGAGTCTGAACTTACTTTAGCACTACACCGCTCTGGGGTATGAACTAGATCCATTTCTATATCTTCTAAGCATTCAATTGGAATACAACTTACCTGGCTCTTGTCTGTCTCCTGATTAGGCTTTAGATGAGGGCATCTACTCACCCAGACACAAACACCCAGTATGCAGATCACTATGTCTTGGAACTCCAACAAAGTTGATCTAGAATGTACCAGCATCAAAATCTGATCCCTTTGGAAAGGGTACAACTCTACTTCATTGACTGTTCAGTGCCTCTACTCACAGCACTTCCTGGCTTTATTATAAAGTCTGTTACTGAGGGGGGGCCTGGGTGGCTCAGTTGGTTAAGCGTAGTACTCTTGATTTTGGCTCAAGTCGTAATCTCATGGTGTGTGAGATCGAGCCCCCTGTGGGGCTCTGAGCTGACAGAATGAAGCCTGCTTTGGATTTTCTCTTTCTCTCTCTCTCTTTCTCAAAATAAATAAATAATCATTTAAAAATAAACTCTGTTACTGATATTCTAGAACTATTCATGACCAAGCTCCCACAGGCCATTCATTCTTTATTGAAGGGTCAGAGATACAGTAATAAACACAGAAGAACACATCTCTCCCTCGTGGAATTGCTCACATATGAAGACGGAAGAAAATAAAACAAAATTTTAGAAAATAAAATACGTATAAAAGGTCAGGTGGTAATGAATGTTATGAAGAAAAACAAAATTAAGGAGAAAGAACATGGGCACAGTATTTTAATTTACTCCCCAGGGATGTAACATTTGAAGTGAGATTTGAGTGAAATGAGCATGCAAATATCTGGAAAATTGTTCCAGGAAGAAATCTGTAAGAACAATGGCCCAGAGATAGTTGAGCTACATGGGAGCAGCGCTATCAGAAATTACCCTAAATTCTGCATCATTTAGGACCATGCACTGCTTAGAATCCAAACTAGTTTGAACAAAGTTTCCTTTAAATTTTTTTAAATAGCTTCTCCCTTCTCTACTTCCCATGTCATGCTAGTTCAGTTCTTCATAGCATCTCACCCAGAACCATTTTAGGGGCATATTTCTGGACTTCAAAACCCTCAGTGCCTCTTCAATCCAGCTCATCCTCTGGTTGCCGAAATTATCTTATAAAAGCAAAGAGGTGGCAAGCCACTCTCTCTTGAGAACACAGTGTGACTCTTGAGTTCTGCCTCTAAGCTCTCCACAGTTTGGCACTTACTTCCCCTTGCAGACTAACTTACCCAAGTGTGTTTTACTATGTCAACTTGCCTTAGCTGTGACTATATTTCCAAGAATCCCCCCCTTTTGCATGCTTCCAAGTTAAGTTCGCCACAAGAGAAATCTGTGCATGATTTGGAAGGCAGGGGAAGATATCGTCGTTCCTCTCCAAAAGTCATTGCAGTAGGATATGAGAAGCGACAGGCCCCGAAGTGCTGGCAAGTTCCAGCTTGTCCTCAGTCTCCCTATTCCACATACAGCTCTTCTTCCCAATGGCTGTTGGTTCTGCTGATGGGACCTCAGAACCCCTGCTGGATACGGACACGACAGGCTTCAGCAGCTCTCCTCCCCTGTCCTACTCCATCGGCTGGAAACCAGCCTGCCCAGAACATTGCAAGTTCCTATCTGTCCACCCATATCAGTGCTTCCAAAGTCTTAGGGACTGACTTTTCTCTAATTCTCTGCAACTCCTCTTTTCAGACCTTTCTTCCCCAGTCTCTCTGATTGTATATGGTCTTATTCTCTCCATAAATTCCATATTCCACAAAACTCATAGTGATTCTGTGTCCCCTGTTAAACCCAGGTACAGTTTGTCTGTCTCTCCTTCTCCCTCCTCTCTCTCCTTCTGACACACACACACACACACACACACACACACACACACACACATTTACTTCCAAAGCATTTCTGTGTATGCCTCTATGAAGGTACGTATTATATCATAGTAGTGAGAAAGGTTTAACTTTTTAGCCTTTGATTTCTGTGTTTTTTTTTTTTAATTGTTTGTTTTTGAGAGAGAGACAGAATGCAAGCAGGGGAGGGGCAGAGAGAGAGAGAGAGACATAGAATCTGAAGCCGGCTCCAGGCTCCGAGCTGTCAGCACAGAGCCCCATGCAGGGCCTAAACTCACAAACTGTGAAATCATGACCAGAGCCAAAGTCTGATGCCCAACCGACTGAGCCACCCAGGCATCCCTGATTTCTGTTCTTTCTTCCGAACGTGACTGTAGAAACTCATAGTCATGAGGAGAATGTAATCCAATACCACTAACATAGTGTGAGAACAAAGTCTGTTCTCCTCCCATGTGTGATTCCCTTATACAAGACCAGGACTTTTGAGATAATGGTAGCTTACATGGAGGTTTTTCTAGAGAAAGGGAGCCAGAAGAGCTAGAGTACAATTAGAACTTTCATTAGGAAAGGAAAAAGCCCTCAGCTCAGCTGCTACACTCATCGTTGTACTTTAAGAAAAGTAAAAATGAGTACCAGCTTTGTACAGCTTTAAGCTCATGGCTGTTTCTCTTCCTCCCGTGACCCCTGAATGGCAGCCCCACTGGCCCAAAGCTCAAGTTGCTCTGCATTGTCTCAGTGACCACAAGCCAGCATTGCCAATGCATTGTTCTGGTGGTTAAAAAAAAAAAAAAAAAAAAAATATATATATATATATATATATATATATATATATATATTCCCTGAGGTTAACTCCAGCCTCACTGAGCTGCCCGCTTCTGCTGTTTGCATTATATTCCAATTAATTGCATTATATACCAATTAATATTTTAGTTAATGCTTTAGTTAAAAAGTTATATCGGTTTTGAATCTCTGCCCAATTCCATCTTCTCCAATAAGCCCTGTTATTTTCAGTATGTGGTTTTGCAGAACAAAAATTATCCAAGACACATATGTTATATATGGAGAAATGCCTGTATATGTTCTATAAATTGTATATAGAATTATTTCTGCACATGGGTCTCTAACACATAATATTGATATGTGGTAAATTGATTAATGAATATACATATGTATTTATGTATATTTTGTGTAGTATATATAACCATGCATATGTATATTTTGTGTACTGATTTTTATTCTTTCTATGTGAGAAAATCTTTTTTTTTTTTTGAGAGAGAGAGTGCACGCTCACACACACAGCAGACAGAGGCAAAGAGAGGAAAGAATCTTAAGCAGGCTCCATGTTCAGTGTGGAGCCCAACTCAAAGTTCAACCTCACAAACATAAGATCATGACTTGAGCCGAAATCAAGAGGCAGATGCTCAACCAATTGAGCCACCCAGGTGTCCTATCTTTGATTCAATTAATGGAAACAATACTGAGTGAAATTGACAAAATTCATGCTTTCACCAAGTTTATAACTTGTGGAAAAACAGATAATTAAAAGTCAAATACAGTTGTTTGTGTGTCTGTGTTTTACTGAAAGTTCAATTTTCTTTAGAAAGCTGCATTATAAGGGGTCTAATCTGGTCTAATGGTCAGGACAATTATTTTACAGAGGTAGTATTTACCATAAGCTCTGAAGGGTGAGGAGGTATTCAAAAGAATGAGTGGTGGTAAAAGACAAACAGTACATGTGAAGGTGGTGAGATAAGAGAAATGTGAAAAAGTCAGAGAACTGAAAGGAATTAAAGTTTGAAGCATTGAGTTTGAAGGGAAATATTTCCAGCGATGGGGTAAGAAGACATAGTCAGGGAAAAATCATGGGTAGTCTCACCACCCACCTTAAGGAGTTAGAACTTTATCCTGGTGACAAAAAGGAATTCCTGAAAGATCTTAAGGATGGGATTGTCTGAATCACGTTTTTGTTTAAAAAAGAAAAGATCATTCTGGCTTTATAATAGGTGAATTGCAGATACAAAAATACTATAGTATGTGAGACGGTTAGGAAGCTATTGCATAAAATGAAAAAAAAAAAAAGACAATAGCCTGATCAAGGGCATAGGAAGAGGGATAGAAAAAAAAAAGTGGCCTTTTAGATGGTAGAATCAATAGGCTTTTAGATGGTAGAATAATAGGGCTTGGCAATTAATTGATTGTCATTAGGAGGTAGGGATTTAAGGCCAAGGTGGAATCAAGTACCCTTAGGTACTTTTGTCTGAGTAATTGCCGGGATGAAGCAATTTAATGAAATGGGATATAATGGAAAGGGAACAAATAGACAGTGAAAAGATGAATTCAAGTCATGGGTAGGCTCTACACGAAGGTCAAAAGAAAGTTGTGTGCATCTGGGTATCACTAGTCTATTTGTCGCATTTGAATCTTGAAAGTGGACACAATTGCCCAAAGAGACTGTATGGAATGAGAAAAAAAGAAACCCTAAGCTGAGATTCCAATAATTAGAATGTACTCTAAGGAAAAAAGTTTTCAAAGAAGATGGGAGATAGGAAAACCAAGAGTGTGGCACCATGAAAGCTGAATGAAGTGTGTTTCAAAAGGGAAAATTGGTCTCTGGGGTCAGGAAAGGTATGAAGTTGCAGAATCTACTGTGTATAGTTTCATGGCCTACATAGTGCACTGGTGATTTTAATGAGATCACTTTTAGCACAGGGTGTATTAGAAGCCACAATGTAGTGGCTAAGGATTGAGCAGGAAAGCAAAACTTGGAACAGGGATGGACCTTGACATGCATGACAGTGAAAAGCAGAGATAGATGAGATACATTGGGGTTGGCATGCAACATAGGGAAGGTTTTAGAGATGAAGTTATATGTTTGTGTTTACATGTGCCTATGCTTCCCTTCCTGCCTCAGGACATTCTACACTGGAGGAACAATATTAAATAATCAGGACATTAATTCTCCTTTCCCAAGTTCTTTTGACTTCAAATTGCGGTCCCAGATTTCAGCCGCCTTTGAAAACATTCTCTCTGCTTCAGTGCCACTTGGATTTGCTGTGATGCTGTTCCTTCTGTGCTTACATCCTTGGTTGCTTTGTCCTGTGAGCTTGCCACTCCTGAATACCTCCAAGCATTCTTTATATGTTCTGATACCTCTTTCCTGCCTTCTCTCTGGCCACATGACCATCAAAATGAGAAATCTCTTAGTACCCCCGCCCAATGAAGATAGGTTCCGAATTTGTTATAGGACATTGTTTTTATAGAACTAGGGACATTTCATTACTACAAAGTTTTATATTTAAAATCACTGGTGCATACAAAACGTGAACCTGAATTCCGGCCCATGATTTCAAAACCTCAACATTCTTCTACCTTAGAGTGACTTTTGTTGCTTTATGGAGAAACCTATCCCATCAAGTCCATCCTAACTTAGGAGAACCGTTTGCCTCCTTCTCCTCTCTAGGTCTGTAAATCTTTTTCATTCTTCCTCCCATAATGCCTACTGGGTTTGGTGGTAACCTGCGTGCCCTACCATGTGCTCAAGGGAGACACGAAAATGAGGTATCGTTATTCCTAACCATTTCACACCCACGCTCCTGCACATGAAAGACACAGTGCTGATATTCACCCCCACTTTAACTGCCACCTAAAATGAACCTTGAAATCTGCCTTTAAAAAAAAAGAGTAAATATCACTTGAAAAAGAGCAGCAAAAAATGTGCACTGTGTTTCTAAACATCTCCTCATAGCAAAAAATAATCATAAAGGGAAACCAGTCAAGGTTAAAAGCAGCACTGAAAAGTGATTCATTTGGTAAACAAGAGTAGGTGTAATTATCACAAAAGCAAACTTTGCTAAGGGGATAACTGTCAGAGCTCTTGCAGTAAAAGGTCTCTTTACCATTTTAATCCGGCAGGCTGAGGGCTCCCTAGTGAAAACAATTTTCAATAAAATCACAAATGTAACTATGGCATACATTTAGACTTTCATTTCAGCCATGGCTACCAAAACAAGCTTAATATTTACAATTCAAATGATGCTCGTAGATTGGCTGATAATATGGATTATGAAAAATCTTTTAGCACCGTATTTTCATGTATTGAACAATATTCTCTTATCGGCAGTGACACTTTAGAGTTTTATTTGTTTATTAGAAGCCAAACAGGCCTGAACCCTGAAAAATACCAAAGTCAAATTTCAGTTCGAGAGGCAATTATTCATTCAGAAACTTTAAAAACAAGAGTCTGCTTTTGGGAGGACTCTTAGCTCTGTTCTGTAACAGAACCTTATAGTATTTGTGTGTCACTGCTGGACAGACCTCGTGGGTTTTCAAACAACCTCCTCATTTGAAAAGAAAGAAATTGAATTCAAAAAAAGGAAAATTTCAAGTCACACAAAATAGCATAAGCCTGACTCAGTCCATGGTCTCTTAACACTTATGCCAATGTTTTTAACTATTATTATTCTAGGATATCTTGCAATGTTGCCCAATAAAACTTTCTGTAATGACAGTAGTATTCTATCTTTGCACTATCCCATACAAAATCCACAGGCCACATGTGGCCACTGAGCGTTTCAAATGTGGTTACTGTGATTGAATTAAAAACTGAATCATTAATGGTATTTAATCTTAATGAATTTAAATTTAAGTAGCCATATGTGGTTAGAGGCTACCACAGAGCATGCAGTAATCAGCTCTCTAAGAAATGTCCAGGGTACTCTCTGTCTCTACCAGCTCCTAGTTAAACTGACACAGGAGTGGGAAGGATTTCAGATTTGACTCTTGCCTCTTTGAAATACATGCAATGCCTGCGTTTCCTTTTATTTCTCAGATTCCAGCACCTGGCTTTATACAGAGCAGGCACAAAACTTAAATCTGTTGATGCTATAAATATTTATTTGCCTTAACAAGTCCTAGGGCCAGAAAAGAACACAACTTAGAATTTGGTTCATAAAAACTGCCTTACTTGTACCCTGCAGTGAGAGAACCCTCTCCCTTCTTTAAAGGTGACTAAACCTTCTTCCCAGAGGGCCCCCCCACACACACAGTTGTCTAATTGGGGCTCAATTAACATGCGATACACACCTGTTAGTGTTCAACTCAGAGAGAGGAACAGCCCAATGCAATTGCCACTAAGCAGTCTACTGCCCCCACTTTCCACATCATAAAAAGTACATTCCTCTTTACAATAAGCCATTTACCTCTACCCAGAGGAGAAACTCGGTAAGGTTGATTAACTTTTTTAAATGGAAAAAAAATGGAAAATAGTATTGATTTTACTTTTCAGATGGTCATTTAAATGGAAAATGTAAGTGTTCCTTAATTAACAACAGGAGGAAATTTGGTAGGAATGTTAGAAACAGAATGTAGCCATAGGTCGACCTTCAATTATCACTTCTTTTTATTATAAACACTTTTATTTTTTCAAATTCTTACATGATTCTCCCCTGAAGACCCTTGAAACACAAATAAAATTGGTGGTCACTGTAGCATAATAGTTTTCACTAGTTTCTTTGATTTGTTTGTTCCTATGATTCATTTCTAGAACAGCAGGGCCATTGGTACTGTATGTTATTAAATAAATACCCTTTTCCAGGACATGTCTCTCCTGGTTTCTTTTTCTCTCTTTCTTTTTCTTTAATAAATAGAAACCTTCTTAAAGATTTAAGGAAATGGATGGCTTAGAACAACTACCATCAGTCAAAAACTCTTGTTGAATATATCTCGAGGGAGCTACTTTACAAATCCTGCAGTGCATGTCAAATTCCATCGACTTCTTAAGAGGCCAAAAGGTCTTTTGACAGGGTCTCAGAATTGTTTCATCTCCTTAAGCTGTCCTCTTTGAAGCAAACGGTTTTGATGCTCTGAAAACCAGCATTTATATCTATTGCTCCTGGTCCCCAAGGACCATAATTTCTTTGAACCAAAGAATCAATGATGTTGCTTAGGTGGTTTATTTAAAGACAATTTTGTTGTTTCTGTGTAATCTCAGTGCTGTGTCAGAAATTCTCCTTCTAATTCAAATGACTATTTTACTCCATATATTTAGGCTTTTTCCAATCCTGTTCTTCTAAATTAACGGAAAGCAGTTCATTGTTCACTTGAATTCGTCGTTGGCAATTGAGCCTTATGCTATGTGCCATTGGTAATGGGCTTTGAATAACTTCGTCATCACTGAGGAAACATATGCCTGTATACCCAGAGCTAAGAGAACTGCAAGACCATTGTCAGTATTTATAACAGGCATAATCTGGCAGTTCCGATCAATGATTCAATTAATAAATTATGAATGGAATAATACAGATGTGTAAGTATCGTCTCTCGTCTTTATGGGCTACACTGGTTGCAACAGCAATGAGCTTCACAATGTTGCATTTGGAGATGATCCTAAGTCACTATGGCAATTACTGAGGTTTTTTAGAGTCTGTAGTCAGCAGTACCATAATTTTCACTTAATAGGCTTAAGAATTGGCCTGTCATCCATCCTTCAGAGCCTTCGACTGAATGATATAAGCCTGAGATACCATCCTTTGGATCTCAGGTACAGCCATGAAGAGAATATATATACCAAGATTTGGGGGATTCTAAGCTTATGCTTAGCACAGTTTCTAAAAAGGACTAACCCTACTGAGCTTTCCAAATCCCCAAGGCCCAATTATATTTCTTTGCTTCCGCATCACTTCTCAGATGTTTTCACCACTGCTGGTGAACACAGATAACATTGGGGTCACCAATGAGGAAATTCTTGAAAAACAGGTCATTAAATATTAAGTTAATTATAATTTATTAGTGGTCACAATCTGTTTCCTGAAGATGTGAGTATTGATCAAAATCATATAATCTCAGAATTGAGACTTCCTCAGATGTAAAATAGTCTAAACCTCTTGCTGCAGTTTTATCCTTCCATATTGAAGTTCCTCAACTATTTTAAGACAGCTATCATACCTGCCCCTAGAGTTTTCTCTCCTCCAAGCTAAATATCAGAGTTTTTTTTTATTGTTCTTAATACGCGGTTCTTCCCCTACACACACACACCCAACCTCCATCCAACCTCGGTCACATTTCAAAGCTAATAGAGTCTTCAAAGGCATTAGCTTTTAAGGGCAGCACGGCACTTGATTCATATTGAGCTTACAATCAAGTTGAAAATCCTTAGTCTTTTTTGCATGTGCTTCAGCTATAGCTTCTTCTATCTTACTTTATTCAATTAGACTTTCTGACCTAAGAGCAATTTTCACGGTTATCGTTGTGAAATGCAAGTGGTCTGTTGTTTCAGTTAGATGTCATTCCCCTATATTTTGAGTGAATAAGCTCAAAAGAATAAAGTATGTGTATCAAAAAGAAAAAAAAAGTGCCATAAGTGAAATGAAATTAAGGAGGAAAGGGTGGGGGGGCTGGAGTCTTTCACTTACTCTTTTTTTCTGTACATTAATAGAGATATGGATCACAATAAATAAAATCATGTGGCCAGAAGTTCTATTATGTAAAGATATATTCAAGCTAAAGTTTCCAGTGACTGTAAAAAAAAGAAAAAATCAGGGGCGCCTGGGTGGCTCAGTCGGTTAAGGGGCTGACTTCGGCTCAGGTCATGATCTCACGGTCTGTGAGTTCGAGCCCTGCGTCCGACTCTGTGCTGACAGCTCAGAGCCTGGAACCTGCTTCGCATTCTGTGTCTCCCTCTCTCTCTGCCCTCCTCCTGCTCACGCTCTGTCTCTGTGTCTCAAAACTAAATAAACATTAAAAAAAAACATTAAAAAAATCAAGGAATGATTTTATGTAATAAATTTTAAGGCTTTCTTAGCAGAACGAAAGTCTCATTTCTAGGAAAACATGAAACTAATTATTTTTAATCAAAGATTATTAGATAAAAGAAACCTAGAAATGTTTAATTTCTTTTACAATTATGTCAGATGGGTAGTTTTAAGACATATGATTTTCATACACTGGTAGTCTCCTCTGTAATTGCTCTGAGGGGATTTTCCACAAGCAGCACATTTTTAAGACATATATATATATGGGTATATATGATTGTGGGTTAATCAAATGATTACATATTCAAAGTCACTAATGTATACATTAAAATAATCCATATTCTAAGCAATTCTAAGCATATGAAACATTATTTGCCAATTTAATGCTATGAAAAGCATATAACTATTTTAATTGGTATACATACCAGTGTAGCAAATACTCTTAAGAAAAAAGAAAACATGAAGATAATGCTTATGGTTGAGTTCATACAGTAAATATCTCAAAATTAGAAGAGTTCAAATGTTATTTTATTAAATACTATATATCTATCAATATCTAAGGATACCTATCAAGCTTGAAATCCAAGTTCAGTTTACTCTTGAATGTAGGTTTCACTCTACTATTTGTTATTAAAAGCTTTCATCATCACTGACTGATGTACTTACTAACTCAAAATTATGCTAGATACTGATATGTCACTAAAACTTCAGTGGAAAAATGTCTCTAATTCCCCTATGGAAATGTGATCCATGAGGAATAGATCCAAAATTTGCAAATTAACATATGTTTTTGGGGAGTGTGTGGTGTTTTGTCAAACAGCAACACTTTCTTTGAAAAGCCAATGATAGTTGCTCTTCCTACTCATTTCAAATCTGCTCTATTCAAGTTTATATAATTTATGCAATGCTATTTGCAATATCCAGCTGCCTTGTAGTTCCATATATTTAAGCAATATAAGGAAATTTTCAGCAGCGTTTTTACTTTTAGAAGTGCCACACTGCACATAAAGACCTTATTTTTCAAAGTGTTATAAATTACTAAACAGTCCTCCTATTTGGGTTGCATTTGGAAGCAAGTAATATTCTTAATGCATAAGCTATTTTCAGATATGATCTTTTGTAACATTTACATTTGAAAATAAGCAGGCTTAAGCAAAACAATCCCTGCTAATCACTTAAGTGATGTGATAAAGCATTTCATATAAGCTGGCAGTTCATTTGAAAGCAAAAGAAAGGTTAGCAAATCATGTAGTCAGGCTTCTATGCCTAGACAGTATAGAAAACTATGGTCATACAAAACCATGCAAATAGGCACAAAACTAATCTGTTCTATCGTTTCTGGGGCTTCTAGTTTCCTTTTTTCTTTTTTCCTTTTTAAAAATGTTTATTTATTTATTTTTGAGAGACAGAGAGATAGAGAGCGAGCAGAGAGAGAGGGAGACAGAATCCTAAACAGGCTCCTTGCCATCAGCACAAAGCCCAGTGTGGGGCTCAAAACCACCAGCTGTGAGATCATGCCCTGAGCTGAAACCAAGAGTCAGACGCTTAACCAACTAGCCACCCAGGCATCCCTGGAGCTTCTAGTTTCTGCTACACTGGCAGCAAATTCCATAAAATTAACAATATTGTATGTTTTCCAAATTCTTTCATAACAATTATTGCAATTTTAAAGCCTAGAACTGCCGAAAACGAACACTTTTGAGAATCCTAGAATTGTATATCACCAAGCAATAATTCATAAGCATGTACATGAAGTATTTTTAAGTGAAATTGTTTCAAAATTAATACAACTAAATAATACACCTGCCTTAGTTTGGGCTGGTCTAACAAAACACCATCAACTGGGTCAGTTTGAAAGAACAGAAATTTACTTCTCGCAGTTCTGAAATCTGGAAGTCCCAGATCAAGGCGCAAGCATGACTGGGTTTCTAGTGAGGGCCCTCTTCTGAGTTGCCAATTGTCAGTGTCTCCTTGTAACCTCTCATGGTGAAAAGCAGGAGAGAGCTTTCTGCGGTTTCTTTTATAAAAACCCAGTCCCACTTATGAGGGCTCCACCCTCATGATCTAATTACTTCCCAAAGCCCCCATGTTCCATCCTCCCCCTGGGGATTAATACGTTCACATAAGAATTTTGGACAGACAGGAACATTCAGAACATTCAGTTCGTACAGCAACACTTAAGCCAAAAGGGCAATGCTATGCAAACTACAAAAAGAGTTTCTTAACTGAGACACAGTAACAACTTCACTCAGGTAGAATCCCCCACCCATATGACCACCCAGGGGCTTGACAGCATCTATAGGTTGAAGCACAACAACTAAGATTTATTGATGTGATAAAGCATTTCATATAAGCTGGCAGTTCATTTGAAAGCAAAAGAAAGGTTAGCAAATCATGTAGTCAGGCTTATATGCATAGACGGTATAGAAAACTATGTGCTTCCCTGTGCCAAGCTCCGTACTTAATCTGTATGTGCATTAATTCATTAGATAGGAGGAATATTACAAAAATTTGTGTAGTCTTTAAATATGGTCAACAATGTCACATTGAACCCCTTTAAAAGTTCAAACTATATGGTATCTTTCTGGATACAGACGTCTGCACCTAACCCCCAATGTCACAATACCACATTCTCAATTCTTATTATCAAAATTTATAATTCCCATCATTTGGTTCACTGGTAGAAAATAAGCCTATTTGTAGGTTAAGTAATGAATTCGATTAGAACATTCTTAGTTCAGGTCATAAAACAGCATATCATTTTATTTTCAAAAACCTGTGTGGGTATGTATATAATTATAATGGTGATCATTTTTTCATTTTGGTTTTGGGGAACTCCTAATAATTTTATTTTCTGCATTTTCTACAATTCCTACGCTAGCCATGCTCTATAACAAAGAAATGAGTAAGTAAAAGTTATTACCAATCCTACAATATAATAATAACCCTACAATGTATCAGCAGTGAAGGCATTAAATCTAAATAATAAAGTTCTATCTTTCCCTTTCATACATTTCCATAGTAGCTGATAAATTTTTGCGAAATATTGAATTAGATCATAAAGATTTTGCTTCTATGTGTTCATATGTCTAGAAATGCAGAAAGGAAAAGAGAGCTCACGATGTGATATGTTATGAAAAATAAAACAACTTTTGACTGCAGAAGAATTACCTGTCATGCAATACAGCACTCAAGTTGCACAGCAACAGTAAAACTATCTTTAAATAAACTACCTGGGTAACATCATTGATTCTTCAGGTCCTTAGGACCAAGAGCAGTAGCTCTAAGTATTGGTGTTCAAAGCTTTAAAAGTATTTGCTTCAGAGATGACAGCTTCTACAGATGAAACAATTCTGAGTCCCCTTGTAAAGATTCTTGGCCTTGTAGGAAGTCAGAGGATATTTGACATGCATGGCAGGGTTTTTTGTAAAGTAGTTCTCTCAAGTGGTGTATAAATGAACCTTTTGCTAGATTTCTCCTGAGAAGGTGTGGACTTGGCAGCTGGGATCCAAGATCAGACTCCAGTACTAAAAAGATAACTCGGTCATAGGGAATTATGAGACAGAGTGAGACCAGGCCCCACCAGCAGTGCAGAGTTGGGACAAAGAAACATTAGAGCCAGTAATAACTGCCGAGGGACAATGCACTGAGGGACCTATCCAAAAGACAGTGCATCAAAAGGTCCTTTATTACTTCTTAAAAATTACACAATCCTTAGACTTAGGGAAATGTTTCTCATTTCAAACTGAACACTTTGTAGTCCAGAGGGGTCAGTCACTTGTTAGTGTATTCAGTTTATCAGTCATAATTTTATCTTATTTAAATGGCATTTGTTGTTTGTGAAATATGATTTCCTGGAGCCTTAAGTCCTTGTTTTATCAGTACTAGAGCAAAAACAGAACATGGGTGTGCTGGAGTGGTGTTGGTGTTTCTAATATAGACAGGACCTTCCCTGAGATGGCTTTCACAGGTCCCGATATGCCAATCTTGGTCAAGACCTGGCTATAGACTGGAGCCAAAACATTAGATGACGTGGCCTAACATCAGACATAGATATGGGGCATTCTTACAGACTGAATGTTTATGTCCCCTCAAAATTCACATATGGGGGGGCGCCTGGGTGGCTCAGTCGGTTGAGCGTCCGACTTCGGCTCAGGTCATGATCTTGCGGTCTGTGAGTTCGAGCCCTGCGTCGGGCTCTGTGCTGACAGCTCAGAGCCTGGAGCCTGCTTCGGATTCTGTCTCTCCCTCTCTCTCTGCCCCTGCCCCACTCGTGCCCTGTCTCTCTCTGTCTCAAAATTAAATAAACATTAAAAAAAAATTCACATGTGGAAATTCCTGTGGTTCAGAAGTCACTCATTCTATGGCTTTCAAAACTTAACGTGATTAACACAGACACATTGTCTACTAGTTCTGCCCAGAGAGGGACTCAGAGCAAAATCGATACCCCAGGCATCTTTGACTCTTCCTTCTTTTTCAACCCAGTCTATTAAGTGAGATATATTTCCAATTCTATTTTCAAAACGGTGTTCAAATCCATGTTACTCTAACTTAGTTAGAAACCTCAAAAAATGTCACTAAATTTTACTAACTGACATTCAGTCTCCCCCATCCCTAATGTATCCTACATAATGTTACCGTAATATTAACTTTCCAAAATGCAAACTGACCTATCCCTTCACCTACAATTATTCTCCAGTGCTTACAGGATAAAATCTAAGTTATCAGTGGATATGCAAGTTTTATCTCCTGTTCTCATCCACTAAACATCCCTGAACAGGGATGTGCCTATCTATTTTAATAATAGCAAGGAGGCTCCAAACTGAATGAAGACAAATGGCAGAGGAAATGATGCCAGAGAAGCAAAAGAGGAGTACGTAATGAAGGCCATGGGGCGGTGTGACTCTAGTCTGAGTATGATGGGAAGCCACTAGAAGCACTTGACTAAGGAGTGACTTGGCCTGTTAAGATTAGACAAGATCACTGTAGCTGCTGTATGGCAAAGAGAAGGGGAAGGGGCATGAGTGGCACAGGAGTAGAAGAGAAAAAATCTTGGACATATTTTTGAGGTAGAATGAAGGATTTGCTAATGGATTGCATGTAGTATTGGGGAGATTGGATGGTAAATGTTTGTGACAATACTCTTAGATTATATCCATTTTTCTAATGAACTAGAAAGTAAGGTCTTATGCTTAAAGTGAGACTAGAGAGTTGGTGTGGAGGTTTAAAGAGAAAGGAAAGGGTACAAAATAATCATGTGGAAGAGGAAATGATTGCTCAACAGTAATAAGAATATATTTCAGTTATGGTCATGGATCTAAGATGAGGCTAGGTAAATGGTTGGGACTTTCTGTCCATATCTGTTCAGGTTCAAAGATGCAAAAATGGAAAAGGTAGGTAATTACATTTAAACAGAGTTTGGGCTTTGCCTGATGAATAAGACAAAGTGAGAGAAGGATGAGGGGGTAGGGAATGTACAGAGGGGAGTGATGACAAGGGATAATTACGTTTATACTGGGTAAGGGAAACTGAGCAAATGAATGTCTTAAAAGAGAGTGGGGGCACCTGGATGGCTCAGTGGGTTAAGCATCCGACTTCAGCTTGGCCATGATCACATAGCCCGTGGGTTCAAGCCCCACATCAGGCTCTCTACTGTCAGTACAGAGCCCACTTTGGACCTCTGTCTTTTTTTCTCTACCCTTACCCCAGTAGCACTCTCTCTGTCTCTCTCTCTCTCTCAAAAAAAAAAAAATTAAAAAAGAATTTAAAAATAGAGAGTAAACAGATAATGAGATGAATGCACCCGGTGGAAAGACCATCAGAGTTGACTATTACACTTAAATATAAGAAAACTGCTTGAAAATTGAAATGGCAAAGGAATCAGAGGTTCTGTCATGGGAGAGCAAGTGGTTCACTAGAAACATTAGAAATATATGTTTTAAAATTTTGTGGTAACCTCGTTAAAAAAGGAAAAGAATAATAAGTAAAGTGGGGTTTAATAATATGTTGTTTGATTTAAAATATCCAAAATGGTATCTTTCAACATACAATCAATATGCAAGTTATTAATGAAATATATTACATTTTCTTTCTTTCTATCTTTTTGGTACTGTCTTCGAAACCCAGTGTAGGTTATTCACATACATCACATCTCAATTTAGACTACACACATTTCAAGTGCTAAAGAGGCACACATGGCTAGTGGCTACCATATTGGAGAATAGAGATCTAGAGATATTAATTATATAAGGATTGTAGTAGATACTCAGAGGATTTCCATGACCACCAATTCATAGTTTCTGGTGAAATAATGTACTTGGGGAGAAATCAGATTTTGTTAGGTCAAGAAGGTGAAAGAAACATTCAGAAAATTAAGAAGAAGAATATAGGGGATTTTGTTTATGACCATCTATGAGTACCAGAGGACACAGCAGAAGATGTTCAGGTCTTAGGAAAGGTGATATAGTTAATGTTGATGAAGAAGTTGGAATGGAAACTTATCCCTTGGACTTATTTGGGATTCCCAGCTAACTCCCAAAGCTCTTCCTGAGCTTTCTTCTAATTTTCAAAAGTGGTGGGGTGAGGGGAGATAGAGAGTAAGATTTTTGCTTGCTTTAATAGTCTCCTGCAATATATTACTTCAGTTTCCCTTAAAAAACATGATCCAAGGTAGATCTATAGAAATATTAGATTGGCATGCTCTCAAGTTTTTTGCTAATACTATTTATATAGATAATATATTTTATTTCAAGCCCACCAGATTTGCTAAAGAAAGAAAAATAATAATAGATACTCACACCGACAGGAGTCGTTGACTCCAAGGAGAAGCTCTAAATCACTATAACTGAATGAATATAATGATAATAGCTTACCTTTACATGGGTACAGGAATAGATACAAATAAGCTAAACCCTGAGATTGCTAAAGGGATGATATTTCTTGGAAATTGACCCTAAAGATATAGTTTTACTCAAAAATGAACTAACTGTAGTCGTCACCAGTTATTCTCACCTGTTGAGCCAGCAGGTAAAAGCCAGAGTGGAGAGAAAAAAAAAAAAGTGGAGCAGTTCAAGAAGTATTAGAAAAATGTAATGGTTTTAAATCAAATGGAACTTCTCAAAGAACTTTCTAGAATCCTTACCTCAATCAGGTGATTTCCTAGACATCAGGGTACAATCATTAGCTGAAGGCCAGGAAGCTCCAAAGGGAATCACAGTGGATTTTTCTCTGTGTATCTATGTGTGCAACAAATTATGCCATTTACTTATCCGTTATGGACTGAATTGTGCCACTCCCATTCATCTGTCGAAGCCCTAACCCCCACGGTGATTCTCTGGAGATAGGACCTTTAGAGAGGTAATTAAGGTTACATAAGCTCATGAGGGTGGGACACAAGTCCAATAAGACTAGTGCCCTTATAAGAAGAGGGAGAGACACCAGAGATCTTTCTCCCTCCAGGCACAGGCACAGGAAAGATGTGAGAACAAAGGTGAAAGGAAAGCATCTACAAGCCAGGAAGAGAGGGCTCCCTAGAAGCAATCCAGATGGTACCTTGATTTTGGACTTCCAGCCTCAAGAACTGTGAGAAAGTAAACTTTTCTTGCTTAAGCCACCCAGCCTCTGGAATTGTGTTATGGTAGTAGTACCATACTAAGTAGTTTGTGCTGTTTTCCTATATTGGTTGGAATCTTGTAACAACTCCCCAGAGTTGCTCTATAGTTTAAAAACATTGTTTCCATGAACATTC
This sequence comes from Paguma larvata, assembly GCA_030068075.1. Lineage (NCBI taxonomy): Eukaryota > Metazoa > Chordata > Mammalia > Carnivora > Viverridae > Paguma > Paguma larvata. The sequence goes on along the minus strand of CM057824.1, from coordinate 119,891,758 downwards.
TCAATTAATTCTTGTATTAGTTAGGGCTGCTTGGGTTCCAAATCAAAGAATGTGATTCAAGATAGTGTTGGTAAGAAAGAGATTTCTATTAACCCGAAGACATGAGGGAGAATAAGCATCAGGAAGGCATGGGAAGCTGCCTGACCTCTCGCTCATGCCTCGTCTGTCTGTCTAGATCTGATGCATTTTTCTCTCTCTCCTACATCTTTTCTTGTTCTTCCGTGATCCACATGGTGAACTTGGGAGTTGTATCTAGGATTGCATATTATAGATCTAGGTACCAACATTTGGAGTCAGTGAAACAATGGTCACTCCCTTTTCCACAGCTCCAGATATCCAGTAAGAGAAGTTTCACTGGCTTACCTTGAGCCACATGCTCAAGGTAACTATGACAGAGGGGTGGGGCACTAGGACGCAGACATCCAAAATGGCTAGTGTCCTACCATGGGGAGATGGATTAAGTCAGGTAACCACCACAAAAAAGATGCCCTCCAAGATGTCAGAACAAACCAGAGAGGTTGGTCTTACCACACCCATCTTGTACTCCAGGGAACTGAAACCCTGATTTGTCCAAAGGTACACAAGTTTTTGTTTTTGTTTTTATGTCTGTTTATTTTTGATAGAGAGGCAGAGAGACAGAATGTTAGCAGAGGAGTAGGAGAGAGAGTGGGGGACACAGATCCAAAGCAGATTTCAGGCTCTGAGCTGTCAGCGCAGAGCCCTATGTGGGGCTTGAACTCGTGAACTGCGAGATCATGACCTGAGCCGAAGTCGGATGCTCAACCGACTGAGCCACCCAGGTGTACCAAGGGCACACAAGTTTTAAATAGAATCAAAATAATTGCCTCTGATTCCACATTCCAAGTCTGTCAACTTCACCACCTGACTAAAGTGATATATTGCCTCACCTTCAAATATTTTTAACTGAACTGAGGAATTAGCCTTCAAAATTCAAATATAGATGAAACTGATGATTATTTTAGAAAGTTGTATTTCATTCATTGAATTTATGAGGCTGATATTCTTTCAGCAGAATCTAAGTTGTATAAAAATGCAGATTTTTCCCTTAAGTTTTATGTTGTGAATTGTCACATTATATGTGAAGATAGCTCATTTTTAAAATGCACTGATACTCTATCTTTGGGGTAGGGTGAAAATAAGTACATTTCACAAAAAAATATGAGTGATGAACTAGATATTCTTTCTTCTGCATTCCTGGGACACGCTAGCAAAGAAAAGCAGTAGGGAGTCCCCATTACTGTCTCCGTTCTATTTATTACTAGAAGTCAGTGGCATCGCTTCCATTTAATTTATGTTCAGTTCTATGGGAAAAGGTTGTCATTAGTTACTGGAGACAACAATAACAGTAATAGTGGAAGTCACCTTGATAATTCCACTTAAACTCGTTTACTTTCAAAATGAATGTGATAACATCCCGTGGGATGTTATTTTTTTCAGGATGGTGATATTTTTCAATAGAATTTTTAATAGGAATGATGCAACTTTAAAATACATACAAAAAGTTTTCCTTTTGTTTTGTTTTGAAAGGTGTCAAACGGACGGTATCAGAATACTTTTAATATGCTAGTTATAATACAGTCCTTAGCATCTGTATGAATTTTCTATTATTAAAAATTTCTAAAATATTTTGCCTACATAATTTTCACATTATATCCTCAGTTAGGGAATGGGGACACTGTAAAGTCTATAATAAACTCTGTCTTGACTGACCTATCATATACTACACAAAAAGTATGTGTTAACCAGTTCTTTGTATACTATGCTGAGTTAATGTTCTATCCAATAAAGAATTAAAACTAAAGAGGTACAGCAGACACTCTCTTACTGCCATCCACTTTTCTTAAAAATGAGAGGAAAGCCATTCTAGATTCTGGAGGTACCCCCACATGGCCACCCATCCCACAATCAGTGAAGCAAACATTCTCTGTGTGACCTCTTTCTTATCTTTTCTTCCTCTTCAAGTATTCTTCTGTAATCAGCCTCTGGTATGATAGACCTTTCTGTCATTCACAGTTACATTAGATCCTGTCCAACCCAGCACTAGATGGAAACTGAGAAAGAGATTGTGAAGGGCAAGAAGAAAATGAGGATTTCAAATCCCGTGTGGTGTGTTTCTACATGACAATGGCATATTTACTGACCAATATTCTACACTATTATGACAATTTCTTAGACTGTTTCTTTCCCCTTCTTAGTCTCTGATCTTATTCTCAAAACATTTCTCATTTCTCCTTCCCTTCCTCCAGTACAAAACCAGATGAAGAACTGATAGTACCTCCAACTAGGGATTCTACCAAATGAAATGCCTGCTCCCTGGGGTAAAAAATAAATAAACAAATAAAAATTTAAAAAGATGGATAACTTTTTTATATGGAAATTCTGACCCTCCATTCCCCTTACTTACTTTCCCACTGTTGTTTTCTGCCTGGAACTTATTTTCTCCCTTCTGGGCCATTATAAACCAACAAAGGCAACTAGCTCTATCTAGATACAGAACATGTACCCCCACCACCCAGGACTCAGACCTCTGTGAATATTAGATTTGTACAGCTGAGACAAAACAAAAACAGCATTTGTTTTCTTTAATCAACTTATGTCTCCAGGCAGATTTACATTCCCATATTGCTACAGGTGAGATATCCTATGTAAAAGCACAAAGTAAGCTCTCCTAGGAGCCCAAAGCAATTAGAACTAGAAGAAATGCAGAGGTCCTATGGTTCAAACTTCTCATTTTACACATAGGAAGTGAAGCCACAAGAGGTGAAGTCATTTGATAGGTCAGGTAGCTCTTCAGTGTGTATAGAGGGACAGTGGGGGCAGAAGGCTTGCTTATAAGCTTAAAATGAGTCAAAAGCTGAGTTAAAAAATAGACTGTATAGACTGAATGAATTAACAAAAGCTCCCTTATTGTATTTTAGAGAGGTCTATATAAGCCCCAAGAAGGATAGCAGGAAGGACCTGGTGTGGGGAGGAGGTAGGGGTAGATTGGGATCTGTGGAATGTCACTTTACTAGAACCCTCTGAAGCATGACAAAGAGTTTCAGCTCTTCCTCTTCCTCTCTTACTTGGCAGGGAAGGAGCTGGGTATAAAACTATTCCATCATTCTAAGTCAAAATTTTCTACCTGAGGGGTTCTCCTGGTCTGTGGTGAGGTTATTCAAAGTAGTGGGTTGTCAGCAACCTCTGTGGGAGATTGCACATCTTTGAGGACACAAGCAATGAGTGGTCAGGGTAAAAGTGTTGGTAATGCCCTGGATATTAAGTTGGTTGGCATGGTCACAACGTTTGATTTATTATCATGATCTATAATTTGCATCATGTTACATATATGTTTTGTCTTTATCAAATATTTAAAATAAAATCAACTTTTAAAATTTAATCTGAGATTCTTAGGGACAGTGAAATTATTCAAGAATGAAAACCACAAATACTTTCAGACATGCAAGTGTTTGGGGCATATAATCTACAAACCCTTCTTGAAAAATCAACCTGAGAATGAAACCTAGCCAATTAAATCATGAATAGAGATAACATTATTATCCAAAAAAAATTATTGGTGAGCATTAAGACATTTAAAACATAGACCCACGGCTGAACGATTATGAGAAAGATGGTAATATTGAATTTTCAATTGAACATGTTACTTTTTGTCCGAAGCTCCGCCACAATATTGGGCCAGGGGAATGATCTACTCTAATACACTAGGAACTATATACTCTGATTATCCATATTTATTCCTCGAAGGTATCATGCCTCACTCTCAGTACAACAGGGCATTTTCTGAGAAAGTAGCAACTGATATGGCAGACATCGCCAAGTACTGTGCTTACCCACTCCTCTCTTTCTACTTCTTCCCATGAGTATCTATGTCTGTAGCTATATGCATGCGTGCGCGCGCACACACACACACACACACACACACACACACACACACACACTTAATTAGTCTTCCTCCAAAAACAGAACTCTCATTCCATAGGAAAGGTTTCGATTAGTATCTTTGAAAGGACTTACTTCTCAACACTATAGTTTCCAGTTCTACATTTTCCAAACATGAGTCATCTTCTCTCGTGGTGAGGGGATGGCTTTAGGATTAAGTAATTCACAGCTTTGCATACCACTCACCCAAGATTCCAGTCCTTTCTCCTCCATAAATAGCCTGCACATAATGGCCAAAGATGGTATCAGAGACCTGAAATTAACACCAAAGCAACAAGGCTGTGGTAACTTTGTGCTAAGCCAAGACTGATAATAAATGCTGTAATTAGAGACTACAAGAGCTTCTCCCTAGGGCAGCTTCATAGAACCTAATTTAATGCTGCAAGGACACTAATAAATGGTTGTATTAATCCATACCTAAAAGTGTCTCTCCATTCTTTTTGCTCTTACTAGGGATGGCTGATGTTAAAACCAAAATGTCTTCTCTTTAATTGTGTTTTATCTTACTTGGCCAATGGAAAGGCTCATGTTAGTAAAGAGCACAAGACTAATTCCTCAAATTCACCTTCTATGTTATTCCCCTTCTCCACCATACAAACGTATTTATTTGTATGTATATGCACACACATGCACACACACACACACACACACACACACACACACAAGCTAGCATCAGTGCACAATATAAAAATCTCTTGGAGGTAGGAAAAGTCAATATAGTCAATCCACTTATTTTTTCCAGATATAGAAGCATGAGTTTTCCCCACGTCCCTCTAAACGGTTCTAAAAAACAATAGCTTTGCCCTTCTTTAGTGCCTGTAGTGGCAGGATTATTCTCTAGAAACACTCAGGAGCCTTCGGCTCCCTTTAATCAGAGGAAGGGCTCTTGCCAATCCAGATATTTCCGATAAAAGAAAAATCCTAACAATAATATTTATGTGCTGATTCCCAAAGAAAGTAACTAAACGATACTTCATCTATACGTCAAATTCTATTATGACAGAAACTATTTCAATAAAATTTCCCATATAACAAAAATACCCAAATGATTACCCTGTATTTCAGAAAATATTTCATCAAAATTATAGAATGAGGACCACAGCCAGACTCCTGCAGAGTTCACTGTAATAGGACCTGATTTATCATGAGTCTATAAATACTCTCATTCACACAAGCTATTCATAAGCTTTCCTCTGTTTTCTGTATTGACAGTTTCTCTATCTGGGATAGATGACATCAAAATTAGTATTCTCTCTGTGCAGTTCCAAAACACATAAAATTCATTGTTTTTAATCAAGCCATTTCACTTTCCAATTCACAGACTCTTATTTGCTATGAGTCCTGTTCATCATTAGTATAAATTAGGATGGGTCTACAATTGTAATGATCCATGCCTTATTAACCTCCTCCGTTTATCAGGCACTGTGATTTAAGAGATATCAGTTCAGCCTACGCAGCCTGTGAAAGTAACATCAGTCACTCTGGAAATAATCATGAAAGAAAGCATTATAACAACATAGAAAGAATTCTTAAGCCATATAGGACCATCATCGATTCATAAATTTAAAACTTATGGAAAGAGAAAAGAGTAGAGATCCAGATGCAAACGTGTGTGCATCTATCCAGGAATATGCTACTTCAGGTGTGTTGGATCTAGTTACGCCAAACCCTGAATTCCAAGCATGTAAAGATCTGGTAATAGGTTTTAAATGGAGGTAGCATGGCTTAATGGACTGAGCTCTAGGACTTAATGGACTCAACGGGCGAATTTTAAAACCTGCTCTGCCACTAAAAGGTTACATCAACTTTAGGAGTCACTTAAATTTTTAGTAGTTTCAGGCTCATTACTTCCAGTCAGTAACAGATGAAATATTGTCTGCCAAAATCCAGCACTTTGTATCAGTCGGAAATTTATTAGGAAATGTTTCTGTCTCAATATATATCCATGTACTTATATTTTTGTATTTATATTTTCTCTTTACTTGCATGCTTGATTTAAAGAAGATACTCATTAAATGAAATTTTATTTTTACTTCTATTGCCTTTCACGCAGTACCTTTGTAAACCTATGGTAGCTAATGAGAGATAACAACCCTCTTTTCTCACTTAGATAATGGTAAACATTGAATCACTTAGGTGTTTAGACTAAAAATGGTACTAAAATGTGGATGTGGTCTGCCTCTTCAAAACAATTCTATTTTGACATTCTACCAGTCGCATTATTTGGTGCACTAAGTATTAGTATAGAAAGTCCATTGCATGCTGAACAGAATCGATAGGCAAGTTCTAATCGTCCTGTTTCGGGATAGTCACTTTGTAATCATATTTGATTCCTTGCACTCTCCATCCTTGGATTTATGCTAACACACGTGATTTGAACCATTGCTCCTATCAATACATCTCCTAGACCAAACTAATAAAGATAGAAATTGTGGAAAGTGATTGTGAGTGTCATGAATAAGACACCTCCTTCTTCACTTACTTATACTTTATTCCCCAAAATATCCATCCAATACAGTTCTAGCATCCTTCCTCATATTGTTACTTGTCTCCGGGTGTTTGAAATCTCAGTGGAGTGGTCATGCGCTGGCCTAAATTATCCCTCTGCTATTCATGCCGTCATTCATTCAGCAAGACTAGTGACACAGAAGGGACTAGAAAAGGAGGAAATCCGTATCTGTTGAGCAAATAGGCACATGACCAAATATATGTTAACATAATACAAAATATAATAAGTCATCTTATGTTTATTACTTTCAAAGATCCAGGCACTTTTGTTAAGTGCTTTACATAGATTATCTCAGTATGTCCTCGTATAACCCTATGGGGAAAGGTACTGTAATTGTATGACATTGTACCAATAAAAAAAACTGAGGCCCAACATAAATTACTTCTTGAAAATCATATGTTAGAAAGTGCCTAAACATGGAGACAAGAATATGATACGGGAATCCAAATGAAATCCCAATGGTTAGAGCAAAACTGTCATAACTGTCATAAACCATATTTACTCTCAGGGACTAAAATCTTTGCATTCCAAATGTCTCCTTAGTTATAATGTAGGTTCAATAAATCTTCTACAAAACCTGTTTTGCCTAAGCAGTATTTTCCCGTGGGTTCATTCTCTTTTTTAAGTTTATTTACTGATTTTGAGAGACAGACAGACAGACAGAGAACACTTGTGAACAGGGGAAGGGAAGAGAGAAAGGGAGAGAGAAAGAATCCCAAGCAGGCTCTGCAATGTGAGCACAAAGCCCCAGGGCAGGGCTCAAACTCATGAACTGTGAGCTCACGACGTGAGCCGAAATCAAGAGTTGGATGCTTTACCAACTGAGCCACACAGGCACTCCCTGTGGATTCATTCTCTAGTAATGTGAACACATTCATGTCCTGTCCTATCGTGTCCCAAGAAATGGAAGAAGATTTGAGGAAAAGAAAGGAGAAAGTGGCTGACATCTATTGAGCACTAGCTTTTGAAAGCATTAGAACAAGGTATATTAATAAATTCTTAATCAACTCTAATATATAAGAATTGTTAACTCCATTTTACTGTTGAAGAATTTAAAGCTTCGAGAGGTTAACTCCCGGAGATTATCCTGGTTGGGATTCAAGTCTACATCTTTTTTAATGTAAAAATGCCCATGTTCTTTTCACCACATAATAAACACCCTAGGCCCAACATCCCTCTACTGCCACTACCAACCCCAGCATACAAAGTTTAAGGTATTTGCTCATTTTAAACTGAAGATTTGTTTCACTTTATAGCCTTGATAGAATTATTCTAAAGGAATAATTTCACTGCCTAAGATGTAGTGTCTCAAATTTCTAGTTATAAAAATAGTTAAAATGAGGGTTGGGGATCAAAAAGAGTTCATTTGACCATATAATCCCCGTTATCTATTAAAACACATTATATAAATTGCACTCAATAAGACAAAGCGTTACCATTATTTGATTTGCAAAAACAACACACATTCACTCTTCAAAATACAAAAAGATGGCATAGGCTTTGGCAGAATTATGTGCAGATACCATAGCTAATACTTTGAAAGAAATCCAAACTGATCACAAAGCCTTTTAGAAGACCATAATTTAAAAAAGAAGAGGAAAAGAAAATCAGCAATGTTCAGGGAGATGAGAAATACACATGCTGATCAAATTAGTCTTGGAATCTAGTATTTAGTTGATAAAATAGCTTTATTTTAGAAACCCTCAGGAAATGAAAGGATGGCAAGGGTTAATACAAATGTGACCTTCATTAATGAGGAAGAACAGCATCAGTTCTGTGGACAATTAATCTTTCAATTGTGTTTGAGTAAGGCGACCCCTCTAAGTCTGTATCCTTAACAATACTGTGCAGTGTTCCTACATGCTGCCACCAGTGCTTGCTGAGAATAAACTGAGAATGACTAGAAAGATCTGCCAATTTCTGTATGTGCAGAGTAACGCCAACCTTAATTAGATAGATGGAAATGGAACCCTAGGTGGAATTTTGCACCGGTGACCATGAATCAGGGACCCTGTCTTTGGTAGAGTGATAGTATAAGCAAAGTCCTGAGTACCCTAGATATGAAGATATTAAGAATATAAGAATTTCTTTGCTTTGATTATACCTGACTTAGCAAAAGGATGGCTGAAACCACATTTTTGTCTGGACCAAATTCAGAAATTCTCAAATCTGAACAGTCCTCATTTAAAGTGGAAAAACCAATAAGGCCCCTAGACACTGTATCAAGACAGAAGCTGCACATGAAGTCAAAGGTGGCAAGATAAACCCAATTTGACATTCATAGTCATTCATAACTCAACATCAGAAATTAGACATCCCATGGATCTAAGACACCCTTATGCAGTCCAGGGTTGCACAGGGATGTCAGTTGAGCAGGTATATCAACCCAGAGTTGATGCATGTGTCAAAGTTTTACAGATAACAGTATGGAGCAATGTCCTATGGATATGTTGGAAGAAAATCAATTATGACAACCGGTGATTCAACATATTCTTGTCCTTTTGTTCTTGATAATGCTTTCTTTTGGTAAACATCACTCAACATATTGTCAAAGGAAAGGCACCAGGCCATCCATTGTAGAGAACCTCCCAGGGTAATTATTTCACAAAAATATAAGTTGGTCCCTTCTTGCTAAGGATAATTCTATCAGAAACATGTGTTGCTGAAAACACTCTGGACTAAGATAACAGAGACCTACATCTATGCTCCCATCTGCCACAGACTGACTAATTTCTTTAGTGGTGGAATGGATCGTATCAGTAGTATTAAGTGATTGTATTCATGTAAGCTTTCTAGAAACAAAGCATGGTAAATAATAAACATATATATGCATGCATGTACATATACACAAATTTATTGAATTGCTGCTTCAAGGGAAGCAAAAATGAAGGACCCGTCACCAACATACTCCTCTACAGTTAGTCAGTTAGTCTCTAAGACCCCTCGATAGATTAGCTAAATGCTATTTGAAGTTGGCAGTATTTTTAATTTTTTTTGAGAAACCTCAACACTGTTTCCCAGAGTGGCTGCACCAGTTTGCATTCCCACCAACAGTACAAAAGAGTTCCCATTTCTCCACATCCTCAGCAGCATCTATAGTCTCCTGATTCGCTCATTTTAGCCACTCTGACTGGCATGAATTAAAAATAGAACTACCCTATGACCCAGCAATAGCACTGCTAGGAATTTACCCAAGGGATGTAGGACTGCTGATGCATAGGGGCATGTGTACCCCAATGTTAACAGCAGCACTTTCAACAATAGCCAAATCATGGAAAGAGCCTAAATGTCCATCAGCTGATGAAAGGATAAAGAGATTGTGGTTTATATATATGATGGAATACTACTTGGCAATGAGAAAGAATGAAATCCTGCCATTTATAATGAGGTGGATGGAACTGGAGGGCATTATGCTAAGGGAAATAAGTCAGTCAGAGAAAGATAGATACCATATGTTTTAACTCATATGTGGATCTTGAGAAACTTGACAGAAGACCATGAGTGAGGGAGAGAAGGGAAAAGTTATAAACAGAGAGGGAGGAGGCAAACCATAAGAGACTCTTACATACAGAGAACAAACTAAGGATTGATGGGGGGTGGAGGAGAGGGGAAAGCGGGTGATGGGCATTGAGGGGCACTTGTTAAGATGAGCACAGGGTGCTGTAAGGAAACCAATTTGATGATAAATTATATTTTAAAAAATGAAGTTGGTAGTATTACTTAAAAATGTGTTACCATAAGACAGCGAGCTCTTAACAGTATCAAAGAATTTTTCTAAATCTGACTTTTGATTGGGGCACCTGGGTGGCTCAGTTGGTTCTGCATTGACTCTGGATTTCAGCTCAAGTCAAGATCTCACAGTTTGTGGGTTCATGCCCCATGTCAGGCTCTGCTTCTCTCTCTTCCTCTCTGTCTACCCCTCCTCCACTCTCTCTCTCTCGAAATGAATAAATAAACTTAAAAGAATATATTTAAATTTGACTTTTGATACCACAACTACACTGGGTACATATTCAATAGTACTTTCTGGGGGGGGGGGAGATGAGAAAATCACTAACTCCTTATAACATTTTAATCTAATTCTATCGGTTTAACGTTCATTAGAGGAATCACAAAATTTCAGTGGTTTATAGGAGAAATCTGAGTAGAAACACCAACCAATTGAGTCATAATTCTGAGTGTGAATGAATTCAGTGTAGGATTCAATCTTTATGAAAAGGAAAATAATTACGAGGAACTATCAAAATAGGCTTGAAAAGAACAAGATTACTTGCAGATAGTGTCAACTCTTCTAAGAGAGGCAAAGTCAGATCCAATCCTCCCTTGTGTAAAGTCACATTAGAGAGGGGAGGATTTATATCTCCTCAGTGAGTCAATGGATCTGTAACCAGATGAAGTCCCTTCACCTTAAAGTGAGATCCAATATTTCACTTGTGTAAGCAGAATGACTCAGATGTATGGTTAAAGGTTTATATTAGCAATGAGAATGTCTACAAAGTTCACTATTCTCAAAAAATTAGAGAAAAAATAAGAAACTAATATAAAGACCCTTTCAGAAAGGTGAAAAAAAAATTCTTGAGCATTATTAGAGGCCTCAAAGTGATTAGTCACAACAACAGATCTCCTATTTATTACATACGAAGAACAGAAATCATGAGGTAGTCGTGGGAATGTGAGACCCAAGAAACATTATTTTGTATATAATGATAAATATATGGATTGTAAATATAATACATTAAATATAATTAAATCTATATTTGATATAATATATATTATGATATAATGAATAATATAAATATGATATATTACTATATTGAATAAATATATTGATAAATCCTGATTATCTGAGAAAACTAAGTAATTGCATTATGATGAGAGGTTTATGAAATTAGAAAGGAAGAGAGAGTGCAGTGATTTCATTAGTAAGATGTAACTAACCCCAAATACATCCATCATATCCTTGGTTCTGCCAAATCCTGGAAAACTTCAATGGAGTAAATACTATAATATTCTAAAACTGATGTGAGCTTTCAGCCATTGTCTAGGTGTCTATCTTCTCATTAAACTAGCAAGTTTTTTTTTTTAGTTGAATGTGCAGAGGAAGTTTATTACTATATTCATCTTGTGAAAATCTGATTCAAAATAGTCACAGCTCCCTACTCAAGGCGCTAGCCTTATAATTACTAATTTATTAATTTATCCTCATTACTGTCATTTCCATTTTCTGTGTGAGGAAACTAAGAGACAAAGGTTTCGGTTCACTTGTTTAATACAGCATATGGTATATGTGATGTCAAAAGAAAGACATTCCAGAGAAGGTAAGATATGAATTGAATATTAGAAAACAGAGAAGAGAGCCTGGCCAAAGGGAAATGGCATGAGGAAGACTTTCTGTCATGAGGAAGCTGCTTCTGGGTTTTTAAACAGAGAGAGAGACACACAGAGAGGAAAAAATCATATTTCAGAGGATGTGTGTTATTGGAGAAATAATATTAAAGTATAGCAACAGAAAAGGTTGGAGAGTTAGTCTGGTTCTGTGTCATGAAATGTCTTGAAGGCCATGGTTTTCGCCTGCAGATCAATGAGGAAACATTACAGGATTTTAAGCAAGGATATTTGTATTTCCAAAATAATATTTCTGGTTAAAATGTTGAAAATCGTTGATAGGCAACAATTCTGAAATTAGAAAATTTTATTATCGGGTTCTTTCCCTTTTCTAGGCCCATTTTTATTCGGATATAATTGACATACAACATTGCGTAAATCTAAGGTGTACAATGTAATGATAGTATATATCCATAATTGCTTGTGTGTGAAAACATTTAAGATCTACTCTTTAGGAACTCTAGAGTATAATACAACTTTGTTAACTCTAGTTACCATCCTGGACAGTAGATTCCAAAAACTTACTCATCTTATAATTGGAAGTTGAGAACCAATGATAAACATCTCCGTATTTCCCTCAGGCCCTTGGCAACTGCCATTCAATTCTGTTTATATGAATTCAGCTCTTTTAGATTCCACATATAAGTAAGACCATATATTACTTGTTTTTGTCAGTCTGACTTTTTTTCTTAGAATAATACCTTCAAGGTTTATCCATGTTCTTGCAAATGACAGGATTTATTTCCTTAATGGCTGAATAATATATATCTATCTATCATCTGTCTATCTATGGACCTACCTACCTACCTACCTATATATCTATCTAATCTCATATTTTCTGTATCTATTCATCTGCCAATGAACACCGAGGTTGTATCCATATTTTGTCTATAGTCAGTAATGTGGGTGCACAGCTGGAGGGGCTAGCCTAGAGCACATGCGCAGCAGTTAAGATTCAGCTTTGAGGATCTAGGCTGGCGTCTTGCACTCACACAGCAGGTGACTCCCACCATGTGACTGATACTGGTAGCCTCTGCCGTTCTTCCTTATTCCACACCATCTCTAAATATCTCAGCTTTGCTGGTCTCTGGGTGAGGTGAAACTGAAGTGGGTCCTTCATGCACTGCCCCAAAAGTGCATGGGACCCAAAAGTGCTCTGGGAAGGTTGGTTGCTCACCCTATTCTCCCTTTCTGGAGAGAGAAGCTCTTTCCAGCCCGAGTTCCTTCTTAGAACCAAGTTCCTTCTTGCTGCTGAGCAGTACCAGCCTAAGAAATGGGACAATATGGGCAAAAGAAAACTATTCTTTCTTAACTTTTTGTGCAGTTATTCTCAGTTTTTTTTTTTTTCACTGTGTTGTTGAAGGTTCTTAAGTGGACTCTGGAGCTCTCCCAGAGTTATTTTTCTTTGTAGTTATTCAACTAATTGGTGCTTTTTTGTAGGGGAACAGTCTGTAATCTCCTATTCCTCCATGTTCATGATATCACTCCATAATATGTTTATTGGTTATTGGACATCACTCCATACTGGTTTATTGGTTATATTGGTTATATGTTATCATATATTGAACAATCCTTACATCACAAGGATAAATCACACTAGATTTTGGAAGATGATCCTTTTAATGTGCTGCTGAATTTGGTTTGCTAAAATTCTGTTGAGAATGTTTGCATCTGTATATATCAGGGATATTGGCCTGTAATTTTCTTTTCTTGTAGTATCCTTCTCTGGATTTGGTATCAGGGTAATGCTGGCCTCACAAAATGAGTTTGGGAGTGTTCTCTCCTCTTCAAAGTTTTGGAGGCATTTGAGAAGGATTTGTGTCTATTCTTCTTTAAATGTTAGGTAGAATTTACCCATGAAACCATTTGGTCCTAGGCTTTTCTTTGTTGGGAAATTTTGATTAGAAATTCAATCTCCTTATTCATTGGTCTGTTCAGATTTCCTATTTCTTCATGATACAGTCTTGGTAGGTTGACTGTTTTTAGGATTACATGCATTTCTTCTAAGTTATCTAATTTGTTGACATAAGATTGTTCCTAGAGTTTCTTATGATCTTTTCTGTATTTGTGTGGTTTCAGTTGTAATGATTCCTTTTCATTTCTGATTTTGGGTCTTTTCTCTTTCTTTTCTTAGTCTAGCTAAAGACTTGTCAAGTTTGTTTATCGTTTCAAAAAATCAGCTCTCAGTTTCATTGATCTTTTATTTCTGGACTCTATTTCATTTGCTTATGCTCTGACCTTTGTAATTTCCTTCCTTCTGCTAACTTTGTAATTAGCTTCTTCTTTTTGTAGTTCCTTGAAGTGTAAATTTATGCTGTTTAAGATTTTTTTTTCTTTAACATAGGCATTAATTGCTAAGAACTTCCCCCTAAGAACTGCTTTTGCTGCCTACGGGCTGGCATGTTGTGCTGGCATGTTGTGCTTCCATTTTTGTTTATGTTAAGATATTTTTTATTTAGAGGTAACAGGCTATTTCCATAATTCATGCGTTAACAATTCCCGATTCAGGACAGATGCAGAAAAAAATGACATAATTAAAACATATGAAGGAAGTGAAATCAATAGGACTTAATAATGATTTGACATGGGTAAGAAGAAGAAGCCAAATATGATTACCAAGAATCTTGTTTCTAAGTAGAAGAGCAAGTTGCATAGCAAAAAAAAAAAAAGAGGCAAGTACAGATTTGGTGTGACAAAAATGGTGCATCAAATGGTGTGACAAAAATAGTGCAGAGTTTAGACACATAAGTTGGTAAACCTCATTGCTCTGGCAGGTGGCTCACTGTTATTTTGTGAGCCTCTGTAATTGACCTGGGTATTTAGAGCATGGAGGTGATTAGACACTCTGATTGGATATTTCTTTTGTAACCCCAACAGGGGGCTTTAAAATGGTGAGCCAAAAACACAACAAAGAACTATAGTGTAGACTTTTTGGAGTCTTCGATTAATGGCTGGTGTGTTCATCAGGCTCTCTCCACTCTACATGTTCAGCCCTCCGGTCTCTACCATCACTGTCCAACTCATAGAATATTTTCTCAACTCACAGCCCCTGGCGACTGGCTTCTTAGAGTCTGGAAATGTGCAGGACAGCTTACGGTTCATTCATAGATTGGAGGCATCCTTATGCTAGTTTCTGAACTATCCTCTGTGATAATTTGCCGTGAAAATTATGGCTGCCTCAGCAGTCAAAACTTACCTGTTTTTCTCCATCCAGTGAGACTACTGTCCTCTGCTTGGGCTCTACTTTCTGGACCAAAGTTTGAGAAGTGCCTCCAGGCAAAATGCAAAGTAAACTTGGGGCTTATTTTCTGAATTCCCTTTCCAGTAAGTATCACAGTCTTATCCAAAATTTTGTTCAATATTTAAGACAGTTGCTTTATTTACTTTATCCAGTTTCATAATTCTTAATGGCAGAGGGTCAACTTATTATTCTGTTATTTTCAGAATCCCAGATTATAAAAATTTTAACAGATACTACTCAACTACCCTCCCCAAAAGTTCAACAGGAATTTAGATAATCCATACAGAGTTTTCAAAATGCAAGGGAAACTAAAAGGATTTTTATATCACGAAAAGTAAAACTTCATAACTATTTCATTTTAATATCATCTATTATTATAATGTAAAAATATCAATATTTAGTATTATTAATTTTGTTAACTTAAACATTTACTCCGTACTTGTGAAATACTGCAGGTTAGAAACGTAAAGAAGAGGTATATTGCAAGGACTTCTCAAAAATGCATGTAGTCTACTTGCAAAGGACACATCCACACAAGCAATTTGAAAAAGTGATCAAAGAGGATAGGATACGAAGTAAAGCATGGTGGCTGATGAAGGAAGACATGAGATTAAGCTCCAAAATAGAAGATAATGTTTATATAATGGGATGAATTTTCCATCATGTCTCATTCCTAGAACGTCCTCTTCAATCTAAGGATGGAAGAACAGGGTGGGTAAAACAGGCTATATTTAAATCCTCTTTGTGTCACTCCTAGGAGTGGGGAGAGCAGGAGAAACATCACGCCAGCATTTCTCAAAGTCTGTTTCACAAAATGCATGGCATTCCTCATGGAAAAGTTTTGAGATACTCACAAAGGACTTAGGAATTGTGAAATCCATGAGAAAGCCTATGATAAAATCTGCTAATTAATGTTTTAATGTCACATTTTACAAATTCGTAACAGAAAAAAGTTATCCAAGTATGGCTATTAATATGATCCATACTGACATATGATTATTATGGCATTAAAATAATATGAGTCATCTTTGGCACATACTTTGAGAAATCCTGAGTTATGTGACTTAGACATGCTATGAGAGAGCATTTACAGAAAAAAGCCTGTGGACACCATGATGGAGCTTTCTTCTGAGTCAAACTGACTAGTGGGGCTACTAAAAGACTACATAAAATGGTCTTCGAGACTAGAAAAATAACAAAGCCATTGACCCTGTAACCAGACATCTCAAAAGGAGCCACATGAGAACTATGTTTAGGCAGATGGACACACTTTTCATAGAATAACTTAGAAGTTAGGGTACAACAGAGAAATTGAAAGTCAGGGCATGTTATTCCAGTATTGAAAATTCAAAGGTCAACAAACAGGAAGACAAATTGCAGTATTCGGGTGAGACAGGGCAGCATGCCTCTTAGTCAGCAATATTACAGAAAGTATATCTGTACTAATGGAAAAGTCAGAAACAGGATGGTGAAAAGATCAGTGTAGTAGCAACATCAGCAGCCCAGTTAGACCTTTTTATTAAGAAGAAAAGAGAGACTTAAGGAATACCAAAAGATTGTGATGGGATCTACCACTGAGCTCAAAAAAAGATTTCACAGCATATATTACAACCATCAGATGCAGCAGAGGATGGCTAGCCTGAAGAATAGTAAGAGAATAAAAATAAAGATTTTCTTCTTAAGAACCTATAGCTCAAAGTTTATTCATCATGAAAAAATTAGTGATTTCCTAAAGGAGTCAAACTGGTGTTGATGATGTACAGATATAAATTATTTGCAAGCCTATATTTCTGAGCTAATTAACTCTTAGGTTAATCTCTCTCATTAACTCAAAATTTGTTATTATTCATTGACCACTAATATGTAATTCTGTTATAATTCACGTTTAGGTTGATGTTAAAATGGAAATGTTTAAAACTGGGTGAAGTCCAGTCATGATCCTGGTGCCTGCATAAAAACCAACCTTGACGATGTCTAGGAAATGATAGTTAACCAGGTAACCGGCCCGTATACACTTTCCTATCTGCTAGATATTTGCGTCTCATACTTTACCATCAGATAAACATGGTGATGTTGAAATATCGTCGATAAAATATGGGTTTAAAGGCATTTTTCAGGGTGGCTGTCTTGTGCTGAGTTTTGACTTTTTAGGTGTAAAATATGATAAACATCTAGCTCTACCATTAAAAAACAGATTTGTGTCCTAATTAGTAGTCAAATACTCTAAAACAATGATGGACCAACATGAGGGTTGTCTCTGCATAGGAAAAAGCTACACTTTCTAGGAACATTTTTTGATCTTTTGCCTTTTGTTGACTTTTTTTCAGTCACACCTGTTATGAAATGGAGAAGGAACTGTTATGCTTGGCGTTTTTTAAAAATTTCAATCTGGCTAAATGTATCTAAAATATTCACAAAATTAAGCTTTTTCAGTATAAAGAAAAAAACATGGTTTCCTAAATTGTTTACAAGAGTGACTATATGCCGATAGAGATATTTTGAGCACAAGGTGCAGCAGAATTTTAAATAACTTCCTCTCTCTCCTCATCAGTGTCTATATGATTTCTAATCATTCCTCCACACATCAGCTGTGATGAGAATGAATCCAGGTGTGATGAACGTGATGTTCTTTTTATTCTGAAGGACGTTTATTTTTATTTATGCCATTGTGTTTAGGCTTTTCAAGTAATATTTAGAACAAATAGCTATACAAAGCTTCTAAGCTAAACCTTCTGCCAGCTCCATTTCTGGAGTCGGGACAGGATTTCTTCCTGTTTGGATAAAGGTTTCCAACTGGAATAGGATGAGTGAGGCCAGAATACTAATTCCCAAATTGCCCTTCGTCTGCTGTGTTGTAAGGGAATATTTTCTCAGTGGTTCTATCTGAAGTCCTAAAACTCTCTAGAAAAACTGAAAAGAAAAAAATACATATTTCCCAACGTCAACTTCTGTTAAAAGAAAACTTTTCAAGCACAGATGTAGATCCATAGATAGAGTTGTTATGGCAAGGGGAACTTTCCATAATTATAGGTAATCATGCAAACCCCCTTGGAGCGCAGATTCCATTTCACTTTTTGTTCCTGAGATTACAGAGACTTGGGAAGAGGGGTATTTTCACTTATCAGGCTAACAGCAGATCTTCTGAAAAGCTTATCATAATAGATCTTTTATTAAGCACATATTTGCTCACTAAACAATTAATTCCCGTTTATTTTCGCAAGATAATAATTTTGAAACTCAATCCATCCACAAGTCGAATGGTGTTGTGCAAATAGGAAAAATAAACAAGAGCGAACTGAAGAAATAAAGCTGAATGTTAGGAGCCCACTTGATCACACCCAGGAAATGGTTATATTTGGTTGATACTTACTAAGGCTCCATGTTTGAGTCTATTAAGATGCATTTCATTACCTCTGCCATATGCAAATAGGCTTTCAAACTTTCCACAGCAGCAGGATTTATTGTACAGTTCAAAGAATGATTGTATCTGCCTTCTGGGCTTGGTATAGTCTAATTTTATAATATATACACAAACAGGATTTGTTCTTGGAGCAACACTGGGACAATTTCAGAGCTGTAAGTCAGGTGCTTGATGAGCTCCTGAAAATATTTGTTTAGTATTCCGAATAATACATATAATTTACAGTGTTATCCTGAGATAACGAGGAAATGTTATTTCAAATAACAGCTTACTTAATAAACAGAGGTTCCAGTGGAGATACTACCCAGCTATCACGAGACACCATACATTCATTTTAGGTAAGCCCATATCTATAACTCATGTCCCAAGAAAATTGTGAATATTGTTGTGAATTGGCTGACATTCTGCTCAAATAAGATTTCTCTAGCAGCTACAAAAATGCAAAAGAATTAATTGCTTTAAACATGATTTATTGCATTGATAAAAATTACATTTTACTTGAAGGGAAACCAGAAAAAAATAACTCTTAAAGGCCACTAGCAAGGTGTAATCAAAATCTGTTCGAAATAATTATAAGGTATATCATTAAAAATATGTACACCTTCTTCAAAGGTTAGGTTCTACAGAGATGTTATTTATACATATCAATATTCACTTGAATTTTTAGAACTTAAGTTTTTAATCTAATTTATTCTCTTCCATGAAGGATGAGGTAAACCTAAATATCTGATACACTTTATTTCAACAGTTAACTTTGAAATTTAGGTGGCTGGGTTATTGGTTCTTCTATTATAAAATAATTCATTAATTATCAAATCTACATTGACTGAATTTTCTGCTCACCCAAGTTTTTAATTATAACATTTCAAAATAAAATTTCAATTAGTTGTTTATCTAGTTGCTTTTGAGGTACCTGTGACCAAGATGAATACACGTGAAAACATATTATTCTACACACAAAATAGATATAAGTATATGTATTTATGCACATATGTGTACAAATTCTAAAATAAATATATAGTAGTTAGAATAAACACAATGAATACAGATATTCTTCTACCTACATGTCTACCTTAGAGCAATGTTTGGTGGAGTCTTGTAGATATGAAAGATAATACATAACTCATTTCATTATTAGTTTATACTTCCTCATCAGTGTTTCAGTAAATCATTTTTTAAGCCTATAATTGTAATATGAGAATGGTAGAGAGCTTTGAATATAATAAAATTAAGCTAGATAACTTGAAGGAAAAACAAATGTTGAAAAATTTCAGAAAACATGCTCTATTAATTAAGGCACGTTTTTAAATAAAGGTTTTCAGTTATAATTCATTGTTTATAGTACTAAACATACTAAAAATATATGACCACTTTAAACTTCCCAAAGATTAAAGCTTTATTTCTCCAATTTGAGCTTTGTACCTACATCTTTTTTTTCTATTTTACAAGAAAATCAATATTTATTCCAAGGTTTGTTTTTTTATTTACCATTTAGATATGTCATCATTAAAGAAATATATTTCAGATAAATAAAGAATAATGACTCTTTCTTTTTCCTCCACCTTGGAGACTACTGGGAACAGGACTCCTAAAACGAGTGGTCCAAGGCCATTTTTGCTGGCTATAAGCAGGGTCTCTAGAACCAAAGGGAGTACACGGTTCTTCTTAAAATTGAAGATGTTTATGCTCAAGATGAAACTGAATCCTTAGGCAAGATGTGTGGTTATGGGTGCAAAGCAAAGAACAACAGAGTGATTCCTGGTGGCAAACCAAACAAAACCAGAGTAATCTTGGGAAAAGTAACTCGTGCTTATAAACAGTGGGATAGTTCTGCCAAATTCCAAAGCAGCTTTCCAGCCAAAGCCACTGGCCACAGAATCCATATGATACTGTACCCCTCAAGGATGTAAACTTACTGAAAATAAATAAATAAATGTGGATTAAAATAAAAAACGCAGAAAATGAATGAAGGAATTGAATTACCATGAATAACGAATATAATATAAAGTATCAATAAGAGATATTTGCACAGTACTAAAGTTTTCTTAAACATGCGCACGCACCTACACACATGCACGCGCACACACACACCCAAATGACAGTCCAATGTCCTTTCTATGACCTCTAGGTAAATACCTCCCTCACATCAAAGAAGAAAGTCCATTTCATTTCATAGTGCTTCTAGCAAGAGCTGAAAAGTGAATTAGAAAATCCACACCTGCCCTCTTAGAAGGTCCCACTCTCTCCATTCCTACTATCACTGACCAACATCGATTCGACTACTCTGGTGTCTGCCATCACATGTGTACATCTCTCATCACCATCTGTGATATTCAGTGTAAAAATCAAAAAGTATTTTCCAAGAGCACCTGGGTGGCTCAGTCGATTAAGCCTCTGACTTGATCTAGGCCCAGGTCATGATCTCATGGATGGTTATGAGATGGACCCTCACACACATCTGGATTCGTTTTCTCTCCCTCTGCCTCTGCCCCCCACCCATGCATGCATTCCCCCCCCTCTCTCTCTCTCAATATTAATTTTTTTTATAAAGTATTTTCTACAAGAGAACATCCCTTATATATCAGTATTTGTCTGCTCCATGTGTATCTCTTCTTTATAAAATGATAGGCAGGCAAGACAGAGGAAGGCTCAAATCTTTTTAGTTCCCAATCTTGCCTCAGGCTTTTAACATTCTGGAAGCAATAGGAAAGAATGTCTAAATCTCACCTCCAACATGCTCCAATCTCTAAATGGATCACAGGCAAATAAATGTTTTCTCTTAATTAACATTAGTTACGTGAAAATTATTTCAAAGATGAACATTGTTGCATTTTTTTAGTCTTTTCATTGACAAAGTAAAGAAAGTCATTCATTCAACCAGTGCATGGCAGGCATTCTCTACATCCTAGGTGTGTGACAGAGAACGTTCAAGAAGATCCCTGCTCTTATCTAGCTTGTGGGGTCAGAGGGCAGACAATATAAGAAAATAAATAAACAAGACAATTTTAGCCTCCTTAGCCTCAATTTACCAATATAAAATTACTCATTCATTCACCTGCTCATGAACTATTTATTGAGAGTTTATGATGTGCCAAGCTCCATTAGTTGTAAATAAACACAAAACATTCAGTCCTCATGTACTTACTTTCTAATGGAATAGATAATAGCTTGAATAGCAGGTAAAACATATAGAATGTTAAATGCTAATTTGTACCATAGAGAGAAAATAACCAAGGACAGTGCATAAGGAAGGCCAGAGCAATGGAGGTAAAGGTGTCAGGTTTCAGTAAATCTGGGTAGTCAAAGGGGTACCTGGATGGCTCAGTCAGATTAAGTGGGTTAATGTCCAACTCTTCATTTTGGCTCAGCACATAATCTCATGGTTCATGAGATTGAGCCCCACATGAGTCTCTGCGCTGAGAGTGTGGAGACTGCTTGGAGTTCTCTCCATCTCTCTCTGGCCTTCTTCACCCATGCATATGGGCTTTCTCTCACTCTCAAAATAAATAAATGGACTTTTTTCTTTAAATGTGGTAGTCAAGGAATTACCTTCTGTAAGTGTATTAGGTGAGTAAAATTCTGAAGGAGGTAAGGAGGAAACAAAGCTGAAAATCACTTAGGATCAAAGCATTATGTATCCGTGGTTTGTTCAAGAGTAGAAAGAAAACCAGTTTGTCTACATGGAGCAATAAAGGAAAATTATAGTAGGGAAAGAGGAGAGAGAGAGAGAAACTGATGGTTTGGAACATTGTAGACCATTCTAAAGACTTTGACTTTTTTTTTTTTAACATTTATTTTATTTTTGAGAGACAGAGACAGAGTGCAAGTGGGGAAAGGGCAGAGAGAGAGAGAGAGAGAGACATAGAATCCGAAGCAGGCTCCAGGCTGTCAGCACGGCGCCCAATGCGGGACTCGAACTCACCAAACAGTGAGATCGTGAGGTGAGCCGAAGTCGGCCGCCCAACCGACTGAGCCACCCAGGCGCCCCGAGACTTGACTTTTAATCTGAGTGAAGAGGGGAAACCAACGAAGCATTCTAAAAAGACAAATTTCATATACTCTGACACAGTTTAACAGGGGAGAGGAAAGAAGACAAATTAGGATGCTATCACAATTACCTGGATGAGAGATGAGCACGAGACATTGCTGGCATCCCACCAACACTGTAAGCAGTGGGGGCGGTAAAGAGTTGTGTCTGGAAGGTAGTCAATGGGATTCACTGGTTATTAGGTTTGGGGAAAGAGAGAGAAGAAGTAAGGATAACCTTAAGATTATTTGCCTGAGCCCCAGAGAGAAGGGAGTTGCTATTAATGGAGTCGGAGAATCAGGGGGTGAACTGGTTTTGGAGAAAAGTAAGAGTTCTCTTATGGGTATATAGTTTTAAGGTACTAAATAAACATCTAGGACATCTAAGTATGGAGACAAATATAGAAATTTGAAGCTCAGGAGAGAGCTCCAGGTTGGAGATATACATCTGAAAATCACATTTAAAATCACAAGAATGGATGAAAAGGTATGATAGTCACATTGAACTACACCTCATGGTGTTGCTAAAGAGAATATTCTCTGACGTTTGACTGTACCTAATACAAGTTAAGCCTTAAATATATGATAGCTATTATTATTACTTAGGATTCTACTTTATATGCAACTACTTTTTATCCATAATTGTCATACCATTAGGTAACTACCAGAAACCATACTGTCAAGTTTAATTAAAATGTGCTACCACCTTGTAATTGAGGTAATACATCTCAGATAACACAAGGTTCAAAAACAGGTGAAAATTAAGAGAGAGCATTCCTAGGATGGCATGAACGTAAAACAGTATATATAGACAGTGGTTTCATGGATATTCAGCTCTGAAACATCTCCTCCTGCTAATAATTAAGTAGACATACATGCCAGGTTGACACACCCCCCAAAACAGGTTTATATTGCTCTGTTCTGTGGTCATTCAGACTCACATTCAGAAGCAAGTTAATTGGCATGTGAAGACATGAAAATTTTAATTTGGTCATATTCTAAAAGGAAATTAAATATAAAGACTATCAGAAAATAGGGGCACCTGAGTGACTCAGTTGGTTGAGCATCTGACTCTTGATTTCAGCTGAGGTCATCATCCCAGGGAATGGAGCCCCATGATGGGCTCCACACTGAACATGGAGCCTGCATAAGATTCTCTCTCCACCCCCTCCCCCACTCACTCTCTTGATAAAATAAAAAATTAATAAAGATTTAAAATAAATAAATAAATACATACATACATAGTATCAGAAAATATAAAATGCATTAAGGGAATGTTCCATTACCTTTCTTTGCTTACATTTCTCACTTGAGGACTTTTTATTTAATTATCAGGGATAAAGCAGACTCAAGCATTTTCCAGTTATTTCAAAATATAACTATTTTTAAGATTGCTTTGAATCATAAACTTATTGAGCTATAAGAAAAAAACTAGAGGTGCTCTTAAAGACTAGCAAGAGTTCTCCCAATCACATTGCATTGATCTGTAAGAATGGGCTTTATGGGTAGCAAGACATTAAGAGTGATTTAAGTTCCATTCCCAAGAAAACACTAATAAAATCTGTGGTAACATTTACTGGTCTCTGCAATATTTTTCCTTTATGTTTCAACCAAATTTGGCAAAGCAGGTTTACACACTCAAATTTTTAAGCCAATATCAGTTGTGGTTTTCTTATTTTTCTCGTGTGAATTACCATTAAATCATAGAGCAAAGTGAAAATTAGTATTTTATTGATCAATTCTTATGCTTCCATTCAAGTTCCAAGACACAAAGCATAGACACTGAGTGAGCAGTCATGAGCAAATCCTTATGGGTCATTGTTCTGTAAGCATTCTTACACTTATATTTGTCAGTTAACAAACATAACTAAGAGTATGAAACGTTAAGAAACGTGTTACACAGGCACCTACACCTTCACAGACATTGAAAAGCTGCATCTATTATGTCACCTAGTGGATAAAAAGAAAATAGCAAGACTACTCCCTGTGTAATTGGGGGCAGCAAAGTCCAATCTTATTTTTTGAGTTTACAGATCCTCAATAGAAAGTCTGCAGAAGCAACTGGATAGTGGATATAGTAGTTTCTAATCTTAGGAGAAGGAGGTCATTATTCAAACATAAATTGATCTTCAGCATTGAGATAGAGAAAAAGAACCGGGTGATTAGACTAAAGCAGGTTTTTTCATGTTCTTTGTAAAAGCCAGTCCAAGTCCTGTCCAAAGAGAAATGTGGCATATGTGTTAAGAGAAGATATCGTGGAGGCTCCTTCTAATTTTATTTCTATATGAGCTGACTCAATGAGAGTATCTTTTTTCCTAAATTAAAAATTTTAGGTTGATTTAACTTCATTTATTTTGAATATGTGAAACATTAATGTGAATATCATTTTTTTTTACTTTCGACAAGAGTTATTATTTCTGTAAGAAATCAGGAAGTAAAGCTAGATCCTAATATAGCAAAATCATGTACAGGCATGTGTTTTAGGGGGTTCGAAAACCAGCTTGTAAGGCAATTTGTAGATTGTTCAAAAATCCAATTACTCTCGGAAACAAATGTGATTGAAATACTTTGCCATAGAGGAAAGAAGGTGGCTCATCAATGTCAAAAATACGTTTAATTGATAGCCATAATTTTAAACCCCATGGCTTAACTATTGGTTAAGGATTTATATTCATATTGAGGACATTTTAATAGCACTTGGCTCTCCAAATTCTGAACTCTATGCTTTCTTAACAGAAAATATATATGACCCAGATATGAGGTTTACAACTTGCATAGCACAATCCTCAGAACTCACAGATACATCACGCAGGGTTTTTGTTTTTTTTTTTTCATTTTTATATAAAGAAAGATGAGCTCTTGTAGGAAAATTTTACTTACTGGAGAAACAACCAGAAAATTAAAGAAAGAAAGCTCACATACTCCCACAGTGCCAACAGAAAAAAAGATACACATATTCTAATCAATTTGAATGAATTTTTTTCTTCACCTTGCTGATGAATAGTTATGCAACTGAGAAGCAGACATGAAATCTGTCAACAATTTTAACATGATTAGTTAAGGAGAATTGCTGCTAGTTCCTCTTACACTGATCTGAAGCATTAATATAGTTAGCTTGGGCAAGCTTGTCAACCAGGTCATCTGCCTTAGGCATGAACTTGGCATACAGCATTTTTGATAATCCTTTACTCGATTCCAACTGTCAAGCGACTTTAATGCTATTTTTCTTAGGTGTCAGTGTAATTGCCCCTGACTGAAAAGTGACTTAGTTTCTTGGTGTTCCACATATCTGTAGCTTCTTGCCCAAGGGACTTGTCCCAGGCTTCGCTCATGTAATGTTCCATTAGCTATGGTTAACCAGGAGTAGACTCAAATAGTCTGAATATATTTTCTCAAAATGCGAAAAATAAAAGAACTGGAATTTCAATTAGTCACAAAGTGTGTTTCAGGTGGGTGGGTATGGGTGTGGGCTTTTGTACGCATGTACGTTGTTTCTTCCCTTCATCATTATTGACACAAATAGGCAAATGATAGTGACAGGTATGTCAATATTATCATAAGTTCTGGATCCTCCATAGGTCGACAATAAGACTTCTGTTTTTCAATACTGAATAAAGCTTAACAGACACTGTTATAAACAGGAATCAAGAGTTAATGTTAAGGCAATAATCTGGAAACATTGCAATATTACATTTACAAAGATCTTGATCATGACATTTTTATAATAATAATAATCAATAGAAAATAATTACATAGGACCTGTTAAGTATTTAAATATGAGGAAGGCCTAAATAGGAAATAGGAAATTTAAGTGGGAACTAGGAAATGTTTATTTAAATAGGAAATTTAAATAGGAAAATGTTCATGATAAATTATTAAGTGAATAAGCCAGTTACAAAAACTGTATAATATGATTTTGTTCAGAGAAGGAAGGGTAAATATTCATAAGTGTGTATGTAAACATAGAACACTATCGTAAGGAAATACTCCAAAATGTTGGTGGTTGTTATTCCTTGATAAAAAGATTTAATGTAATTTTTTATTCTTTGTTACATGTTATATTGACAAAATTGTGGTATATCCGTACAATGAAATACTACTAACAGTAAAAAGGAGCAAATAAGACTGGTTCTTTCTACAATACATATGAAATTAAAATGTCGTACTGTTCATTGTAAGATTTTGATCATTAAACTATGGCATGTAAGCTGTTAACATTAAGGGAAGCTATGTCAATTCTACACTATTTTGCAACTTTCCTAGAGGTCTAAAAATATTTCAAAATAAATTTTGTTTAAATAATAATCATGCTGAATGAAAAACTCCAGACAAAACAAGATTTATTTGACATGATTCTATTCGTGTGAACAGTCTAGAAAAGTAAAATCTACAGCAACAGAAAGCAGATAAGTGGTTGGCATGAACTGGGTGGGAGCAGAAATTAACTCTAAAGAGGCATAAAGGAACTTTTTAGATGTGATATAAGTACACTAAAATCAGATTGTCGTGATCTTTCCATGACTGTATATATTACCAAATCTAAGTGTATCGAGCTGTATACTTAGAACAGGTGTATTTTATGAAATATATACTATATTCAATAAATATATTAACAAAAACTATATATAGATATGTTCATACACATATACAAAGATGTATATACAAAGGATTTCATTGTAGAATGGTCATAAGAAAAAAAACTCGATGATGTCAAGATATCCAAATGAAAGCCATGCTTCATTCATATAATTGGACACTGTATGTCTAAACATTCAAGAGAGAAAAAGAGATATGCATATGCTGATATGGAAATGTGTCTAAGAAGCATCAAATAACAAAACACAAACTCTACGTATAGTAAGGAACACTTTAAAAAGGGGGGAACACCATACTCTGTATCTTTTCCCATGAATATTGTAGGGAAGAAAGAAGTTCTCTCTAACTTCTTAGGTTCTGTAGTTGGGCCTGAAAATTAAACTGACATAAGACAGCTTGATAGGAGAAAACATATAAATATTATTTAGTATTTTTATGTGCATGTGAGAGTCTTCAAAAGAAAATGAAGACCTGAAGGAGCCATTAGGTCCAAAAAAGTTAATATGCCTTTTGAAATAAAGAACAATAAATTACGAGAATGTGAAGGGACAAAGTGGCTTGGGACAGGAGCAGTAAATTGTGGGACAGTCACAAGGAAATATAAGGGGGACACTAATGCAAGACAAGGGTAATTTTAGAAGGTCTGTTTGGACAGATCCATTTTGGTGTCAACTCTCAGTCCCTGGTGAGAAGAATGTTCTCTTCCTGATACAAAGAGGGCACCTTTCTCATGGGAAGTTTCATGACCTGCTTTTAGGTAAAAAGGAAAAGGTCAGGCAGCTCTTCCTGCATCTGCTGTTTCTCTAGTGCCTTCACCTCAAAGTAACCAAAATGCCAAATGGGATATCATCGGGTGGCATGTTCTGAACCCCTTCAGTATAAAAATATCTGAAAAGCACAGAAAAAATTAGCAGTAGGACTAAGAATGGAGAATTTATTTCTTACAATTTAAACTCATTTTTAATTTTAATCACATACATAGACAGCAAAACAACCTAATTATCATTCTTCAGTATTTTTTCCCCTTCTTACTACTCTTTGCTCACTTTTATTAAAGTTCATAGGAGGCTGGCTAGGAATTACTTTTCCCATCCTCTCTTGCAACAAAGTAGGATCATGTGACTAAGTTTTTGCAATGAAAAGAGCAGAAATCAGGCATGCAATCACCCGGGCATTTCCTTAAAATAAGATTGCTTGCTTTGTATCCTGATTTTTTTTTTTTTTCCTTCCAACAGCCTGTGGGATGGACTTTAGCCAGTTTGGGCCATGCAGATGAGGATAGCACCTGGGTGATAGTGGATTGTGAAGCTGAATTGAGCACAATGGAGCCAAGTTATCTGCTTTTTATCTTCTTCCTTCTTTGAAATTGTTCTCTGAGAGAGAAATAAATATCTATCTTTTGTTAGTTCCTGCATTTTGAAATATTTTCACAGCAGCTTGGACTATCCCCTAACAAAGAGCATATTTTCTGCTTTAAATATGGTTTAAATTTTAAAATTCAAGATCAAGGAAACAAGTATATTTTTAATTATGGTAATCAAAGTGTCCATTCTATTACTTATTTGACCAATATGCATATTTCAATAGAATTTGAAACTCCATTTTAGAACGGCATAGTGACTTAGCAACTGACATTTCTTACTCTTATACTTCAGTTCCCAAATTGTTCCTACAATAATTATGCAAAAAAAAAAAAAAAGACCCATTGTTATGTCTAAAGACAAAGGCTAGTTCTTTTCATTTCATTTCAGAGATTTTTTTTTTTTATATTCACTTTTCTTCATTTTCCTAGACAGCCCTCTCACAGGATTATACTTCATTTTGACAGCTATGATATTGTCACTTGTTTACTCCTCATCAGATAATAGACTTTGGTATCTGATTAGCTTTACTCTATTCTTGTAAGAAAAATGACATCCCCAGGCTAACATATCTTACCGATAGCTGTCAGTAAAATAACCTTTGGCACCTTCCCAATACTGCCCTAACAACTTCCACAAAACATACTGCAAAGAAGACTAGGTGGATTCAAAAGTGGCATTCATAATTTGGAAAAAAGTTCCCAATAATTACAGTCTACAAACCTATAAAATTCTTAATTTGGAAGAAAATCGCCTGGCTTGTGAGTTAACTTAATAATCAGGCAATACGCAGTTCTCCTACCTAGTGTCACTATCAAAATCATTAGTGCGGTACCCTTTACTCCATGAAATTCCTATGAACGACGAAATAGTTTCTATCTGAAACTTCTTTGTAAGGTGATTTCAGAGCTTTCCATGTCAACATTTAGAAAGAGAGAATTGACTGTTTCTAAAACTCAATATTCTGTACCTAGAGAGACCATTGCTATGATTAATCTTATAATGTGTTTATTTATAAAAGGGCTTACATGTAAAAGTCAATTTTTCCTGACAGCAGTTATGTGAACCATTTATACCCTCATTTTTTCATCACTTTTACCATTAACACACATAATCATGAGAACTTTTTCCACTTATTTAAAAAGAAATAAAGAAACAAGAAACCTTACATTAGGGTGCCTTACATTAGTCCCTTTGTGTTTGAAGGATACCACACAGTCTCTACAACTCGTTTAGGCTTTTTGAGGTAATTGGTATTGAGTTTATTTTGGAACTCTAATAAGTAATTTAAAAATGTTTTGGCAAAGAAAGTGCCTCCAAAGAAATGCAAAGCTTAGTATGTGTTATGTAACGATGAAAAGCAGATGAAGGCTATTGGACAAGCCTAAACTTAGATGATACCCAGAACCAAGGTATGGCCCATGGAGATGAAAAGGAAGGTGCAGATGAGAGAAATGTTGAGAAATAAAATACATAATAATGGATAATACTGAATATAGGTCAATGACAGTAGAAAGAGGTGAAGGAGGCATGGCTCAGTCAGCTAAGAGTCCAACTTCAGCTCAGGTCATGATCTCATGGTTTGTGGGTTCGAGCCTCACATCAGGCTCTGTGCTGATGGCTCAGAGCCTGGAGCCTGGTTGGATTCTGTGTCTCCTTCTCTCTTTGCCCTTCCCCCACTTGTGTCCTCTCCCTCTCTCCCTCTCTCTCTCTTTCTCTCTCGCAAAAATGAATAAATGTTAAAATTTTTTTTTTAAAAAAGAGGTGAAGACAGGCCATGAGTCCTTAAGTTTGACAAGCTTAGAATATGGGGAAAATGTAAAATAACATTTGATGAATGAAAGTAAAAGCCATATTGACCCAAGTTCAAAGTAAAATAGGGTAGGCACGGCAGGATGGATGGAGAAGTTCAAAAAAGTTGGAAATACAGTCAATCATAATAGATACACAAACTCTAGGTTTGATTTGCTTGGAATCATTCTTGTAGAAGGCACTTCAAAAACATCGACTTCAATATATGCTTTTTTTTCCTGTTGTAATTAATTATTGTAGAAAATGGGGGGGGGGGAATAGGCATTAAACATCAATTGTAAAAAATCTATTTCCAACAACAGATTTAAGAAAATTACAATTTAACAAATATTTGCTTGAACATTTAGTGCTGGACTTTTCCTCAAAGAGGAATTATAATGATTCAAGAACACTAATACAAGTAAGACGATTATTAGAAGAAAAGTAACAACATTGAACCACTGCTTTCCAAAAAAGGTTAGATCACTTTTATTTAGATACAGAAAAAACAATTGGAGCAGATAGCATTTGTGAGAAAGATTATGCCACTGCCTCTAGTCATTGAAATGTTTATTACTGATTTGTGAAGACATAAGTACAGAGATTCAAAGGGTTTAGAAACTTTTATAGCTATTTGAAAATGCATTTTGAATATAATGATAACAAATTAAGTCTTATGTTTGATAAGCCTTTTGTATTTATATCATATGCCTAGCAATTAATCTTTTTATATTACAATTTTGGAATGCAACTGAATAGGAACTTTCAAAAGAACTAGCCCTTTACCACAGAGAATGAAAAGCCCTGTATCAGAGGTTGGATAACATTTCTACATAAACATGAAGGCAGTCCAGAGTTTTTGCAAAGCAAAGTATTGCACCTGTTCTAGGATCAGGAAGTGGTCTAGTTTCATTGAAGTATAGTGTGTATATATAAAGGCTTAAAGGTAGAAACGTTGCAAATTAGCTTTAGGTTATGACTCTAAAAAGTCTTGAATGCTACAGTTTAATTAAAGAGCCTTTTCTTGAACTTAAGGCAAGAAACATAACATAACATAAAAAATGAAACCATCACACAGATAACAGGCTAGAACTAGTTGTTTCCTGTAAAGATACAATTCTTTTGTTTTAATGTTTATTTATTTTGAGAGAGAGGGAGAGGCAGATAGAAGGAAAGAGAGAGTCCCAAGCAGGCTCCTTCATGCTGTCAGCACAGAGCCTGACACAGCGCTCGATCCCAGGAAAACTGAGACCAAGACCTGAGCTGAAACCAAAAGTTGGACACTTAAGACTGAGCCACCCAAGCGCCCCTGTAGAGATACGATTCTAACTAGTAATCTTTCCTTTGTATCCCCTCACTTTCTCATCACATATCTATACAAAGCCAGAAGGAAAGAACAATACCAAGTAGTATGTTATATTATATTCTGGTATATTTCTTTACATAGCCAATGATTTGAAAAAAGGTGTTACCTTCAAGCCCAAATTTCATCAATCATCTCAAAAAATGTGGTATTGAATAGTTACCTATATTTCATTCTGGTTTATTAAGAGACATTATATTTGATAAGTGGGAGGGGGGATACCAAGAGAAGAGGAGAAAAGATTTTAAGGGAAGCCAGTCTTCCTAATATTTATGCCATAAATTGAACCCCTCAACATAATTCTCTTTAAAGTGAATTCTTTGGTGCCACAGGAACTTCAAAAATGTGATCTAGGATGCATTCGCTGAATTCAGGCCTTTCCTTGGCTCTTAGTAAAAAATAGCTATTGTAGGATATGCAAGCTACAATGAAGCGGACACATTCTAAAGATCCAAGTCAATTCATGTGTTTGTTGTTTTTTTTTTTCTATTACAATACTCATATTAGTGAAGTTCCATCAAAAGATGCAAATGGAAGACTTGATTAGAAGCAATTGTGGAGTTTCTTGTCTAAGCTACTGCTTACATCCTGAAGGACTAAAGGACAAAACCATCTGATCCTGGATCTTGGCTACCCAATGGTTTTAATCTCTAAATCTATGCCCTCAATCTAAAATGACTTTAAAAGAGATTCAGCACAGACATTACTTTGAACCAGTACAAAAACAAACAAACAACAAAAGAGAACCAAGCTTCCATTTACCAAATGCTCATTTGATTAAGCATTAAGATCTGATTGATGGTAAACATAAGACAACTGCAATATTTCATTTTTCTATTAAAGGCAGCTTGGTAGCTTTGTTCCATTAATAGGCATGTGGCATTTTCAAATCACCCTCCAGTTATCTGTTGTTCATTTTCTCCCATGGGGAAGAGTTGCTATCGTTCCTTTTAGAGAACAACATTTTAAATCACACAGGTCTCCTCAGTATTGTGTTTTTTTAAAAATTACCCTGAATTGATGCTAATGAAGAATATATAATTTTTAAATTAATATCATAACTCACATAGAAATATAAAATGAATATGTGCCAAATATTTTATTAAGTCATTAATTAATGAGAGTACTATAAGATGCTACAACTAGTTCGAAGAAGAATTCAAACAAATCACACATATATACGCAACCAAGAATAATGAAATAAATTGGCAAACAGATCTAAATTGGATAGGTACATATGGGGCCACAATCAGTTGCATTTTACTAGATCAAACTCATTTTCATTTTTATGGACAAGAAGTATTTGCATTATTAAGTAGCTCAAAAAGGATGAATGAAGAAGGACAAGACAAAATCAGACAACCAGGAAGGTGTACTACCCAGGACACTCAGTAATGTTTGTGTTTTGTCCATTCCAATGCCTTTAGCAAAGCTTCCCTATAGTCCTATCAACTAAAACCTTCTCTTTTTGCGTGTTGTATTTTATTGATTTTGTTATTATTATTTTCCCAAGTCATCCTCAAGTAAAAAGGGGAGACCGTCAAGCTCCCTGAAAAGTAGGGTTTAGAATCAACTGCTCTTCAAAACATTTAATTGCCTGGCATTTGAGAAAGGGATGCATTAGGTCACTGTGTTCTCTATGCCTAACATGGCGACACTTGTAAGTAGCCATGTATCGTTTGTACAGGTTTCTTCCAATTCTTCACACAGAAAATTCATTTGTTTTTAATCCACCACCATTTATTGGCACATAAAAGATATGTTTGTTTCAGAAAATCTGCTTGGCAGCCTGTGGTGTAGAAGAAAGATGCGGGGATGTTTTGTTATACCACAGCAATAGAGTCTAGAGTAAGCATATAGCTTCTCAAATTAGTAACTGGGAGTGTCAGCAAGCAGTGGGATGTTTAGCCAGCAAATGGCTACTGTGGAGGAGGCCCATACCTCACTATGGCTACTGTACCTTACACTGTCACTTTAAAGTCCTAACTGAACATAGCTGCGGGTTGATTGGTGCCTTCTGAATAGGAGCTAGTAGTTTCAAGAAAGGCCCTATTAGGCAGGCATCAGTGCTTGCTGGAAACTTGAAAGGGCTATCACAAGCCTGAGGGGCTTTCTAGTTTACTCCTCTGAGCCATGTTGGTTGATTAAGTTTGAGGGTCTTGTGTGAAGTGCTTTGGGGGAGTCCACCCTGTGAGACTGGCAACACAATACGTCTTTTTCTGATTAACTTCCCAGGGCTCTCAACTCAAAACTTTGCACTTGCACGCACTGCACTTAAAATTTTACAAAAGCCAGAACCTCTGAGGACTCATTGGCTTCTACTCAATTTGCCTTTGCTGCCAAAATTTATCTTCTTTACCAGAGGCCTATATCCTTGCCACTATCTCCCCTTCAGAAAATTGTCCAGCTGTGGATCACACCTCGTACACTAGCCCTGTGATAGCCAAGATAAATCTGACTCTGTGCGTACGATCATTCTGATTCAAATAATTACATGCTTGGCTTAATAGCGGGTGCCAGCCACAAATGTGATAATTTCTTCTTCCCGCAGCCTCACACAAAGAAGTAATTTGTTCCATGCCCCCAGCAACAGGTGAATGGCACAAAACATGAGCATTGCGTGCATAGAGAGAAAGGCGCATTTTATGGATAAAATGGGTGACAGAGAAATGATCCATGTGCACAATTACTAAATTTGCATTAATCATTTTGGGATGGATGCTCTCATTGTATGAGTCTTGGGAAATTTGGCAGAGTAAAGCTGTTGCCTAGAGGACAAAAATAGCTTTATTCTTGCCATCATAAGACTGAGCACTGGGGGATTCAATTCCCTTGCCAACTTTTTGAAACTCCAGCCCAAGGCACTAGAGTGTCACTTACGGCCCTCCACTTCTTAATCAAATTCTCAGCTTTTCTTTTTCCAATACTTGGGTTTTATTTGCTCTCAAACAACAATTCCAAGTAAGATCGGCTTTCTCTCGGCAATCATGTGCCATTCCTCTACTGGTCTGAGACAATTAAAGGTATCCCACAGGTAAAGAAGGTGAAATACAGCTATTAGTAATATGAAAAAAAAAGATTTTAGGCTTCTTACCAACTGTTCATTCTAGTTTATAAATTGGCTGGAAGAAATGGTCACTCACTTGAGTGTCACTGAAACCAGTGGTTAAGCCACAGGTGAAAATTAAAGTAAATCTAGGCCAGGAAGGGTGTACACAGAAAGCTATACGTCTCCAGCTGTGCTATAACTGCAGATACACATTAAAGGCTTGGAGGAAAACAAATTAAAATATAATAGATGATGGATTAGGGAACCGGTCAGTATTCATATATTGATACTAATGGGAGCATAAGGCAAGCCAAAGGCAAAGAACAAGCTAACAACAGCCCCCTCCCCAGGTGGGATATGTGTGACATTCCTCAGGCACTCCTTGCTGCCCAAGAACAAAGGAAAGGAAAGAAAACAAATGGTTAACCAATAGAGATCACAGCCATGTAAGGACATGGGTGTCCTTTGCTTTACAAGTATCTTAGTAAATTACAAGAAAAAGGCAATCTTACCAGTAGCCTAATATCCAGAAATCTATAGACTCCTGGAACCCTACATCAGCCTGCCCTCCATAAGGATGTGGGGAACAAAGACAAGAAGGAATGGCAGGTAAAATTAAATTTCTTTATACTCTTCAGCCCATTGACAAATACTTGTGGCAGAGAGACTATGACATTTCTCCAGGAACCCCCTAATGTCTTAATGTTAATGCTTTGCTAGGAGGGGAAACAACCTTAGTGTGACAATAGCTAAGCCTCCAGTATCCTGTGAGCCTTCTTTAGTATATGAAGATCCCTTTGGAAACTTCCTCTTGTCTTTACCTCTCCCAACTCAATATGTAACCAGTCACTCTTCACAATCCCAGTGCAGCTCCTTCTGTCCCAGGGTCCTATCTCTGGACCTTATTAAAAGCAAATAAAATCACCTTTTTTGCACCAAAGATGTCTCAAGA
Source organism: Paguma larvata (assembly GCA_030068075.1). Lineage (NCBI taxonomy): Eukaryota > Metazoa > Chordata > Mammalia > Carnivora > Viverridae > Paguma > Paguma larvata. The sequence continues at coordinate 119,856,104 of CM057824.1, read as the reverse complement.
ATTCCTTCGTGGCCATCAGCTCCAAACCTCCAACATTCCAAAACCCCATCAATATGAATGGAGTTTATATGGTTAATGTTTTTGTTCTGTTAATTACACCTACATTCTAGATCTTCATTTTCCTGGGGACAGTTCCTTCTGTGCCCACAAATGCAGACTGTCACTCTGGAGCAGCTTCTTCTCCAACATTTCCACAAGCTCAAAAAGCCTTTTCATTCCTCATCATGCCTACCCTCCCCCCCAACATACCCCTTTAAGATTTTTCTAGTCTCTACCTCCTGTATCTGCTTGTATCATCTTTGTGCATGATCACTGCTATAAATTCACTCACTGGATTCTGTCCTTGTTCCAGAGGTGTGCCCCTTACATGTATTTTAAACTAATCTTTCTGCTACTGAGGCCACCCTAGCTTACAAAATGGACTTTCATTTTCTTTTGTTCTGTCTGCAGATGATATCTGAACTAAGTCAGGGGAGGGGGAGTATACCTACAACATCTGTTATCTCTTCAAACTCCAGTGTATTCTATCTATATCATTCCCATCTTTCAAAGTTGTTTTTTTTTCTCCACAAAGCTTGCCAAGATAAGCAACACGCCCTGATGGCAAGAGATGGAAAATGCGGAAATGCTAATATTTCACAGGAGATATTGGACTGCTAGCCATCTGTGGTAGGCAGAATAATGATCCCAAATCGACCTAACTGTCAAAGCTGATGCCCACAGATAAGCCCAGCTGAGATCAGTAAAGCATCCTACCCACTCAGAAAAGGACACAGATGGGTGACAGAGCCCAGTCAGAACCACCGGGAGACACAGAAGCACCTCTGTTTTTTCCTTTTATTTATTTTGAGAGAGAGAGAAGGAGAGTGCATGAGTGAGGATGGGGACAGAGAGAGAGAAAGGACAGAGACTCCCAAGTATGCTCCACACTATCAGAGCGGAGCTCAACGTGGGGCTCGAACTCACAAACCATGAAATCATGACCTGAGCTGAAATCAAGAATCGGATGCTTAACCAACTGAGCCATCCAAGTGCCTCCAGGAGAACCACCTCTCTAAGCCTCACCTATATTGACAAACTACGAAATCATGATCTCACTAAATGTGTATTGTTTCAAGTTGTTAAATATTGGGGTGACTTGTTGTACATCAATAGCTATTACCACACTTGTACCTCCCTACCATCTGACTTCACAGAACGAGTCTGCCTAGATTCTTGCATACATGGATTCTGTCACATACTTTGTGACTTCTGCCAAATCATTCAGTTCTTAAGTGTTTCACCTGTAAAATCAGAAGCTGCTTTACAATATAAACTTGCAATATACAATACCACACTTGGTGTTACGATTCCATCAAGGATAAAGAGAGAGAAAGATTATAAAATACCCCTTCCATTAAAAAGAGGCAAACAAAGAGGATGACGGGTATGTGCCCCACACAGATTAACACTTCTTATTTGACTGGGAGAATGAATTTTAGCAACTCCAAATGCCAAGTTAAGCCCCGAGTTTAACATATACATTTATTTCACATCTCTTCTTATTCATACACCACCACAGAGAAAATGGAAGGATACAGTTTAGTAACAATAAAAATAAACAGTAAACAATATAAAAAAGGAGAGTTTGAATTATCAAGCATTAAGCCCCCATTATTAGACCCTTATCAAAAAATAACACATTGCTCTCTATTTCTATAAGACGTAGTAACTTTTATACTGAAAAAAAATTTAGAGAGAGCAGCTCTATGCTTTTTGAAACAGAGTTAATCACCACAGCAAAATGGAATACTGCTTTATTTTAAATATAAGACAAACAGAATTGTGCGTGTATTATCAATTTATTTCCTTTCAGTTCCAAACCTACTCTTCTTGACTCTGTGGTGTTGAAGTTGGCCTCTAACATGTCCCTGTGTCGGCTGGTACAGTGTCAGTCTTTGTCAATAGAGGGTGCTAGAGGGATACTGCAAGAGCAAAACAGAAGAAGAAGCTTCTGTCTTCCAGATATGAGGAGGCTCTTGTAAGCGGACAAAAAAAAAGAAAAAAAGAGGGAGACATAGCTGTCATGACACAAGAGATGTCATTTTAGGCCCCAGGTATTTTTGTGATCTATGCCCCATTGGGCACTACTTGCCCTGCACACTACCTCAGAACTTCTTAAGGAATGCAGAAACCTCAGTTTTAAGGATTTTAAAGAAACGAAAGGATTCCAAAAACACAGTCTTTAGGAAATAGAGGCCAGGAAATAGCCTCACTATATCAGACACAGTAAATCCATGGTAAGACTCCCAGTGCTTTTTCCCCAAAGTAAAGACTCACCTAATGCACATTCTGTAGTTGTCTTTTCAGGATTCAAGTCCTGTTGAGCACTCAAACACTGGACTAACTGGACCCAGAGAACTGATGAATACTGACCTTTGCTGGTCTTCTCAACTAGGACAGGGATTCTGTCAATTTAGGATGCCTTTTGCCTCAATTCTATACTGAACTCTCCTTTGTCAAACCCCTTCATGAATATGCATTCACCCTTACCTTAGCCTCCCCGATTTTGTTGTTTGAAGAATCATGGCTTTGGAAATTATTTCTTGTGATTTTCTTAATTGCTTCTGATAAAGATTATTTTGTATGACAACTCCACCTGGTGCAGTCTCTACCTGTAACGTAGCAAGGAGCGAACTCTCCTTAGTTCCTTAATACTCTTAGGTTGCAGCTCCCAGTTCCTTATACTCTTAAATGGGTAGACAGGTCGCCCAGAGGTAGTAACCCTCTGGCAAGTTCCTCAACTCCATTAGACAGCTCCCCTGGGTCAGCTCAGTCCTCCAATACTCCGTGACAAGATTTTCTGCCCCCAACTGGCTGCTTTCTGCAGAGAAATGCCAGCTCCTAGCATTGTATTAACTATGGTACGTTACAAACAAGAGCTATAGTGTCATTTTGAATAGAAGTAATTATTATCACATCAAAAAAATTATGTCAAAAATGCACAAAAATTAACATTTCATGTATTATTTCTAAAGTTTCAGAAATAAGACTTCCTGCTCTTCAAAGTGGGAAGCCTAACTGTGCTATCAATGAATAAGCAAATTAAGGGTTCTATTCAGGCTGACTTTTTTTCTGAAGAATGTTAGTTCAGTGACTATAGTCAGAAGAAAGTCAGTAGCCTTATTCTTTAGTTTGTAAAATATCAGTCATTGTATTAGGAAGGTATCAGTCTAGAATAATATCTGTAGTATAAAAACTTATACAGTCTTACAAATATTGCAAAATTTTGCAAAAGAGGAATAAATTCTTCTTAGAAATTTATTATGAACATGGGCTGGAAGAAGTTAATCATTATGTGGCTTATAGTTTGCTTTAGATCAAGTTGCCCAGAAACAGCATTTAAGAAGAAGCTTCTTTCTGAGGGCCTGGGTGGTTCAGTCTGTTAAGCATCCAACTTGGGCTCAGCTCATGACCTTGGGTTCGTGAGTTTGAGTGCTGCATCAAGTTCTCAGCTGCCAGCACTGAGCCCACTTTGGGTCCTCTGTCCCCCTTTCTCTGCCCCTCCCTTGCTCTCTCTCTCTCTCTATCTCAAGACTAAACAAACATTAAAAAATTTTAAAAAAAGAAGATTGTTTCGCTGATGATATCTTAAGGAAATAATCTCAGGAGAGATCACTAAGGAAAGTGGGGGGACGGAGGACACAAGACAGAGAATGGAAGAAGGCAATGAGGAGTACATTTGCAGAAAATGTCCCAGAATAATCCCTTTGGCCTGCTACTGCAGAACTCAAGAGTATTCCGTTTCAGAATTGTCCCAGCCTGAGATAAGGGAGTTGGGGGATCATATTCTACTAAAATCTGTCATTGGCTAAAGGCCTACTAGAAAAAACAGTCCCCTTCCAGGCATTTGAGGTTTCCTGGGGTTAAAGGTGGATCCAAGGGCATCTGAGCATCTGAGTGGAACAATAGGGTTTGCTGTTTAACAAAAGAAAATAATCTTTCTGGCCTTAGTATTTTTATTTCAGATGATCCTAAGAACTATTCTGAACCAGCTGTAATAGAGAAAAGACCTAGAATCAAAGAGCTTATCAAAAGATCATGCATGGTGTCAAATAGTGATGACCAGAGAGAGATTTTGTGATCCCATGGTACTCTACAAGTCAAGATCCTGCTCGCAAAATAAATAGCAATTTCTAAAGAAATACAGGGAATCATATGAAGCTCCAAGACTACATTCTGTTTAAGCATAATCACTGGAGACTGTAGAGGTAAAAGATCCTCCAGGGGTCTGAGAGCCTATTTTCTTTTTAACAGTGTCACCTTAGGTATTTATTGGAGACTCCAGGCTGACCCCATATATTTAGGTATGCTTTCCAATTTGGGTTCAGAATATTTCTCTTTGGTTCTCTGCAGCCTGAATCTGAATCATATCTATCCTCTGATGATATATAAATACTGACAGTAAAAATGTGAAGGATAAACTGCTGAGCCAGAGAACACAAAGAATTCAGAGAAACACGGGTTTTTTTTAAGGCTGTAACCAAAAAAAAAAAGGCAACTGATAAAATTATTATCTAGAAATTTGAATTCCACCCTCATGAGGAAAATATAAGGACAAGCAAAATGGCTTCAGCATAGCTTAACTGACTAAGCAAGGATGTTTAAGGATTACCAAGCACCAATGTCTATATTTATGTCAGGTAATGAAACATCACTCATAGCCAGAAAGTGTATATACCTGAAAATAAATCTCAGTTCACAATGACATTCTAAGAGGGTAGGATTCACAAAGAATGCCAGCGATGATGGGTTACAGTATCAAATTGTTTTGTTTCTGGCAGATTTTACCTGACTTATTATAAATATCATTAAGGTTGCGTCAATCTTAGGCAAAGAATGAAATATACAAATCATATGCCACTTCTTTTCAAAAGAATTAAGAATATAGCAAGGTTAATCACATAAACCTGAGAAATCACAGAAACACTTTCTCAAGTTCACAAATTTAAAATTAAAGAAACACGGGGTGCCTGGTGGCTCAGTCAGTTAAGCATCCAACTCTTGGTTTCGGTTCAGGTCATGATCTGGAGGTCGTGGGATCAAACCCAGCATGGAGTCTGCTTAAAATTCTCTCTCCCTCTCCTTCTGCCCTTCACCTGTGAGTGTGCAGGTATTCTCTCTCTCTCAAAAAGAAAAAAAAATTTAAAGAAACATTAATTGCCTAGGAAATAAGAAGGGAGATTGGAATAAGAAGAGATAAAAACACCAAAAAGAAATTTTAGTTATACTAAAATCAGACATCTATCCTTCCCCATCTCTCTTTCTCTCTTTCTCCCTTTCCTATTCCTAATGAGGAACGAATTACATACTCTAATCTTTAGCATACAGTTCAATGATTGACCATTTACCTACACATATGAATAGATCATTTCCAGCACCCAAACTCCCAATTAAGTCCCTCAGAATAGCAATTATTGTAATCCTTATCACCGTGCATACATTTTGTCTGTTTTTCAACTACTTGTAAGTAGATTCATACAGTATGCATTTTTACTGGCTTTATTATAATTCATTATGTTTTTTGAGATCATTTATGTTATTGCATTATAGAAGTTTTATTTATTGTGATGGAATCAATGAAAATTAGGCTACAAAATTGGATTTCTCCTCTTTTCCTTCATTTTGTTTCTTTTCAATCCCTCACTTGACTGTGTCCAACAAAGGTGGATATTTCTGTTTTAACTTCAATATACAGTAAACTTTCTATAATGAGCTGGGCTAACTAAAGTTAAAAGAGAAATTTACAAGCATCTAAGAAACATTTATTAGTTTTTAAAGCATAAAAAATATTGGGTGCCTGGGTGGTTCAGTTGGTTGAGTGTCCTACTTTTGATTTCAGCTCAGATCATGATCCCAGGGTCATGGAGTAGAGCCCACATTAGGCTCTGCACTGAGCATGCAACCAACTTAAGACTCTTTCTCTCTCCTTTTGCCCCTCTCTCCCACTCATGCATTCCCTCTTTCTCAAATAAAATATATATATATATATATATTAAAATATAAATAATTTTGAGTGACTTTGGAACAAAAATTTTTTTGAGAGAGAGAGAGAGAACATGTGAGCAGGGAATGGTGGAGAGAGAGGGAAAGAGAGAGTCTTAAGCATGTTCCATGCCCAGCATGGACCCCAAGGAGGGGCTCCATCCCATGACCATGGGATCATGACCTGAGCCGAAATCAAGAATTGTAGACTTAACCAACCAAGCCCCCCAGACATCCCAGAAGAAAATGTTGATAAATACTCTATTTAAATGTATGTGTACTGTTCAAGCAGAATAATATTATATATTAATACATTTTACTCTTATTTTCCACCTCTCGAAAGTTTAAAGAACTATTAAATACAAAAACACAACATACAAATGCATGCACTTTCCTTTACTAAATATAAGAACAAAAAGTAATCCCCTCAGATAAAAGGTTAATATAATCCAATAAAACAAAATTTCAGTATGTAATAAGTATGATTATGCTAGTAATGATGATGGCCTGATGATTATTAAAATGGGGATGATAATAATAAAAACATCTAAATGTATTGAAAGCTAAACATATACCAGTATTTTACATGTTGCATCACTCCTAAAATTCTTATAGGTTATGTGTGATAACTATGTCTTCTTTCGTGAAAGAGAAAATTCAGGCACAAAGAGTTTAAGTAAGATGTTCAAAGTCGTATACACACAATTAATTGAGAACCAGAATCTGAACTAAGGGAGAATGACCTCATGCCTAAAGTTTTAACCATAGGCTGAGTTACCTACATCTACCATGTTACTTTACCAGTAATGTTGTTAACTTGTATGTGTTATCTTTGGCTAAAAGATAAATAAATGACAACACTAGCCAAAGGCATCTCCTGTTTGATGACTTCTCATAGGAAAAGAACAACAACAAAAGATTATTTAACACATACATTCATGTGTGTATGTGCAGGTGTGTGTGTGTGTGTGTGTAGGGGTGTGTGTGTGTGGTGTTATAACAATAACCTGACCCTTATCTACTGGGTTTGTAAAATCAAACACTGAACTCTACTTAGGAATTTAACAGCTTATCCTTCATCTTTTCTAAGCTTGGGGAAAAAAAAATATTTTTTCTATTTCCCTTCCAGGGGTGAGAGGTGGCCTTTTTGCTAATCTCCAAGAGTGCTTATGAATTAATTCAAACCTGGCAAAACCTTTCACTTGAAAGAATGGACGTGGTTATGTTATGGGACCTCTGTTAAAGAAACGGAGGCTTTGAAGGTACTGCCCTGTCTCCACCTGTTATTTATTCTCAGGAAGAAGACATCAAAACGGTTCCAATTCTTTTCAGAGAAAGTGCTTCTTTTATGTGTTTTATTTTGAGAACCAATCCGCCAAGATAACTTTAATCTTCTAAATCATTCTTAAAAACTTTTAAAAATGTTAATTCTAAAACATTCTCTTTGGAAGAAAAGAGAAGGGGGTGCAGGTTGGTGAACTATCAAAGGAACCTCCAGATAGGGCAACCAGGGAGACAAATGAGAATTATTGCATAATTCAAACTGTTTTGACCTAACATTTAGTATTTTTTAACCTTTTCATCAGTTTATAAACTTTCATTGAAAAATAAATGTGTACAAAGAATTGAAATAAGATTTGTAGAAACACAGTTAATGGCAATTCATATTTAGGAAAATTTTGCAGTCTCTAAGGCAGTTCCTTTTCAGTGGAAATTGTTTATTTTATTTTCCCTTCAAATGACAGAAAAATTTCTGCATGCCTAGTTTTCAAACTGTGAGAAAAACATGAATGCTTCTGTTTGATACCAACTATAACAAAAAGATAACTACTTTCCATTTTCAACATTAGATGTTTCCTTATAGTTAAGGCAAGTGTTTTAAACAGTAAACTGTACTCCTTCTGAAACTGAAAAGTACCACCATCTCCTGGGCATAATGAAAATTGTATAAAAGATTACAGTATTAGTTGCAACTTCCAATATGTTCAATACAAACTTGGAGATTCTTCTGCTGGGAACACTCATCCCAGTGAGCAAAGGGGCAAAATTCAAAACCTTTATTGAGACTTTTCCAACTTGTTCAGCCAGACCATAAAGTGAAATGATTCCACAAGTTCCAACTAAACAAACACTTCTAAGCAAATCAGAGTATAAAAGGATCATTTTTAGTCCTAAGACATTTTCAGGTCATGTAAAAATTGTTTGTCAAATATAATTGTTCTCTGTCCCTTTTTAAACATCATGATGTTTGGCTTTGAAATGTATTTGGCTGTAGTAAAATTGACAGTACACAGCAATTTATATGTAGATTCTAAAACGGTGAGTACAAAGACTCAGAACCTCAAAGAGAGCCTGCAAAATATAATTATAAACTGGGACATAAGGAATCCTTGGTTTCTGCAATCTACCTAGAGATATTACCAGTAGAAATGCAGTATAGAATACTGTGAATACACAACTACTCCTGAAAATTGGTAATGTTTTTAAGCCTCATTCTCCTAGTAGGGAAGAATTCATTGCTTGTTAGGCATAAATAATTTACAGAAAGACAATAGTCTTTTCTTTTGCATTTAAAATCTCTTAAAGCACTCAGATATGTGTTTAAATGTTAAACTAACTTGTTTTTTGAAAGTTCACATGCGCAAGTTTCATATGTGACCTTGCTTTTATGAAGGACCTGCATTACTAGCCATTTTCACTGACCAAAAGAAATCCAAAGAGGATTTTCACTTTTACCAAAAAAGGGGAAAAGCAAAAGTAGCATTTAGCGTTTGTCTGGTTCATTAGTCCTCACATGCTCCCCAAACAGTGAACGTAGCCCCGCCTACCTCCTTCGCTGGGAACTACACTCCGCATCTCAACCTCCAGCGGCCATGGCTTTGAACTGTGTCTGTGACCATTCTTTACTTCAGATTCTTTTGTACATCCATTAGCAAGATGTATCCTAAGGTGTCAGAAAATACTAGAGAGGTTATTTTTGGGGGTCTGGGAATGCTAAAAAAAAAAGTCCATATAAATTAATGCTCATTGTTTCATTGCTTTATGCTATTTTGGCTTAGAAAAGGTTTCATAGCAACACCTATGCTAACCTTCAGACAGAGAGGGATCCTATAGATAAACATATATATCATATGTATATGTATCAACAGTATATATATGATAATACATCATATATACATACTGTGAAGAAATTTCTGTCTGCAAAGGAACAGGAGGATATGAAATGGAGACTCTCACATGCACCTTCAGAACAACAGAACTTAAGAACTGAGAGACTGATTTTCTGTACATGCTTGTTTTAGAGAAAACAGACTTATACACTTGCCAGTGAATATCTGGCAGGGACCCCTCCCCATCCTCAAGTCAATGATCTTAGTGTTGGACTCTGGCTGGATTTCTACCTCTTTGCTGTCCTTTCCCATAAATACAGCCACTAAACTCTCCATGGATTTGTCTATAGCTTGCTGCAACATGCATATATATTCTGAATCTCAATTCCTGTCATTCCCAAATAAACTCAGTTTCTGAAATTTGAGCTTGCCTCAGTTTACCTCTTTTTTTATGTTCACCATACACATATTGGAAATTTAGGACTCAGAACAAAGTTCGTTGTGACAGATATATTAACCACATCTTCACATGATGTGGTTAATATCCATTAAAGTGGAAGGCCCATGCACTTTCCGTTACATCAGGAAGGAAAAAGTATCCTAGAACTATTATTTTAAAAGGTACCATAGTACTTAAATATTAGAATACAATTCTAGAATTCAATACTTTGGATTTCTGATGGCTGAAATGCCCTGGCAAGGGTCACCTCTTTTTCTATATCCTCACCATTCCTGGCTCCAATATGAAGTGATTGGTCAGAAAAATAAATGAGATAAATAAACTCTTAAGACAAACCACTGGGAGAAATTACATCAGTGACTACATTCCTAGGGAAAGACCAGAATCCCAGAAGGGATTCAAACACCCTAATGTATCATGGATTAAGCTCACGCTTTTGAAATTGCAGTGATTTTCTCCTCCCAAAGATAAGTTAAATGGCAGAACACCACAAGAAACAAATATAGAAACTGGATTTACCATTCTTTTAAAATAAAAGAATTTCCTCTGCAAGCCTTTTACTGAATCAGCTCCCATTGAAGAATATAAAGCCCCTAAGTACTGCAATACAAGTCACCGGCAAAATATTCCAAATGTGCCCTGCTTTCAGGACATACCCTAAGTTTCACATCCTTCATGATCTTTGCTCTCAGGAGTTGTATTTTCATCTATTAGATCATCAGCTAGATGACATTTATCACTCTGCCACTGTTCACTTTAGAACATATATGAATATCTTTCCCAGCTGGCCGAAAAGAAAGAGATCGAAGTCATCTGAAAAAATGCTGGAGCAGCATTATATTTGAAAACGTCCCAACAGTTTGACAATTCCTAAAGTTGTGCGAAATGATTCTGGTAATAGCCCAGATGAAGTAAGCTCACTACAGCCTTCAGCTCACAATGATAGTAACTGAAGCTCTGGACAGAATACAAAGAGAGTGGAAAGACTCTAAGAATAAACAATAACAGATTGAGGAGGGATGTCGAAACTTGAAGGAAGTCCAGCATAGTGGTGAAAGTCCAGCATAGTGGTGAGTTAATAGTTTTTTTTTTTCCCTCCTTTATATCCCATGTTTGATCTGAGCCCAAGCTGAGCCCCATAACTGCACAGATTATTAACTGCACATTGATAGGAAAATCTCCCAGAGAAACTCCATTTGGAAAGTAATAGGACTGAGGAAAAGTAAACTCTTCATCTGGAAAAAGCAAGAGGAAAATCTGGTGGGTTTTGCTGTTGTTTTGGTTTGCTTTGGGTTTTTGTTGTTGTTTGTTTGTTTCCTGGACCTTCTCTGAAGGTGGCCCATGTTAACTGGTTACGACAGCAGACACACCTAAAGCCTTAAGAGAAACAGATCACTTGTATACTTGCTGATATGAATGTCAAATGATACAACCACTCTGGAAAGCAGTGTGGCATATTCTTACAAAATTAAACTTGTGCTTTCCTTGTGACTCAGCATTTGCACTCTTGAGTAATTACCCCAGAGCAATGAGAACTTGCCTTCACACAAGATTTTGCCCAGAGATATTCTTAACATCATTGTTCATAATAGCCCTGATGTGGAAACAATCCAAATACCTTCAGTAGACAAATAGTTACACTGTGACACATCCTTACCAAGAATACTACTTAGAAATAAAAAAAGAAAAGAAGTGAATATAACAACCTGGATGGAACTCAAGGGAATTATTTGGGGTGAAAAAAACGATCTCAAAAAGTCATGTACTGCATGATTCTATTCCTGTTACATGTCTTAAATGACAAATTATAAAAATGCACAACAGATTAGTAGTTGACTGAGGTTAGAAGGCAGATGGATATGGGGACTAAAGAGGGTGGCTGTTATTATGAAAGGGGCAGATGACACATCCATACCATACAACTGTTCTGTACTTTAAGTATTATGATAGTCACACACATCTATACACGTGATAAGATTGCAGAGAACTAACCATACACACACACACAACAGAAATTAGTGCATGTTAAACTCGTGACATCTGAATAAGTCAGTCGATTGCATCCACTTCCTAATTGTGATGCTGGACTCTAGTTATACAAGATGTTACTATTGGGAAAAACGAGGTCAAAGGGGTACGGGATCTATACCCCTACTATATTATTTCTTATACTCTATGTGAATGTACAATTATCTCAAAATGAAAAAGTAAGAAGACAAAACAAAGTACAAAAACCCTGAGAGAAATTGTATCTGGCACATATCGCTAAAAATTTCCCTTTGAGCATTACCTTTGCTGCATCCCATAAATTTGGGTAGTCGTATTTTCATTTTTATTCATCCCTAAGTATTTTCTAATTTCCCCTGTGATTTTTAATTTGACTGTTGTTTAAGACTGTGTTGTAAAAATGATGGTTGCCAGAGGGGAGGAGGATGGGGTACAGGCTTCTAGTTATGGACTAAATAAGACACAGGGATAAAAGACACAACAAGAGAATACAGTCAATGGTATTGTAAACATGTATGGTGACAGTTGGCAGCTACACTTGCGGTGAGCATAGCATAATGTATAGACTTGTCAAGTCACTATTTGGGTTTTATCATAATTTACCATAATTTCAAACCTTTTGCATCAAAGGACATTATCCAAAAAGTAAAAAGACTTACCTAAAAAATAGGAGAAAATTTTGCAATTCTATATCTGAAACGGTTTAAATATTCTTAATATGTAAGGAAATCCTGAATCCCAGGAATAACAAAAAACAAACAGCCCAATTAAAAAATGAACAAAGGACTTGAATAGCCATCTTTCCAAAGAAGATGTACAAATGGTCAAAAAGCACTTGAAAAGATGCCCAATGTAATTAGTCATTAGGGAAATGCAAATGAAAATCATGAGGAAGTACAACTTTACATCTGCTAGGATAACCATGATTTAGACAAGGGGGAAAGAAAAGGAAAATAAATGTTTCTCTGAGAATGTAAGAAAATAGAATCTCTTTACATTGCCAGTAAGAATGGGGAAAAGTGTTGCTGCTATAGAAGCAGGCGTTTCCTCCAAAAGATAAACAGAAGTACCTCATAATCTAGCAACTCCACTCTTAGGTATAAACCCCCCCCCCAAAACTGAAAACAGGCACTCATGTATGTTGGTATACCATGTTCAATTATTAACAATAGCCAAAAGGTAGAAATTACCAAAGAGTATATCAACAGAATGGATAACAAATTGTGGTATATACATACAATAGAGTATTATTCAGCCATAAAGAAGAATGAAGTTCTGATACATGCTACAACATGGATAAATCTTGGAAGCAGTATACTAAGTGAAAAAAAAAACGCATACACAAAAGGAAAATATTATACAATTCCATTTAAATAACTATCTAGAATAGGCAAATTCCTAGAGACAGAGATGGGAGGTTACCAGGAACTGGGGAAAGGGAGAAATGGGGACTTCTTGCTTCATAATTACAGAGCTTCAGTTTGGGGTGATGATAAGGTTTTAGAAATAGATAGCAGTGATGGTTGTACAATATAGTAATATAATTAATATGTAATTAATGCCACTGAATGATACACTTAAAAATAGTTAAATGGCAAATTGTGATATACATACACACACAATATATATATATATATGTATATATATATATATATATATATAGCCTATATATATTGGAAAAAGATTGTAGTTATTTGGCTTGGGAGACAGAACAAAATTGTGGCTACAAAGGGTCAGGATGAGGAACTTGTTTGGGGTGATGGATCTGTGATCAACAACTCTGTGTGTCCATATTCATAGAACTGTACACCAAAAAATGTGAATTTTATTGTATATAAATTTTAAAATGTAATTCACCCCCAAAATTTAGAAATAGTTTATAAAATGGGCACCTGGGTGTCCCAGTAAATCGAGCATCTAACTTTGGCACACGTCATGATTTTGCAGTTTGTGAGTTCAAGCCCCACATTAGGCTCGCTGCTGTCAGTGCAAGAGCCCACATTGGATCCTCTGTCCCTCTCTCTCTGCCCCTGTCCCACTTGCAATCTCTCTCTCTCTCAAAAATAAATAAACATTAAAAAACATTTTTTAAAAAGGAGTCTGTTTCTTGGTTTGTCTCTCTCTTAAAAAAAAAACAAACAAATCATTTATAAAAACTAGAATGTTTTAACCAACTAAAATAATCAATTGCTAGGATTGAATAATTCCCAAAGAAGTTTCCATTTTTAGTGTAATATTCTTTTTATTTTACTGGGACTGTTTCCTTATAATTTGAAAATATTTTCAAATTGTATGAAAAAAAAACATAGTGCTTCATTTGTGGGGACCTTGGCTATTCATCTAGGTTATAACTATAATTTACAGAACATGCACCAGGATATCATTCATGAAAATTGAACAAGAATATTATTAAGTACCTCATCAAGTAGAAGGAACTTCATGATTCTCTGATGGAATGGGTTGACTCAATCTTTAACAATTGACAGGCCAAGCCCATCATTATATTTAAACCTTTCCTTTGCCTCAGGTTCAACTCTGTTCCTCTGAAAGGACAATGGCCATTGGTCCTCTGAGCCCTGCTATTAACTGCTTCCAAAGTTATCCCACTAAAATTTTTAGTAATTTTCATAAGATTGAAGAAGTGCTCTCTTTTTTTCCCCCACTAAGATAAAATTCTAGCTATCTTCTTTATTCTGTTTCTTCCTGAAGATTCATGAATCACATTATCTGTAACTATTTCTGATTTTTCGTATTAGAAGTAATCATTTTTCTTCGAATGTATTTTTAATAAGTCCAATAGTGAGGAGTATTATCATTTCAGTTCTTTCAAAATGACTAACGTGAATAGAGGCTATGCCTATGATAACCGTCTCTCAGACTTTGGGTTCTTTACCTGCCTAGGAGTTCAGCTGCTAGTAACTCCCAAGACACTTATTTTCAGAGAACGTGTTCCACATTCCATCTTTCAATGCTACTAACTCCCCCTGCCTGTGCTACTGATGCAAATTTTCTCTAGAAGTGCTCCCTTATATTTAATGTTTCTAAGTATACCATGATATGCAAAAAGTTCAGAATCGACACAACCCATTCTTTATTAACCATGATTCCTTATCTCCCGAAATAAAACCAAACGAGTTGTTTTATAACTCACAGAATTCCACTGAAGTCACAAATGTTTCATTCAATGCCATATGGAAACATCAATTTCATTATTGGTCTCACAATAACCATACAAAATGAGATTTGTAGTTGTGGGAATGAACTTGAATGATCTATAATAAGCAGGCCATCTTGCCATCTTTGTGGAAATCCCGTTGGAAAGAAAACTCACATGTATTTCTTTCCAGCATGTAACGTTGCTTTTATTTGAAGCATTGTTCACTGGGCTGAAACTCTGTGCACTGTGATTTATTGTACTTCATATCTGGGTTTTACAGTTATAATCTAGTAGTAATCGAAGCAGAGTTATCTACATGCACTAAAAAGGCCTCGTAATATTTTCCCTGTGTTCTGAGGCAAGGTCTATTAAAATGTATTTACATCTCATATTTGGAACCTTTTAAGTTATGCATTACATATTCACAGGTTTTAAATTATCCACATCTACTTGAAATAATGTTGACAAATCTTATGGTTTCTCTTGGGTCCTTAATAGATCATCCTCCTCCCCACCTTTAGGGTTTAAACAAAAGTCTATGGGTAAAAATGATGTTTATAGCCTTTCTGTATTTGTCATGCATGGACACACATATACCACAGCACTATGAGGTGTAAATGTAAAATAAAAGAGAATTTAATGAAAAAACTCACAAGCAGAAAGGCAGCAGAGTGCATGACTCCTCCATCTTCTCAGCACTGAGTAGAGGCGCATGCTTGGAGAGCACAGCTGGAGAGGCTTTGAGCTTAGCTTCTGGTATCAGGCTGTTTTACTATTGAGCTAATTCAAAACTGCTGTGCTAGCTGCTTGCTAAACTACCAAAAAGAGTACGAGTTGCAGGTGAGGGAGAGAATAAGCCCCAGAACCATCCAAATTTGTCTCTTCTCAGCCCATCCCTGGGCCTTTGGTGGCTCATTAAGTGTGAGTCTTTCCATTAGCTCTCACAGATTCTGGGACACAGTGATTCTTGCATAATTGTCTGGGAGGTGTCCTGCAGCTGGGGCAGAGAGCAAGTCACTGCTTGAAACAATTGTGAAAGATCATTTCATCATGTTCATCCATATCTGAAATAGGAAATCTACATACACCAGACACTTTCTGGGACAGAGGTGTTCCTGCGTGACTAATTAAGGTCTGTCATTCCTCTTTGTTTACAAATTAGACTGTATATCCACTTAAAAAAATTACAAGATCTTCCAAAATTTAGGAACGACGCTTTTGTTATCAAAAGCAACTTCTGGGTATAGAAGAGGGTTTTTGTACAACCATAAGAGGCAAAGTTACTATCTAGAATTATTTCTTTCCAGCTGTCCTCAATCAGGACAATATACACCAGCATCAAGGTCATAAACTATCCATCCATACACCATTGCCAAAGGAAACACACATCTTAAAAACAGTGAAGACGGCAGGGACACCTGAGCGACCATTGGTTTAATGTCCAACTTCGGTTCAGGTCATTATCTAGCAGTGCATGTGTTCGAGCCCCACATCAGGCTCACTGCTGTCAGCCTGTCAGCGCAGGGCCTGCTTCAGATCCTCTATCCCCCTCTTTCTACACTTCCCCTACTTGCGCTCTCTCAAAAGTAAATAAACATTTATATATATATACAAAAAAATACATTTTTTTAATCTGTAGAAATAAAATTTTAATGACCAGCTAATTATATCACTAATTATTTGTGACAAAATAGTACTCGTTTAAGCACTTCAAAATGGAAGATATAGCAAGATTCAATTACAACATAGCAAATTAACTAAATACTTGGTTTTTATACAAATAAATGTCATAGTCACTCTGTTGACATGTAATACTCTTATAATACAATAGTTAAACCTGTAAGTCTACAAAGTAAGTCATCTGTAATTAACTAAGAAACACAGTTGAGGCACCTGGGAGGCATAGTCAGTTAAGTATCCAACTTCGGCTCAGGTCATGGTCTTGCACTTCTGTGTTCGAGCCCCACATCGGGCTCTGTGCTGACAGCTCTGAGCCTGGAGCCTACTTCAGATTCTGTCTCCTTCTCTCTCTGTCCCTCCCTCCTTATGCTCTGTCTCTCTCTCTCTCAAAAATAAATAAGCCCTAAAAATGCTTTTTAAAAAATTACAGAAACAAAACTAAAAAGAGCATGTTAAACAAAACTACTGGGACTAACAGGTTGGGTTTGCAAGTAGCAACAAATATATTCACTCAGCTCCTGTGTATTTCACATTTTATTATTGCGGAGCTAAATCAGCTTAGCAGGATTCTTGCTAAAACAAAGACAAACATGTTAGTCCAAAAATGGAACTCTAGTTGAAAAGTTCAGGGGATCCTGAAGAAAGTTTGGTCCAGGAGAAACTCTTTGTCATGTACCACACATCTGTGTAGATGTTTATGTCAATTTCAGGAAAGCTGCTGTATGATCAGAAGAACTAAGATTTGATAGCATGGAACCACTAGTTCTGTGCATTATTATCAACTTTATCTCATTAAGTTTTACAGATGGCTATGGTATCCCATAGGGTTCACCCACCTTGGGGGAGGGCTGATTTTTTTGTTGTTGTTGTTGACCCATGACCTTTTTGTAAGAGGGAATATCTTGTTGACAAGACCTCTACTGAGCTAACAGTTTGGGTAAAGTTATAGGTGAGTCACCTCGTGAGAGATGCGTAAGGAATCATCCATTCATGATGTTAGCTAAGATTCAGAAACCAAATCTAGTTCTTTGACTGGATTTACCATGTTCACTTTTCAATAGATTATTTTTAAGCTTTTTTTATGAGACTTATGATTCAGTAAAGATGCTTTAAAGGAGTAGTAACAATCTTCTTTTAGTGAGAATGATTGACCTCAGTAGGACCCAATCACAGGCCAGAAGCTATTGCTAGACCTCAGAATAACGTTTTCCACTGAAATACCAGTGGAGGGTTTTGTTTGTTTTGTTTGCTTTGTTTTGATTTTGTTTTTTTTTTTTTCCTTAAGTCGCATTATAGTTATAAGTTTAGTCCCAGGAATCTGGAATTTGGGATCTAAAGTAATTGGTAACCGAAGGATAGAAATTGTCTTACTGTTATCTGGACACTTTTCAAGATTATGCCCTGCCAGTCAAGTTTGGCCACTAATTGGGTTCCTTGGCATAGAGATTTTAATACAATTCCAAGTATAGAATGCATTTCCTCCAATATCCAAAGAGGTCAAACAGTTGGTAGGCAACCTTCTTTACAGTGGGAGACAGAAAGGCCAGCAAATCTGTCTTAATATAGGCCAATGCAATGTCTGTAAAGACTGCAGTCCAGTTATCCCCCTAAGTGGTTGTATGGCAGAACCTTGGAGTCTATCCTCATTTAAGGTCTTATTCATGTTTATTCACTTGTGTTAGGATGCCATGTTATGTAATAAGAAGACATTTCACAGTGGGGACTACTATCAAAATATCAATATTCAAGAATGTTTAGACCTTACCTAGAAATCTACACTGTACTTGTATTTGTCCAATTCCTGATGACACTTCCCAGGTAGGCTTGCATGAGTAAAAATATACTGTGTTACTTGTCAAGTAATGACAAACTGAGTTGGGGAATTTTTAGTTAAGAAATATGGAAAAGAGGGCATTAGCAGTGCCCAAGGTTATATACAAAATATCATTGGTGACAGCTATTTGTTCAGTCACTGTAATGAAATGCTGCATTTTAAGAACATTTCCTTCTTTATAAGCTCAACACTCCATAGTATGTCTCCAAGTACCAGTGACTTTTAATGATTTTTCACTGGCCAGAATGGGAGGTTGTTTTTATAGCACCCCTGCCTCCAGTGATGCTTGGAGAGTAAAATCTGTTCCTTCTTGTGGAAGGGGACATCATTTCAATGTCACCACCTTGGCAAGTTTTAAGCTTACAAGTAGTTCTAAGCCATGCATTCAAATACTTGAGGAGCACCAACCAGAGTCACAATGAATTTATTTGATCAGTAGGTCCAGATACCAATGTGCTCATAGCATCCATATTAATTAAAGGCAGGATAACACAGAAGAACAAGCATAGCTCAGGACCCCCTTCTCTGTCAGGAGGGCCCTGACAGAGACCCAGCAAAATGATTAACAACTAGTAAGAGGAGATTTCATCATAATTTTCTTAAATCCAATAATCCATGTTTTCACATTAATGACATGAGTTGTTTTGAAGAGAGCGTTTTTTAAGTTTCCTGTCCCAAGTGACAGCTTGCATTAGTTTGAAGTCAGTTCTCTTTTCTGCTAAACATAGAGAGGTACTGTGTTAGAGACAGTGCGCCCCAGACTCCTGTTTACTGTGAACCTTGTTAAGGGTTATGATTGCTGAGAATTCTGTTTTGATTGCTGTTTGCTGTGAACACTGTGAAACTTTTCTTGGGGTGCTGTGAGGCCTGTTTAGTTTGCTATGTATTAGACTAAGTTACTGTGTGTTAAATCTTGTTAGGTATTAGATTTAGAGACTTAGGAATGCAATAGACTCCTGGCCCATTTGCTGTGATTACTGTGAACCCTGTTTGCTGTGTTAGAGAATTGCCATGTTGTGAAAGTACAGTGCTGTTAGGGCTAAGGCTACTCTATTTTGGTTTAAATTGCATCTTAGAGTAGTTCTGGGCCCTGAGTTCCAGGAAAACAAGTCACCCTGGATTCTGCCTGGGTTCTAGTAAACAGAGTAGCCAAGAGGCTGGACCCAGATTAGCAGACCCCATCACCACCCTAGGCAGCAGACCCTGCCTCCACCTTGAGCTCCTGTGAAACCACAGGAGGTCACATTCCTAGAATAGCCCCTAGGAAAACTAATCAGTGTTCAGCCCACACGCGCTGACCACTTGAATCTCTGTGGGACCCCCAAGCTAAGCCAATCCATGGCTAGCCCGTGCCTACCAAATATGAAACACTCAATCAGAAACTAGCCCGCGAGAACACCAATCAATCAATTCAAAGGATCCCCATCCCGGCCCTAAAAGTGTACTCGAACCCTGATAAAAAGCCTGTGTAAACCTGGCTCAGGGCTCTTGCTACTGCACTGCTGCGTCGGGAGGTGCAAGAGTCCGAGCTTGAGCTTCGAATAAAGACCCTTTGCATTTGCATCAGTCCCGACTCCCTGGTGGTCTTCTTGGGATCCAGAATTTGGGCACAACAATTTACATTTCTCACTGCACAAGTTACCAAATAAGTTCTAGGTATTGATATCTGTTGATCAGGCTGGATGCAGGCTTGTGAGCAGCCCCTGTCTTGTTTCATCTTAAGTATTTTTATTCTCTAGGAAAAGTCTCTATGTTTCCTCCCCCAGAGTGCTAGTTTTTATAATATTCTTTTTTTTTAATTTTTTGATGTTTCTTTATTTATTTTGAGAGACAGAGAGCACAAGCAAGCATGTGCATGAGCAGGGGAGGGGCAGAGAGAGTGAGGGAGAGAGAGAATTCCAAGCAGACTCCATGCTGTCAGTGAACAGCCAAACACAGGGCTCCATCGACCTGAGCCAAGATCAAGAGTCAGAGGATCAAATGACTGAGCCACTAGGCACCCCAGTTTCTGTAATATTCTTAAATCTCTTTTAGGCCCCTTCATCCTCAAACACAGCCACTGGCCACAGCTCAACTCCTCTCTGTAATTGTATGGGTCCTCTGCTCTTCAGCCCATTTACATTGAATGGGATTCTTCCTACTACCCTGTTTTTCCCAGCCCACCCCAGTTCTTCAGCCCAGCCTCCTTCCTATCAGTTACTAACAGCCTCATTACAGCTTTATTTCCTAGGAAATCCATCATTGGGAGATTTCAGACCATGGGATTTTACTGCCATCTTCCCAACCACTGCATAGATCTGAACAGACAAAACAGAGAACCTATTGTCTTTAGAGCTTGGAACACAAAGGGTAACTCTCTTTATCTGGGTCTACTGGTTACTCAGTTATGAGCTCTCCCACTTTCCTTGTGTCTGGAAAGGATATACCTGAGCTCCACTATTTCCCAAAACACAAAACCCAGAATGGAGTGGAGTGTGTTCCTTAAAGGTTACCTGTTATTTTGTAAAAAAGTCATTCACCCACCGCTCCAAATGTAAAATAAAGTTTGTTTAGAGGCATCTTGAAGGCAAAGAGAAAGGTGGGATGGGGACTCCTAGGTCATCAGTGTTTGTTAATTTGCTTTGCCCAAAGGAAAAGTAAGAATTGGAAATAGTTTCACAATTTAGAGTAAGGTATCCCACCTAAATTAAACTCTTACTCTCCCGCAGAGGCTGAGAGACAGAGGCACTATCTTTCTTGACTACATTTCAAAGGGTTGGCTCTCAGGTCCTTGAGAGAGGCTATGTGGAGTTGTAAAACTGGCAAGAAGCTTTTTAAAGATTTATACCTCAAAGGGGCAGGGAAAGAATTTACAATATTACTAGTTCCCAAAGCAAATGTTCTAAGAGAAGGGAGATCAGAGGACTAGAGACTAGAAGAAATTTGTCTAAATTTATTCAAGCTGAGGAAAATGTTAAGGTCTTTTTGGTTACAAGGTATCCTGCCTGGACCTTAAGGTTACCAACCCAGAAGCTATGAATGAAGGGACACTGGCTTTGAGCTCTAGCTCTGAACTATTCAAGTAAACATCTATTATTCAGAGAGATACTATAGATCCAGCCAGGGACACTGAGCCTGAGAAATAAAGTCAGTAAAAAGAAAAGTAATTTAGGAGTGGATATCCAAAAATTATTCATCTTGAATAAAAAATGGAATGTGTGTCAGGCAAGGGTGCCAAGTGTGGCATCTCCTGGCTCAGGATGCTACATTCTTCTGCCAGCCATTAAACACATCAACCATGGCATCCTTCTTCAAAGACTCTGGTGTGAACGTAGTTTTTCCAGGGAGCTAGTGGTCCACTCACACAAGATCTACATTTTCTTTTACTAGAGTGGCCTTTTTAAAACATACTTTAGTTGATAAATCAAACTCTTCCTAATTAATATCAATTTACTGAGTCTCACACATTTTTTTTTTGCAAAGTTACCAAGTCTTAGAGACTGATGCTTTCCTCTCAGGCTATCCAGGAGTTAAACACGAGTCAACAGGACATTTGGATGGAGTCTCCAGAGTCACTGGGGAAAACAAAAGTAGCACATGGACATATGAAATCAAACTGAAAGGGAAAGAGAGAAGCCAATCATCTCCCTTCCCTCTAACACATGGACTATTACCTGGAGTTAAATCAGTTGATACATTTGCCATTTTTTACCACAAATATATTAAAAACATTTAGTTTCATATTCTCTGAAACGGAATACTGAAATTCTCTCTGCCTTCAAATAACACTTGAGGCTGCCACTTAGCTTTTCAAACGTGAGAAATACTCCTGTTATTCATTCCCTTAAAACTTAGTGGCTCTTCCCAACTTCAGAATAAATTCATAAAACTCCTTGACCAAGCAAAAAGGATAATATATTGCAAACATTTCTTCTTCACCATTTCACACCAGTGGGACCTCGTGTACTGTCCCCATGCAAAAGATATCTGCTGGAATTGGGCAGCACAGTGAAAATTTTCAACACACTCTGTTCAACTATTCCCTGATTGGAGCTGCCCTTCCATCCCACAATAGATATTAATCACACACTGATATGATTATTTGCACTATTGGAGTCAAAGTCTCTCATCTAATCTCCCTTAAAAGCAGACCGTAACCTTTTTAGGGATTGGATATATTGCATTCATCTTTTGCCCACACTGCCTTTAGTACAGAGCTTGGCTCATGACTGACCCTCAATAAGCTTGGCTCATGGCTGACCCTGCCAATTGAATGAAATTAATTACTCATGAAAGAATGAGTGGATAACTAGGTAGAATTAACTTATGGCTCTGTACACGAGAAATGCAAATGTGCACTCTGAGGGCAAAAATTAATGATGTTAACCTGCATTTTCCATGTGGGATAACTTAGTTAACGAACTAAAGATTCACCCTATACAGATATACAGAAACACCCATATGTATACATGGAAAAAAATGGCATAATACCTAAAATTCTTTTATCTTGTTTTTCTACTTTTTGGGAAAGCAGGAAAATGCATTCTTGTTCCCTGAAATCACTTTCCCTGACAATTTTTTTCAGTCTGTTGTATTGATTGATCTTCATCAGTTTTAGCCTTGAAATGATAAAAAGGGTGGAATATAAACAAAGAGTTGCCTGCACAATATTTAGGTGGAGAACATTCATCAGTGTGAACAGCTCATATTTAAAGGCAGTAAGAAGAGTATTCCCCCAATGCCCAAGTACAGTTCTCAGCTTTAATGAAAAAGAGACAATTAGAACAAAGGCACTTGCTCACTTCAAGTCACAATTCATCAAGCTGTCAAAGACAATAAAATGCTACATACCTAATCTTTCCTGTTAACCATAATGTAGGCAATGCAATTACATTGTTGCAGCAAATTGGCAAGAATTAGAGGAAGAATTAATGTAAAAACCTTGTGAAATTTTCTGTTCCAGTAAGTGGTGTCATTTATATTTAAAAATCTGGTAAAGAAATATTAAGTATTAAGTGAATTAGCGATAAATACTTCTTATTAAGTCCATTGTCTTGCTCAGAAGTATTAGAGATTTTTTTAAGTATCTAAGCAAGGAAAAAAATCAATTAACACCACCAAAGCCATCTATTAAAATTAGAAGCACCAGATAATTTTAGGTGAAGTGAAAAGTAGCAACACGAACATTTTGTAATACTTGGAAATGCAAAGGAACAGCTAAATTTAATCTCAAAATGGTCAAAATGCTGTAAATACATTTCTTCCATAAATGGTGCATCCATATCATCACAGAAGAAGAAAGTAGCTGACTACAAAATTATACAATTAAATATAAAGTATTCTCTAAATGACCTCTGTTTGCAAAACTCAGTTCCTGATACTATAAGGAAAGATAAAACAAGTTCCCTCCCATAAACGTGCAAACATTAATCGAGGACTTATAAATGCCAAGTCTAGGAATCAAAAGATGAGGAGGAGCCATGTCTGACCTGGAGGAGCCCACAATCCCCTAGAGAATGTTAAGTATAAAAAATCATTGCAATTTATACTGTACCATTTATGTATGCCAAGAAAATGAAATAAATGAAAATTTATTTTTCATGTTTGATCTAGCCTTGCTCCAACTCTATACCCTAGTGCATAACAGTGATGAGATTGAATCCTTGAATTTGTTCAATATTCTTATTAATTATTCAGTTAATTTAAAATTAAACCCCCATCCCTTCTTTTTCTCCTACTTTCACTTTTTCACAAGAAACCAATGTATATATGGGGAGGTGGGGCTTACAGGACTAAAGACTTGGACACTTCCTCCAACTTGCATCCTGTCCTCTGAATCCTGGTTGCTCCCTCTTGAACCTGGTTCTCCTTTGCTGTCTTATCAACACCTCGATACTTGTTGCTGTTTGGGTTCTTCCTATGTTCTTAATCTAGCCTTGGCCACCTGTGTACTTTGCCACACAGATCAGGCCTACTGCCACATCCCCCTCTGAGCTCATCAGCCAACGGTGTCAGTCACCTGCTCATGGAGGAATGTCCCTATCTACCCATTCTGCACACATACCAAAACCACCACTTGCTCCAGCTCTGTCGGTCTTTCTGTAGCTCAAATAGGACACACATTTTTGTATCGTTTCTACTCTATATAGCAACCCCATGTGAAAATCTCATTTTAGATTCAAATTAGAAGTAGAACAAAAGGGCACTCCCCTTGCTCTTCTTTTTTTCCTTGGTAAAACACTTGTCTACCTCTCTCCCATCTATCCTGTAAATCCTACACTCCTCTAGAGAAAAAGAACTTTTTCATATTGTTTTCTGTTGGCAGATACATACCACATATTTTATTCTTCTCGTGTTTCTTCCACGGGGCATAAAGTCACATACTTTAATCCTGATTACGGACAGATTTTAGGGAGAGGAAACACTTCTTTCCAATAAGCAAAACACATATGGAAATTTCTCACAAGTATTATCCCTGTTAGGATATAATGTCATCACAGGTATGGCAGAGGAATGCACTGTTGGTGCTGTGAACCAGAAATAAGAAAATAGATTAATTTAAGAAACTGAAGAAGGTTGGTGTGTGTGGGGGGGAACATTTACTTAGAATGGTAAAGATGAGCAGAATTTCGAAAAACTGGAATGACCAATTTTAAAACCCAGAGATCTACTTATATCTATACAAATATATTTATTGACCAATAGTACGTGAGTTCTGCGGTAGACACAGATATGTGCTGCCCAGAAGCACCTCTTCAAGAATGAACTTGTTGTTAAGCTATAGCATACTCAACAAGTGGCCTTTGACTCTTCACTCCTTCAGGATCTTCCTCAGTTTTAAAAGTCACATAATTTTTGAGCTCATATTTATTGACTGAGAAAGGTGAGGGATATAAAGTCCCAGGATTTTTAGCTGCTATGACTCTGATGGGCATTGCTTACTGGAGAGCTCCCTGCCAAGCTGGCTGGGGTTTTGTGGGGCCTGCATTACAATTCAATGGCTTTCATAGCCAGTTTTTTCCTTTTCTCCCTTTCAGAGAAGTTGATCATTAATAAAGACTTTGCACCTCAAGCTCTATCTCAGCTCCTGGAAAATCCAGAAATGGGGGCCAAGTAAGTAGACCATAAGATAGAGCACTGGTGCAGGATGACTCAGCAACCTGCAGACAATATGGACACATCACTGGTGGCAAATCAAGAACACTCCTCCAGAAACTTCACTAGTAGTAAATTGGGAGGGCATACCAGGTAAGGGGGAGTACGTTAGCACAAGTGAAGATCAAGTACTACAAGTCTGGGAGGAACTAGCAGGTGTAAGGATAACAAGACAGGAGGACTATGGATAAGGGCCACCGATGCTCCATTTGGGAAGGAAACAAACAGCTGAGGTAACAGACAACCATAAGCCAAGTATGAAAGTCAGAGGCCTATTTGGTTGCATACAAAGGCACTCTTATCACCTGCATGGAAGGGCAGTAAAAGTCAAAGACCAAGCAAGTCCAAGACCTAACAGACCACAAAATGCTCAACCAAGGCAAGTCAGTTGCACTGCAGTCAGAGCTCTGAATAGGAAAACCTTGGGCCCAGGCATGTGAGATACAGCTGCTGTCTGAATATGTATCAGAAGTCAGCATAAATTTCCCTCTCCCCCTCTCTATAGGCCACAGGGACTGCTATAGGAATAGGGGTGGGGACATTTGGAGTATCTACACACTTTACAGGGTCTAGGAGCACGCTATTTCTAGAGATAGTGGATTGGCAGATGGGGTGCTCCTCTGTTGCCACTTAGTCAAAGGGGGAGTTTGAGCCTTGGCAGAAGTAGGTTAATGGAACATATTCTCAACCCATCCCTTGATAGGAAGAAAAGTTCTCACCATGATATGCTATTCCTTCCCTACATGGAGATGCACTATATCCACTTCAAGGGGATGTTGCTTCTTATTGACAATAGTCAAAGTATGGACAGAGCCCAAATATCCATCGACTGATGAATGGATAAAGAAGGTATGGTGTATATATACACAAGGGAATATTACTCAACCATCAAAAAGAATGAAATCATGCCATTTGCAACAGTGTGGATGAAACTAGAGTATATTATGCTAAATGAAATAGGTCAGTCAGAGAAAGATAAATACCATATGATTTCACTCATATGTGGAATTTAAGAACGTCAGAAAAGGGAAGCAAAAATAAGATAAACACAGAGAGGAAGGCAAGCCATAAGAGAATCTTAAATACAGAGAACAAACTGAGGGTTGCTGGTGGGGTGGTGGGTGGAGGGATGGGATAAATGAGTGATGGGCATTAAGGAGAGGACCTGTTGGGAGCACTGGGTATTGTAGGTAAGTGATAAATAACTAAATTTTATTCCTGAAATCATTATTACACTATATGTTAACTAACTTGGGTTGAAATTAAAACAAAAAAGCAGGGGCTGTTGCTCCAAGGGTATATATTGAGTTTCTGCCCCATTCCAGAGCTGTAACCAAAATTCTAGTGGTGTTCTCTCCCTCTATGCTCTCTACCCTGGTGTCCAGCCCATACTTTCCAGAATCACGGACCCATCTAACTCAAGTGATAGTACTGCATGGGAGAGGCCCAGAGCGTTAATCTGCTTCACTAGTACTTTTACCTCCTTGAAGGAGGCTTACTGCTCTGACACCCAATCCCACATGTGTTCTTTCTTTACCAGGAGGCATAGGGGATGGGGGTACTATGGCAGGTGGGTAATAAAAGTCCTCTAAAACTCCAAAATCCCTACATAAGTTTTTACCTCTTTTCCATTCTTAAGGGTTGGATAGTCTTGTACCTTATCAATCACAGATTCTGAGACAACTCATTTCTTACTCAGCCAAATGAGTTTCAAAAACTTTAAGGTAGTGTCTGGGCCTTGAGTTTTATGTGGGTTCACTGCCCATGCCCTCCCTTACAGATGTTCCAGCAAAGTCTTCAGAATATTCTGCTGCAGACGCAAATTCTTACTTCTTAACGTTATATCATCAATGTAGTGGAACCCATCTGGGGCAGGAGAAAGGGATAGATCTCAGGCTACTATCCCATGACATATGGTGAGGCTATGCAGGTAACCTTGGGGAAACTTTGGAAATGTCCATTGTTGTCTCTCTCATGTGAAGGCAAATTGATCTTATGACTCAGTGGTCAAGTGTATACTGAAAAAACAAAAGCATTTGCTAAGTCTGGTACAGCATGGGACACTCCTAGGACCATGGACAAGGTTTCTAAGCTGGTGATAATGTTGGGCATAGCTGTATGAGTGGGGAGCACTACCTTTTACAATTCTGCCATGAGCCGTGTAGCTTTTTTACAGGCCATACCAGGCATTAAAAGCACTATGGGCAAGCCATACAATACCCACTTGGCACAGTGCTTGAATATTTTCTCCTATTTCCTTATGCCCCTCCCAGGCAATTTGTATTGCTTGAAGTTACCACTCTTTGTGGGGGTGGCACACTCACTGGTTCTCGGTTGATATTTCCCCTCCGCACCAGTTTTTTACTTTAACCAGAAGGAGGAATTCAACAGTAGACATTTACAGATTTGGCTTTGTAGAATATCAATGTCCAATGTGTTCTCTGGTGTTGGAGAGATAAAACCCTCCATTCACCAGGGAAAGTGCCTGGTTTGAAATTTCTGACCATAACTGTTTGCCCTCTGGTGGCTCTGAAGCAGCCAGGAAACTTCTAAGGGTTACCTTGTGTTAGAGTACATTCAGCTGCAGTATCAACCAGAGCCATCCCTTTTAACTTATTTCTGAGGGACTAGTGAATATTGAGCTTAACATTAGGCCTCTAATCACTTCCAATAGCCCCCACTGGAGGCATTCTTGGCCTGCACCCTCTACCCAGGGTGTGAGAAGCACCTGCCTGGATAGGACTAAAGCCCTCAGGTTTTCACTGAAGTAGGTAGGGTGTATGGGATAGTAGGGACATATGGGAAAGGTCTGAACTGTTGTTCAGATTTTAAGGCTTTCCTTAGGCCAACCAACACAGTGTTTGGTTGCCAGCCTATGTTTTCAGGTAAATTCCCAGCAGTGTTGGGAGCCGTTTTGGGCTCACAGGTTGAGACCCCTCCCTGTGTGGAAAAGGTGGTTGAAGGAGTTATGAGCTGGCTGAATATTGGTGTGATTTGAGTAAACATTAGGCCTCTATTATGTAAATTCACTCATTCACAAGCAAAGGACAAGCATTGGGAATTCTGTCCTTGCCAGACAGGTTGAACCTCCCCCATTGGAAGAATAGGCCAATGACTCCTGGCCTGTTTATAGATAATTAACATAGGCAAGCCTAGGTAACTTCCTGTTCTCTCCCCCTGACTTAAATTTATATGCTAATTAACTTGAAAACAACTCGCAAGATTGAGGAAATCGCCCACTTTACTGATAAAACACATTATTGTTCAAACTATGCTTACTGATGGGATATCACTCATTGCTGTAATGTAAGTCACTACTTTTAAATAAAGACACTGAGACCAGCAGGGCAGAGATGCCAGAATTGCCAGGGCTGCCTGTTTGGTCATCAGACTACATCTCTCTCTTGGCTCTCTCATTTCCTTTCGCCTGACCGTCCATCCTTCAGGGACCCCTAGATTTGCCGGAACTGGACCCCGGCACAGCAGCAATGACGTTAAACCACATTTGCCTCCAGGCAACTTTTAAAAGCCCTTTATAGCTTATTGGCATAGCCTTTGGCTTTTTGAGTTCCCTCTCTGTCTTGGGTCTTTCCCGCAGGCCAGACCTGTTCCCAGGGTTTCTCAGTTTCCCTCGGGTCAGCAATGGATGGCCCATCATCATAAATGTCTTGGCCCAAACTGTACTCATTTGAAATGCCGCATCCTCTACCAGATGCTGGGCGTGGAATGGAGCATCTTGGCTTTCATTTGTATAACTGTGACCTGAGAAAAGCCTTCAAAGACAGGAGCATTAGAAGGCCTGTCTCATTCCAAGTCCCCCTAAGAATTTCTTGTACCTCGTGTATAGACTTCTAGTATAACCGTGTGCCCAGAGACAACCCTTCATTGGGCCAAGCCTTCCTGCAGGCTAGAAAAATTTGATTTATAAGAGAGTAAGTGCCTTGAATACACTGTGTGCCATGCAGATGCTGCCAGATGATGGAATGTGCGGTGATGGTGTTCTGCTCTCTTCCTCCTGTCTGGTCAGAGAAATGACATTCCATCCTGTATTCCATGGCCACACTAGCCATGCCTGGATACTATACCCAGTCTTTTGCTAGAATTTGACAGCTTTATCATTAAAGTCAGTGGGAGTATATTCTCTCTTCATGAACGTTTTCTGCACTGGGGACTGCTTTGTTGGCTAGGGTGGCTGTTGCTATGTTGTTTTTGTTTTTTAAATTTTTTTAATGTTTATTTATTTTTGAGAGAGAGAGAGAAAAAACATGAGCAAGGGATGGAGGGCAGAGAGAGAGAGAGAGAGAGAGGGAACCTGAAACAGGTTCCAGGCTCCACGCTGTCAGCACAGAGCCTCAATGAGGGGCTCAAACTCACAGTGAGATCATGACCTGAGCCGAAGTTGGATGCCCAACCAACTGAGCCACCCAGGTGCCCTGCTTTTGGTATGTTTTGGCTTTTCTTTGTATTAAGGCCAATTGACACAAGGCGTCTTTGTCCATTTCACCACCAATCACCACAACATCCTGGTCTTCTCTTTCCTCACTTTCCTAGGGACTCCACCTATTAGTGTCCAAATCAGGCTTCGTCACAAGTTCCTAGACCTTACCTGTGGCAGCTTGCACCTGCCTAGCTTTGTGAAACAGTACACAAAGTCCTCCAACTTATTCTGTTCTCCCACCTTGTCTGCTAGCCCCAAATTTAGCAGAGTGGTGGACAACCACCCATCCTTCTCAACCACCATCTTCAGCCTTTCTTCCAACTCTTTAACCTAAGCTTCAGTTTCTAGTTGGGCATTGGTGGTTAGCCAAACTATGCACAGTAGAGGCCAGCCAGAATCATTCCCTTCTTTGTCACACTGTCCTATGTATATTTCTTCAAACAAGTGAATTAGACCTGTGTTTTCAGGCAGTCCCTGTACTCACATGGTGGTTCACAAACATCTGACATGTAGTACCCTTCCCAGGCCTTCCCCTGAAGATCTCTATTTTTCTAAGACCCATTTCATCGGTCTCCTCGATAGCCCACCAATTATTGGTTTGAAAACTCTGGAATATCCTAGATGAAATCTGAAACTGGCCCCCATAAAAGGAGGGCAAGGAGAGATTAAAGAAAGAGGCAGGCCACTCCAAATTGATAGCTGGCAGTTTTAATAAGCAAGGAGACATACGTACAAAGCTTATCTTGGGTAGCCTCAAGATAAGTAGATCCCCGATCTGCCCACCAAAATTTTAATAGTTTATATAGAAGTCTTGGGGCACCTGGGTGGCTCAGTCAGTTAGGTGTCCAACTTCAGCTCAAGTCATGATCTCGCAGCTCGTGGGTGACAGCTTAGAGCCTGGGGCCTGCTTCAGATTCTGTGTCTTCCTCTCTTTGCTCCTCTCCTGCTCACACTCTGTCTCTGTCTCTCTCTCTTTATCAAAAATAAATAAATATTAACTAAAACAAAAAGTTTATATAGAAATCTTAACTGGATTTAGTCACATATACTGGCCAGTTGGTCTTAGTAATACACCGTTCTCTTTTCATATTTGAAACAGCTCTTAGTGTAGGACAACGGGCAGAATGTACATTCCAAGGACTGGGGAGGAGGTAAGGAGCCTCTGATTATTCAGGTCCAGCTCTTGTGTCAAGTAGTGGTCACATCTTGTCACTAATGACCTCCAACATTCTTCCAAGTGTGAAAACAAAGTATTTTATCATAAGCTTCCATTTCAATTGTCCTTTGGGGTGTTTCTATGTCCTTGGATCAGTCTTAATACACTGTGTTTATTCTTAGTCTTAAAATTGACAAACATATGGGTTCTCTGTTATGCCTGAGATGAGTGGGATAAAGTGCATATTTATACAGTAGATAATGCATATGGATTGACTGAAATATAATATGTACTTAATATAGCACAGCTATAAGGATAATTATTATTTTATAATTCTTTGCTCTATCTTTGTTAGGGTTCAAAGCAGGAAAGCCATAGAATTTGAACAACATGAGGAAGGAGTGAGTATAGAAAAAAAAAATGTTGATTAAGAGGAATCAAATGAGAAGACAATAAGGAAAAGGGAAACCAATAGATAATGTGTGCCATAAGTCAAACAAATAAAATGCTTTATAAAATGGGAGAGAATTATCTTTGTAAAATCCTTCGGCGATATCAACTAAGATGAGAATTACAATTAGCAACTGGATCTCGAAATGTGGAGGTCATTGGTGGCCTTGGTGGAGCATTTCATCCTTGGCAGAGTCAATATACTGATAAGAGTGGGTATAAGAGAGTAAGATAAGTTATCTTAATTCATATTAAGTTTGTATCTATAAACGACTCTTTTAAGAATTTTTGTTACAGGACAGAGATGTTGGAAATTTGTTGAAGATAAAATGAAGAAGAAAGATAGATGAAAAGATGCAATAAATGATCTCTAGCCTCCCTTTGAACTTCAAGATTTGTGTCATCATCATGTGAACAATAGCAATGCAAATACACTATTTTGTCTTGCTGGATTAATTTTTTTTTCATATAGAGCTTTTACCAAAGACTTTAACACATAAATACCATTAAAAAGGATTCCTATTTTTCATTCAAGCACTTTAAATTATGATCCACTCTCTTAAACACCTGCTCACTTCTAATACTCTTCAAAACAATTCATTGTTAAAAGGCCAAGTTAACTTTCAATATCTTAACTGGTTAAACACTAGCACTTACTCCTAAAGTATATTTGCTACAAATTGAACATTAACTAAAAAGCACTCAAGGCTATTTAAAGCTTTAGTGCCTTCTTATAAAGGTATGATATTTGCAAACAGATATGGTTTTCATCAGCTATTATGAAAATAATCCAGAGAACAACGGTTTCTAATTGGTATTGCAAGATAATGTTTCTCTTTGGAGCAAGAGCTGAATCAAGACAAAGATTTGGATGAAAATAAATGACTCCCTTATCTCCTGGGCCCATTTATTTGTATCTCCCTTTGGTTGTTTGGCCAGGTAAATGCAAGGACCCTGAAATGCAGGTTATATTTAATTGACTCTCTCTATCAGTAACTGTTCACTTTGAGACACAGGTGAGTGTCTGAGCATCACCTGCACCCACTGCCAGAGTAAGTAGACCTCTAACCACTCCTTTGACTCCAGGCAGTAACTGCATTACTACTTTTCCTTTCCAATTCCCTGCCCTGCTGCCCAGAGATGAGTGTTAAATGCCCAGGGCTCAAGGTGAAGCTAAGGCGAAGAGTTATCCCAATTTCCAGTGAATTTGTATTGTTAACAATTTAACTTTTCAACAGATTTTGGAGTAAAGCAATCAACTCTCTGCTGGAGTTGGGCAGGACACAAGGCTGAGTTTGCTGAATCAATATGTGGAAACCTGACTGACAACTTAGGTAATTTGATGCAGGATTTGGGACAACAACTGGAGATAAATTACTTAACACAGTTGGGAACCAAAATTGTGTTCAGAAAGAGATTCGTCTTTTCCTGAGAGGAGTGAGGAGAATTGTACTGACAGGGAAGTGATGGGCAAAAACAAACTCTTACAACTATTCCATATGCAACTGCGTAAGCTCTGATGAGTACCTTTGAATTGTCTTTGTGGAGGGTGGGGAAGCATTGTGAAATACATGTAAATTAACAATGATATGAACGACTCCTCTTTAAAGTATGCAACTATAGAACAGTTCGGGCTGAAGCAGAGGAAATAACTTATTTTTTGGAAAGAAAAATGCAGCCTATAAAAGCCATATTTTTGTTTCTCTGAATCATTATGCAGTACTTTTAGAATTTAACCTGACTATGACAACCATGTAAAAATACTGTATTAAACTTTATTTGTATGTTTCACTAGCTTGTATTTGTGGACTAAAGGAAGATTCCTCCCTCCACCCAAACTAATATCCCCCTATAATGCAATATGTGCAGTAGTTGCAAAAACCAAGATGAATAAACCTGACCAATTCTAGAATATGTGAAGTGAAGAGGAAGGAAAGGAGGGGTAGTGAGGGATACACTTAATTAATAATTCACTCCCAGTCACTGCCAAATAAGAGACTTCCTTTTAGTATGTGTGATCAAACAAATGTTTGAAAGGGGCACTTCATTACTGCTTTGCTTCAGTGGAGACTTGAGAAAAAGGTAAATGCCTTCCAAAGTGTAGCAGAGATTTGTATTTGACTTTTCAGATTTCACTTCTCTTTTTGAACTGAATCTTGAGATCTTTTTGAGAAATTACCTTCTGCAGTATGGTCTTCTGTCGACATATTCAGCAGTTGACATACGACAAGACCTAGACCAATCAGCTGATTTCTCTTTAGCATGAAGACAAAGAGATCAGAGATAATTGGAATCCATCCACTCCAAAAGCCCTACCTCATCCAGACTGTAACTCTTCCTAGACTTTTGTTGTGCTTCTTGCTTTCTAGCCTCTGGGCTATTTGATTTGCTCATTTCCAAGTCCTATGCTAACAAGTAGCATTCCATGAATTCTGTAATCCTCCATTATTTGCCCAATAAATTTACTTTGGCTTAATTTAACTGGAGTTGATTTCTTTCGTCTAATAAAAAATTCCAAAATTCATACACGCGGGGCACTTGGCTGGCTCAGTTGGTAGAGCATGCAACTCTTGATCTTGGGGTTGTGAGTTCAAGCCCCAAATTGAGTGTAGAGTGTACTTAAAAAAAAATTCATTCACAAGATCCTAATTGGTCATAATGCTGACAATTCTATCCCAGCCCTCAATGAACATACACGTGTCTGTGTTTCTGTGTGTGTGTGTGTGTGAAAAATCTCAACATGAGCTCTCCAACACTGTTTTACATCTTGGCCACTTCCTTTAATGTCTTAGCAACTTGTACGTACTGTTATGGTCACAAAACTGACCCTTCTTGGCATCTTTTCTTGATGAAATTAGTTAACAAAGAGTACAATTTCAAATGCCAAATACCTATGAATTATTTAAAATAACTCCCACCCTTTCACACCCTTTGTCCAATACCTTACCAAATTTTAGTGATTATAACTTCTAAATATCTCTCAGGTCTGTACCCAGGACAACCATTGCTCTGCATGATGATCACTTCTCTTCTGAGATACTGCAAGTGTTGCCTAAAAGTTCTGCTAATATTTACTTGTGTAAATCTGTTCTTCATATATGGCCACCAGAACAATCTTAATGAAATAATAATTGAAACATATCACACTCAGCTTTAAACACTTCAGGACCCTCTCAGAACTCTTAGGACAATGTCCAAAATCTTTAATATAACCTTCAAGCCAAGTACTCTACCACTCCTCGCTCAGCCTTTTGCTTCACGTATTATTGTACACATTGCTCTTTCAACTCCAGGAAGGATCTGTTTCCTTAAATCACAGGTCCTCTGTACCTGCCTCAACACATTTTGCCTGGTGGTTTCTCCCACCTTTTCTAATTAAATCTTAAGCATTCTTCAGATGTCAGCTAAATATCTTGTCCTCAGAAACACTTTCTATCCTGACCACCTAGATCAAATCCCTTTATTATGCTTTCTTCAGGACAACAAACTTTTCTTGATACCATTATCCCAGTAGTGTTTGATTATTACTCTCTCTCTCTCTCTCTCAACAATGGAGTCCAAGCAACATGAGGTCAGGGACAAAATTAATTGCTTTAACCCTTGTTTCCCTAGAAACACTTGGTAATAAATGAATAGAGTCAATCTTCCCTATGAAAATATGAATTCCTTGAAGACAAGAACTACCATGTCTGATATAAGTGTTCAAAGATCGATTACTGATGTATCTTCCATTTGGGTGTGGTAAAGGAATTCCTTACTTTAACCACTGGTAAAGAATATAAACATATTCATCATTCAAGGTCATGTATACATTTTGGCCACAATCTGATATGGCATAATTTTAAAAAGTTATTTTCAGATTTCTTTTGATTAATTGGACTCAACAAGCCAGGGATATGGTCAATCATCTTTCATCAACAGTCCACAATATTCTTCTTTGACTGATAACATTCAGACAATCTGAAATCATCAACTTCAGCAATATAATTAAATATTTTCAGGGCACCTGGGTGGCTCAGTCGGTTGGGCAGCCAACTTTGGCTCAGGTCATGATCTCGAGGTCTGTGAGTTCAAGCCCCGCTTCGGGCTCTATGCTGCCGGCTCAGAGCCTGGAGTCTGCTTCAGCTTCTGTGTCTCCCTCTCTCTCTCTCTGCCCTTCCCCTGCTCACACTCTGTCTCTGTGTCTCTCAAAAATAAATAAAACATTAAAATTTTTTTAATTAAAAAATATTTTCCACTAAAAATTGCTTTATTTGAAATATTTATTAATAAACTCAAAATATTTAAGTAAAACTTCAAATCAATATCAACCTTATCCCAACTAACTCTCATAGATGTCCTTAGATTTTCTAGAGGCAACCTAGAAGTGTAGATTCAGATCCCAACACTGACATGCACAATCCTCTCAAGGACCCCTGTACCTGATGAGCCTCTGCTTTTATTTTTCAGGGTTTTTCATGGTCCTCAGATTCTGACTAGTGTTGGCAATTGTTTCTGACTGAAGATGAGCCATTTTTCCATAGGCGGTAATAGCTTCACCCAGGGAATATAGCACATCTCTCTTTCTGGTAACATTAGTTCTCACCTGAACTTCAGAAAGATTCAAAAACAAACCAAAAAATGTTTAAGTAAACCAAAAGAGCCGTAATATCCATATGATACATAAAGTCAGGGAATATATTTCCATCGTGTGTGTTTGGTATATAGTAGGCCCTTAATAAGTACTCGTGGGATTAACAAATGCACCGTACTCTAAAGAGACTCATTCCTCCTCAGTTATATTTTGTTGTGTCCCTGGTGGGAGGGTGCTAGAGTAACTTCATTTAATCTAAGCTAGAAGAGGTAGTCAGTTTTGGCACAAGAAAGGTTTATTTGCTTGTAGATGCTCTATTCTGGAAAAAAAAATGAAACAAAACAAAAAATCATAAACCTAATCTGCCTACCAAGGAATAGCCAGGGATTCAAGGTTGCTTTCAGAAATCAGCTATACCATCACTCCCATCCCTTGTCAGCCCAAGCTTACTTTATCGAACTAGTTATTTCCTAACCCTTAGATGAAACAGAATGCAGAAGTATGCCTTTCTCATTAGTCTTAGATAATAAAATGTGCTCTGGACAACTTTAAAGAACTTAAAACATGTTGGGGGTTAGTCGTCATTGTAGCTGATCTATCAAAGCTTATGCTGCTTTCCAGCAACCTGTCATGATTTCGTTAGAGGAAACCTTCCTGGAGCTACTTTGGGTCAGCATACGTTGGGTCATGAATATTCTTGAAGAAGATATGCAGTAGGCTTTCAGGAAAGTGAACCTTGGAATATTTGGCTATGCTGCTATATTGGAAACCTGTAGAGTTTATTGGTTAATGTCTGTGTGGCATGAGGACAGATAAATTATTCATAAACTGGGTTTAAGCTTTGATTTGATCAGCAAGAAGTATGTATAGAGGGTATCTTTCAAAGGTGAATTGAAAATAACTCTTTCTGAGGTCCATACCAGTGCTGAATTAGACCCAATGGGAAAGCACTAGAAAAAGGCTTTTATGGTTCTCTAATTTTATAATTCATTGTCAATCAAGATTAAGCACTATCAGTGCAGATGCTCTGTTTCATAGACCCCAGCAAGTACTGATAAGAAATGTGGAAAGGGGCTGCCAGCCATCTTCCAGAGACAGAGGGCCATCTCTCTTATAGAGGAAGGTACAGTTGGCAGCGTAGGACTATTCCATGCAATAAACCACAAAAGCTATGATTTCATAGCCCCACATTTGCCTTTGCTCCTTGCTACCCTAGATAAGGAAGGTGAATGGGTAAAATGTTCAGGAGGAAGATTCGGCGTTGCAAGCAGCAGAAAGAAGCTATTCTTTTAGCAGATGTTCAAGCTTCGAGGGCTTTCCCCACCACCCATGGCACAAGATAAGGGGTTAGGAGTTGGATAGGGCAATGGTATTACTCTGCAAGGTTGACAGCCATCTTGTAACATTTGAAGCTGAAGAAGGAAGCCAAAACCAAGAGAAAGAAGTCAATAGATATAGAGGGTATTTAGTCCCTGCTGAAAATATTTCAGCCTCAGACCACATTGTGCCCGGGTTTATTCAATTATGTGAATCTAAATGTTTCTCTTTTACTTACATCAGTTTGAACTGGTTTTTTTTTTTTTTTCTGTTTTATGCATAACTGACCTAAGATCTGCCAAATATGGTATGTGGTGGTAGAACTATCTCACTCCAAATCCAAAAACAAAAATTCACTCACTGAGGAAAGATAAACAGTGGCGTCTGTGCCAAAAACTCATAAAACACCACCAGAAGAAGAAAGTAACAGGTAGTTTTCTACTCTTCTTATTCCTTCACTTTCTCACACTTGATAGTAAGGAGGTCTTTTGATGTTTCACTTTGATTATTTTGAAAGGCTTAGGCCTACTCCTACCAAAAACATGAGGACATAGTTGGTATCAGCTACACCTGAGCCTACTCAGGATTTTTCCATGTGACCTTAAGAAAGCTCCCTGCCAGGATGGAGCCAAGAGCCTAAGATCCTGGTGAAGAGGAACAGATAATTGGAAAAGATGCAGAAGAAACTAGGTTATGGGGGTTGGGAAGCAGTGGAGAAAAAGAAAGTATGGCAGAGAAAGAGATGGTTTTTAAGTCCCTATTTTACCTAGGCACAACCTGTGTACACTGAAAGGTGATAGTATGAAAAGAAAAGAATGTTTTGTATCATCTACAGTCTCTGGGATCTTCCGCATTTATGAAAAATCAGATTGTTTCCTCTGTTAACAGATTGTTCCTGCAAAGTCTTTTAAATTGTGCAAGTCATAGCAAAGCAGTTAGAAAATAAACAGTCCTGGAATGTGTTTAAATGTTTCTTCTCCACTCTTTCAGCCTTGGGTCCCATTTCTGGCTCCCTTTGGGGGCATCTTTGCCTGTTTTGTAATAAATCAATGACTACATTTAAAAGCTACATATATCATTTTCTCCAGTGAAGATTTAAATTGGAAAAAATACCTGTTACACACACACACACACACACACACATATGTATGTGTGTGTGTGTGTGTATATATATATATATATATATATATATATATATATATATATATATTACTTTCTACAGTTGTCCATCATAAAATCTGTGCCAGAATCTATACTTCATCTTGCATATGAAGGACCCATTTCTCCATGTTTTGGGCAAATTTCTTTTGTTTATTTTTTTTATACTTCTTCTCCACCTCTTCCTGCCCTTCAGAATTGTGTAATGGGATTTTTACATAGAAACTGTACTAAAAAGGCAAATTTTCATCATTGAAATACTATAATTATTTATGATAAAATAACTATATATAAACATGGGCACATTAATAGCTCAAAATTTTACAGACAGATTCTTAAGCAACTTCTTCTTAAGGAGCCACAAAAATTTAAATTACTTCCAAATGCAGAGACCACTGATTCCTAAAAACTTGGAGTGGGAAGAAAGGAAACGGGGGTATATTATCTGTCTTGTGTCTGGAGAGTAGTTGTCTTCTCTCGACCTGCCAAGGAGAGAAGTGAACTGAAAAAAAGCTGCTTACCCAAAGCTGCCATGGGTATGTAGATGCTTTTGGAATTTTTCCAAAGATTTTAACCAAATATTCAACCCATAACAAGTATTCCCTGTGGCACTGTTGAAGCGTGCTGCAGTTACACATTATAAATAGAAGCCAAATCACACACTTATGTAGAATGACTGGTATAGCAGAAAAACAAGTTATGTATTTAATAAGCAATCTCAAGCTTGTAATGTAGTGAAACCCACTTGTAATTTCTTTCTTAGTTGTTTTTCCCCCCTGCACATACTGTTCATTTTTAAAGTTCTCTACAAGGCTTTTATAAAAATCAACTTAGTCGATATACCATCACTCCAATTTTCTTTGCCCATTGCTTTGAAAAACTGCACTCCCATTCACAAATATTAGTCATATCGAAATGCATGAAATGTGGTTGTGCAGCTTTCCTTAAAGCATGGTTTTTACTTACAAAATATGCACATTAAAGAAAGTAGCCCTCAATACATGCTTACACTCCAAATAGGCATGCTTTCTATCTTCCCAACCTGTAGGATACTTTTACACACAAAAGCCATTTATCTGTGATTTGTCTACCAAATGAAGGTTGTTATAGTTCATCATACTGACATTTTTCTATCCCATGATTCTGAGTGCCTTGATTAAGGAGCATAATGGGCATTTTGGCCAATTAGACATAAGGTTATTGTTAAAAATTAAAATGCTGGATATGGGAGTCAATTCTGAAACAGGCTAACCTGAAATTTTGCCAACATATTTAAGCTGTCCATTCAAAGGTGAACCTATTTATTGTTGCTTTCAGCAGACCCTTTACTAGTTGGATTCCCTCTCTCCTGGATTACCCATTAATTCCTATGACATTTCACTTTTCTTAATTAGATAATTATCTAACCCCATTTGAGCTATTCGTAAATGTGTTTTCATGCATCCAAATCCTCAGAAGACATTGTTTTCCATCAGAGAGGGAAAAAAATTATACTGATAATTAATTTCCCCATGGGACAATGGTGTAAGAAATTTTTTCTCTCATCAACACTGATTGAAAAGAAAACAGGGCAGTATTTTGCCAGTGAGCGCACATTGGCTTAGATTTACAGTGTATTTTAGATTTATTTTTAACCTTGGCTTTCTGTTTGAGCCAAAAAAGATCATCTTCTTCCTGAGGATTTTTCTCCTCTTTTGCTGATTAGCTATAGAATGAGGAGAAGCACCTGACGGGCCACATTAAGAAGGATGCTAAGCGGTTTACAAGTCTCAGTAATTAATGACTATTTTTATCACAAAGAATATAGACTGGCTTCTTCCATCTATCTGAGACTCAATGTAAGCCCCTATAAGCCTCAATGCAGCATAATTGGTGCAATAGAGCTGAAAATGAGATGGAGGATATAATGCAGCTTCAGTAATCCTGCCTTTAGCTAAAATGGAACAGTAGAAGCCCCTGGCAGCCTCCAATGTGGTTGCCACTAAGATTTAAAGCCAACCAGCTGTCTAGTGCTCCTTGTGAAACCCACATAACTGTTTATATCCCTAAATAGAGTTCAAATGTTTTAAATAATTGTATTTATAAGAATGATTTACTGTGGTAAACAATTCGTTTCCCAGCCTTTTGGCTCTAATTCGGTGTTTTCTTCGATTAGGAACAATCATGGACTGTGTACTTATGTCAGTTTTTATTCTGACCACCCTGTGCTTATAATGTGCTCTCAAACCTCTTCGGATGAACAAATGGGTTTTGCCTTCTCAGTGTTGTTATTAAAAAACTCACTCTCTTGTAAATCATAATATGCTAATAATAGGTCTGGGGACTCAACTGGGAAAATGAAAAAAGCTTCGCATTCACGAAGGCATGCTAAGTGAGAGCACTGTAAGTGCTGGATAATGTGTTTTGTTTTAGATTTGTGACCATCCATTCTACAGCCTGGATAGCAATGAAATGTTCAAACCGGCCGTAATCACAAATAAACTTCTGGTAGGTCTCTACGGTGTGACTGGAAAGAACACTCAAAACAAAAAGGCAAACAGAGAGGGTTGCCTGGGTGGCTCAGTCAGTTAAGCATCTGACTCTTGATTTCTGCTCTGATCATGATCTCAAGGTTTGTGATTTCGAGCCTAATACTACCTATTTCATTCCCCATTACATATAACATGATGGTCCAATGTGAGTTACAGTCTTATGACAGATGTTTGCCAATAGCCAGTTCACAGCTACAGGAGTCCTTAGTAGGGGAACAAGTTCATGAGGAGTCATGGGGGAGGGTTCAAGAATGACTCCAACTGTTGAACGAAAAATGAAATGAAACAACAATAAAATTTGAATTCACTCGGCAAACAAAACACTTATAAAGGAACACATTGGGTATTATCTATTATTTTCCTCTGATGAGTTCCACAAAGTTAAAGACTTGACTTATCATGGTCTCCTGTGATATAGAGATGAGCACATATAATTTCATCCCTTTAAACGTAAAGTTGAATAGTATTAAAACTCCAAGTCACAGCATCTAGGCAATATTATAGAGGTGTTGTGGCACCATGGTCAAGATTCCTGGATTCTGGAGCTAGATTGCCTGGGAGGGATGCTCATTTCCACAGATTTTCTGCAAACATATACATCACATTCCCAAAATCACACACTTAGGAGGTAGTGCAGGTGAAGCTGGCATGGGATTCAGACAGGCACTCGAACCCCCACACTGACTTTATAAAAGTGCTGCTGAGTCTGATGGGAGTAATTCTGGTCATGGAAGTACAGGTGAGTATAGGGACAAGGAGTCAGGAGAGGAGGATACAACACAGGTAAAATGAAAGGCGAACATAGAACGGATTAGAAGATCAAAGGAAGGGAACTTAATGTTCCACAGCAGTGTCTGCTTCAATGCTTGATAGTAACTATTATATATTAGCTAAGGCGCTTACACTAAATCAATGTGAACAACAGCTTCAGGTGAATAATGTACAACTTATATTCACATTTAGTTCTTTCCTGTCCTGCACAGCTATGACACTTTTCATGTGGGGTCCCAAAAAACTGCTAATCCCTCAGTCTCTTCTAACTCACATAGAGTCCTGCAGCCAGCTAGTCAGTCTACTTCAAACACACATGCATTCCTTTTAAACAGATTTTCGATATTGTAAAAAATAAATACCATGTTTGCCTTCTTTATAATTGTTTAGTTTTTTGAGCTTACATACTGTCAAAAAGCTACTGGCTGTTCTGCATAAGAATGCTGATAATATGAAACATGCCACACACTGGACTTACTGGTCCCTCCAAAGCATTTCCACCAAACCTTGTCCATCTACGTCAGAAATGTCTTTTTTACTCTTCTATATTATCAAATGTCACATGGACTGCTTTGAAAGTACTATTTATTTATTTATTTTGCAGTTTGGTACCCCTGCATCCGATTTAAAATGATTTCCTCACTGAATAACCTTGGCTACATCTGACTCAGAACAATTCTCCACATTTTCTACAGGATTATCATAGTATTACATGGTTCTGTTGCTACAATATCATTGCATTAAAATAATAATACACCCCAGAGAGGATCCCAGATTATAAATTTTTTAAGGCAAGAAAATAAATAATTTTCCCAACCTTCCTAGGACTGAACGTTTTCATGAATTTATTGTTATTTGTGTTTAGAATACCTATACACCAAGCTTTACTTACTTTTTTGCTTACTTCCTCTTCAGTCTCACACTTTTATTGAGACTTTTGTTACTTATTCCAATTACTGTAGAATTAGAATCAGTGGGTTTCTGTTAATAAAGACAAATACCTAAATAATTAATAGAGAATAAAAAACAATAGAAAATTAGAGTCAACCCTAGTTGGTGTAGATACACGGATGCCTTGAAAGAACAAGACTTTATTGCTTTTAAGACATTTAGAAGAAGTAACAAGTCTATCTATCACCAATATTTGAGAGAGGATTCTTTTTTTTTTTTAATTTTATTTAACGTTTTTTAATTTTATTTTTTGAGAGACAGAAAGAGACAGAGCACAATCAGGATAGGGTCAGAGGGAGAGGGAGACACAGCAGGCTCCAGATTCTGAACTGTCAGCACAGAGCTCAATGTGGGGCTCGAACCAATGAATGGAAGATCATGATGTGAGCTGAAGTTGGATGCTCAACCGACTGAGTCACCCAGATAACCCTGTAGAGAGGATTCTTGAATCTAATGAAAGGATAGAGAAAGGGCCTACTAAGATTCTATGATTCTAAATGAACTCACAATAGATCAAAGAAAAGAATTTGGAATAAAAGAAGTAATAAGTTTAAGTATATTTTCTATTTGATATTTGGAAATCAAGTTATCAGGTTATAATTGTATAAAGGCAATAGTCATGGACTCTGAGAACTATGGACTTGACTTCGAATGCTAGATTTGATGTTTATTTGTTATACAGAATTTGGAAATTTACTTTACCTTCCGGAAGTACTTTTTTGTAGTTGGTAAAAATGAGATTAACAATACCTCTTACTTAGGGTTAATGTAAGAATTCAGTAAAATAATCTTTTTAATGCTATTATAATTCTCAGCAAAGAGGGAGTGCACAATACATAGGCGTTATTACAACACACATAAATCAGGAGAAATAAAACTTTTTAAACAGCTGTATTACTGAGAATGTTTTAGAAAGTTATAAAATGAGGGATGCCTGGCTGGCTCATTTGGTAGAGCATGTGACTCCTGATCTCAGGGTCATGAATTCAAGCCCACGTTGGGTGTAGAGCTTACTTTAAACAAACACACAAATAAATAAGATTTTTAAAAAAGTTGTAAAATGCAATGCATCATTTTGTGTATAGAAAGGATTCATTTATAAACTCATTTTTATCAGATATATCGATTATGTTTCAATTGTGACTTCTTGATCTGTTAATATTTCTTTGTGTATTTATGTCATTTAAATCTTTCTC
This sequence comes from Paguma larvata, assembly GCA_030068075.1. NCBI lineage: Eukaryota > Metazoa > Chordata > Mammalia > Carnivora > Viverridae > Paguma > Paguma larvata. Next base: position 119,812,157 of record CM057824.1, on the reverse strand, counting down.
TTGATATTCTCTAAAATCACTTTAAATGAATAAAACAATGTGGTTTTTTTTCCTGTTTGGCAGATTTACTTTTTTGAAAAGTTATAAATTCAAAGACCATTAGCATTGATGGATCTGAAGGAAGTTGCAAGGCAGTGGAAGGAGAATAGAAGTACCCACTGAGAAGAACTTGTTTAGTACAGAATACAGAAATAAATTTTGATATATACAAAATAAAAGTTCTAAATAAATGCAAGGAGAAAATCAGCCTTAAAATTCTAAACACTAAATAGAAAATTAAGAAACCAAGGAACCCAACCAAAATAACAAAATGGGGGTGCCTAGGAGGCTCTGTTAGTTAACCATCCAACTTTTGATTTTGGCTCAGAGATCAAGCCCTCCATCAAGCCCTGAGGTGGGCTCTGCCCTAAGTATAGAGCCTGCTTGAGATTCTTTCTCTCCCTGTCTGGCCCTCTCTCCTGCCTTCTCTCTCTCTCTCTCTCTCTCTCTCTCTCTCAAATAAAAAAAAAATAGGATTTATGGGATATTTAGTTTAAACTGGGGATTATACCTTTTGATGTACTCATTTTAAATTAATTCATTTTTATGTTTGGATTATAGAATCTTAGCATAGAAGAATGAAGATACCATAAAGTTATCTGATCGACCCCTCTGCCTGTATCAGGATTGAAGCATTTCTAGAGCATAATGAATAAAGGCATCACAGATAGTGGACTACACAAAATATTTGCCTTGATCCTAAACCATTTCGGGAGTTATTTATTGGAGAAAAGCTACTGAATCATAACTTATAAATTACCAACAGACATCAGTTATTTTTTATTTACTAAGGGAGTGGGCAATAAAAACTTATTATTATATTTCATTGATTTTATTGATCTTTGTTGAAAAAGAAAGAGAAAATTAATGTCTCCAAACAATAGATATGTTGAGTAAACTGCACTCAACCAGAATACAAAACCCAGATTCATGTATTCTTAATTTGTATTTATTTACTTACTTATCTATTTATTTATTTTTATTTGAGCATAGTTGACACACAATGGTACCTAACATAGTATCTAACATAGTAGTTCAACAAGTTAATGTGTTATGCTATGTTCACCACAAGTGTGGCTACCGTTTGTCCCCATCCATGACTGTTACCATATCACTTGCTATATTCCCTATGCTGTGCCTTTTATTCCTGTAACTGATTCATTCCATAATTGGAAGCCTGTTTTGCCCACTCCCTTTCACCCATTTTGTCCACCTCCCACCCCTTTGGCAACCATCAGTTTGTTCTCTGTATTTATAGGAATGATTCTGCTTTTTGTTTGTTTATGTACTTGTGATTTTTTGTTTCCATTTCTGGTTTTGTTTTGTTTTGTTCTTGAGGTTTTTTTGTTTGTTTTTTTTAGATTTCATTTATGAGTGAAATCATAGGTTATTTTTCATTCTCAGTCTGACTTATTTCATTTAGTATAATACCCTCTAAGTCTACCTATGTTGTTTGATTTTTTTATAATCTCTAAAATTTGTTTCTGTCAGAGCTTAGGTCATAAAACATTAATAAAGCAGAATCATTTTTCTCTCTTTAATTTCCACATTACTAAGTTACTTCACTACTCCACTAACAATACTCATTGTCCAACATACCTCTTTGGTTCTTCTACTCTGTTCTCTGAACTTTGGTACCTGAAGCTTGCAGATTCAAAACCAAAATAAAAATAACAACAATAGTTCCAGCCTTTCTCTATGCCCTTCTTCTCAAACGGTTCTTGTTCTGCTTGATAATTCTCTTCCTTCTCAAACAATGAGGGGTATTTTGTGATTGCAAACATATTTTTGTATTATAATGCTACAACATAATGGGAAATATGGAAGAGATTTTACTAGAGACTGGAAGTCTGGGGAGGGCAATTTTTAGGAGATTTAGATGTTAGGGTTTGATGTTGGTTTGTTGAAGGCAGATAGGAGATAATATCACAATATCTTCTTGTGGAGTTTGAGACTTTTAATCAATTTATTTTGACATGTCTTTCTTTGTGGCTAGTTTTTGTTCTTTGACCAACACGAGATGAAAGACTGCATGCTTGAATTATGGCTATATTATCAACACGGCTACATTTTACTACCAGTTTATCGAATTCTTGTAATCGCAAATGAAAAGAACTGTAAACAATATAGAAGATGAAGCACATTGGTATTGTTTTCAGTAAAACCTACCCCAGTACAGAATCCATCCCCATTTACCTGGCAGTGGTATTCATCTGGGCAGTAATACTATTATAATTGTGCTTGGAAATTAAGTGCATAGTACAGGCTAAATCACACGAGGACACTTAGATGTACCTTGGGGGTTAGGCTTTGAATCAGGTTTAGTAGGCACTTAGGTTGCATACAAACTGAAAGGTCATGATGAAAGGAATTTGAGTTAAGTACAAGAAGGCTAAATTCACGTTCAACTGAGCTCCAGGGTACTGCATACCCTTTTTTTGGCCTACTGACTCTAACCATGAGTGCTCATAACAAGCAAGATTGCACATCCACAAAAGTCTCCCTGGCCTACTGGTTGGCATTATCTCCCTGGAAGAAAAATCCAAGAATTCGGACATGGAGAAATCTCTCTTCTGAGATGTAGGGTGGCCTAGGATAAGAGTCACTGTTGCAGGCTGACCCTTCTATGCCCTATGAGGGTAGTGCAGGTAGACACATATAATGAGAATTATATTCCAAGCTCATCACATCCATCATCTCCTTTAACCCCTGCAATGACCATATGCAATAAGAACTATGCTTATATTTTATGAATGAAGGAACGGTGATGTTCAGCACTAAGATTTTCCAAATCACACAGCTAGTTTGTTTGTTTTTTTAAATTTTTTTTAATGTTTATTTATTTTTGAGAGACAGAGGCACAGCGTGAACAGGGGAAGGGCAGAGAGAGAGGGAGACACAGAATCGGAAGCAGGCTCCAGGCTCCGAGCCGGCAGCACAGAGCTCGACGCGGAGCTCGAACCCACAGACCGCGAGATCATGACCTGAGCTGAAGTCGGCCGCCCAACCGACTGAGCCACCCAGGCGCCCCAGCTAGTTTATTTTAAGGCCAGGGTTTGAACAAAGTAGAAGAGGGTGATTTTTTGTTTGTTTTTTCATATTACAGAACATCCTTTCAGACTTCTCCCCTTTCTTTCGCTGCTTTTCCATCTCTAAAAATATGCCTTTCTAGACTTTCCACTCTTTGTTTTTCTATCATAACTATTGTAAAAACAAGGACAGCATTATTATTATTATTGAAATAATACACCTCCTAATAACTTGCTGAAAAGAAAAAGTCTAAAGCTTTGATTTATATAAAACAAATTATCCTAACAATCAGACTTTTGTCCTAAATTCAAACAGCCAGATAACTTAAAATCTAATTTTCCCCCCAAGATTGCAATGTCATTAATGAGGTTCCCAGATTGATGCAAGTTTTCTAAGTGGCTTTGAAGTCATTAGGGAAATATGAAAATATCTTTAATATGATATCAGTGTTGTGTGTATTTTTATTACATTATAATACCTGGGACCATTTTCAGTTTATTTATGGTGCATATAGTTATTCTCAGCCAATTCCCTGATTGTGACTTATAAATGAAAGTTTAATAGAATTGTCTTTATTCAAAGCTACAGGGTCACTGAACTTCTCCACTGGTTTTCTGTACTAAAATATTTACTTTTAAAGTCCTAGAAATTATAGTACGTAGTGAGAACAGAAATATTCTTTCTACCAGGGTTGCAAAGTTTCCAAATATAAATTGAAGTAGAATCTGCATAAATATTTAAATGCTCCTTGGCCTATTATTATCCTTGTGTTCATAGTATGAGATTCATCTGTGAAAGGAATCAAAGACTGAATTTAAATTCTCTACCAAGATAATTACCCATTGCATCTAATTCTGAGGGTAAGTTATTAAAGAAACTGGGGTCATCTACTTGTAGAGGACAGACGTTAGCTAAAATCAAGGTGCGACCCTTTCTGTCATATCTTAAGATTAATATCTTTCCCTCACGGTCTTTGTGCTTACTTTCTTGCTGCATTAACCAAAGAGTTTCCAGAGTGTCCATGGAGAACTGATGCCTATTTACATACAGATTCTTACTGTGAAAAGTTACATGGGCACGATTCTGAAATAATCCTGGTGGCTGAATGTGGATACACCAGTATTCTCTGGTGATATTTTTAAGAGATTCCGAATGGGTCAGACGGAACTCAGGCTTTTAAAGAATTTCGAATCCGTATCTACTCCGGGATGCTAGCTGCCAGCTCCAATTTCTTTACTTTTAAAGGACTAATCTCCTTTTAAAGAAGGGCATTAACTCACCCAAAAGGAAATGGTGTGCTTGTAATGACAAATGAACACGACTCTTCTCTTCTACTTGATAGAAGGGCACTCATTCTGTCCAAATTGTATATTCTTTTGTAAACAGACTCTCCAGCCCTCTAGCTAGAGGAATCAATGCCCTGTGCAGATGGCTCAGACCTTTATTCAGAAATGCATGCACTTGATTTATATTAAAGTTTTGATATTTAACCTTCTGTCTAAACCTTAAATCAGGGCCCTAGGGCAAGGACAAATGTCTTCATCTTTTTAAATTTAAAAATTTGTTTCAAACTATAGAAGAGAAATTAAAATCCCAGAATGATTTGAGTCTGGGAACATAAAAATAGCCCTCTAGCATAGTATGCATTTATAACGAGAGTCATAATCTAAGGATCAGTCTCACAAAATGAGAATGAGAATCAAAAAGAATTAGAGGGAAAAAGTTGTGTCTGTAGAAAGACATGTATAAAGCCCTATGAATATAAAAACCAAGCCAACCCAATTAAAACTCAAGCTTATTTAAATACATCTCTATACCCAGTTCTTCAACATACATACAAATATACACATAAAAAATACAATATAACCTAAAATTATGCTATTTAGAATTTTTTAAAAGTAATTACAGGACTTAACTCATACAGCAGCTAGGGAAATTATCACAGGTTGTAGCTACTGCCACCATAAGAATTGGTTTCAATTCAGCCTTTAATGAGATCAGCTATTTCTATTCATTTTCATGGGTACCTACTTCTGTAATGAAAAGGATTAATTTGAAGTTCCTAGAAATGCATCACCTAGCTCATGTTGGAGGGTAGCTAGTCGGCTGCCATAAATATAAATTCTTCAAGTAGTAGGTTGACTATTTCATTAAAACTGATGATGTTTTAGTATTTCATATGCAGAGCCATGCAAAGGTTGTATAAAGCCAGGTTTTAATATAGAATATATTTGAGGAGGAAAAGCTGTCATGGAAAGGTGATTGTCGGTTACTCAGAGATGCATAAGGGGGGATCCGGGGATGATTTCTTTGTCAAGCAAGTGCAGAATAATCTCTGAATCTCAGGTGTTGCTTAAGGATAGAACAGGCCCCCAAAACAATTCCGACATATAGCATAGCCAATACGAAGGCAGGAGAAGGCCTCTGTGGCATATCTACCCTTCAAACTCCTATGATATTAATTTATTTCACATAAAATAATAATGATTAGAGGGCAACATTGGTGGTTTGGGAGAAGGCAGTGCACATATTAGGGTTACCCAGACCTCCTTGAGTTAGCATCCAATTGGAATTGGAGATTTCCCCCTCATCCTTCTCCAACCCTGTAATCAATGCCTTTCTGATAGACAGTGCTGGCAGTGGCAGGTCACTGTCTTGCTAAATCTGGGAGAAGCTGCAAAACTGACATCAGATCCATAAAGCACAAATTATTAAGTTCCCTGAGAAGCCTGCCACGACTCAGAACCCCTTGTGTAATGTAACTTGTGCATATGTAATAATAAAGCAAGGAATTTAGTTCAGTTCAATCAATTCACTGAGAAGCAAAATAAATAAATAAAAGATAGCCAATCTGGTTTCATAAGAAATCAGGAGCAATTGGTGTCCTGGACTTTTTACTTTTCCTGTTACAGACATGGTTTCCAGATTTCTATTTTCCAGATAAAAAAGAATTGACTAGGATTTTGAGAATTGACCATTAAAAACATTGGAAATATCAAAAATTATTTCTAAAATAGCGATTAGAGATCTACTTTTTTAAGGTGGAAATATTGTAGAAAAATGAAAAAAATGTACATTTCTTTGAAAATTATTTCCAGAAGCTCTTTTGAATCTTAACATAGTATTCATCATCTTACAAGTGAATAATAACCTATAATGATTCTTGGCCCTGCTGCAGAAATCCCAATTTGAGACCACCGTCTCCTGTGACATCCATAAACCAATGACAAGACAAGATCACCAATAATGATGTACTGGACAGCAATCAGCCATAAGGTACTGAGCCCGTCCAGGGTTATTGTCCTCCCCTGCACCAGACAGGTGAGGAGGGAAACTCGTAAATGATGTATGAATCCTTCTGTTGTACCTAACTGATGCAGAGTGTTTATCTTCCTAAATTTTTGTAAGACTCCTGTCACTTAGATATATAATACCCTAGGAAGACAAAAGAAGGAAGAAAAAAAGAAGTCTTAAAAATATATATTTTTGAAGCCATTGTACCAAGGAGTGTCAGGGGAGGGGTGACTGCCAAGTTTGGGTAGCTCTTCAGTGAATGTGTTGACATAAAATGAAAACTATAAAATAATTCAGTGAGAAGAAAAGAATGAAAAGAATTCCAACATCATTATTTCCCTAATACAGCCCAAAACACTGACTGGCTTTTTTATACTCAAGTATTCACCTGTTGTTTTGTTGGTGTCATTGTAACTAAAGCCGCAATTGATAGAATATTACATGGGATGGAAGGGCATTTGTTGCTTTGAAAGCTTTATTGAGGTATAATTGACACGTATTGCCTTCTCTTAGGTATCCAACTAGTGTGGAATTTAACCTCTAAAAGAAAACATTTATTCTACCTGAGGCTAAGCAGGGTCCTGTTAATTACTAATGAGGACGATTTACAGATGTTAGAGCTTGAAGGACCTACAAAATACATCAAACCCAAACTAAAGCTAGAGTTGAGAGAATGACACCATCTAAATATAACTTCTAAAATAAAACGTGATTTTATGTTCATGACATACAATGAATAAAGCAAATACACTTTTCTCAGTTGATGATTGTGTACATTCAACATTCATGTTCCCTTATATGTCTATTTTGTTTATTATGTGGTTGAGAGCAAAGTGTGTAATAAGAGCTGGTTTGTAACATTAGACCTAGTTCCCAAATATAGTGCCTCTACCTCCTAGGACTATAAACAGGCAATTACTTTATCACTCTCATCCTTATTTCCATCCATTAAGTGGGATGAACAATTCATTGGGTGCCTATAAAGAATAAGTGAAGCAGCATATGTAGAGTGAGTAGTACATGGCAAGCACACAATAAATATTACATGTCATATTTTTATTTCTACATGCACAAAATATTTCAATGAAAGAATTAGTAAAAATTAGCTTTTCTTTAATTCATAACATGGAACAAGTGTAGTTATAGTTTGAGAAAAGTAGAACAGAAGATTACAAGAAACTGAAGATGCAGATAACTATTATTCACTATAATTGAATTTCCATTTGTGATTAAACTTCCGCTTCTTAATAACTATGAAGATACTAGAATAATAGATCATACCATTTGTTGTGGACATCTCCATACGTGAAAAGACAGATTATTTTTTTAATAATTTATTGTCAATTTGGTTTCCATACAACACCCAGTGCTCATCCCAACAAACGCCCTCCTCTGTGCCCATCACCCACTCTCCCCCACTCCCATACCCCCCTCTCCGCCCAGTTTGTTCTTAGTCTTTGAGAGTCTCTTATGTTATGTCTTCCTTCCTCTCTGTGGCTTTTTTTTTCCCCTTCCTTCCCCTCTTCCCCTCCCCCCTGGTTTTCTGTTAGGTCTCCCAAAGCCTACCTATGCATGGGAACATATGGCATCTAAGACAGATTATTTCTGATGGTGAAGTACCAGAGTACTTACACTGCACTTCACAATTAAAGGATCCCAATGTCAGTTGCTGATTCTATATGTGTAATTTGTTATGTTAATGAGCTGACTAGTGGACCCACCTAAGGAGGGGGACAGGTTGCCAGCAGAACAAACCATGTGATCAGAAGTTGGAACTCTCAGTTCCACCTCTGTACCTGAGGTGGGAGGAAGGGGGAGGGGCTGGAGGTCGAATAAAATACCAATGATTTAATCAATCATATATATGTAGTGAAGCCTCCATAAAAACAAAAACAAAAACAAAAACCAAAAAAAACCTCTCCTTCTGGGTTTGAACAACTTCCTGATTGGTGAACACAGGGAGATGCTAGGAGAGTGATGCACCTGGAGAAAGTATGGAATCTCCATACCCTGTCCCCATACCTTGCCCTGCACCTTTTTTTCCATCTGGCTCTTCCTGAGTTATATCCCTTTACAATTAACTAGTAATTTAGTAAATACAATGTTTCTCTGAGTTCTGTGAGCTGCTCTGGCGAATTAATGGAACCAAAAGAGAAGGTCACTGGAACTCCTAATCTGTATTCAGTCCATCAGCAGCAGAGATAATAACGTGTATTTATGACCACCATCTGAAGTAGGAGGCATTGGCAGTTTTGTAGTACTGAACCCTCAACCTGAGGAATCTACTATCTCTGGGTAGATAGCATCAGAATGAGTTGAATTGTAGGACACCCAGCTGTCATCTGAAGAACACTTGGTACTATTTGGGAAGCCCCCAACCTCCCCACATTGAAATTGGTACTAGAACCTACTTAGAAGCCCAGTTGACTTCTAGAATTTAACTTTCAGTTACTAGGTGGAAAAAGCACAGAAATATAGAGCTCTTGAAAAACAAGGTGTTTTAACTTGTGAAGAAGATTATGGTGATTCTAGTTTCTATGATAACTGAATAGCCAAGTGAGGTTTCTAGTCAATATTTGCATTTATATGGCTAGAATTCAAAAGGAAACCAGGATTTTAGAAAGAGATTTGAGAGTTGTCCACATAATGCTGTGTAAAAAAAAATTGAGGAGTGCTCTAATAAAAGAAATACGAGGAACAACTCTTTGGGGGATAGAAAGAAAATGAAAATACAGAAAACTGAGAAAAATTAGAAGGATAGCTAGGAGAGTTTATTGTCAGAGAACAAAATAGTCAAAAAGAAAGGAGAGATCAGGAAGAACTGAGAAAGAGTTATTAGATTTTTGACTTCTGTGGTCACTGAATATCATCAAAAATTATTTGGGGGCAGAATAAAAGTTATTTTAACAGAAGAAATGTTTTTCCCATGCTGGGTATACTTAGTCCTAGGAACATCATATCACAGAATAGAGTCTATAAAAATAATATGATATATCAATAGCTTTATGAGGAGTGAAAAGAAAGTATTTATTCAAAGCAATTTCAATATATTACTGTGATTTGCACATAGTGACACCATTTTAATAGTGAATTAGATGAAGATTTTGCACTTTCTTATGACTGTATAATATAAAATTTTTTAGAAGTGTATTATTATTAACATTTTTAAAAGTTAGAAAATTTACACCAACTATCACAATTAAACTACAGCAGGAAATCATTTTTGACTCAGGAATAAGAAGTCTGCATGCTCTTTTGGAACCAGTGGTTACTATTTTTATGAAGAAAAGTAGATGGACTTATAAAATACAGTAGGAGGAAAATCAGGCTACCCACAGGTAATTTAGGCTGCAGGTGGCCTGAATGTTTTGTAATTTGGAAATTGCATATAGCCTGAGAGGGTACGAGTGTAAAAAGTGAAGAAATGAAAATACATGACCAGCTACCCAGAGAATCTACCTGATTCAGTTTGCTGTAAGCATGTAATTAGGTGTTTAGATTATCACTCTTAACCTTTAATTATTTCAATTCTGTTGAGAGTGAAAAAGTCAAATTACAAATTGTAGGATTTGGTTAGTTGAGCTAGTTTAAGACAGAATAAAGTTACGCTGAGGGTGGACTTTCTTTATTGTTATATAATAAGCAAAGAAAACATTTCCCATAGTAATATGAAGGTGAGTACATTTTCATGGTGAAATTTAGCAATCTAGTTTTATGTCCTTTGAAAACATTTAGAAGTATACTATCCTTTTGTCCTTTGGAGTAGATATTTATTCAACCATCCACTGATTTATCCATTCAAATAATAATTGAATGTTTACTATATGTCATGCTCTATGGTAGGCTATGGTCATATAGTTATGAATAAGACTCATCTTTTACTCTCAAGAGCTGAAAACCTAGTAGTACATTCCAGATTTTTCAAAAATTGTCAAAGGAAATTAATAGAATGACTTCTGAAGTCCAATATATATGTCATACAACTACCACTTAAATATTCCATCATATTAACTACTATTCTTAACTAGTTCTATGTTGATATATCTAATGTCCATAGCACATTGAATGCTCAAAAATAGAATCTCCTATGTACTCTAATATTTTTTCTTCTACTCATTGACGGTTTTTATATGTTTGTTTTTACCAAGAGTATAATTTGAATTTGTCCCCTAACATGTTTCTGTAAATTATGTTTATGATGATAATTATGTAATTCAATTAAGTATTGCTTAAAGTAATCAAATACAATTGTGAAAGTGTGTCTTTGATGTTGTTTCTGTAAGAACTAGGTTGAATGCTTTAAGACTCAGTAAGTCACCAATAGGGCTAAATTAGTTTCAGTAGACACAACTTTAAACAATTGAGGGGAAAAAATTTAAACATCGTAAAATCTTTTCTTACCTAGGTAAGATTACTTCACAGTGGTCTCTACGTTCTTGCTCCACTTAAAAATAAAACTGGCTTTCACATAAGATACATTATGTATATGATTTCTAACAAAAGATAGTGAACTCTAATCCTTGGACCCATTCTTAAAAAACTAACAATCGAAAAACACCTTTGGCCTTATATTTTTAAAAAGTTAATGAACATGTATTTATAGGTTTTAGCTTAATAGAAACCTTTAATTCATGCATGTTAAAAATTATTTCATTATTTTTCACCATAATCAATTTTTTTAATTAATCAACCTACTACCTACCCCACTTGCTTCTTTTTTTTTAATTTGTTTATTTATTTTGAGAGAGAGAGTGCAAGCAGAAGAGGAGCAGAGAGAGAGGAAGAGAAAGAATCCCAAGTAGGCTCCAAACTGTCAACATAGAGCCCGATGCAGGGCTTCAACTCAGAAACCAAACGGCAAGATCATGATCTGGGCCAAAATCAAGAGTTGGACACTTAACCGAAGGGTCTCCTCAAGTGCCCCTTCACTTGCTTCTGATGGAAGGCTTTTTGCTATGCTAGCCACAGAAAATCCCAAAGATACATGGATATGGCATAAAGATGTTATGTACTAAATGCTTATATATGTGGGTATCATTTTGTTACTTTAAAACAGAGAAAGATGCTTTGGCTTCTCAGTGTGAAGAAAGAAATGGGAAGTGATCGTTCAAATTACAAAGACAACTTACAAGGACAAAAACAACTTCATACATGCACATTTGTCAACGACTTCATAGAAATGAATGCATTTACCTTGTCACATAATACCACCCAACTTCTAGGAAATAACCAAATGTATTATTTAAACTCTGTGCTTAGGGGAATACTTTATTTTATGAAAACATTTTTTATTGGGGAAAATAAGAAGTTAGAACTTCATAGCCCTAAGGTCGTACTGTATGCTTCTTTCTTAGAAGCACAATATTTCTCCCAGTTGATGGATAAAAAGTTCATGTAGGGGAGCCATGATAGGGTAGCATGTCTCTGGTAGGAAATGAGGTATGATAGCTTGACAATTGAGTTTTCTACTGAAAATGTTGAGTTATTTAATTCTCAGTGATTCAGAGTACTGGTAAATGTTTTTACTTGAAATGCACATCCTTGAAGGTTATATTGTAAAAATGTCCAGAAAATGGCATCTCAGCAATGCCATTTTTCTTCCATTAAGAAGAAAATAAAGGAAATTAATAAAACAAAGAAAAACAAATGTTTATATACTCTTTGCCTTATTAAATTATCGTGACTTCATTTGTTGCCTATGGCATTTTTATGCAAAAATTTTCTTATTTTCCTCACATGTAGGTGTTTACTGGCCTTATTTAGTCCCCACATATCAGCCAACTTACTGACTTAGTTAATTACAACATAAAAACTAAAATCACAGTTTATATTATCCAAAAAAAGGAAGAAACATCCTCAGAAGCTTTTCTCTTGTGAATCTCTTTGGAAAAGTGAGCAGCTTCATTGTACTTAGTCATTTGGTCTGGAAAAGATACAAAATTCAAATTATGACTTCTTTTTCCCATTTTTACTTTCCTGTTTTATCCCAGTTGTTGACTTTAATAAAATTGCCATCTTATTTGGCTATCTCCTCCATTCACTTTTAAATTCAATTGTTCATCAAGTTCTGTTGATTCTTCCTTTTCCATCTCCTTCATGATTCTCAAGGCATCCGGCCAAACCAACGCTCTCTTTGGCAGACACCTGGAGTAGCTGACACAAAAGTGTTATAGGAATTCACTCTAGCTCCTTTCCTTTTGCTGTTCATGCTGCACAGCATTTCCAGACGAATCTTCCTCAAAAGTTTTTTTATCACTTATTTCTGCTTAAGAATAAATAAAGCAGGAGGAAGGCAGGCAACAAGGCGGAGGAGTAGGGGGCTCCAGTATTTCGCTTGCCCTTTAAAGGGGGACGACTGAAACCATTGTCTCTCTCAACTCCAAAAATCGGGGGGAAAAGGTGCTACAGCTGACAAGAAACGTAGGCGAAAAACAGACACGGCCCAACTAAACCGTGAGTTTAATCTGGGTCGGATAAAACGAACTCGAACTTGGGAAGTTGAGCTGAGGGGAGGGTGAGCGTCTTCGGAGATAGCTGGGAAAGTGCCGTTCGAACAACATCTGAACGAGAGGGCCAGAGCAGGTGAGATCGCTACCATCCAGCCCCTAAGCAGGGCTTTTGAAGAGAAGTTCGGTAGCAAACAGCAGCAATCCCCGCGCGCTGCTGGGACCGCACCAAGCCCGTCCTGAGCCACTGGGACGCACGCGCCGGGGGGATTGGCAGTGGGGACACAGGCGGCGCCACCAGCCAAGCACCTCTAACCCCGGCAAAATTATAACGAAATCAGGGGTGGCAGATGGCCGCCTCACCACGCCACCCTCGCCCAGCGCCGCCGGGGCGCGCGCGCTGCCGTCACAGGCAGCGGGGACCCAGGCGGCGGCTCCTGGGGAGCACCTCTAACCCCCGCACAGTTACAGCCAAATCGGGGGGGGGGAGGGGAAGAGGGGGGTTAGCAGACGGCTGCGCCACCGCGCCACCCTCGCCCAGCGCCTCCGGGCACGCACACCACAGGGACCCAGGCAGCCCCAGGCGGCAGCTCCTGTGGGACAAGGCCGGGTCACCGTCCAGTAAACCACCCTAGGCCGGCATTAGCGGTGGAGAGAGAACAGAAATAAAGGGGCAAATAAAGCCTCCAGGACTGGTGGCACCGGTCTGGAGAGACGCCATTGTTGTCTCACAAGCCAGGAAGTCACTCCAGAAGCCATCTCTGCAGCAGTGGAGGCCGGACCCGCCTACACTAAACCACGCCCCTCCCAAACTATCAGCAGGAGCGACTGATCCAAGTGGAGATTGCTGCCTGGAGTAACGCCAGTCATTTCCTCTTTTAAAATTTATCCCTCCCTTTCTCATTCCTACCTATCCCGATCCCTGAGCTGGTCATCCAGGGTACTGACTGGCTTAATCATTTTTTTGGTTTTTTGTTTTGTTTGTTTGTTTGTTTGTTTTGTTTTTTGTTTTCTGGTTTTTTTGTTTTGTTTGTTTTTGTTTTTGTTTTTGTTTTTTAACCCACTCTTTGAGGACATGTCCTACAACCTCTTCTTTACTTCCCTAGCCCTTTTTCTGGAATAACCAGGCCGTATAAGTTCATCTAGACGACATCGATCTTTATTCCTTTTCCCTCACACCTGTCCTTATTCTGATTTCTATCAGTCTGGATTAAACCCTTTAGTCGCTCTACCTGGGCAAAGTCCATTTCCTTCTTCTCCCTGCACCAGTCATTATTCTGTCTATATACGCTCTGCCACCAGCACACTACATACCCTGTCCTTAACGTGTAGCTGTTACTTCAGGACATTGCCCTCAGAGAGTCACTTGTTATTTTTTTCTGTTGTGAACTGCTTGTCTGGACCATTTGTTGGTACATTTGAGTATTTCTGTGTTCTGTGTGTCTGTCAGTTTTCCTTTCCAGGGCAACTTCAAGAAACAACCCATAACACATCCAGCCAAAATGACGAGACGGAAGAATTCTCCTCAAAAGAATCTACAAGAAGCAGGGACAGCTCAAGAATTAATGAAAACAGATATAAGCAACATAACAGAACTTGAATATAGAATGATAATCATAAAACTAATTGCTGGCCTTGAAAAAAGCTTAGATGAATGCAAGGGGTCCCGCGCAGCAGAGTTCAAGGACCTTAAAAACGGTCAGGAAGAATTAAAGAAGACATTGGAAAAAATACAGGGGAAACTGGAAGCAGCCACAGCACGGATTGAAGAGGTAGAGGAAAGAGTTAGTGCATTAGAAGATAAAATCATTGAAAAAGAGGAAGCAGATAAAAAGAGAGAGAAGCTGATCCAGGAACAGGAAAGGAGAATTCGAGAGCTGAGCGATGCACTCAAAAGAAACAATATCCGTATCATAGGAGTTCCAGAGGAAGAAGAGAGAGAGAAAGGAGTTGAAGGGGTTCTTGAACAAATCATTGCTGAGAACTTCCTCAACATGAGGAAGGAAACGGGCATGGAAATGAGAACTCCCCTCAGACGTAACTTGAATAGACCTTCTGCATGGCACATCATAGTGAAGCTGGCAAAATACAAAGATAGGGAGAGAATCCTGAAAGCAGCTAGGGACAAAAGAACCCTAACATACAAAGGGAGACCTATAAGGGTAGTAGCAGACTTATCTACAGAAACTTGGCAAGCCAGAAAGGAATGGCAGGATATCTTCAATGTGATGAGCAAGAAGGACATGCAACCAAGAATTCTGTATCCGGCTAGCCTGTCATTCAGAATAGAAGGAGAGATCAAGGTTTTTCCCAACAAACAAAAACTGAAAGAATTTATCACAAATAAGCCAGAACTGCAAGAGATCCTGAGGGGCATTCTATGAAGACAAGGTTGCAAAGAACACAAACTGCCAGGGTCAGCCTTACAAACATGAAACTTACAGATAATACAGTGACTGTAAGCCCATATTTTTCAATATTAACACTGAATGTAAATGGACTAAATGCGCCAATCAAAAGACACAGGATAACAGAATGGATTAAAAAACAAGACCCATCTATTTGCTGTCTTCAAGAAACTCATCTTAAACCTGAAGATACCTTCAGATTGAAAGTGAGGGGATGGAGAACTATCTACCATGCTACTGGAAGTCAGAAGAAAGCCAGAGTAGCCACACTTATATCAGACAAATTAGACTTTAAAATGAACGATGTAATAAGAGATGAGGAAGGAAATTATATAATAGTCTCAGGGACCATCCAGCAGGAAGAGTTAACAATTGTAAATATCTATGCACCGAATTCGGGGGCACCCAAATTTGTAAAAGAACTAATTACAAACATTAGCAACCTCATCGATAAAAATATCCTAATAGTAGGGGATCTCAACACTCCACTCTCAGCATTGGATAGATCCACAAAACAGAAAATCTCCGCAGAAACAATAGCCCTGAATGACACATTAGGACAGATGGGCCTCACAGACATCTTTAGGGTCCTTCATCCAGAAGCAAAGGAATTTACGTTCTTCTCATCTGCACAGGGTACATTTTCCAAGATAGACCATATTCTGGGGCACAGGGAAGCTCTGAATAAATATAAAAGAATTGAGATCATACCATGTACACTGTCAGACCACAATGCTTTGAAACTTGAAATCAACCACAGGAGAAAGCCTGGAAAATATCCAAGAACATGGCGGCTAAGAAATTACCTACTAAAAGATGACTGGGTCAACCAAGCCATCAGAGAAGAAATTAAAAAATACACGGAAACAAATGAAAATGAAAATACAACAATCCAAACGCTCTGGGATGCAGCAAAGGCAGTCTTGAGAGGGAAATATATTGCAATCCAGGCCCATCTCAAGAAACAAGAAAAATCAATAACACAAATTCTAACAGCACGCCTAAAGGAACTAGAAGCAGATCAACTAAAACAACCCAAGCCCAGCAGAAAGAGAGAAATAACAAAGATCAGAGCACAAATTAACCATATGGAGACAGAAAAGGTAGTGGAACAGATCAATGAAACCAAAAGCTGGTTCTTTGAAAAAATAAACAAAATAGACAAACCTCTAGCCAGGCTTCTCAAAAAGAAAAGAGAGAGAACTCAAATAGATAAAATCGTGAATGAAAAGGGAGAAATTACAACCAATCCCTCAGAGATACAAGCAATCATCAGAGAATACTATGAAAAATTATATGCCACCAAACTTGGCAATCTGGAAGAAATGGACAGCTTCCTAAATAGCCACACGCTACCAAAACTCAAACGGGAAGAAATAGAAAAATTGAACAGACCCATAACTAGTGAAGAAATAGAATCAGTTATTAAAAACCTCCCAGCAAATAAAAGCCCTGGACCAGATGGCTTTCCTGCGGAATTTTACCAGACATTTAAATCAGAGTTAATTCCTATCCTCCTCAAGCTGTTCCAAAAAATTGAAACGGAAGGAAAACTCCCAGACTCATTCTATGAAGCCAGCATCACTTTGATTCCCAAACCAGATAGAGACCCAGCAAAGAAAGAGAATTACAGGCCAATATCCCTGATGAATATGGATGCAAAAATTCTCAACAAGATACTAGCAAATCGAATCCAACAGCATATAAAGAGAATTATCCACCATGATCAAGTAGGATTCATCCCTGGGTTGCAGGGCTGGTTCAATATTCGCAAATCAATCAACGTGATACATCACATCAACAAAAGAAAAGATAAGAACCATATGATCCTGTCAATAGATGCAGAAAAAGCATTTGACAAAATACAGCATCCTTTCTTAATAAAAACTCTCGAGAAAGTCAGGATAGAAGGAACATACCTAAACATCATAAAAGACATATATGAAAAGCCCACAGCTAATATCATCCTCAATGGGGAAAAATTGAAAGCCTTCCTCCTGAGATCAGGAACACGACAGGGGTGTCCGCTCTCGCCACTGCTATTTAACATAGTGCTGGAAGTCTTAGCATCAGCAATCAGACAACAAAACAAAATAAAAGGCATCAAGATTGGCAAGGAGGAAGTCAAACTTTCACTT
The DNA here is from genome assembly GCA_030068075.1 of Paguma larvata. Lineage (NCBI taxonomy): Eukaryota > Metazoa > Chordata > Mammalia > Carnivora > Viverridae > Paguma > Paguma larvata. The sequence continues at coordinate 119,794,802 of CM057824.1, read as the reverse complement.
TTTGCAGATGACATGATACTTTACATGGAAAACCCGACGGAATCCACCAAAAGCCTACTAGAATTGATTCATGATTTCAGCAAAGTTGCAGGATACAAAATCAATGTACAGAAATCGGTGGCATTTCTATACACCAACAATGAAGCAGCAGAAAGAGAAATAAAGAAGCTAATCCCTTTCACAATTGTACCAAAAACCATAAAATACTTAGGAATAAACCTAACCAAAGAGGTGAAAGACCTCTACACTGAAAACTATAAAAAACTTATGAAGGAAATTGAGGAAGACACAGGGAAATGGAAAAACATCCCATGCTCATGGATTGGAAGAATAAATATCGTCAGAATGGCAATACTACCCAAAGCAATCTACACATTCAATGCAATACCAATCAAAATTGCACCAGCATTCTTCTCAAAGCTAGAGCAAACAATCCTAAAATTTGTATGGAACCACAAAAGACCTCGAATAGCCAAAATAATACTGAAGAATAAAACCAAGGCGGGAGGCATCACAATCCCAGACTTTAACCTCTACTACAAAGCGGTGGTCATCAAGACTGTATGGTATTGGCACAAAAACAGACACATAGACCAATGGAATAGAATAGAAAACTCAGAAATGGACCCGCAAGTATATGGCCAATTAATCTTTGACAAAGCGGGAAAATGTATCCAATGGAAAAAAGACAGCCTCTTTAACAAATGGTGCTGGGAGAATTGGACAGCAACATGCAAAAGAATGAAACTAGACCACTTTCTTACACCACTCACAAAAATAAATTCTAAATGGATAAAAGATCTGAATGTGAGACAGGAAACCGTCAAAATCCTAGAGGAGAAAACAGGAAAAAGCCTCTTTGACCTAAGACGCACCAATTTCTTACTCGACACGTCTCCAAAGGCAAGGGAATTAAAAGCAAAGATGAACTATTGGGACTTCATCAAGATAAAAAGCTTCTGCACAGCAAAAGAAACAACCAACAAAACGAATAGGCAACCAACGGAATGGGAAAAGATCATCGCAAATGACATATCGGATAAAGGACTAATATCTAAAATTTATAAAGAACTTACCAAACTCCAAACCTAAAAAACAAACAACCCAGTGAAGAAATGGGCGGAAGATATGAATAGACACTTCTCCAAAGAGGACATTCAGATGGCCAACAGACACATGAAACGATGCTCAATGTCACTCATCATCAGGGAAATACAAATCAAAACCACACTGAGATACCACCTCACACCAGTCAGAGTGGCTAAAATGAACAAATCAGGAAACTATAGATGCTGGCGAGGATGTGGAGAAGCAGGCACACTCCTACACTGTTGGTGGGAATGCAAACTGGTGCAGCCACTCTGGAAAACGGTGTGGAGATTCCTCAAAAAAATGAAAATAGAGCTACCCTATGATCCAGCAATAGCCCTGCTAGGAATCTACCCAAGAGACACAGGAATGCTGATGCATAGGAGCACGTGTACCCCAATGTTCATAGCAGCATTTTCGACAATAGCCAAATCATGGAAAGAGACCAAGTGCCCATCAACTGACGAATGGATAAAGAAGTTATGGTACTTATATACAATGGACTACTATGTGGCAATGAGAAAAAATGAAATCTGGCCATGTGTAGCCAGATGGATGGAACTGGAGGGTATTATGTTAAGTGAAATAAGTCAGTCAGAAAAAGACAGATACCATATGTTTCCACGAATAGGTGGACTTTGTGAGACTAAGCAAAAACCAGGGGGAGGGGAAAGGAAAAAAAGACACAGAGAGGGAGGGAGATAAAACATAAGAGACTCTCAAAGACTAAGAAAAAAACTGAGGGTAAGGGGGATGAGGGAGGGGGGAGAGGGTGTGATGGGCATTAAAAAGGGCACATGTTGGGATGAACACTGGGTGTTATATGTAAACCAATTTGAAAATAAACTATTATAAAATTAAAAAAAAGAATAAATAAAGCAATCTATTAACATCATTTATCTAAATGCCTCTTCTTGTTATTTGAAGTCTTCCATAATCTCTTCCCACTCAACCTGATATTATAGTCTCTTCTAATCTATTTGTAATTAGGTTAGTTTTGAATATATAGTTTCTCTTTTTTTAATGTTTGCTTATTTTGAGAGAGAGAGAGAGAAAGAGAGAGAGAGAGTGAGCAGGAGAAGAGGGGAGAGAGAGAGAGAGAGAGAGAGAGAGAGAGTGGGAAGGAGGGAGGGAGGGAGGAAGAGAGAATCTCAAGAAGGTCCTATGCTGTCAGCACAGAGCCTGACATGGGGCTCCATCTCACAAACCATGAGAAAATGACCCGAACTGAAATAAAGAGTAGAACACTTAACCAACTGAGCCACGCTTGTGTCCTTAAATATGTAATTTCTTAATGTCAGCATAAATCCTATAGCTTAAAGCAGTGCTCTGCCAACTATGCCCAGTGGATCAAAACTGGCCTATTGCCTGCTTTACCATGCCTGTGGTCTAGGTATGGTTTTTGTATTTTTTTAAGTTTTTATTTAAAGTCCAGTTAGCTAACATACAGTGTAATATTAGTGTCAATTGTATAATTACTCATCACAACAAAGCGCACTCCTCCATCTCCATCACCTCTTTAACCCATCCCCCTAACACCCTCCCCACTAGTAACCATCAGTTTGTTCTCTATAGTTAAGAGTCTATTTCTTGGTTTGCCTCTCCTCACCTTTATTCATTTGTTTTGTTTCTTAAATTCCACACATGAATGATATCACAAGGCATTTGTCTTTCTCTGACTGACTTATTTTGCTTAGCATAATATACTCTAGCTCCATCTATGTTATTGCAAATGTCTGGTTTTTATATTTTTAAACAGTTGGAAAAAAATCAAAAGTAGAATGGTATTTCATGAATTCAAATTTCAGTGTCCATAAATAAAGTTTTATTGGAACATGGCCATGCTCATTTGTTTATGTATTGTCTGCTGATTTCACACAACAACAGCAGAGTTGAATAATTGCAACAGAGAACATATGGCCTACAGAGTCTAATATATTTACTGTCTGGTCCTTTACAAAAATATTGTCAACCCCTGGCCTAAAGAATATCACACAGATTGGAGATAGACAATTATACATACATACATATATATACATACATACACACATATATACACATACATACATACATATATATGTGTGTATGTATATATATATATATATATATATATATATAAAATACATATTTTACTCAAAACTCATGATTCTTATTTTCTACTTCATGAGTTAATTTTAAACATGAATCTTTTCAACAAACTTAGAAAAATGCTTTCATCCAAATGCTACTTTAGGGTTAGTGGAAAATAACAGCAGGAGAAGAAGGAAGAGAATAGGATACGTAAGCACGGAACAAGAGGAAAATTCAGTGAGAGAAAGAGGTAGGTATGCAGGGCAACAGAGGATAACTCAAATAGACATCGACAGAGAAAGGTAGAATCCGGATTATTAAGGAAAAGCTGAAGCCTGCATCGAGCCAACTCTTGCCATGCTGCCTTTTCTTCCTATTAAAAACAAGCAAATAAACAAGCAAACCACTACTTATAAGCTCTTATTTATAAGATTTAATCATATCATCTCGATGAAGCCTCAAAATAACCCTAATTGAGGAAATGATATTATCATAAGTTATAGATGAGGAGTGTACGTCCTAGAGATGTTGACCAAATGACAGACCTGTGATTGTAACTCAGGTCTGGCACTAATGCCCATTGCTAACACCACACTAAGCTCCAGTATTTTTCAGTATTTTGCTCCTTATTCCAGAGTGCATATTTAGTTCTTTAGAAAATCATGCATTTTTAAAATTGCTGTGGAATACTGTCAAATTGAAACTCACCTTGCTCTTACACTTAATAACCTCAAAACCTTCTTATAAAATCCAGCTGTTGATTTTCACCTAAGAGTCTCTCGTCAGAAAGAGTAATTGAGATTTTGTTGACACAGAGAAATAAACTAAGACTGGTAGGTTTCAAGATATTGATTCATGATTCGAAATCATCCTAATAGTGATTATTTATTGACCTCTTGTTATGTTTCTGTCATTCTTTTCTCACAATAATCCTAAAGGGTAGGTACAATTATTATCCCTATTTGCATCAGATAATTGTATTGCAGAAAGCTTTTAAGTAAGTTGCCCAAAGTTACAGAGTTCGGCAGAAGCTGAGATATGAATTTAAGTAATCTAATTCCATAGCCATAAGATTAACCATTATTTCAGGCTGAAAAAATCTTCGAAGGAGTTAAATATGTAAGAATCATAAGGACCTAAATGCATGAGACTTATATTAGTGGATTCCATTTTCGAAAGAAAATGAATTACCTTACGTTGATAAGACAAGAATTTGAATATATAATAAGACTATTGAAATATATACATTATTTTTGGAGACAAAGCAGGATGCCAGCCTGACTAAAAAATACCCAAGTGCACACATATATACCCTATTACAGTCTTACTGTCACAGGGGTGTGATGTGATCTTGGGGTCAGGAAGTTCCCTCACAGTGTTATGCTTACCATTATGCTTACCAACTTACCAGTAAATAGAAACGCCTGCTATGATAAACTGCATGCTTGGACCATAGTAAGAGGAGTTTCTTTAGGTTCAAGAAGAATCTCTTCAGGGGTGCCTGGGTGGCTCAGTCGGTTAAGCGGCCGACTTTGGCTCAGGTCATGATCTAGCGGTCCGTGAGTTCGAGTCCCTCGTCGGGCTCTGTGCTGACAGCTCAGAGCCTGGAGCCTGCTTCGGATTCTGTCTCCCTCTCTCTGCCCCTCCTCCGCTCATGTTCTGTTTCTCTCCCTCTCTCTCTTTCAACAATAAATATACATTTAAAAAAAAGAAAAATATAAAAAAAATAAGAAGTATCTCTTCTTCCGGCAACACTCCAAACCCGTTTCCCTCATCATCAGATCTTGATACTGTTAACATAATATGCTTGCTATCATTAACAGGCTGTGAATGGTGCATAATGAACAATCTGCCGCGGGAAGCCACAGTTCGTGTGGTCCCCAAACACTGATGAGCACAGAGATTGAGCTATCTGTTCAACCTTATTACTGTTTTTTAAGTCGATTTCAAGATATAAGAGGTCTCTAGAATGAACCGGAGGAATCTCACTGCTGCTGACATAACCTTTTGTTGGTAAATTGCCTTGGATATTTTATCAACACAATACACTGCATTTCACAGGAAAGGTAGTATTTAAAAAGACAAATGTTAAAATTATGATGTAATATTTAGAGTCTCCTTTCCTGGAGGTCAGTGTGAGGACACAGAGTAATTATGCCATAACATGAGATACTTAATTACAGAGGTGCACATTTCCTCTACTAGATAAAATCATTTTTATTATAGCAATCTCTCATTTCTAAGAACACTTTTTTCCCCTATATAGGAAGTCTGACACTAGATTGACTCTTAAGATCCTGAAAATTAGATGTAAATGTATATATATTTAGTGAGGTGATAACCTGTCCCCAAATGTTGATTTTAATTCTAGGGCCCCTCTTACCTGGAGAGCCTCTTAAAATGGGGGGCGGGGGAGAGATGAAATAATCCGATATTGGTATGGTATAGAAATAATTTCTAAAAATTTAAAGAAAGCCCTTTGAGTGTTTTCTGCGGCTCCTAAAAATTGAACATGTTTGTCCAGGTAACACGGAATGCTCACCACCTCCTCCTCACAAAGGAAACATCGATAGTGGCAGCCACCACAATGTTTTGCCTCTCTTACTGTCAGAACCAGCATCCTGTGACGTAGTGAGAATTAAAAGTTCCCAACCTTCAACTCAGTGGATTGGAAAGTTTTCCTTAGAAATAGGTTCTATTGTGGCCCCATAACCTACATTTTAAAACTCATTATCCTCTGTTTTAGCACTGATAAGCTGACAACTGTAAAACATTCATGAAAACACAATTGCAATCTTGATAAATGCCTCCACTGTGTAATCTACTGCAGCAATGATCTATGCATTACAATTACTTCTCAAAGTGCCAGAAATTCACAAATACACATTGTTTACACACACACACACACACACACACACATGCGTGTGTGTGCACACACACGTAAGATATATTTCCAGGCATTAAAACGTAGTTTCAGAATGATGCCTTTTTCTTTTATTATCAGAGATATTTGCTTTCCCTACCCGTAGAGTTATTTAACATGAACGACTTTCTCTTTCCATCCATCTAGCAGCAGTGCTGGCCAGGAATGCAAATAACCCTTAGACAGTCAGTCTTGATAGTCAAGAAAATGTTAATCATTCTATGCCCTGTGGCACATTTACCAAACTGTAATGTATTGTTTTCTTTTTTCCCATATAAGGTGAAGAAATTTGCCATTGGTTTCTACTAAAAGGTTTCTTATATGTAACTACCAAAATGGCTGTATAAGCAAAAAATAGAAACAAACTTACTTTCAGTTAAGATTTAAAGTTTAAAGTTAAAAATGTCCTCTGTAGGGGAGCCTGGCTGGCTCAGTCGGTTAAGCGGCTGACTTCAGCTCAGGTCATGATCTCATGGTCTGTGAGTTCAAGCCCCGCATCCAGCTCTGTGCTGACGGCTCAGAGCCTGGAGCCTGCTTCGAATTCTGTGTCTACCTCTCTCTGTCCTTCCCCTGCTCATGCTCTGTCTCTCTGTCTCTCAAAAATAAATAAATGTTAAAAAAAATAAAAAATAAAAAAATGTCCTCTGTAGATTCAATAATAAATGGAATGTTTCCCCATTACCTTAATCTTTATCATATCGAGACATTAAACATATAAATACCATGACTTCTACACTGTAGAAAAAGCATCTGAAAATACTTTCCAGAATATACCCCTGCAGGCCTCTAGATGGCAAACTTTAGTAAATTTTTATGACTGTCCTGAATTCACAGTTTCTTACTAATTCTGTCTAAACCACCTATTGAAATGATTTTTCTGTTTAATAATCTACTCAGATGTATTTGTGCTCTTATGGAACAATGCATGAGAAACTGAATTATAATTTTCTTTCTAAAATTTAAGCCTTTATTTTTGGAAAACCTAATTGTACCAAGATGGTATCCCAGTCTCTTTGGTGCACTGCGCAGTCTGGAAAAGTTTTACCTGATGAAGTATTTCAACTGGCTTCTAAAGTCAACTATTCCTGTATAATTATTTTTATTATAGAAATTTCGGAGATCCCAAAGAACAATAACAAAAGCCCTCTGAGAAATGAGGACTTAGAAAAGTCCTCTTATGAAGTAGAAGATACATGTGTGAATCTTATTAGAACCCTTTCCAACCCAAGCATGCCCTTTACAAAACAAATATATAATAATTTCCAAAGCATGTATCATTTTGTGATATATCATTCATGTCTAGTTCTATAATCATTCCAATTCCTTTAGTTAAGTTAAAAAATATTTATTTTAAAGCCAACTATGTTCAAGAGTTGTTATGGGATGAAGGCAGTTGATTGGTGGCTCAGTTGATTAAGCGTCCTACTTCAGCTTAGGTCATGAGTTTGACCACAGCATCAGACTCTGTGCTGACAGCTCAGAGCCTGCAGCCTGCTTTGGACTCTATGTCTCCCTATCTCTCTCTCTGCCCCTCCCCCATTTGCTCTCTGTCTCTCTCTCTCAAAAATAGATAAACATTAAAAACTAATTAAAAAAAATTTTTTTAAAGTTGTAATGGGATGAACAGAAATAAAATTAGTAAGGGAGTTGATAAATAAAATGTATGTAAGAGGTGGGACACCTGGGTGACTCAGTGGGTTAAGCATTTGTCTCTTAATTTTGGCTCGTCTCAAGACTGGTGAGATGGAAACTCCCCACACACTGCACCCTCAGTGCCACCATGGAGCTCTGTGCTAGGGTCGAGCCTGCTTAAGATTCTCTCTCTCCCTCTTCCTCTGCCCCTCCTCCCCAAAAATGTATGCAAGAGGCATTGAAAAGGACAAGTGCTCTTTGCATATAACATTATTACCAATAATGTTGAAGTATAAAATCCAGTTATATCTAGATACATATGTTTAATTTTCAATGAGGGCTTGAACCAATATCCTAAAGCTACCACTAGCTATGAGAAAATCTATTACTTAGAGTGTTGAATATTGGAGACCCCCTTGTCTGAAATAGAGTTCCTTCTCCATACACACAGTAACTATGGAAAAAATAATTTAGCATGATGTAATATTGACTGACAACAACTGGGCATCTGACAAGGCATAAACATCTTAACAAAAGCTGGAACAAAGTTCTTTTTAGATTTCAACTTCTAGTTACCAGGATGGGTCCCTGATCCAAGATATACTAAGAATCTTTTTCTAAAGACTAGAAAACTAGAAAAAGGAGAAGAAAACTCTCTCTAGTGTCTGAAGCTATAATATATACAAATATTTAAAGTTTATGAGTAAGAGGCAACCACTTTGGGTTTGGATTGAAGAGGTGGAGGGGGTTGAACTGGGGAAAGACAGGGAGAGAGACAGGGGGATAGAGTTCTGAGGGCAGTAGACCCCTGATTCCAGTTTTTTTTTTTTTGTGAAGATGAGCTATTTTCTTATCTTCTCAATCTGTAAAACAGCCTAGAAGCCATTCATTAAGTTTGCATTTTACTTAAGCTTGTTCCAACTATATTTTGAACACTTGAAACTAACAGAATCTTAAGTAATACTCTTCATTCTTTTGTAGTTATAGTTTGAAGGTAAATCATTTTAGAGTAAATTAAATGGCCAAATTTTAAGTTCTTATTTATGTAATTACAGACAGAATAAACACATCTTCTAAAATATGACATAAGCAGGATATACCATCTTATAAAATCCAGTTATATTAGTTATTATTTATAGGCCATAAACAAACTAATACATTTAACTTAGAAAATGTCTTTTCAAAACAAAGAAAAGTTTGTGATCAGAGAAATGTACAGAGAATTCAAGCAAATAAAGATGGTAAGATTTTCTTGCATTTACATTATAATTGTAAATGAGTTTTTCAAGGAAGGATACATACAGGTATCATCCAAGAAAAACAAAGATTGAGAATTTTTATAACTCTTGTAAAATATTTTGATGTAGATTGTGCATGTTCAACTGAAATGAGGTAAAAAGTTTGAGGCCCGGCTTGAGCACAGCTCTCGTTCACAAGCTAGATGTCCTTTCACAAAATCCACAAACTCAATGTCACATTATTTTCAAGCAACAGAATTCCTCTTTTTCAACACAAAACCTTGAGATTTGCTCTGTAAATGCTTTTGAGATGTTCATGGATTTCTCTTAATTTTGGATGGTGAACAAATGCAGATCATTTCCACTAGGGGCTCCTAAAGCCCTATAACTTGAAGAACACCTGCCTGAGAATTAAGTCCATTCACAGAAAGAAGTAGAGCAAGTGAATAAAGAGACAGTGCCATAAACATATCGCTTGAGCACATGGATTCAGTGGTGCCTGAGTCAGTCCTGCTCTTTGACTTTATATTTATATGAGCTAATAATTTCTCATTTTTATCAAACCACCTTGGGAATGGTTTCTTTAGGAACCAAATGCATCTTGAAAAATAGTCAAACTCCACTTTTCTGACTTATGATTTTTAAATGGAATCTTTATTCTTCATGGCTCCGAAGAGTAGAATTAGAGCTAGATGATAAGAGAGAAATGAATTGTCTTTTTAGAATCTTCCTAGTTTTATCTAGGAAACTTTATTACCTTGATGGCTAGATGGAATTACATATATAGAGGCAGCATAAAGATCCATCAGATTACATATCCAGATGTTTATGTTCAGAAAAATCTTATTGACATATAATGATTAACTCAATAAGGTCTTCAAAATTTTTGAGAAACCTGGAGCACCTGGGTGGCTCAGTCAGCTAAGTGTCCAACTTCGTTTCAGGTCATGATCTCATTTCTCCAGGGTTTGAGCCCAGCATCAGGCTCTGTGCTGACAGCTCAAAGCCGGGAGCCTGCTTCAGATTCTGTGTCTGCCTCTTGCTCTGTCCCTCCCCTGCTCATTCTCTCTCTCTCTCTCTCTCTCTCTCTCTCTCTCTCTCAAAAATAAACATTAAGAAAAATTTTTTTTGAGAAACCAAGAGAAAAAAAGTGGTCAATATTGAAAACGTGAAATATCGAAGACATTTATTTTTATATAAGATTAGTGACGACAACATAACAGATATTTTCAAGGGAAAAATATAGAGAGCTTTTTTTCAAGGAGGTAAAAGACCTGCACTCTGAAAACTGTAAAACATTGATGAAAGAAATTGAAGATGACACAAACAAACGGAAAGATATTCCATGTTCATGGAGTGGGAGAAAAAAAATGCTGTTAAAAGGTCCATGCTACCCAAAGCAATGTATAGATTTAATGCAATCCCTGTCAAAATACCACCAGCATTTTTCACAGAACTAGAACAAATAATCCTAAAATCTGTATAGAAGTACAAAAGACCTCAAATAGCCAAAACAATCTTGAAAAAAAAATAAACCTGGAGGTATCAAAATTCCAGATTTCAAATTATATTACAAAGTCATAGTAATCAAAACGATACAATACTGGCACAAAAATCAACACAGAGGTCAATGGAACAGGATGGAAAACCCAGAAGCAAACCCAAAATTATATGGTCAGTTAATCTTCAACAAAAGAGACTAGAATATGCAATAGGGAAAAGACTGTCTCTTCAACAAATGGTGCTGGGAAAACTGGACCAGTTTCTTTTTTAATTAGTTTTTAATTTAAAATTTTTTAGAGAGATAGAGCGTAAGTAGGGGAGATAGGCAGAGGGAGAGAGAGAGAATCTTAAGCAAGCTCCACACTCAGTGTGGAGCCCAATGAGCAGCTCCATCCCACAACCCTGGGATCATGACCTGAGCTGAAATCAAGAGTCAGATGCTCAACCAACTGAGCCATCCTGGCATGCTGGACCACTTTCTTATACTGTACACACACACACACACATACACACACACACACACACATACACCTCAAATGGATTAAGAACCTACATATGAGATCTGAAACCTTAAAAATCCTAGAATACAACACAGGGGGTAATTTCTCTGGCATCAGGTGTAGCAACATTTTTCTAGAGATGTTTCCTGAGGCAAGGGAAATAAAAGCAAAAATAAACTATTGGAACTTCATCAAGATAGAAAGGTTCTGCACAGCAAAGGAAATAATAAATAAGCCTAAAAGACAACCTACTGACTGGGAGAATATAGTTGCAAAGAACATATCTGATAAAGGATTAGTAGCCAAAATATAGAAATAACTTATAAAACTCACACACACACCCAAAATAATATAATTTAAAAATGTGAAGAAGACATAAACAGACATTTCTCCAAAGAAGACATACAAATGGCCAACAGATACATGAAAGGATATTCAATATCACTTATCATCAGGGAAATGTAAATTTAAAACTATAATAAGATTAGCACCTTGTACTTGTCAGAATGGCTAAAATCAGAAACACAAGAAACAACCACTGTTGGCAAGGGTGTAGAGAAAAAAGAACCCTTATGCACTGTTGGATGAGAATACAAACCAAGGCAGCCATTGTGGAGAACAGTATGGAGGTTCCTCAAAAAGTTAAAAGTGGAACTACCTATGATCCAGTAATCACACTACTGGATATTTCTCCAAAAAATACAAAAAACACTAATTCCAAGGGTTACAAGCACCACCACTATGTTTATTGCAGCATTATTTACAATAGCCAAATTATGGAAGCAGCCCAAGTGTCCATTGATAGATGAATGGATAAAGAAGACACATACCCCCCCACACACACAATGGAATATCATTCAGTCATAAAAACAATGAAATCTTGCCATTTGCAATGACATGGATGGAGCTAGAGAGTATAATGCTAAATGAAATAAGTCAGTAAGAAAAAGATAAACATATGATTCCATTTCCTTGTAAAATTTAAGAAATAAATGAAAGAATAAAAAGAGAGGGAGACACAAGCCAAGAAACAGAGTTAACTATAAAGAGCAAACTGATGGTTACCGGGGCAGGGGAGGGGACGGAGAATGAATTAAATAGGTGATGGGGATTAGAGTATACTTACCATGATGCTAAGTAATAATAGAATTGTTGAATCACTATGTTGGATACCTGAAGCTGTATGCTAACTATACTGGAATTAAAAATAAAAAAATATCATAAAAAAATAAAACCAATGACCACAAATCTCAAAAAAAAAAAAAAAAAAGCAGGGGTGGTTTAGATTACTGTAGATGTCCAAATGAAATAATAACAGTGTAAGAATGGCATTAAGAGGAATATTTTGACTGCTTTTACTTACTCTATAATATAATTTTGCTAAATTCTGAGTTCCAACATATTCATAAATGGGACACTTGCAGAAAAGTTAGCTAAAAACTGGAATAACGAAGGTCAGAATAGAGAAAACTGTGGTAAAAGGCAAACACACAAACACACACACGCACACACACACGATGCCAAAAGACCTCAAGTTTTTGATCTGTCAATTGCAAGACATATTGTCTTGGATAAATTGCCTGATTTCTCTATGGCTCAGTTTCTTCATCCATAAAATGGTGTGATTGTTTTCCCAACAGCCTATCCTAGACACTATCCACCATCCACATGGCAACTGTGACACAGCCTTGTTTATCAGTGACCTCAGGAATTTTCTGAGTCAAATCTGAAACTGGCCTCCTTCCATGGAGGACAAGGAGAAACCGAAGAAAGAGGCTGACCACTCCAGGTTGGTAGATGACAGTTTCAGTAAGCAAGAGAACTTATATATGAGGTTTGTCTTGAGTAGCTGCAAGATGACTAGATCTTCCTGTCCATACTTCAGAATCCTAAAAGCTTTTATAGAGACCTTAACTAGGTTCAGTCATGTATACCACCCAGATGGTCTCAACATCTTACTTTCTTAAGGCTATGTCCATAAGTTTGAAACAACTCCTAGTGTGGATGGTTGGTCTACTTTTTTACATGGGATCTTAGCAACAATGAGATGAAAACATGTTTACTTTTGCCAGATCCTTTACAGCTGATTGGGATACCTTTGGCTTTTGGAGTTCCTCTGTCTCGGATCTTCCCCACAGTTCCTATCTCTTCCCAGGATTTGTCGATTTCCTCCAGATCAGCAATGGATTGTTCAACATATAAATCTCATGCCACAACTGTGCTCAGTATGGATATCGGCATCTCATACCAGGTGCTGGGGGTGGACTTAGTTTGCATTCCTGCAGTAAATAGGACGTGATCGGGGCCTTCAAAGATGGGGTATGAAAGGTTTGTCTCATTCCCAACTACCTAAAAATTTGTTGTGCCTCTATAGGTGTCCAGGGTCCCATGTGTCAGGGAGATGTCCTTCATTGGGCCAAACCTTCCTGCAGGCTAGAAAAATCCACTCTACAAGAAAGTGAGTGCCTTAACGTCTCCAAGTCATTATGTGGTAGCCGCCAGATGACAGGGTGTGTGGTGATGTTGCTCATTTTCTCTGCCTCCTGTCTGGTCAGAGAAATACTATCACTCCCTGTATCCCATAGCTACACTAACCATGCCTGGATACTTTCCCTGGCCTTTTGCTGGAACTTGGTAGCTATACTAATAAGCTCAGTGGGAGTATACTCTCTTATCATGAACATTTCCCGAATGCTGCTCTGCTGGCCAGGGTTGCTGTTATTATGCCTTTGCTTTCCTTTGTGTTTGGGGTCTGGGCATTTTGGCATGTCCATCACCACAACTTTTTCCTCTTCACTTTCCCTGGGATTCTACCTCTTAATTACCCAGTCAGGTTTTGTCACAAGTGTTTGGACCTTAATGCATGGCAGCTTGCACCCTCCTAGCTTTGCAGAATAGCATGCTAAGGTCTCTAAATCATCATCCTGCTCTCCCACCTTCTCTGCCACACTGACCCTAGCAGAGTAGCGGACAACCGCACATCCATCTCTAATCTCAGCTTTTCTTTCACCTCTCTAACTCCAGCTTCAGTTTTAGCTGGGCACCAGTGGCCAGCCAAACTGCCCACAGGAGAGGCAGTCTGCTGTAGCATCCATGCATTTCCGTTCTTTGCCAGAGTGTGCTATGCGTATTTCTTCCAACAAGAGCATTGGACCAGCTGATGTTTTGGGGATGTCCCCATACTCACATGGTGGTCCACAAACATCTGGCTTACCCCTCCCCACACAGAGGTTGAATGTCACCAGAGCTTTCCCCCTCATATGATAGGGGATAAAAGGATAAAATAGACAGAGGGAAAGGATTAGGATCTGAGGTTCCTGGGTGGAGAAGGACACATTTGGAACAATGTTGGGAGTGTCTGACCACAGCAAACCTCCTCAGGCATAAGGTTCTTCTTAAGAAGGTAACAGACCCTACATACTCCCACCTCCAGTTTCCCTCAGGAATTGGATGAAAGACCTAAGTATGGCCATAGATCACCCCTCATACAATGAAAATGAGCCAATGTTTCCCAGGTCTTGGGAAAGAGGGATCCCAAGACCTATTTTTTCAGGCTCCTGGGTGACTTACCAATTGTTGATTTACACCCTCAGAGGCCTCCTGATTGAAATTTGAAACTGGCCCCCATTTAGGAGGGCAAGAAGAGGCCAAAGATAGAGACTAGCCGCTCGGTGTTGATAAGGTGGCAGGTTTAATAAGCAAAGAAACTTACCTATGTGGATTGTCTCTGGCAGCTGTAAGATCAATCTCCACAAGCACCGGAATCTTGAAATTTTATAGATAAGCCTTAACTGGGTTCAGTCATTTATTCTATCCAGATGGTCTCAACAACACTGCTCTCTCAGGGATGCATACTTGAAACTGGCTCCTGGTGTGGGATGGTGGGTGAACGGTACATTCCAAGGACAGAAGAAGAGGTGGGGAGCCTACGATATCCCTGATCCAGCTCTCAGGTCAACCTGTGGTCACATCCTCTTGACCTCTCCCAACTTCTAACTATGTTTGGTTTTAAGAGATGCATGGACCTGATTCTGGTTAGTGCATGAGGACCTTCATGGGATTTGTGAACCAGAGAGAGATCAGATGGCCTTCAGTAACCAAAACTGGGCTATACCAGCTAAGAAACTGATGATAGTTACTACCAAAGAGAGGCAGCCTGCTGTAAGAAAGACGCTGATAAACAGAGAGGCAGTTGAGAAATAGCGTTATGTTGTTTTGCTGCCTGAGTCATTCTGAGTTCAGCTGTGTCCTATGATACTAGTTGCTTGGTCATTTACTTTTCATTGGAATCATTTGCCAGTACATTTCTTCTTTCTTACCTCATCTTTAAAATTGGTATCAATCCCTTGCTGCCAAGAGGATTCCTAATCTGGTTAAGGTTTATAATTTCATATATATATATTAGAAATAAAGTAAGATATTGAACATAACAGGACTTGGAAAACTTTAAAGTTCTATCGAATGTAAGTGTTACAGTTGTTATTATCCACAAACAGCCTCAAATGTTTGAAGCACTGTCATGTAAAAGAAAAATCTCTCTTTATAAGTAGTTTCAAATGGTAGAACCAGGGGAAATAGTTTGGTAAAATTTAAAGGAAGGAAGTTCAGCTCAATATAAGAAAGAAGGTTTTAAAAACTTCTAGTTTTCTTGTGTTCAACCACAAAATTCTGTCACTAAATCTCCATGATTCTTTTCTGAAGTTGGCACCCATACTAGTCTACAACACAATTTCTTTAGCTATATTTTTCTTTAGATTAAAAAAACCTTTTTTTGAAGTTTTCCATCACCTTTGTTTACTACACACACACACGAATATTAAACATATTGAAATTCTCTCTGTATATATGTATATAGTTTTTAAACCAGTGAT
The DNA here is from genome assembly GCA_030068075.1 of Paguma larvata. Lineage (NCBI taxonomy): Eukaryota > Metazoa > Chordata > Mammalia > Carnivora > Viverridae > Paguma > Paguma larvata. Next base: position 119,778,976 of record CM057824.1, on the reverse strand, counting down.
TCTCAAAAAATAGTGTAGTCAATAATTGTTGCTTTCTTTCCAGCAACTGCTCCCCTTTGTTGTGGCAAGAATAAAGGATTAAGATTTAATGTAACCATACTTTTTAATTCTTTGTCCACATTTTTCAGCTGAATCTGAACCTTGGGGCTGTGATTGTTCAAGACTAAAGAATGTGGCCTCAATTAAGCCTACAGTGTATTGAATTTCCTGCCCATTAAAAATGATTAAGGGACAGGTACATAACCTTTGCTGGGTCAATTAGTGTGAAATCAGAAAGTTGTTCTGGACCAATTTAATGGACTATTAGGAATTTTGCTGAAAATTCTAAGACTGTGTATATTGTAGATATTTAGCCCTAGAATCTACTGACCATCTTCATGTACATGACCACAGGGAAAACTATCACAGCACAGGGGCTAATACCTTAAGAAAAGAATGGAGGAATAAACCAAAACTGTGTTCTTGATGACCAGGTTGAGTCAATGGATTAAACTTCATATTAAACCTATCACAGAGTTCATCTTTCATATTTCTTTTTAGTGTTTAAGACAGTTTGAGTTCAATTGTCTTTAACTTGTAACTGAAAGCATCCTAAACAATGTGAGTGAAGGGAGTGATGAATGAAATGTAGCAAAATATGCTACCCCCCAAAAGCCTCTTTGGTATATGGATTATTTTGACCTAAAGGACATTGAGAAACAGTAGTTGTAGGAAAACCTCCTTTTGTTTTCATTTTGTAAAAGATATTTACATTTATAAAGGAAATCTCCATTTATAAGCGTTTCACACTCCTCTTATCATTAGGGAAGGCAAGCCTCAAACCTGCATAACAAACCTTACAAAATAACCTTTATTTACCATTCTTTTCCTGATCACCTTCCCATTACTTGCCTTTCTAGCCCAGGAGCCCAAAATACTTCTTCCTTTGTTTAGCCTAAGATGGTGTGTGAGCCCAAGTTCTAACCACCACTTTGGGCTGCTCAACACTGGATCCTCCATGTGTATGTATGATACATACGTTAATAAATTTCTCTTCGTATTTCTCTTGTGAATCTGTCTTTTCGCCAGTGTATGGACCAAGGGCAAGCCAAACCAAAATACCTCCCCTACAACTGCCTAAAAATAACTTAGAGGACCTGCACTACGAAGAGAGCTATCAGCAAAAATATCTACATTATGATATATGCTATGTATGGTAGATAGGGAGGAACCCAGCAAGGCCTGTTTGACTAAAGTTTTCTGCCTCACATTGGTTCTCAGTGGCTCAGCAAACATTTGTTACCAAACATTTACTATTTGCCATCTTCCTGTGAATTGTCTTTCTACCCTTTGACGTCCCAGACCTCTACCCCTTCTTCTTAATTCAGAGTGACACATACACCTCATTTTGCTTGTCTTTGGAGTTTCCATGTCTGTGCACATGGAAATATATTCGCCATATGTACAAAATTAAACTTGATAATCTCCTGTTTATCTCATGTCAATTTGACTCTTAGCCCAGCTAGATGGACTTAATGGGAAAGACATTCTTGTTCCCCATTATGTCTAATTTATGGGGTCCAGCTGGAGAAACTAAGATGGTAGAGGAAAAAGACCTTTTTATTCCTCCCTTTCACGCACAACCCTGCCTGCACTATGTTGGTACAAACTCCACACACCTGCACACTCTGACATTTTACTCTGGCGACATTTACAAAATCCATCAAAGTAAAGGTTGAGACAGCAAAATTTTAAAAATAAATCTAAAAACTTTTGCATAAAAAACTCATTCACATGTCCATGGACTATGAATTGCCTGGTAAATATAACTGAGAAACCTAAAATGTCTGGAGCTCTAAATGAAATTATGTAATACTTAAGTGTTGTCAGTACCATATTCCCCCCTCTTGCTCTGAACTTAAATGCCTTCTCCTCTGAAGAAACTGTGAAAATTCGTAACAGGAAACCTCACTAAAATGCAGACAGGAGGTAAGGCAGGGAGAACTCTCATTCTCTACCATTCCTAGTCAATTGCAGACTCAACAGGAGACAGACTTGATCTTACATGGACTTGACCCTGCACATGGATACTACTCTACTCTTCCAGAAGCAGAAAAACAATTCTTTCTTCCCCCACCTCAAAACAGCTCAGCCAATGAGAAGTCACCACACATCAAACTCCCACTTTCCACCAAAGGACTTTTAGTTTATAACAGCCTTCCCAACTTATTCTTTTCTTCTTCATAAAAGCATGACTCTCCTCGTTCCATGGTCCCTATAGTTTTGGCCATAGCTTGTTTGTCCCTGATTGCAATTCTCTTTTAGTCCCAATAAAAACATTTTTTTGCTTATAAAATAACAGGCAGTTTTTATTTTTAAGGCTAACAAAACATATACACAGAATATACACAGACTTTTTGCTCATCAGTAACTACACACATAGAGTGAATACTTCCTGAATCCTGTTATCTTTTCTTTTCTCTGCAAGAACTACCTATGGATGGGTATTGGGGTGGAAAGGACTTTATATTTTCCAATTCCCAGAGTTAGCCACATACTCTCTAAGAGAGTATGACTATGTGAGCCAACAAAAGTCAAACTCCTGTAATAAATGTGTATAAGAACAATTAGAACAGAACATAACAGAAACTACTATAGTAGATATAAATCTCCTAGTCCACAGACTTAGGTGAAAAACAATACAAAACAAAACTTTTTCCATCACTTAATTTTGATCTGCACTCTTCATTCTCTCTCATGACAGGAAACATATCTGTGCTTGCTCTCTGTCTTCTACCTTTGTGTCCCTTTTGGGGATGGGGATGAAGGTTACAGATTCCGAATTCAGAAATATAAAAAGTAAAAACCTGTATCAAAATGTTTTCTACTACTCTTTTAATTAGTAAATTCTAAGAATTAACTGAGAATTCTGAGTTAGTCTGATTTCTATATATGTAATGGAACTTTATCTTAACCCAATCTCAAAACTTAACTTTCTGAAAGTATTATTGGTTTGGGGGTTTCTTTGGAAAGAAGACACTTAAGCAGAATGTGTGGCTAATGGTGAAATCTCCAGCATCAGTGAGTAGAGGACAGAAAGCAGACCATTCACCCTATGCTAATAAAATGATTCAGAAGATGGGAGAGAAAGGAAGAACTGTTTTTCAAAGAAAGTGTCTGATAACCAGAATTTGCATACAGTTTCCAGAAAACAGGTCTGATAAAACAAGAATAGAAGATAATGAGCTAGGACATTTCTTCCTCTCCTGCAAGTCTGTGCAACATCATCAAAATTAAACATAACCTGGCCTGGCTACAAGTCAATTGGTAAAACAAATTATCAAAAATATAATTAAGCAAGCAGAGAGGCCTGGGCAAGCTTCTTGGGTTTTTTTTTTTTAATATCAAAGCTGTAAAAATGGAGCTTCCTGGGGTCATTCCATCAAAATCACTAACAAAGCCTATATCTGGCTTGACTCTGACCAAAGATCTCTCCTCAGAATCAATTAGGACAATTACAAACTAGTCGTGCACAAGGGCACATCTGTGGTTAATTGAGTAAAACATACTTAATCAACCTTTCTGAGTAATAAGCATGTAGGAAATCAAAAATCCCTAGTGTCCATTGGCTCTATGCCCTGCTCCTTAAAATCTGGCTCTTTTATGGATATAAAGAGGCAAATGTTTGAAGGAGGAGAATGAATGGCTCAGAATGGTTTTGCTAGCACAAGAGGGTCTTAGATGAATTCTCTTCTTATCACCACTAAATGCTTTCCCCGTATCTCAGAAGACTATTTTGTTTTTGCCTTGGTGAGAGCACAAACATGTAAATACAAAAATAACTGATCAAAAGCAGCTAATCTGGAAGTTGCATTGGTCAAGAAGCTAAACAGGAACCTTGATCCAAAATTCCAGCTCTTACATTTTTTTGTAAGGATGTTAATTTACTATCACTTCTCTACTGATGACATATTCAGAAAATTAAGTTTAAAAAAATATTACTGGATTATTAACTTAGCTCAGCACTCCTGTTTGCAAGCTATTCCAAGAGGCAAGGCCAGAGAGTGCCTGCTTTGGCAAGATAGCAGAAAACATAACTCATGCTGGAATCCAGCATTCTCCAAATATAACACTTCAGAGTCAGTCTCCAACGTATCTAATTTTTTTTTTTTTTAAGATTGCTCTGTTATAGAAAGAATAGCCAAAACCCATTTCTACTGGGCATGGGAGGAGTGGTCCAAGAGCTAATTACAAGAGAATTGGGGTAAACGGTCAAAGTCCATAAGTAACACATTTCTAACCTTAGCCATTTGAAGAGTGAGTCCCTTGTATCTATGGAAAGACTACCCTCTAATTGTTATCTAATGCACTGGGCAAATAAGCAAGAACTATTTTAAAGAATCCAAACAGCTCACATTCTCCTCCTGCTGGGTACACTTCTAACAAGTTGGCATTAGCACACACCTTTCTCTGAATGGAAGAGAACAAAGAGAAAGAACAAACGAGATATAAAACAGAAAACAAAAATGCCCTAGGGTTGTTCTGAACTCCAGCAGCTCAGACTAGGTGAACAGTGCTTCATCGGCACAGTGGGAACTTCCTAAGCAGGCAGGTCCCATGCCCTAGAAAATGCCTCTGATGTGGATCTCCAATCAAACTAAACAAAGAATTTTAAAGAGAGGATTAGAAAGAAGGAAAAAAAAAAGTAGCACGTTTTCATGGGAAGGATATTATGTTGCCTCATCTTCTCTGGAGTCAGTATTTTGGCACCACACAAGTGCGTGGAGTGTTCTCTCCCTGCAAAGCCAGGCTCCAATTATTTATGTTTTCATTGTGTCACATTACATGAGGCTACGATGCAAAATAATCAACAAAAAGAAGCCTCAGGTGACACAGATGGTAGCACCAATTGTTTAAGGAAAAAAAATCAGATCACAAGCTTTGCATTAAAAGTACCCTGACAAATGAAATCATCATAAGAAGAAAATAGGACTTTGATTGAATAATAATTCTGAGTAAATGTCAACCTCCCCCCATATTGGCATTCATCTTTGGCATTAAGATGGCTTTGGAATAAAATGAGAAGGACGTTGTTTCTTGTTTCACATGAATAGACATTAAGTGCTATGTGCTCCTTAAAGAAGCAAGGAGAATTCCTACCAGGTATGGATAGGTTCAGACTTTAGAAAATGAGGGTACATGTATGTGCAGCCTATAAACACACCATTCTATCCTTCACACATGCATGGCTTCTTCATGTTTCATATCTCAGGTAAGTGGGAAGAGAGATCAATAATTTAACAAAGTATCAGGGAAAAGGAGATGCTAACCTAAGTTGAAATATTCCCATTTTTTTTCATGGCCTACGTGGAGGTGTCAGTGTTTATAAAAATGACAGATACATAGAGCATTTAGATAATCTTCTCTAAAGTGTTTATGGTTGCAATCTCATGTTGAGAGTGTCATTTGTATAGCCTTCATATTTAAGATGTCTCTACAAGTCTTTAGCTTCTTGACCTTTATGTTCAACAATGACACAGATGACAGTGACAGTATCAAATGCAGCTGTTAAATTCGATATATAACCCAGGACCCTTGTAAACTCTGGGTTCAAATGGCCATAACCCTGCATTTATAGCTGCGGGCACTCTGAGCAGGTCTTATCTCTGAGTTTGACACTGCTCTTGGATACACAACATGGTTTCTCTGATATTCTTTCTGTCTGTCCGCTTCTAGAGAGCTAAGCCAAAGATTTCTCTTTTGTGAGTCTTTTTAGGTTTTGTTGCCTGCCGTTCTCAGTCTGCCCCCCTTTCTCATGCTATCCATAAGCTATTTTGGCATCTTGCTGTCTTTCCTCCCTTGTGCGTGACTTGCCTTGTGAAGCTCACTTACAGCTGCACACTTTCCATGCTGGTTGGCAGGCTAAGCTGTAGGATTTCATTTTTAGTGATTGTTGTGGTACTTGATGTCCCTTCTGATGTAAATAGAGCTCCACTGTTCAGAAAAATAAATGGAGCATTCCACTTAAAACCTTGATAGTAATAGTAGAAAGCTTAAAGGAGATTAATGAATTTGTCCCACTCTGGGTGACTTCCCCAAGGGCTCCCAGAGTGAAAAGTTGGCATCCATGACCTGCCTACTGCCTCATTTTTCACCATGTCAACGGGTGGTCTTGGAAAAGGGAATACTGTTTAATAACCGCCCTATTAATTCTCAATCTATTTTAGCACCCCCTAGCAAAGGTTACACCTATTTTCTCACCTATTGCTATTAACAGTAATTTGTCAGAAGACTTACAAGACACCAGGATGTACTGACAGCTTTCATTTCTGCATCTCTAAGGATTATCCTTGGCATTGAAAATCGTTGTTGTGGTGCAAGACAATGATATGATTCCAGTCTTCCAAATGAAGACACTCTCTTATGTGTCTGCTGTGTGTGGCTGGCTCTGTACTTCCGGTGAGTTATGGTGTATGCAGAACAGTTCTGAGTATTGTAAAGATGTCCATAATTTTTTGAGGTGGAAGGGCTTCCCCAGAGGCCAAATTTATATTCTAATAACATAATCCTCATTTCTCATCTCCCTAAGCAGGCCTTCAGAAAAATATGATCCCTAAGCCAAATCTACAAGCTATTTATACTTCTATACCATTAGTAATGGGCAATGGCTCTAACACAGCCCTCAATTATCACCCACAAGGCCATGACCTCATGTACTAGCTTTGGATTGTAATTAATTCTATTCATATCCATATCTATTTAGAAGTACCACAGTTTTGGCCCACTAATAATTGAAAACACGTGCATACAAAGTTCTGAGACATGTATCCAACTATTCATATTATTTTTTGTATTTCTCTTCTATCAAGAGAATACTGTTGTTACTGCAGGCAAACACCCCCCAATGACTCTGCCACAGTTATTTAGCACTACACAGTAACTGATTGGAAGCAGCTCATTCAGGGATTGTGCCAGTGTTGGAGAGAGATGACAAGTCCTGCCAATTGCCGGAGTCAGCATTTTTTGACTCTCTTCTTTACGGATGGTGATGGGAGGCATGCTGCATCCTGAGACACATTACTAGTGCTTTATGGGAGGGATCTTTGGAGATGTCTAACAAGCCCCTTCTTGTTTAGAAATCCTTGGCAAGGATATGGCAAAGTCCAATGGCTTTACTATTTTCATCCACCTTGCCTGTCAGCTACTAGCAAAGTTTAAAATTATCCTGAGCAGCTTCTTGAGTTTTCTGTGCAATAGAGAACCTTGTGCATAATAGTAGAAGGTTTTAAGGAGATTGATAAATTACTACTGCTAAGCTTTTCTTCTCCCAAAACTTCACAGTAAAGAGATAAAACCCATACCATTTCCATCATTTGATCCCATAAGATACTTCACAGTAACAACTCATGAGGAGCCCAGGAAAGGTGTACATAGACAGAAGCCAGAATTGGGAAAAACGCAGTAGGCCTGAAGGTTATCTCCTTTAATCTTTAAGTATCTGCCAGAGCTAATCATCCCATGAGGAACTGATCTCTTTGAAAGGAAGTGAATTTGGGCAAGGAGAATTTCAAGATTAAGATTTGGGAGTTTGGATATTAGCTTTGTCATGAATAGGCTTTACCTTCTCAGCCTCTAATTTTCCAAATTTTATTAGTATATGTTTGTGACCATCTCAGGAAATCTGTCATTGCCATTTTTCTAGTCGTCAAGTGTGGCTTACAGTTCAGAACTTCCCTGCTTCTGACTTCAAAAGAGCCATAATGTCAAAACGGTGTGAAGATTCTTAAAAAAATTAAAAATAGAACTACCCTATGACCCAGCAATAGCACTGCTAGGAATTTACCCAAGGGATACAAGAGTGTTGATGGATAGGAGCACATGTACCCCAATGTTTATAGCAGCATTTTCTACAATAACCAAATCATGGAAAGAGCCTAAATGTCCATCAACTAATGAATGGGCAAAGAAGATGTGATTTTATGTATACAATAGAATACCACTTGGCAGTGAGAAAGAATGAAATCATGCCATTTGTAGCAATATGGATGGAACTGGGATGGGTATTATGCTAAGTGAAATAAGTCAGCCAGAGAAAGACAGATACCATATGTTTTTATGCATATATGGATCTTGTGAAACTTAACAGAAGATCATGGTGGATGGGAAGGGGACAAAAAAGTTACAGAGAGGGAGGGAGGCAAACCATGAGAGACTCTTAAATACTGACCACAAACTGAGGGTTGATGGGACTGGGGGAGAGGGGAAAGTGGGCGATGGGCATTGAGGAGGGCACTTGTTGAGATGAACACTGGGTGTTGTATAGAAACCAATATGACAATAAATTATATTAATAAAAAATAATTAAAAATGTAAAAAAGAATAAAAAGTAAAAATAAAAAAGCCATATTGTTGAACAGAATGATAAAACATTAATATTTGAAAATATTTCACAGATGAACAGGACCATACATCATAGCTAAGAAGAACATAGCTCATCAAGGAAAGAACAATAAAGAAATTCGTTAAACAAGGGGTTTCTTTTCAGACATAAGAACAACAGCATTTCTTAAACACTTATTTTATGCTAGGAAGAGTGAGTGTTTTACATGTATTCACAACTTAATGCTCATAACAAAATTTATCAGGTACCTGCTATTAGTTTCCATAGTTTATAGATGAGAAAACAAGCATAGCATGAGTCAGTAATTTAATCAATGTCACATTATTAATAAGCGCAAAAATGAGGCTAAAGCTAAGCAGTCTGGCTTTAGAGCACGCTACTTTAACCACTACTCCATATGGTCTATAATTATTGCTTTTTTTTTTTTTTTTTTTTTTTTTTGCTCAGGGGTATTGCTTAAGAACAACAATTATCATAGGTATGTCAGTTAGGTATTCTGACACATTGCATAATAAAACACTCAAAACTGCTGGGAGCCATCTTGGGCACACAGGTCGACACTTTCCCTGTGTGAAAAGGTGGATGTTGCAAGGCTCCTGCTGCCAAATTGGCACCGAAAACTATCTCCTTCTAATATTAATCTTTCAGGCTTGGATTTCTTGAATTGCTCTCGTTGGCCCCAAGGAATGTAATGCTCTTTTGTTTTATGGCATTTAGATAAAAAAGAACGACCTGGAGCACGATGCTATGATGGATTACATCTGAATGAGAGTAGCCTGGCCAGAAATAATCTTCAAGTTGCATCTTGGGGACGGGTTGCACAGATTGATAGCAGTTATGAGATGGCTGGATATTGGTGTGACTTGTGTAAACCTTGGGCCCCTATTATGTAAATTCACTCATTCATGAGCAAAGGACAAGCATTGGGAATTCTGTCCTTGCTGGATGGGTTTCACCTCCCCCATTGTAGTTGGAGGAATAGGCAGAATGACTTCTGGCTTGTTTATAGATAATTAACACAGGCCTAGGTAACACCCTGTTCTCTCCCCCTGCCTTAAATTCATACGCTAATTAACTTGAAAACAACTTGCAAGATTGAGGAAATTGCAGCTTTACTGAAAAAAACACATTGTTGTTCAAACTATGCTTACTGATGGGATGTCACTCACTCATTGCTGTAATGTCACTTACTACTTTTAATTAAAGACACTGAGACCAGCAGAGCAGAGATGCCAGAATTGCCAGAGATGCCTGCTTGATGATCAGACTATATCTCTCTCATTCCTTTCACCAGCCGTCCATCCTTCGGGGACTGTTGGACTCGCCAGAGCTGGACTATGGCATAAAACTTCAATGGCCAATAACAATGAGCACTTTTTTGTCATGCATCACTGGGATTCAGCTGATAAACAATGGCCTTGACAGGGATTGGCAGGATTCATTCACTCTTCTGCAGAGTGGTTCTAAATCCGATGACTCTCCACCAGTCACTGCTTGCATCTTGTGTACCAACATTCCATTGGCCTAATACAAGTCACCAGAAGAGCTTAAGAATCAGAGCATGAGGGTCATATCAAAGGGATATGGTAATAGGTATGGACACAAGGAGAGGTAAAGAATTGGGTCATTATGTTGGTCTACCATCATTCATAACAAGGAAAGTGAATTGGATTGGGAGCCAAATTCTATTCTATTCATTTTCTATTCATTCATCTATCAGTAAACTCCCTTGACTTTCATATGTAAGAACTGTTTTTACATCTTAGGCATTCCGAGATAAAATTTAGAGTTGTTACTTCAAAAAGATTTGTAATCTTATAGTCGAGTCAATAATTAAAATACACCATAATATTGCCATGAATATGGTGACATCAAAGGCTATATTTCCAAAAAAGCTTGTATTTAAACAGAGAAAAGGAGAGCAGAGAGGGGTGAATCTCTTAAGATAATGTTTGGGCTGAACTTTGAAGCAGAGGTAGTTAATAAGAGATCAAGAATAAAGCATCTATTGCATTCAACAGGATGTCAGGAGTTGAAGATATGGAAGTCAGATCATGAAGGGATTTACATGTCACCCTAAACATCTCAAACTTTATCCTGAAGGGAATAGGAGACTATGAAAGATTTTAAACAAATTATTAAACTTTGCACAAAAAGTATAAACAATGCCTTACAAGTTTTGATTGATACTTTAGAAATTAATATATAGATAACTCAGTGGTATCATGAAGAGGAAACCTTCTGGAATGTTTTTATCACTTTTAAAGTTCCCAAAGGAGTTGTCTTCTTGATGTACCAGAATGGGATCTGGTCTTGAATGACTGGTTCGCAGTTACTAATAAACAATATGTAAGATAAGTACCAATGGATCAACTTATCTATATGCACTGAGAAATACAACTTTCACACAAACCATACATATTGGAGATATGTTGGCACAATGGCTCCCAAGGCCAAATTATATAATCATGCAATAAAGATAATCAAAGTCTGTTTTATTGATTTACTGTGAAATTGTAGGGACAGGACCAAAAAATAGAAAGGGAATCAGACATGGGAATCAGATTTCTTGGTGAGCACGAAATCAAAACAATGGTTGTTAGATGAATTCATTGTTTAATGGCAACAGAAGAGGATACCTGTTGTTCCATTTCACGGTAAAGTTGGACTTTCCATTCAGATCTGTTGATCTTGGTTCCAAATCTAAGGGTCAGCCTTGCTAGGGGAATATAAATAACTTGATGTCTAATGACTAGGGTCGTCTCTTCATTTCATGATGGATGCCATTTCCTGAAAGACATGGCTTTTCCTATATTTTCATGGTTCACTAATGCCCCTTCTGTGCAGCACTTTTTTCTTAAAATATGTAATACCTCAACCAGAAACCATCTGGTCTGTTGTAAGTTTACTGATCTGTAATCCAATATTGATTTTATCATTTATCTCCCAGAAAGCCAATTATTTCTTTCATTGTCAACATCCCTAGTAGGCTCCTTACTATAGCCTCTTAATACTAAAAACAAACACAAAAACAAACAAAAAAAAACACAAAAAACAAGGGCACTAAAATGTGTATTCCTCAATTATTATAAAAACATACTTATACAGTCAAATTGAAAAAACAAACAAACAAACAAATGTTTTTGGTTATTTAATGACGGAGCTTCACTGGTGAGTTCTGACCTGCAATAAAAGCATATGAGTTTTCTCTAAGTTATTTAGATCAATATATTCATGAAAACATGTTTTTTATTCACTGGAAATTTTAACTTCAAGTAATGCATCTTTCTAATTATATAGTAAAGGGCAACAGATACCTCCAGGTAATCTTTGAAATAGGAGAAGAAACAATTTGTTTGTTCTTTGATTTCTCATTCTCTTTCTTAGACTCTTTATTACCATGAGCAAAATATTTGAATGAAACAGGATTTTTGTTTATAGATGATTGTCTTCTGTTAATGTTGAGAAACCCTCCTGACTTCTAAATAATATTTTGATTTTATTATGAATATTTCCCTGGCAATGAATGAAGAAAAAGAAAATAAAGTCAGCAACCTCCAAATTGCTTGCTGATATTTGCTATTTATGACTTCAACTATATTGCCATAAGAGAAGCAATTAAAGTAAGGTATTGCATCCACCCATGACTTACATGTAGAAAGTCATAAAATAGTTTATACCCCTATAGAAATACTGCTACTTATGTGTGTCTGTTTCTCTTTATATTTTTCTTAATGTTTGTTTATTTTAAGAGAGATGAGAATACAAGTGGGGGAGGGACCGAGAGAGAGGGAGAGAGAATCCCAAGCAGGCTCTGTGCCATCAGCAGAGAGCCTGATGCAGGGCTCCATCTCATAAACCTTGAGATCATGGCCTGAGCCAAAATCTGGCATTAGAGGCTTAACCTACTGAGCCACCCAGGTGTCTCTTTTTCTTTCTTTCCTTTTTTTTTTTTTTTTTAATATATGATTTAGGGATTGGAAGATGGAAGATTACCACATTTCTTATTCTTTTTTTAATGTTTATTTATTTTTGAGAGAGAGAGAGAAAGGGAGAGAGCAAGAGCAAGGGAGGGGTATAGAGAAAGGGAACAAAGAATCCAAAGAAGGCTCCAGGCTCTGAGGTGTCAGCACAGAGCCCAACACAGGGCTGGAACCCATGAGGGTTGAGATCATGACCTGAGCCAGTCAGACCCTTAACTGACAGAGCCACCCAGGCATCCCAGGATTACCACATTTATCAGAATGTTTTTGTTTGCCAAACTGTAAAAAATACAACTCAAATAGGCTTAATTAGTAAAGGTAACTTACTGTTTTTGTGGCTGAAAACGTTGAACAATAGCTTAAAAGGTATTACTAGAACTTTTTTTTTTTTTTTTCATTTCGTATGTCTCAATTCCTCTTACTGGTATTCCTCACTCTTTAGTGGCTTTTCATCTCATAGTCCAAGATGGATGACAGTGGATCCCAAGAAATCCTATTTTTTGCATTCCTATCCAGCAAAAGAGAACATTTCTGCCACAAACTCCAAATACGTGTCCAGAGACTCATTCTCATCAGACGAGTTAAGTCATAGACCCACCTCTGAATAAATCACTGTGGCCAGAAGGCCCATGTGCCACCTGTGTACCTAATAACAGAGTCAGCTTCTTGAATACATGGTCTTCATGGATACAGAAGGAGATATTCATTAAAATCAGGACAGTATACCAAAAAGAAAGGAATACATTTAGAAGTCAAGTAAATGACTTCACACGCTGACTTTAACATCAAATAAACACATTAAAAAAATCATTACCATTTGTAGTCATGTATTTAGGCAACATGAATAGGGCATACAAAGAAAATAATTTCAATGGAAAAAAAAGAAAAAAGTCACTTGTATAAAAGATTAATGGGAATAATGAGAGAACTTCACTTAACTAGATTGAGGTAATTGATATTTACCTCCACCTACATCAGAATTCCATAACCATTCCCATTTGCCTTTAGGGTATCCCAAAGTACTGCTGCTAATCAATACCTATGCAAGCTAAGTTCAACTTTCCTTTTGATCTTCTAAGTAGCCACCACAAATCCACTGTCCAGTTTTGCTTATTATCTTCTGTTATCATCCTATCTACACCAGTGAAATGATGAATAACAAAAAGCCGAGAGGAACTCTAACTAGTCACTGACAAGGAAAAAATGTCTCATCCAACTTCGAGGTGCTGAGTTTGCAATCAAGTTAGGAGATTTGGTCATTTAAAAACTAGAAAGCAACTATCGTCTGAAAACTGAGAGATATTTCTACATTGTAATAATCTACCTGTTTGCTGTGAGCTCCATATTTTATCTTCTTTTAAATTGCTTCTACTGAGAGATTTAAACCTTAAATTGTTCCTAAAGAGCTACTAATTAACCTTAGGTAGTGACTAAACTAAAAGTCTGAATCTCTGTCTTCAGGGTTATTTAAACCTGTTATATCTTTATTTGTTTCTATTTGCCAGACAGCATTTATCCTACTTCAAGTGGCACAGAAAACTTACCCGGTGCCTGCAAAAGTAAGTTCTTTTGCACGCAACCTGAACAACAAGTTAAAGAGACTTGACAGGTCTCGTCTTTATCTCTTTCCAGGATGGATTGCCATTTTCCAAGTACAACTAGGCTGGAGTGGTGGGAAAATTTCAAGGTGCCCACCTCATAGCATCTAGACTTCGCCAAACTGAACAATCCAGCTGCTCTGAGCAGTAAATAAATTGTACATTGCCGGTGAATATTTCTTTAGTCAAGGTTGGTGTTACAAGGATTTAAGATGCAGAAACTCAGCAATAAAGTGTATATATATATAGCCAATAGCCTTGGAAAAGAATTGATTGAATGCGGGTTTAAAATCAAGTTTTACACATTCTCACGAGTGCTTAATGAAGTATTGGGGTATTTTATTCTAACAAAAACTTGACTTCTATGCTAATCAACTAAAGAAAGATGTATTTGCTATATTAATACTTTTATGTAGTATAACTTAATTTACTTCAAAAGCTCCTGTACTAATTTTTACCAACTTGTACATAATTAAGATTAAAAAAATGTTGTGAGTTACTGTTAACTATTTGAACTGGTAAGACTATTGTTTAATCGTAACACAAAATTCTTTATCCACATATGTTTGTTATAATCATAGTTGACTTCAGATGAGTTGTTGATATTAAAAAATGCTGAATTCATTGTGTATATTAGATGACTGCTCAAGGAAAAAGGCAATAAATAGAAAAGGAGGTTCCATAGTATATTTTCATAATTAATATTCAAATTATTTAATTTGTCCCCTGTGATCATCCTATTCAATCTGCCCTCAATATTCCAAATTCAAAATAGAAGCCACTGCCTGCAAAATGGTCTTTCCAACTTCACCTACTGATGATGCCGGGGTTTCATCCACTTCTCCCCTTCAGGAGTGATATACATATTCCCCAGTTTCTGAGAGTCTAGACTGTTGGCAATTTTTAGCTGAGTCCCTCTCCAAAATTTCCTAAAGTCAGTGGTTCTCAACCTTTAATTTGCATTAGAATCATAGAAAGAGTTTAACTCACAGATGGCTGTGCCCCCAGACTTCTGATTTAGTAGGTCTGGCGATGGGGACTGATACTCTACCTTTCTCATAAGCACTGCTATGATGCTAATGCTACTGTTCTGGGAACACTTTGAGAACCACTGCCTTACCCAAGGTCACATCTTCTTCCTTGGAAGCAGCCCAGATCCATTGGGCATATTAAAACCAGATGTCCTTGCAAATACAAATAGAATTGCATTTCTATATTCCTCTCTTATGTCCTATGTCCATTCTCTCCTTCTAGGGGCTGATCCTGTATGTACTCTAAGACCCAAATTGATCTACTTAAAATACTTATCTAACATTTTAGTGGCTCTCCAATATCAATAGAATGGCATCCAAACTTCTATCCTTTGCATTCTCTCCAATTCTGGATTAATAAAACTATCTAGCTTCTACTGGCTATTGAATGCTGCTGAGGAAAATGCATACAAATTCATAATGTCAAGTTCCAAATGAAACTTCTATACTGCATGATAGTACTAGAACATGTGTGGGTAGCCTTCTCGCACTTTCCACGTTAATGGCTTTTTCTATTGTTCTATTTTCTCCCTACTTCCTACTTCACCACTCCCTACCACTCTCAGAAGATGGCTTGCCAATTGCATAAACCAGATGCCAACGTCATCCTTCACATCCCTTTCCCTTAAATCCCCAAATCTAGTCCAATGTCAAGTTCCGATGAATCTATCTACGAAATATTTCTCCAGTTTTTCCACATCTCTGCTTCTCACTGTCTGTTCATGCCCTAGTGCAGGCAAATATTATTTTTCGCTCTGATAACACAAAAGCCTTCCTGACTAGACCCAGGGTTTTGTCACATCCAACCTATTCTGTCCTTTGGCAATGTTTCTAAAACAAAACCTTTCATTTCTACCTTTTAATGAACTCTGTCTATACTCTACTACCATAAACATCCTCATGATGTACCCACCCTAACTTCACACATACACTGATCGATCTTAGAATAAAGTTCAAAATTTTAACTTGACCCAAAAGGCTGTTTATGTAGGTATTCTGCTACATCTCTTGCCTCATTCTGTATCCTTATATGTATACAGTACAATATACTCCAATTTATGCTGAACAATGTGAAGTTCATGAGCTCTTGTATAAGCCACACCACCAGAAAAGTATGTCTGAGTTCCCAAGGCTATGAAAACAAGCAAATGAACAAACATAAAAATGTATAGCAACAAATTTTAAAGCTTTCTAATCCTTTAGAATGTATCCTCAGACCTGAGAGGCTGTTCATGAATCCCAGATCATGAATCTATATCCTCATAGATGCAATACTCTAATATATAAGCAAAAAAAAATTACAGAATTTTAGGTGTAGAATAGA
The DNA here is from genome assembly GCA_030068075.1 of Paguma larvata. Classification (NCBI taxonomy): domain Eukaryota; kingdom Metazoa; phylum Chordata; class Mammalia; order Carnivora; family Viverridae; genus Paguma; species Paguma larvata. The sequence goes on along the minus strand of CM057824.1, from coordinate 119,762,660 downwards.
CATTCAATAAAAGATGGTCCAACTCTCTTAGTTTCCACAAAAAGAAATTGATGCTCAGAGAATTTAAACCATGTACAGTGGTTATTAAAGGGGTCAGATCTGGGTTGGAAGGAGAGTGAAAAAAAATCAGAAAGAAATCTAGAAAATAAAATACCAAAGAACTAAAAAAAAAAAATTGTGGGGGGGTGTCACTACCAATTTTGAAATTCAACAGAGATACTCAATGTGTATGTGAGGTACCAGGGACAAACTGGGAGACAGAACCCCAAATGGTCTCCAAGACTGATGGTCCCTTTCAGGGGCATTGTTGCTAATGATTCCTTGTTAAAGGCCATGGAGACTTAAAATGATTTACTTACATTCTCATCTTGCTGCGAATGCTGGGTGTGGCTGCAAGAGCTAATATCTCAGGGAAAGGTGTATTTTATATTATTAATAATATACACACATGGAGAAAACATGCCCATGCATACAACTAAATAATAAAAATTTTCACAAAGCAAAGTTCTGATGTTTTCTACCTTATTTTGCTCTATTCTAAGTCATCAAGAGAAGGGCTAATTGTGGCCTGCCTCATTATTTTCACAGTCCATTAATGGGTTATAACCTACAGTTTGAAAAATAATGTATACTTAATTTCTCATTATTTAGTCGGATTTGAGGTCTTCTTTGTGTTCTTTTATCCATAACAGCAATGATACTTTATAATACCCTTTGTGTATGTTGCCTTTTTGGTAAATTGCATTTGGTCCCACAACAATCGTTATTAAGATTAAGCCAAGTAGTAGGCAGAAGAAGAATATAATGGTCTTAGTCAGCTTTGGCTACCACAGCAAAATACCACAGATGGGGTAGCCTAAATAACACATTTTTTTTTTTTTTTTTTTTACAATTCTAGAGTCTGGAAGTCTGAGATCAAGGTACCAGCATGATCAGGTTCTGGTGAGAGATTTCTTCCCGGCATTCAAAGAGCAGCATCTTGCTTTGTCCTCCCATGAAGAGAGAGAGAGAAAGGAAGCACTGATGCCTCTTTTTATATGAACACCCATCCCACCATAAGGCCACTCTCATCACCTCGTCTAAACCTAATTACCTTTCAAAGGACTCAATTCCAGGGGCACCTGTCTGCCTCAATTGGAAGAATGTGTGATTCCTGATCTTGGAGTTGTGAGTTTGAGCACATTAGGGGTAGAAATTACTTGAATAAATAGAACTTAAACAATTCTAAAAAACAAAGCACTCGTCTCCAAATACCATCCACACAGGGGTAGGGCCTCAACATATGGGTTTTGAGGGACACAATTTAGTCCATAGTTATACTCTTCCAAAAAGAGGTCTTCCAGTCCCAGTGGAAAGGAAAACATGGTGGAGGCAAAAAGTAGTCCTTTGACACAAAAGTCCCATCTGCCTTGAGATCAAAAATTCTAAGATAGGTTGTTAGAAATACCCATATTAATGGGTGAGGGCTTATTCCTCATTTTTAGATTAGAACTTATAAAATTTAAAAATGCTTTGAAGAAGCAGCCTGACCACACAAGGGAGTATGGTGGCATAACATAGTCAGGCAGAGAATAGATCTTAAGATGGTGACATCTTCATTCTCTACAACCTGGGAAAAGAGTGAAAGAAATACAAAAGTTTGTGTGTGACACCTCAGTGGTTGTGTGGTACATAGCCCAGAGACTTTGATATTATAGTAACAGAAATCTTTGTTAGGATTTCTGTGAGGATTAACTGAGCTGTGTGCCCTGGATAATAGAAGGAGATGGGGCAGCATTCCAGGAATTTTCTTGTGCAGAGAGAGGTGACATTAAGACACTTCACAGAAGATCCAACAAGAACAGAAACCAAATCTGGAAACCAGACAAGATGATCTACATCTCAACTGGAGCTACCCAGAGGCCAACAGATAAGGATAACCTACGGTTATGTCTGTTCTCAATGTGCCTAAATGTCATCCAGAGAAAGGAGTAAAATAGTGGGGGAGACAAAACCTGAAAATCTGGATAAGTAGCACAAAGATATTGAAAAAGGCAGAAAAACTGTTAAATTGAAATAGACTCTGATATATTTAATTGCTAAGTTTGTGACTTAAAAATGTGACACTATTATACTTCACTTTTCTTTCTCTGTTCACTCTCCATTAAAGTATTCTGACTTGTCATTATAACTTAAGAAAATTATAAGGTGATTTCTAAAAATATAACGTAGGTTATCATAAGAAGCTTGGGTCAAAAACAATGTGATTTTATGCTTTTTTTTTTTTTTTTGGAACCGCGTAATTAACTCCTCACTTTCCTTTCTCCAAAGATGATAATAGATTGAGCTATGTCACATGTGAATATTACAGGTGTCACACAGATTTTCACACAATTCTCATTTATAAAACTGGTGTTCTTTGTACTGTTCTCTATAAATACTACTTTTGAAAGTCCTTCAAAACATTTGAAAGATAAATGTAAAATAAAGGTTAAATCCAAGATAAACAGTGACCCATTTCTGGATAAAATTGTAAATTAGAATAGAATGAACTCCATTTGGTCATGGAGCACCATAACACTTTAGCTATCTGTGGAACCCTTAGCTATTTCTAAGTCATCACTTGACTTTACACCTACTGTGTTCCTCCCGCTGTGATAAGTAGGCACTGAAGTCACAATCTGACCAGGACAGGATTCCTGCCCTGTCAAAGCTGATTGCCTAAACCTAAAAAAGAGAAAAATTAAGCAGTTAGAAACCATGAATATTGCAATCTGTGGCATGCTTCATGTGCTATGGGAGTGGGAAACAGTGTCTTTGCTATGCAAGGGGGCTGTGTAGGGAATATTACAAGGAAAATTTTCACAAAGAGGTGATAACTGGACAGAATTTTATGTTATAGAGAAGAATGTTGTGTTAAGGTTTTTTTGTTGTTGTTGTTTGTTTGTTTGTTTTTTCTAATATTCCTTTTCCACACTGGAGAGACCTGATGGAATCAAGTGAAAATTTTAGAATGAGGTAAATTGGTCCCACAAAAAATGTGGAGACTTATTTTGTGTGTTGAGTTCTATGACAAATAAGCTACATAATGATAACTTTTAAAATCCATTCAGTAGTTATTTTAAGGAGACTGCAAGATATGCCTATAAATATGAACAAATCCTAATGGTCCTACTATTATTGGAATGACTACTTGTAGCTTGGAATAAAATATCAAGCAAAAACATCATGTACTAACTCAAATATTTTTTATTATTTTTATTTTTATTTTAGAGAGAGAGAAAGAGAGAAAGTGTGAGCAGAGGGGAGTGGGGAAAAGGGAGAGAGAGAGAGAGAAAATCTTAAGCAGACTTCACAGCTCAGTATAGAGCCCGATGCAGGGTTCAATCTCATGAGCCGTGAGATCATGACCCGAGCCAAAATCAAGAGTCAGATACTCAACCAAATGAGCCACCCAGGTGTCCCCGTTTTGATTATTTTTGTACTTTAAAATATTTAGACAAAGACAAGGTAACCAGCAAACTTTTTGATAAAAATGTTTCAAGTAATGTTGATGAAATGATTATAAATGCACAATACCTTGACCCAGGTTCAGCCAATCAAATTCACCTTCTCAAGAATGTTTAATTAGAATAGATTCTTATTGGCTTTGGGTTCTGGCCTCTGAAAATTGTGTAAAATTAGGACTGGGACCATCATATTTGCCTACCAGCTTTGGTGGGCAAGCAGTGAAAGTCCAATTACAGAAAAGTAAAGTGCAGAAGAAACCAGAACTAAAGAGCCACGTATACTCAAAGAGAGGGATGGAGATATGAGGATTTCTGGGTTGTCGTGATTGCCTTGGTTTTGGTACTTAGTTTTAGTCCCTTACAAGGTCTGGCTGCACTTCTCGTGCATGGATTCCCTGAGATACGCCAAGTTTGCTCCAGGTTGCCAGGTAATTATGATTAGATTTTGTACACCCAAGCAAATAATACACTTGTGTCTTTAAAAATATATATATAAAGTAGGTAGCCCAAGACCAAGTAAGAAAAGGCAATAAGTTGTTCATAGCATGGTATATGCAACATCCCTATCATTTTTAGTTATTGACTCTGCTGAACGAAAAGCAATAGAATATAAATAAATTCAAATGCTGTCTTTAGAGTCCCCTGGGGCACACAGTAGAACTAAAATCATATGTAATCTTAGCTGAATGAGATGTCGCCATAATTTTATCCGTAATATTCAGTTTAGAGAAAAATTATTCATTTTATCATTTCCATGTTTATTCTTTTGTTAAGTAGATTAAACTAAAATGCTCGGGTGATCCTGGAATTTCATTTAGGATTATGATTCTTTCTATCTGGAAAGACGGTTAAAAGAAGAGTAGTTGATTAGTCATTTATTTCTAAGTACTTGTATATATTGAGAGTCTAATTAAATTTTCAATTATCTAGATGTTGGACATATGTAAACCTTAGAATAAGCAACTGGAACTTGATAAGTCTAGGTTTGGTAGCGTTGGCACAGAAAAAACTTTGAGGAGACAAATATGGCCTTAATAACATCAACTAATTTTCCTATTGAGTGGCTACCCTCATGATCCTATTCTATTATTCAGGAACTTTGTAGAAGCTCTCCTTGCCACTGGCTCTCTATAAATTCCTTTTCATATTAACTCTTCAGAAATTTATTCACACAGAAGGGATTGATAGTTGCTCACTGTAAGCCCTCCCAGGAGAACTGTCACTTTAAGCCTTTAATTAAACAGAACAATCTTTTAATGTAGGATTTTTCAAAATGTAGTCAATAGAAAAGAGAATATTTGAGGAACAAGGAAGTCTCCCAGCTGCCTCTTACCATGCCACATAGGTGACTGTCCACTCCATTTCTCTCCTTAACAAGTCGAGCTTTGTTTGGCAGAAAAAGTATTAGGCAGAAGTAGTTCCTAGACTAATTCTCTCTTATTGTAACCATTACCATTGCTATTCTCATTCGTCAATCATTTATTCCCTTCAAAGTATATATATCCTCCTGTAAGGAGAAGAAAAAAAGTTCAGTTGAACCTCATGAAGCATTAAACAGGTAATATCGAGGAGCAATGGCACCAATGTCAATTTTTATGAACACATATAAAATAATATTAGACAAACAATAATAGTGACATACGTAAAAGGTGAGAGGTAACTTATTCAAACCTATTTCCTGCATGTTGCTCTCTTGCAAATTTCCGTGAAAACTAAACTCGCAGTACAGATGCTTAAGGCAAGTAATGCTTGTAGAGTACCGACCCAGTGAGTAGGTGGCTTGTCTACCAGATTGTATTAACTATAGCAGTAGAGAAAAATTCTAATCTATGACTGAGTCAGGCGAGAGCTGGTAGTCCCCAAACCAAGACAGCTGAGGTGTCAGCTCATGCCTATGGCCAATATGTTACAGAGCTGTAACCACAAGGGATGGACTGTGATCATGGCAGTTTAAAAATCCCATCGCCTAATAGCTGAGGTCTCTCTCTCAAGTCTGATATCTGTTTCAGTCAGAGTGTAATGGACAAGAAACCCCACATCCTGGAATCCTACTGTCATATGAATATTCTAAGGAAATACTTCCTCAGGATAGGCCACTTGCGTTTGCAAGTTCTGACCACTTGCATTTGTTTTCATGAAAATATAAAAATGTAAAATGCAATACAGACATTTAACATATGTGCATCTCTATTGCTTTATCAAGTACTTACTCTTCGTTCATTTCTCAACAAATAATTTCTGCGCCAGAAGCTGTTATACACAACACCTACACATGCTTCAAACACAGGACAAAGAGCAAGAATGTGCTTTGGAATTAGGGTGATGAGTGCTCCCTTTGGCAGCACATATACTAAACCTGGAATTAGGGTGATGGGATTAGAATCCTTCTATTGCTGGTGACCGGATATATGACTTGAGCAAGTTATACTCTTCGAGTCACATTTTTGTTGTTGTTGTTGTTCAATAAGGTAGATACGCTTGCAAGGTTGTCATGGGGATTAATGAAAACATTTGTATAGTGTCTAATGTTAATAAGATATAGCATTCCATCTTGATCAATTTGTTTCTATTATTACACTTTTCTCTGAAAAAGGAATTCCAGTAATCAGGACACGTATATACATTCTTTTTTTTTTTTAATTTTTTTAATGTTAATTTAATTTTTGAGAGACAGAGCACGAGTGGGGGAGGAGCAGAGAGAGAGGGAGATAGAATCCGAAGCAGGCTCCAGGTCTGAGCTGTCCGCACAGAGCCCGATGCGGGGCTCGAACCCACGAACTGTGAGATCATGACCTGAGCCGAAGTCAGGCCTCTCAACCGACTGAGCCACGCAGGCGCCCCAGAACACATATATACATTCTTAATTTCAAAAACTTAAATGATCAGGCAAACAAATTAAAATAATATTGGATCAGATTAAAAAATAACTCTTTAGTATAACATGGCAGTGGTGCCTTTTATTGAGAGGCTATTTGAGCATGGATGCATAAAACTCAAATAGTATTTGTAAATAGTTTCTTCCAAAATCACACCCTAATTGTTCATTATTAGGCCATTAATCAGTGGGAAAAATATCCATTCTTAGTAACAAAAAAAAAAAAAAAGAGTGGGAGGCTTCTCAAGAAATCTCCTCATGCACAATTCCATAGAACACATCTAAATAAGTCAGTAGTGTGGGTGGGTTGCTAGGAAATGCTGCAGCTTCGAGGACTTATGTTATAGCTTAGAAAACATGGGTCTTGCAGAAATTAAGTTATAAGAATGAAGTGGTCAAAGCCATCCACAAGCACATATTTTGAAGATATTGCATGCTGTCACGGATCGTATAGAATATCCTACTCGTAAGCTGTAATAACCAGGTGATTTCTGCCTGCAAGAGATCCCCATGATACAGTTGACAGGATGCTCACCATTTAACAAGAATAGTCTTTGTCATACTTTGCTCTAGTTGCAGCCTATAGATCTCTACATTTAAGCAAACAAGCCCAAAGCTTCCGGTCCAGGGCTCTGAATACAGAGATTCCTCAGGGATGTTAGGTAGAAAATTAACTAAACTGATTTATTCCTAAGGAATTTACTGTCTAAAAGTATTCCTATTCCTACTTATTTTTGAAGAATTTATTTCCCAAAATTATTATCATAGAATAAAGTTAACTCAGAATATATTTATAGGAAAGCATAAAGAAAAAAAAATGTCTTTTTAAGAAAAAAAATCCCACCATTTGCCTATTTTTATGAGACACACTTACTCCAAAAACAGGGCCAGGACATTTTTAGCATCCAGTGGGTACAGAGTCGTTTAGGTTAGCTCTTTCTAATACAATTCAGAGTAATAGTAAGAGCTCACTATTTACAAGTGCTTTGCAGAAAAAAAAAATACATAAGTGGAGTGCATGGTTCTCAACTAAATAAAGTGTTTAGAAGCATTGAATAAATAATAAACGGACAACCAAACCAGTCAATCCCCAGCCTCTGATGCTTTAAATATATAATCCTTTTTCATCTCCATAAGAATTCCATTTTACAGACGAGGAAACTGACACATCAGGAGCCTTTCTTATCCAGAAGGCAGTGCTGGAAAGGCAGTAGTCTAGCTCGAGTCACAACCTCAAATCAATCATCATCGCAAAGGGTATAGGTGGAAATCAAAGGACTGTTGAAGAGATACATAAAATACACTCGTGCGATCTAATCATGGAAGAAAAAAGGGTGACAGAAATGTATTTCCTATTACTGAGACAGAATAAAGAAAAATGATCCAATCAGTGACATCTAACTTGACTGTGAAACACAGAGCAGTGTTCTGTGTAGTAGTTGAGCCTCCATATGAAAGTACGTAGGCTATACTTGTAAAGGGAGTAGGTATTATTGTCTAAAAACAAGGAGTTACACCTTGATGCACTGTCCTCTATACTGCTTCCTTCCTTACTTGAAGAGAGTTAAATAAGTTACTACTTTTCCCTCAATTAAAATACAGTTCATAGATGGAATACATTTTTGAAATTAAGATCTGTAATAACGAATGAATTTTACAGAGCTCCTATAGCTTTGCCATCATTTTTAGAGTGCACAATTGAGTCAGCTGAAGGCTTGGAAAAAATACACTCCAGAGAGCCATTCGGTATTGGCCCAAAAAATACACTCTGTTTTAATGGAGGTTTTTGTTGTTGATTTTATCACTTGTTTCTGAAATGCTATGATCAAGCCCTTGGAAATCCTGACTTCTCAGTTTCTTACATGGATTCTATGGAGTGCAGAATAATTTAAGCTTTTCATCTGAGTTAGAATCTTCTGTAGTTCATCAACCTTATCTGTCACGTATATGTCACTGAAATGAGAAAAACCTTAGAAGGCAGGGAAAAAATTAAAAACAAATTAATGTGGGAAGATGATATAAATCAAGTGGTGAAGCCAAGAGTGAATTATCAAAAAATCTTTCATCGGGAGTGAATACATTTTTCTTTCTCAAGAGGAACCCATTATGTGTTTTTGTTTGCACTATTATACATCAAGTGGCATATTAAAGAAATAGATTTATTAGGATTTAGAATGTGTTTTACTCTGATAGGAAAGAATCGTGGTCCTTCAAATTTAAATTGAAAAGGCTTAAACCGTGAAAGTCTACATAGACCCTGTCTAGTAATGAATGCTAAGAAAAACAAATACTATTTTTAACTTGAAAGACAGGAATGAGTCCTCTCCCATAAGAAAAAAAAATACAAAAACAATACCATTTTAGAATATGCATTATTCATTCTATCTAAAACCCTCAGAATTCATTTAGTCAAATATGGCAGTCTGGCATTTTGGTGGTAAATCATGCTCTCCTTACTGAAAGGGGAGAGAAACAATTAAAACAAGATTTTCTAAGCTTGTTTTTCCTCTGGGGCAAACTGACTGGCTTTACCAATGGGTAAGGGCACATCTATGTAAAACAGAGATCTCAATAAGGTTTTGAGACTGCCAAGTAGTTTGGGAGAACATCAAAGGTATATACAAATTCAGAGATAAAGAAAATTTTGTTTTTCTGTGGTAACCTCCTTGTAACCTGCTCAATCACCACTTCTGTTCTTTTATTAGAGAATATAAATAGCCATATTGGAGTCTTTCTGGAGAAGAGAGACAGAGACAAAGAGAGACAGGGAGACAATGACAGAGAGACAGCGACCGAGATAGCGACAGAGAGAGAGTGTTGATTTTTTGGGAAGGAATGTGTAGACATTTAATTTGGCCATAGGTACTGGGAAGTGGTAGAGAGAGACTATCACAATATAGAGAATGGTCTAACCAGACATTTCTAAATGTCTTATAAATTAAGCAGAAAATGGCTTTTCTTTTCCAGGGAGGAGCAAAGAGGCTAGAAAGAACCATGTGTGGCACTGTAGGATCAGGAGCGTCCTGAGGGGATAGTAGATTGGAGAATGTTTCACTGTGAGGCAGCCTATTCCTGACCAATGCTCTTAAGGTCTGGTTGTATGCTGGCTCAGGCTGAAGGGGAGTCAAAGTTCCAGTGCCTGGGAAAGAAAAACAACATAAGTTTAGTTAAGCACCATTTTGTTCTGATTGCTCAGAGGGGACAAGCTGTTCAGCTAAACCTGTGTGAGGCAAAGAAGGAAAATTTGGAAAATCTGAGTCTGGCCTTGTCCTAGGTGAACAAGGGGGCATCTGAGTTATATTGAAGTCACATCTCATAGCATGGTTTTCCGTAGGATGCTATTTCCAGGAACACAAAGGGTAGGGGGATGTTTTTAACCTCCTCTCTGTTCTATGATCACAGGGCTAGGGCAAAAATTCAACACTGTCAGTCTCGATGTCGCTCTCAGCTCTGCCTTTCTCCTTGAACTTGCCCTAAAAAAGAGAAAGGCTCTCCCTTATCCTCTCCTGCCAGAAAGATCCTGGAAGAACCAGTTCCCTGCACCAAAGTGAAAGGGCTAGGGTCAGGAAAGAAGAATGACATTGGAAAGTCTTTAAAAAGGAAAAGGACTAATTGGGACAACAGTATCGGAGCTAAGAATGGCCTCCTAAAAATGATTGTGGTCCCTCTAACAAGATAAAAACACCTGGAAGGGATGTATCATGTCATAAAGTCCTCCCAGTTGATCGCAGGGGGTCACTGCCGGAGTGCGTGGCTTATTCGCTGAGCTCAGAGCATGGGAGGTAGCCTCTGGGTGGGTTGGCAGAAGAAAAGGCAGCATACAAGGAGTTAAGTGTAGACCTGAAGCCTCTTCCAAGCACATGTTGGTGACCGCATTTGGTCTGAACAAAACGAACAAAAAGGTCACGTCTGACAGCAGATTTCATCAGGGTGAGAAAGTGTATACCAGTGATTTTATTATGTCCCAGAGACTCAGAGTCAGGAGGCATGTGAAATTAAGCTGGTGGTGATTTTTTTTTTCCCTCCTGGGAAATAAACGCTGCATAAACTTGAGTAAAGTTCATAAACCTTTGAACTCCTTGTGTTTCATTTTCTTAATCAAGAACACCACTTACCACTTTGATGACTAGTAAAGTTGATCCTGTGAATTCATAGGAGCGTAAGAGCCTGAGATAAAAGTTCTCCAAGGTAGAACACCAAGGATTGTCATTGTTACATACACTACTACCATCAAAAGCAGCACAATGCATCATAAATTATATAATTAACTCCATAAGGGTGAAAAGAAATTAGTTCTGCTCATAAGTAACAAAATGCTGATAACTCGCATTCAATTTCACTGTTTAGGAGCATTTAGACCTTTTAAAGTGGGATCGGAGTCTGTGTTTTCTGTAATTTGCAGTAATAATGCCATTTCTGACATACTTTGTCTCTGTCATTAGGTAATATGATTTCCTTCTTAATTATGTTTCTGGGTGAAAGTAAAATAACAAAGAACCACACCAATGAATTTATCTCCTTATAATACATGTTACAGTGAGCCTTGGTTAATGCTAAAGAGATGGAAAGGAAAGAGGCTCAGCAAACCAGATTCGATTTTCCCTTTCTGTTACTTGTCCTAGTTTACAGAATGTGATTATTCTGCATCCGATAAATTAAATGTAATTACATTTTACTGTCATCTCCATTTCTCACAATGTTGAAGTGTTCATTGTAGCTTACCAAGAAGCCTTAAATGTGGGTGCATGGGAAGTGGGAATGAATAAAATTATTCCAATCCTGCTTTCTGTATCCCATTATCAAAGCTTCATTTGCCACTCTCCTAGAGGAGGGGCGATCACACCAAAATTATACCACCAACTAATGCAAATCACCTAGAGAGACTCCAGAAGTCTCATGCATGGTAATTTTTAGAGATTTTCCATTATCCTTTATTCGGCAATATTCAGGATACCCATCTTAGCGTTCGTGAGTGGTTCTGAATCCAAAGCTTCATTTTCTCCCCTGATCATCACACTGCAAAGTCAGTAGATTCTGTCCCCTACCAGGTCTCCTCTTAAAGCTGCCATATCTTTGTACTGCTTACAGCATAGACTCTAGCAGCCAGCAACAGTGACTAGAAAAAGATTCTCTTCCTCGTCCTCACTCCCCACCTGGAGGAGCCAGCTGAGGGCAATACTGTGGATCAGGCTGACCTCAGCTGACGCTCCAGAAACATTTATTTAGCACTGCACTAGATGTGAATAGAAATAAAGATAAATAAATACAGGGCCCAAGCCCTCCAGAAGCTGACAAAGTATTAATCCACTTGGGAAGATTTGATAAGTTTATTCACACTAAACTGTTATTAGCTGACAAGTGTTAGTTCCATCAGGTGTGATTGCAACAGGTTTCTTAGCAACACACTTTCTCTTTCCTCCATTGGTATGTAGCAGGGGGAGAGGCTGGGTTACTGGGTATTGTGTGGGAACAGCTTCAGAGAAAATCTGTCAGAGGATTATAAAGTTGCCCAACAGAGGCTCCAGAGAGCCAGCTGTCATTTTATTTCATCCTGGACCTTTTACAGAATTGGCTTCCCGAAATGTCCCTTCACAGATTCTCTGCCAAACTAAGAGGGCAAGTGTGCGGGGCTGACCTTGGAGCCAGAAGTCTCAGAAGACTCATTTTCTCATTAAGGATTTTATTCCCTTTAAAAGCACCATAATGTAGCTTGAAAAACTACTTTCCTTTAAGAGCTTGTTTGACAGCCTGATGTACTTTTCGGGGCAATGGCCGCAGAAGTTAGGTTCAACTGGCAGTAAGCCCAAAGGCCACCATATCAAGTGTTCAAAACATTAGGAATTTTAGGCTGGAAATGAAGTGGCCTTCTGAGTGAATTTCACATTTCAGTGAGTAGATAGCAATGTGTCCTGAAATAAAGCTTTTTGGGGAAAAATTTAGATGGCCTTTTTATGGGACATATCTGTATTTCTGCCTGCTTATCTGTCTTTAGATAATTTTATACCCTATATATCCAAAATACCATATGTGTATATATACATAAAAAATTTCTTAAAAAAATTTTTTTGAGAGAAAGAGACAGAGTTTGAGCAGCAGAAGGACAGAGAGAGAGGGAGACACAGAATTGGAAGCAGGCTCCAGGCTCTGAGCTGTCAGCACGGAGCCCAAAGAGGGTTCGAACTCAATGAGTGGTGAGATCATGACCCGAGCTGAAGTCGGATGCTTAACAACTGAGCCACCCAGGCGCCCCTACATATAATATTTCTTATATTAATTTGTGGTTATTCAACAGTGAAACAAAAAAAATGAAAATCAGGGGCCAACCTACTTACATGAAAATTGTAAGATACTTCTTTCATTTGGTCTATAATTATATAACAGTAAAAATATAAGAAAGAAAATGAAAACTAGGGACAAGACTAATGAAAAAAATGATAATGACCTCTTCTACAGTTGAGGCAGGCCATTGAATACATTTGGGTTTAAAATATATGAGAACTGCTCTATAGGTCAAGGTCTTGGGCAGTTATCTGGAATAAGACTTCTTTCAACTCTGAATTTACAAATTTAATACACTGTTGTTCATAGATACTATCCTGTCTTCCTATGCCCTAATACCAAGGTATAATTAAGTGGGGAAGAAAAAAAAAGAGCATGGGATGTTCCATAATCTGTGTATTTTGTAACTTGTCGTGACATTTTCCACATAATTGCTACCATGTAACGTCCAGTAGAAGGTATGAGATGCCTACCTTTCAATGGCTCAAAATAAGAAATAAAGTGTTGTAACAGATATTTATATTGCCTGCCATCTCAAGTACAAAGAAACGAGATGAGTCATCTCGGGAGCAGAGAGCAGATGCATTGGAGGAACTTGAGGGAGTATAAACACTCTGTTGTGAAGGGAGCCGGGATGGGTGAGGGGCCGGGATGAGATTAGCAGCTCTTTCCAGTTCTGCTTGGAGCCCCACCACCACGGAATTAGAATCTGACTTAGAACATGGTGAAGGTAGTTGATAATCTTGTATTGTCTGATTGAATTTTTTGTAAAGAGAGTGCCACTTAAATGTTCTCACCAAACTAATAATAATAATAAAAGAATAAATATATGAGGTGATAGATATGCTAATTTGCTGAAGGGAATTCTTTCATATTATATACATATACCAAATGAGCACACTCTACACTTTAAATACCTTACAATTTTATCTGCCAATTATATGTAAATAAATTTTTTTGAAAGAAAATAATGTGGACTATATCTGAATATTAAAGTTCTTCAGAGGAGAAAATAAAATAATTTTGATAGAAAGACTCTTCTGATACCTATCTCTTCAAGTTCTGAAGGTTTCACTGAATCTTAAAAAGTTAAGTATTAATTAATCAGAGCCAGACTAGAAGTGAGAGGCCCTGACCTCAATCAAGAGATTCCATAAAACAACAACATATAATAAAATAAATAGTGTATGGTAGGCACTCAGTAAATGTTTTTATTAAAGAGTAATATTAATAATAAACAATGTCATTGAGGAATTTATTGTGTTAAACACTTGGCTAAATAATTAGACTCATGTGGTTCCAACTCTGAAACATGTATTTTTTTTTAAGTTTATTTATTTATTTTGAGAGAGAGAAAGAGAGGGAGAACACCAGAGTGAGCGCAAGTGCGGAAGGGACACAGAGAGAGAAAGAGAAAGAATCCCAGCAGGCTCCACACTGAGAGCATGGAGCCCAAGCGGGGCTCAAACTCATGAACCATGAGATCATGACCTGAGGACCTGAGCCAAATCAAGAGTCAGACGTTTAACTGACTGAGCCACCCAAGGTTCCCCAAAACATGTTTTTTATAAGTCATTTGACAGTAACACCTGACCTGAACTTTTATGCAGCTATTTCTCATCTTTACTTAGTGTGTATATTCATATGCTTTCCTATAGAATTGTTAATATGTTTGACTATGCTGCCCAATCTCTGTCGTGGGGCATTGTGTAATTTATTCTATATACTCCATATAACCTTTCTTTAAAAAATAAAAATTTCTTAATTCTAGGATACATCAAGTCTCAAGGGTTTTAGACAAGGGTTGTAGACCCTAAGTTCTTCCAATAACCTTTTATTTAGGATTATTAGTATATTTATTTTGTTGTTGAGAAACTGAGGTACAGAGAGGTTAAGTAGATTTTCTAAGGTCACACCGCTAGTTGCAGTTCTGACCTCAGTTTAGCAGTTTATCACCAAGACCTATGATTTCTATGCACTGTTTTATACTGCTTCTTATACAGTTAATAAGATGTAGTAGAAAAATGACTTAGGTTAGGAATAGGATAGTGGAATGCCTACATGTAAGCAATAAGGAAATGTTTTATAAACACATAAAAATACTTTCTGCTACATTTTTGACAACTAGTCTAATATGTTAAGAGCTACAAGCTTGAGAAATCAATAGTAGATAGAAAAGAAAGTTGGCAGTGGCAGGACCTGGGAAACGCAGGATGTCAAAAAGGATACAATTATCGAGGGACTTCTTTGGAGAAACTTCAAAGCAGTCGCTGAAAAGCAGGTACCACAGAAATCAAGAGAACCACGGTTCCACAGAGGGATCGTGTAGGCGATTGAGAATTTCAATTTCCTATTTCCCTTTACCTGAACACTCCACTGGAATTGCTAGGGTCTCAACCAGCTCACTACCGGAGGCCTGTCCTCTCACTTTCTTCCAACAGACAAACACACTTTGGGTCAAGGAATTCTTGCAGTGTGGAATGTCCCTCATTCCCTACACATAAATGTCACACTCTGTGAAGGGTGGTGTAGATGTTACTAAGGAAAAGGGAGAGAAAGAGCTTGCAAGAGACTATTCTTCTTGATGGCAGCTCATTGAAAAAACGTCTTCCACTTGTTTTTAATATTTAGGAATATACTTAAAATACTAAAAATGAAAGAGGAGGTAGAGAGATGGAAATCAATGTTTTCAGCAAAAAAGGAGAGGCAAAGGGCCTTTCACAATGTACTTGGCTATACATACCTGCAAACAGCCTCGGAGGGCACACAAGGAGGAAGCTGAAAAAAAAACAGAAGCTAATGGCCATAAGATAAATGAGTTTCCCAGAGAGTTCTGTTCTATCACAGTATGGTATGTTCTGAAGCTAGAAGGGGCTAAGGTGAAATATCTGTACAAGTAAGGAAAGGATAATTGAATTTGCTAGTCTCCACGCTAAATGCTGGCCAAGTAGAATGGATTGCTTAATGCACCATCTGGAGTGGTATCTGATTTATTCTGGGACTCTCAGGTTCTGACTATGGAATTAGGAAGGCAAGTTCTTAAAACCAAACAAAGATGGTATTGAAGTACCTAACAATTCATTTTCCAGCCTGTTTTTCTATTACCCACAGTATTTGAAGATAACCCTTAGAGTGTGCTGAGGACAGTGACGTACTGTGGTAGCCACACTGATCCACAGAAATGTAAGGCCATTTTGTCAAAATGAGATCAAAAGGTGATGTTAAAACAGGCTTGCTAACCTCGAGGTAATGTTGGAGTTAATTTAAATGTGGACTTTGGGTGATTTGAATCAGAGACTGAAAAACAACTTCAAAAAGATTTAAACTCTCCTCTCCTTTGCCCATATAAAATGCCCTTCTCCAAAGAACTCTGATGAGTTTCTAATAGCAAGTTCTTACAAGGCTGACAAATCAGCTAAATGGACTTTTTTAATCACTGTAAAATGAAGCATACTCACAGAGACCCAAATGCCCATTATTTTACCTAAAATTTCTTTAAGAGTAATTATATTGTAAACTATCAAAACCCAACCTAGAACTGATTATAGAAGATCAATGTATCCATACCACTATTGCTAGTGGCCTGAAATGTTATTGAAAAGTAAAATAATAGACATTATTTGATATCCAACCACATGCGTCAGAGTTATAATAAGACACACGACACGGCTTCAATGTTTTCAGGTAAGCTCTGAATATTCATTTTATATCAAAGACACCTGGAAGTGTGTTGCAAGAAGAACCTAGTTATGTTTTTGCTCTGGACCAAGAGGTAGGCAAAGAGTAGAGACAAAAATTATGGAATGAGACTTCTTTAAAAATATGTACTTCAGCAAGTTTACGTAATTTAACTATTTGATATCCTCAAACTGTAGTAATAATCTCTTCTTTTGTCTCTTAGCCTGTAGTTTCCCTTTTTCTGGCTATTAGCAATGCATTTTCTTTGCAAATTAAGTCAGGTAAATCCGGCCCCAGTTCATCCAGCTCTGAGGGATGGGAAGTATACCCAAATGGTTGTACAATGAGTACCCCAAGGACAGGCATGTGACTGTGGCTGAGTCAGAAAGTTAAAACCAAGACTTTTCTTTAAGAAATAATTGGAAAAAGAGAAGCCCAAAGGCTTCTTTCTGTATGGTGAGAGCCTGCCCGAGGATGAAGCCAACACGGAGAATGAAAAAGCTAAAAGATGGATAGAAGAGGTGAATGGAAACAGGAGTGGGAAATGGGAAGAGACTCATGAAGGGCTAGGGTACACTGGATATATATAGCTCTTCCTAAAGCTGGCTCTCTTCTTCTAGATTGTTCTGTTATATAAACTAATAATAATCCTCTTTGTATTTATTGTTAAAGTAAAAAATAATTTGAGACATTCACAGACATAAAACATTAAGCCAAAACTATAACATTTTTTAGAAGTAAACAGAGATACATATATCTGGGGTTCTCATGTAGATAAAGATTTCTGAGAAGAGGAGCACCTGTATGGCTCAGTCAGTTAAGCAGCCTACTCTTGATTTTGGCTCAGGTATTGATCTCATGGTTTGTGAGTTCAAGTCCTGAATCAGGCTCTGTGCTGACAGTGTGGAACCTGCTTGGGATTTTCTCTCCTTTTCTCTCTGCCCCTAGTGTGCTCTTTCTCTCTCTCAAAGTAAATAATTAAGCACTAAAATAAAAGATTTCTGAGGAGATATTTTCTTTTGAAAACGACTAACAAAAAAAGAAAAAAGTACAATGGACTTTATCTAAACTACAAGTTTCTGCTAATCAAAATATACCTTAAGAAAATGAAAAGACAAGAACAATATCTGTAATGCATATGTCTAATAAAGATTTGAATGCAAAATATTTATTTATTTTATTTTTAAATGTATCTTGCTTTATTCAATAGATCTATTTCTTAAAATTATCTATTTGTTTTTTTAATTGCAGTATAATTAACATACAGTTATACTGATCTCAGGTGTACCCAACAGATGTATTCTTTTTTTTTTTTATTGTCAAATTGGTTTCCATATAACACTCAGTGCTCATCCCAACAAGTGCCCTCCTCTTTGTCCGTCACCCACTCTACCCCCTCCCACACCCCTTTCACCCCTCAGTTTGTTCTTAGTCTTTGAGAGTCTCTTATGTTTTGTCTCCCTCCCTCTCTGTGTCTTTTTTCTTTTCCCCCTCTTCCCCTCCCCCATGGTTTTCTACTAAGTCTCTCAAAATCCACCTATGCGTGGAAACATGGTATCTGTCTTTCTGTGACTGACTTATTTCACTATTTAAAGTCTTAAACTTGGTAAAAGAAAAACCATAAAATTAAAAGTGGGTAAAATATCGAAAGACACTTTACAAAATAATAAATATAAATGGTTAATAAGCACATAGAAAGGTACTCTACATTGTTAGTCATCAGGAAGATGCAAATTAAAACCACAATGAGATACCACATCCTATCAATTAGAAATCAATTAAAGGAAATGATACCAAATGTTGGCAAGGATGTACGGTTATTGGAATACTCACATATTGCTTGGGAGATGGTAAAATGTAGAACTACTTTGGAAACATATTTGGCATTTCTTGTAAAGCTAAACATTAACTTACCTATGTCAAAGAAATTCCTTTTTATGCCCTTTCCCTACTAATGATGTCTCTGTCTCTCTCAAAATAGATTAAAAAAAAAAATGCTGCACTAAGACTGTGTGAATCACAGTCTGAATTGTAGTGGCTGAAATACAGAAGAGTCAGTGACTTAAGACCTTTGCCACTTTTGCCCTACACACTTGACCCTTTCTATCTCCTTCTCTCCCACAAGCCAGCAAGTGTGGGGATGGGGAGAGAGTTGGAGGAGGAGTGGGAGAGCTGAGCTTATAACCTCTGCCCCCTGTAAGTGTCTGAGCCGAGCCCAGGACAGCCTGAATTTTCCATCTTGGGGCTGGAGGGAAAATGAATAAGAGATGGCGCTTGTGGTATTTGTTGGAGTGGTCTGGACATAATATGTGGAAATGGCCACAATTAACTTTCTCTTGAATATGGCTGGAAGGTGACAGGGGAAGGAGATCTGACAGAGCAGGTTTAAACATAGTGATGGAGAAAAATTATCTTTTCCCCTGTTCTACCCTTTGGGTTCAGACTGCTCAATAATCCACTTACAGCATCTGCTTCCTGCCTGCTACAATGATTGAAGGTTTAGCTTTCCATTTTTCTGTCATTGCCACCTATGTTCCATCCTTAGTCACTAAAAGGAGTCTACCATAGTATTCGATGTAGCGTATTGACCGTTTACATCATCATGACTGTGTAAGTATTGTTCATTGCAAATCCAAATGGACTAGTATGTTACAAAAGTTTGCATTTTCCCCTAGTTATATCTTGCCTTAGCTTTTCAAGACTCAATCAGGAAATCAATAACTATGTTTTTAGCACAATAAAGATGCTTAATAATCTTTGGAAATGTGTGTACATTTGCTAAAATACTAGCTATGCACCATGTTACTTGTGTTTATTTGCATTGTTTGTTTCACTGTTCATTTTTGAAATTAATGTGTTGTGTATTCTGAGTATACTGTGGTTCAGTCCTAGCATTTTTGACTGTTTGGGGGTTATGCTTAATCCTTAGCCATTTGCGTTGGTTTATTGAGTGAACTAGAGTGAGTCTTCGTAACATAGGCTACACTGTGTTTAAAAAATTCTGCATCTACCTATTTTCTGTGGCCAGTTAGATAGATGGGAAGATAAATAGATTGATAGATATATATAGCAATAAACATAAATATTTATTACATATGTAAAATGACTCATGTAAAATTGAGATAAATTACTTCATAGTATGATAAGGACTTATTGAAATAATTTATATAAAAAGTAGTGCTTGTCAAATAAGTGCTCAACAAATATTGCTTATAATTTTCAGGATAATGCATATAAAATCATTCTCTCATACCACAGCACATAAAGAAATATGGACACATTCCAATTATTTGAAAAGTACAGATGTTGAGGTTTAGAAGACATGATTCTTAGTTGTAACGTCTACAACCAGCTGACTTTGTGATTTTTACTAAAATATTCTACCTCTATGGGCCGCAATTTCCCCCAAGTATAAAATGAAAGTTCTGTTTTCCCCTTTCTTTTTAAATTCTACTTCAGCCTTTGACTTCCATTATTTTCTAACTTTAATAACTTTCCAACCAGGGAGATAAAACTGAAAAAAAACTAAAGGGGAAAATTTGAGGCAAAGAATAAGTTAAGAAAACACATTTTTCAGTAGCCAATCATGCAATAGACTCAGGCAGGAGAAGTTAAGCAATAGTTTGGGTTTGTTACATTTAACAGGTGCTTAAGGAACACTCAGCATTAGCAAGGTTCTTTGGGAAGCACTGGCCTCATGGCTGGGACACAAAAGGATTCCTGCAAATTTAGGGAATATCTCACAAATAATATTCTCTATTTATTAAAAATACATCTTTAAAGCTATACGTACAGCACCGTATTTGTACAGCTCTAGCACTATATTTGTACAGCTCTAACCCCTTCAACACAGACAGCTAAAGGACTTAACTGCCAAATTCTAGAATGTGTTTTTGTCCCTTGTGACGTCTGGATACAAGCCCGTCTGTCATTGGCTGACTCTGCAGAAGGTGAAAAACCACTTTTGGAACATTGCCAGCTCTTGCTTCTGGGCTGATTTCTAACAGATTCCCTCCCCTTGTGAATCCCCGTCTTAACTTGAGCTGCCCTCCTTTGCACTAACGAAAGGAGTCTCAAGGCCACTGAATGCATCTGTGGAAAGCTCTGTAGATCAGTAGATGGGAGCACACCCGGATTAGGACGGACTTTCTCCCACGCCATAGGAACGCCAAGTACCTCATTGCAGTTTACATGCTCTGCTTCCAAGTTGCTTGCAAAGGGCCTGGGAATTTGACAGATTTAACACAGTGACATTCTAATCACAGGACCACGGGACTGACATTAGGGCATTAGAATGGATATAAGCGGTTACCAATAAAAATACTTCACAAGAAGCCACAAAAAAATGTACTTGGGATAAATAAAGTGTCCTAGTGAAGAGTCTGAAACATTGAAGAGTAAACCACATTTGCTCCCTTTGGGATTATACTGTACCTGCAATCAAGATTCTGGTTAGGACTGACTTCAAATACCCATTTTTAGGAAGTTCTCATTATTATCACCAATGGTGGGCAAAAGGGTAAAATAACACATGTTTATTTCAGAGGGCAAATAATTTCATCTGATAAATGCTGTGTTCTCACACAGCTTTTGTACAATAAGTACAAAGCTAAATAAAAATGGAAATTATTTCGCAGGCTTTCCTACAACTTGAAAAAATGAAAGAAAGATACCTTGGGACTTATTTTCGAGATACAGATTCTTGAAATTCTTTATTCTTTTATCAGCTCTGTTGCCCAACGGGAAATCTGTACAACAGGCATCATATGTCTTTAATAATGAAGCAAACTACTGTAGCTCAAATCTTTGGAGCAGCTAAAAAACCCAATTGTGTGTAGGAAATGCCAGAAGAGTTTGTTTTACTAGAGCTATAAATTCAGCAACATTCAAGGGCTAGGCTCATTTCAATCAAAGGCAGAAAGGCAAAACTGATGAAAACATTTTAAAGGATAATCCATATGGACTGAGTCTGAGGGAAATTTCCAATGAAGCAAATTCCTTCCATATAAACCAGAGAGTTCTAGAATCCTCCTCTTACTTTCTTTTATTTAGAGGCTCAAACTCCACAGGACTTCACAAACAATCAAAGTTTCATCCTTCTTGAAAAAGGAAAAGAAAAAAGATATTTATTTTAAAAGCTTCTGGTAAAACTTCTCCAAGTGAAATGTTTTCTCTTTGATCCAATTTACATCTGCATTTCAGATCAAAAACTGTAAAATTGGAGTTAGCAAATTAGATATTAAAGATTTTGCTTCTAATAACACTTTGTTACACCAGACAGCACATTATATGCCTTAGCTGGAGCAAAAACAAGGACTAAAGGCTGCTATTAAACAAAGTAGATACATTAAAGATAACGATAAAAATAATTGTATTTAAAGCTTCGAGTAAACATTTTAGTCATCATTTCCATATGGTCTTCCTGGAGCTTCAAATTGATGTCAGATAAAATACTATCCATTGAGAGCTAAAGTCAGCCCAAAGATGTTAATTCCAAGTGTTACAGATTTAAAGAGTATTTAGGCCAATAGTTCATTTTTCTTTCAAAAATACTCATTCAGCTGAAAAAAAAAGTGTAATTTTAGTGAAAGAAAAGGAACACTTTTACTAGGTGGTTTTGTGTGGGAGATCAGGACACTATGAACAAAATGGTGCTGATAACAGACCAGCTCTGTCATTAGCTGGGAACAACTAACGAACCCCATTAACACTTAGGGTGCATTCAGTAATTTGAAGGATCATCTGACATCTTGACTAATGCGCCTTCTAGCTCAGGATCCATCACGGATCCACAATTTACATGTCAGTTGGCAACAAGCCTACTTCAGGGCAAAATCCAAATTAATTCAGTGTAAATATTACTCAAAACAATCCCTTCGATTTTAAGAGATTTAACCGAAAAATCCCCTCCACACACAAGTGAGCTCTTTATTTTGTAATTAGCAAATGGTAAGATAGTTTCTCCTGACTCCAGCTGACATAAAGTACTTAAATAGCCCATATGAAATAACTCAATGTCTTTGTTCCAGAACTTGGTATATTAGACAAATCCCTTACTAAAAACTCTTAACTTCTTTTTTAGACACAGTTCTAAAAGGCATGCCTATTTGACTTTCTAATCTAGAACAGGTTAAAAATAGAAAATTAGAAGGGAGCATGACCATATTGGCAAGATATCAAAGAGCAGCAAGAAATGACAACTGACAGCCTGACAGAAAGGGGCAAGTCAAGGAACCGTAAAATATACAAAATACACACAAAATTTTTTGTATTTACAAAAAAAAAACCACAAAAATTTAAAAGGCATAGCATCTTGAGGCAAACATCTCCTCAAATAGTTATTTTCCTATGCACTGTACAACTGATAAGCACAATGATGGTCCTAAGGCATCAAGAAAACATGAAATTATGCACCCTTCCCCAATAAGGCAGGAAGTATTTAACACATCATATGAGTTTTCCCATAAAAATACTTAGCTTATTAAAAAAATAACAAAAAGAAGAAGAAAGCATGAGTAGGCTCTCTTGTGAAATAGCTCATTTTCAGTGATGTCAGACTTCTGAGGCCTAAATATATTAACACCAAAATATAAGAATTTTAGGGGTATCTGGGTCACTCAGTTAAGCCTCCGACTTTGGCTCAGGTAATGATCTCATGGTTTGTGAACTGTAGCCCCACATCCGGCTCTGTGCTGACAGGTTGAATTCTGTATCTCCCTCCCTCTCTTTCTTCCCTAGTCTCTGTCTCTCTCTCTCTCAAAAATAAACATAAAAAAAGAAAAAGAATTTTAATATGACTTCCAGATGCTGACTGATAGCTCAGTTAATAAAAGGTAAAACAGATAATTTATTTTTAACCTTAAAAGTATTCTACATAAGGTGTCTGGGTAACTTACTTGGTTGAGTGTCCGATTTCGGCTCAGGTCATGATCTCATGGTTCATGAGTTCGGGCCCCATGTCAGGCTGTCTGCTGTCAGCACAGAGTCTGCTTGGGATCTTATTTCCCTGCCTCTCTCTGCTCCTCTCCCACTCTCTCTCTCTCTATCTCTCTTGCTCTGTCTCCCTCTCTTAATAATAAACATTAAAAACAGTATGCCAAATGGATGTGGGACACATTTACACAGTCTAGAGTCTTTATGACTATAACATTTAATGTCTCCAAAATATTTCTTTGAGTGGATATTTAAAAATTTATTTTCCAGGGCGCCTGGGTGGCTTAGTAGGTTGAGTGTCAGACTTCAGCTCAGGTCATGATCTCGCGGTCCGTGAGTTCGAGCCCCGTGTCGGGCTCTGTGCTGACAGCTCAGAGCCTGGAGCCTGCTTTGGATTCTGTGTCTCCCTCTCTCTCTGCCCCTCCCCCACTCATGCTCTGTCTCTCTCTGCCTCAAAAATAAATAAACATTAAAAAAATTAAAAAAAAATAAAAATTTATTTTCCACTCATCTTTGGTTGATTGCTTATGTCGTTTGTAATGATATTGTAATTAAAGCTCCATGTC
This sequence comes from Paguma larvata, assembly GCA_030068075.1. Classification (NCBI taxonomy): domain Eukaryota; kingdom Metazoa; phylum Chordata; class Mammalia; order Carnivora; family Viverridae; genus Paguma; species Paguma larvata. The sequence continues at coordinate 119,738,841 of CM057824.1, read as the reverse complement.
TCAAGATGTTTTGTAACATAAGTAATATAAGAAAAGATAATAAATTTGGAGGATACACATTTGTTTAGACAGCTGTATATGCAAGAAAAAAGGACAAACTTCCATTCACTTAATACGATGGTGCTGATTTCATTTCTCTGTGATTCCTCAGCTTGCCCTTCCAGGGCTATTGGCCACAGGACCAGTTTTCTTCATATTTTCAAAATGTCTCCAGTAATACCAGGCTTCACATGTGCACAAATCAAGATGGGTGGCAGAACAGAGAATATATTTTTCCCCCTGATTTTTCTCACATAAAGATTTGTTTGCTCTCACTCCCAGAAAAACTCCCTCCAATGTCATGGTCATGAGTTACATTAATCCCGGTACCTGGGTCCCATGGCCAGCAGAAGGCCATTCGATGATGGACTTCAGTCGGGGTCGTTGAAATAATCTGAAATAATCACCGGGGGAATTTCCCTGAGAAAATCACCCTAACTGTAGAGGAGTCAACACCCATATGAAAATTAGATTATTTAAAGGACGAGGGAAAAATGGAATGTTAGGTGGTAATGAACATTGAGTATTACATCACAATGGACATTTTATGTAAGAACCTTCTGTTTTCTTTGGATTTCTTCTTTAGTATATTATACATAATGAAAAAAAAACCACTTTGATTTAATTATTTAAACTCATTTGGTCACAAAGACTGGAACTCTTTTGAATTTGTTTAAGTAAATGAGAAAATATTTTGGATTATGTGAGATACATCTATTGTCTTGTTTTTCCAAAACAGTTCCCTACCTCCTTCGTTGGAAAGTGCTTTGAAGGGAGCAGGATTATTTGTTGTTTTCATGCTTGTACTTTCCTGGCAACAGGGACTTGTCGAAGAATGAGAGCCTGATCCAAGCTCAGCCTGTCATAGTTCCCTACATCTCTGGATAATTGTAATTCATCCAGGGGATAGATACATGGTTCAAGCCAGATTAAGACATTTTCCCACGAGCTTTGTAACTAGGGATTGTGGAAGTCAGGGAGGGGTTACTGCAAGTTGATTTCGCTTCATCTTTAGAAACTGTATGTCTAGAGCTACTGGTGACCACAGCTCCAGTCTTGTGGAGAAGGCAGGTTTCAGGGAAGCTAGAACACAAAGATGAGCAGAAAGAGAAGGTGAAAGAAGAGTCTTGAAGGCATTGACAAAGATTCTCTTCTCTACCGAACTCTACTCGGGCTCCCTCGAACTTTTACAATGAGGCCTCCACTTTTGGGCTTCGATGTCTGTCTCTGCCTTGTCTAATTTTTCAAGAATTCTGCTAAGTTGGTTCAGCTAGAGTCTCCCATGCTCTACATCTGATCACTTTCACTATCTCCTTGAATTTCTTTATCCTCCCCCATCCCCCAGAGGATATCTGATCACCCTGGCCTGCCTTCACCAAGACTCCTGTGAGGTTAGTTTAGCCAGAACCTTCCCCTACCCCTGATGTTTCCTCTTAGCAATTTTCCATACACCGACCCACACTCTCTCTTGGCTATAAATTCCCACTTGCCTATATTTGGAGTTGAGGCCAATATCTCACTCCCATTGCAAGACCCTCTCACAATGGTCCCTATTTCTATCCTAACGGCATCCTTTGAATAAAGTCTTCCTTATCATCTTAACAAGTGCCACTGAACATTTTTTTCATTTCATTTTTAGCAACATCCAAGCACCTAATTCTAATTGTGTCCAGCAACATTCATGCCCTTCCCATTTGGGGGGGCTGTTCAGTTTCCAGAAATTCTGTTTTCAGTTACTTCTATAGATATCTGCTACATATTGCCAATTTGCTTTCCCAAAATGTTGTGACTTACAATGTATTTTTTCATAAATCAGCATGTATCTGTGATTTAAAAGATCACATAATGAATACTTGTAAAATGCATATAGAATCACAGAAAAGTAGAAGTAGTGGAAATCAGTTATAGTGGAAGGAATATTGTCTTCAGGATCAAGCAAACCTGAATTCAAAAATCTGCTCTTCCTGCTTCCTAAACATATGCTTTTTGGACAATTACCTGAGTGTCAGTCACTTCAGTTACAAAGATGGCGTATTAATGACTAGACAGTGTCCAGTAAAAAACCCAACATTTAATAAACCTCTTTTTCTTTTTTTCAGGAAAGTAAAGATCTAGTCCATTTCTATGTTAACCAACAATTGCTTGGTCTAGGGAACTCACATTACCTACATCTCTGTACATCATTACCTTGATTTTACTAAGAAACTTAGAGATTTCCTTAAAATGTAATTTTTGATAATTGGTGTAATCTTCAGTTTTATAAATATTATTATATCTTGAACAAATTAAATGTAAGTCACTTATATCTATGGAGAAAGAAGAGTCTTTATTTTAAAAATTATTACTTAGAGAATAAATAAATAATACTTGTGTCCATGGCATTTCTAACTTCTTCATATGATTCAATTGTTCTTTGAACCATTCATGTGGCTGGCTTTATTTGACTGGTATCATTAAGCCAAGTCCAAGGTGACAAACTGCAAAAGGTTCTGATATTTCTGAAAAGCCATTTCCAATCTTTATATTCTCTGCTTCTTTAGGTAATACTTTGTTGCAATAAATTTATATATTTGGGGATTTAAGGGTACATTTAGAAAAATGGAAAATCCACCCATATGAAATCACTGGCTTTGTGAAGTTCCCAATTATATACTCAAAATGTATATAATCATATGAATTTCATGTGTTAATGAACTTTTATAATAAAATCATGAATCTGTATGATTTATCAGCATTCTTACATCGAAAGCTTTTTTTGTAGACTTTCGCAAGTTAATTTGCAAGCTGGATAAGAAATATTCATTAGTATATACTCTTGAAGTTTGAATTATTTTTAAGGATTTAATGAATCATTTCAGCAAGTTCACTTTAATTCAAAGAGAATACTTTATTGCTTAGCCTTAAATTTTAAATTTATATGTATGCTCACTTCAGGAAAGCACCTTAATTATTTAAAGCCTTCCTTAACATATGCAGATATAAAACAATAGGTTTTTGAAGGCCAAACTATTTTTACATCAGAAGACACCAGAAAAAAAATGGGTAAGTGTAGAAACACTGCTGTTTTTCATTTCCTTACATGCTTTGTCAGCTAAAGGTTACTTTTCAGGTCAAGAAAACTTGTACGTTAATCCCTTCTGATGAGAGAATCAAGGAACCATGTTGGGACTCTGGTTTTCTTAAGTAAAAGAATATTGTACTACTCAGAATTGTAGAGATATGCAAATATGATGTTACATTTAATTTAAACTTTCCTATTTATCTTATACTTTGGTTGGGTATAAACATCAATAACCTACAAATACACATACATACACACGCACACACACACAATTTAACACATATCATTATTTTTTTTCATTTATCTAAAATTTTGCTAAACAGGGGAGCAAAGTTTTCAAGTCCTAAATCCTTTTGTAATTCTTGCACTGCCCACACATAATCTGGAAAACTTCTAGGCACATTTATTCTACAGGGAAAAGGATCAGACAGTGCGCAAAAGTAGAGATGCAAGGGGAAGAAACCTGAGAGGTAAAGGGTGTTAAAGGAAACCGATTGGGGGCTGAGTGGGAAGGTTGATTTACAGTAAAGTGAGCAATCTGATTCCTCTTTCATTTAATCTGTATTATTCCCTAGAGGGAACACACACATGTACATCCATGAATATGCACACACACAGAGCTCACTACAATTAGAGAAACAGCCCCTGGCAATGTGCTACTTTTTTCAGAGAATGGACAGAGATATTAAACATAAAAAATATATATTTGTATTTTCTTCTCTATGTGTATTCTTGTATATGAGGAACTCACTGAAATTAAAGATTGTGGGTATTCTCATAATATATCTCAAATAGGTAAGGGACAGTGGTAGATTTTGGCATAAATTCAGGATTGGAGCTTTGCTTTGTTGGCATTGTGGAAGGTCTACAAGGGAGTTGAGGGTGAAATTATGTTATTAAGTATCTTTGGTAAAAGCAAATACCTAACAGTCTTTGAGAAATTATTGGTATCAAGAGTGTAGGTATGAGAGAGATTGAATGAAGACAGATTGTGGTCACAGAAAGGCATGCTGGGTTTCAACATTTCAGGGGAGAAACAGCAGCTCCTTGTGTCCGATCTTGGGTAAAGAAAGCAGTGACTAAGGTATTAATGTTTCAAAAATGTGTGAGGGTAATAGGTAGTTGAAGAATGCTAGCTATGAAGAGGGGTAGAGTGTGGCATGAAACTCAAAGAAAGAAAGGATTCTGCACAAGGGTAGAAGAATAAATGTTGGGAAATTGTAATGCTTTATATCATAATGAAAAAGATTTGATCCCTATTTGGCAGTCATGAAGAGCATTCGGTAAAACATAATGGGTATGCATTCTCTTGACTGAGAGCAGTATCAGGTGAGGCCACTTTCCTGTTATTTGCTAGCCTCCTACATACTGGTTTGACATTGATATATTACCTTTTAATGAATAAATTCATTGAACAGTCAAGGTGGCGGTGCTAGGTAAAAACACCGAACATTTTATTACTCATTAGAGATATTTGGTCATTTGTAAGGTTGGCATATTGCTGACTGTGTTTTCACTTCCATTTTCTTCACCTAAGTCATAATGCTCAATTGTTTTTTTTCCTTACAATATCTCTTATATTTATTCATTCCTCTCCTTTCCCTTTCCTCAGCAGTTGCTCAGCGTTGGAAATTTGAAACTATTTTCTCCTACTTTCACTTCTCTCCCCTTTCAAATCATTTTAAACTTTTTTTTTTTTTTTGTAGGCTTCATGCCCAAAGTGGAGCTTGAACTCACGACCCAGAGATCAAGAGTTACATACTCTACCAAGGGAGTCAGCCAGGCACCCCTCCCTTTTCAATCATTTTAATGCGTCAATCTGATTAATCTTTGCAGGGGAGCGAAGTCATTAACTAATTCCACAGCTCAATAACACACAATATTTTCTCCACTGAATACAATATTCAGTTCTTTTAAGTCCTCTGCAAGTCTACATCTTCAGCCTTGTTCCCCACCATGCCCACCAAGCATGGTCTATTTCACTCTGACTGGTTCTCTCTCTGTCCTCTGACATACAATGTTCATGCTCACAATCATGTCTTTGTTTCATCCTCTGTACCTGCATTTCTTTTTTCATCCATGAGCCCAAATTCTGCCCTGCTTTGTGGCCAAATTAGAATCCAGTTTCAAAAAGGAAATTCAAATATTCAAGCCTATCATAACTTCTCCCTTCTCTCAATTATGCATTTAACCATTCTCTTATTTTGTACCTCCAAATACATTTTGATCTATTTGAAGGAAAGTGTCATATACTTCTTGTCCATGCCAGAGTGCCCAGGAACATGATATTGGAAATCTATGGCGAATCACACCTCGCCGTCATTGTGCTCTTAGTATGCCATTAGAAGCACAATACATTTATTGAATGATTGCCTTGGCAGTTTTTAAAGAATTTCATCAAATATTGACTACTTAGTATAATACTTTTTATGTTACTCAGTTCTTCTTCATATCAGAATTTGCCAAAAGTACTGCTAAAGTCAGCTTGTAATAAAGTCACCGCTAAAATTATCAAGGCCAAAGCACATATGGACTTTGATTATAGGTGGACATTAACTTTCAAAGAGAAAGCTTTGACTATTCAATTCTTAAGTTTCCATTAAAAGACACCCTGTGACCTCAACCTTAAGCCCTAGGAGAGTCAATTTAATTTGTACTTCATAACCTAGGAAGGCCAGATGCCAGTCTACTCAGTTATGTGGCAGAAAGATATTCAGAAGCATCTGAAGGTCAATCATGAGGAAAAACTCAAGCTCAATAAAAGAAATAAAAAAAATGAATAATTTAAAGTGATGCATAACACACCATTTCGTTGCAGTTAATTCTATTTTCCACCTCTTTACTGTAAGACAGTCCAAACATAAGAAATTCTAATTCTTTTCATATGCCGGAAAACATTTTTATGAAGAATTAAGTGTGAAAGTGACTTAGGTTCAAAAGTGATGAAATTATTCCTATGCCTCATATTTATATTATAGAAAATCCAGACAAACTAAATTTTTCCATTCAGGTCAGAAAACAACATATTTCAGGGTAGACAATAACTCTGCATCGATGTTATGTGGCTTTTGTCCTGGTTGTTGCTACTATTTTCCTCCATTGTCTTAGGAAGTTAAAGTCTTCTGAGTAAACATGATTGTTTCCTCACCTGCAAAATGAAAGAGCTAAATTCAATCAGCCCTCCTAGTTTGAGCCACTGCAAAATGAAAATTAGATTATCATTTCAGTGTATCAGAGTCAGTAACCTGCTTTGCATGAGCCTTTTGTAGGCAAAATATTGAGGGCATAAATAATACATTTAGGTGAACATTCTCTCTTTTATTGGAAAAACTATTTTTTCACACAAAAATTAATTGAGCATATTCTCTTGTCCCTGTGCAATACACTGCATTGTGAGTTGAGAGAGAGAGAAAGGAAGGAAGGAAGGAAGGAAGGAAGGAAGGAAGGAAGGAAGGAAGGAAGGAAGGAAGGAAGAGAGGAAGGAAGGAAGATAAGGAAGGAAGGAGAGAAGGAGGGAGGGAGAAAACCATAGCATATTCGGAAATGAGCTTCACGGTTTTGTAATACAGAGGTCCTTGACTTACAGTGGTTCAACTTAAAATTTTTCAACCTGATGATGGGGTGAAATTAATATATATTAATTAATAGTTAATTAATAAGGAAATATTACATTAATAAGAAACCTTATTTTGAATTTAAATTTTTGATCTTCCAGTCTAGCAATGTGTGGTCCAGTCCTCTTTCGTGACTCTGGGCAATGGCCTCAAGCCACAGCTCCCAGTCAGCCACAGGATCACAAGGGTAAACAAACACTTAAAACAATTCTGTACTTGTACAACTATTTTACTCTTTTCTTTCAGTTTGATATTCAATATATTACATGAGGTATTCAGCACTTATTTATAAAACAGGCTTGTTTTAGAAGATTTTGTCCAACTGTAAGTTAATACAAGTGTTCTTAGCACATTTAAGGTGGACTAGGCTAAGCTATGATGTTGGGTAGGTTAGATATATTAAAATGCATTTTTAACTTATGGTATTTTCTTTTTTTTAAGTTTTTAAAAATTGTTTATTTAGTTTTGAGAGAGAGAGAGTGTGTGAGCAAGGGAGGGGCAGAGAGAGAGGGAGACACAGAATCCAAAGCAGGCTTCAGGCTCTGTGCTGACATCTCAAACCCACGAACTGTGAGATCATGACCTGAGCTGAAGTCGAACGCTTAACCAACTGAGCTACTCAGGTGTCTAGATTTATGATATTTTCAACTTATAATGGGCTTATCAGGACATAACTAAGTCATAAGTTGAGGAAGATCTGTAATATGGTTAAAGAAACAAGACACAAATACATGAAATACTCATAGCAAGGAACTACAACACTTAAAAAAGAGAAGTCACTAGGAAATGTTAAATGCTGTTAGTTCAGGGAAATTGGTGGGTCAAGAAATCAAATTCATTTCAGCTGTTGTATTAAAAACCACTACCTCCCATACGGTAGATGCTTTTCTTACATTATCTTTTTTAAGGGAATTCAAAGTGGGTTTTGAGCAAGAAGACTTTGGCACAAAAGGAAGATGGAAATCAGAAGTTGAATGGGGCAGCTGAAGTATCGGCAAGTTAGCAGGAGCAAAGAGAAGTCTGGAAGTAGGGGCATATGGAAATCAATCTAGAGGTGTACACAGAAATTTAAATACCTTCAGTCCCTTTACTGCTGTCAAATTATTGTCTTCCTTAGACTCCTTTACCAACTTATCCACAAAGACTTAAAGATACCTTTTTTGGTTTCTAAAGCATTGTAGTGTGATTATTCTTTCCTTGTGGCTCAACTCAACACGTAACTAGCAATTACCACCTTAAAAGCATTTTTTAACCAAACTTCCAATAGTTGTGAACTGCTGTGCATCCCAGGGGCGAACTCGGGAAAAGTTAGAACCTACACTTAAATAACTATATTGCATTCACATGTTCATGTATAGATGTATTTCTTAGCCATTTCTTGCTTAAGCTCAGTCTCTTGGTTGGCTGACTCAACATGTGTATCTTTCTTCTCCCACTACCCTCTCAGTGTGCTATGGCCAAATTTCTTCATTCATAGACCAAACACCATATTCTGGAAAGAGAGTAGTTAAATCCAAAAAATCACTGTTATAACTTTGGCAACTATGCAGAGTCCTCAGGTTGATTGTGACTCTACTTATATCTTTCTTGAGTATATTGAGGTTCCAGTTTTTGATTTTTTAATATATGTACTTCGCATATAAGTTAAGTTCTCTGATCAATCACCATTTAGGATGTGAGTCAATTGTAATAGAGTGAATTTCTCTTTATTCTCAGTAGCTCAAAGCTTCATCGCAGCTAGGTTTCCTCTCTTAATCAAGTGTTTCCTTTTTCCAGGTGACTCCAAAGCAAGAATGGCAGGTTCATTGATAGAACTGAAGTGTGCACATCTATCCCAAACTCAGACAGGTATGACTCATCCCCAGTTCATGGTTTATCAAACAACATACCCAAATGAAAAACAAACAAACAAAAAAACCCCAAAAAACTATGCAGGAGGAAAGATACTTGCAACTTGTTTCTTCCAGGTCATGTGCCAAAAGTCACAAAGCTATTAGGTTCTTTAAAAACAAAAAGGCAAAAATCTCCCTTTTCACACAATAATAAGTTTTTTTTTTCTCTTAAGGCTCTGGGAACACAAAAGAAACAAAACTGAAGTTACGTTGAATAATGTCAGAAATGAATCTCATAGATTCCCAAGAAAACCTTCCCAAGAAAAAAAGCAGAAGATCCAACGTCTGACATAATTCTCTGAAAAAGAGATAAACACATGCAGGGCTTGAACAGGCACCCTAGAGTTGTATGAATATAATTATGTATTTGAACTTGAAGATAAAGTATTTGACATGGGTGAACATTCACTGAACACCTGTAAAGACAAATTCTTTTTTATCTTAAACAAAGAATTGCTTGCCACTCCTTAATAACCTTGACGTTCACTGTCACCCTGTCCTATAGTCAACATATATCCTCAATTCCTTCATATTGTTTTACACTTCTCATCCAGACTTCCTTTTAAAATTTTTTTCCTAACACTCAAATATCACTTTCTTGCTTAACTTTCTGCTAAATCACGATCCCTCGAGAAATACTATTGTTCCTTTTTTCCAATCCAACTTTCAGGTAGCTAAGAACTGAAATAGGAAAAAAAATCCATAGAAATTCAGCTTACCCGCGGGTCCAAAGCATGTGATCTGACCTACCAGATGAGGTCACACAAGTACTGAACAATTCCTTTAGATCTGTTTTACCAATTCCTATAACAAATATTATAAACCATTGTCAGTTCTTCACAAGTTCTCAACTTGACATTGCATTCTTACTCTACAAGGTAAAGAGAGGTGCTAATGAATGCTTCGCGTGTTTCCTTCTTTTTCACCTAAAAATCTTACTTGCTATCTCCTTCTTTTTTGTCTCTCAAAACAAATTACCTTTACTCATGTCCACGTCACGCTTCATCTGTTCTCTGCTCAGGCCTTCTCCACTTCTTCCGAACCTATACGTTCAATTTTTATCGTGTTACTGGCCCCTTCTCTGCAGTAAAATGTATACTCTCCTCTCCTAAGGACAGAGACTATGCTTTTCTTCTCCAGGTGTATGACCAAGCTCTCCTTTCTTCCTCTAACCAGCATCTCAAAAGTATAACCCACACTTGCTAGTCATGTCTACTGCCCACTTCTCAAAGTTTTCCCGTATCTTTTCATCCTACCTCCCTAGCCTTCTCTTAAAGAATCACTATGGATATCCTACATGGGGGATCTAATAATGGTTTTTTACTTAGGACTTGCCCTGTTTCTCAGCAACATTTCTTACTATTGCCTTTCTGTTGTCATTGTTGCTGTTACATTTTTCCTAAAAGTTCACATCCCTTCATCACATATTTTTTTTTCCTTTCTGAATTCATTCTATCTCCTGGGATGCTACTATCTACCATTCTCTTGATTTGTTATTTTCTACATACCAAATATGTGTGAGGTCTTGGAAAGGTATCTGTTCAACAATTATATCTTCTAACTTCATTTACCACCATTTTGTGGATGGAATTCAGTTTATATCTTTGGTTCCTAAATCTCTTGAAATAAAGATTGAAGCTATAATAGCCTCCTGGACATTTCTACATGGACTAGTCTCAGGATCTAAAACTTAAGAGGTTCAAAATCAGTATCCTCATTTGTTCTCAACATCTCTACTGCTTGTTTCTATGTCATTTTGTTAATATTTTTCCTCTTTAAATTTTTAAAGTCATCATTGATGTTTTATTTTCCTTTCAACTCTTATTCCTGACACAATTATAGGACCCCAACTGGTCACCAAGCCAGGTAATTCTTCCCTTGCAAGGTTCCCGTATATATGAATTTTGGTCATCATCCTTTAGTTAAATGATACCAGTTTTTTTTTTAGGGTTATTTTTGAGAGAGAGAGAGAGAGAGCATAAGTGAGGGGGGACAGAGAGAAAGTGAGACAGAGGTTCTAAAGCAGGCTGTGTTTTGTGAGTACATAGCCTGATGTGGGGGTTGAACTCACAAACCATGAAATCATGACCTGAGCCAAAGCCAGACACTTAATCGACTGAGCCACCCAGGCACCCCTAAAGGATACCAGTTCTAAACAAGTTTCAAATTTCAGTTACCATGGTCTATTAACTGAGTAATTGCATAAAGTATGAACTTTCTGATAGCTCTTCAGTCTATAAATCCTTATGTAAGTAATGGCTCTCCATCATGATTAGTGGCCAATAACATCACTTCTTTCAAAGTATGTAGGTTATTGGTCACTGTATGTCTTGTTTTCCATTCATGCACAAATTTCACATAGTTGTGTTGACTCCTCTCCCATGATAAACTCACAGGCTATTTTCACAAAAATGGATAATTTGAAATGGGAATTGGCCAAGAAAGATGAAATTATAGGAAAGAAATAGTTAAAATGCTGGAAGAAAGTTATAATCCAATGTAAATGAAGTTCTGGGGAAAAAATCTCTGTGGGGATGTTGCCACCACCAACATTCAAGAGACTCTGTGTAGCTAGATACTAACTAGTCCACTGAAGGTGGCTTATTTACATAAATGAGGCAAGTAGTTTTGGGAAAAAGGATAAAAGTCTGCCAGAGGAAGTGATGCTGGTCAAAAAAACTACATTCAAGGAATTCTCAGAGATACTTGCACTGAAAGTTCAGAGAACGAACTGTTGGCAGCTGACCTAAAATGATAAAGGCAGCTGACCTAAAATGATTTTGTGACCTAAAATGATAAAGGAGTACAATTCACCAAGGCATAGAAACAATGTTCTCTCCATAGAGGAAGTTATAGGACACAAAGGCAAGCACTGTTCAAACTACTCTTAATGTGTTTTATACAGAGAAATCGAACACACTCATTGTCAGTGTTTCAAGTGTTTTAAATTATCGTGACTAAATAAATATTAGTTTTGCTCTTTTCTAAAAATTTTCCTTTACATTTTCACCTAGAGTAAGAGACATTTTAGTGCTTTGACAACACTTTTGCAAGGTTGTAAAACAATTATAACTTTCTTTCTTCTTGATCACAAGGTCCTTTTGCATGGTTTCAGCTTGTATAGTCATCTTTAGGATTCCTTGTTACCGTGCAAAGCAAGGACAGTTCCAAATCTCATCGCATGTGTCCTGTGCTGTATTTTGGTATTTTTGCTGAGGAACTTCCTTACCTTTCACAGAGAAGGGCATCAGCAGATGGCAGGAGGGGAGTGTTACCAGGGGCTTCTACATATTCTCCCGGGAATTACCTATGTTAGTGCTGTAGGCAGCTGCAATAATCAACAGCAGCTTCTAGCAGTATTTGGGCATCCTCCTGAGAATCACTGGCTTTGGTGTTGCAGAGAGCCAAGTTTATTAGTAGTGGCTTTTCTGTAAGTCTTATATTTCTGGAATTTCTGAAAGCCCAAAGTAATTTTCCTTACCTTTGCCTTACCAGCCCTTTCATGTTCTTAAAATAAATCACGTTTATTTGTAATACCTGTAGTGATGTGTGTTTTCCTTACTGACCCTGACTGATACAATATTTGGCCCAGAAGAGTATCCTAGGCAAAGAGCCACCTAAAGATGAATCTTTGTATTGGTTACCTTGCATAGTAAGAAATGAAGGTAATAGTGATACCATCCTTAGTGAAAAACGAGATGGTAGTCCATAAGATACAGTGGAAAACTATTTAAATTATCACTGGAAGTTACTTGGAATGCAAAGCCTAATGAAAGCAAATATTTCATTAGTACTCTTGGAATTCCAAGTGACTCTTGGAAAATAATGACAAGATATAGAAGATTCCAAGTGACTCTTGGAAAATAATGACAAGATATAGAAGAGCACAAGGACTATGGGAAAGATGCCTACTTGTGAATACACTAAGATTAAGGAGGAAAGTGCTCAGGGTTTTAATTCTCCAGCCAAAACATGATCAGGAAATTAGCCTGGAATAATCTTTCATCTCTTATGTCCTCAGAACTGATGAATCTGAATGTCTGACTGAACGTTGGAGGCTACGGGTTGCAAAGTCACAGAGCAGGTTCAATTTCTGACTTCGCTAGTTCTCTTCAGCAAAAAGTAGGGCACTAATTTGTGCCTAAGTCAGGATGCAAACAGAAAAAAAGAGAAACCATTGGACTATTTAAAACACAGGAATTAAAAGCAGGAATTTGGTCACAGTGTCAATGAAAGAAGATTCAAATGCATTTAGGGTGATCAATAATGTTCCTACCTGTGCAGTGGTACAGAAGCTACTCTGGCTTCAGGCCATCCAGTGTCTGGAGCAGCAATTGCATTCAGCTTTGCAAGCAGTCTCTCAGGCATCAACATTTCTCCCCTACAGAGTACACTTCCGCGTGTCCTCCTATGCCACAGGGCTATGTGCCCCATAACATAATGGATAAATTTGGCTTGTGTTCTGTAGACATGTCCTAACTACAGTGGAATCATGGGCAAAAGTCTCCTCTGAGTCAACATTTTCCAATAAGTAAAAGTGAAAGGATTGGTGTAAGTTGGTAGATTTCACATTTTGTAAGCCTTGGAGTATTCTTTTAAAAAAAAAAACACTATGTGAAATTACAAACAGGTAAAAGTAGAGTTGCCCTAAGTGAGAGATCATGGTTCGTATAGACTTAATGGCCCAAAATTCTTTGCCCCAGACCTTTGACCACCTCGAAGTTCTCATGGGGATCCTGCATAACACATTTTGAAAACCACTAGAGTAGTAGATTTTAAAGTCTATCCATTCAGCTCTAAATATTTTTACTTATTTTGTAAGTAATCCTAATGACTATATCATAAGTAAAATAGAATCCTATCTTCCTAGCTTAGACACTGAAGGCCATTTATAAACTGGTCCTAATTTATAATTCCACTGTTATTCTTTATCTTTTTTTTTTCATAGACTCTGAACTAGTAACTCATGTTGAATGAATTAATATGTGTTTAGAAAATGCTCAATGTAATTTCCTTCTTCTAAAATACTAATATGCCTTCTTTCTGTATATCAACAGCCTTATTCACCTACTTGAATCTTATATATATATATAAGAATCATATATATATGGCCTAGCTCTTGATTTTTCATTGATAAGATAATTTAGTTTCATTGATAAGGGAGTCACTTATGTTTAGATTAGCTGCATGTAACAGAAAATCTTAAATAGATTAGTAAATATATAAGGGCTTATTTTTCTTTTACAAAAAATAAATCCAGGGGTGCCTGGGTGGCTCAGTCGATTAAGCATCCAACTCCTGATCTCAGCTCACGTCTTGATCTTAGAGTCATGACTTCAAGCCCTGTGTTTGGCTTTGCACTGGGCGTGAAGCCCACTTAAAAAATAAAATAAAATAACATAATTTTTAAAAGTTTATTTATTTATTTTGAGAGAGACAAGACAGAGATAGCACAAGTGGGAAAGGGGCAGCTAGAGAGAGAGAGAATCCCAAGCAGGCTCTATGCTGTCAGCACAGAGCTCAGTGTGGGGCTTGAACCCATGAAGCTGTGAAATCATGACCTGAGCCAAAATGAAGAGTTGGAAACTGACTAAGCCACCCAGGCACCCCTAAAATAACATAAAATAAATCTGACGTAAATATAGTCCATCCTTGTATGATTGGCCTACAATCATCAAGAATCTCGCATCTTCTACATTTCTTTTTCTGCCATCTAGCATGTAAAGATGTCTCATGAGCTAAGAGGGATGCAGATCTCCAGCCATTTTATCCACATGCCAAACAGCTGAAGGAGAAGGTAAAGGTTGTTATTAGTAAATGCCCTAATTGTCTATTTTCCATTTTAAGAAGTCTTCCTGGAAGCTCTACCCAACTTCTTTGCTTGGAATTTAGTCACATGGATGAAAATGTGATGTCCTTTGGCAACTGAATAATGATTCTATTATTATAGAAGACAGAAGAATGGGCATTGGATAGAAAACTTGTAGACTCTGCCACAACAACAAATATATTTGCTCCTTTGAGACTACAGTCAGCATACTAAATTGTGACATTCTATTACTTATTTATCTTCACATTCCTAGCACCTGGCACAGTATCTCAATACACGAATGAATAATAATGAATGAATAACAACCTTATCTTTTTTTAAACTGACATTTGGCTAGCCAGCCAGAATGTCAAGAAGGGGCCCACATAGTACTTGTACTAGGACTATGAGCAATACTGGAAATAACTGGCCAAAGGGGACAAGAATCATTTGTATTTGGGAATGCTCCTTCAAAAGAAGGAAACTAAAGCTGAATATTACTAACTTCGTTTCTGTAACTTCCTGTCAATAAACATATACCATTTACCCAAGTTTAATTTTTAGTTTTGTCTGTATTGAGTTTATCTTAACTTTTTATATTATCTTCAGATTTCTAATATAATACATTTTAAGGTACATATGTATATATGAAGTTTATGAAGTACACACAAGAATTTATTGTTTTTGTCACACAAGGACAAGACATCATTTTTTTCATATGTATTTTAATATGTTTCACACATTATAATTAGATTTAACAGCCTGCTGCCTCAATATTGGGTAGAAACCTTCACGAATCTAGAAAATCCAGGTTTTAGATTAATGAAATATCAAGGGAAGCCCTGGTACTTCTCATTAGCTCTAAGTGGTTCCTCAGCAACTAGTCACAGAATACAGAAACATATAGCTACAGACCGTGCCATCGGAACAACAAAGGCCATATTTTAAAAATTTATTCATCTGTCTATCCATCTATCACCTATCTAATATATGCTATATCTACACATCATTTACTTACTGCCTTACTCCAAAAATGATTTAGGTGGCTTACAAATATATACTGCGGTAAGTGATATAAAAATGATACTTAAATGTATAGGTAACTATAATCGGGGTCAAGGAAGATAAGGATAACAAAAACCCAGATCAATTCGGGAATTAGGTAACTAAATGACCTGCACAACATTAAATCTTACTCTCTTTCCAGAGGAAGTCAACCCTCAATCTGGTTCTGAGATTTCTCAAACCAGAGAAACTGGTTCCAGAGTACTTGGAGATCAGTACAGGCATACCTCAGAGATATCGTGGGTGCAGTTCCAGACCATTGCAATACAGTTAATGTCTTGATAATGTGAGTCAAATGAATTTTTGGGTTTCCCAGTGAGTATAAAACTTATGTTTACATGATTCTGTAGTCTATGAAGTGTGCAATACCATTATTTCTAGAAAAAAACTATATGCCTTAATTTAAAAAAAATAAAAAAAGTACATACCTTAATTTAAAAAATGCTTTATTGTTAAAAAATGCTAACAGTGAGCTTTCAGTGAGTTGTAATCGTTTTGCTGACGGAGGGTCTTGTTTTGAAGATGATGGCTGCTGACTGATCAGGGTGGTGGGTTGCTGAAAGTGAGGGTGGCTGTGGCAATTTCTTTAAATTAGACAACAATGACAATTGTCACCTCAATTGACTTTTCCTTTCACAAAGGATTTCCCTGTAGCATGCAATGCTGTTTGACAGCATTTTACCTACAGAACTTCTTTCAAAATTGGAGTCAGTCCTCTCACACCCTGCTGCTGCTTTATCAACCAAGTTTGTGTAAAATTTGAAATCCTTTACTGTCATTTCAACAATCTTCACAGGATCTTTACTGGGAGATTCCATCTGAAGAAACCACTATGTCCATAAGAAGCAACTCCTCATCTGTTCAGGTTTTATCACAGGATCTTAACAATTCGATCACACCTTCAGGCTTCACTTCTAATTCTAGTTCTCCTGCTATTTCCACCAGATCGGCAGCTACTTCCTCCACTGAAGTCTCGAATCCCTCAAGGTCATCCATGAGGTTTGGAATCAACTTCTTCCACACTCCAGTTCATGCTGATATGTTGATCCCTTTCTAGCTTTTAAAAAATGTTCTTAATGATATCTAGAATGGTGAATCCTTTCCAGAAACGTTTCAATTGACTTTTCCCAGATCTATCAGAAGAATCACCGTGTATGACAGCTATAGCCATACAAATAAGCACTTCTTAAATTGTAAGATTTGAAAGTTGAGATTATTCCTTGATCTATAGTATGGCTGCAGAATGGATGTTGTTTTAGCAGCCGTGAAAACAACATTAATCTCATACATCTCCATCAGAGCTCTTGGATAACCAGGTACATTGTCAATGAGCAGTTGTATTTTGAAAGGTATCATTTTTCCTTAGCGGTAGTTCTCAACAGTAGGCTTAAAATATATAGTAAGCCATGTTGTAAAAAGATATACTGTCATCCAGGCTTTGTGTTCCATTTTATAGAATAGGCAGAGTAGATTTAGCATAATTCTTAAGGACCCTAGGATTTGGGGGATGGTAAATGAGCACTGGCTTCAAGTTCAAGTCACCAGCTGAATTTAGCTCCGTAAGAAGAGAGTCAACCTGTCCTTTGAGGCTTTGAAGCCAGGCAGTGACTTTTCTCTAGGTATGCAAATCTTGGGTAGAACCTTCTTCCAATGTAACACTGTTTTGTCTACACTGAAAATCTGTTGTTTAGTGTAGCCACCTTCATTAATCAGTTTAGCCAGATCTTCTGAATAACTTGCTGCATCAGCACTCATTGCTACATCTTGCACTTTTATGCAACAGAGATGGCATCTTTCCTTAAATCTCATGAATCTGATTCTGCTAGAGTCAAACATTTTCTTCTACAGCTTCCTCATCTCTCTCAGCCTTCATAGAATTGAGGAGGGTTAGGGCTTTGTTCTGGATTAGGCTTCAATTTAAGAGAATGTTGTAGATGATTTGATCTTCTATCCAGACCACTAAAACTCTCCATATCGGCAATATTGGCCTTTCACTTTCTAATCATTCATGTGTTCTTAGAGTAGCACCTTTAATTTCCTTCAAGAACTTTTTCCCTGCATTCACAGTTCAGCTACCTGGTCCGAGAGGCTTAGCTTTCAGCCTATCTCAGCTTTCAACATGCCTTCCTACCAAACTTAGTCATTTCTAGCTTTTTTAACATGTCTATTTATTTTTGAGGGAGGGAGGAAGAGAGAGAGAGAGAGAGAGGGAGGGAGGAAGGGGCAGAGAGAGGGGGATAGAGGATCTGAAGTGGGCTCTGAACTGACAGCAGAGATTGCAAGCCAGGGTTCAAACTCATGAACCATGAGATCATGACCTGAGCCAAAGTCGGACACTTAACCAAATGAGCCACCCAAGCAGCCTCATTTCTAGCTTTTGATTTAAAGAGAGAGATGTGTGACTCTTCCTTTCACTGGAACACTAAGAGGTCATTGTAAGGTCGTTAATTGGGCTAGCTTCAGTATTATTGTGTCTCAGGGAATAGGGAAGCCTGAGGAGAGGGAGAAAGGTGGGGGAATGGCTGGTCAGTGCAGCAATCAGAACACACACATCATGTATTAAGCTCACCATCTTATTTGGGCACAGTTCATGGCACCCCAAAATGGTTAAAATAGAAACATCAAAATTCACTGATCACAGATCACCATAACAAATATAATGATAATGAAAAGTTTGAAATGTTGTGAAAATCACCAAAATGTACCACAGAGACATGAATTAAGCCAATGTAGTTGGAAAAATTGTAACAATAGACTCGCTCCACGCAGCATTTTCACAATCCTTCACTTTGTAAAGAACAGGGTATCTGTAAAGTGCAATGAAAGGATGCATGCCTGTATTCAGTTAAACATCTATCAGGAGAATTCTGAACCTAAGGAAATAAGATTGTCCACTGATGGTTAAATTATGAAATCAAGAAATGATTTTAATGGAACATTGACTCAGTGGAAGCTGACCTTGATGAATACACACACACACACACACACGGAATATTTAGAAAGAGGAGTTACTGGTCATAGAAGCACAGGAAAAGGAGAGCCAATATATCTTTAAGTTACTGTATCAGATGGTGTTAATTTTTTTTTAACTTTTTAAATATTTATTTTTGAGAGAGAGAGAGAGAGAGACAGAGCATGAGTGGGGGAGGGGCAGAGAGAGGGGGAGACACAGAATCTGAAGCAGGCTCCAGGCTCTGAGCTGTCAGCACAGAGCATGACATAGGGCTCAAACTCACAAGCAAGCCGTGAGATCATGACCTGAGCTGGAATCAGATGCTTAACTGACTGAGTCACTCAGGCACCCCTCAAAAGGTGTTTAAACAAATATAGTGCCTTTTTTTTTCAAGGTATTTATCGAGTTCCTTGAGGATAAGAACTGAGTTAAACAATGGTAAATAAGTTTGGGAAACACTGGGATAAACAATGTTAGACCAGTTTCCTTATTATAGGAATTCGCAGGGTATTTAATATTTAATTTGCATTATGAGTCTTATTCTAAAGGGGATTAGGTGTATGAGATTTTCCAAACTTATGTGACAATTATGGCAGATGCTATGTTATGTTTTCATTGTACTGTTTCCCTTTCTTGAATAGAGAGAGATCCAGTCTCCTTAGCAGTTAGGGCAGGACAATGTGACTGAATTCTGTCTAACGAGGTGGGACAAAAGAGGTATATACACTACTTCCAAGCCTGGACTTATGCTTGCAATTCTTCAGTGTTCTCTTCTTTCCTTGCGACTTTGGAGGCCACATATCCCAGAGAGTCTAGTTACAAGATGTAGGCTCGCCTGTCCTGTACCGAAATGCAATGTGAATGAAAAATACACTTTCATTTTGTCTAGTCATCAAGATTTTAGGATTTATGTATAATTTCAGCCTAGCTTTGTCTAGCCTGCAGATTGTCGTCAAGCTCTTAATTTTTGGAGAACATTTACAAACATTTTATATCTTAACATGAAATGTTTTTCTATGATAAATGGTTGAAAACTATATGCCTGAGTATCTGAATGAATTACTTTGCATATAGGCTTGCTAATAAGTTATATGTGGAAGAAGCTTTACCAAAAATCCTGCATATTGGTTTTATAATGTTTTTGTTTGCTCACTTGGAGGCCGCGACCCAAATACTAAGTATAATATCTCGGAGGAAGTAATCCAACACAGCCCAACAAGACAGAAGCCTTAGACATTTACTTCCACCTAGTCATGATTTTAGACTTTTGCTTTGTCTCTTGGTCAGGGAAGAAGATGGCAAAAGACAATTGGTCATCACTATTTCTGTCACTTTAGAAAATTGCGGTCAGGCTCTTAGGCTCCTACGCTTGGTCTCTTTTCAGTCTTGGTTTGTCTCTCTGGGAAAACGGATGTGATCCGTGGTGACACTGTCTTTTCTCTGTAAGAGAGAATTGTCTGTGAAGGCATCTGTCTTCTTTTCACACATTTTTATAAGTTATTAAGTAAACTACATCTTATTTGAATTTCACTAGTTTTTCCCTAATGTTTCTTTTGTTTCAGAATTTTGGATACCACAGTACATTTAGTTGTCATGCTTCTTTAACCAACTCTGGGCCAGGATAGTTTCTCAGACTTGCCTTGTTTGGCATTCCCTTAGCTAGGCAGGTATCTCTAAGATGGTTACTCTTATATATCAACTTAGCTAGATTATAATATCTAGTTATTTTTGTCAATACAGTTAACATCTGTAAAGAGTTGACTTTATAAGTATGGGGCACCTAGGTTGCTAGGTTGGTTAAGCGTCTGACTCTTGATCTTGGCTTTGTTCTTGAGTTCAAGTCCTGCATCAGGCTCTGGGCTGACAGCAAAGAGCCTGCTTGGGATTCTCTCTCCCTCTCGCTCTGCCCCTCCTCTACTTGCTCTCTCTCTCTCTCAAAATAAATAAAAATAAACAACAAAAATGAATTGACTTTATAAGTAAAGATTACCCTTAATAATGTGGGGGGAGGGTTCATCCAATCCTTTGAAGATCTGAGATTTTCCAGAAAAGAAGGAATTCTGTCTTAAGACTGCAGTATCAGTTCTTGCTCAAGTCAGCATGCCCTGCAGATTTCAGACTTGCAGTCCTCATAATTACATAAGCTAATGCCTTAAAATATAACTCTTTATATATGCCTTATATATTATACAGATATATACACAAGTATATGAAATCTTACACACAAATATAAACACAAAAGGTTGTATGTATAATCTCCTGATGTATATCTATATAGACATAATCCCTCAAAAATTTTTATGATCTTTTTTCATGTTAAGACTAGAGTTAAAGGTTTGGAGGATTGTATTTTTGTCATTCTTATCTCTTCCTCACATTTTATCAAGGAAACATGCTATCAAAATGACCCACTGATGGTGCTAACCATAATCACCTGGCTGAGGTAGTTTTCTGGGGTTTTCCACTACAACTTATTTCACCCCTTCCCTTACTCTGCTCTTTAGAAGGTGATCACTACGTGCAGTCCACACACAAGGTAGAGAGTTGGGGTGGAAGAGTCAAGCTCTACCTTTTTTTAGGGATAAAAATTATTTAGCATTCTCCTGAGCAAAAGATTTGTCCCTTCTCACCATTTATTTTACTTATTCAATCATTTATTTATATCAGTATGAACACATGGATATTTATTTTATACTTTATGCAGAGAGACATTATTTATTTTGTTGCTCACACTGTTTCAGGTGTAGCCCTTGGGTACCTTTCAATTGGCTCCTGTGTCCCTTTGACATGCTCCCATTCTTCTGATTTGGAGGCACTTCCTTACTTTCTGGCACTACAAGGAGCTCCAGGCTCATCTGGTCTATTACCTGCTCTGGTGGTAGAATCAGCCATCTCTCCAAGGAGTCCTAGTTCCTTTTATTGGAGAATAACATTAGAAAGCAGGAATTGGGAGCTGGGTTCATGATCTTTTAAGTTTTTATTTTGATGAAATTTATGACAAAAAGAATTCCTGGAACTTGAATGCCATCAGACAACGGAGTGTGGGATGTTACACGGCCCCGCGCCGTGCGCGGTTCCAAATGTCACCTCCTTCCCTCACCAAAGACACTCAAATACAATTAAATTCAAATCCAAAGTAATTATACAAATGAAAGAGTTAAAATTTGACCCCTGGTCTAGAGATCACCAAGGATCCCCTGCGAAAGAGGGCAGAGTGCGGGTGGATGAGCAAAACAGTGACTTGAACTAAGGTGATAATAACCACTTTGCAGTTGAAGAGACTTAGTGATAAGATGTAGAAAGTGCCAGCACAGGGCACGGAGTAAAAAGAAAGCACTCAGTACCTGGCAGTCAATACAGTATGTCTTATTAAAGAAATACATCTGTTTGGTAAAGAATTAGGCATTCTACTGCAGTTTTGGTACAACAGTGATAGAGGCAATAGAGAGTGACTCTGTGCGTATGTTGGGACTTCTACATCACATGACTGGTTTTTATCAATAGGTGACAACAGGGCTAGAGCATTCATGAAATGCAATTACGTGCGGTGGTTTTCATTATTTATATCACTGTTGTGAATAGGAAGTGACACTACAAACTCAGTTAAAAAGAATCCCTAGTGGATATACATGAAGAAGTGATAAAGGTATTTCGTTTCCCTCCCTCTTCTTTTTCTAGAAGAAAAATAAGACTCATAGCCAAGTAGTCTGAGGTGAGAAATTCTCAAGAGGGTTTGAAACATTTACTGCATTTCATTCCAAGATTCGAAAACTTCTTTAGATCCAAATAAAATCACGTATTTAGATTCGATGTTCGTAATACAACCAGGAAGAGTGTGTAAAACGGAGTAGTATCACATCGTGATGGTTAGTTCAAGATAAATGTTGGAATCAGTGAACTTTGTGGGTTTTCGGTTTACTACAAATTATATATGCATGCCTGCATGTATTCACATAGTCCTATATGTGTTGTAAATACATATATGCTGGATGGATTTATTCATGCACTCACAGTTTTCTATTTCCTGTATTATCAGAGACAAGCATGCACGGACAATCTGAATACATCTCAATTTACATCCTCGTGTGGTGAAGTGATATAGGGTGATAGCTTTTTGCTACTTTTCTGCTATGCACTGTCTTATTGTGAATACCAAATGACTGTGGAAGTTGCAGATCAATGGTTGATATCATTCACCCTTCTTGAAAAAAAAATGACTATTTGTGCAAATCTTTATTTAAGGAATATTTGTACTTATGATGAAAGTACAGACTTTCAGTTATAAAAATGATGGGCTAAACTCTTTTTAAACTATGAGCTCTCCTTTGCAATTCTTAAGTTTCCTCTGGAATGTATTTCTTCTGTTAGTGGTGTGAGCAGCAGGGGAAGAGGGAGAGATGCAGGTCCTGGGCACCTGTGGCTATTTCACTGCATACACAGTTTACCGAGCTTACCTTGCCCTTCTGGCTACCATAAAGGGGTTGTTAACTTTCTTTCATTCACGAGGCTGAGAGTAATTGACACATAAAAGGGACAGAACACTGACTGCCTGGGAATGGAATTCACTGAAATGTCGTCATACACGCAGAGAAAAAGCTAAAATAAGCAAAGGGAAGCAGCAGTGGAGGAGGATTGACATTTTGGTCACCTGCATTGGTGGAGGAAATGAAAACTCCCCTTCTCAGGCAAGCGGCCCACACATCCCGCCTGGGAGAGGGTGGATAACTTCTTCGTGCAGAAGCTTTGAAGGATAGACAGGTGATGGTGACAGTGTGTCCCTGACAACGAACTCGGAAGATGTCTCCACTGACTCACCATCCATTCTGCTATTGATCAAACAATAGCACTTATAAAACGGATGCCTTCCCCCCCCCCCACTTTGGCTTTTTGCTCTAAGTAAGAACTAACAGTCATTGAGTGCTTTCTAAAATGAGGTACTGAAAGTAAGAGCTATAACCTGAACTCAGGCCTTCTGACCATTATATCACACTGTTCTTTTAAAATCCACTGCAGCCTTCTAGGTGAGACAATCTACACACAGTATGTGGGGGCCAAATACCTCCCTCTGGCCCAGCACACATCATAGGAAAAACTGGAAGTAATAAGTAAACTTCTGAATGACATGCCCTGTAGCATAAGAATATCTATCACAAAATACATTTATTTTGTGTAAATAAACATTACATTCTCTGCACAGTTCTTGCCAAGAATCCAGATGTAATGTTTTAAATTACAGAGAGACAAAGAACACTTAGAGCTACTGTATCTTAATTTCTCATACTACCAATTAAGAAATTCTGCCCTAAAGTATGAATGTTTCTCTGCAATTCTCTACAAATCACCATTAATAAGATAATAGAGCAGAAAAATTAGTAGGGAGTTCATTTGATTCTTTTCCCCCCGAAGGCTGGCTTTAGTGGGAAAATTTATCTACATTTTAATTCTAACGCATCGTGAATGATAAATGAACTGTACTGCATAAAGGACATGACATTGCTATGCTTAGATTTCTATTTTCTTTCATCAATATATTCTACCTAGCAAAGTTCATAGCTCAGTGCTTGTCTCCCTAAAAGGAATATATAGATGAATGAAACTCACAACTCTAAAGGACCCCCATTCAGGACATGACTCAAAATAGGCAAAAAGAAATCATCTCAGAGGTGTGAGGCCAGGCAGAAAGCTGTTTTTACTGTTCTGGTTTCTATAGGTATGTCTGCACTGGCTTGTTCTAAACAGGAAGAGCAACAGGAAACCTATTTTATGTTGCTTTCATCACCAGATCCAATGGCTGCAGAACCAGAGACAGTGAAAAGATATTTGCCCTGAAGCTGCAGCTGAACACGAGAGGAAAACATATTACCCTTCATCATTTCCCCCAGATCTGTCTGCACTCTCTCCTGTATTATTTGAAGAATAGGCTCCTTATTCAGACACCCTCCTGTATGATCCCGCATAGCAATGGCTATAACCCTGATGGTTGACAAATGTTGAATTGATATTGCTAAAGGGAGTGCTCGAGTCAGAGGAAAAAATACGTGCCTTCTTTCACCGTGGCCACAAGAAAAGTCAATTTATTGTCACTGGTTATTTTTTGAACTTGAGGAACATGGTGGCTAAATCCCTCATTTTATGTTGGAGATGAATACATCAGCTAAGAACAGGGCAGAGTGAGAAACATCAAATGAACAGGAAAAAAAATATGAAAGGAGCTGACCATTAGAGTTCAAGTGTTATAAAGTGGGAAACATTCTAGGGAAAGTGTTTACAGTTCGAATCTTGGTTATTAAAGACAGGTATCTTCTGAGTAAGCTAATATTAACATAAGACATTAAGCATCATTAGCATTAGGGGTAAATTCTTTTTTTGGGTAATAGAGTAATTACTAACACTAATATTAAAAAAAGATGGAAATAAATCTTTAATCTATGTTTTCTAGAACATAAAAGATTAGAAATGGTAAAAATACTTATTCTAAAACAGTCAACAAAGATAGAGGACTCTTGGGGCACTTTGGTGGCTCAGTCAGTTAAGTGTCTGATGCTTGATTTCAGCTCAGGTCAAGATCTGGCAGTTTGTAGGTTCAAGCCCCACGTCGGGCTCTGTGCTGATAGTGTAAGCCTGCTTGGCATTCTCTCTCTCCCTCTCTCTCTGCCTCTCCCCCTGCCTCTCTCTCACAACAATTAATAAACTTAAAAAAAAAGTAGAGGACTCTCCTTTTTTTAATGCTTATTTATTTATGGTGTGTGGAGGGGAGGGGCAGAGAGAGCTGAATTATTACCTGAGATGAAATCAAGAGTCACTCAACAAACTGAGCAACACAGGCACCCCAAGGACTCTCATCTTGATGTGAGTGATAACCACATCACAGAAGTAGGCATTATAGGGCACACAGGTAAAATTTTGCATCTCTCTGTTGTGATTGTTGAAAATGTTTAACCAATAAAAAGAAAGAACTTCTCACCAGATTATATGATAATGAGAATGTTATTGATATAAAAATAGAGACCTAAAGTGAAATACAGTACATTAGAATGTTCTATAAAGACTGTCAATTTTGATAAGAAAAACAACAACAGCAAAACGGAACAACAAAACACTATATTCTATGTTGGATTATTATTATTTTGTTTGTATGTATTTTTTATAATATCTACCATATCCATTTGTTGTTCTCTTTGGGAGGAAACACTTTAAAAAGGCAAATTATATTACACTGTTAAATTCAAAGTTCACACTGAAGAATCTAAAAATCATATTACTAAGGTCAATCACTACAATGAAAATATAGCATTATTATTATTCTGGTCTTTTTGACAGTGCCACAGAGGTTGCAGGGGAAAGAAAACGGGCTCTAGATGTGAAGTAATTTTTTGTTATTTTTAAGGAGCTATGAGAGAAAATTCTCATCTCTCTTCATACATAAGAAATGAAAAAGTCAGAAATTATAAAGAAGAACACAAACCATCATGGTTGTATGTCATGTTGTTATCAATAACAGGTATAGTACACAGATCGCAAAACTGCTAAGACATCAATAACATTCCTGTAACAGGAAAAGAATCACAGAAGGCTTTCGTAATATTTCCTGGTATGTATCAGCAGCAACTTGCATCATGGATTCTTTCCAGAAATCAAACTATTACTCTGCTTTGAAGTTAAAGCAAACAACATGTTTCAGACCCAGATTCAGGGCTTTACTCAAAAAAGTTGTAAGAAAGATGGTAAATATATAATAGGTTTTGCTTTTATAAAAGTCTCCTTCGCTAACTTTTCCAGTACTGAATAAGTTTTTAATAGAAAGACTTCCAAGTACTGCTCATTAATCATGAATAATCAGGCTAAAAACAAACAGAAAAAAGAAGCTGGCACTATTAATGTATTAATGTAAAGGAGAAAAATAAGACCTTTAAAAAACGTGAGATACTTTGTTGTATAAATGCATCACGATTTTTCAGTTATGAATGAATTATGTATCAATGATTTTAGACTTGTGTCCTACTATTTAATGAATTGAGTGGCGATATTGAGTGGCGATACTGAGTTGAGAAAGTTAATTCATCTTCTAAAAGTGCTCAGGTTTACAGCTGCAGAGTAGCTTGGGTATCTGAGTTAGCATCATTTTACATTACAAAATGGTACCTAAAGAAAAAATATTATAACTCCTCATGCCTGTATCATTGGGCACAAGTGCATATATGTGGGGAAGGTATCAGAGTTAAGATAGGCATTTTAACAGTCGTTTTATTTATTTATTTTTTAACATTTATTTATTTTTGAGAGATATAGAGACAGAGTGTGAGCAGGGGAAGGGCAGACACAGAGAGGGAGATACAGAATCTGAAGCAGGCTCCAGGCTCTGAGCTGTCAGCACAGAGCCTGATGCAGGGCTTGAACTCACAGACCGTGAGATCATGACCTGAGCTGATGTCGGCTGCTTAATCGACTGAGCCACCCAGGCACCCCTAACATTCATTTTAAATCAATCCTCACAATAGTACAGCAAAATAAACATTAGCAAAGGCAATTTTGCAATTTTTTATTTTATTGATCGAAAGTTAAAGACATTTTCTGAATTGTTACAATTACTATTTCAGGCCTTCAGAAAGACTGAGAAATCAGCATCCACCAAGACACTAAGTGAAGCAGAGATCATGAGATAAAACTTATGCAAAATGAAGCATGGATGAGTTTGTAGATAATGAATTTTATATTATCTTTGATCCAATTCATAATGTTATATTACTACATATTTATTACAGTATTTCTAAACACAATTTGAAAAAAAAAAAACATAGTAACAATCTTGGCACTTTGTAACTTAAACCAAGAGATACTTAGAACAAATAAAGTCACCAAATATTCATCTTAAAAAAATACTGTATACATTCAACAGAAAGAATCATACATGACACATGATTCAAATTTGAACTTTAAGTATCAAACATTGGCCTGGAAAGTAAAGCTGTTTAAAGACATTACATATAATACTTCCTTTGAGAATCCTAGCTGCTCAGATGCCTAGAAAATATAGTCTAGAATCCTCAAAATTTCAAAAATATTCCCCCCTCTTCTTCAATAAAAGTCTGACATTCATTTGCATAAACCAATATTAAATTTCAGACACCTGATGTTTCGTCTAGACAACTGTATTTTGAAAGGCTTACACATTACAAGCTCTGTGACAATGAAAACAGGAAAACAAAGCACACATCTTCTGGTGAAGCTGAAACCACGTCTCTTCAGTTGGGCATATCCATATTCTGAAGGATGAGGCCCACTCGGTTCGGAATGTACACCTACGTCAACACAATTGTGTCAGTGCAGTTGAAAGAAATACGGAGTATGGTGACATTACATCAAAGGGACAGGATGCAGCCTTGCATTTGCTTCAAGTTACCGTTATCTTTAAAATTCTACAGGTACCGGGGAGACAGTTCTACACTCCTTCAGTCCTGGCGGCAACGTTGAGGCTCCTTCGAAGCAATCACCACTAGAGGGCTCCATACACTTTACAAAACCCAACGTTCCTCAGACATAGGCATAGAAAGGACACTCACTGAGGTTGAGGCATGATATGGTGATAACAGGGAGGCCACAATGTTATTCCATTCAGGTGAATAAAAGTAATACACAAAAGACTGCTCTGCACCAAGACACTCATCTATCATCCTGTTTTGTCTTCTGTCATTTTAAGAACTAATTAAATGTAATGCAAGGGATCCTAAAGGTTTTTAGGTCCCTCCCCAGTTTAAACCAATCAGAAAGCTTGCCACTGCATTTAAAATACAAGACACATCCTCTCCCAGAAGGCAAAAGTACATCTTCCATCTCAGCTCAGTGTGGCACCTGTCTCTTCTCCCCTCACACCAGGCTCCAGTCCCAGGGTCTTTTGGATCCTAAAACAGGTCGCATCTTCCCTCCTGTGGGTCTCTCCTCAGAACACTCTTTACCTCACTACTTCTGTATCTCTTGCATCTTAAAACATCCCAGCTCCATAGAGAGGTGTCCCTTGGCAACACTACTGTATGATAGTTTCTCTACTTCATTATCTCTTACAGCTCCATTTATTTTGTTTGTTTCTTTCTTTCTCTTTCTTTCTTTTTAAATCTGTACAATCTTGGATATGTTGCTTTTCCTCTCTGGGTCCCAGATTTCCCTTCTGTACGGTGAGGATGCAAACCAATAATGATAGCAGCTAACAGGAACTAAGTGCTTCGTAGGTGCCGCCCATTATTCTACATGCCTTTAAGTACTTGTTCATTCACCCTTCACAATGTCCCTAGGATGTAGTACTGTTATCTCTATTTTTCACATGAGGTAATGGGAGACACAGGGCAGTTAAATAATTTTCCCAGCCTTACACACTTAGTAAGTGACAGAGATAAGAGTTGAATCCAGGTTCTCTGGTTAAAGGGCATTTTTATTTCTTTCTGAACTCTTAACACAATTTGTGAGTTTGTTTCTCAAGTTTATGATCGGAACTCCCTACCAGACCTAGAGCTTTACGAGGGCAGAGCCCTATGTCTTCATATTTCTAACTCTTAGGAGGTGCCAGTAGACAAAGTAGGTGCCAAATGATGACTAAATAATGAATAATGAACAAAAGAATAACAATGGGACCAATAAGCACATATAGCATAAGCTATTGTTTAATATACTTATATCTGAAATACTTTTAATAAAATCGAGAACTGATCTGAACTGCCTGATGTATACCTATGTGCTATTTTACATATAACATACTTACTGTTAACAAACACTAAAAATAATATTACAGACTGCTATCCTCATTGTGACAGTATCTCTCCATTTCTGACACTGCAAGTATTTTACTATTTTAGTCATTTTATCTTTAAGTGAAAGTCTGACTAATGGTTAAAAAAAGTTTTTATAGTTTAGAACAGAATGAAAGAGGCAAAGTGGAAACAGGCTTAAGGAAAAAAAAAATAAAAGAACAAACAGCTGATTTTCACTGAATGAGACTACTGTATCATCTAAAATATCTTGACTGTGCAAATGAACACAATGTTTTCCCTTACAGTTTTTGTGATAAAGAACTCTCACAACTCTTTAAAAAAAAACCAGATGCATCAATATAGTTGGTTAGTTTTGAACAATAAAGATTAAAGAAACTGTAAAATGATAGCATTTTAAGAAATTTATATGAAGAATGTAATAACCAGAGAATAGTTTTTCTAATCTTCAAGTAATAGTGATTTAGAAAGTAATCACCATCATCTGAGAAAAATTTCACAAATGCTAACAGTCACTGACTAGGTCAATTTCTCACAGTTTGATTTGTTTCCAATACTTCCAAGAGATAAATATTACATCTTTGCAGTCATTAAGTGTAGGGAAACCCTTTAGGTCAATGTCATAATCTGTTTCCCTTTAATTTTCCTATAATTTACGAGTTCAACCAATTCTGTCTCCAACTTTTATCAAAATAGGCATGAGTCAAGAGACGGTTCTCCCTTCAGAGTCTGCCATGCACTTACTCTGTTACTCTGTGTGTGTAGTTTGCGGAGTCATAGAAATGAGGAATAACTAATCAGGTTAGAAAGGAATGATTCTGAATTGTTCTAAGCATTTTAAAACTGAAGACCAATCTAAATGTTTCAGTAGCACACCAAAACTGGACAAAAGAATTTCAGTTCCCTTTACATGAGAAACATTTCTCTGATTTTAGATATGGTCTTATAAGCATATAAAAGGATTCTGATAAGCCCAAGTCTCATGGGAAAGATGCAAAGAAACAAGTCAGGCCTAAACATGTCAGCGGGCACATCGATACACCAGGACAGGTCACATCAGCCTCCTACTTGAATCATATACAGTGTTGGTATCTACTCTGGCATATAACCGCATAAATAATTTCATAAATAAAATACAACGATGACTATAAAACTATGATTTAGAAATAATCTTACTCTCTGTGCTCTTTTGGTATTTTAGCCATCCCCAATTTAAGAGTAAAACAAAAGGGATGATATAAGAAGTTCGAGGTTTGCAATACATGCATTGAATCTCCTACTTTGGCATTTAAGGGTTAAAAAATGCTTCAAGAACTCTTACTAAATGATGCTGGTCATTTTATGTAAGGAGCTTTATAATGCCAATTCCAGTCACACTTAGAGACCTCTAACACTATCTGCTCAAAAACCTTCAGCTGATAATTGTATAGTATCATTAACAGGAATATTGTGTAATTATATTTTCCACTGCAGTGTTAATTACTAGAATGTGTTTGCGTTGCTCTAGAGTCCTTGCAGTACAGGCAACATGAAAGAATTTCCCCAAGCAAGTGATTTTTCTTAACTATGGCTATTTATGGAATTTTGAGTTTTCTTCTTTATTAGGGTTCTGAGTATGTAAATCAATTTTCTTAGTGGTGAGGAAATGACTACCAATTATACTAAAGGATTTAAGATAATCAGAAGTAATCCTTATGACGAGACAATTACAGACACGAACAGTGTGGGGGCTCTATAATTTAGTGCTAAGTATTGGCTCTGTGACTCTCATTTTATAATTTTAATTCTAAAAATAGTTTTGATTCATACGGCAAGTGAAAAGAAATAGGAACATAATTTAAATAGGTTTATACATAAATGTTTAAGTATATTTAAGTATAAACAATTGTTATTTAAGTACATGTATGTAAAAACTGTTTAGTATGCCCATCACAGGTAATATATGCTGATCAACTTATTTATTATGCCCATGCCATTAATTAAGCCCTAAAGATTTTGTAGTTAGGATGATATTAAGAACATATGAGACATTGTAATATATCGCCATGAATTTCATTTTTCTACCTATGTTTAGAGTCAACGTCTCAGAAGAAATCTGAATGCCACAATATAATCCAATTCACTTATTAAGAGAGGCAAAATATATGCTAATCTACCCAGTTACTTTGACTACCTTAATAACTTAATCACTATGCCAACCACTAACATGGCTAAAAAAAACAAAAACAAAAAACAAAAAACAAAAAAAAACCCACCCACAAACCCAACAATGGATCACAAAATAATCTACTGTATTATGTCATCCAGACAAAGTATTATGTTCTTCTAGGATCATAACTGAGTTGCAAAAATTATATAAAATTTGAAAACAGAGTATCAAAAATTTGAAACAGAAAATCTTAATTTTAAATAAAAACTTTAAAGACCAATTTTTAAATTTTCTTGGAATTTGTTAAATCTAGCAATATCTTATAATCACAGGGTAAGAATGTCATTTGATAAAAAGGGCATTAAACCCTTAATAGTCTATATACACATATTTGCCATAAAAATTACAAAAATCATTTTGAAAAATAAGCGTGACATATAAATAATTTTAATTTTCACATACATGCTTCAGTTCATAAAATATTTTTGTAAGAAAAAATAAATCTTATTCTAATTCATTATTTTGTACTAGGTAAAAAGAAAAGTGATGATAATAAATAATTCTGTAGAAATATATATTATCTTATTTAGAAACATTAAAAAAGAATAAGCTTTAAGAATCAAGCTCAACTTTTAATTTTCTGAAAAACCTAAACATATTCATGATTTTGGATATACCAAAAGACATTTCCAAAATACTGCTAAACAGTATTTTCAATACTTACAACTGAGGAACAATAAAAAGATACAACTATGGTGAATTCTCTATTTTAACCAAAAGTTTACTTTCAAATTTCCAAATATAGAATAAAAATAAACAGGCTACTTTCTTAATGATAAGGAGCCTAACTGCCAAAGTAATAAATGCTTAAACTATTGCCTTACTCAAATTCATCCTTGAGACTACCTGAGTTACTGTAAAGGAAACTAATTCATTTTCAATTTGATAATCTGTTCTTCCATTTGTACCATGGAATTTGAATTTATGAACCAGAGAAGAGAAAGAAACCTTCCCTGCTTTCAGGGCACTGGCTGACATACAAGTAACATCTAAACTCACATAAGTTCCTATATTGGAAACCAAAATACAGAGAAATGATTGTATAAAATGGAGTTTCCAATAATTGTCAGTAAAGCAGAATGGAGAAATTCTGCTCTCTCACTTCTTGGCATTTGTAGGATGCTCTGATCTTAGCAGATATGTTCCAATGGCAGTATACGCACAGTTCTCCTCCGGTTCACAGTTTCAACTGGTGGAGTACCTACAGAAGACGCTGGAATGGTTCCTGCCGATGCTGCTGCATGTGTGGCTATTTTAAGATTCCTTCATATTTTATTACTCCTTCAAGCTCTATTTGTTACTATCTTTGAAAACAGATTTGACACTTACCCAGCAGATCCTTTGGATTACTGAGCTTGCAAATTAAGCTTTAGTAAATAAATATTGTGTCCTTGTGATGGACAGAAGTTTCATGCAGAAGGAAAAAAGCCTTCTCTTCTGCCCTTTATTCCAGGCATGCAGGAGGCAAAAGTGATCTCTCCCTGGTGGTGGAATGAGACCTCTAGTGCCTTAGTTATGTTCAAGAAACCTGACCGGGGGGCGCCTGGGTGGCTCAGTCGGTTGGGCATGATCTCATGGTTAGTGGGTTCAAGCCCCACATCGGGCTCTGTGCTGACAGCTCGGAGCCTGGAGCCTGCTTCTGATTCTGTGCCTCCCTCTTTCCCTGCCCCTCCCCCAGCTCGCACTCTGTCTCTGTCTCTCAAAAATAAATAAATGTTAAAATAAAAAAGAAAAGAAAAGAAAAGAATCCTGATTGGATCTCAGTACATATGAACCAGTTTAATAAGGAATTCCATTATATTTGACATTCTTAGTATGAGTTTGTCTTTTAATGTATTTTTCCCCCCTCAGGCTCTTGAAAGGATAACACTGGCAAGAAGGAACATGTTTTACTGGATTTTCTAGTCTTGTTGGGCTGCCTTATTGTTATACCAAAAGCAGTGCTGAATTCATTTGCACCCTAAAGACATTTAAATGAGTGTTTCCTGAAGCATGGGTAGTCCTTGAAAACAAGACGCCACTGCTACAAGACAGAGCTAATCTTTACCTTTCTGACAGAGTTGGATGAGAATTCTAATATAGGCAGTGGTTAAGCTATGTTCTCATGTGCTTATGTGGGGCTTATGTGATACTTTTCACTCCACCTGCTAATTTAGAACTGCACATTTCTTATTTGCAAGATAGATTCAATTAGTACTTGCAAAGTAATCTCCTGACTTTTGCTGCCACTGGTTAGTTGGCTTGCTTTAATTACGACAGGATACTTCTGCTCTTACAAAACTGAAAGGATGGTGAGATATTTTCTGCGCATCCCCAAGGATTAGGAATCCTTGCCTAAGATTATAATTTCCTCCAAATTGGGAGAAGGTCTTCTTAACTGCGTGTCCTCAAAGCATCTAGTATCTTGATGTGCTTAAAATACATACAAAGATAACTGAAGAGCCCTGACAGTAATAACCTAAAAATACACATGCAATAGCATTTTGCAGTTTCTAAAAAGCTTGGCCATGTTAATGAGTTTATGCCTCCTAAGAATCTCTTGCTGTAGGGAGGATACTGTTACTCATCCTAGCACACAGATGAGGGAAAATGCAGCACAGAGAAGGTTAAATTACTCAAAGTCTCCTAGTTAGGAAAAGGCAGACAGGGGGCTCCATCCCCAGATCTCTGCTGACATTCTCTGTTGTTTTTTTTTCCCTATGTATTACCAGGCCTCTTTCCCCAATAAAACCCTCATTGGATACATTTAGGTAAGCCACTGGATACATTTTGAATCACTGGATTCAAAATTTTAGAATGTTTTAGAATGTTTGCTACATACGAATTTTGCCTGCACCTTTCAAATTCCTTCCAGTCTGATTTGACTGGTTCAAGTTCAGCTTTATTGCAGCTGGTTGCTGCTTCTCCGAGATTCCTCTTTGCAAGCTGAATGATCTTCCCTAATCCCTCAGGAGCCTTTAACTCTTTTGGTTATTGCAGAACTTGAAGATAATTTTAAAAATTCATTTCAGAACCTGTTTTTTATCAATCTTTACATGACAAAAGTGAATATTCTGACAAACTACAATAATTATTCTTTGTGGAAAGAATCTGATAGTATTAAATTAAGCCCTCTCTCTTAAAAATGCATATGTATCTGTATCTGTATCTAAAGGTACATAAGTAT
Organism: Paguma larvata; assembly: GCA_030068075.1. NCBI lineage: Eukaryota > Metazoa > Chordata > Mammalia > Carnivora > Viverridae > Paguma > Paguma larvata. The sequence goes on along the minus strand of CM057824.1, from coordinate 119,704,276 downwards.
CACCATCACCATTGCATACTGTTAGGGTAACACTCAAGTCTCCTGTGGCTTTGAACTTTCCTCAGAGCCAATAATCCACAATTCAATCTTGCTCATCTCTGCTCTGTTCATTTATTTTATGCCACTGTCTTGACAAGCAAGTTCGGCATATAATATGGTGATTTTCAAAGTGACATACTTGTGCAATTTTAACAGGTGGGAATATAGTAGAAAAATGAAGGAATGGGGGGGGTCCCCAATGGATTTTCTTTTTTGACTTATACCTAAATTTTTGAAAAACAAGAAAATTTAACAGCTATGATAACACTGTCTATACTTTTGTTAGATATATCCTGGCTTCATAAAAGTGAAACAAATCTTAATCTAAGACCTCTCACAGTGAACAAATTGCAGGTTTGAGCCAGAGAGAGAAGAAGAGGAGGAGGACGAGAGGGTGAGAGAAAGCAAGAATGAGTTAGAGCTGGCCAGAGCAGGGAGGGAGAGAGGAGGCAGGTATATGACTGGTCAGGAAAAGGAAAAAAAAACAACCACATAATGTAGATGTATGTATGGACTTGAGGTTACTATTTGGACAGAGTAGACAAAGAATTCTTCCTCCAAATCTGGAGAGTTTCTAAATTCTACAGTTTTAGAAGAATTTAAACCTAGGAGCTTGAAGCCATATTCTTTCATGTGTTACACCACAAAAGTAAACATTAGTTATATGATTTAATGTTTTCCTCAGTAATATGAAGAAATAAGAAAATTTTATAATTAGAATGAATTCAGTCTTTAATTGACTAAAGGGAAGAAAAATAGATATTTTTATTGACCCTTTTAAGGTGTTTAAATTAAATGTCATTAGACAGTCAATAATGTAGAAATCTGCTTGATGTAAAATATTATACAGAAAGCAAGAACAGAGGGAAGGAAATTGTTGCATAAAAATATGGAAAAAATGCCTTCCCTTTATTTTTTGAGAAATATTTTTAATCCTATTAATAATCATACTTCCCCAATTGTCCACCAAATACCCTTATTATTTTCCAAAACCAAATTCAGCCCAGTACCACACACACTGCCTCTGAATATTTCAGCTCACTTTTTCTCTATCATCTGACCCCGTTTTGTTTTGTTTTGTTTTGTTTTGTTTTCTCTCTTGGCACGTCAAAGACTTGCTGTTTCTTTGGACAAAAAACATTACTTTAAAAATAGAGGGTTGGGGCACCTAGATGGCTCAGTCGGGTAAGCTTCCGACTTCAGTTCAGGTCATGATCTCATTCATGCACCGTTTGTGGGTTCAAGCCCTTTGCTGGGCTCTGGATGACAGCTGGGAGCCTGGAACTTGCTTTGGATTCTGTGTCTCCCTCTCTCTCTGCTCCTCCCCCGTACACTCTCTCTCTCTCAAAAATAAACAAACATTAAGAAAGAAACGCACGCACACATAAAGGGTAAAATTAAAATGCAATGAAACGATCTCAAAGGGCTTACTTACCAAAAGAGAACAGGGACGTTCGTTATGTTTAAAAGGTTGAGAGAAAAACTCGGTATTGTGGTCCAATCTCTGGTGACCTCCATACTCTGCCGCGTCTGTATCTAGCACAATTTTGAATGTAAAGCTTTTAAGGAATCACAATGGTTCAGAAGTTAGATGAGAAGTTAAAAAACATGTTCCGAGATGGCAATTTAACAGGGAGTGTTCTGAACACTGTTAAATCATGTTATATGCCTATTTCTTTTCTAATACTTCAGAGATTCTGTTTGACAGGGGCGCTGGAGCCATCTGGTCCACACGCCCATGTGATCCTTGCTATCCTATCACAGCTCATCACGTGACCATCCAGACCCGGACTCGCTAGATCTATTAGCAGAGAATCTACTTTTGTCATAATGTGACTTTTTCTATTCACCAGGAATTTACCTCTTTAGTAAATGGAGATTTTTGACTCCTTGGGACTTTTCAATCTGGAAAAGCCATAGAGAATAGATTCAAGATGCAGTAACCTTTCAAATATTTAATAATAATTATGATATCTCCAAGTGTCCCCTACATCTATTACTAAATACGTACTAAATACAATCCCAGAACCTTTAATAATTTCTCGTTTGATAGGTTTTTTTTTTTATTCCTTCCTCATCTGTGAATTCATTCCAGTTCAAGATCCTGGTTATCGAAGTGAGGAACACGAACATGAACCAAATGTCCACATGGGTCTGAAAATGCAGAACTAAGCAGGCCTCCTCCTGTGAACACACACGATCACGTAAACATACTCCCCGCCCATGCTACAGGCACATTCATGTTGCACTTGTGTGTTCTGCTCCAATTTGACATCTTTCATGCTGTTATTAGATATGTTTCAAGACTGTATTTACAACAAAATAAAAGCTATGTTTATCATGTTCAAATTTATGATCAAATTTATTATGTTCAAATTTTCATTAAAAAAGTATCACATTAGGGGTGGTGCCTTGGTGGCTCAGTCGGTTGAGCATCTGACTTGGCTTAGGTCATGATCTCATCGTTTGTGACTCTGGGCCCCACACTGGGCTCTGTGCTGTTAGGCAGAGCCTGCTTCCAATCCTCTGTCCCCTTCTTTCTGCCCCTCCTCTGCTCACACACTCTCTCTCTCATAAATAAATAAAAAACATTTTAAAAATATGTCATATTAAAAGTACATGTGGGTGACAAACAATGACCACAATTCCATGCTCAGGGAACCTTCCTCTGGGTAAGAGATGGAAACGAATTCACTAAAGGAACTTTTGCCAGGGGTGGGGGATATGGTGGCTCCATTTTATTCAATCTAGGTCAGCCAGCTCTAATCCAAATTCAAACTGATGATCAGATTATTAGCATTTAAGTAACATTTTAAAAAAATAATGTTTATTTACTTTTGACAGAGAGACAGAGTGTGAGCAGGGGAGGGGCAGAGAGAGAGACACAGACCCAGAATCAAAGCAGGCTCCAGGCCCTGAGCTGTCAGCACAGAGCCCGACGCAGGGGTCAAACTCACAAACCGTGAGAACATGACCTGAGCCGAAGTCGGCCGCCCAACCGACTGAGCCACCCAGGTGCTCCAGATTATTAGCATTTAACCAGAGAGGGACATAGAAAGACTGATTGAGATTCAAAAGATGATAATTGGGCACAGCCACCATCTAAAGTCACTGGATATACCTGAAAATGACTTGCGCATGCCACATCACTTAATGGCAAAACACAGATAGTGACATTAAATAAGTGAATACATTGTGAATAAGTGAAGCCTTTGGAATGAAAGGAACTATTGAAGTTTAGCTTTTGTTCATTCTAGTTCATTATACTTGTACAAATCCTCAAAAAGCAAAAACAGGAACAAAAACAAGTACAATTTTAGAGAATAATGTCCTAGACTACTTTAAACACTTCTGAAATAGCATACCAATTATTACATTACTAGTTAAAATTACATTATTCCTAGTAGTAGTGTCTGCAGAAAGAAAGTATCTCATTGAAAGCAGGGGTTCCCAGCCAGTGTACTGATATTCACTGGTAGCTACATTATTATAGGGATCTCAGTGAATGAGTAATTATGTTATTATAAGGGACTGCATCAGACATTGTCCAAAGACTACATTATATTATTACATACATTTGACACTGTATTTCAAATAACATGCATCTTTTTCGATTAATAAAATGCAGATTCATTTACAAAGTCACAGGACTTAGAGTAAGATTTTGCCTATATATTCTTCCAATCAAGGATACTGAAAAAAAACAATTGTTATAAAAAAATCCATTTTTTTTTACATTGAAAGGGATCATCACACTTAAAATGGCTGGAATCTACTCATTTAATATATATAACTTGTAGGCATAAAGCGAAAGCTTACAAAAGCCACAGTGCAAGTTTCCAAACATCAGTTTGGACCTGATTCTCTGATCTATAATTTAAAGGAAAAATTCTGCTGTGGCCACTTTTGGAATTACCCAGCCCTGTGTCTATATTACTCAGGGAATATAATAATGTCTTTTGGAAAAGCAACTTTTAAACTCCATAAACCACAATGATTTAAAACATCCAATTAAAAGCAATAATCGTGGAAGAGCTTTAGAATTCTGAACTACTACTCACATATTATTCAAGAATTAAGAAACCCATCTTTTAGGGATGGTGCTTAAAACAACAACAAACAAAAGTAGTTATTTGAGCAAGTGGATTGATTGAATGATTCTTGTTCTCTGACTCAGGCATTTCCATACTCCTTCTTTTTCACATGCACACACACACACACACACACACACACACATACATGACAGGGCACTCATACAGCACCCATATCTCTGCAACCCCCCACCATCCATTAAAAAAGGTACACTTATTTAAAATTATTTTTTAAAATATGGTTTCCAACTCCATAGCAGACAGAACAAATTTAGCAGGATACCCTCGCATGCCTTCTTTCATTCATAGCTACCTCCCAACACTGAACAGAATGTCTTTTCACAAAAGTTTCTCAATACATCTTTGAAACACTCGGGACAATTCCAATTCACCAAGAAAGGCCAAATTACATATTCTATGTTTTTGTATTAGAGGAAAGTAGAATAAGTTCTCTTTACTCCCCCACTCACTTACTAAATACACATAACATATAAGGCACTGTGCAAGATAAAAACAGTGGCTAAGACACAGTCTTAGTTTATATACAACTTGCAGCCTGTAAGGAGAGATGACACAGGCACATGAATGTCTATCAATAAAGCAGAAAGCAATATGCAGTGAGAAGTAGGGTCAAAGAGGAAAGGTAGGATTGATTGTCTATAACGGGTTTTGAAGGCTGGGCTACACTGTTAAGATTTAGTTTGGTAATTAAATATGAGAATATTGAAACTTGGTGAGAAAGAGTTTGACAATTAAGAAAATTAACCTGAGGTCAAGGGTGGTATAAGATGGACAAAGAAAAGACCAGGTCAGAGAGAACGGTGAGGAGTCTTACAATGGTCCAAAAATAGTAGTATGGTTAAACTGGAGAGTACAAATGGAGAGGCATAGATATATCAGTGAGATTTTGGATGGAAAAGTAAGGACACTGATGCACAATTTGGGGAGACAAAAGTAGAAGGAGAGAATGTGTGTGTCCAGAGACATGCAACCAGTTTGGTGGCAGAACTGGGATGTATACACCATCCAAATGTAATCTAATTACCTTACTCTTTACACCTGGGCATCTATTTTATACAGAGAACCAGGCAAAGTCTTTTTATAAGCAGTTTCTTGTTTAGTTCTAAAGTTGGGTGTCTAAGGATAAAGTAACCAGAATGAATAGGACATGAGAGTAATAAAAATTTAAAAAGCAGAGAAAGTGATATTCACCTAAATGATTAATCTAATTAAATTTAAAAGATTGATGTCAAAAGACTGAATTCTTAATATTCCTTATGGTGTCTGAATATCTGACATTCATTGTGTTTATTCTAGATTTGAGAATGGATTGAGTCATTTTAATGGTGAATACAAAATATTGGACTGAAAAGTTTAACTCACTCAATTTGAGAAATTACAGTTGGAAAAAAATGATAGAATGATGAAATTATTTTATGAGGCTTTTTCTAAAAAAGAGACCAAATAGGTCCCTATCTATTTGAATGTCATTTAAAAATATTATGATTTCTTCTCATTTTAAATTCAAGAGCTTCCTAAGTATTTGATGTATCTATCAACAGGTTGAAATAGATAAGAAGTTTCAAGCATTATCGTATAATCCATGTCCTTAAATTTGAACCAAGAAAGAGCTATGTTCTGAAGACCTGTACTAATAAGATTAAAGAAGAGTGAAGGCATGAAGACTCTTAAATTCAATGGCTCTTCAAATACTTCAAAAGCTGCTGTGTTTGCTCAGTCACTTGATAAAGTGTCTGTTCAAAGTATAAGGATTTTGATGTAAGAAGAACTATCATTTATATCATTCTGTACTAAACTCACTTCACTCCTGCTGATGAAGCTAAGGAAATTTATTGTAAGGTACAACCCACAAGATTTCAAATTGAGTGACAATGAAAGGGGTTCTCCAGTCACTAGGTGACCATAAAAATGGAAAAGATGGTAAGTTACCATATATCCTTACATCTAAGCCATCATCAATTTTAAGATGAATTATTTTATATATCCCCAATAAAGAGGGGAAAAATCATTACCGTGGCATTCATTGTAGGACATATGCCAACTGAAGACATGCTAAAATGTGAAAAAAATATACCTCTTAGATTATATGCATTTATTATGTTATTTTCAGATCTGATTCTTTAATCAACCCACCCTTTTATTACAATTGCAATAACTTCAGGGAGCGCAGTGATCCCAGAGGAGAGAATCTACGTCAAAGGCAGGAAACATCCTGTAAGAAATTTTATGGAATTGTGAACAAACATCTAGTAGAGAAAGAACAGGTGTTGGAAAGCAAACACAAGTTTATATTTTTAACAGTCTAAAAATATCTAACAGCACAGGACTTGCCACAGTGTTCTAACAATCCTTCCATTTTTATGTTTCATGAATTTAATTTTATTTATTGCCAGCTACATTCCACAAAATCTTCAGGCATAGCTGTGAAGGATCTTAAATAGATGTCTCTTTATCTTCTAAATTATGCCTAGGCAATACTCTGGGCCATACATTACTACTTTTAGTTGCTCTCTCTGGTCTTGTTCCAAATATAAAACTAGCAAAGACTTGTACACGTAGCTACATATTTTATTAATCTGTATGTGTGTAAATGTGATGTAGGTGTGTGTGTGTGATTTAGGCATTCCCACAATAATTCTGTGATATAAAATATATATTAACTTAAAAATTCATTGTTGAATGGGAATGGTGATATTTTAATTATTTTTTCAAAACTATTTTAAGGCAATGTGGCATTTATAACCATTTTACTTTCAACAGAAAATATCCATTTAATTTTCTTTCACTTAAAAAATTCCTAAATATTATATTTCTAAAACAAAATTAAAACAGGGAGTAATGTGAAATAAATAATTTACTACTGAACATAACCAAAGTATGTTTTAAGATATAATAAATACAGCATCTCTCTAAGGTAACCATCTTTTTTTGTTTAACTCTAATTAGTTTATATTAAAGTTTTGGTATCTTTGTAAAAGTCAACATCTTCATGCATGAGTTACACATATGCATTTGAGTTTGTAAGCACTGTCTCCATTAAAAGTTTAAATGACAATCACGTGTTTTAATTAAGTACAAAATAGAAGTATATTTCTAACATATTGTAGGATATGCTCATTAAATCAACAATAGGTTTCTGCAATTAACTACAATTCCTTCAAGTTTACTTCCTTGACTATAAATTTTTAGAAACTGTATAATGCAGAATAGCAATAAAACAAACTCAAAGGATGAAGGGCTTAAGTATATTCTACCATATTAACAAATGGAGTGCTATGCTTTTTGAGATAAATTTTCAGGCAAATTATTAGTTTATTCTTAGGCATGCATGCTTAATGACATACATCAGGAAATAGCTAATTGAATGATAATACCAAGTATTGAGTGCCACATATTTCTCTATGCAAACAGGAAAATTATTCTAAATACAGAATACCTTGATCAACCTAACTAGTAACTTTCATTTGTCCTAGAAGATTATATAACTTAAAATAAAAAATGTCATTGTTTCTCAATAACTTAAGGAAGAATAATAATGAAAAAATATGCCACAGTTAAAGTCTAATAATGAAAAAATATGCCCACACTTCTAGCCTACCCGTCCTCTAAAATTGTTGCTTTTTGTCTGTGACATTAAGGATTCCCCAAAGAACTTGTAAATTCAATTATTTGATGAAGCAATAGCAATTATTTAGAATTGAAAAGGAAAAAATAAGATTTTTATTCACCTTACAACCACATACTTTGTCATCTAAATGAGTTTTGACCATGCAGATTCAACATTTTTCACAAACACATTGTGCTTTTGAACTCAAAATAATTTTGACTTAGGCTATAAAGAAACACCTTTTCCCAAACTTACTTAATACAGCCTTCAATGGAATCCAATGAAATATACATAAATAGAAAAGATAATTGGAAACTTCAAAGTCCCTGAAAAATAATGACAATTATAAGCAGCAAGTAAGTATCATCTACACTATGTCTTGCAGACAGACTGGGATAGGAGAAATCCTTCTTTAACAGTAAAATATGGTGGGTTCATCCACACACTTTGAGGTCCGACAATTACTTTCTAATCCCAATTCTGGCAATTGCTAACTGTGTGTCTTTAAGAAAGTTACTGAACTTCCTAGAGGCTCAGTTTCTCATTGGTAAAACAGAAGGGCCATATCAGAGAGCTGTGTGAAGATTAACTGAAACAATGTATACCAAGTGCTTATCATTGTGTCTAGTGTTGGGGAAGATTTTCAAATTATTAGCTGCTGCTTATATGATTATTACAGACCTTCGACCATTTAAACTGATGTCTTAACTGATGAAAAATGTGAAAGGCTCTATTTATTCTCTATCTTATTTTTTACCCCTAGTTTGACTTTTTCTTCCTTAATGACCTTTACTTCCATACCCTCCCCTACTTGACTGTGTCCTCACTAGGATTCAAACACTCCTGTTATATAGAAATTTAATAATAAGGATTAGTGGGACAGTACAACAAACTCTTGGAGAACTAGATACTTTTTAAATTTTCAGTTTCATTTTTATTTTTTAAAGGTTTTAAAAAATGTTTCTTTATTTTGAGAGAGAGACAAAGAGAGGGGGAGAAAAAAAACACAAGCAGGGAGGGGCAGAGAGGGAGAGAGAAAATCCCAAGCTGGCTCCATGTTGTCAGCACAGAGCCCAACATGGGACTCAATCTCATGAAGCTTGCAATTATGACCTGACCTGAAATCAAGAGTCAGATGCTCAAATAACTGAAAAACCTTGCTACTCTGAAGTTTTATTATTATTTTTTTAAGAAACATGCTCCTCATGCTTCTGAGAAAGATTGGGAAACTACCCTGAATACTCTTACTGAAAGCCAAACACTTCCCCACACTCTCTTATCTTCCTTTATTAAAATACAGTCTCCTTAAGGGGTTTCTGTCTTTTTTTTTTTTAATTTTTTTTAATGTTTATTTATGTTTGAGACAGAGAAAGACAGAGCATGAGTGGGGGAGGAGCAGAGAGAGAGGGAGACACAGAATCAGAAGCAGGCTCCAGGCTCTGAGCCATCAGCACAGAGCCCGATGGGGGGCTCGAACTCACAGACCGCGAGATCATGACATGAGCCGAAGTCGGCGCTCAACCGACTGAGCCACCCAGGCGCCCCAGGGGTTTCTGTCTTTACCCACTCCCTCCTTTCCTTCCCCACTACCTAGGACCTAGATTAGGACTTGGCATATTTATTGAATGGATTTTCTTTTCATTATTGGAATATAATTTATATCCTCCTTGGGTTTTGATCTATGTGTGCTTTTGCCAAACCTGGAGAAATAATTTAATACTACTTTGGTTATAAAACAAACAAACCCAAACTTGCTTTTCTTTCCTTGTTTTATAGAGTTAACATTTCAGATCCGTATAATATCTCTTTTAATACAACCCCATTTCATTATGTCAAAGTTTTACTTGGACATTTAAAAAGATTTCTTTCCTTCTTTCTGGATAAGTCACAATAGTAAAATAAATGCATGTCAGTTTGAACCAGTTAATTCTTAAATTGATTGGCATGGGATCTGGAGACAGACATTTTATATAACTGTTGGTTGAAGTGGATGATTGATCGCATATTTAGTAAAGTCAGCATATAAAGACCGGTATTATCCACTTCACTGGTTAGCTTTCCTTATATGGATGAGTGAACTTAAGCATAGAACATTAAAATGACTAGTCAAAAACCAAATATATACATATACATACATATATACATATACACGTACATACATATATGTATATAAAACATAAAAACCCATAAAAATTAATTTAGCAGGGCCAGGGTAGACATCTAGGTATAATATGTCCTACCGCTCTACCACCATTGCTACTGAAAGACTGCAAAGTATATGAACATTAAAATACTTCAACATTTGAAAGCTGATTATTTAGTATTGGTAGTAAACATTTTTTCTTTATTTGAAGTTATAACTTACGTGTGTAGTTAATGTATATTCTTCTTTCTCTTGTAAGTTTCAGACCAAATAGAAAATCATAATACCCTGGGGCTCACTCTGTGCTTTAGAAAACTAAATGAGAATGGGCTTAGCTAGTTTCCCTTGAAAAGCTGTAAAGAAAAGCCTGCAGGCCTGTGTGTGTGTGTGTGTGTGTGTGTGTGTGTGGGCATGTGCCCATACGTGCCCCATCACTCCCAGTTATTCCTGAGCACTTCTGAGCACCCAGCCCATAACTATCATCACTGTACCTAGATTGATGACTGTAAGGGAAAGGATTTGAAGTAAACATTTCCCCATAGGCACTAAAAAAATGAGTGAGAGAGCTTTAAACACACACATATGTGACTGCTAATAAATGCATTTTCCAGAGGCATAATGAATCTAATACAGTAGTTTGCAATCATCTTTAAAACAATCATATTGGTTAATCTTACTAGGTAGACATGCAAAATAACACAATCAAAGAGCAAAGCTGCTAAGTTATTTCTGCAAAGTGCATGCTTGTACAATTCAAAATGAAATCAACAGATGTGTTGGCTATGATAGTCCGACATGGAAATGACTTATATAATTCCAATGAGCAAAATTTCTGGCAGGTTTTGAATCAAATTCTATGGAGATTTAGCTATTTTTAAATAGTTATTTCAGAAACGTGAGCTTTATTTAGAGTATCCACTTATCATTAAAATTCCAAAGTGATGACACGATTATGGTCATGAAAGAGTTAACCGAATACAGTAATATGATTGTGATTGTATATATCCTTTAGGTAAATTGTCTGAAGCAGCCAGCAGACAAAATGTCACCAGGAATGAATTTCCTACATTCAAAATTATTAAGGTAAGAAAAAATATACATACAATTACATGCTTCTTATATAAATCTACAAGGAGGCATATCTCCCTAAATCCGTCCAAGGCTGTGTCTGTTGTGTGTGGCTAAAACAAATCAGAACTGTAAACCTACGATGGCTATTGTGTGTGGCTAAAACAAATCATGCTGTAAACCTACGCTGGGGACATGAAGCTCCCATGCACGTCATAACTTCTACTACTCAAGGAAGAGCAGGAGCGACAGCTTATCCAGAAAGCTGATGAAGGCAGAACTCTTAGCCTTCACCTCTTTATAAGTGTTTTCCTCTGTTCTATGGGATGCTTACTCCTCAAACACCTTTATCCTCCAGTATCCTCCAGGAGCTACACTTTCCTGGTCAGCACTTGAAGCTGAAATATACTTAGGTTTATATCTTGGTTTAATTAAAAAAAAAAAACATTGAGTAGTCGTCTTTTTCCTTAAGAAAGTTATTTTACCCCGAAAAAAGTTAACTTTTAAAATGAGTATATTTGTTTAAAAAAATATCCCACTTAAATTGATCTGTGTTTCTGAGTATGTTAGAAACTAGGATGGTTTAACGAGTGTGGAAAAATGACATTTAGTCAGAGTTACCATTAACTCTCACAAAGAAATGCAAAGAAAACATAAAATTAAAAGTAATTAGTGAGACACACTTTAGCAGTTTTAATGGCATTTTGACAAGGCAGCAAAAAAGTGAATTATCTGGTGCCCACGTGAAAAACTGTGCTGAAATTAAGGGAAGTAGATTTAAATCGCATTTATTCACTTACTAGGAATAGGATCTTGTAAAACTTATAAATCTTTCTAGTGCTCATATTTAGGTTGAGGATGAGAGGAGTCAAGGTGAATTAAAGCATTCACACGCTGTAAAATGTAATGCAGATTTAATTTTTTACTAATCTAGAAACCATGTCCTAAAATATATCTTCTAATCCACTGATTCTATCTAATTTCAATAGGCTGAACAGGGTCATGCTAGACTTCTTCAACCTCTCAGAAATCTATGATTCTATACTGCCCGGTATTTCCAAATGGTCATCAAATACTACAGAATTACAGTTAGTGTAGGGCACACATTAGCATAAGAAGGGTGATTAGGGACTGTCTTCGCAGAGTTGAAGCTCTGAGTGTGTGTGAGCTCTTCAAGGGAAGAGCACAAGGAAGGAAACAGAATACATACTTGGATTTGGACCTGAGGAACAAGATAGCACAGAGTAAGTACACAGGGAAGGGGAATCAAGATAGTGCTGCAGCAGATGGAGAAAGGGGGTGAGAAAGAAAGGTGAGCCAGTGATGCCAGAATGTGGAAAGGATTTAGCCAGGAGCAGAAGACTTAATTCTAGGACTGTAAAAGCATAGAAATTACCTTGTAGTGGTAAACTGGAGAATAGAAAATGAAAACAGTAGAACCAGAGAATGTAGATAACAGAGAATTTGTAGCTACTTCTCTTGTCCTTTCCATTCCTTTCCTTTTTTTAAATAAATTTAATTTTTTAAATAAAAAAATATTTTAGAAAGAGAGAGAGAACACGTGCAAGTGGGTGACAGGGACAGAGGGAGAGAGAGACTCTTAAGCAGGTTGGATGCTCAGTGCGGAGCCTGACGTGGAGCCTGATGGAGGGCTTGACTCTACAACCCTGGGGGTCATGCCCTAAATTGAAACCAAGAGTCAGATGCTCAACTGACTGAGCCACTCAGGCAACCCACCTTTCCTTCTTTTTATGATCAAATTTCTAATGCATTTTTAGGGTGACGATGATGCCAGTAATGTTAGCTATGGCAGGTAACATTTACTGAGCTCACGGCATGTGCAGGACAGTGTTTGTAAGCCTTTCACATGCATTAACACATTTAATTCTGACTAATTCTACAAGTTGGTGTTTTAAAGATGAGGAAACAAGAAACAGTGAGATTACTTTCAGAACACGAATAAGCAGCAGGGCAGAACTTGAATGCTTAGACAATCTTATTCTATCTTAAGAGCACATGGCTTTAACCACTGTTCTAGTAATGAGAACAAATTTCTCTACATCTGCAAATGTAAGAACTGGAGATACAAGTACTGAGCCACTGGGAGATAAAAATGTTACAGTGAAAGAACAAACTGAAGAAAATAATGTTTCAGAATCAGAAAAGAGTGCTATCACCAAACATGTTTTTCCTGTTTTCCCTAGCTAGGAAGAAAGGGAGAATGTTGAAAGGGAAGATACTAAAGTGAAAAAAATGGACTATCTCTAAATATAAACTGATGGAGAAAAAATTACAATAATGTTTATAATATTACAGACAAAATAATTTTCTGTTTTAATGTTCCTGTAATGAAACACTTATTGTGCACCAGCAAAATGTAATATGATTGTATTTCATTAAGTTATACATTAATTAAATAATTATTCTCAATAACATCTAAATAATATTTTCCATATTCAACAATTAATACCATATAGCAAGCAAAAAGAATCAATTAATTTCACAAATAAGCTTCACATACATAATAGGAATTAATTAGATACTTTCCCACCATTAAGCCAAGAAATACTATATTAATAGAATTAGAAATGGTTCTTACACATGGTTATAACTGAAGCCACTGTTTCCAAGAACAAATTGTTTATAGCTCTACTTTTTCCACTTTCTTTCCAGAGAAACAGAAAGTCTCCTTTTGGTTGTAGCATACATAGATTTGATAAATATATTAAATAATTACAGCAAACCAGTAATTGTATCATGGCCTAATTTTAAGAACCTTCTGGAGTATGCAGGTAGCATTTTCACATATAAATGAAACACTGGCTATTCAGTTTGACCCTGTGAAATTCTGTTAGAGCAGCTTAACAGAAAATGATGAAAACGAAAACACCTCACTTATATAAAATCTAAACAGCATTCCAGCAGACAGGAGATATTTACTGGAAAAATAAATGAATAAAAAGGCTAATTTCTACTGAGATCCAGAAGGAAAAAGTAATTTGACATTCAATATTAGAAATTTATTTTAGACACAGAATGTTCTCTTAAAGACAAAAACAAACAAACAAAAAACAAACAAAACCAAACCCCCAAAAACAGGCATCGGATATAAAGAAAGGTGATTTTTTTTTTGAATACAATTATACAATTTATGTTTTTAAATAGTAGAAAACTATCTGTTTTGGACTACTTAAATACAGGACTATTTTAAAAGAAAGGTTAGATATGGAATTTTTCAAGCCAATGTTTTCTTTTAAGATTTTTCTCCTTCCATATTTGCAATGTTGTTCCCTATGAAAGAAAAAGGTTTACTAAGTGAGATAATAAGTGTAAAGGGCGCTGCATATGACAAGTTTGTAAGGGATGGGCGATCTTATTATGAAAGTCTGTTCAGCAAATATTCTGACAGTACACTCTAATGTATTAATTTTGAATATTATAAATTCATGATGTATCTTCTTGATAAAATGTGATCAATTTTCCCTTTCTACCATTTAGTATCTACTTAAGGGAAAAGCAATAAATTCTGGTAATTTTTGTGCTTTAATTATTTAATTTTAAACAACTCCAGGGGTTCTTTTGCCATTAGGTAGCTGTTATCTTCCATCTATCCATCTGTCCATTCATCCATATGTCTTCCATCCAGCCATCTATCCAACAACCATTCATCCATCCACTTCTGTCTGCCCATCCTTCTATTCGTCATTATCCATCCATTCAACAGAAATTTAGCTTTATGTGTGAGTACATAATATATTAAAAAAAAAAACTTAAAAAAATTTTACGTTTATTTATTTTGAAAGACAGAGACAGAGGATGAAAGGGATAGGAGCAGAGAGAGAGAGGGGAGAGAGAGAATCCCAAGCAGGCTCTGTGCTGTCAGTGCAGAGGCCAATGTGGGGCTCAACCCCACAAACTGTCAGATCATGACCTGAGCCAAAACCAAGAGTTGGATGCTTAACTGACTGAGTCACCTAGGTGCTCTGAGTATCTAATGCATTTTAGCTAAAGATATAATTACTAATGTGCAGGTAAAATTCTTAGTCTTACCTGTATCTTGGCATCAATTTCCACATACTAGTACCTCTTTTTACAAATTAGTAAAAATAATCAACTGAGGCACCATGTTTTTCTGACCATTAGTGATACAATTATTAGGTAAATCTGTATTGTTTTTAATGGTTATAATAATGTTTATGGTTTCTACTTTCCCCACAGATGGACAAGAAATAGAGGACAGAAATCTTGACTGAGCTATTGTTAGATGAATTTCAGGAACCAGAAAAGACCATTCCCGTACAACTGAGCTATGAAGGAAAAAATCCCAGAAATGCTGCTGAATATCTCAGAGCACTGAGTGAGATGCCACGTAGCACTCAGACATTTAAGAAAAAAGAAAGGAAAGGAAAAAAAAAACACACCTAAAACCATTTGTGTTTTAAGGGCCAGCTCATTATTCGTTATTGCCTATAGTCTTATGAATATATATTAAGCCAATCTAAAACTGCTACAGCAGTGGCAATATTTTAATCATGGAAAATATTTTTCTTATTCTGTGATTCATCTTAAATTCCTGGGTAGAAAAATGATGCTAAATCATAGGCTCTTTATTGCTAGTGGAGGTGGGGATATGCATCTGTCATTATCACTAAATCACAGGGACTGTTGGACAGTGTCTAACAATAAAAAATGATCAAAAAGACCTCTAGATAATGTTTAAATGTATTACTGTCATCTTGAAACTAAAGAGGGCTAACCTGACAATGAATGTACATCCACTCTGAAGCCATAAAAACAAAAGTAGGACCTATATTAAACATGCAATTGTTAGTAGGATTATCTCTGCTCACATAAAGAATAGCATCATTAAATTGTAGTAGAGAGTAAAAGCAAACATACACACTCACACACGCACACACACAGAGAGAAAAGAAACATACTTACATCTGTTCAAAGTCATTGTTGTGGATCTTTTTTTGAGAAAACCCTGTATTTTTAAAGTGTTTTTTTTTAAACCAAAACATATATAACCTAGAAAAGTAGAAAGCTGAGATGCTTTTATTTCTTCAGTCCAGAAATTAACCTTTATATATAAATTCTTGATGGAATGTGACATTTAGCTAATCCAAAATTAAGCCCTTTGTTTTTATTTGTTGCATAAAGCACAGAGTCTATTAAACACAGTGTTACATAACCATGCTTCAAAGGCTTCTGTAAACTAAGCAATGCACAGCAACCTCTCTGCCTTCAGCAATCACACTCCAGTGAATCATCCAAGTGACCTTATTTGCTCATTAGAAACTCTGTGTACAGGTTGCAAATGTCAGAGTCTGAATTTACATTTTAAAAAGTACATCTTGCGGCAGTTTAATGAAAATATTTCAAAGATCTCGGGTCAAATTAAACTATTTACTCATCTGTTCCCTTAGCTTTAAATATTTTTGGCTGGGATTCACATGTTTTTCACACGCCATACTTTATGATCACTCCTCTTAACAGTTCAGTATTATAACAGTTTAAAATGCCATTTGGAAAGGAGGCTGCCCGTACACTATTGTTTCCACCCCCGTCTCAGCATGGTGACAAATAATTTAAAAACATTTTATTTTAGTGTTGTTCATGCTCTTGGAACAGTATGAATCTGCACATACCAAGACACACACCTTGCAAATACGGTGTGGAGGCTTAAAGTTGACTATGAATGTTCTATAATAACCTTAAATTGTTGTGATGCCTCGAAGGAGTGTGTTTAGCTTTGGACCTGGAATGAGGACACATTTCCGTTCTGCTTTAGAATACAGAGAAATTACCTTGACTTGAGTATGAACGTGTTACTCAGCGGTTATGAGAAAGAATTTCTGGAAGAGAATCTGGGGGGTGGTGGCAGGGTGCTGAGAGAAGTTAGTTGAAGAGAGAGAAGCTTGCCTCTGCCATGAATTTGTGTATAATTTTCTCATGCTACCTACTGCCCCACAGAACTACACGTAAATTATTTCGAGCATTCTAGAAATAAGCCACCATGGGCAATGCCACTATTGCCTACCATCGCTAACCACACGTAGGCAGCCATGAACTGGAAGAGGCATCATGGTACAGTAGGAAGGACATGAGTTTGGCAGTACACTGCTCAACCTTTATCAGCTGTGTGCTGGAGGGACATTAGGTAGTTACTTAAGGGCTGGAGTTTACTGACCTGTCACATGAGGCTAACATAACCTACCTCACAGAGCTGCTAGGAATACTAAACGAGATACTTATTAGAAATGCCCGGGTGGGGCACCTGGGTGGCTCAGTCGGTTAAGCATCCCACTCTTGATTTTGGCTCAGGTCATGATCTCACAGTTTGTGGGTTCAAGGCCTGCACTGGGCTTTGTGCTGACAGTGCAGAGCCTGTTTGAGATTCTCTCTCTCTGCCCCTCTTCTGCTTGTGCACTCTCTCTCTCTCCCGCCCTCCCTCTCTCTCTCTCTCTCTCAAATAAACAAATAAGTAAACATTTAAAAAACATAAATAACTTTTTAAAAAATGGCCAGCAAACAGAAGTTCCTCAAAAGGGGCCCCCTAGCATCCACTCTCGTTCACATCACTCAAAATGTGGTATCATCATTTGTGTTATTCAAAATGGATTAGAAAGAACAGTTTGTCCTTGGGGGCTTAGCGGTTTCCTTTTGAGTCAATGCTGATTTGATAACATTCTCAGTGAAGAAATGCGATGAAAGACAGACAATAATGATTCTGATAATATAAACGGCATTATGTTTTCTTTTTTTTTCCTTTTCTCTCTACAGCTAAACAATGTTAAATCACAAGCAAATATAACACATTAAGAAAATGTTTTTTATCTTCCTAGGCATGAAATGTGTGACCTGCCTACTTGTCTGGTATATTTAGATCTGAGTTCTGCATCACCCACACTGCTCCTTACTAATTAAAGAATATTGGTGGTTATTACACTGAAGATCGGCAGTTAAAATCACCAATGTGGGACAGTGTATAAGCAAAGGGAAGTCACTGTTTGTTTGTTTTTTAATTTTCTAGAATATGGCTGGAGATTCCTTTTGCAGAAATACTGCTATGTCTGTTAGCAGGCACCATTAAGACCACATTTCAGAATCTTAATGATACACATCAGACTTTTCTTTTAGCTTTCCAAAATGTATCATCTTATTTTGAAGTGATTGTTAAGGGCATCCTTAAAGTGTTTCTTCTACTTTGCCTGGCATTGTCCCCAAAATAGTTCACCTTATAACAGTTTCTTGGGAAGACAGTCACCACCTATTCTCCACAGATTTGAGTGAAAGTTGATGTCTTGTTATTTGATAGACACACAGGATATACAGTTTCCAAAAAAAAAAAAATGGAACTTGCTCAAGAATTCAGACATGTTACCTATTCGCAGTTTATATTTCATAGTGACAGAAGAAGTTCAAATGATGTCTTTAGAAACTTTAAATTTGTTCTGGCACCAAATTCTGCTTTCCAGAGGATTAAACATTTGATGAATTTCTTGACTCGATTAATATAGCCAATCTTGCCACTGTGGATTCTTCACAGTGAAAATCTCTATTCAATTCACTGGCTCCGGAGCTGGAAATACCAATGGCACAGGAAACTTTGGCAACGCCAGAAAATACAGCATAGAAGCCCTATTTCTTTTTCGTACTTTCCATATCTGAAATGACTCTAGAATACTGAGCTACAATGTCGTTTAAAGGTATAGGAAGGTCTAAAGTCAGAAAGATGAAAGACCCAAAAGAAATGAGACTTGTAACATGCTGAGGATAATAAAGAGAACTCTTAAAGCTAAACTTGAAACAATAAGAGCTGAAAGAAAGCATAGATGTATCTGCTGCTGACGGAAGACAGTAAGATAGTAACATTTATAACAGCGAACTGTTGTCTTCCCCATTTACAGGTGAGAGGCAAAAAAACAATATATATATTTTCATGCTCAATGTTAAATTTTGGATTTTAGGTTAAAGTTATTAACTGAATAACAAGAGGGTGGCTATGACAGAATACTAGTATACTTCAAGAGAAACTAAAGATTTTTATTTTGTTGCAAATGCAATATGAGTGGAAAATGCAATGGCTGCCAGTAACTTTAACTATATCGATAAGAGCAGTATCAAGATAAAGGGAGGTAATGGGGCCGTCTATGTCATACTTGCCAGACTCAATCTGGAATACTGTGCTGTGAGTTCTGGAGACATGGTGTAAGAGGGCTGTGCACAATGCTGGGTGTATTTTGGTCAGAGAGACGTGATTGTAAGAGGTCTGGAAAGTATCACGAGAATCTTTTGGAGAAACCAAGGGCATATGCTTAGGAAGAGGGAAGACGAGGGAGGCAGTACTGTGAAGAGCATGTTAAATTAAATGCCTTTCTGATTTGAATAGCTGGTGTGGAGAACCAGCATTAGATCCGGATCACAGAACTACTACATTTAATACATTTAAGGCAATTTTTTAAAAATTAAAAAAAACAAAACATTTGAATTGTTTACCTTGTGAAATAGATTCCTAGAACTGGAATGCGTTCTAATGGTGGTTAGTTATCATGTGTGGAGGAATTTATAAATGGTATCTCTGCACTGAACTTAGTCATTGGAGTATAGCAATAGAACATCAGAAAATCCAAAAGATTTTAAGATCAATCTAGGAGTTAAAGCTGGTAATATGAACTTAGAGCTAATTAGAAGGTATGGTTTAAGGTATGTTGCAAACGCTCTCCTACTTCCCTCCCCTCAAAAAAAAAATCTTCATTATAAAAAAAGATTACATTATATAACCAGTCCAGTAGGTCTTGCATATTTCTTGAGTATTCAAAGACAGCATTGTTAAAATGCAAATGTCCTCAGAGGAAGCAGTAACATTTGGAAATTAGTTACAGCCTGTTGACAGAAAGACAAAGAATGAGAAAGATGGCAAAAATAACTAAGGTCCGAGCAAGAACAAACCTGTAGAAAACAAAATCCCTGTGGGAAAAGAACCAAGAATATTTCCTTCGAGGTTCTCCTAGAGATCCAATAGATGACCAAAGCTTCCAGTATTACTTATATGAAGATATGGCCCAATTTTCCAAGGTGTGTCTATCATTAGAGCTTTTGAGGAGTACAGTTTCTGAAAGGGGTTACTTACGTCAAGCATTCAGTGTTTATTTACATAGAGAATTTCTATATCACAGATGTCTATTGACATTTAGATAAATCACTAATTTCAGAAGACACAATTTGTGGCAAGGTTTTATCACAACCAAACTAGAGGGGTACCTGGCTGGCTCAGTCAAACAAACACGTGACTCTTGATCTCAGGATCAGGAGTTCCAGCCCCACATTGGGTGTAGAGATGACTTCAAACAAACAAAAAACAAACAAACAAAAAAACCCACAAAAGAACCAAACTAGACTTTCATGTATAGAGTAATTTCATGTCATCAAATCAAATTAACTTTTGTGTTGGTTCTACTTCATAAAATATGCTATATTATTATCTATGTTTTCACGTAATAATATTTATTAAACATAGATTACATAGGTACATAGGAGATCAGTATAGCTTGAGTCAAGATTTTTCTTCTAAATGCCATCATTGAAATTCCATGTATTTCTATTTATCGAAATCCTAAATTCTGTATTTTATATACACATGTATATGTTTTAAGTAAGCTCTGTGGCCAATATGGGGCTTGAACTCACAACACGAAGATCAAGAGTCACATGCTCTACTGACTTAGGGAGCAAGGGGTCCCTAAACATATTTTCTATTCCCCTAACTGGTTACTCCTCCTTGCTTTGCTATCCTAAGTAAGAACACCACTACCATTCTTCCCCTTGTTCAAAATGAAACCTTATATTTTCTCTTCTATATCCCAAGTACAAACAACTGCTGAGTTCTTTCACAAGAAAGCACTTCTATCCTATTCTAAAGCACTATTCTATCTTTCAGCTCATGCCCTAATTATCTTTCACATGTACTGTAATTTCTCATAATTAATATCTGTGCTTCCAATCTCTTTCCTCAAGAAAGCTCTCCTACACACTGGGTACATGAGAACTTTTCCTAAAGCATATATTCTTATCAAGTAGTTCCCCAGCTCAAAAACCTTCAGTGACTCACTATAAAACTATGGGGAAAAAAGTCTAAACTAATTAATATGGCACTGAAATCTTCTATTATGTGATCTCGATCTATCTTTTCAGCTTTATCTCTTAGTATTCCTTTTTAGGGTCATCATTCTCCAATTAATTCATTGTGCTATTCATTAAGAATATTCTATGCTTTCCCACAGCTGAGATGGCCTTCCTTAATTTTTTTCTGCTACAATTTTATCCATTTCTCAATGTTCAGGCTCACCCGTCTTTTTCTTAAATCAATCAATCCATCTATCAATTTCTCTTGGGTTTTCTTTACTCATTTATTTTTTCTTTTACTTATCTCCTATACTCTCATGGAACATCCCAGTCCCTTCTCCTTTATCGCATTATGTCTCACAACCTAGTCTGGTTTCATACATCTCTTCTCCCCCACTGACTTAGGGTCAAGGACAGTGCTTAACAAAGACTGCAGTAGATTCCAGTGTACTGTAAATTATAAATGTATTTTGGCTTGATTACAAAAATTTATATTTTGACTGTATTTTTATTATATCACAGTTTCAGGCATAGATGGATTTAATCTAGGGCATTACTTTTGGGGCTGAGAAGGGTCATGTAGGAGTTGCTATACATCGAGTATTTATTTGCCTGTCTTTGTAGAAAGGGTGAGTACACTTGCTTCCTGGACCAGTACAGCTCTTCTTCAGGGCAGGTAATCCTATCGCATTGATGGGGCATTTTCTGTGTTACCGGGGGCACATCTGGGCTATTAGTCACAGCCACGGCCATCTCTCCTACGCTCTGATGTCATGTGGAACTGTGATCTGCTGGGCAGGACAAGGGCAGGGAACCATTGCTCACTGCACTCAATGTCACTGAACAGCACAGGGTCGTGGTGGGTACTGCAGACTACTTAACTAGACAGCACTGGTCTGTTCTCCTAACTGTTGGAAAAACGTTCTGTCTGGATAGCCATTTCACTTCCAGAAGTCCCCCTCCTGAGTCCACTTTCCACTTCCTGGAAATCTATGGGTAATTCCCTTGATTAATAAGCCAGTTGTGGTAATACAATTCTACCTCCTAGAAATTTCTTTGAGGATGTGAGACTGAATTCTGGTCAACAGAAAATGAAAGAAAAGGTCCTAAAGTGACTTCATTCTTAAAAAGAGAAAAAAAAAATCTATTTGCCTTATGTTTTGTCTGAAGGTTACATTTGGAACCATGGCTGTTGTCTTACAACTATAGCAGGTACCATCTTGTGGACACTGCCGGTGACCTGAGAGTTGAAAGCAGAAAGACAGAATCAACCAGGGAACTTGGTGATATTGTCACAATGCAGGGGTCACACTACCTATTTATGTCGCCAAATACATCTTCCTTATTGTTTGAGCCAGCTGAATAGGGGATTTCTTTTACTGGAGCTAGAGATACCTGGACACATTAGACTTCATGGTGGCATCAGGCACCTGCTCAGGTGGCAGATGGTGATCACTGGTAGGCGCTGCAGGGAAGAAGAATGCTTCTAAATTTGTGTTGGATTGTTGAGAGGTCCTGAATCTTTTTTTTTTTCCATGGATCTGGTAAATCATAATGTCCTTAAAATACAGTATACTTTTCCTTTTGCAACATTTATCATACTTAAAGTTCCTAACCTTTTTCTTCTTCACTAATCCTCTTCCACGAGACAGTGACCGTATCTGACAGGAGAATTCCTGTACTTACAGCACCTAGCACAGCGCTAGCAGGCTGGTGATCAACAAGCAGGCGCTCAGCAAATATCTGGGAAACGACTAAATGAACAAGTAAATGAATATATAGAATTAGTATCAGAAATATTCTTCCTGTCACTTCCCTTGCTCACACTCCCATGCCCTGGTTCTTCACTGATTCAGGCCTTCAAAAGTGAGCTATGTCCTGCGTTGGAGGAGACAGGAAAGAGAAAAGGGAAGGAAGCCATCTTTATAGCTATTGTCTGCATCCTCTGTGGAGAGAGGGAAAGGAGACAGTTCTCAAAGGCGACTCACAAAATATTTTCACAAAGAGAAACTATAGTCATCTCCTGAATTGCATATTGGATCAAAATATCATTTAAAAAAATGTTCGGAATCATGCTTTTTAGAACCAGAATGAAGCTTAGGATAGATTCAGCATAAGGGAGCTGAGCAAAGATTTACCAATCAACCCTTTCAAGTCCCTCCTTTTTCAAAAGAGGAACTGAGAACTACTGTCACCAAGATCAGCATTAGTCTTTCCTAGTTTCTATGATGTAATAAATAATTGAAAGCAGACAGCAACATTCACCAGTAACAAAAAGGATATTTTCCTGGCAATGTCGTTCCAACTCGGTAATCAGTGTAACTCTTGCTTGGATGAAAGTTGAAAATAAAAAGAAGACCTGCTCTCTCGAAAGCGATGATCTTATTGCTTTCATGCTTTTCACTCACATAGGCCTGCAAGAATTAACACACACATTACATTTAAATAATACCTAGATGCTGGTATAAGCAAATTACATATTAAAAATTGTTTTTGTCTTTATTGATAGACTTTTTAGCTATTAAGCCAACAAATGAAAATGCCAGTCCTTTATAATTTTTAATATGTTGCAATATTGCCTTATCAAACTCTAATGATGTCTCAAAAATGGGTTAAAGTATAAAAATCTTCACTAGCCATCAATATATTCAAACGAAGCACAGAGGATTAGCATTGTGGTTTAAGTTTTAAGAACAAAGTATCTATGCTACTATGTAGCATTTAAAATGTGTGTGTGCGCGCACGCGTGTGCGCGTGCAGGCATGCATACTGGATCTGTTTACAAGTGAATTTTAAGACTTAGTCCTCAGACTAATGAGGTAAGCTACCTAAAACTACATTTTAAAATAAAATGTAACATTGTTATTGAGATTCTGAAGTAGTTATCTTACAAACTTTACAATAATGCCCACCTTTGTCAGATTCAATGGCAACCCAATGTTCTTTAACAATGTATCATTTTTTTCTAATAAAAAAGAAGGTCTAAAAAGAAATTATATCCACAAAATATCCCATTTTGTATATCATGTTTTTAGTAGGCAGTGAGAAGCCTTTGCTGTTTCAACACCACCCCCTTGCAGCTCCAGCTTTGAAAGGACTTATTTCCATGCATATCAGCAGCAGCACCACTCTTGGTAATTTAGCAATGTGAACTAAGGCTCTAGAGTAAACAGCATGCCTTTTGGTATTCAACATTGTTCCTGTTGAAAAGGAGCATCATTTTGCTCTCTCTTTTGGAAATTGCATTACTAATAAATGTGATTAGGGCATTTGTGTCATGTAGCCAATCTTAGTGAATATATAAGTACCTTTGTTCAACCATTAAAAAAAAAATCATAGACACCGAAGTAAAAACACATCAACAGCAATTTCAAACAGCACCAGTAAAAAGTAAATGGATTATAAGTAACACATACTATATGCTAATTTTTGCAAGGGAAAAATGCCTGTATAAAATTTGCACCTGTTAATTACATTTTCTAAAACTTATTGAAAACGGAGACTTTAATTCCAGAGGAGAGTCAAGCTCATGAAAAATACAAAACAGCATGCCGGTATAATGGCATCTATTGAGATGACAAGTTAGAGACCAGTAAAGGAAGGGAGAAAAAAAGAATAAAGAAATCTACATGTTGTCCAAGTAGTCTTTTTATGACAGCAAAATTATTTATATAGAGAAAAACAGTCAAAACAATTAAGATGTTTCCACAGCAATTTCCAAAATGGACTCCATGCCGAGCTTTTGTCATTTATTTTAACCAATTGAAATAAAAATTACTAAATTTAAACAACAACAAACTAAACAGGAAAGTAAGCAGGGCATTATGTTTAAGATTTTCATTATCTATCGGAGAGACTTCAATGACATGTTTTGACAACCCGAAGTATGTTACAGGGCACTACACACTGAATAATAAAGTGGTGTTTAAGAGATCTGCATATAGATTTAAATCGATTGCCATTCCAAGCATGTACAACATTGGTGACTAAAACATAACATTTAGAATAAAGAGCTTACCTGTGGAGCTGAAAGCCAACCACATCTTTCTTCCAATTTATTCATATCCCTGTCAAAGTTATTTAGGAACTTATAGCGAAGAAGGTCATCATCAGTTAAATGAAATTGCCTTCTGGCATAATGGTAGCTCTCATTATTTCCTTTTCTTGGGAAGTCTAGCCATTCGGGATGCCCAAATTCATTACCTGTGTGGAAGAACAAATATAAGCTTCGCCCGGTAATATTAGCATTTCTTTCTAAGGTGACTCAGTAATTATATCTGTTAAAGGCCTTAAAATCAGTGTAGGTTATCATTTACTATGGCTGTGCCCTGTGAACGATGTACAACCCTGGTTCGAAGACGGCACAGGGCAGCACAAAGGGGACCGACCACGTCTGGACTCAGGATTCCAGGGTCCAGTGTTTAGCCTGGCCACGTAGCCCTTGTTACCTTCGTAACACACCTTTGCAGCCCATGTCTCCTTTTCCCCACACACGACTGAGGACAGTTATCTCTACTTATACTTATTTCATCTCTGAAATAAACTCTACTATCTCTGAGTAATTTCCAATATCTCTATTTCTGTAATTTCTGTAATCTGTACACTGCTTTACAATTTCCAAAGGCTTTGAAAGCACATTATAGTTTGATCCTCAATGCGAATCTTGTTCTATCCATCTCACAGATGAGAAATCCAGAGCTTTGCACAGTTAAGAGAATTGCCCAAGCTCGCACAGATAAGTGCAAAAGCAACCATTAACATTTAGTTCTTCTGATTAAAATCCAAAGGTTTTAATGAGGTGCTTTCTACCTCATCCCCACATTAGACGAGTACGTAGAAACCAAAGTCAACACTCTTATTATTCATCTTCTCTATTTGTTTCTCAGATCCATGTGTTACCATTAGATGCATATCTTTAATTTCAAGTACATTTGCTGTATGCATGTGTGTGTGACGTAGCTAGGACACTTCATTTAGAACTATTTAAGTATTATTTCTCATTATAATGATGAGAACCAGAAACAATACACTTGATAAATGAAATAAAATACTAACACATACGTATTCTTCATTCTCAAAATTAAATTTAGATATTGGTTGTCTAATAGATTGGCTGCTATTGTTTTCCCCAAGGTGGATTTCTACTTTACAGCTTCTTTTTTTTTCCTTAAAAAATTAAATACTAATTTCCAAAATTTACTTTCATTTGCTACTTTAATGTTGCAATTTTCTGAGCCACAAGCTTCTCCTTTGTGTTAGAAAGTACTATGGCCAACATAAGACAGCCCTACTTTAATAAAACTAATATGATAATATTCTAAGAAATAAAAACTACTAAACTAGGATGCAATTCAAAATGATTTACTGTAGACTTGCTTTAAAATGGTAAACTCTGCTAAGAAATTCTGCAATTTACATTTACTTTTTGAGACCATAGTCATCAAAATAAAAATACTATCCTAACAAAAAGTCTATAGCAGTTTCATAACAAAGGGTCTACAAACATTTTGCTGAATGCTAGTATTTCAGTCTAAATAATATTTCTTACGATTTTGCCTGCTACATGACAGAGGAGGGAACTGGATTTCTGACTCCGTGTCTGACTCTATGGGACTCTACTATTTGAGGATGCCTTCAAGTGACACAAGGAATTTCCCTCTGCTTAGGAGTCCTGCTTAGGTCTGGAGCCTGATTCACAGCAGCCCATGAGGTACCCAAGGTCTAGCTTGCTCGATCATCCATTCGGTTGGCAAACTCATGCACATTCAGAATTGTAGTAGAGCACATTCTTTACTGATAAGGAAGATACTGCCAGCCCAGGGAAAATTAGATGTCTAAGTACTAGTGAGATTTCAACTTGTGGAGAACTTTGGCAAGACTAGTAATGACATGAGGTAGCTAAAGTATAGTAGCTACAAATTGGATCCAGGCTCTCTATAGGCACAATACTTTTATTTGGGTATGGCCGTGGTCTCCAGGTTGACTACCTATTAATCAGCAATTACGTTAGCCTTTTCTGGGGGACACTTTTATATCATTGCCATAATGATTATTACGTAGAGGTAGCAGCAAATGCTTAATGTCTCTTGTTACCTGCCAGGCACATGCATTGCACATGAATTAATTCATTCCATCTTCAACAATGCTGAAGTAGGTACTATTATTGCCCAAGTTTATAAGTAAGGAAACTGCAACATAGAAAGTTATTAAGTAGAGGGACCTATGAACCCAGACAGTCTGGTTTCAGCACCTGACTCATACTACTCCATCATATTGTCAGAAATAAATACCAGGGAAATACAGTGCAAAGAATGACAAACCTCTCCTACATGGACAGAGACTACAAGCTAATGGAACACCATGTGAAGAGGCATCGGAATCAGAAGGTGAGCTGTAGTGAGGAGTTTGGATTAGCCATGAAACAGGGTTAGTGATGAAGAGAAGTGGGAGTGGGACAGACAGGATTAGGTCAGCCTAGGACAGGCCTCATCAAATTAGGACCTTACATTGCAGGCAATAGGGAACTAAAGGCTATTTTCTAAGTAGGGGAATGAGTAATCCAAATGCATTTATTATTAAAGTAACCTCAACAGTGTGAAAAAAGACACTGGATATTGGGGATAGTTGAATAGCAGAAAAGCTAACATGGAATCCAAAGATGACAAGAAGGAGGGGGAAGAAGGAAAAGAATGATTCAAATTCATTTCATGTACACTGTCGGTGGGAATGTAAATTGGTACAGGTGCTGTAAAAAACAGTATGGAAGTTCCTCAAAAAATTAAAAGTAGAATTACTATATGATCCCATAATTCCACTACTGGATATTTATTTGGAGATAACAAAAACACTAATTCCAAAAGATATATGCACCCCTATGTGTATTGAAGCCCTATTCATAATATCCAAGAAAAGGAAGCAACCTAAGTGTCCACTGATAGACTAATGGATAAGGAAGACATGGTGTGTATACGTATCTGTATTCCTGTATGTGTGTGTGTATAAACAACAACAAAAAAATATGATTTCACTCATAAGTGGAAAGTCAAACAAAACAAAACAAAACAAAAACAAACAACCCTCAAATCAATGAAAAGCAGAATCAGCCTTGGAAATCCAGTGAATAAACTGAAGGTGGCTAGGGCACAAAGGCCAAAATAGGTGGCTGGAATAGGAGATAAAAGATTCCAGGTGTGGAACGAAAAAATCACAGGAATAAAAGGTACAGCATAAGGAACATAGTCAATGATCCTCTAATTGTGTTGCAAGGTAACAGATGATAGCTAAGCTTGTGGTGAGCAGAGTATAATGTATAGATTTGTCAATCACTATGTTGTAACACCTGAAGCTAATGTAACATTGTGTGTCAACTCTACTCAAACAAAACAAGACAAACAAACAAAAACACAAATGACATTTCTGAGGTGGAAAATAACAGGATTTGACGACTGCCTGATCAACGCAGGTTGTAAAGAAAAGGGAATTCTGAGAGTAGTTTTAAAGTTCCAAGCTCAGTTGACTGAGTAGTGCCAGCATTAACTGCACTAGAGAAAAATGGTGACAAAAGAAGTGTGTGGGAGGGAGATAATGAGTTTTTTGGCATGTTAAATTTAAGAACTGAAGAATACACAGGCATCTGTGGATATATAATAACATTGATAAAAATAAGGTACTGAAATTCAGGAGAGAATTGGGGGTGAGGACTAAGAGTAATTTGTTAAGGCCTCAATAAGAGACAGTAGATATATCCACAAAAGGAAAAAAAAAAAAAGTCCGTGGACAGCATCCTAAGGAACTGCAGGCAGAAGATTAATTAGAAAAGAGTGAGGAACAATGGTTAGCAAAGTAAGAGGGACATCCAAAGAAATATATCAAAGGCTAAGAAGAGTTTCAAAAAGGATGGCCAGCAACAAACACTATAAACCAACAAACACACACAAAAACCAAAACAACAACAAAACAAAAACAAACGAACAAAAAACAAACCCAGAATTTGCTATATTACACCCTTCTGGTATAGGAATAAAATAATGTAGGGCTGTGCTTTTCAATCTATACTATGCTCCAGAGAAGATTTATAGATTCCAAGGAAGCTTGTTAAAAATGTTCATCCTCCAGGTGAACATTCAGTACCTGATTCATTATCTTTAGGAGCAGTCCTAGGTAGGAATCTACATTTTCATCAACCTCCCTGTACTGAAAGTAGGTGGGCTAAAGGCTGCAACCTGAAGGAGAACGGAGTAGAGATTTGAAAGTTCTTCAGACGTCTAAGTAAAAGACAGTTGTGCATCATGATGCCCATGGACACAGCAAGACTTGGGTTTCAATTCTAGTGAGTCACTTATGCATGAATGTAGGTAATCTACTCTCTCCAATGCTCAGTTTGCTCTTCTGTAAAATAGGATAACATGTTTCATAAACACTTTTTTGTTAAGATTCAAACACGGTAAATGAGGTACTGGGCATAGGGTCTGGCAGCTTCCAATGTATAGAAGCTTTCATTATACACATGTCCACGCATTACTGCTGCTGCTCAAGAAAGAAGTACATAAAGGACAATAGATGAGAGTTCTAATAAAGCAAAAATCTGAGTGAGGGAGCTGATTCACCCTACTCTGCAGCCGACATACAAGTAACCAGGATGAATTCAACAGGCAAACTAGCTGACTCCTCTTAGTTTTCATGGTAGAAACATATTCCTTTCTTTAAAGTCCTGAAAAATCTATGCTGATGCATTTACTCATTTTTTTTAAAGTAGGGTTTATGCCTAGCATGGAGCCCAATATGGGGCTTGAACTCATGATGCTGAGATCAAGACCTGAGTTGAGATTAAGAGTTGGACACTTAACTGACTGAGCCATCCAGGTGCCCCATTTATTCATATTTTTAATAATACAAACCAATTTCCCTAACCCATGTGTTAATGAACTTTAAATGATCTACTATTTTAGATTTTTAAAAAGCAGAATTGAGTGTGAAAATAATTTTGCTATAGGACACCCATAGGGATGGAGTAAATCAGAAGGTTATGTCAGGAATCCCCTCTCCGCTCTCTTCCTTCATTATTCCTACGTGTTCATTTTGTAAAACATCTGAACAAGCTCTCAAGGGTTATTTTATATATATGTATATAATGGTGTATATATTATGCATATATTATATATAATGGTGTATATATTATATATATAGTACATACAGCATATATATTTATATACTATATTTTACAGCATATTTATTATTTATCATGTGTATACTATATAAGTATATACAGTATACAGTTGGTTACATTCCACTTAAAATTAACATTTTAGGAACCATCTAAAACTAGAGTTCTGCTTTGGCTGGAACACTACTGACACTTGAGGCTCCTGTATCTCCTAATTTCTCCCCAGCTTTCTTGAAAATGTGACCTCAGGTTATAGCCTCTGTTGCTTGTTATCTTTTCCAACTGCCTTAGGTAAACTAAGAAGGTAAAAATATAAATTCTCCACTGTATGCTTTAGTTTTTCTCTTAGAATTCCTCCTTGGCAGTATAGTTTTCATCACTATAGAATGGGATGGTATTTGACCAAAACTACTGAGGGTAGTATGAACCTATCTCATAATCTGATTAAAAGCTAAGTACCTGTTCCCCAGAAACACACACACACACACACACACACACACACACACACACACTCAGGATATAGCCTTAAAGGCTTATGAATTCCATTCAAAAACTGATACAATGTGAAATCACATTATTATCATTTATTTCTAACATCCTAGCATGAAAATTCACATCCATATAATCTATAACATAAATAAAGATTTGAGAGTAGCACAATTACAATGAGATAAGGTGTACACATTATTTAGAGGAACACAAGACATAATATGTGACAATAAATATTGCTTTATTATAGTATTATATTGTCTTTAACACACTCATAGACACATTATTTAACAAAACACACAATTAAACACTCACACACATGCACAATCTAAAATCTTATAAAATAACCACTTGCTATGGTCTGAATGTTACTGTCCCCTCAAAATGTGTGTTGCAATCCTAATCCTCAGTGTGATGGTGTTAGGAGATAGGGCCTTTGGGAGATGTTTAGGTCATGAGGGTGGAACCCTCCGGGATAGGATTAATGTTCTCATAAAGAAGACTCCACAGAGCTCCCCAATCCCTTCCACAAGGTAAGGATACAACTAGAAGTCTGAGAATGGGAAGAAGTCCTTCCTATGGCCATCCTGGGACTCTGATCTTGGACCTCCAAACTCCAGAAAGCATGAGAAATGCATTTCTGTCATTTATAAGCCATCAGTTCTGTGGCATTTAGTTACAGCAGCCCGAGTACACTAAGACACCACTGTTTTCATTCAGTAAATATTATATTTGTTTTCATTTATATCTATATCTATATCTCTACATCCATATACATATCCATCTACCCATCTACCTTATCTACCTACAAATGAAGAAAAAAATCTACCTATTTTGAAGCAAAATAGACTTATATGCTATTTTGAATTTTAAAATAAGCATTCTCCGTGTCAATACATATATATGTCTCTCCAGGATGATACTTCCTTATATGTACACAATACAATTTTCTTTAACCATTTTCCTCCTGTTAGTGATTTTGGCTTTTTTTAAAATTTATTATTATTTTTACTATGTTATAAAACATGAGCAATTTTATAAATACATCTCTGTACACTTGCCTGGTATTTCCTTAACAAAACCAAATATGTAGAATAGCTGTTAAGAAGGTAAAGAGAAAATATGATTCTAAAAGAAAACATTTCCCAGGTTCTGAACATGACAAATTATTTGAAGACATAGGCACAAATTAACAAACTGTTACTGGAAATAATGTTCAGCACACACACACAACTATGTTCCTTAGTGCATATGTTTAAGATTCTACTTTAAAAGCATTTTTAATCATTTGAATTTAAGATTTCACCTACTTGTGCTCCAAGACTTAATTTGAACATTCATCTTTTTAACAGCATATTAAAAATTATTAACAATTAATAAAAAGCTCATTACATGAGGTCAAATTAAGTACTTAGAAAAATAAAAGACAACGATGAAAGCAAGACAAATGTTTGGTGTCATAATCTAATTTAGGATTTTTTTAAATGTATTTTAACTTTCACTTCATTTGCCCTTTATAAGTAGAAAGTCATTACTTTAAAAAACATTCCAATAAGCATATTTATATATTATGGAAAATAAAATTGAATTTCTAAGTTAGAAAAAAAGGAGTTATTTAAAAAAATTCAAATTATAATGAAGACCCTATTCTATTAGGGAATTGTTTATTAATCTCTATTAGAGACTAATTTAGATTTTCTGAAAATCTACTCCTGGAATGGCTTCTTTTTAAACTGTAGAAAAAATTACGTTAGTGACTGCAGACAAAACATTCTACAGGGTGGCTTTTGAATGTTATCTCTGTTGTAAATGAGCTGACAAGGGGCGAATTAAGTTTAATGTAGACAAACGCAACATTAAATTTCATATTTGGTCCAAAACTGTAAACACAAGCATAAAATAAATGGAAGCAAATCACAGAAAGACTTTCAAAGTGACCTTGGAATAATAGTGAACCATTCTCAGACTGAACAGAGAAAACTGGAAAATGCCTGTTAGTATCTTATACTAGCTCACAGCTCACAAACCTAATGAAGAAAAATACTACCATTAAAACAAGTTAAGAATGTTCTTCTCAGCTATGGTCTACAAATTACTTGGGAAATGTGGCAGCACTTGAGACAGTACAGTGAAATATGGCCACCCAAATAAGCTTATAACTAAGGGCTGCTGTATATAAAGATGGGTAAGAAATCTAAATTTATTCAGGTGAAGGCAAAAGTGTATTTGGTTTGTTTTACTACAGCTAACTTGATGGAATAGGAAACACATAACATGAATAAGTATTTTAATTTAACAAAATAAAAATAATGTATGTATACATATTTCTAAATTATATACAAATGTTGTATATATACTCATATATAACATATGTATACACTCCTCCATGAATGCAACAGGCATTTGTAACTTGGAGCTCATGCATTGCTAGGGATTTCCTGATATTTCATGCAAAATGTTGTATGCATATTCATCTGTGTGTGTTTCTGAGGAGAGAGACGTTTCCTTCAAATTCTCCGGGAGTCTGAGTCTTAAAAAAGGTAAGAACCACTCACTGTATTAGTGACTAGAAGAATGGGTCATAAGGTGAGAGTTTCTAAACTATATAAAAAAGAAAAAAAATGTGAAAGCCTAAATTGAGGGAAGCATTTTTAAAACCTTGGGCTGGTTTATTCAACAGATAAGAAGCTTAGAAAACTCACATTTAAACTAATTCTAGCACACAAAAGCAATGACTGTGACACTTGGGAACAATACGTCTAAGTCAAAAATATGCATTGCAAGTAACTTGGCACTAACCATCAAGGATGATCTTTCTGCTTGTTAAATTATGACTATGATCACTAATATAACACATAGAATGTTACTTATTTCCAAGTGAAGGGAAGACAGCATTTTTTGAGCTGTCACGTGGGATATTTTGCAAGAAAATTCACAGTTCATGCCATGATTCACTGCACTCACTATAGTAACAGAACTGGGTGCTTCCAGAAAGGAGAAGGCTGAAGGCTTTGGGTAGTAAGTAACTTTAAACAAAAACAGAGAAGCAAGTGACTAGCATTGCTAGAGTTAATTAATGATTCTAGAAAATTCTACCAAGTTCCTTCTCTCTTTCCCATTTCCTCTGTAAACAGCACCATTCATGTCTGGTTAATTGTGAAAAACCTCTAGGCACAAAATTCCTACTGGGATTGCTTTTCCTGTAATTAATTTTTTGCTGTTTGATGTAAAGGTCCAAACTATAAATTGACAAGAAGCCAGCTGGTTCAGTGATGAAATTCAAGACAATACAACTAATGAAAAAAGCCCCAGTTCTATTAGCTGAACATTTTGATTAGCAGGTTTGTGTGTTTTGTTTCTCTAAACTGCAATGCATACTAATTTTACCTAGGAATTAATTAAAGTCTGTCACAGCCTCCATGCTGTGGATGTTATGTAACTCCTTGCCGATACCGAGTGAATGTATGTATGAGAATAAGGTACGGTCCTCCTAAAAATTGTAAAAAACAAAACAAAAACAAAAAAATTTTAGTTCCTACTTCTGTTAACTGTACTGAATAACTCTTAGAAGGAAGTATCTACTTTCAAATCAAATGCTTTTGTCTTCCTCTAGTCTGTTTTGGGTACTCAATTCACCAAAGGATGATGCACAACAGAAAATAGTTTTCCAAATAGAATAATACACTGACTAGCCATTCACCTTTGGTACTGATCAATATGGCTCTGGGCAGATGCCACGCCCACTTTTCCTCCCCTTCCATAGCATGCTCCACTGTACTAGACCCACAACAGACACTCCCTTATTCTCTGTTAAAGTTGGATTTTTCCCTCTACAATTGTTAAAGATCTAATATCATCTCTTTTGAGGCACAACAAGTCCCAGAAGATTGCATGTCAACAGAGGCAAACCAGACAAAACTCAGCAGTGCTGCTGGAGATTTACCATTAAAGTCCACCCCTGCCTCCCTGCCGTGGATTTCGGGTAACTCCTTGCTGATGTCAAGTGTATCTATATGTACACTTTAAATACACATAATATGTGTATAAATATATACATGTGTGCTTGTAAATATGTATATATGATACAGTCCCAATGAAAACAGTAAAAACAGACTTCAGTGTCCAGAAGACTGTTTTGAAATCAAACGCTTTGGTCTCTAGGTCTCTGGGATCCCCCGCTGTGGAAACTCTCTCATGAGCACTCCTCCTTTAAAAGGTACAAATCACTGATTATATTCTGAACTCCAGAACTCGCTGTACTGGTTATATGCTCAACTACAATACTAGATTGATTATGATTTTTTAAAATATTTTTAAAACATGTATTTATTTATTTTGAGAGTGAGCAAGCAGGGGAGAGGCAGAGAAAGCGGGAGAAAGAGAATCCCAAGCAGGCTCTGCGCTGTCATTGCAAAGCTTGACGCGGCGACCGATCCTACAAACCATGAGATCATGACCTGAGCTGAAATAGCGAGTCACATGCTTAACTGACTGAGCCACCCAGATGCCCAGATTGATTATAGTTTTAAGAGCATTAAAGTGTCATCAGATAACATGTGTCATGTATATGAGCATGGTCCTGGTCCACATAGAACTCATAACCTAATAGGGGAAGACAGACAGATTTAAACAAGTATAAAAAAATATATTTCCTTTTGAGAGGGTATGGAGGACAGGGCTCAAAAAAGTAAAAGGATAATGTGAAAACAATGGAGCAGGAGGAGAGGAAAGGAGAGAATGCCAGCAAATCCCCCAAGTCCTCACCTCCACCTGCAAGAAGGAAAACGCAGAGGCGCTGAGATGGAGGCAGAGCAAGGTAGAGGACAGGCCTGAAACTACGCCACTAGACAGGCAAAGAGGGGAATGTCCATCTTAGAAACCCAATCTTTGAATTCTAGAAAATTGCCTGTGGTGTTCAGAAAGAAAAACCATCTTTGTATACTAGGCATGTATATGGCTTTTAGAAACATACAGAGTAACTGATGGCAAGGGAGTGGATGAAACTGCCTGCGAAGAACTTGCAAGAAAAAGAACATAAAGGGATAAAGCCTGAGGAACACTCACGTGGCAAGGTGGGGCAAAGGAAGAGGGGTCTGGAAAGAAGTCTGAGGGGGAAGGGTCAGAGAGAGAAGAGGAAAGCCATGGTTGGGGGTGGGAGAGAGACAGGAGACTGACCCCAGGGAAGGAGAGTTTTGTTGAGGAAATAATGGTCAACAGCAATAGGAGCTCGTGGTTGAACTAAAACCTGAAGTCCTACAGCAAACAGACTGAGTGACAAGAGGAGTATTTGTGAACAGAAAGGGAGCAATTGCAGTGAAGTCTGTAGTAAAACCAAATTATATGTTTTATAATATAGAACATGCTCCATGTCTTAAGACAGAAAAAAAAAAAAAAAGACTAGGATACTATTAGGTTTTCTTAGAATTCCTACAACAAATTTACAAACTAATATTTCGAATAAAATAGATGATGAATTCCAGTCCTTAGTGCCCTAGGTAAAAGGGCTGGTGGTCTGAGTCAAATACTACACCTGCTCTCCCATTCCACCTAGGATTACCGCCCATGCCCCTGAAAGAGGCCAGAAATAGCGTTTTATATTAGATCCACTGTAGCAAGGCTGGTAGACACCCTCCTTCTGTTCTGCTCTCCCCAATCTTCTCCTTGATAAATTATGCATAAAAATTCTTGAGGAAAGGGCCAGAAGAGCTCTAGGCACTTCAAAAAAAAAAAAAAAATCCAACCTAAACTATGCTTGGACAATTGCCAAACCCATCAATCCCTCTACTTATCTACATGATTAGAGTTGCTTAAAACAGTAAGTTCCTATCAGGAAGGCACAGGATAGTGGATGAAGTAAAAGGTTAGGTCAAGTGTTCTGATAAGAAGGTTGTCAAAATAAAACAAACATAAAACACTCTTAGCTATCAATGTCTGTATATACAATATATAAGAATAACTTTACATTGCATATGAATGTGATAGAATAAATGAAGACACACTTATAAACCAGTCTTATTTGTAACACTAAAGAATTATCATTATATTGAAGGGTGAGGATATATCTCATAATGCTTTTACTTAAATCAAAAATATGGAAGAACATTTTAAATAAGTGTAACCATCAAACTATATTAAGATAATAAAAGCAACAGTAATTGTTTGAGAACCCTCTATACACATGGACTCTGTACTAGAATTTTAGAGGTTATTTCAAATAATAGTCACAAAAACCTTCAATATGGGAAGGGACATTATTCCCATTTTCAGACAATAGTTCAGGAAGGTAATATGACTTTCTAAGATTATGCAGGTATTAGGTATCAAGGTTGGTATTCAAAGTTATATTTGTATTCTTTCTAGGTACTTGATTTGAGCAACATTAGTTGGAAATCTGTTATGAATGTACAGACATGAGGAAAGATAATAAAAAAGCTATAAAAAGATGTGTAAGAATGTGTTCCCAATTTCACTATCAAGTATACAAAAAAGTGTATTTATTACTGACTTGTGCCTTGCATGTTCTGCTATCTTGATATTACTACATGTTACAGATGTTTGTCCTCATGAGGCATTTAACACCCTGCAGGAAAGCTTTGGTGCTTGAGTTTCCACTTAGACATAACTTTTTCCTTATTAAAGCAATGATTGAATAATGTGATTTTTGTTTTGGTGTTGTATCTGCTATTTTGTTTTTGCCTGTCTCTTTACTAGATGGAGGATAGATACACCATATTTTCATCTCTTATCCTTACTGCCCAATTTAAGTAATAGCAGGCACATAGTACACATTCAAGGATTTATTATACTTGTTGAAAGAAGAAAATGAAGGAAATCATGTCTGCTTCCTATAGTAGGCTATATATTATTACTTAGAGTAAGTTTTAGTTTACTTTTGAATACTTAGTTCAAAGCAGAAGAACTCAAATAAAGTGGGTAACAGGTGGTTCCTTACAGATTGCAAAATTGATTTTTGGGAGGGCCATAACGAAAAAAGAGTAATGATGAGGGAGCTTGGGGCAAGCTGAGGGCAAAATACAGGCTGCCCCTCTCCTCCAGGGTGGGATATGTGTGATACTCCTCAGACACTTCTGGCTACCCAAGAACAAAGGAAATGGGTTTAAGTGTTTGTCATGTGGCAAACTAAGGCAAATGAAAAATTAAATTCCTTACTGCCTGCAGCCCCTTGACAAGTCCTTGAAACCCTGCAGAGTAACCTCCCTCTAGGAGCTCAGCTGCCTGGATGATGATGCTTGCTGGGGGTAAAAGAGAGCCTTGACCTAATATTGTCCCAATCTCAAGTAAGTGTACTTCCTTACACTGTACTGCCCAGGATACATGCTGGCAAACATGTTCCAAGCTTATGGCCCCTGATATGCATCTGAGGGTTCTCATGACCGAGGTTTTATTAAAGTGTGATAAATGGTGTTTCCCTAGCAATAGCTAGCCCCTCAAGGTCCTGGAAACCTTGCTTCCAAAATTCCTTGGATAACGTACTCTATCCCTGACCTCCTCCTCCCAACCTGAGAGTATATAATGAGTTAAGCATCACCACTCCAGTGTAGATCCTCCTGCCCATGGGTCCTGTTCCCATACTTTAATAAAATCACCTTTTTGCACCAAAGATGTCTCCAAGAATTCTTTCTTCGTTCTCTGCTCCAGACCACCCCACAAACCCCAAAACTTCATCACTAAGGGGTGGGAAGAGGTGGATAAAGTGGAACCCATCCACACCATGGGAGGAGGAGGGGATGTAAATCAGAAGAGAAAAGATAAATCATCTTTTTATAGCTCTTTTATTATCTTCCCTAATGTCTGTACATGGGCTACTCTCTGAAAGCCAAGTCGATGAGAATTTCAGATGGTTCCTGTTGCTATGTATACCTTGACCTACATGTAATTTTTGTGACACAGTTTTGATTTAAAATAAATAATAAAGGTACAATCAAACCAAGACTAAAACAATGAACAAAAAGACTAAATAGAGAATGGCTGCCATTTTTAGGTAAAAATACAAAAATAATTTTTAAAAACTAGATATTATTTTCTTGAGAAAATTCACCGCAGCACTAGTGGACTTTGTCATTCATTCTGAAACCATTTTAAAGCTGCATGAAGCAGAAGACTCAACATTTCCCTTGAGGGGGAGAAGGGGAATAAACCACATGAGGAAAGAGATGGTGGGGAAAAGAAAGAGGTTACTAATGCAATCTTAACTGCATTCGGATTTTTTGCAAGTCAGTTACAAATGCCTTAGAAAATGGTTTGTTGACGGAGAGCATGGTAAAGAGTGTGAATGTTTTGCATGTGAATAGGGACCAGCTGAAAGACTCCACACCTTTTCAGGTGGTAGAAAACAAAAGTCAAGAAAACAGGAATGTGAAAAATAATATATTGGCTGATTACAAAATTGATTATATACATGTGATTTTGTGGCTATTCTAACTTTGGGTTTAGACTCAAAAGTTTAGTAATGAAGTCAAATTGTGCTATTTTCTCCCCACAATTTGCCTATAATTAGGATATGCTACCACTGAGTCAGAGTTGGTTCCTTTTGCAAACATCCATAGTAATAGAGATGAACAAATTTCCCGAATGAATTACTGAGAGCTAAGCAGAGACATTTAAAGGGGAAGCATATAACCACAGGAAATAAGACTGGAAAGAAACAGTTCACTAAAATCCTCAAGTAAGGCATAACTGACATCAGTTTAATTCATTCCTGATCTCATTCCAGGCTAGACGAGCACAAGAACCTCAGGCTCTTTTAAGGCACAGCCTGCTGCAGCTTTCCAAGGTTTCAGTCTCCCACAGCCTTTCTTCTGCAGCCAGCAACGCCCCCCCAGTAGAGAGACTTAACTACCTGCTTATAACTTAATCAAAGGACCAGTATCAGTTTGCCTTTGGAAGATGCTTCCATTGGTCCAAGTTCCTGCCAACAGCTAGTTAGCCTTCTCTGCTTCCCTGCTGTCAGCTCTTGCTTCCTCTCAGGCCACTGGTGCCAAAAAAAATGAGAAAAAAGTTCAAGAGCAGCATGATGGCTTGCGGGAAACACTGTGAACTTCTTCCCCCAGTAAGAAGAAAAGTTCTCAGTTTTTGCACTGACTAGCTTCAGGTGTCTCTCTTTGCTCTTGGTAACACTGATTTTGAATTAAAAAAAATATACAATGACGAGGTTGTGAATTAGTCTATCGATTCTCTGAAGGCAATTAAAAGAGAGGGTTCAAAATCACATAAGTCATTTCAATGTCTTAAAAGTAAGGGCATTCAAACTATCATACACAAATGTCCCATAGAGGTTTCATACAATGTACCTACCACCTCCACCACTCTCCGTATAAACCATAACATTTTCCATTGATCTAAATCTTTCTCTGCATTTCTATACAAGTTAAAATTCTAAATGAGGGACACCATTTGGTAAGGCAAAGAACACAGAAACGAAGCAATACTAACTAGTAATTTAAACAAATTTGTGTATAACTTTTGTCATATCCAACAATTTCATGAAACTATTCCATTTAGAAATACTCATCACTATTATTTGTCCCTGGATGAGTAAAGCTTCTGTGCTCTCCTTTGAGTTTTATCTCCCAAAATAACAGATATTGCTTCAAACAGATGACACATGGTAATACGATCATGGCCGATGTTCCCTGCCTGTATATCTTCTTTCTGGTTAGTCCTTGACTTGTAATGCTTGTTTTTGCCTCCAGAAA
The DNA here is from genome assembly GCA_030068075.1 of Paguma larvata. Lineage (NCBI taxonomy): Eukaryota > Metazoa > Chordata > Mammalia > Carnivora > Viverridae > Paguma > Paguma larvata. Next base: position 119,663,811 of record CM057824.1, on the reverse strand, counting down.
TCCTGTCTATTCTTCAACAACCAGTTTAAATATCATCTCCTATGTCAGAATTAGATCTCTCCTTCAGTCTGAGAAACATTTTTTTTTAAGCTACATATCCTGCTTTCAAGAAAAGACACATTTTATAACTTCCGTTTATGGTGTCTAAATTTTGTCCAATAATATACAAGCAGAACTGTGACGAGAAGATTGTTTGGAAAGAGCTGATTCGAATGGAAGATACTCACTTTTTGTTCCTTTCTTTCTTCCTTGTGTGGAAAGGGTTTTTGGTACTCTGATTGGACTATGTAAGAAGGGTAGCAATTCGGTTTGTGCCTTCCATTCAATACAGTGAAATGTTTGTATGTATAGACATACAGCTAAGTGAATTTAACATAATTGTACCAACGGGCCTAAGGGTGATAGACACCTAAGTAAACTTCCATTCCTCAGGTTAGAAAGTATTTGTATAGTACAGAGGGAACAATATAAAGTATGCTATTTTCAAAGTACATATTAAAGTCATTCTGAAATAAACATAGTGCATTAAATTTAAATAGCATAAAGAAAGCTATTCAGAAATAATGCTATAGTTTGCTTAAAGGGGAAAGGAATATCTAAGAGACTCTAATTATACTAAAAACAAGATTAAAATAAGCATTCAGAATGATGGCACAATAGTTATCTGGGTCCTTCACAGACTGTCAAAGTTTTCTCCAAACTTCTTTCAGCTTTACAAAGAATCGTTAAATGTGTCAGGTATTTGGGGGTAAAAAGAAACTTTTAACATTTCAAGTGACAGATGTCAAGACTCATGAATATTTAAATATTCATAAGTTAGCAGACATTCTAAACAACCATCTACGAATATATACATATTTGCTTTAATGTTATTCCTGGGATCCATTAAAAAAACTTTATAGGAATAGTGGAAGCACAGAGAAAACATGCGAAGAAAGTAAACTCTGTTGGCTTATAGAACTACATATTCTATTGCTCAGTTTTATGCTTTCAAATAATTTTCTGAGTATAAATTATGCCATTCAATAAACAAAGAAATCCCGTTCAGAAAATAGGCAAAATTGCGTCATGCAGCAGGGGAAGCATGGAATACAGACATAAAAGACACAAATTTTCGGACTCAGTTTTCCACTTATGATATATAACCTCAAGCATGTAACTTTTCCTTACCTGTAACATAGTTAGAACTTGGATTCATCAGAGGTGCTGTAAGGGCAAAACGGGACTGATTCCATTTTGCTTAAGGGCAAACTGGGACTGACTCCATTGTGTTTCCTGTCTTCCACCCTGAGTCCCCAGTGCCTGCTCAAAACCTGCAACTTTCTGGTTCCAAAAGAACCATGCCCAGTGACCTATGGAACAGGACCTTGACCCTTCCTCAGCCAATCGGCTAGGGTCATGACCATCACCCCTCCCACTGCCCCTAGTCCCCTTTAAAACTATTGTGTTTTTGGAACGGGCCCTCTCTCTCGACCCACTGCTGCGTCGGTGCGGTAGGAGATTGAGCTCGAGCTAGCTCGATTAAAGGCTCTTTGTTCTTGCATCGGACTCGGCTCCCTGGTGGTTCTTGGGGTCCCCGAATTCTGGGCATAACAGTGCCTGGGTGGCTCAGTCAGGTAAGTGTCTGACTTCAGCTCCGGTCATGATCTCAGTGGTTCATGGGTTCAAGCCCTGCTTGGGCTCTGTGTTGTTTAGCGTGGAGCCTACTTGGGCTCTGCCCCTCACCACTTGTGTTCTCTCTCTCAAAAAAAAATAAATAAACTTAAAAAAAAGAACTTGGATTTATCACTTATTACATGTGTGACGGCCCTGCAAACTCTTTATCGTTATTAAATATTTTAATTGTTACAGGGCCCAGTAAAATAGGTATCATTTTAATCACTATTTTTGAGATGATGAAGATGAGGCACTGAAAGATTAAGTAATGGACCAAAGATGACACCACTAGCAAGTAAAGTAGTCAGGATTAAAACTTAGGCAGAGTGTCTCCAAACCTGAACTCTTAACCATTATGTTATACTGGCTCAAAATCAACATTATAAAAAGGATACTGACTTCGGAGATTTCACTAAGTGAAATCATGCATGCAAAAATAATTTAAAACTTCAAAGTCTAAATAAATGCCACACACATAGAAAATGAGTGGGAGTGCATATGGGAAAAAGGACATGAATAAAAAGGATGCTGTGACTTGGCCACTGGCTGAATGTTAAGAGCAAGGAAAAAAAAAAAGGAACAACCAGCTTTAAATCTTAAAGTTTAAGCACCAGCTACTGGAAAGAGATGATGATACTAATAGCAATAATAATGCTAAAAAGGCATTGTTGGAAAGATGATTTCAGTTTGGGTTCAGTGACTTGGAGGAGCTGCAAGATACCAGGCAGGTAGAGATCTCAGGCAGGTAGCTTCAAAATTTATGCTTGTAGCTTACAACAAAAAGTTGGATTTTGAGTTGTTGATTTGGGGATTATCCACATTAAAGAGCTATCCAAAGTCTCAAAGCAGATGAGCTTTCCGAGAAATAATGAATAGGGAAGACAAGAAAAAGGCCCAGAATGACAACTGGGCAAACATGAACACTTGATTCATGAATCAAGATGAAAAGGAGCCCATGGCAGGAGACAGAAGAGGCACCCACTGGTCGAACAGAGAAGGCAGGGAAGAAAAACACAAGGAAAGTCAATCGAATCAGGTGAAGCTCAGGGCGTGGGTGCAGAGATCTGCAAGCCAATGACATCTTCTGAAACCAGAGTTTCCCCGTTGTAGGGAGGGCGGCAAGACACCCGAGTGTTGAATATAAGAAAGCAGGGGTAGCACATATAACTACATCATGAAGCATGGCAAAGTAGAGAGAAAGCAGATATTAGCTTCATAGGCTAGTAACCTGTTTTTCAATTTGTAAAATGTATATTTTATTTAGATTTAATTTTTAAATGTTTTTTTTTATTCTTGAGAGAGACAGAGCACACGTTGGGGGAGGGGCAGAGAATGATGGGGACACAGAATCCAAAGAATCCAAAGCAGACTCTAGGCTCTGAGCTGCCAGCACAGAGCTTGATGGAGAGCTCAAACCCAGGAACCATGAGACAGATCATGACCAGACTTAACTGACTGAGCCACCTAGGAGCTCCATAAAACGTTCATTTTAAACCATGTTCAAAAATTTTCTGATAGTTTCCCAGATTCATTTCTTATTTTATTCTAACTAACAAAATAATTTTTAAACATGTGTATCAAAACCATGGTGAAAAGGACTATGTCCATTCCAATGCTTCCTATCAATATTGCATGTTTAGCTGCACGTCATATAGAAACATTTACTGTTTTACTTAAGAAAAATTTAAAAATAAAAACACCTTAGATGTCACAAATGTGTATCATCAATTTGCAAGGGAAATGCTGGTTGTATAAAACATTTTGTGCTAAGGGTCAGAAAAGAGCAAATTTACTGCTAATTATTTCTAAAATGCTAAAAGATTTTTTCCTACCTGTAAGTCATAATAATTATATTTGCCTTTTACAATTAATCTTTTCAAGACAAAACAAAGTATCACAAGGAAAATACTTCCGACTCATAAGAAAACAAGTATTATGTGTACCTAAGTTTATATAAATAGAAAATATAGGGAAACAAACCATTTACACAAATGGATTTCAATGTTAAATGCTAATGTGTATAATGATTATAGTATTTTCTTCTCTAAGAAAGTAATTTTCACAATATGCTTATAATAATATAGAGATATTCGAACAGTTTCTAATTTAAACATCGACCTGAAAGTCAACTGATTAAATATGAATGAATATACTTGTCTTTAACTAAAAAAAATGATGGGTGTCTACAGGAAGGAAAATTAGAATTTAAAAATTGTCTCTCTCTATCTTATGCTGTCTTAGCCTTTGATGTTATATTTGCTCAGGCAACTCCTGCCCTTGTTTAGTCAGGGGCATCATATCCTGGCCAGAGAAGGAGAAAATAGCAAAGAATAAAAGAATTAAGTTGGAAGTACGCTGGCCGCCACTGAAGAATTCTTCCGCCAGCCCTCACTTTTAAAAACATTTAAAACTTAAACCTGTTTGTTTTTAGCTACTTGACACATATTTTCCAAGGGAATGAGAACTCATCAGTACCCATTGGGAAAAATAGGAAGCCAAGAGTCTTCATTTTATTTCACACAATGGAACATTGAGTTACACAGGAATGGCTGAGTCGGGACTCAAGTCTTACCTGTTTTCCTATGTGTAGATGCACACATCAAACCAGAAAACAGAAATGACTATCCTGGAGACACTTTTTTAGAAACAGAACCACTAGGTGATACTTGAGTAGTAGGCCCAGAAGTGACAAAGAATAACACAGTATTTAGTGTTTTTCAACCTTTTTGTCATTATTGACCCCCACCCCCAATCAAACCTCACTCTACACTTACTCAGGAGCCTTTTTAGACATTTTTTTTCCTAATTGCTTCCACCTCCCGAAATTTAAATACTACAGATGTGTCGCATATGTATGTGCTGTGGTGCTCTGGAGCACAGAAACTATTGTAATATCTAAGATTATTACTAATTATATTTTGCCCTCCCTTAAAATCTATTTTCACCCCCTTTGGAGTGCTATCACCCCCACTGAGAATGAATGAAAAAGGCATGTTTATGAAACCAGGCAGCTAGGCATGCTGCTGGGAATGGGTACACATATTTTATATATATAAAAGGTGCACATTGTCTGAATCAAGCAGTCAAGGAATTGCTTAATTATACATCTTCAAAGAGTATATAAAGGGACCCTACCTCATCATGTGATCACTGCCCCCTGGAATTTAGTCCCATCAAGCTCTCTTTGGGAGCTGTCAGAAAGGTTTGGCTCCGACAATACGGAGATCAACTAACAGATATTATAGTAGTAGCTTTCTAACTTTGTAAGCAAAAGAACATGTGGGACTATTTTTATTTATTCTGCTAATATTTATTTGGTCTCATTTATAGGAGAACCCATATGCACAAAGAATTTAAGTCTCCTACTTAAAAGACACACACACACAGATATTACTATTAGTTCATATAGCTTTCAGAAGACTCATGCTTTAATAAATAAAATGTCTTTCAAGAAGTCAATAAATGGATTTTTTAAAATGCACCAGGGTTATAAGTGTTTATTTGTTCAACATGTAATAATTAAGTTCTCATGCCACACTACTATTTTAAAGCTAAAGCTAGGGATAAAATAAATTGGCCTTCAAAACAATATTTTCAAGTGCACAGCATTTTTACATTAGAATAAAGAAGGAAAGAAAATAGAAGCTGTGGAGTGACTTTTTAGTCGCATAACTTAATTAACTTTTTAAATTAAACCATAGATAATTTATTGGAATGAGAATCCAAGATATCTGGATGTTTTGTTTGTGGAAAGGTGCTATTAAAGCTGACCAGTGTGGGAAGGCAAGACCACAAAGACAGAATGACAAGCACATAATAAATTTACTTACCCGCATTATCAATTTGTTACTAAGTATAACATGAAACTTTAACTCATGACCCTTGCATAATGAAGCATGGCATCTATATGATTAAAGGATCAAAAAGGTATGGATTATCTAGATTTTCAAACTTTTATTTTTCTCATCTCATCTCCTCATTGCAAAATGGTCATCTCAGCAAATGTCGAAATGGGACATTTCCATGAGAGTAGTTTTATATGTGTTGGTGAAGATCAAACACCTATCATCTGATGTTATTAAAAGTAATTCATAAGAGTCTGTTAGACAATGGCATGCAAACAAAATCGCAAAGCTGTTTCTGGCTAGTCTCTCCCAAGCTATAAAAGTCCTCTACGAAAATTGAATGTTGACTTATATTTTTAATAATAATAGTTGAAGAGTTTTAGCTAATTGTCAATAGATGTCTTCAATGTGCTTTTAAAGAGAAGATAACTATTGCAGGCATTTCTACAATATACTTATAACTATGGTTGCTCTAAAGTTACACTATTATTCTTTTTCACTTGTAATTTATGCTTCTATAGGTACAACTTAACTTAAACAACTTTAGAGTGTGAAAATGTTTTCATGAAAGATAAATCAGGTGATAATTCTTTACTATATCACAGCATTCTTTAAAAAACTATTTTCAATTATACCCCAAATTATTCATTTTATAAACTCTAAATTACAGAAAAGCTTTCCAAATGGTAATGTGAGTTACACCTAAACTACCGTATATTTTTAAAACTACATAAATCAAGTACCTGGAACATTTTTGAGTTATGAAATAAAGTGCCTAGGTTGATTGAAACTTGCTCACTCAAAGAAACACATCTCTTATATGATCCACAGAAGACAAAAAAAACAAAACAAAACCACAAACAAACTGGTATTTAAGTGTTTGGTAACATAGGATATAAATATGCAGTAAAAATAACTTGCCTAAGTAATATAATGTTATTTTTGATCTAGTATTACATAACTTAGACACAGTTGACTATTAAATATCTCTTTCATTTCAGTTAAAAAACAGAATGATGCTAATTATCTGTGAGGCCCTGAAAAATGGCCACTTCATTTTCCTCATAATCTTTGGAAAAATGTTACTTAAAAAATGAAGCAAATAATTCTGAACCCATGCACTGGGTATACATCTAATTTACACAGTGATGTGAACAGTGTGAAAAGAACTTAGACCTACACTTTTAAACCAATTTTAAAGCATTTCGGTAGCAGAAAATCTTGCAGTGCTATATTTAGTTTGAGGTGACTGCCCCCTTAAATCTATCTTTCACATTTTCAGTTGAGTAACATATCTAAACTGTGGATCTGACTCTGTCAGTCTCCTATAAAATCCTTTACTAGATCTCTGGGACTTGGCCTCCGCTTCCATCTATAGCCTTCTCTCTCACCACTCATGTTCTAAATTAATGGATCCCTCATTCGGTTTCACCTTCTTAGCTTTGTGTAGGTACCACTCCAGTGAGGGGGCAGCATAGAGAGGAAAGGGTACTTCAAACTCAACCCCTCTCACCGTAGTAAGCCTCTCCTGACAGTTCAAACCCCTCCTTTTCTGAGTATCAGTTCAGTGTTCTTCCAGAACGTGCTCTGTGCAGAACGTGCTGGTGACAGATGTCACCTAACACACCTATCTCTGTTTGCTTTGCTGTCTCTTTCCAGAACATGGACTCCTTGAGCTAATGGATAAGTCTTCACTTTCATTACTTTGGTCCTAGGCTGGTGACTGACCCAGCAGTAGAAAGATGTAAGCAAAGGGGACTAACAGGTGATTTCTAAGATTGGCTCACAATTTGGAAATAGGTCACTTTCTCCCTTGATTTGTGTCAAATCATGGAACATCACACAATACGAAATTTTGTTTGCTGTTGTCCTCTTTGATTCATCTCCTCTGGATGGATGTCTCTAGTTACAGATTTGCCAAAACCACTACCCATCTATCAGCATTCATTTCAGATAAAATAATAATATTAGCTTGCATGGGGCGGTGTGTTTTAGAGGCAGACTCAACTGGGTTCAAATTCTGACTCCCGTATTAAAGATTTAACCTTTAATTTTCCTCATGTGTAAAATGAAAGGAATCATTCCTACTTCTCAGCGTTAAATTCAGATTTAAATGATATAAGTCAAACATTTAGCATACTGCCTTGCTCAGGGTAAATGTTCAAGATGTAGCTATTTTAGGAACAGTATGCTCAAAGATGCTCAAAGATGCTAATTTGACAATAACATGTCAGATTAAGACAAGTCACTCAAATAATCTGCATTCCCCAAACCCTCAAGGAAAAAAATATATTCTCAAAGAGAAACCTATGTTTCTCTAGTGAAAAAGTAAAAAGACTGTTTTCCAAGGAGCTTAGAAAATATAAATTACTATTCTTTACTATCAACTGAGATTATTGCATATGGTTCACCTTCCTGCTTTGTTTTGGGAGTGAGCTGGGGTAAGGTAAGACTCAGACAATGATTTAAAGTTTTAGAGGCAAAGGGAATTCATCTTTTAAATTCTTGTCTCCTGTTGGCAAGTGGCTCAGAAGAAAGGTTGCCAGAGCAGATTATTTGTATTTAGAGTACTCACAACCGTATTCTTACAGATGACAACCATATAGCACACCAGCTCTAGCAATGTAGAATCAATCACATTTTGCATCATCTGGTCATAAAGATCTTTACAATCTGCTTAAATAGTACTGGAAGAATCAGCATTTACTCTCTGAGATAAAAAAACAATAACAGCAGTAACAACAAAAACCTCTTTGATCAATTCTTTATGGAAGGAAGATCTGTCATTTCTTGAAAACCTCTAGAAACCCGTGGAAAGTGCTAAGAGACTGTGAGCCAAATAATAAACTTAGTATGTAGTAAAACTGGAGAGGAGATAGTTAGTGAAGGTAGCAAATAATTCAAGAGCCTAACACAACAGAACTATTTTGAAGCATGAAGAAAATACATACCATGGGATGGGGTGGGCTGAGTGGGTTGCTCTTCATTCACCGTCATCTCATTTAGGAAGATTCCACCAATAAGATGAGGTTATTACTTAAATAGATCTTTGGGATTGGATTGGGAGGAGCTTAATTGAAGATATAAGACTAAGTTAGGAATTTAGGGCTAGGTATAATGCCCATTATATATAAATTTATCTTTACTCACATCTCCTAGGATAACATCCTATTCATCCCTTCTTAGGAAGACAAGCAATTTGATAGAGGGTCCTGGATCTAGCTGGCTTTCTGAATTTAGGGGAGGCTACGGTGAGACACCGAAGCTCACGAAGTGAGAAGCTTTGGAGTTGTTCCAAAATGCTAGGTAATATAGTAATAAAGAAGGTTTGATACAATTTCTGTATTTCTAAACATTTCTAAAAATTGTTACAGTAGATAGTACTGCAAACTCAACCATCTACAACTCAGCAATGAAGCTGGTGAGGTTTATACACTATGGGTCTCCTTCTAATCCAGGGCTACGTAAAAGTGAGTCCATTCAGTTGTCTGTATATGTTTATACATGTGTATGTGTATGTGTGTGTGTGTATACATACATATATATATACATATATATATGTATATATATGCATATATTCAGTGTGTGTGTGTGTGTGCGCCTAAGAGCAAAGATTTCAGAAGTAAATTTTAGAAAAACAAAAACAAAAACAAAAACAAAACTGTGCTCTTTTCACTGGGGCTTATTCTAAGATCCATACCTACTTTATTATTTTATTAGATTAGGAAATATGCCACGCAGCCTCCAAGTTGACATTCCTATTTGTTATTACCTCACCTTGAGGAGATAGAGATGAAAAGAAAAACAAGTGCCTTCCTGTACACAGGAATTCTCTTTTTTTAGGATGATTTGATGATAGACCTTCACTAGGAGAAAGATCAGTATCCTCAATGGTAGGCTTTAGTGTAAAGTTCATAACACATGAGGGATAACATTGCACAGATTAGCTCATCCAGCACAGAAGAAAATTTTATTTTACCAACAAGTCTTTGTAATGAAACTAAACAAGTGAACTAGTATCAATAATTAATATCTCCACTTTCCTGGCAGGATTTTATAGAAATGACCAAAGAGAAAAGTTCCTGTCTGGTATAAAGGCCTTAGAGGCAAAGGGCCAGATAGCAGTTGACCTTGTGGTGGGTTCCACCCGACTGCTCCCAATTTGGAACTTCAGGAGGTCAACCCAGCTGATCAGCAGTTCAGGGGGGGACACTGACACCACACACACTGACAACCACAGACAACCACACACATCCCCAAAGGAGAAATGTAGGGACCGTACAAGTATCCTATCCTGAGGCCAAGGCTCAAAGAATTACGGACAGAGAGTTAGGTTCAGTTGCTTCTTTTTGCCTCTCAAAATCCAGATTTCTAGTAGACCCCTTTCCTATTGTAAAGGCAGGATGTATTCAATTTGGTCAACATGAGTAGGCTATAGGAAGAATGCGCATTAAATTACATCAGAAGCACTTCCCATTAGGTGAACACATAATGTTTCTCAAAAGTGACTCTTCTCCCAGGTTATGATCCCCAGTGAAGGTTTTAAGGTTCTTTTGTGAAAAGTAACCTGGCAGAAAGAACATGGCCAGAACAGAGGATAGTATTTAATTCACAAGGGGAGAGGGAGAGGAGATTCCATCTGCTAACTTCCAGTGATTCTGAACCTGTCTGTTTCACAGTATGGACCTATCTTTTTTTATTATTTTTGCATTTTTTCTGTCAGTTGAGTGGATCTCTACGTTGTATCTCCACATATTAAAACCACTTAGTGAGCTTTATAAAAATCACTACTGTTGGAAGCTCACACTGAGTGACTCTACCTCAGATGGTTGGCGTGGGGCTCAGCTTTCGCTATTTCAAACTCCCTAGGTAACTGTAGCTGTACTTCCTTAACTCATGGTAAGTTTGCAATGAATACCAGCTGAAGCTGGTTATCAGTGTGCTGTGAATCAAACCAGAGGCATTACTTTTAAGTCAATGCTATTTAAAATAGATGTTATTTGTGTCTCTGAGCATTTTAACAGGGCTTCCTGCCATTCACAACTGCTTATATTGAGAATTGTGCAGTTTTTCACAGCTCAGTTTTAGAGACGTCTACTAGTCCTGTTACATTCAGTAAACTTGCCCCAACAAGCTAAGAGAAAATGCCAAAAATTAGCACTCCTACTGTTCAGGAGAGTGTGTTTTGTCTTCCTATAACTGCTTCAATTCCAGCACTTAGCAGGAAGACATTTAAATTTTTATTGTGTTCCTATCTATCAGAAAAAAGAAGAATTTACAAGTTTGACACTAAACAATCACAGAAGGAAGATATGAAGTAAGATCACACATTTTACACTGAAGTATAATGTAGCTTCAGTAAATGCAGACTGACACTCCGGACAAAATCCACCCAGCTTTCCCTGTGACTTTAGGGAGAGATGTAGCATCCTCATTAAAGAATACCCCGCAAAAATTTCAAATGTTGAAATACGATATAATCCTATGGAGAAAATCCTTCAAATTAGGTAATAGAAATTTCATAATACTGCTGAGAGAGAAAATTGTCAGTTTGTAATTATGCTTCTTTCTCCACAGGTATCACTCATTACAGGAACTATAATAACATCATGGTAATGAGATTCCTAAACAAAAAGTAGTAAAAACACATGCATGCATATCAGAAGACCCACATTATGGACAAAATATACTTTGCCCTCTATTGTCATGATTTTAGTTTGTTCATAAATAGAGCAAAGAATGTGAGAGAAAAGCAGAAAAGGGTTTTGATTTAAATTTTACCTATTGATAAAAATATATTGAGAAAGCTTCTTGATACCAACAAGGAAATTTCCAGGAGCAGCCTCAATCCTGTTTGCTTTGCTTGCTTATAGGAAGTCCAAGTCCAGTCTACTGGTCATTAACTGACAGTTGGACTCACTACCCACCATCATCTGTCCCAACTATTCTTCTCTTCCCCCAACACCCTTCTCTTGTGCCTTCTATGATTTCTGTTTTATGGACAGAGAACTTTCCTGTACCTTTTACATCATCATAGAATTCTCTTTACTTCCTAGCCTTAAGAATCACCTGAGAATCTTTTAAAAATTCCAAAGCTCAAGCAAGTCCAAGACCAATTCGATCACAATCCCTAGTATTTTTTTTTAATTCCACAGTTTATTTCAATGTGCAATTTTAAGAACCAGTGATTTATTGGCTCTCTATTATATGAATTATTTTCTAATATTTTCAAAACTTGTCCTTCTTTTTGATAGATGCCTGACAAAATCTTTCATGATTAACCAAGCCTTCTAGAAAAAAAGTCACACAATCAAAAAGCTGATTCAATTTATAGTCTTGATTACAAATCTAAAGAAGATCATTCGCTATTACCTGGATATCCTACTATGGTTCCCTAGTATTTGCACACCTGGAGTGATCTATTTCATGCTTCTACTTTTTTCTCAAATGTCACTTATTCCTTCCACTCTCAGACGATGACTTCACTTGAGACTATAAAGCTACCAAGCCTGAACTTCTTTGACTTACAAACAACCTATAACCTATATCCAGAAACTGACATGGAAACAATGAGTTTAACTTGAAAGAATGAAGAATGAATGAATGATCAAACAGATCGACGCATTCGAGTCCCACTGGTTCCAGATTATTTCTGACATTTCATTTTATATATTAACATCTGATGTCATGGAGAATACTGAGTTTTATGATTACAACATCAATTTTCAGTTTTCTAGACTATTGTGCTGTATTATGTTCGTGAAACACTACTAGTTTTGTTGATTTAACTCTGCTAGTTCAGTGTTTTTAAATGAGAAATTTGAATCATTTATGTTTTGAGATATACCCAGAGAGTTATATGCAGCATTAATATTTCAAATTGAATGAAGGTGTACTCATTTAGAAAATGTTCTTCTATAACACTATCCCCAACAGGAAGAAGAAAATGACAACCGAGAAAGCAAAGCTTCTGTTGCAAGAATAATTCTTACTTTAGTTCAAAGGCTTTCCGAACAAGTGGAATACGAACATGACAGTACTGAAAGTGATGGATTCACTCTGCATTTGAATCTCTATCTATATATGATAAAACTAAAGTAGATGAAGTCAAATTAGAGGGGAAAACAAAACTTCCTTTGAAACAAAACTGGCAGCAAGCTCCCAATAAAAGATTTGCAGTCCCTAACTGCCCTCCCCCAAAAAAAGTTATTGAAAAGATTTTCTTATTCTATAAGACATTATCTGAAAATTAAGAAAATATTTGGAGTTAGTTGTTTCATGTAACTTTCTCGTTGCCGCTGCTTAGTCTAGGAAAGGGTTACAAAGAGCTTTCTGAAAAGCCACAAAATTTTCACCAAAACCAACTTGAAACTCAGTGATGGCAACACTTTCAAGTTTTATTTTTGATATTTACATGAAAAAAAAACCCTATTAAATGATATTATTTCATTTTCAAATTTAGGGTTAAATTTCCTTCATTTTCTTTGTATAGTTGATTCTTAAAATTACATTCTGCTTTATCTGCCAATATTTTAAATCTGCAAGACGTGTGCTTAAAGCTTAGATTTTAACGTAGGTTCTATTTGATATGTTAAAATGTTTATATATATTTATATTTAAAATTAATTCTTTTCTTTTTCTAGAATTCTAACCAGTCTTTAATAAAAAATACTATCAATGATATTATTTTGGCATTATATGAAATTAATACTGTAGTAGTTTCCCTTATCTGCCGGGGATGTTTTCCAAGAGCCCTAGTGGATGCATGAAATCACAGATGGTACCAAACCCTATATATACTGTTTTTTCCTATATACACATATATACCTGGGATAACATTTATTTCATAAATTAGGCAGAGTAAGATTAACAAATACTAAAAACAGAACAATTATAACAATATTTTGCAAAAAATATTTATGCAAATGTGGCCTCTTTCTCCATATATCTTATTGTACTAACACTTTTTCTTCTTGTGATGATGTCATATGATAACATGCCTACATGATGAGATGAAATGAGGTGAAGGAAAGGAGGCAGGGTGACACAGCCTTAGTTACTCTTGGCTCTCTGACAATAGGTCAGAAAGAAGACCATCTGCTTCCAGAGGGGAGTTAATTGGGTGGTAAACTGAAACTGTGGAAAGCAGAATCACCCATAACGGGGACCATTGCAGCAGTATTGATGTTTTCCCTAGTATTCTGTAGCTGGACATAGTAGCCCATGTACTTGCCTGACCACACCTCTTTTTAGCAATTCCTAATAAGTCACATGGTGAGGTCATGTGACTACTCCCTCTCCTTCAGATGACTGGAGTAGGAAACAGTACTATTTCCAAAAGAACCAAATAGTCACCAGAAAACTGACCAAAATATATTTCTATCCTCATTTTCTTCTCCTTTGAATGGTTTTATTAGCAATTTATCTACATGCACTTAACATATACTTACTGAGGTGAACTTATGTGTATAGCAGATATTTTTATATTTATTTTTAACTATCAAACATTCTTAAACAATGATTACAATGGTAGCAAATACTTATCCATACAGATTAACAAAAATCTTATATCTTATTTTTCTAATCTGTATTCTTTCAGTTATATTATAAATAGAAAAAAAAAACATAAAGCCATTCAATCATCAATACCAGGTCTTCTTTGCTGAAGAATTCATGGTAATTTGAAGTGATGACAACCATATTTTTTCATGAAACTTTCTAATCAATGAATAATCACTAAATTCATTTCCTTAGACCCCATTTTTCATTTATTTTAAGTTTAATATTCCAAAATGACTTAAATCTCTCTGTAGTACATCAGTCCTATTCCTCCTTAGACTTACTGATTTCATTGTAGAGCTTTCATGTTGCCTTTCCAATATGTCTAACTGAAGTAGTTCATAAGTTCTACCAACAATCTTTTAACCCAGTTTCCTACATATTAAATGATATTTTCTACTTATCTCCATCACTGTACCTAGTGCAGGCAGTGGTATAAAGATGCTTGTCTGTGTACTTGTCTGTGTACTTGAGTTTTGAGACTTGAGGGCAAGAGCTAGTTTTCAGCTCAGAATATCTCCCACTTAGCAAGATCCTGGGTACATAGTAGATACATATAAATGTCTGAAGCATGAAGGGGTTTTATAAATTGTGTTAAAACACATTCTAGAATGAGTTATAAATATGTTAAATTTATAGTTTAAATTGATACATATCTCAAATTTACTTTTAAAACTTCTCTCTCTCTCTCTCTCTCTCTCTCTGTTTCCGTGTACATAGAAATTCTCTGTACAAGTATGTCAGAAAAACATAATAAGTTTTATCTAATGTCTACACAAACTAACACGCAAACGCTGTATAAGAGACACATAGTAAATGCTAGCTGATCAAGATATATCCTAGAATTTATCCTAGAAATTAAAACTAGCTGAGGTAACCCTCAGACCTCCTCATACATGAAAGATAAGTAAGGTATTTTCGTAGCAACATTCAGTAGATGTCACTATGAATTGAAAACAAAACAAAAAAAATACTATCTACTGTTAGTGAGACTCACTATAGAAATGGCGTCATTTACCACATATATCAACTTGGAAAATGTCATTTGATTTTTAACCAAGAATTCTTACACTTACTGATGTTTTAAAGAGGAAATGAATTGAACATTTTAAGAAACTTTTATATTAAACAACGTACCATCAGGCAAAATTCTAAAAAAACACTTAGATGGAATTGGAACATCAGTATCCAGGACCTATTTACTTAATGGAATAACTAATAATATTAGAAATAGCTAATTAAAATAGTTAATTAAAAATAGTTAATTTTAATTTAAACTTAATTTAAATAAAAGTTAACTATGAGCTATGTGCCCCTGGCAATATACTGAGTCTTGAATCCATATTAATTTATTTTACCTTCAAAACAATCCTCTGTGGCAGGGGCTGCTCCGTTTTACCACTGAACAAACAAAGGTCCAGAATGGCAATGCATCCTACCCAAGCTACGCGGCTAGAAGTCTTGGATCCCACTCAGATGGTTTTCTTAACCACTATGCTCTATCTTTTCCTAAAAGATATTCATTAATTATACTTTGGTGGCTAATCTACATATTAACATAGATTTTTTTTTTAATGTCCTCAAACTGGAAATCCGAAGAAATAGACAACCAACAAGCTGCTGTCATTTCTGGCTGTATAACATTACTGTCCCTTTACCTTCGCAAATTACAGTTTCAGCAAAATGGGACTTGTGACATTCACCTAGCACACTTTAATACTCATCTAACTTTCTCTCCAGGTTTCTTTTGAACTAAGATATAACAAATGAAAAAAAAAAATGTGAAGATTAAGTTAGGTGATGCAGATTAAAATGCTTTAGAAAGTATAGAATGCTGTCAATATAAATTTACCTTATTATTTTAACACTTGTATTTGATCAGTGATATAAAAATATAAAACAATATAAAGATACTTTAGCCATCCCTGCTCCCCTGTCTTGTATTTGATTCTTTCATAGGACTACATGGTAGAAGAATAAGAAATACAAATGTATTTATTTATTCATAACTAATCAAAAATGATGAAGCAAATAAAAAATTCACAGCAAATATTCCTCTGCGTTAAACAGAGTGAAAGAATTTGTTGAAATTCAAAATTAGAAGTACATAAGGCAAAAAACGAGCAAAACAAAACAAATCAGCCAAACTGTTACCATTCTGAAAAAGTCAGTATTGACCTTAAAGATTAGTGATGAATAGACTACATATCTAAGTGCTTAATGAATTTATGTGCACGTTTTAATAAAAGAAAACTATAAAAATGTGTCATTTTCTTCTCTTAATTCATTCTTCTTCTACTAAAGGAAAATAAAAATAAAATTCCAGAATGTTAACAAGTTTAAAAATGCCTAAAATATGAATAAACAACCAGATTGCTCCTCGGTCTTAAAAAAATTTCTTAAATTGATCTTTTTAAATATTAATTTCTTATATGCCACTTGAAAAAAAGATTACTCTACTTATAACTAAACCGGTGATTGCAGTTAATGAACTACTTCTAAAAATATTACAAGGTAATATTTTATTTATATATACATCCACCTATTTATTACATATACATCTACCTGATACCTTTCTTTAGAAAAAGGTGAAAGCCTTGAGATGTGCTAGATACTGTGCTGGACTAGTTCCTGGAGATATAATAGTGAGTAAGATACAGATGACCCCTATTTTCACTGTTTTAAATTTACCAAGGGAGTCATATATTTAATAGTTTTTCAAATGCAATTTTGTTAAGTGCCATGAAAGGTAAGTATAGGGTAATATAAAAATGTGTAACCGGGGAACTGGTGCAGCATGAGGCTTTAGGGACGGCTTCCCCAAGGAAATGAGATTTGCAGATGAAGGATTTGGTCAGGTTATGGGAAGGGGTGTTTGAGTGGAATGATCGCAAGAAAGGAGAACTGCAAAATGTATAGAGCTCCGAGTGGAAGGAGGCTGGGACATTCAGTGGACTGAGAGAAGGCTTGCTTGGCTGGAGCAGAGCAGTCAACAGGGAGACCCACAGGAGACTATTCATGCGAGACTTACAGGTCAGCTGGAGGACACTAGTCATTGAAGCCATTAAGCAGGACAGTGACATGATCAGGAAATGGAAAAAGAAAATATTTGAAGTCATGAAAGTTCATAGGAAAAGATTAAATTTCATAAAACAACATCAATAATTAGAAATTATAGAGCTACTCAGAGATTATTGATTCTCAAGTTTGTACAGAAATGTTAGATTTAGATAAGATAATAAGACAGAAGGAATAAAAAATAGGTGTATATTGGTGTTAAACATTAGAGGCCATATGTTTTAAAGACAAAAGAATAAAATGTCAAAGATTTTAGTCCTATATCAAAATATAACCTCAAGATTATATTTGATACCACAAATATGCTAAGTTTATAGGCCTTATAGAAAGAGGTGTTAGCAATAATTATGTTTATTTATTGTTACCATTGATTGTCATTATGGGAAGAGTTTCCAAAACAGAACAGATGCTCAGCCTGTCATAGGTGGAATATATATAGTTAAGGTGATATGAATATAAATATTTCATAAGGTTAATGAGTTACTGAGATTTGTTAATGTCCTGGCAGTCCATGACCCATTTATACCCTTATGGAATATACACCAAGACTCAGAAGAAATTATTCTTATTGTGAATTTGCATCAGACCTTTCTTATTTAAAAGTTATCAACATTTATTTAACTAAGGCCATTAATCTCCACCATCTGCAGATACTCCATTTTACTCTGATGCTTGCCTGAAGGTTCTGTTATTCGTTTCAGCCTAGGAATGTCTTCGGCAAAGAAGGATAGTCTCAGGAAAAGGACTCTATTAAGTACTTCAAACTACTGATACGCTACTCATAGGGAGAGGCTCTGAGTTGACAATGGTTACACAACTTCCGGACTGAAGCTGTAAACTGAGTCAAGATTACTAGAGCTCTCAACGCAGTGGGTTTCAGGAATTAATGGCATAGGACTGAATTAACGACACAGGACTGGCTGCATAAGCTCAGAGGTTTTCTTTTTATTTCGGTTCTCTGTTTGGAAAATTGTTTTCATTTCCACGAATATGAGGAAGCCCTTTAAGTTTCTTTTTAAGTTATTTTAGACTATCTTAGACTGTAACAACTCAATAAACTGCTTTTATAAATGAAACGAAACATTAAAAAAATCTCTCACTAAACCCTCAGTTCTCCTTACTTTACATGGCGACACAGTTATGTACACAGGTTCATGACTCTATCTTTTTCTCAGGATATAATTGAATGAATTGATTGCGCGACTAAGGCCTTACTGGAGTGGTTCTATTTGTGGACAATGTTCACAGAGTTGGGGAGGACCTGCTGCTTTTCCGCAACTGAGGCTGAGCTTACTTATGGATAACATGCCTGCAAAGTCCGCTCAGGGATCCTGGCCTGCGGAGGGGCTGACACAGTGCAGTCCCTCAGGTCAGGAAGGTCACTTCCGGACAGTTTAGGAATATTAACAAATTTCTGTGACTCTAAGAGGAGAGGAATACACCCAAAGGTACAGGCCATACCAGTGAAACCTGGTGCATATTTTAAAGTGTTGGGCTTCCTAAACTCAAGTGAGCAAACAATAGAGACTATTTATTTATTTAACAATAGAAACTTAAAAGACCAACCTGAGCTTCCTTATAAAAATTTCCAGATAGAAATGAATTAATTCGAAGTTCTAGGCTTTTACTTTAGAAAAATCAGTCAGCCTCCCACATATGTTCCCCAGTCTGAGGATGATAAAATCTCCTAAAACTCAAATTCTCAGATAATCATGGTTGACCGAACAGAACAGAAAATATTAGTTGATTTCTATATTTTATCATTCAACATCCTTCATACAACAATCATTCTGGAATTTTCCTAGTCTTCCTATTTTAAAAATAAATACGCATTTCAGTTTTGTACATCACAATATGCTTAGTCTCGGTTTTCACATTTATAATAGAAACATACTGGTGTACAATTACCTCACAGACCAATAATCTTAGCTTAATATGTTATGATATGACAATGATATCTTTCTTATGTTTAATGTGTGCGAACACTAAGGTAATAAACTCAAATGATAAAATTCAGAGTAATAATTCTAACCTTTAAAAATAGTTCACCCCACTCCTTGACAAAAACATTACATAAAGTGCCAGCTATCTCTCTTTTACATCATATATTGTTATAACAATGGTCCTATAGTAATTTAATTTGTGCAGCTTATATGTGACACTGTGTTAAATAAAGTTGTAATTTTTTATTTTAAATCTGAAGAGCCAATTTAAAACATTCTACATGATTTATGTTATATGTAATATTAGTTAACATTCTGAACATAGATGGGATATGTGTTCAACTCCTACTTACCCATGAAATTGAGATAGCCTTCTCCGCCAAGAGCATGAGTAATGAGTCGAATCATTTTATGAAGCTGTATTCCGCGATCAATAACTGGAGTAAACGGGGTCAGAACACTCATGTTGGTATACATTTCAGCATCCATCAACCAAAATGCCAGTGTCTTATCCCCAACGAGTGCCTATAGAAATAAAAGTCACTGAGATAAGTGCAAAGAATAGGTACTAAGCAGCTGTGATTTACACTAGACTAACACGTGATTATACAAGATGGGAAACAATCTAGCATAGAATTGCTTAGAATGGTATTAATTTCATTTCATTTATTTCATTTCGTTAATGGTGTTAGAATTGGTATTAATTTCATGTATTTTCCAATAGTTGCTTTCTATGCTGAAGGTGAACTGGTATAATCATGTGAGCTGGTCAGAGATCAATGCATCTATTTTCAGGACTGATTTTTATTTCATTATTATTTTTAAAAATTTTTGTTTCTGAGAGAGAGAGAGAGAGAGAGAGAGAGAGAGGGAGAGCACGTGAGCATGAGCAGTGGAGGGGCAGAGAGAAAGTGAGATACAGAATCCGAAGCAGGCTCCAGGCTCCGAGCTGTCAGCACAGAGCCAGACATGGAGCACAAACTCGTGAACTGCGAGATCATGACCTGAGCCGAAGTCGAATGTACAACAGACTGAGCCACCAGGGGCCACAGGACTGATTTTTTAATTTTATTTGTCTTTAATATTAGGTTTTTTTAATGTTTATTTATTTTTGGGAGAGAGAGAGAGAGACAGACAGAGCATGAGCAGGGGAGGGGCACAGAGAGGGAGACACAGAATCTGAAACAGGCTCCAGGCTCTGAGCTGTCAGCACAGAGCCCGACGTGGGGCTCGAACTCAGGAACGGTGAGATCACGACCTGAGCTGAAGTCGGAAGTTTAACCGACTGAGCCACCCAGGCGCCCCTGATTTTTTAATTTTTAAAGAGCTTAGTGAAAACTCAGGATAAACCACTTGAATATTTGTTATCTGAACTGATGCTTCAAATTTTCTGAAATTGTAATAAATATTTATTATAAGTGTTAAGAACACTAAATAAACTTTAAAATTAGTTTGCATTACCATTTTATTTGTTTTGAAAGAATGGAAGATTTCTTAAAAACCATTTATATGTATATGTATTTATATTTATGTGTATGTATTTATACATATAAAATATGTACATAAATATACTAAAATGGACTCGATTCCACTTCAGCAGAGGGTTGACAGCTTTTTCTTAAAATGTAAAATTTTCTTTCTCATTGAATTTGCCATCTAATCTAAAATTAGTTTGCTTTATATGAAAATATAATAGTTGATAAATGGGGCAGACAACTCAGAAACATCGTGAATAGCAGAAGAGAGGACTCTTAATAATCCAGATTGTTTATGGTTAAAAAGGGCTAATACAAAGTGTTTTTGATTGACAAAAATAATATATAGGGAAACATATGATAGAACATAAACTATAATCTCCTTATCCCATTATAATAATTTTCATTTTTAGAAAAAATATTTTTACTTATAAACCTATTATAATCTCTAATCTATTTTGATTAAAATGATTTTTCTTTGAAATACTGTTTCAAGACTATCTACTCATTCAGTGGGTCTTGTACTTATTTTGAGGGCTAAGAAAGAATTAGGAGAATTCTTGTGCTCTTGGCACAAGAATTTTGAAAGTTTCATGGCAGGGTCCAGTTCGGCGAATCCCGGAAGGATGGACGGTTCAGGCGAATGGAAATGAGAGAGAGCCAGGAGAGAGATGTAGTCTGATGATCAACCAGGCAGCCCTGGCAATTCTGGCATCTCCGCCCTGCTGGTCAGTGTCTTTATTTAAAGGTAGTAAGTGACATTACAGCAATGAGTGACATTCCATAGTTTGACCTCTTTAACAATAATGCATTTTTACCATCAGGGCAGAGGCAACTTCCTTACTCCTGTATGATGGTTAATTCAGGATAATTAACATATAAATTTAGGGTGTTGGGAGAGAACAGGGTGTTTCCTTAAGGCCTTAATGTTAATTATCTACACACAGGCCAGGAGTCATTCTGCCTATTCTTCCAACTATAATGGGGGAGGTGCAACCCATCCCCAAGATGCAACTTTAAGGTTACTTCTGGCCAGGCTACTCTCATTCAGATGTAATCCATCAAAGCATCTGCTCCAGGTCCTTCCCTTTTATCTAAATGCCATAAAACAAAAGAGCATTATCTTCCTTGGAGCCAAGGAGAGTAGTTCAAGAAATCCAAGCCTGAAAAATTATTTAGAAGGAGGTAAGACAGGTGCCATTTTGGCTGGCGGGAGCTTTGCTTCAACCTTTTCCACACAGGGAGGGGTCTCAACCTGTGAGCCCAAAGTGGCTCCCAACAGTTTGATTAGATGGTAATTGTCATCTCTCTTACTCGAGTTCAAATTATTTCACTTGATCAAAGTAGACTCTTGGTCCTCTGACTCATAGGTAAATATTTTAAATCCAAACATATAAAGTGGAATGTGTACAGTGACAGACTGAATTGTGTCCTCAAATTCATGTTGAAGTCTTAATTTCCAACGTGACTATATTTAGAAAGAGGGTCTATAAAGAGTTAAGCAAGATTAAATAAGGTCAGAACAGTGAGGCTCTAATCTAATGAGTGATGTCCTCAGATGAAGAGAAAGAGGTACCAGTGAGGAGTGCGGAGAAGGACCACATCAGAGCAGAAAGAAGACGGCCATCTGCAAGCCTCTGGGAGAGGCCTTGGGAAAAACTAAACCTGCGGAAACCTTGACTTTGAACTTCCAGAGCTGGGAGAAATACATGTCTGTTGTCTATATTGCCTCGTCTGTGGAATTCAGTTACGGCTTTCCTAGTAGACTGATACACGGGCCAATGAAACATAGCTTCAATTGGACATATAACTTAGAGAGCTGTATAAACTTGGTTCAAAAATAGGCTCCATTGCTAAAACAGTTTGAAGATAATACATATAAAATGTACATGTTAGTTATTAGACAGTACTTGTTCTTAAGCAATTTGTATTTTTCACTTGATTTAAATTGTTTCATTACATTCTTATGTGTAACTAGGTTTATTTCTTTAATATATGATTGTATTACCAAATTATTTTGATAAATTCTGATTAGATTTTTACTATGATGTCGATTTTTCTATAGTATTTTTCTTATAAATATACATGTCTATAATTTTATCAGATTTAAGTTTCAATGGATTTTTGCTTTTAGAAAGAGCTATGTAACTTGCAACTTTTTGTACATTCCTGACAATTTGTCACACCAGGTAGAATTATCTGAATCTTTAAAGTATAATTCTTGGTAAATCTATAACTTTCTGTATGATTTGGGAGGAAAACTATGAAAATAGTCTAGATGTTGCATCTTTAGTTTGTTTAACCCATTCATTTATTCTTTCATTCATTTATATAAAATAAATATATCTAGGGAGCTCAAAATATGTTACAATTGCTAGGAGTGTGCAATATAAATATTTATATGTTTATTTTAGTTTTCATATTGTTATATATTTGGTGAGAGTTTCTTCCCATTCAATATTATTTGGTTTTATTTTTTTTTAGATTTTAGTTCTCTTTTTTTTGTAGGTATTGATTTGATCTGCTCTACAGCCAATTAAGTTGAAAAGACAGCACTGCCCTGATTTTGAAGGTACAAAATTTAATATATGTGTACATTATGAATCAGCATATACATATTTCTGTAAAGGCTACATAGTACATATTTTAGGTACTGTGGGCCACTTTCTCAGTCTCCACTACTTAAATCTGCCATTATGGCTCAAAAGCAGCCACAGACAATATAAGGAGAATGAGTACGGCCATGTTCCAATGACTTGTGAAAACAGGTAGCAGGAAGAACTTGGCACATGGGCTTTGTAGCTGACCTCTGGTCTACTTATCACCTTCTCAATAATTAGAGGAGACATCTGAAAGCCTACCTATTTACCCTAAATGACCAAATTTGCTAAAATAAGAGCCTTATTGTTTCAACTTCAATTTTCTTAATACACATACTGGAAATAATTTCGGAAATGTTTACTGTCTCTTTTATAATGCATAATGGGTACATTTTTTGTTGCTTTTGTTTATGATGATTAATATGGCTTTAAATAACTAAATAGCTTTTGTTCCTCCTTTATTTCTGTTTATTGAATGACTATTAGGAACAGTCACAGTGCTAAGACTAGATATATAAAGGTAATAGAAACAAATGTTTTGCCTAAAATGTGATGAGAGCATGGAGAAGGAGGCAACTATTTTTCCCCATACAACTAGACGAAGACTTCAGGGAGTCTTCATTGGAGTCAGGGCAGGATGGCTTCATAGGAGCTCCCCAGGAACACTAGGCATTTGCAGGTGTGTGGGAAAGTACCCGATTGGAACAAGGTTGACCTAGTCAGGAATGAGTGGGAATTTTATAGTAGTGAAGAATAGAATGCTTGGAGAGTTGAGTGGAGAATAAAGGTGGAAACTTCAGCTTGGGCCAGAATATGAGTGGCCTTGAATGGAAAAGATTTAATCAAAAGATGTGGGTTGGACAAAATGAGCTTTGCTCTTTGGAAAATACTTTAGGCTGCATGAGAAAGGATGGACTGATGCTTGAGAAACAGGGGTCAAGGTGATTACTTAGCAAGAGATTTCAGTGACTGCAGGAAAAAATGATGAAAGCTTGTCAAAAGGCATAAGAGAAAACCTCTAGAAGGAAGCCTAAAATGGAAATTAAAATTAACCTGGATCAGCACCAATATTCCTCTTGCTACAACAAAGGAAAACATGTAAGAGAACACTTGCAACTGTCATTTACAATCTTTTAATTACAGTTTTGGTGAGTAAAAATAGTACTGCATTTTGAAGGTAGAATTTATAGATGTGTTAAATATTTTTTAAATGTTTTTCAAGTCTGAGCAGTTTTCACGTAAAGATAGCTATAAATTATATTAACTGTATTAAACTTCAGATATTTGTATCTAGATATTTTTGTATTAGATATATTAATAAATACAGAAAGACACAATTAATTTGTACACATAATCATTTACCTGATCATGGCTTTCTGCATAAGCAATGCATTTTTCAAGGTAGCGTCTGTTTGTGAGTGTGTATACAATATTGCCCATGTTCCAATCTTCATCTTTAAACTCTTTAAGTAGCTAAATGCAAGAGACAAAATAATTTGAATAAACCATTATAGTTCTTACTTTAAATCACTATCTGCAGGCATCCATCATGAATCCAAATTATTTGACATATACAGACAAGTGCACCC
Source organism: Paguma larvata (assembly GCA_030068075.1). NCBI lineage: Eukaryota > Metazoa > Chordata > Mammalia > Carnivora > Viverridae > Paguma > Paguma larvata. Next base: position 119,639,066 of record CM057824.1, on the reverse strand, counting down.
ACGTAGCAAAATTATCTTTGGTTAAACTTTTACTAAAATTGCAGATTTTGTACAGACAGTCCAAATGAGAGTGATGTGGGGGGTGTGTGTGTTTGCTTTTGTGCAGATGGTTCGATCAGGGCACTTTAGGATTTTTTCAACCTTTTATCCCCTGTAACAACTGCTACCTCTTGACTAATGACCACAGTGAAGGGTTATTGTGCAATATATCTTTCTGTAACTTTCAAAAGGGATAGATATACTTGCTACATTTTTAGGTCTGAATAAAGAAAAAAGTTTGGTGGGAATAATGTTTTGTGCCATTCTTTAAAAAAATGATAACTAAAGAAAAAAAAACCCTGTCATTTGAAAGTTTAAAGGCTAATTATCATGAAATAATTACCATCTTAACAGACCACACACTTCTCTCTACTTCAGTTGCTACTCAGTCTCCAATCTGGTTTCTGCTCCATTTCGATGTAAATGACCTTGCCAACATTGCAGATGACTAACTCTTAGGTAATATTTTCTCTATCTTAAGCAAATATTTGCTGTCCAAGTGAGAGTGCTGACTCTATACCTTCCCATGACCAGCTTTACTTCTTAGTCTACCAGAGTGAAACTCTTGATTGTTTTGTTTTGTTTTCCCACCCCTCTAGGCATCCTGCAGGCTCCCCCTGTGCCTGTCCTATGAAGTTGATGCTCCTCAAAGTCATTCCTAAAAATAGCCTCTTTCTTCTACTCAATACACTCTTTCTGCATGGGCTCATTACTCTGTCCAAAGTGTCAACTGCATTCGGATACGCAGAATTCCAAGAATGTCCCCATGATTCCTGCTCCCCCACATTCACATTTCTGTGCAATCCTTTACCTACAGTGGTGGTGGGACCTTGGAAAATATGATAGATGTCCCCTGAGGAAACTATGAGAGAGCAACTGAGTAATGTTTTAAGTTATTAAGATTGTGATATCTGTTACACAGCAATTAATGCAAAACTACTATAGATTTTGGTACAAGAAATGGGATTCAGGCCTGCTCATATCTTCCTCTGTTGACTTTTGTTCTATGGAACTCAGATGTGCTTAGCCATGTCTCATAAATTCAGCGTGAACTGTTGGGCACCAGACAGCAGACTGTGTTAGGCAGAATAATGGCCACCCATAGGTTGTTCACATCCTAACACCCAGAATCTGTGAATATGTTGCCTTACATGGAAAAAGCCTTTACAGTTGTGATAATGTTAAACACATTGAGATGGGAAGATCATCCTGGATTACATAAATGAGTCAATATAATTGCAGAGACCTTTCTACAAAGGGGGCAAGAGTTGTCAGAGTAATAGAGAAATATGAAGATACTACTCTGTTAGCTTTGAAGATGGAGGAAGGGGTCATGAGCCAAGAAGCATAGATGCCTTTTAGAAAACAAGAAGCCTACAGAAAAGGCAAGAGAATTAGACCCTTCAGAATAAATGCAGCCTTGCCAATACCTTAATTTTACCCTAGTAAGACCCAATTACAGATCTGTGACCTACAGAACTATGAGAACTATAGAATGGCTAATTCATGTTGTTTGAAGACATAGTTGTGATTATTAGGTACAGTAACAATTTGACACTAATGTATAGACATATCAACATGCCCACTTAATTTTTGACTAAAATGCAAAGATAATTCAGTGGAAGGATAGACTTTTCAACAAATCATGCTGGAAGAGCTGGAAATCCATAAAAAAAAAGAAAAAGAAACTTGAACTAAGGAACTAAGTCTTACACATTTATTACACAAAAATCAATTCAAAATGGATCATGGACTTCAATACGAAAATATAAAATGTTTAACAGAAAACATATGAGAGTCAAAGAATTCTTAGTCTTACAAAAAAGATCCCTGTAAGAAAAAAAAAAAGATAAATTGGCCATCATCAAATTTATTATAGACAAAGAACTGTTGCTCTGTGAAGTCCACATGAAAAGGATAAAAAGATTAAGCAACAGACTCAGAGAAAACATTTGCCAACTACATATTCAACAAAAGAGTTTAATCTAGAATATATAAAGAACTCTCAAAACTCCACAGTAAACAAATGATCCAATTAGAAAATGGTCAAAAGACATGAATAGACATTTTATCAAGAAGGATGTATAGAAGGCAACTACACACATGAAAAGATGTTCATCATCATAGGCCACAAAGGAAATGCAAATTAAAACCACAGTTAGATATCACTACACATCTATTATGGAATAACTGAAACAGGTGCAAGGATGTACAGAAACTGGATCTCACCAACATTGTCAGTGGGCATGAAAATTGGTACAGTTATCCTGGACAAGTTTCAGAGTTTCTTAAATATCTAAATATCCAGCTACTTAAAATAAGTATCCAACTATTATATGATTCAGTAATTGCACTTTTTGGCATTTATCTTAGAGTAATTAAAATTTATGGCCATATGAAATCTTTACACAAAAGTTTATAGCAGCTTTATTTATAACAGCCCAAACCAGAAACAATCCATATGTCTCCAATGGGTGAATGACTAAACACAGTGTGGTCTATCCATACCATGGCCTACCATTCATCAGTAAAAATGAATGCCCTACTGATACTTGCAACAACCTATATGCATTTCCAAGGAATTTTGCTGAGTGAAAAATTGCAATCCCAAAAGGTTAACTATTGTATGATTTCACTTATATCACATTCTTGATGCGAAAAAAGAATATTACAGACAGGGAGATCAGATTAGTCATTGCCACAGGTTAACAAGTGATTGGGAAAATATGAAGGAACTTTATAGTGATTGAAATATTCTATATAGTAACTATATCAATGTCAGTATCCTGGTTGTGGTATTGTACTATAGTTTAGCAAGGTGTTACCATACCAAAATACTGGTTTAGAGTACACCAGATATCACTGTATTACAACTGTTCTTACAACTGCATGGGAATCGCCAATTACCTTAATATGAAAAGTTTAATTAAAATACTTTATATAATACAAATACAAAGTGCTCAGTAAATATTTGGTGGAATTAATGTATAAATGAATGAATTCAATTAAATACTTATCTTTATCTTACCTTATAAAAGGTCATCTTTCATATTACCTTTTAACACAAAAAGGTAATAAAAGGTAGATAGGTAATAAAAAGGATAAAATAAAATGAAAGGAAATGCAGCAAATTTGGCATATTTTCAATAGGCAAGTTTTTGTTCAATAAGTGATTAAAAATGATTAAGTGTGGTATTCCAAACTACTACTAATTTTCCACAATACAAGTAGAAATAATTTGCTTTTGAACAACAAAAATATGAATGAAATCTAGCATTCTGATTTTACTCAGACTCTATGGTTACATAACAATGAATGCCATATATTCTGAGTACAGCTACCATTTGGATTAATACTCTTGTGTACCTAACTAACATTTGAGGAAATAATAGTCCTTTATGAGATTATTTTTTATAATGCACAAATTACAAAAGTAGGAGAAATCACTGAGATTTTTGTAATATTATTTTAACTTTCTCTTGTCTTCGTAACTAGGGGTTCCACTTTGGTGATGCAGACAGATTTTTAAATAATTACCTAAAACAGAAGATAACAGGGGCACCTGGGTGGCTTAGTCAGTTAAGCGGCCGACTTCGGCTCAGGTCATGATCTCATGGTCTGTGAGTTCGAGCCCCGTGTCGGGCTCTGTGCTGACAGCTCAGAGCCTGGAGCGTGCTTCAGATTCTGTGTCTGCCTCTCTCTCTGCCCTTCCCCTGCTCACACTCTGTCTCTCAAAAATAAATAAACGTTAAAAAAAAGAAAGAAAACAGAAGATAACATCTGCCTTTAGAGAATTCATGATCTAAGAAGACATGATGGTCATGTCCTAAACATGGGACGATACATTTTTCCATTTGTATGAGGTGCGGACTAGTACATACCTTGAGCATACAAGGTATTAAAATGTTTCGTAAGTTAAATTAAATATTAAAAAAAACACACACAACCGTCATCATTGGTAAGAGAAGGAAATACCCTCTGTGAGCTATGACTGACTGGGGAATAATTCTAGGTTGACGTTCATCTTGAAATATTCTTAAATCTGCACAAAACGGGTGGAGGCTTTTCAGTAGGAGGTGAGAAAAGTAAGACTTGGCACTTGTGAGGGAAAAACGTCTGCATGGAAGATTGGAAATCCTAAAAGCTGGTGGGTAAAGACCTTTAAACCAAGATGAGAAAATTGAAGACCAGACCATTTTTTTTTAAAGAGAGATATAAAGCAACTTTCTCAGGTATAAAGCTAGAATACATATTTGTTTCTTTGATTTTCAATCTAAGAATCTTTGGAGAACATTTGCTTTATTCACTTCACAATATTTAGGAATCATTATAAATGGAGAAGCAAAACTTATGTTGGTAAAGATTTAATGTCACAGTTGTGTATTGCACAAATGGCTTGGCGGGTACAGAAAAGAAAGTTAAGAGAGGATTAGTTCCTGCAGAGCAGGCTTCACGGTTTTTTCTAAACCGTGGCTAAACACGTCTACCACTGTGATGTCATAGCACCGGTTCATGTCTGTACTAAATGAATCATCAGAAAACTATGATTATTTGATACAAAGTTGACTCCTTATGCATATTCAGCCTTGTCATCATGGATGCAGCCACTCAGAAGTGTTCTATGTCAAATCTAAGTCTATATAACAACAATGGTCTTTTAGGCAAATATTAAATAAAACAAAATATAATCCAAGCTACTTAACTGTCTTGCATTTAATAAAATTGTATTAGAAACCATGTGCAAGGTATCATGTACAATTACGCATTCCTAGTTCTTGGCACCACGGTAAGGGTTTCTACATGTTAAATAAAGGAATGGATGAATCCAAATCTGCTGAAGTAAAAACATACTATGAAGCAAGTAAGGGGAATTAAGGAGTAACTTTTACACTGATGATTTGCATACAGGAATGGATGCTTTGAAGAGGTCGAATGTGTTTTAAATATAGAGCATTTAAGTTTCATAAAACTGTATCGATAATGCAAAATTCCATGTATACCGCTTACATAATATTAATATTTTCCCCTTGCCTAAGTAACACAAGAATGAATACTTTAAACTAGAACTTTTAGAAGGTTGTGAAATATCTTATTAAAAAGCATAAGAATCCACACCCTAATGAGAAAATTTTTTAATACTTCAATTATAATAATTATAATATTTGTAGCTAATGATTATGAATTAAATAAATCAAAAAATAATAAATAAACCAGCATAATACACAATATTTATAGGGGAAAATTGCATAAAATCTTACCTGGATCCATTTATCTGGAATTGCCATGGCTAATCGGTAATCAAAGCCGACTCCTCCCTGGGAAATTGGAGAACAGAGAGCTGGCATTCCTGATACATCCTAAAACAAAGTCATCAATATTATCAGTTCACATTGCTCAAATTCTTACTAAATATTCTTTTGACAGTAAATTTTGGCCCAATAAATAAAAACAGTAAATGGATGCATATCTGTTTGGAGTGTTTGGTAGCATAATTGAAAAAGTAGTTAACACTATAACAGCATATCTCATTCCCCGCTAAGCTTTTGTGTAATGCTTTTCACTGCATGACAACTTCAATCTCATGAGGCAATTTTTTTTCTTTTCCTTCGTATGACAAAGAGAACAGAAAATAGTAAAACGATTGCTGCTAAAAGATAGTTTCTTAGACTTATTTTTGAGCCACTGTATGAACATTTAGCTTTTGCTTTTAAACACAAAAATACATGTGGCATATATCTGCTATGAATGTTCTCTCTGCATAAAGTACTGACATGGAGTGTATTTTGTGAGCATTTAACTTCTGATGAGATAGAAGACTTAGTACATTAAAAATGAAGCAATAAGATGGCTTTTACTATAGTCGGCCACACTTGAAATGGGTTTAAAGGTTATTTAGTGGATCCTCTTCATCTGGAAGACACAGAAACTGAAGCTCAGTCAGGTAAAGGGATTTCTAAAGATAAGTTTCTCAGTGACAGAGCCAGGACTCAGATGCCAGTCCCTTCAACAGAGTATCTTCCTCCTCTGTCATGCCACCACTAGATAACTGATAATTGGGAAGTTTAAAAAAAAAGATGATATAAGAACCCAGAGGTAGCAAAATATATTATAATAGCAACTATGGTGAAATGTGAGACATGTACTAGCAATTCTAACTCTAGAATATCTTTCAAATAATCCTTTTCTTTTGCTCCATTTCTACAACCATCATCTTATTTACTCTTCATTACTCCTTGCTTAGACCATTATGCTTCCAAAAAAATTTCCATTCCCAGTTTCCCTTCACACTAAGTGCTGCCAAATTAACAATTTATAAGACAGTGCCCTATCACTCCTCAACAATGGCTTTCAACAGCCAACAATCAAAATTTCAAATCCTTTAGCTAAAGATTCAATTCAACGATCAAACTTTGAGCATTGACAAAATAATTTCCTATTTGATTATCTGCCTCCTTACTTGCTGTTAGAATATAGGATCCACGGGGCAAGGGTTTTGTTGTTGTTGTTACTGTTGTTCACTGATATATGCCAAGAATTCAGAGCAGTAGGAGAGTAAGTGGCATAAAGGAGGAACTTAATAAAATTTGATGACTGAATGAATAAAGGTGCTGTCAGGAATTTGAAGGTAAATAAGACAGAATATTTGACCTTTGGGATTCATAAATAAGGGACTAGATAAACATATACACACTTATTATCATGAAAAGATAATGTGATATAGTTGTTATAATTGTTAACTGAAGTACACAGAAAGCAGAAGGGAGAGGCCTACATCTTTCCAGAGTAATTTCTGCTATTATTATATTTCAAGTACTAAATACATCATCCAGTTTGAAATATTCACTCTTCCCCATGCTTGTCACAAGATTTCTATGTGTGTCACTGCCCAAACTCTTCCTTGTATTATTATCCTTACTTTCTGTAAAAGGCTATTATATACTCTGAGCTCTCTGAAACTTAATTCAAATACTTCTTAATCTATAGCACCATCCCCAAACTCTTCCCACAGAAAGGCTGGGAAAAAGAAATATATGACCTCTGGACTTCTAAAATCATTTATTAATTGCTTTCTAATGGAAGAAAGATACAGTTAAATATAGTGCATAGTAGAATACATCTGTAAGAAAAATAATGCTTGTCAATAAAATTTTAGTTCTACACAGTACTTCACAGGTTATAACTGTAAAAGGACAAAAAAGTGAAAAGGATGCATGCTTAATGGAAAAAAAATCAAAGAAGTTATATCTATCAAATATGTCACATTTTCACTGATAAAGTAGGTTTTTAGTTTTATTCCTTATAAACGGCTGTATATGTTTTAAATACCAGCTACTCGTGTTAGGCACTGGGATTATAGACAAAAAATGCCTTCACAGAAGAGTTCTCATGAGACTGTTTTCCTAAGACTGGTGATAGGCTGCTACTAAAGACCGAGATATTTTTTTTCTCAAGAAACATTAAGATGCATTCTATATTTGTTCTAAAGGTAGTTTTAGGAAATACTTTGACAGGAAATAGATTCTGCCAAGAAAAACATTTGGACACCAGTTGGTCTTGACTCCTAAAACTGAATTCTTAGAAAGCTACTCCATTAATGCATTTGATATGTTTGTAGTTCTCTTTTGAAAGAGGAGAGTTTATGACTATCCTTTTAAAATCTTAAAAAGAAAAAAAAAGGTAAACATAAAGGCCACTAAAATAATATATTTTAAATATAAAAAAGTTGATACCTACCAACACAGCATATAAAAATGATTTTGTGTTCCAAAAAAGTTAAAATAGTTTCTTTTTTTTAATATTTAAGAATCACTTATAACTATTCCAAAGGGAGAGAAAATTTCGATCAAAAAATTTTTTTAATTAAAATAGCAAATATAATCATGGGAAATGGTAGTTATATTCTAGGAAAAAAGGTTTCAATTTTAATAACTGTCATTATAAATAAATTTAAATTTCTACTATAGGACTTTATATAAATTATATTACTTATTTGTTACATCATATTTCTTTCTTTAAAAAAAAAGTTGATGAGGATCAATTTCACATTTTGAAGAGACTCCCACTAGACAGAAAAGTGACATACTGAAATTGAGTAGTTTTCAATTTAAGTAGAATAAATTGAAGACACATCTTGTTAAAAAAAATCTAAAACCAAGTAATATAAAGTAGGCTAAAGTCTCAAAGCTTCATTGGTAGAAATACTGATAATCAGACAAGGGCTCCCTAGATGATGAAACTATTTTACTTGAAATGAAAGGAAAGATCAATGTAACAATTTTAAGTTTCATGTATTAAATAATTGCTTCTTTGTCTTCAGTACCCAGTTTTGATTTGTGCTGTCATTAATTGTTTGCAGTAATTTTTCATTTATACTGTCTCTGGTTTGAATTGCCATAAACATAATCGACACACTTTTTGCTGTTTGACAGATATAAAGCTATATAAAAGACAAAATAAAAGTTTAAAATATACTGACACTAAAAGATATTCAGCACATAAAGTATTAGCACAAGTATTAGCAAGATTTATAAAATATGACTGAATTTAAGTAGGTAGAGAGTGTGGAATAATATGGGATAATCAAAATGGTATTGTAATTGTGTGTTTTAAAATTCAGTATAATAATTTATTCCAGAAACTTTGGATCCATTGCTCTGGTCCTAGAAGATATTTAGAAGGCAAAATGTCTAAAGGAGGCAAAGTGTTCCCTATCCAGATATAAACAAGGAATCATTCCACCTAGTTGAAGATTCGGGGTTTTGAGAAAAGATGGATAGAAACAAGTCTATACAAATAATAAATACCACAGGAAGAAGGCTGTCATTACTGCATTTCACTCCCATGAACTAAATGCCAACAATGTGAAAATACAACTGAACTCTGACTCTTCTAACGATATTCTTGCTATTTTTATATGCCAACTGCTACACTTGGTACAAAACAGTTTTAACATACTAAATTCAATTTTAATAATAATTTCTAGTAAGAGGACTCAGAAAACCAGAGGGATTTTAGAACTAAATCTAAATTAGCATAAGCATTTAACAAACTTCTTAATTTATCACATTTATCACCAAGAGGGGAATTGTCAATTATGCATATACCGAATTATATCATTACAGTGCAGCTTTGGGACAGTTAATCATGAACCTTCAGTAATCATGAATAACTAGTGAACATTTGGCAATCCAAGAGCAATAACGTAAACAAGAAAGGTAATCGCATCAGAACAAGAGAGACTTTAGAGAAGCTTGCAGGCAGTGATCCGCGCCATCTGTAATGATTAAAACAGGAAAGAAAAAATAAATAAATAGACACACATTAATATTCAATTCTTTTCTCTGTTGAAGGTCTCATGGCGGAAGGACCTGTCCACTGATTAGGCTATTTTACTTTCTAACCACTGGCATTTTCTTTTTTAACAATGGAATGATGACAAGTAATTAGCACACACTATCTCCTAATAGGAAAACACTGAATTCTAAATAATGTGCCACCCATACAAGACAGTTGCACTATAGTCAGGGTCCAATTTCAGCTATGCAATTATTGACAGCATGAGTTTCATCATTCAAATATTGTATGCTAACAAAATGTTCTATATTAAAGGGGGTCAGAGGGTAGAAATCATTATGGCTTTACCTCAGCTACTGTTATAGAATCGGGATACAATGTGTGAACCAAATGATTTGCCAACATGAGATAAATTAAGGCATCTTCATCTACTTGAAGTCCAAAATATTCATGGTAATCACCTGAAAAACCTTGACCTAGAGAACAGAAAATCAATACGGATGCATTATGTTAACATGCAAGTCTCAACTCAGCACAAATGCCCTCACCAATTAGTCTATTGAGATCAGTTTTGTTATCATAGCAAAGTGTAATAAGCCTCAATAGCACATAATATTATCATCAGCAAATATATGTTCTAACTTAGAAAAGTACTCCATTTCAAACATCCAGAATTCAGACAATCCTGCAACTCAAGTTTTGTTTTCAAAATCAAACAAAGCACTTTCACTAAAAATTTTAATTTAATTTTAACATAATTTTGAAGCAAAAACATGAAATGATACCAAAGGGAATTCTACATTTCAACTTTTAGATATATTTTTTGTCATGTGAAGAGATCCCTCTGAAGTAAAGAAAAGCAAATATGAAAGCCATACAACTGAGACATAATATTTATATTATTTTAAATATGTGCTTCAATTTATGCAATACAGATTTCCTATGACAAGAAGATTTTAACATCCTCCAACTTCCTTTTACCTTCTCTTCCTCCACATCCTAATTTTGGTTGCTTATAGTAGATATCATTTATTGGGGTTATAGTATTTACTTTCTATTCCTTGAACTGTTTACTCATTTTTTATTAAATCAAATTAGTGCTCGACACCTGCCTTTCCCCCCTGCTTCCCTACATCAAGTTTTTTATTTTGACTCACTGTTTTTTCAGTTTGCTGGATTCTATCACTAAATGATATTTTCAAATATAATTATGGAAGTCTTACTCATCAAGCTCTTTCAAATTTATACCTGAATGACAATTCAATTATCAAATTCTTGAGTCCTACTTTGTTTCCATAAGGATTTTGTAGACATTACTTTTGGCAATAGTATAGTATGAGTTCAGTCATTGTTTTCATCCACACAGGTAAATTGCTTTTTCTTCTGAAGATGTCACATGTTGAACTTCTCTTTATCACTGAGTTTTATAAATTAAACACTGTGTGTCTCAATGTTAATGGCTTTATCTCATTTTTTTTTCCCAGTTCATTTCTCTAACTCCACAATTTCTTGGAAAATATCAAGCTCTCAGAAGAGAGAGGTTCTACAGGGAAATGCAGGAGTTGCATAGGTAATCTAGAAGGTGTTGTAATCTAGAAGAGCCTCTTGCTTAAATTTTGCCATGCTTTCCTTTTTCATTCCTTAAGTCAGTTTCTCTCCAAACTGGAGGATATCAGTGAAACCTGTCATGTTTTATAGACACGACTTCTTTCCTAGGAACATTTCATGGGGCACGGCACCATGATTAAGAGCAGATAGCAACATACTTTGAATATAGCTTCATTTCTTGGTAGCCACTTTTCAAAATTCACAAAGTTCCTTTTTCAGACTGGTTGTTTGTTAATATTTGGCCATTAAAAGTAATAATTATTTGCCATGTTATCTACTAAGAGATTAGGATTCTGTGATCTCATTTCTTTGCATAACTTTAATTTTTTTAATGTTTTATTTATATTTCAGAGGGTGAGAAAGGCAGACTACAAGCAGGGGAGGGGCAGAGAGAGAAAGACACAGAATCTGAAGCAGGCTCCAGGCTCTGAGCTGTCAGCACAGAGCCTGACGCGGGGCTCAAATCCACACGGGTTAGATCATGACCTGAGTCGAAGTCGGACACTTAATCAACTGAACCACCCATGCACCTCTCTTTGCACAACTTTTTAACTGAATATTTCTGATCAATGTTTTTAATTACAAAATAATTTATAATTTAATTTTAACCCTGAACATCTATATCAAAAATATACATATTTTCTCCACTATTTAATATACAAAAGAAACCACACATTCACAAAGGTTCTCATTTATTTTTTTTGTTGTTATTTTTTCTCATTGCAATTTTTGTCATGCTCACATCCTAAGGGTGCTACAATAAATGGTTTGCTTAAAAAAAATTATTTCTTTCACTAGGACTTCTAGTGCTGTGTTGAATAAAAGCAGTGAGAGTGGTTCTCCTGTCCTGTTCCTGGTCTTAGAGGAAAAGCTCTCAGGTTTTCACCATTTTTAATATTTGCAGATGACATGATGCTATATATAGAAACCCAAAAACTATTAGAACTGATAAATGGATTTAGTAAAATCAAAGGATACAAAATTAAGATACAGGCATCTGTTAAATTTCTATATGCTAAACATGAATAGAAAGAGAAATTAAGAAAACAATCTCACTAAGAGTGGCACTAAAAAGAACAAAATACATAGGAACAAACATAATCAAGCAGGTGAAAGACCTGTACTCTGAAAACTATAAAACACTGATGAAAGAAATTAGAAATGGCATAAACAAATGGAAAGCTATCCCATTGCTTATGGATTGGGAGAAACAATTTCGCTAAAGTGTGCATACTATCCAAAGCAATCTACAAATTCAATGAAATTTCTATCAAAACATCAATAGCATTTTTCACAGAACTAGAACAAATAAAACCTAAAATTTATAAAAAAACACAAAATAGCCCAAATAGCCAAAGTAATCTTGAAAAAGGAAAACAAAACTGGAACTATGACAGTCTCAAATTTCAAGACATACCACAAAGCGGTAGCAATCAAAACATAGCAGTACTGGCACAGAAATGAACACAGAAATCAATGGAACAGAATAGAGAGCCCAGAAATAAGCCCCGACTTTTATGAGTTTTATGGTCAATTAGTCTATGACAAAGAAGGCAAGAATATATGGTGGGAAGAAGGCAGTCTATTCAATAGATGGTGCTGGGAAACTGGACAGCTACATGCAAAAAAAAAAAAAAAAAATGACACTGGACTCCTTTCTTAGACCATACGCAAAAATAATCTCAAAATAGATCAAAGATCTAAAGGTGAGATCTGAAACCATAAAATTCGTAGAAGGAAACATAGGCAGTAATCTCTTTGATATTAGACATAGAAACATTTTTCTGGATAGGTCTTCTTTGGCAAGGGAAACAAATGCAAAATTAAACTACTGGGACTACACCCAAATAAAAGGCTTTTTGCACAGTGAAGGAAACCACTAACAAAACAAACCTATTGAATTGGAGAAGATATTCACAAATCATGCATCTTATAAAGAGTTAATATTCCAAAAATATAAAAAACATATACAAGTGAGCCTCAAAAAAACAAATAATCCAATTAAAAATAGGCAGAGGACATGAATAAACATTATTTCAAAGAAGCGATACAGATGGCCAACAAACCCATGACAAGATGCTTAACATCACTAATCATCAAGGAAATGTTAATCAAAACCACAATGAGATATCACCTCATACCTGTCAGAATGGCTAAATAAAAAAACATAAGAAATAACAAGTATTAGCGAGAATGTGGACAAAAAGGAACCCTCGTACACTGTTGTTGGGGATTGAAACTGGTGCAGCCACTGTGGAAAACTGTATGGAGGATCCTTCCCAAACTAAAACTAGAACTACTATATGATCCAGAAATTCCACTACTGGGTATTTACTCAAACGATACAAAAACACTAATTCAAAAAGATATATGTACCCCTATGTTTATTGTAGCATCATTTATAATAGCCATGATATGGGAAAAACCCAAGTGTCTACCCAGAGAAGAATGGATAAAGACATTGTGAATATATATACATATAGACATACAAACAGTGGAATATTACTCAGCCATAAAAGAGAATGAAATCGTACCATGTGCAACGACATGGATGGGCCTAGATGATATAATGCTAAGTGAAATATTTCAGTCAGAGAAAAACAAATATCATATGATTTCACTCCTATGTGGAATGTAAGAAACAAATCAAAGGAACAAAGAAAAAAGAGATGAACTAAAAAACAGACTCTTAAATACACAGAATAAACTGATATTGCCAGAGAGGAGGTAGGTGTGGGAATGGGTGAAATAGGTAAAGAGGATTAAGCATACACTTATTGTGATGAGCACTACGTAATGTACAGAATGGTTGAATCATTATTTCATATACCTGAAACTAATCTAACAGTGTATGTTAATTACATATATATATGAATAGAAAAAATAAATGAAACATATTTAAAATAAAACTGCATAGTAAGGATAGCATATTATTAAGTAGATCTATTTCAAACAAAGGCAGTATCTTTTATTGGCTTATAAAATGTATTTATATCTGACCTCTTGCCAAAAAAGGATCAGAAGTCTCTAGAGAAAAGACATACACTTTGGAACTAATAAAAATCAAGCTAACAATAATGGTCATTGCAGCTCTGAAACTGAACCCTAAACCTGGTTTTAATCTCCCAGTAAAAAAACAAAATCATTATTTGCATCTGTAATATATCAGTTTACCTACCCATTCCATGGTGATGGTACAGCATGGATGTCACACCATCAAAACGAAATCCATCAAAGCCATATTCTTCTAACCACCATCTTATATTTGACAGAAGGAATCTTAAAACTTCCCAGCTAAAATATTAGAAAAAAATATATTTAAACACATTGTATATCATGGTTCCTTTAATTGTTATAAGAGTATTAATTATAAATTTCTATCTTAGGAATCATCATGCTCAAAGAAATAGATCATATAAAAACTACAAAACCACTAATATTTATCACATTTGTTTGATGAAATTATTCTAAGGATTTTAAAATTCTTCAGTTGCAAAATCACTTAATATCTAAGAAAATTTGAGAAAAAAAAATGTCTAAGATGGGTCCAAAGTGCAGCGACTCTCTTGTTCACAGCTGTGTCCTCAGCAACCCTATAGTGATTACTATGTAGTAATGTTTACAACAACAATGAAAAAAATCTATTATTCATCTCTAAATTTTCATCAAGATTTTTTCATGTAATATAATCAGTGTATAGTTCTTCCTTTCAGAAAATATAATTTCATTATTAGAAAAACCTGCCTTCCGTGTTTGTCTGCTTAAAATAATTCCTCCTTCTACAATTTCAAACAGATACGTTAAGAATAAAAAAAAAGGGACGTGAAGTCAACCACATGATAACCAATATTACATTTACTATCGTTTTTTGAATAAATAAAATGAGACCTAATTATTAAAACATGCATATATAATAAAGTAAAAAGTTTTACAAGTTAGAGTCCTGCGTCCATAAAAACAGAAGGAAAACAAAGAACTGTTATAATTCAATTAAAAACGCCACACGAAACAAGCCTATTTCGGACAACTGAAAAAGAAGGCTACATCAATTAGTACTTTCTTTAGTCATACAGTTATGGTTGAGTTCTTTATCTTATTATAACTCTGGTTTTAAGACTTTAATTCCTCATTTAGCTTAATGACAAAGCAGTTATAGTGAACACAAATCTTTAACCCAGTTAAAATTTATGTATTTTTTTTTAAACCATCCATATATTAAAGAGCAATCTGACATAAGTGGAGATTAAGTCATCACAATCAACTTCGGAAGAGTAAATCCAAACTTTGGGGAAAGATGAGTGTGTTAGTAATTAAGTGCTTTAAATAAGCTACTTTGAGTTTTGTGAATTTACTGAAAGTTAAAAAAAGAAATAGAAAAAAAAAAAACCCAAAAACCCAAAACAGAAATACATGCAATACAGTAGACATGAAAGATAGCCAGGAGGTTTTAGATTGGTAGGTCCAAATCATGAAGGTAGAATTTATTAATGTTTCTACAAATGCATATTCATTTCGGGATTAAGAAAAAAAACAACAAAAATCCTCTGTTTATAAAAAAATTCATAAAAACAAAGAGATATTCTACATCTGAACAAGATCAAATTTATCTTGTATAGGACTAATATCTATACACTTTTTGAAGTTTGATTTAAATTAATACACTTATTTTTAGAGCCATTTTGGTTCACATTGAAATGGAAAGGAAATATGTCTATACTTTTTCAACCAAGTTGCTATAGGAGTACTTCAGAAAGAGGGCATGAAGAACCTTGCAATCAATAACATTTGCAAACAATATCTTGAAAAGGACATACTTTTCTAGTTGGGCTATTCAACTGGAAATGTATATTTTACTTCTGAAAGGTAAACTGAAAGGTATTTTTAGTCAAAAATACCCCAGAGGAGGAACAAAAACCTGTTTAAATGCTATATATCTTGGGTAGATGTATGAAGATGTAAGCCAAAGATCGCAAACTGTGCCTGGCATGCACTACTATTTTGTTTATTTTGCAGAGTAGTTCAAATTCTTACTTTTAATTGTCTGGAGATGGAACATGTACCTCACAGGTTTTTCCAGTCCTCACTACTCTGCATTTTCTAGTGCCAGTCCTATTTACTCATTTATACGACTGACTTGGGTTTGTAGACAGTTGCTATCAATTTCTAATATAAATATTACCGGCTGAATGTTTTCTAGGAAGACACAGGTTCAAATGCAAAACCTGTGTCCTAATGTCCACAAAGAATAAAAGAAAAAAAAACAATAATACTGCAATCCAATAAAAATGAAAAAGGGAGATGATGTAAATTTCATAACTGAAAAGGAAGCATTGCCCAATATCACAAAGTCGATTAAGGGCAGCATTATTAAATGGCCTATTGATTCCTGTCACTATACTATTTATTCTCCTCTTGACCAAAAACAGTAATAAAACTTCACATAACATATTAAAAGAAAAAGAGAAATTTAGCTGTGACTACATGAGTAGACAGATTCTTGGCATGGATGAATAGAAAATAATTCCCTGTGATAATCTGAAAAGAAACAACAATGACAATGGAGCATCTAAATTAACGAAATCTAATGGGTTAAAAAAGAACTAAATTCAATACTTCAGAGCTTAAAATTCTCTTAAACCGGGGCACCTGGTGGCTTAGTCGGTTAAACATCTGACTCTTGGTTTGCAGCTCAGGTCACAATCTCATGGTTCATGAGTTCAAGCCCCATGGTCTGGCTCCATGCTGACAGCATGGTGCCTGCCTGAGGATCTCTTTCATCTCTCTCTGCCTCTCCTCCACACATGTGCAATCTCTCCTCTTAGAGTAAACTTAAAAAAAAAAAGCTCTTAACCTGAAGCAATGTCTAAACATCATCAACAATCCTGGGGGAGGGGGGATCACTGCAAGATTAAACTGACAGGAATAAATCAAATTTGTGGTGCTTTCAAAATAATTTATTCCGTTATGTTTTATAAATCATGGGTGAAGCATAAAACGGATATGTTATCCATAGAGACAGAAAAGAGATATACACAATTTTATAGAAGACCAAACTATCTAGAACAAATACAGTAAAGAAATAAAATCTAGAGAGTTTTATTTTTTATAACCCAATCTCAGGAAATACATTCAGAAAAATAAAGTTGGTGGTAGCAAATGGAAAGCAAGTGTATATACGTTTTCTAAAACTAGGTTAAGAGGAGTTAAGTAAAAACAACTAATCTTGCAGATCTTACAATTATTTTATAAACAATTAGCTTTTGTTGATTAAGAAAAAAATGAACTATTAGTTCAGGAAACAGAGAGGAAGGACAGACTTACATATGTTCCTAATAACTCTGTGGTCCCAATTTAGTGTGTCTTATCATCTTACGTGATAAATCTAGACAGAGTGATACACTCTTTGTAAACTCGGTATCCTGATACACCTGACTTTAAAACACAGACTGCTTATACAGAGTCAGAATTTTAGGGATCTAACAAGACAGAAAACCAGGAAGATTGAGACTTAAGTCTATAAAATAAGCAGACCATACACATAGGTACTTTCACAAACACAATCCTGAATTCAAAGTTGACAGACACAATCCTGAATTCAAAGTTGAGAAAAAGTAGGTTATAGAATGTTTATATTGTCATTGGATGAAAAGGTAGCATTCCTCTCCCTTTTTCTTCCACTTTGGAAACATCCAACTTGATATAGACAGTGTATTTAGCTATTATATAAATATATTTATTCCAGATCACTGAACTTAAATTACAAGAGGACGGCTATGCCAGTAATTCTCCAGAACCTCCAGGTTTAGTGATGCACTAAGAGGACACACAGCACATAATTGTGCTCATGGCTCTGATTTATTATAGCAAAAGTATAAAAAGTAAAATAAGCAAAGGAAAAGGTGAATGGGACAAAGTTCAGAGGAGTCTAGATACAACCTTCCAAGTGTCCTCTCCTGGTGGAGTCTCATTTAATTCTTCCAACAACAAATTGTCACAACACTTGTGAAATATCTACCAGGTAAACTCATTAGAAATCCAGTTCCCAGTGATTTTTATTGGAGGCTGGTGACTAGGTATCCTCTGCTTTTGTACATATCAAGATCTAGATTCCTAGAAGGCAACAGTGTTCAGTATAAGACACATTGTCTGTATGAAGAGTTTAGGTGCAGTGAACCACTGTTTTCAGTTGGGGCCAATATTGTAGGCAGCTTCTAAGAATAGCAGTTTTCTTCTTTTTATTATTATTATTTTTTAACATTTATTTGTTCTTGAGAGAGAGGGGGTGGGGAGAGGCAGAGAGAGAGGGAGACACAGAATACGAAGCAGGCTCCAGGCTCAGAGCTGTCAGCACAGAGCCAACACGGGGCTCGGACTCACGAACTTCAAGATCATGACCTGAGCCAAAGTTGTACACTTAACCAACTGAGCCACCCAGGCGCCTCTAAGAAGAGCAGTCGTAATTGTACTATAGTAACTCTTTTCCAGACAAAGCAGAGCCTAACATTACATAATTATAAAATACTTACCATAGGTTATTGGAGATAAACTTCTTCTAAAGTCATTTTATCTCAGAGGTACTCAGATTTCAAAACCAAGTGGAACAATCTAAATACATATGAAGAATGTAAATATGTGGGGCACCTGAGTGGCTCAGTCGGTTAAGCGTTGGACTACAGCTCAGGTCATGATCTCATGGTTTGTGAGTTCAAGCCCCACAATGGGCTCTGTGCTGACAGCTCAGAGCCTGGGGCCTGCTTCAGATTCTGTGTCTCCTCTCTTTCTGTACCTCCCTCGTTTGCTGTCTCTCTCTTTCTCAAAAATAAATAAACATTAAAAAAAATGTAAATAGGTAAGGAGCCCAGGTTGAGGCACTCTACTCTGCAAGCTACCTTCCAGCAGTCCCACGGACAATGAAATCATTCAGATTATACACAAATGAACTAGGTCACTGAATCTAAGATTTGCCTTTTAGCTAGAACACCAGAACAAATGTAAGGAATAGATACCAGAGGAAACACAGATTTTTGAAAGGCGTCTATTACTATCTCTACTATCATAAATTTCACACTCTGCACCCATAAATTCCATTTTTCGTTCTTTTGGGGCAAGGGGACTGAGAAGAAGAGGGGTTATGATGTATTCTAAATTATGACTGAGTTAGAAATATTACTCAACATGCCCTGTAATAATAAACGAACTGAATCATCTCAACTGTATGGTTTGATCAAAGTATGAAAACGTCTGGCAAAGGGTACAATAAAAAAGGCAATTCACATTTTCTACCTCAAAATGTCATCAGACAGCCCATAACACAGTTGATATATCTAGTTGATTAGAGTCCCATTAAATATAAAGCAAAATTTAGGAGCATAGTTTTATTCTGCTCTGTTCCAGCAGACAAGGTAGGACTTTGATTTTTAAGATTTTGCCACCAACAAAAGGTTTTCAAAGCCTATTCTTAGAAACCAAAGGCAAGTTTCCAAACAATTAGAAGAGTTAGATGCTAAATTTAAAAAGGTGATATATACTTTGGGGGCCAGGAAGAATGTGTCTGAGAAGTAACATATTTTTAGTTATTAGCTTTATATCTTAAACTAATTACCACGTAAGTTAGAAACTAATACTATGTCATCTACAC
Organism: Paguma larvata; assembly: GCA_030068075.1. Classification (NCBI taxonomy): domain Eukaryota; kingdom Metazoa; phylum Chordata; class Mammalia; order Carnivora; family Viverridae; genus Paguma; species Paguma larvata. Next base: position 119,619,487 of record CM057824.1, on the reverse strand, counting down.
TGCCAAGTTAATTGATTAATTTACTCATATTTTTATTAAGCAAAAACAAAACTGCTACAATCCAGAAGCTAATAAAATGCAGCTTTCTTATGAATCATAAACCACTAAAAATGTTTAAATCACAAGTATCTGATATAAAAATGAATATTGGCTGTGTAATATATACATTTAAGAATTTCTGGCAATCAAAATAATCATGTTTCTAATTGATTTATATGTCTGAAATATTCAACCTGTAATGAAGTAATGAAAATTTAGTAGGAGGAAATTCTGTTACACAGATAATTCCAATATTAAACTTTTTAGAAAATATCCCTAAAATAAAAAACTGTTAATTTTTTCACATTCTGCTGATGAACTTTATGATGAAACAAAATATAGTCAAATTTTCTTGGTGAGCAAGTATAATCAGATATAACAACATTTATTGGATGAAGTTACATTTTGTAATTTAAACCTATGTGCATACATGTTTTTATTTTTTGAGAACAAAAAATAAAATGTAACTTTATTTTTAAATAAAAAACTAAAGAACTAAAGAACTAAAATGTATCTAAATACATCTAATGTAACTGAAGAAAAAAAATGTGTCTTTTGCTCAAAATGTAACTTTTGATTTGATTTTCAAAATAAGCAATTTTGTCCATGGGATGTTATAAAAATACTGGCAATGTGTAATTAGTAGGAGGAATTATTAAAGAGTAGCTAAATATAAAAACATAAATAAAAATAATAAATTTTTCTTATTCTATAAGCTTTGAAGCAGCATAACTATCAAATAGTACATCATAACACCATGAGGCAAAAACCACATTTTTTTTTTTTTTGAGCGAGCACAAGTAGGGGGCTGGTAAAGAGAAGGAGACAGATGGTCCCAAGTGAACTCTGAGCTGACACTGTGACAGCAGTTAGCCCAATGTGAGGCTCAAACTTAGGAACCACAAGATCATGACCTGAGCCAAAGTCCCGTTGCTCAACCGACTGAGATACCCAGGTACCCCTCAACCACATGCTTTGCTCTAGGTATTTCAACTCAGGAGTAGATAGACCTTGAGCAAAGAAGGTACTTTAAGACTTTTCTTTTACAAAGAAGAAGTGGTATGTCAAATAAAAGGAGAGAGTCTTAAAATAAAAACAACATTTTCAAAAGGAAGATACTCTATTGAGGCTATTGCCATAGGAAAGAAGGTAATATCTATGTACTCCATTTTATAAAATGAAAAAAAAAAACACTCATACATGAATTTACAATTAATTAACCACTAAAGAAAAAAAATGTATTCTTTTGCTTGTGTTTGTCAACAGAAATTATACTTTGTCAGTCAATAGAACATGATTAAGTGAGAAACTGGAAATGATCGATATAATCTGATGACCTTATCTAGTACTAGACAGTAGTGTCACCAATGATAAAATGTATCTGACTTTTCAGACACTGAGAATTATACTGAGGCCATTATATATATTAATTTCAAATAAAATTAGGCAGCAAGTAGCACAAAATGTTAATGAGACAGATTGTTAACTCCGCTACTAAAAATCTGTATAATATAAATTTCACAACATAGGTGGTTACTATAAAATATGATTTAGAAGTTTTCTTTTCAATATCACATTATTTTCTGGATTTCAAACCACACAACTTTATTTTATATAAATTAATAAGTTGTTTAATCATATTATTTCCACTGAGCCCTGGTTATCTACATTCAATATTACAACACAATGTTTTCTTTCCTTGAAGGCCTAAATTGTACTTAGCTTATTAAATATTGTATAAAACTTACATCTATTTGTATTACCTATAAGTCTAATCAGTAGTATTCTCTAGGAAATAAGTAGGAAAAGAGAGCATATTGTACCTTTATATGCTAAATGCTTCCAATTATACTTTTGCTTAAAAAAATACTTGAAAATGTTTCAAGTCTCTTTTTTCTCTAATTTTATTTATATTCTTAACAAGTGCGGTTACCTGCTTAAGTAAGATTAGGAACGGCAAACCTGAAGGGGTGTGTGTTTGTACCTGTGTATGTATATGCATGTGTGTGTGTGCATGGGGAGTCATAAGGGACCAGAGGGACTAGCAGTGAGAGGAAAGTGAAAATTTACAGTCTGATATAAAAGAAAGAGACAAATATAAATCAAATAATAACCCACTCTGATAATGATTACCCTTCATGATTAAGAAATTAATATTCATATCATTTGTTTATAAATTGATCCATATTTCTCTGCTTCCTCACAAAGATTGTTACCATATGTGATTTTTCAAAGCATTGATGCCTATTAAAAGTATACTACTAAAGTTTGGAGAGAACGTAGGTCGTTTTCAAAGTAGAGGATCCAAAATGTTGAGCAGGCCAAGGTCCAAAAAGCAAAAAGCCAAACTAAGTCACTGTCTCTGGTGAAACATAGGTAAGGTATGTGAAATTATGACACATCTCATCTAATCACAACATTGCTCTTCTCCAGAAGAAATCACTATAAATTAGCTAATTATATTTAAATACAAATAGACATGACTACCTAGATACACACATATCCACGTCTTTCAAATAAGATTAAAAATCCTCCCTTATGTCTAGAATGAAGCTAATTCCTGCTCCAGATGAAAACAAGTGACAGTGACTTGAACATATATAGACATACATTACTGACAAATACAAAACCATAATAGGTAATCAGCTTTTAAAACTTATTTTAATAGTAAAAGTTTAGAAACTTTATCTGTTCATATGCTTCTGCTTTTTCATTTTTCCCTTCTAATTGATTCCCTTTTTTATGGTTTATTTACTTATTTACTTACTTATTTATTTATTTTCGAGAGAGAGAGAGAGAGAAGGGGGGTGGAGAAAAAGAAAGAAAGGCAGAGACAGGGAGAGAGAGAATCCCAAGCAGGCTTCGTGCTGTTGGTGCAGAGCCTGATGTGGGATTCGATCTCACAAACCACGAAATCAAACCTGAGCCAAAATAAAAAGTTAGACGCTTAACTGAATGAGCCACCCAAATGCCCTTAATTGATTTATTTATAACAAATTAATATTTAAATAAGCTATTATAATACTTGCCTTATAGAAAAATATATTCCTGAACTCGATAATTTCCCATTATATTATTCAAATTTATAATTAGGTGCAAAATGTTTATTTACTTTTATTTAACCAGTTTCATTTCAAAAGATGGTTTGGGGCAACTTATAGATAAATACAACTGACAGCATTGAAAATAAATGAGAAAAATACAGATGACGGAGAAGAAAGATATTGCAGATATATAAGCATAGGCATCTGGTAATTAGTTTTCTTTGCCAGTCCAAGATAATTATGATTTCATAGACTACAGTGATTACAAGAAAATTTTCCCTATCACCCCCAAATAATGAATAGGGCAATATTTGAGGAAAGTACTAGTGTAGTTTATATAAAGATATAAATATTTACGACACTAAGAAGCTGTTTCCAATATGCAATAATGTACTCTAAGACCAAAAATGGATAAGTGATCCGGAGAGGGGGTGAACTGGGAATATAAGTAAGGCAGAGTGCAAAAAGAGGGGCACCTAGTTCCTCAGAAATGGTGTGTGTGCTCGTGCGCGTGCACACGTTCATGTGTTCTCGGGTGGGAAACCAAGTAAAATAGTATAAAGCTGGTATCAGTCCTATTTAAATTTCAATCATCCCTCATTCAGCAATTTGTAAATTCACTCTGAACTTACTAGTAGCATATAGCTTTCTAATGTGTATTTGCACAGTTCCTACAAAGGGAACTAGGTTTTGGTAGTCTGGCTAGAGTAGAATAGAAAGGGGAAATGTAAATATTAAATAGGAGAGAAAAAGGAATTCAAATTCCCCGAGTTTCTATTGGCTTCCAGACTCCACATATTATATAGTCTCACTTTAATGAGGCTGTGATACCAGTATGTTTTATGGCTGAGGAAACTGAAATTTATAAAAGTTAAAAAAAATACTCAGCGGTCACCCAGATAACAGGTACAGATGAAGCTCACACTTATACGTCCAAAACCACAATTCTTAAGTATAATCTTACACTGCCACATTCAGCATGACTGTGAATGCATCACTTCTTGTTTTGGGCAACTTCCTTGGTACACTATTTTTTTAACACTACAGAAGTCCTACATATCCGCTGCTCTAATATGCAGTCATATTAATTGTATCAATCTGAGCAAGGTATTTAGAGTGGGATAATCACTTTATTAGCAGTTTAACAAACAATAAGGAATTAAGGGGAGCTCCTATTAGAAAATAAACAATTTTTAAATGTGTATTTGTTTAAATAATAGATTAACTATAAATTAGAATAAACCAGTGTATTCTAATACTATATTTTTATGTTGAAAATAAATCTTTGGAGTGCCTGGGTGGCTCAGTTGGTTAAGTGTCTGGCTTTGGCTCAGGTCATGATCTCGCATTTCGTGAGTGAGTTCTAGTTCAGTGTTGGGCTCTGTGCTGGCAGCTCAGAGCCTGGAGCCCACGTCAGATTTTGTGTCTCCTTCTCTCTGCCCCCGCCCATGCTCATGCTCTGTCTCTCAAAAAATAAACATTAAAAAATTAAAAAACAAAAAAAGAAAAAAAGAAAAGAAACCTTCATAAAGATAGGAATGTTTTGGCTAATATCAAAACAAAACAAGCCTCGTTTTTTTAACTTGATATTTAGTTTTTTTCTCTGGAGTGGTATAGTATTTACTTATTGATGCATTCAACAATTATTTCTTGAGTAGCTACTTTATCCCAGGCACCATGCTCAGTGCTGTGGTTATAGTTACGAATGAGAAATACAAGATACCCATTTTATTTTTTTTCAACCAAAAAATTTTTGTGTTTATTTATTTTGAGAAAAAGAGATAGTGTCAGCAGGGGAGGGGCAGAGAGAGAGGGAGAGGGTGAATTCCAAGCAGGCTCCATGCTGTCAGTGCAGAGTCCAATGGGGGGCTCGATCTCACGAACCTCAGCTGAAATCAAGAGTTGAACGCTTAACAAACTGAGCCACCCAGGTGCCCCAACAATACCCATTTTTGTGGAGTTTGAAGACTAATGGGAGAAACACACATTTTCTAAATAACAGTAGAAATATATTTAATTACAATAGTGATTAATAATACAGAGAAAAATATGGTAGTATGACCCTGTACCGAGAGAGGATCCGTTACTCTACTGTCGGGAGGTGAAGCTAGGCTTCTGAGAAAGTGATATTGAAGACTGAGGTTTTATAGGATGAGTTAAACAATATATCACCCATTCGAATTTATAATAAATAAATTAAACTTACTTCAGAAAAGCTGCCAATCCATGTCTGAGAGACATAGCAGGAATACATTTTATTACTTACTATCAGTTCTCCAGTGTGTTATTTAACACAGTGCCTCCTTTAAAAATTGATGCCAATATGTGGTCAACACAATCGGATTTTGTAGAAAGGTATCAAATTAGCCATCAAATAAACAGGTGAGGGTTAAGAAAAAATAAGATGAACAATTTTATGTGATCACTTTGTGACTGACCGCCCCACATAAAGCTCAAGCATTCTTCCCTGTTTTAATCATGTTTTTCCAGAATTTTTTCTTTAAAGAGAATACCTTTGGACTCATACTCCTTCTAGTAATATACCTTCCTGAGAAAACCCCATTATATGTCACAGTCCCTTTACCTATCAAATCTCACTCTTTTCTTGACTCCTGTCCCAATTCTTGTCTCTTTCAACCCAGATTCTGATCTTTCTATCCATCTTGAGAATCTATCTCTTTCCTCCATTGTTCTCTGTGGCTCCTTCATCTCTAAACTAGCCCTCCATATGATCGCGTCGCTTTCTTTTCCTCTTGCTTCTCTAACCTCCTCTCTTCTTTTCCTCCTAAATCTTCATTGAAGTAGCAAAATTGAAAGCCTATCAACTAAACCAGCTGTTGCTTGAAATCTATTAAATATATATAGGAATTTGGAAAATTAAAGAAGCATTTTGAAGCTGGTTCGAAGCATTTTACGAAAAAAGCATGCTTACTTTAACTTAGTGAAAATTAACAAAACATTTGTATTCACAAAGAAAAAGCAGTAAAATAGGAGTCAAGAAAACTGTATTCAAGCCAATTTTCCAAAAATCAGTATAAACATATAATCGCTCTGAATCTTAATGTGATAATTTTTAAAAGAGAGTACTACATTATCTGTTTCCTAATTTCATAATTTTTGTTAAAGTGAAATACTAAAATAAAAAATATTCTCAGTCTTAAGATATATGCTAAATAATTTGAATCATTTCACTATATGCTAACAGAATCCAAACCTAAAGATTTATCACATCAAATACTGTGTTTTAGACAATAACACAATTCTGGATGACCTGGAAAAATAAACATCCACATTCAAACACAAAACTAAAACTATTGAGCCTACTTCCTCCTCTCAAATAAAATATAAGAACCATTTGCTATTTCTGTCCTATCCAAACACTACTCATTATTCAAATCTTGACATATGCATCACAAAATCTTCCTGACAATTTCTTACATTAGTGCTATGTAAAAGACAACAGGAGATGAACTGGTTCATGCAAATAAATCTAGTCTTTCCAATATTCATAAATGTCTATGTGGTAGGAACCACGTACTACACTTTTTTAAAATTAATTTTAAACAAATTGACCTAAGCTGAATTAATAAGGTGCATAGAAAACTAAGAAACTCAAATAATAAAAAGTAACATTTACTTTTAAAAATACATTAAAACACTAAAAAACAAACCAAAAAAACCCAAATTAAGCTAATAGATATTACTTAAGTTATCCCATCTTCAGAGTCATCGAAATAGGAAATGGAAAATAAGAACAACAAACTCTATTTCACTGGAATGAATATAACTTAAAAATGATTATGATACTTTGGACACCTACAAAAGTGACTCTGCACTTAGTATGATACAGGCATTTGGCAACATATCTTCATGAAGAAAACAAATTGAGAAATAATTCATTTGGGGCACCTTCATGGCTCAGTTGACTAAGTGTCCAACTTTGGCTCAGGTCATGATCTCGTGGTTCATGGGTCCGAATCCTGCATTGGGCTCTGTACTGACGGCTCAGAGCCTGAGCCTGTCTCAGATTCTGTGTCTCTCTCTTTCTCTCTGCCCCTTCCCTGCTCGTTCTCTCTCTCTCTCTCTCTCTCTCTCAAAAATAAACATTAAAAAAGACAAGAACTTGTTGGAATACTCAAATAAAAGATTTTTATCTTCTTCTTTTCCCTCCACAATCCTTATTTAGGGGACCTTTACAGCATGTTTACCATGATGAAAAGCAAAATTATTAAATTTTTCATTAATCATATTGCCTTATCAATGCATGAATTTGTTTAATAGAAATTTTAATACACATGGGCATTTATGCAAACATATACTCCAATTAAAAAAAAAAAAAAAAGTAATGTGTCCAGCATCTAGTTTAGAGTGGCCTGTCTGTACAGCCTACACTAGAATAAGAATGCTTATGATTAAGTATTGAAAATTTCCCCAAATGTTATATAAATCTCTGGTGACGACAACAAAAGGAAGAAACCACAAAAACATCAGCATCCTTAAGGAATCATCAGTTTCTTTTTGTTTGCTCCAGTTATAAATTTTGCATTTGCACATTGCTGCCTAGATTTTCAAAGGGTTCTGCAATGACTAATTTAACGATCTGCCCATATTGCTGTAATATAGCCAAGGACTTTTACCTATATATAATTTATCATATCCATATCAAGGACAGATTAGTGGG